>OX030986.1:20000-1270000 GCA_943735965.1 Eupithecia abbreviata
GGCCATCTCGCTCGAGAGCGCGCGCGAGAAGGAGCAGATGGAGGCGGCGATCCGCGCGCTCGGCGACGAGTACACGGTGTCGGAGCCGCGCGTCAAGGACCCGCTGCTGCGGCTGCCGGGCGTCGTCGCCGACCTCGCGGACGCGCGCCTCGTCGACGCGCTGTTGCTCCAGAATGGGGCCCTTCTTGCACACGTTCCTGAAATGGAGCGAAATGTTAAGGTTGTTCGGCGAATCAAGGGTAGAAACGCGGGTATTAGCAATGTGGTCGTGCAGGTCAGCCCCGCCGTATGGGGAGCGCTGCTGGGCCGCCGTGTGCGACTGGGGTACCAGATCGTTACGGCGGCAGACCAGTCACCCCTGATACAATGCTATCGGTGCCTGGGGTTCGCGCACCGTGTGTCGGAGTGCCGCGCCGCGGCGCCGCGTTGCGGGTACTGCGCGGGCGCGCACGACACGCGCGCGTGTCCCGCCCGCGGCCGCGCGCCGAGCTGCGTCAACTGCGCGGAGCGCGGGCTACCGGGGGCGGAGCACCCTGCCTACAGCGCCGACTGCCCCGAGTGGGTGCGCTGGGACCGCTTAGCGCGCCTCGCCGTGCGCTACTGCTGAGGGCACCGATCCGCATATACAGCTGTACCCTTGGAATATTAGTTTATTGCAATACAACATGGGTAGGGGCAGGGCGGCAACATTGGAGTGCCTCAGGGAGGCCAGTTTGAGGCGTGTTCAGATTTTGCTTCTGCAGGAGCCGTACGTGGGTAACAAGGGTTATCTGACTGCGTCATACGCGGGATGCGATGTGGTGCAGAGTTCCGCGGGAAGCGCGGACGCGCCGGTGCGGGCTGCTATTGTTGTTATGGATCCTGCCATTAAGTACATAGAGAATTCTAAATATATTACAAGGGATGTAGTGGGCATAATTGTTAAGTTAAATAATCCTATATATATAATAACCCAACCTAACAGCCAAAACTCGGCACAAGCAACATATAGCTCGCGGTTAAAAATCAATTAAAAATTGAATTTTCGAGTTACGCGCAAAATAGTGTTATATTCAGTGAAAAGTGTGTGCATCTCACCAGGATCATCGTTTTCAACAATTTTCCTTAAAGGGTTTCATAGCAGGAAGGCCTGGACTTTGGAGCTTAATAACACGAAGAAGGTTAGTGACATCAACACATCAATATCGCATTAAGCAAGATCACTAATATATCTGTCCGCTCCAGTAAAAATTTTTAAAATCGACGCACAAACAGAGGAGATATAAGCTTGCAAAGATAAGGATTGTAACCTCCAAAACCGCGTGGTTACTACACGTGTAACCTATTTTCCGCCGACTTACTCGAGGCGTGACGTCGTGCACCGACGTGAAGACTCCGAAGCCGGACCCAAGAACCTCCTCGCAGCCTGAAGCCATCACCACCCAACATCCACCAGCTCGTCTAGCGAACCGAGAGGTATCTCCTCAACCCGTTATCCTAATACACCCGTGTTTGATATCGTTTCAATCGGGACACCTGGACCATTCTCATCCCAGCATTATCTCACCACAACACATTTCCCCCCAACCCCCACCACTCCCTCTGTGACCTTTAAACCCCTCAAGTTATATCTCCTAAACCAGTGGAAATTGAACCCCACTGTGCGGTACCCCTGCACTCAGGAAAAGGAGCACTACATATTGGGCCCTAGAGTCAGATTTCCCCCCCGCACCCCTGCTCCCCCTCAATTTCAAGTCGACATATCTCCGGAACCACAGAAGATAAACCAATTGTTCGAGGTGTCTACGTGATCAGGAGAAGAAGATCTATCACCTGGCAAAATCTTCCCCGAACCCCTCCCTCAAAAAACCCCTCTTATCATATCTCGGTCATTACTGGAGACAGACTTAGGTTGTGGGGTATCTACGTGATCAGGAGGAGCAGCCCAACAACTTGGCCCCAAGGGAATTTCGAGACATCAAAACTCCGGAACCGTTGAAGATAAACCCACTGTGTGAGGTGTCCACGTGATCAGGAGAAGAAGATCTATCACCTGGCAAAATCCCCCCCCCCCCCTCAAAAAACCCCTCTCGTCATATCTCAGTCGTTATTGGAGATAGACCTAGGTTGTGGGGTATCTACGTGATCAGGAGGAGCAGCCCAACAACTTGGCCCCAAGGGAATTTCGAGACACCATAACGCCGGAACCGTTGAAGATAGACCCACTGTGTGAGGTGTCCACGTGATCAGGAAAAGAAGATCTATCACCTGCCAAAATTCCCCCCCTCCCCCCTAAAACCCCTCTCGTCATATCTCAGTAATTATTGGAGATAGACCCAGGTTGTGGGGTATCTACGTGATTAGGGGGAGTAGCCCAACAACTTGGCTCCAAGGGAATTTCGAGACACCATATCTCGAGAACCGTTGAAGACAAACCCACGTTGTGAGGTGTCTACGTGGTCAGGAGGAGAAGATCTGACATCGGGCAACAAAACCCAAATTTCCCCCCTCCCCTCAGAAAACCCCTTACGCAATATCTCCGTAACCAGATGAGATAGACCCCTGCTGTCTTATATCAAATTAATCAGGAGAAGGAGCTCTGCATTTTGGCCCCAACGGAATCCTCATATCACCCAAATCCTCACATTCAACTCACACGTGACATAACCAAAAGAAACGAATCCTTCAATCCAGAGAAAATCTCAAATTTCACTGTTCTACGAGCAACACACACCACGCAGAACCCTACCATCCAAGGTTCTGGCGCGTTCACCACAATCAAGTTACTCAGAAATTGCAGAACATCCAGCAACAAAGGAAACTACTAGATTTAAGTAAGTTATAGTAATAATATTATACATTCATCTAATAACGTTAAAAATTTAAACAAATTATAGCTCTTTATCCTTGTAAAATCTTCTTTTAGGCATTTTTACTGTATATAAAACTTCATTATGTCAAGTAAATCAACTGAATCTGCTCCCAAGGCACAAACTGCCTCCTCTGTAACACAAAAGCAACGATCGCTGCGGGAAAAAGTACTTAAAAAGGAAACTGCTTCCAAAATATCAGTTAGATCAGAGAAGCTAGCACCGCCAATGCCCGATCAAGTGCCCGCAGCTAAAAAGGCTTCATCAGAAGGAGGAAAGGCAGCAAGTGCGAACATCCCACTAACCCCGCTGGCTCCACCGAGGAGGAAGCACAAGACCCCATCTCCTCCAGAGCGCAGCGAGATATCTACTGCCTCCTCAGTGCAGTCAGCCACAGATTCACTAGCCGAGAAAGTGATAAATTGGCAACAATGTGGCATATCCCCTCCCAAACCAATCATGTCAGACGATGAATCAGTAGCATCACTCATTGATCTGCCCCCTCCCACAATTGCTCCCAAAGTGCGACACAGCATGTTGGTCGAGCATACGAAAAAGCGAACTGGGATTGAGATGGACAGAGCCACCAAAGTTGCTAACGAAATGCTGCAAAAGGGAAAGGACGCTTTAGAATCTGCGGGAAACATGAAAAGAGAGTGCAAAACTATCGCACTCGAGAGCCTTCAGACCCTCTACGAAATCGTTCTTTCCTTACAGGACTCTCGGTCTAGACACATCTCAAACCTAGAAAAAGAAAAAGCGAGAAACGCAATGGAGCTGGTTCGTGTTGAGAGAGCGCACAACAAGCAAATCGCTGATCTCACAAAGAACCTAACTTCGGATGTTTCAAAAGCCCGTGGAGACATCACGTCCTCTCTCAAAGAGGTAAAAGCAATCCGTGACTGGCTGGGTTATGAAACACAAGAACCCCACAGGCTCATCAAGGAGACCGCGGTTGTAGTCGAGGCTCTTGACAATGGCCTGAAGTCTCTAATATCGAGCATATCCAGCGAGGAAAGAGGCAGCGAAATCGAGCTTCTGCGCAAGGACCACACCTGGCTAAAATCAGGGGTAGAGTCTATGCAAAACCAACTGGATGAGCTAAGAAGAGACCTCAAAAAGGATCAAGGCAAAACTCAAGAGATCCTGGAAACCAACACGAAAACGCTGGCATACCTGGAATCACCCCAAAAGTCACAAACTCCTGACACAGGAATAAACCAGGAAATCACAGCGATTCGCGGAATCCTCGACGCGATGAAGGCGGAAAAAGCTCCTGAGCCCATCCCACAACCGGTTCTCATAAACATCGAGGAGCACATTCAACCCATCACTGAAAGACTTGAGGCAGTATCATCTGAGCTCCGTACAATGCGGCACGAAAAGATGCAGGCGCCACCACCTTGTCTCAGTCTTGAAGCGGAGATGGCTAAATCGGAGAAAGGCAATGGAGCTAAGGCAACCACCACCTATGCAAAGATTGCCGCCAAACCATCACCACCTAAAAAACCAAACCACACCCTGATTGTGACATCCACAAATCCCCAAAACACCGGGGATAATGTGATTGACAGAATCAGGGATGCTTTGGATACTAGAACCAGTGGAGCTAGGATTGATAAGGTTCGAAAAGCCAAAAACAGCAAAGTGATTCTGAGCTGCAGCTCTAAAGAAGACCTAGAGCTGGTGAAGACCAGAGTTCGGCTGGATAAGGGCCTAAAAGCAGAGGTAGCTAAAGCAGATAATCCGCTAATCATAGTAAAGGATGTGCTAGCATACCTCACAGATACCCTAATCGTGGAAAATCTATTGGCTCAGAACAAACACCTCCTCAGGGATGTCAGTCTTAAGGAATCCACCATCAAAGTAAGATACAGGAAGAAAGCTCGCAACCCCCATGAGTGCCATCCGGTACTAGAAGTGTCTCCCATCATCCACAAAAGCTTCATAGAGGCAGGGAAAGTCCACATAGGTATCCAGTGGAGACCTGTGTTTGATCACTCTCCCCTTGTGCAGTGCACAAAGTGCCTCGGTTTTGGGCACACAAAGGCAGTCTGCAAGGAGAAAGATCATCTTTGCAGTCACTGTGGAAGGCCTCACTCTTGGGAACAATGCAAGCAAAGGCTTGAAGGGAACCCTCCAAAATGCAAGAACTGCTCGACCGCGCATGGAACTGTCCCAGATCTGGCACACAATGCCTTCAGCATTTTGTGTCCAGAGCGGCAAAAATGGGATGCTATAGCGCGGTCCCGCGTATCTTACTGCTAAGGGCTCCACACAGAATCCAAGCTCGTTCCCTCAGAGGTTAGGCAGGACAGGTTTGCGATTCATCCAAGCAAACCTGCAACGCTCCAAACTAGCCACAGCGGAACTACTCCAAGTTGCAATGGATAAGGGAATCACGATTGCCCTAGTACAAGAACCATATGTGGGTAAAAACGGAGTCCTCAAACATCACCCAGGGACAAAAGTTATCCAATGCACCCTCAACAGACAAAAACCTGTCAAGGCAGCAGTAATCGTTTTCGGAGACTTGCTGGAGGTCATTCACGATCCCCAGCTGGTGACCGAGACCGAGGCAGCTGTCTTGCTAAAGGGAGGCGACCTAACACTTGGCGTTATTTCCGTCTACTTTGAGGGGGATCAAGACATGGCACCTTACCTAGAGAGAACCAAAAGTTACAGTGAAAAACTTGGCACGCAAAACATCATCATTGCTGGAGATGTCAACGCTTGGAGTCACTGGTGGGGTAGCGTCTCGGAAAACGAAAGAGGAGCGGAATATAACGCATTTCTCAATGAAATGAGTTTCCATATTCTGAACGTTGGAGACACACCCACCTTTGAAACCTTCAGAGATGGCAGAGCCTGCACAAGCGTGGTTGACGTCTCAGCTTGCAGCACGCCTCTGCTTGGGAGGATAGAAAATTGGCAAGTCGACCGAAGCCTCATTACCTCAGATCACAACGCGATCACCTTCACACTGCGCATGGTGAAATCCCTAGAACCCATTAGGCCTATCACAACGCGCAGGTATAACACCAAGAACGCTAAGTGGTCGGACTTTAAAGCCGTCTTCATGTCCTCACTAGCGGAGAGAGCAATCACAGTTCCATCAGTAAACGATTCTGAAACCCCAGAGAGCCTTGAAAGCAAGATCACAGCTTACACAGAAGCAATCCACGAAACTTGTGAGAAAACCATCCCTTCCACAGGCACAAGAAAAGGGAATCCAAAGCCCCCTTGGTGGACTCAAAAGCTTGATGATCTTAAGAGAGAGGTTCTAAGGAAAAAGAGAAGAATCAGAAATGCAGCCCCAAGACGCCTAAGCCTCGTTGTAGACGAGTACCTAAAGGCGAAGCTGGAGTACAAGGAGGAAGCTGAACATGCCCAAACTAAGAACTGGAAGGAATTTTGCACGACACAGGAGAAGGAGAGCATGTGGGATAAGATCTATAGGGTTATCAGGAAAACCTCAGGAAGGCAAGAAGACATGCTCCTGAGAAACTTAGCAGGCAATACCCTGTCCCCACAAATGTCGGCAGAACTTCTAGGAAACACCTTCTACCCTGATGACTCTGCAAGCACCGATCTAAATGGTCACGCGGAAATCCGGGCAATAACAAAGGAAATCCCGTACGGAGACCTCTCAGAGGATGATCCACCCTTCATGTCAGCGGAAGTAGAGTTAATCATCCAATCTCTAAACCCGAAAAAAGCGCCCGGTCCAGACGGGATCACCGCTGACATCTGCACAGTGGCCATTCGCTGTGAAATGGAGTTATTCCTGGCGATAGCTAACAAATGCCTTTCGCTAAGATACTTCCCTACGCAGTGGAAAACGGCACATGTGGTTATCATCCGGAAACCCGGTAAGACTGACTACAGTCACCCAAAGTCTTACCGACCCATAGGTCTCCTGTCAGTTCTTGGTAAAATCATAGAAAAACTAATGATTGGCAGGATTCAATGGCACATCTTCCCAACACTCAACAAAAGGCAATACGGCTTCATGCCACAACGAGGAACAGAAGACGCCCTCTATGACCTTGTAGAGCACTTGAAAAAAGGAGTAAACAACAAAAACATTGTACTCCTCATCTCCTTGGATATAGAGGGTGCCTTCGATAACGCATGGTGGCCCGCCCTTAAACACCAACTAGCGAAGAAAAGGTGTCCCAAAAACCTTTACGAGATGGTATGCTCATATCTCACTGACCGAAAGATCATGGTCAACTATGCCAGAGCCAGTTACGAGAAGGAAACCACAAAAGGATGCGTCCAAGGATCCATAGGAGGACCAACCTTTTGGAATATAATCCTAGACTCGTTGTTGCAAGAACTGGAGATTGAGGGAGTATACTGTCAGGCTTTCGCTGATGATGTTGTTCTCGCTTTCACAAACCATTCGATGGGCGTCCTGGAGCAGCAAGTAAACACCACATTGGTAAAAGTATCGACATGGGGAGTTCACAACAAACTTAACTTTGCACCGCACAAAACCAACGCGATGCTTCTAACCAAGAAGTTAAAGTATGAGACTCCCAATATATTCATGTCGGATACTAAACTAAACCTTGTGGATGAAATAAAGCTGCTTGGGCTTATCATTGACCGCAAGCTCACCTTCAAAGCACACGTGTCTGCGCAATGCAAAAAAGTAGCAGAAATATATAAACAGCTTGCGTGCACAGCGAAGGTGACATGGGGTTTAAACAGTGAGATAACTAGAACCATCTTTATTGCAGTGGTGGAACCCATCATGACTTATGCCTCAAGCGCATGGTCACAAGCTGCGGTGCTCCAGATGAACGTGAATCAGCTTAACGCAATTCAAAGAGGTTTTGCACAAAAGATCTGTAAAGCGTACCGCACAGTATCACTCACTTCGGCACTTGTTTTGTCGGGTTTGCTGCCTCTAGACCTTCGAATCCAAGAGGCAGCAAATCTTTACAAAACCAAAAAGAGCATCTCTCAAGATTACCTCCCTCCCGGAAAGGAACTTGAACTCAAGATAGGGTACCTAGATCAACCACACCCCTCCACACTAACACACATTGAGTACGAGCTCCTGGAAGGCACTTCCCAAGTCACTGGGCCTCAAATCTTCACCGATGGGAGTAAGATCGAAGATAAAGTGGGAGCTGCACTAACGTGGTGGGATCAAGGCAGAGAAATAAAGTTTGAAACCTTCAAACTCCACTCCTCTTGCACTGTCTTCCAATCAGAGCTCTACGCACTGTTCAGAGCGACTCAAATGGCAAGCGAAGGCACAGATCCAGTAGTCAGCATCCTGAGCGACTCGCGATCTTCGCTCGATTTGCTTCGCAATCCTGAACTGAGTCATCCACTGGTGCGCAGGGTGAGAGAAAGCATTGACAAGATAGTGAACGAGGGAAGAGAGGTTCGCATGTTCTGGCTGAGAGCTCACGTGGGAACTGTGGGAAATGAAAGAGCTGACGAACTCGCAAAATCAGCTGCACTCAATGATGCCGCACAGGACTACGATAAAATCCCTCTGTCCTACGCTAGGAAGAAAATTCGTGAAGAATCGATCCAAAGATGGCAGGACCGCTATGAGACTTCCAGCACAGGTGCTATCACTAAAAAGTTTCTACCGGATGTCAACAAGGCATATCGACTCACAAGATCTACGAAACTAACATTCACCCAAGTGCAGGCGCTAACAGGCCATGGAGGGATCGCAGAATACCTTCACAGATTTAAGCTCAGAGACAGTCCAGGATGTGAGTGCGACCCAGAGGTGTGCGAATCCGTCTGGCACTTAATTCTGAATTGTCCTCGCTTTCTAGTAGAAAGGCACGATCTTGAACACCTTATAGATCGAAATCTAGCTGAGTCCGATTTAGCGGAAGTTCTTCAAGATCCAACATCGAGGCCCCACTTCCTATCCTTCATCGAAAAGATTTTTCAGGTAGCAGCAAAGAGAAACTCCACCCTCTCTCCTACTGCACAACCAATATCCCAACAAGAGGCAGAGGCTGTGGCAGAAGTAGCAGTTATTCCACAGGAAGAACAACTACCAAATCGAGCCTGTTGCCAACCTCTCACAAAACTACTCGCTCATGGAGAAAAAGGAACGGCAGGGCTTCGAATCCGAAGCGTAGCTCTTTTCATGGATGGAACCAATGAGCGTCTTGGCATAGGTTTCTGCTTCTGTCGACCAGGCAAGAGGTACCGAGTGGCTATATCTCCAGGGCTTGCATCACTGTTGAATGGGAGCACCTCTAAAACAACAATGCGCTACAAGATCTACAGTGCGTTACCCGTGACGGAGGTTGCAGGCCACTGCGTTCGACTGGTTCGATCTAAAAACAAAACTATCGCCCTTCTCGAGCTTGAGTTTGGTTTGACCCCTTTCGCGCGTGCAAGATCGATGCTCACCATGCTTGGAGAAAAAATAGAAGATGCGGATACCACCTCTCGCATAATTAGCGTGGACGCACTAGTTGTTGAACACGAGAAAGGAGAAGTCGCAGACCGGCTAGGTTGCATAAAAGCCTCTGAACAACACGAGATGATTGTGTACGAAGACCGAGGTGAAAACCTCAACTTCTTAAGAGCACACAACTCGAGCTCTGCAACCGACTGCTGGGGACACCCAGTCTCAGCAGCAATCAGTGGGTCTGAACGCCTCCAAGAGAAAAGATCTTTGGAGAAAGAGACTCTTTTTCAAGCAAAAAAACAGCAGGAGGAAAACGTCACAAAGAGAGGCCAAATAAAAGCGTTTGTTGAGGCTTTCAGCGCGGCAACAAAAACACTGCTAGGGAAACCCTCGAAAACATCTGAGGGCTTCTCTGTGGAATCAAGAATTCATCGCACTCCAAAACCACCAACAGAAAACCCCCTCACAAGAGCAGATCTGGGTCAGGTAAATCGGCCACATCTCAGACCAGTCACGGGCCTAATTGATCACGCAATAAACGCATTCCTTGAGTTCCTTGCTCTCACTAGAGCGACGATAGAAGTCAATTCGTTAACATGCAAATCCATCTTGCAAACCTACGAGCAAGGAAACGAAAACCTTTTAAAGGTGAAACTTGAGGAAGCTGAGGCTGCTATATACCACAATGACAAATCCCAAGTCATTTTGGGCACAATGTCAGGGAGCTATATGGCAGCCTTCAGTGCATCAAGCGGATTCGTGTCGCTGAATGAGGATAAGATGAGGCAAAAAGGGCCTCCTAAGTTTCTTACCCCCGAAGGCGATCCGATTGTTGTTACGGCCCGGTGTACCAAAATCATGCTCGATGATAAGATCCTAGAAATGGCTCAGACCATTTCAGGTAACCAGGAAATCGAAGCGGGTTGGGTAAACTGGGTGGTACCGAAAATAACGTGGATCAATGGAGTTCCAGGATGCGGCAAAACAACCTGGGTTGTTAAACACTTTGATGCGGACAAGGACGCTATCATCACAGCAACAACAGAGGCAGCAAATGACCTGAGGGAGAAGCTATCGCACCGTGTAGGAAATCTGGTGAAAACCAAGGTGCGAACCATGGCCTCAGTCTTAGTAAACGGCTTCAGAGAGCAAGATAGATGCAGTCGTCTCACGATTGACGAAGCTCTCATGAACCACTTTGGAGCCATCATCATGGCCTCTCGTCTGGCTGGAGCTGGCGAAATTGTTCTCATAGGAGATGTTAACCAGTTGCCTTACATTGATAGAGAAAACCTCTTCGAGATAAGGTACAACAGGCCCAATCTGGTAACAAACATCAGCCAGGAGCTACTGTGCACGCACAGGAACCCATTAGATGTTGCATATGCCCTAGGAGAGGTATACTCTGGTATACACTCCTCAAAACTCGAGGTTCACTCCCTGTCACTTCGGATGTACACAGGAGCCAATATACCCAGCTCCCTCACCAATACTCTCTTCCTAGTCCACACTCAGGATGAGAAGGAAACCCTTAAAAACCAAGGGTATGGTGATGGAAATGGGTCTCGCATCCTAACAATCCACGAGGCTCAGGGGCTGACCTTTGAGACAGTTGCAATAATAAAAACAAAGAGTGGGATGAAACTGCACGAAAGTGTTCCTCACGCGGTGGTTGCAATATCGCGGCACACAAACACCTGCACTTATTATGCTGATGACACCAATGACGCGATCGGGCACTTCATCAAGAAAGCATTGGCGGTACCAGCAGAAACCATCATAAACTATAATCTCAGAATGGCTATAAGAAACAGAAACGAAGCTGTCGTTGAAAAACTGGCAAATTGGCCAGATCAGGGGGCAGCTTCTAGTTCCATTTTGTAAGATTGTACCATAATAACTGTTTTTTCATTGTATGTAATAATGTTAAGTTTAAAACTTTATCTATAAACAGATTAAAAGATAATTATAAAAAAAGTCATATAATAAAAAAAAAAAAAAAAAAAAAAAGAAATAAGAAAAATAATAATAAAAAGGAAAAAGATCTAAAAGAGAATCAACATTTAGAAGTACTATATAATTATGTAATTAGAGATAAGTTTCCCTGAGTAACTAGATTATAAGATTTGTAAATAAAATAAACTCAATAAAATAAAAAAGATCGAAAAAGAGCACGGACAAAAGTCTGTGGTGAACGCGTCATTAAAAAAAAAAAAAAAAAAAAAAAAAAAAAAAACCTAACCTAACCGGCATGTCGAAGGAGCTGAAGATCTTGGGACTCACTGTAGACGAAAAGCTGACGTTTAACAGCCACGCAGCCAACGTTTGCAGGAAGGCGTTAAACCTATACAAACAGCTGTCTAGAGCCGCCAGGATCAACTGGGGTCTCCATCCTGAGGTCATCAGAACGATTTACACGGCAGTGGTAGAGCCAATCATTTTGTATGCCGCGGGTGTATGGGCGCCTTCTTCCAAAAAGATCTGTGTGCAAAAGGTGTTGAACGCAGTACAAAGAGGCTTTGCCCAAAAGATATGCAAATCATATCGGACTGCCTCCCTTAACTCGGTACTCGTGTTGACCGGATTACTACCTCTAGACCTCAGAATACAAGAGGCAGCTGCCCTGTACGAGACAAAGAGAGGGGTCTCCCGATCAGCGCGAGGAGACGGGGAGGTAGAAAGGGTAATAGCCTACGCCTGCACACCCCACCCAGCTGAGCACATGAACCTGGGATTCACGTGCCTGGTAGACCAGGAACAGGTCAACGCGCACAGCTTTCATGCTGTACGCATATTCACGGACGGCAGCAAAATCGAGGGCAAAGTTGGAGCCTCACTGTCACTCTGGAACAAGGAGGCGGAAACCAAGAGCCGGAAATTGAAGCTGTCGTCCTATTGTACGGTCTACCAGGCGGAATTACTGGCCATATGTGAAGCCACTAGAGAAATCTTAAGGCGCCCGGAGGATACCTACGGCATATATAGTGATTCCAGAGCGTCACTGGAAGCAGTGGTGAATTATCGCTCGCTAAATCCGCTAGCAGTTGAAATTCGCAGTAATTTACAAGAGTGTAAGCAGATGGAGAAGAGTGTTGAACTCTATTGGATCAAAGCTCATGCAGGGCTAAGGGGAAACGAACGAGCAGACGAGTTGGCCAAAGAAGCCGCACTAAAACTAAAAACCAAGGCCAACTATGACAAATGTCCGATCTCATTCGTCAAGCGTCAGATCCGCATGGAGACGCTCGGCGAATGGAATCGGAGATACAAAATAGGTGACACTGCGGCTACAACAAAACTGTTTTTCCCCGATGCTATAGAAGCTTATAGGATAGTCAACAAAATCAGGCCTACGGGAGTAATGACACAGGTTTTAACAGGGCATGGTGGGTAGCACTTAGATATCAAAATAGACGCATATAATGTAAAGCATATAATTAAAAATAAATATATAAGACATGCATTTTTGTCCTACTGTGTAAACATTGCAAAGAAAGTAATAAAACGAAATAAATAGGTAAAGTTCAAATATATATTGAATATATATACAATTGATAAGAAGGAACAATACTTAGATATAAGAATAGTAGCAATAATTAAAACTTAGTATAGAAGAAACATGTAGTATAGTAGACAAAGTTTTTGTCATTGTATAAAAATTAGACGATAAGATGAAAAATCGATGTATAAGTTATGCTCAAATATATATTGAGTATATATATATAAGAAGCATAGAATTAAGTTGGATGTACAATATAAAAAGCTAAGATAAATATTATAGAATAATATAGTATTAATATAAACTTAAGTAAAATACATTGTTATAAAATGTTAATATAAGAAAGGTAATAAAAATATGTAAAGATTAAATAAAGAAACCAAACCCAATTCCCTTCCCGGAACGTTTAACTAATAATTATAAGCAAAATACTAGAGTCACAAAGTCTCTGATAAAGTCAGAGGACGTAGGATAGCTCGCGGGCCGGGACATAGCTCCCGGACAGGAAAAAAAAAAAAAAAAAAAAAAAAACCTAACCTAACCTAACCTAACCTAACCTAACCTAACCTAACCTAACCTAACCTAACCTAACCTAACCTAACCTAACCTAACCTAACCTAACCTAACCTAACCTAACCTAACCTAACCTAACCTAACTGTTGTTGGCTGGACTACTCCCTCTGGACCTCAGAATACAAGAGGCAGCAGCCCTGTATGAGGTAAAGAGGGGGGTCGGCCAGCCTACGACAGGAGACGGGGAGGTGGAGCAGATGACCAAATTCGCGGACATTTCCCACCCAGCAAAACATATAGACCTGCAGTTCATATGCTTGGAGGACCGCGACGGGGTAGACACTCATAACACGCAAGCAGTACGAATATTCACAGACGGCAGCAAAATTGATGGCAAGGTTGGAGCCTCATTGTCTTTTTGGAGTAATGAGGTCGAAACCAAAAGCCAAAAATTGAAGCTGTCGTCGTACTGCACAGTCTTTCAGGCGGAACTGCTGGCTATATGTAAGCACCAGGGAAATCATTAAACGCCCAGAAGACAGTTTTGGAATCTACAGTGATTCAAGGTCGTCACTTGAAGCGGTCACAAACAATCGCTCTCTCCACCCTCTAGTTGTGGAAATCCGCCGTAATCTAGAAGAGTGCAAACGTAGGAACAAGCACGTTGCTCTCTTCTGGATTAAAGCACACGCCGGCCTAGAGGGCAATGAGAGAGCCGACCAACTTGCAAAAGAGGCCGCTCAAAAGATGAAAACCAGGCCAGATTACGACTTGTGTCCCGTTTCATACGTCAAGCGACAAATTCGCTTGGGGTCGCTTGGGGTATGGAATAAGAGATACAGGGATGGCAAAACCGCAGCAACAACCAAGATTTTCTTCCCAGACGCAATAGAGGCCTATAGGATAGTCCGGCACATAAAGCCAAACGGTGTTTTAACACAGGTAATAACGGGACACGGTGGGTTTTCTGCATATTTGGAACGTTTCAAATGTAAGGAGAGCCCATCGTGCATCTGTGATCCAGGAAAACCTGAAACTATAGAGCACATCTTAACAGAATGTCCTGTCACAAAAAAAAACCTAACCTAGATATAATAACCCAGACATGCGAACAATCACTGAAAAAGAAGAGAACAGAAGAGAAACTTACCTTTCCGTGGTGGTCCGAAGAACTCGCCGCGCTGAAGAGACATTCCATCACGCTGAAGCGCCGCATCCGAGGTGCAGCAGAAACCCGAAGATCCAGAGTAGTAGACGAGTACCTGGAAGCAAGAAACCACTTTTTAGAGGAGGTAGAAAAGGCAAAGACGGAAAGCTGGAAGGACTTTTGTGGAAAGCAGGATAAGGAGGGATTATGGGAAGGGATTTATAGGGTGATTGGAAGAACCTCCACACGACAGGAGGACATACCCCTGGTGATGGATGGGAGGCAGATAGACCCAAAGGAGTCCGCTAAAGCCTTGGCAGACATCTTTTACCCGGAAGACAGACAGGAAGAGGACAATGCCGACCACCGACTGACTAGATTTAAAGCAGACCAAGTAAACAGTTCAGTGCATGATAAGTCTCATGACCCACCGTTTACAATGGAGGAGCTTAGAGCAGCGGTGAAAGACTTCAACCCCAAAAAAGCTCCGGGAGCAGATGGTCTCACTGCCGATATCTTCAGCCAAGCTATAGGGAGTGATCCAGAGGCTTTCCTGGCATTGGCCAACAAGTGCCTGGCTCTTTCACACTTCCCAACCATCTGGAAGGATGCCACAGTGGTGGTATTGAGAAAGCCAGGCAAGGACGACTACACCAACCCAAAATCCTACAGGCCTATAGGGTTGTTGTCGGTGCCCGGAAAGATCCTCGAAAAGATGATAGTGGCGCGCATGAAGTGGCACCTTATACCAAGGCTGAGCATCCGGCAGTACGGCTTCATGCCTAAAAAGAGCACCGAGGACTCCTTCTATGACATGATACACCGTATACATGACAAACTCAGGCAAAAGAAGATAGTAGCATAGATGAAGTAAACATAAGATAGCCAAAGCCCATTCAAAGTTGCGTTCCTCCGAAATTCTGGATAATACTAGATGGCGTTGATCCTTATCCCGAAAATCGTTATATTCCACGATTAAACTCGGTAAATGAATAGGAGTCATTTGATAATCGTAACAATTCTTTTATAGTTTTTTTTAAATAAGTTTTTGATACTTACCGGTTGATATATTCAAATTTTGTTTTATTAATAGATAATCGTCCTGGTAGACTAGTCTCTAAAGAATAGTGATAGATGGCGTGGCATAATGTACAAGATAAAGCGTCGTTTAATAGGTAGATGGCGTGCAAATGAAAAGTTTGTATGATAACATTAATTTTATGATTAGATATTTGAAGTGTGTATGAAAACAATAACATATACAAAAACAGGCCCTTTCTGTCCAATTAGATACCCTAAGCATACCTATCTATTATGCCGCAAGTTTTCTCGTTTTATTTACTATAGGTATTTGCTTTAGCTTATTTGCAAGAGGGCGCTGCGCTCGCACGGTCAACGTACACCCTATGAATAAAATTGATTTAAAATTGAAATCCGGGTAAAACAGTGATTAAACCAGTGAAAATTAAAGTAAAACGTACTAAGCATATGGGATAACATTATTTCAACGAAACATTACAAATTAGAGCTAGAAAACAGTGATTACAAAAACAACAAGGACGATCTGTGAACAACAATAAACAGTGCAAATCAAGTGAATAAGACGATAAACACCATAAACGTAAATTACTTATGCATACAAGAATAAAATAACAGAACATTACGAAAATACACTGAAAACATCATACAAAGTTATTAAAATCAGTGATTATTTGTCTACCGAGTTTGTCACATTTTTACCAACTTGACGGATCTTTTGAGCATCGTTAGAATATTGAAATCATGTTTCTATTTCGACTGTAAAGTTATCGGCTCCGTGGCTCAGTTGTTTAACACACTGGAATGTACCAACAAAAAAGACTGGAAACTGCTGGTTCGACCTCCACTTCACATGCTTTTTGCATAAATATCATTTTGTTATTAAATTTTTTTAAGGAATATATAATAAATAAAATAAAATAAAAATAAAAAATAAAAATAAAAAATAAAAATAAAAATAAAAAAGCCTTTTATTTCCAACAAATTATTAAGTTTAAAGTACATTGTTTTTTAGAGTTCTTTTTAAACTAGTTGTTTATATAACTTAATTAATCTAACGTGTAATTTAGTTTCATACAATAATATCTGTAGGAACCCCTTATTGGGTGAAGGCCTCCTCCAAAGATGCCCATGTCGCCGTCCCCGGAGAATACAATGGTAATCGCCACTACCTTAGTTTTAGTGTTTTGTCATTTTTGAGATCTGTGGGTGCTAATACATCTGCTCAATTTGACAGAGACACATTGTGTCTCTGTCCTGTGCGGTCTGTTTCCAGTTTGAGCCGGCTGCCCTTACAATATCCTCGTCCCAACGTGTCAGCGGTCTTCCTCTGCTCCTTTTACCTGGAGGACCTTTCCATAATGTCGCTTTTAGTGTCCATCTCTGATCCTTAAGCCTCACGACATGCCCCGCCCATTTCCATTTGAGTTTTTGTGCATAATTCAATGCATTTGTTGCTTTGGTTATTGATCTAATTTTTGTGTGTCGTATTTTATATATTTTTTTTATTTTTAGCATGCTGCGCTCTAAACCTCGTTGGCAGGTTGTAATTTTACTTTTCAGTTTTGAGGTGAACTTCCACGTCTGGCATCCGTACGTCAAGCATGGCAAGAGGCTCGAGTTCATAACTTTTGTTTTGATGGTTATAGGGAGGTTACTTTTGAAGATTTCCTTTAAACTCCAGTATTTGTTCCATGTTTGTTGTACTCTTCTTTCAACTTCAAGTTCATTATTTTTTCTGTCAAAACTGATTTGCTTCCCTAGATAGATGTACTTATCTGTATATTCAAGGGGCTTTCCATTAATTGTTATAAGTCTTCTCTCCTTATTCGTCATTCCCATACTTTTTGTAAGATTCATTTGTAAACCCACCTTGACACTAGCTAGATTTAGTGTTTCGATCATGAGCTGTAGCTGGGAGCTGGATTCCGATAACAACACTAGGTCGTCTGCGAATCTCAAGTGGCTTAGGTAATCGCCCTTTATACACAGTCCTGTCTTGCTCCAATCTAGCTTGTTGATTATACTCTCCAGGATGGCTATAAATATTTTTGGAGATAACGGGTCACCCTGTTTTACACCTCTTTCTATAGGAAAACTAGGACCGAGAGTTTCTAGCTTTATTCTGCCCTTGTTGTTGTTATATATGCTCTTGATGGTCTTAATATATACATCTTCTACTCCCTGCTGTTTTAAGCTTTCCCATATACTAATGTGTGTTACTGAATCAAAGGCTTTTTGATAGTCAATAAACGCTATGTATAGTGGTCTCTGTTGTTCTTGATACTTTTCTATAATCAGTTCTAGTGTGTGGATATGGTCAATAGTAGAGAATCCTTTTCTGAAGCCGGCTTGCTCCACCGGTTGTTTTACTTCTAATGTACTACTGATTCTTTTGTTTATAATGGTGGAGAAGAGTTTGTAGAGGCTTGGTAACAAGCTTATTGGTCTGTAGTTGCCAATGTCCTTTGGGTCGCCTTTTTTGTAGAGAAGTATAATATTTGATTCAGACCATTGCAAGGGTGTTTCAGAATTTTTCAGTATTAAGTTAAATAGTTCTGCTAATGGTTCGGCTAATGTTGTGTGTGCGGTTTTCAATAGTTCATTTGTGATGTTGTCGGGTCCCGGGCTTTTTTTTAATTTCAAACTGTTAATTGCTTCTATGACTTCAATTTTGTCGACTGGTTTAATTGATGGTTCGTTAACGTTTTCTTTGCTAGTAGTATATATGTTAGTTTTTTGGGTCTTGTCGCTGTACAATTCTTTGTAGTAGTCTGATGCCGCTTTAATTATGTCTGTTCGTTTGCATAGAGATTTGCCTTGTTTGTCTAGCCCCTCTATCCAAGTCTTACTTGTTCTGAGTTCTTTTAAGGCCCTCTTTGTGCTTCCTGTGTATTTTAAATGTCTTTCTATTGTATCTTATCTATATTTAGCATATTCCCTTTTCATGTATTTATTTGTTAGTTTGTAGAGAGCGGAGAGTTCGTTTTTCATAGTTCGAGTTTTATTTTTTATTTCTTGTAGTTCTTTTCTCCTTTTTAATAACATAGCTGTGCGATCTGATATTATTTTGTGATGCTTTTGTGTATTGTTTTTATCTTCTCTAGCTTTTTTCAGGCTCTGGCTGATAGCGTCCGTTATTTTATCATAATAGTTTTGTACTATAGTATTTTGTGGTTCGAGGGTTGGATAGAGTAGCTTTGACTTTAGGTTTTTATTATATCTTGTTATTTCTTCTTTGTTATTTAGTTGGATTGCTTTTTTGTTTGTGAATTTAACTCTGCTTTGTTTTTGTTTGGTTATTTTTACTGATGCTCTAATCAGTCTATGGTCTGACGGATAGTTCAAATTCAGGACTTCAAAGTTTTGAATTATTTTTCGTTGGTTAGTTAGAATATAGTCGATCTCGTTTTTGTGTTTTCCATTTGGTGATAGGAATATATATTTTTATAAAATAATTCGGTATTTTTGACATAACGACGCAGAACCGCTTCAAAACTAATAATTGCTAGAAATTTTATTAATTAAGGCTAATGTCCTGATGGAATGTTTGATTAGTGAATTGTAACTTAATAATTACGTAGATTTTCATGGTGTTGTGAAACAAATTCAAAACAATTCGGGTGGTCGTATAATTTTTTGAACATCGTTAGAATATTGAAATCATCCTTCTATTTCGGCTGCAGAATTATCGGCTCCATGGCTCAGTTGTTTAACACATTGGAATATACCTACAAAAAAGACTTACTGCTGGTTCGAACCTCCACGTCTCATGCTTTTTGCAAAAATACCTTTTTGTTATTAAAATTTTTGAAGGAATATGATACCTTTAAAATTTTATGATATAAATATATATATTTTATAAAATAATTAGGTATTTTTGTCATGACGACGCAGAACCGCTTCAAAACGAATAATTGCTAGAAATTTGATTCATTAAGGCTAATGTCCTGATGGAATGTTTGATAATTCCGTAGATTTTTATGGTGTTGTAAACCAAATTCAAAACAATTGAAAACATACTCTTGGATTTAAACAATTAATAAATCAAGCTTATTGTTTGACATTGATTTTCTTATTTGTAAATAGTTATTAATTTATAAGGTTAATTTAGAATACCAAGGAGATAAGATTTTAAGTGTTTTCAATGCTTTGTAAAATTAAAAGACAAATTGTTGTTTGAACTTCGCGCTACGTAGTGGAGGTGACGTATGTTCAAGCAACAACTATTAACGATTAAACTAATTTGTAAACTTGAATAATCGAAGAGAAATAAGCTTATAAATGACTTGAATATTTACTACATCAAAATTGATTTTTAAATGTTTTCTCAAACATTCTCTCGTCGTCAAAAACCACGTGTGCGAACCACGTGGTTTTTGAAATAAAACCGCATTGTGCGGCGGGCGAAGCCCATTACTTTTTACATGAGTGATCCTAGAGTGAGTGAGGCCTTGCTGGCACCAGCTCTGCTGGTGGTAATTCGGCCGACGTCATACATTCAAAAAATCCTATCAGGCAGGGTACTTCGACAGACATCTTCATAAGTCATGTTCTAAAAAATGTCCATCTAATCGACCAAGAAACGTGCTAAATCAAGTATTGAAAATTGTTTCGAGCTTTATGCATAATGTGTGTGCTGTAGGAAAAACATGAATAAAATTTATTAATTAAAGTTCAAACGTTATTCGTAAAAAAATATTATATATTAACCCAAAATGAAGGGGATTTTTATTGTATGTCAATCAATACTGATGCGAGATAGGTACGTGAGAGAACGTAAATAATATTTTTACTCAAACCAGTGCAGAACACAGCAGAACGGCAACGTCGCGCGTCGCCGGGTCGCGTCGTCGTCGTTCAGCCGGGAAAAATGCTATCTGGCAACGTATCAATCATGTAGCAATCGACATTAGCACCATCTATAAAATTGAGTTAGATGGAAGTATATCATTGAATAACCTCTTGAAAAGCTGCAAATACCATCTAATAGGTGGCGCTGTTGCGGTAAAATAAACGGGCAGATTGATTCATTTTAACGAATTGCTACACGTAGCGCCATCTCGCGCCCTACCAGATAACTAGTAATCGATTCTCGGTCGGATGAATGGACTTTGGAAGTCTATTTATTTTATTCGTCCATGATAGTAGTCATGATATCATTGGACATAGAGGGAGCCTTCGACAGCGCTTGGTGGCCCGCTATAAGGTGCAGGCTGGCGGAAGAGGAGACACCAGTCAACATAAGAAGGCTAGTGGACAGCTACCTATCTGATAGGAAGGTCAGAGTTAGGTACGCGGGGGAGGAGCACGTTAAGGCCACGAGTAAGGGTTGCGTCCAGGGGTCCATAGGGGGTCCCATTATGTGGAATCTCCTTTTGGATCCTTTGTTGAAAGGACTAGAGGATAGGCAGGACTATTGTCAGGCGTTTGCGGACGACGTGGTCCTGGTGTTCGATGGGGACCTGGCTCTAGAAGTCCAGCGACGGGCAAATGCCGCCCTCGCCTATGTCAGGGAGTGGGGTATCAGAAACAAGTTAAAGTTCGCGCCACACAAGACCAACGCGTCATAACTAGAAAACTGAAGTATGATACACCACTCCTTAACATGGGCGGGATCGGCATCGGCCTGTCGTCGGAGGTCAAGATCCTGGGGCTTAGATAACAAGCTGACGTTCAACAGCCACGCTGCCAATGTATGCAGGAAGGCGTTGAACATTTACAAGCAGCTATCTAGAGCCGCCAGGATCAGCTGGGGCCTGAACCCTGAAGTTATTAGGGTTATATACACGGCGGCTGTAGAGCCAGTTATCATGTATGCAGCCAGTGTCTGGGCACCGGCAACAAAGAAGATAGGCATCCAGAAGCAGCTCAACGTGGTCCAACGAGGATTCGCCCAGAAGCTAACGAGAGCGTACCGCACCGTCTCCTTGAACTCCGCCTTAACTCTGGCCGGGATACTCCCACTTGATCTTCGCATACAAGAGGCAGCCGCCCTGTATGAGGCAAAGAGGGGGGTATCTCGACCAGAACTCATGGATAGGGAGGTGGAAAGACTTGTGCCGTACGCTCAGACGAAGCATCCAGCGGAGCATATATGCCTGGATTTCGGCCTGATAGACCAAGAACCTGACCATAACTCAGCAGTTAAAATTTACACCGACGGCAGCAAAATTGAGGGTGAGGTTGGGGCAGCACTATCCCTTTGGGCTGGTGACGCTGAGATCCAAGCCCTCAAGCTTAAACTGCCATCTTACTGCACGGTCTATCAGGCGGAACTTCTGGCAATATGCAAAGCGACGCGGGAGATCCTCAAGCGAAAAGGGTCTGTCTTTTGCTGTCTTTTGGGATCTACAGTGACTCAAGGTCCGCGCTGCAATCGGTGACGAACAATGGTTCCCTTCACCCATTAGCCGTGGAGGCTCGTGAAAATCTTAGATCGAGCAGGGTCCAGAACAAAGAAGTGTCTTTATTCTGGATCAAAGCCCATGCGGGTTTAGAGGGGAACGAACGCGCCGATCAGCTAGCGAAGGAAGCCGCTGCAAATAAAAAGAGACGGGCCGATTATGACTATTGTCCGGTCTCATTCGTCAAACGTCAGATTCGTCTGAATACGCTCGACGAATGGAACCGGCGGTACATGAGCGGCACGACAGCAGGAGTCACGAAACTATTCTTTCCGGACGCTGTGCTAGCGTATAAATGTGTACGTAAGTTCGAGGCCACCAGCCTGTTAACGCAGATCCTCACGGGGCACGGTGGGTTCTCCGAATACTTGAACCGGTTCAAGTGTAAGGAAAACCCATCGTGCATATGTGAACCAGGTGTGGCCGAGTCAGTAGTGCACATCCTCACAGACTGTCCTATCTTCGCTGTGAGACGTCACGAAACCGAGCAATCCCTTAACCTCCAGATCTCGGAAAATTTTTGCAAATTTATGGCAAATAAAGATATTAGAAATATATTTATAAAGTATTGTACGGATATTGTACAAAAAGTGGTAAAACGAAATAAATAGGTACCAAAATTATGATGTATATATATTTTGAAAAATATATAGAACAGCATAAGATAGAATAGGTATTGATTAAAAATGTATAAAAGATAAGTATAATATTTATAGGAAAACAGATACATAAGAAAACAGTATGTAAAACGAAGAAAAATTTGTATAAGATAAACTTAATTTGTCTACTAATCCAAAAATTGTAATATAAATAAGAAGTTTGTAAAAAGTAGAATGTAATTTAGCAATAATTAGGCTTAAATCCTGAAGCCCTGTCTGGGCACAAATGTATCCCCCTGTAGTTTAGAAATAAAGCACATAAAGACTTTGATTCATTACACGTCAAAGGAACGAGAAAAAAAAAAAAAAAAAAACCTAACCTAACCTAACCTAACCTAACCTAGTGGTTGATCTAGGTACCCTATCTTGAGTTCGAGTTCCTTTCCGGGAGGGAGGTAATCTTGAGAGATGCTCTTTTTGGTTTTGTAAAGATTTGCCGCCTCTTGGATTCGAAGGTCTAGAGGCAGCAAACCCGACAAAACAAGTGCCGAAGTGAGTGATACTGTGCGGTACGCTTTACAGATCTTTTGTGCAAAACCTCTTTGAATTGCATTAAGCTGATTCACGTTCATCTGGAGTACCGCAGCTTGTGACCATGCGCTTGAGGCATAAGTCATGATGGGTTCCACTACTGCAATATAGATGGTTCTAGTTATCTCACTGTTTAACCCTTAGCCACCTGACGTGTATTTCAGTTACACTACCACCTGACGTCGGTCATAGAGACCGCTTACGTAGTTACCATGTTTATTAATATATTATTTAAGTATTAATTTAAATGAAAGTCGCATCTGTATTATCATTATATTTTTATTATTAATAAGTTTTTAAACAATGCAAAAGTTTTCATTTATTTATCTAAAATCAACACTTAATATAAAAATACAAAATTTTTGAAAAAAATCAGGAACTTTGGAAATCAGAGATCTGGGTAATTAACCTAAGTTGTATATAATATTTTTACTTATTTACTGTTAGTTCGGTATATAATCTTAAACTTAAAATCATTTTTGGTATGATTAAGGATCAATTATTATAAAATCACAACCCTCAAAGTTTTACAAATTGCGACGACAATCACGGCACATTTTTTGGCTGCATTCAATGCAAATCGGATTTTTGCAATCCGCTTCTTTTTAGGGTCACATGTTGAACATGTCTTCCGTTTTTCGAATTTTTCAGTAAGCTCAGAAGATGATGTACTAGGCGTTTCTTCTATTTTTAGGATTCGACGAATAGTACAAGAAGGGATCTTCACCCTTTGCAAACCAAAGGCGCATGCACGGCGTTCCAGATGGGGCTTTATAAGGTTTTCTGCCAATTTTTTTATAAAGACTAGTCTTGAAATCTTGGCTTCAGCTTGGTTCATGTTATTCGCCATCAATGATGTGATCTTCTGGAACATCTTCTGCGTCGCTGCAATCTTCATTCGGAAGTTCTGGAGCATTGAGTTGGTATTCAGAGTCTGAATCCGTTTCCTCTAGCCATCGTGATATGTTTGGATCCGACATTATAAGCCTACAAAAAAATAAATAGCATATAGTAAAAATAACGTAACCACCTGACGTCGGTCACTCGGACCGCACGCGAAATATAATTACCTGTAATTCACAAATGCGCGCACGTCTGGAGCCGCCGAGCGCGTGGCGCGTACTGACAAGAGAGGGGACAAAGTACATGAACGCACGGTTGCACCGCGTGCATAGCAAGAGAATAATTTGAAAAATAAAATCGCCGGAGTCTCTGTGACCGACGTCAGGTGGTTAAGGGTTAAACCCCATGTCACCTTCGCTGTGCACGCAAGCTGTTTATATATTTCTGCTACTTTTTTGCATTGCGCAGATACGTGTGCTTTGAAGGTGAGCTTGCGGTCAATGATAAGCCCGAGCAGCTTTATTTCATCCACTAAAAATAATGTAACAATAGGTAAGATAGAAAAATGTATACGAGAACTAGAATAGACTTAAGATAAATATAAAATATATAAATGTATTAGAGTAAAATATAAGCCTCAATAAAGATAAATCCATCCTTTGTTTCAATACCTATAAATAGAACAAAAGGTCTCTGATCAAATCAGAGGGACAACATGTAGGCTAGCTCGCGGGCCGGGACATAGCTCCCGGAGAGAAAAAAAAAAAAAAACCTGACCATTGACCTAACGGCTGCGAGTGCCCAGCCGCCGCCGCAGCCACCGCAGGCCCATTCAGCAGCGTCGCAGCGACCAATTCGGCAAGCGCGTATAGTCGCGGCCGCGAACATCATGGCTCCCAAGAAATTAACTACAACCAAGAAAGACAAGGTGAGAGAATCGATCACTGTTAATTCGCCGAAGAGTGACGAGGCGGAACAACGCCAACCAAATGTAGACCCCTCCACTGGTTGTACTCCAACGAATAGGATGACTTCGACGGGAACGATGCCGAAGATACACGCACCAGCAGCGACTACTTTGGCTGACAGCGAGTGGAAAGAAGTCACCTACAAACGTCGTCTAGCAAAGCCACGCCAGGTGTTGACTGGTTCGGGAGCAGATAATGACGAGCTACAAATAGCGGAGCGACTGCAATATATACAAGCGTGGTCCTTTAGACCCCAGACTACTGTTGAAAATGACAAAAACCACATTAACAAAATGTCTACTTGTGATAAATATATTGTTGAAAAACGAAATGTTCAGACCGACCAACACGCTGCATTCGTAATAGGATTCCCGGAGACTCTGTACAAACAGCTGTGTGCACCAGAGTCGTGGCCACAAGGAATCAAGATCTCCGACTGGTTCCGTCGCAGCCCCCGCGAGCCAGAGCGAGCTCAGTGCAGCGGTCGGCCGCCACACGCAATAGATGCAGCTTCAACGACGGACGTATGACTCTCTATTTCAGCAAAACCAGTCTGAAAAAATCGTTTTATGTCACCAAAATATTGCGTCACTTGACAAGAAATCGCAAAGGCTTGAAGCGTTATTAAAATGAAAATGAAAATGAAAATGAAAAGTTTTTATTTCTTTAAGCTTGCAAATAAGCACTTAGACAGGTCATATTTTATAGTTCACTTCAATTTTTTGTCCACCAGTGGAAGAAGTGAGAAGAAACCACTAGTATATTCATAACTTATGTGTCTAGTACATTTGATTTGCTTATCTGTAAGTTGGTAGATTTTGAGTTGGAGCAAAACTCGTTCCAAGCTTTTTTATCTTCTAAGTAATCTGATATTTTGTAATAAGCTTTTTTACAAAGAATGTGTTTAACAATTTTTTTAAATTTATTTATTGATAATTTTTGCAACTCACTTGGAGTTTTGTTGTAGAAGCGTATACATTGCCCTTTAAAAGATACATTTATCTTGTGTAGCCTAGTTGTGGGCACAGCGAGTTTATTCTTATTTCTAGTATTTACATTATGTATATCACTTTTTTTAGTGAACCGATTGATATTTTTTATGAGTGTACAACAAGTTTTCATAAATATATTGACACGGTACTGTCATTATGTTTATTTCTTTGAATTTTTCACGCAGGGATTCTCTGGGACCCATATTATAGATCGCACGAACAGCCCTCTTCTGCAACACAAATACGGTGTTTATATCTGCAGCGTTCCCCCACAGTAGTATGCCATAAGACATAATACTATGGAAGTAGCTGAAATAGACTAGTCTAGAAGTATCAACGTCTGTAAGGTGACGGATTTTTTTAACTGCATATGCTGCAGAACTAAGCCTCTTCGATAGTTTATCTATGTGTGGGCCCCATTGAAGTTTACTATCTAAGGTTATTCCCAAAAATACGGTATTATTTACAATTTCTAGCGTTTCTCCTTTTACGTTTATATCGGCCTTAACTTGTTTTACATTAGGTAGAATAAATCTTAAACATTTTGTTTTGGTTTCATTAAGCAAAAGATTATTAATACTAAACCAATGGACTACCTTTGAGATTGCAGTATTTACATCGTCGAAATTTGTGTTTTGTCGTTTCATTTTAAAAATTAATGAAGTATCATCAGCAAACAATACAATCTCATGATCATTCTTTACAAGATGAGGCAGGTCATTAATATAAACTAAAAATAGGAAAGGACCCAAGATAGAACCCTGCGGTACACCCATTGTAACAACAGACCCTTTAGATCTTTTCCCATTAATGTCAACTCTTTGTATCCTATCACTCAAGTAAGATGTAAGAAGATCCAAAGAGCTGTCCCTAATTCCATAATGATGTAGTTTCCTGATTAATGTTTCGTGATGAACGCAATCGAATGCTTTTGACAAGTCGCAAAAAACGCCTAGAGCATCTTGCGACTTCTCCCAAGCATCAAAAATATGCGATACCAACTCTACACCGGCATCAGTAGTTGACCTGCCACGAGTAAACCCAAATTACTTACAATGTAGCAGGTCATTGCCATTAAAATGTCTAAGCAATTGGTGTAAAATAAGTTTTTCAAAAACTTTACTGAATGTAGGCAGTACTGATATTGGTCTAAAGTTAGT
This sequence comes from Eupithecia abbreviata, assembly GCA_943735965.1. Classification (NCBI taxonomy): domain Eukaryota; kingdom Metazoa; phylum Arthropoda; class Insecta; order Lepidoptera; family Geometridae; genus Eupithecia; species Eupithecia abbreviata. The sequence goes on from OX030986.1 coordinate 47,013, forward strand.
GGGGTCAGACTTACTACCCGATTTAAACAATGGGATTATTTTACTATGTTTCATTAGATCAGGAAATACGCCACAATCAATGGATTCATTAAATATAAAAGCTAGATCTGGTGCAATGGTATCAATTAAAGGTTTAATAATTCTAACGGAAATACCCCAGAGATCTGCAGTTTTTTTAATATTTAAAAGTTTAAAGGTTTTTTTTATATCGTTTTCATTAACATGGGTGAAATTAAATTTACTATCGCATTTAGGTACATTTTCTTTAAGTAATGATTCGGCTATTAATTGAGAAGAGTTCAGACACTTTGTAGTACAGATTGGAATGTCAGTAAAAAAAATTTCAAATGCTTGTGCTACCTCAACATCATTTTTGATGGAGCAATCATTAATCTTTAAATTGTAATCATTAAAGTAGGTACTGACCTTTCCAGTCTCACTTTTAATTATTTTCCAGGTTGATTTTATTACATTTTCACTATTTTTTATTTTCGAGCTAATATAATTTGATTTTGCTGTATTACAAACTTTTCTAAATATTTTTGAGTAATTTTTTACTTTTTCTTTGAATTCCTGACTAAAATTGTACTGCTTTTCACTGTACAGTTCATACAACTTTTGTCTACTCTTATGTATACCTACTGTTGCCCACTCACTAAAGCTAAGTCTTTCTGAGACCAAGATTGATTTGGGTATGAATATTGAATTGAACGCAGTAGTGAATTTATTAAAAAAACTGCAATACGACTCATTTGGGTTGTTAAGTAAGTAGTGAGGTGATGGTTTAAAATCCCAATCCAATTTCAACCGTTCAAATCGATCTGTGGTCACAGGAATATACTTAATTCTTTTTTTACAATTATTATTTTTAACTTGATGTTTTAATTTAATTAGTTGACCTAAGTGGTCTGATTTTAAATTGCTTATAATTTTGTGACTGTCAATTTTTTCATTTTGGAAAACAAATATATTATCTATACATTTTGCTGATGTTTCAGTTATTCTAGTAGGTTCCATAAATGTTGGCCTAAGATTATAAGAATTAAATAAATTTGTTAATCTGCTACTGAGGGAGTAAACTTCTAAAAGATCAATATTAAAGTCTCCACATACTATGAGGTTTTTATTTGATTTTGATAATTTAAATAAGATATCCATATTTTTTTCAAATATTTCAAAAGAAGCTGACGGTGGGCTGTATACGCTTGCTACAATAGTGTGCTCCAACTCAACACATGCTACTTCAATGTGGCTTTCAACGGATAAGCATACTATGTCCTTACGTTCTTTGGATTTTATAAGTTTATTTAGTAATATTAAAGAGCCTCCACGAATAGCATGTGATCTGCAAAAAGAACTACCAACCTGGTGGTTGCTGAAGTTAAACATGAGCTCATAGCTTTTCAGCCAGTGTTCTGTTAAGCAGATGATGTCAATATCAAATGAGTTCATGTACAATTCTAATTCTAATAATTTACTTCTCAATCCTTGAATATTTTGATGCACCAAGTTGGTAAACTTTGCATTGATTTTACAATTTTGATTTCTTTGTTTTTTATTGTGATTAATAATAATAATATTATTATTTGATTTTTTAGGGCTAGAGACTTCCTCTATTGTCGTTATTTCTAATTTAAATTACTTGGAAAAACTTCCAAAGATTTGTTTTTTAAATCATTACAATGCTCAAAAGGAGCATTTTTCATAGCCAAGTTTTTGGCTGTAGTTTTAAAATAATAGGATAGCGAAATTGCTATCTGTCTCTTATAAAAATTGGAAAGGTAGTAATTACCTTGAGTCAAATAGAACTTTTTACTAACAATATTGTTAGTATCAATCACATGTACATTGCTGTTGCATGAAATAGTGTGCAACGTCATATTAAGCTTATATCTAAGGTTGTTCTCTGATTGTGGCAAGCTGTCGCTGTAGGAGAATGTGAACATCACAATTTGTTTTAAATTTAATTTTAATAGTTTGTCTACATAACTAATCAAGTCAGATTTGTTCACATTACCCCTATTTCCAAGGCATATTATTATATTTGAGTTACTATTCATTTTTTTATTCTGGATTATGTGCATAATATTATGCAGGTTACAGTTAGGTAAACAATTATTTATTATAGGATGTTCCATACTCATATTTAAAAACTGACCCATATTTTTTCCAATTTCATCGCAGTACATTATTGTTTTTATACCTGAGCATGAAGTGCTGAGATCCGGAAGGGATGCGGCTGACACAGTACTTTCCGGACCTGAGTGGTCACAGACTGGGCCTGGATCACAGCAGCCGCAGCCCTCCAGAACCCTGCCCTCCAGACTCATCTGGCTACTGATGAGTGCATCCATGGCCAGATTGAGTTCCCTTGTCTGTTCAGTAGTCCGTTCATAAAGGCTGATGTAGTGCCCCAGGGAGTGCTCGGCCTGGCCAAGTTTGCTTCTCAGCTCCTGCATATCAGTCTCATATTGGATCTGGTTATAATTTAGCTGCAATGTACAGAGCTCATATTTATCAACAATTTTTCTTTTTGATTTCAGTTTTGAAACTACATGTTTTTGGTTTTTTAATAAATTTTGGGTTCTTTTTATGAATTTACTTATTTTAACATATTTTTTTAGCTTATTTTTACTAATATTACTAATATTGTGTATGTTGTTTTTGCTGCTGGCTTCCACATTACACACTGAGTCATCTTTAGTTAAGTCAACTGTTCGTAGAGCGTGTAAGAAGCCAGCAACAGAAACTTGGCCCGAAGACGATTCAGCTGATATTAACTCATCGAATAAGCTTTGTGTTTTCGCGGTGGCAGAGTTGTTTGCAGCTTCCTCCAGCTGGGTAATATGGTGGTGAGCGTCACAAAGTTGTTTCTCCAGGACTGAAGTTCTCTGCAGCACGGACTCAAACTCAATGCCACATTTTTCATCGAACCTATCTATTATCAACCGAAGCCTATCCCGTTCCTCACTAATATAAGCATTTTGAGAATGTAACTCACTCATCTCGCTTTTAAGCTTTTTGTTATTATTAAGTGCTTCTATGAAGATATTTTCATTATCATATCTTTCCAATTCTAACTGTCCAATTTGCCTTTTTGCATCCTTTAATTCCAGTAAAACCTGGTTCAACTTCTCGCCTTTGCGAGTCATCATTGTGTATTACAGAAGGTAGTGACTGTATTTTATTGCAAAGCACAACTTGCTAGAGTATTATGAAGTTATGAGACAATAACAAAGGCAGACTGTTCAGTGTCTAGGTTATGTTTTCAAAAGGTTGTATGTACTTACGTAGCTATAAAGATGAAAACTTTGTTGGAATAATATTCCTTTTTATAAGATTCACACAGAAGTAAGCACAAAACACTTATAAAACCACAAACCAGCAAAACTTTTAACCGAAAACCGTTCCGAAAATGACGTTTAACCGTTGGCCAAAAAACACACAAATAACAATATTTTAGCCTTAATAACTATTTCTACACTTGTTTTATATTATAAATATGCGATGAAATCAGAAAGGGCTCTGTAGAATTACGTAAAACAATTCTTTTTTAGTAAATTCGTAGGGAACATTTGCGAACAGCTGTTGACGCTAACAGGATTGCCAACCAAGACCGTTCGAATGTTCAATAGCGAGTTAGGATGTGATGTCCTGGCGCTAACCGAGCACTGGCTACCAGAATGTAAACTAAAATGTGTTAACTTACAAAACTATACATTAGCGTCTTATTACTGTCGGAAGCAAATAGTGCCCGGCGGCTCGTGTCTGTTTGTTCAAAATAGTTTTAAATGTGCAGAAAACGTGGATTGACATCCTTATCTGGAGAGAGAACATGCGAAGTGTCAGCTGTTGATTTGTCAGATTATGACTTGACCATTGTATGCATCTACAGAACTAATTTAGTCTCAACGAATGAATTTATAAATGCTTTTGAAGTATTGCTCAATAAGATAAGCGAACTAGGCAGGGAATGTGCGATTGTGGTGACTGTAACATTTACTGTTTGGGGTACCCGTAGGATCATCTCGCGGTAAAGGGAACAATTTAAAAATTATAAATTATTATTATTTGACATAATTAAATTAAGTAAATTAGAACCAAATAATGAAACAATCCAATCTTTAATATATGACATGAATAATCATTCATTATGAATGTTTTCTAAAATCTAATAAACAACAGTTTTATGAGAGTATGTTCGGAAAAACTAAAAAGCCTCAAAAGCTATGTGGGATATAATAAATGGGGAACGGGGAAAGAATAACTCCCCCCGAATTGACTTTACGGACATACCGGCAGTATATAGTAACAAAACCGGACGGATCAACGTTTTTGACCAAAATAGATCTGGTTAATACGATGAACGTAAAATGTTTGATCGCGGCGGAGAACTGCAGAGCGCCGAGCGCTAACGTCGCCGGTGTGCGGCGAGCCTTAGCTTCAGTGCGTACGAATACGGACCGGTCATTGCGACTACAGCGGTTTAGCGCGGATGAGGTGGCACGGATAGTGATGACTCGAATACCACCTAAACCTCAAAGGATGTGTATGGCATATCTATGAAACTTCTAAGGTATGCCATCATTCCTCTTGCACCTATACTTGCGCATGCATAATACCTGCATCAGGGAGGGTTCCTACCCTTTATTCAAAGGTAAGGGAAAGAGAAGCAACATAGGCGGATACCGGCCTGTCTCAATAATACCAGCAATAGCGAAGGCCGGCCTTAGCTCCCGTCTTGTTGCCTTCCTCTCCGCTGCGGAAGCCCTCTCTGATAAACAATATGCCTATCGCGAAGGTCGCTCGACCACATCACTGGCGCGGGAGGTCATCCGCCGCATGCTGGCTGCTCGTGAGGCTAAACAACAGGTCACGGTGATCTGCTGCGACCTGTCAAAAGCCTTTCGGGGAGCGGTGGGGAGGCAGTGTCCGACCCACTGAAATCGAGGATGGGCGTCGCCCAAGGATCCTCTGTTTCAGATATACTGTTCTCCCTACTGCTCAATGACTTACCCGAATTCATCACTAGTGCTGATGTGTACCTGTACGCCGACGATGTGGCCGCTATCGTCACTGCGCCCACTCTGGATCTGCTGGAGGCGAAGCTCAATTGCACGGCGACACTACTAACGGAATGGTTTGGCTGGAATGGGCTAGCCCTAAACCTAAGCAAAACCCATTTGATTCATTTCTACCTGTCGGGCCGTGCACCTAGACCACTAACCGTGTTAGTACACTACATGCCTTGGCTTCCAGATAGACAGAGGGCTGAAGTGGGCGAGCCATATCGACAAGCTGTGTGGGAGGCTGGCGGGTGCATGCTATGCGCTGAGCCGGATGGCGCGAGTGGTCTCCACCACTGTGGTTCGTGCCTGTTTCTTCGCAACAGTGCAATCGTTGCTTCAGTACGGCACCGAGCTATGGGAGCGCGCGGCCGACTGGGAGCGCGCGTTCCGGATGCAGAAAAGCAATTGTAGGGATCCCCAGCGACCACTCGGCGAGACCCCATTTCAAGTCCCTGGGTATCAGGACATTACCATGTCTGCTGATACACCAGGTGGCTATGTACGTCCGGCAGAACCATGGCACATACGCCACGCTAGGCAGCACCCACTCACGCCACGCGCAGCCGCGACAGACTGGCCACCGTGACGCGCTCGCTGGAGAAGTCGTCCAAGCAGCGAACACACAGCATGGGCCCAGCCGTGTACAAGCGACTCCCCAGTGCTGTTCCAGGAGCCCACAGTCCGCCTGCATTCAAATATAAACTCAAACGCTGGCTTATTGAGCAAACGTTCTCCAGCTACGACGAATTCCTAGTTAGTGTTAAGTTAAGTTGTTAAGTTATAATTTATTATCATAAAATAATAGTTTAATCTATTTAGCTATGATATTATTCATTTGAATGTTAATTAATTAATTAAATACTCTTAGGTACCAACATAATTAGATACCTATAAAACATGACATGTAATTATTATTATGAATAAATGAGTATTACTATTACGAATGACTATCATCAGTCTGCCTTTGTTATCGTCCCATAGTATTCGAGCCACAATATTTACAAATTGAGCTTTGCAGTAAAATACAGGCACTACCTTCTCTGGTACACCGTGATGACTCGCAGAGGCGAAAACTCGAACCAGGCTTTACTGGAATCAAAGGATGCAAAAAGACAAATTGGACAGTTAGAATTGGAAAGATCTGATAATGAAAATATCTTCATAGAAGCACTTCATAATAACAAAAGCTAAAAAGCGAGACGAGTGCGTTACATACTCGACATGCATATTTTAGTGAGGAACGGGATAGGCTCAGCTGATAATCGATAGGTTCGATGAAAAATGTGGCATTGAGTTTGAGTCCGTGCTGCAGAGAACTTCAGTCCTGGAGAAACAACTCTGTGACGCTCACCACCATTGTCTAACGGCGAAATGTGGAACTACAAGTTCCACAAAAAACATAACTAGATGTCGCTAGTAAAAGTGGACGAGCGCTAGATCGCGCTGACGAGAACGCACGGCTCTGAACCAGTATCAGAACCATTTTTTGTAACATTATCTAAGTCATCATTTAAGAACCTTAGTAACTAAGGCAGCTACTATACATATGATATTGTAATAGAAGCTAACTCGGAATCAATAAATCTCTAAATGTGATTGAATCCTTGTTTCATTTTTGTAATCAAGCTGATCCTAACTGAAGCTGGGGAATCTCAAGGGAACGACCAGAAGCAGGAATCAGGGCACTGGACAGGCGAGTGGTACAACATTTGGACCTTCGAGCCGGACACCACCAGCGGCATTGCAGCAGTCAGTGCCCATTGGGAAGCGGAGTTCCAGGGAGTCCAGGGACCAACATCGGTGGCAGGGGCGCTCAGTTCATACAAGGGACTGAGGCGCATGATCACGCAATACGTTCAGGCGGGAACGGACTAACTTTAGACTTAGAATAATTTTAAGAATTTGGTACCGACGGGGAACCTATGCCCGATTTTTAATAAGTGGTTTTTAAACTAAAACACTTGTAAAATGTTTGCGATTTAACTACATAAACTTGTAATTTAAACTTAGAAATTAGAAACTTTTGGACTTGAGTAATTGTGTAAAATGTCGGACATGAGCCAACTGTTATTTTTACAACAAGATACTTATACTAAAATTACCAACGGGCTGTCTAACTTCAAAAAATCTGCAAAACAGCGCATAACGTCAGCATTTGTACAGGTGAAGCTAGAAGCGTTAGGGAAATGGTGGGAGCTGTTCTCGGAAACACACACAAACCTTTGTAGAACAACTAAATCTGATTTATTAAAAGAAACTACCTATTGGAAACAGGATGTGTGGGAGACAGCTTCAGATACATACACTGAGTACAAATGTTTGTTAATAAGTGCAATGCCCAGGGATTTGGAGCCTTCAGCTAAACCAACCCAAGATTGTACAATAGGGGCAAGCAACAATTTAGCCAAACTGCCAAAGATTATTATACCAAAGTTTAACGGACAGTATGAAGAGTGGAACACCTTCCGTGACCTCTTTAGATCTCTAGTGCACGATACTAAAATTGATAAGGTAGTTAAATTGCAGTATCTAAAGGGATTACTAGGGGGTGAAGCTGAACAGTTAGTTAGACACATAAGTATTTCTGCCGATAATTATGATCGTTGTTGGGCTACTTTGACCGAAAGGTACAACAGCAAAAGATTTTTGTGTAACACGATTTTAAAGAGATTGTTTGGTCAAAAAAGTAGTAATTTAGAGTCAGCAAACTTTTTGAAAGAAATTTTAGAACAACTGAATGTTTGGGGGCTTTAGCTAACCAGGGTGTAGACGTATCCACTTGGAATCTTATCGTCATTTACATGACTTCGTTGAAGTTGGATCCTGAAACCAGAAAGCAGAGGGAGCTTCAAAGCGCAGATTGTGGAGGAGAGGAACTACCCTCACTCAAAGAATTTCAAGATTTTTTAACAAAAAGGTTCAGGGCTTTAGAGTTCGTCGGTACAGGAACCAGCTCCAACAAGTCAAAGACTGTAAAGTCATTTCATGCGTCACAGGATAGTAGCTCTTCTGTATCTTGTAAATTCTGTAAAAAAGAGCATAAGTTAGTACATTGTGAGAAATTTGAGCGCGAAGAGGTACCCGCCCGTAGGATGTTCGTCGAACAAAACCGTCTTTGTTACAATTGTTTGGGTGATGGCCACTCGGCCAATCAATGCCGATGTAGGATCAATTGTCGCGTATGTCACAGACGTCACCATACCTTGCTACATGTCATGGGCAACGTATCCAGGGAGTCAAGGTCAGTGGAAAGCGATCAACCTAAGGAAGGTGAGTCAGGTGAGGCACCCGTCGTATGCTTTGCGTCGGACAACGCGTCGCTTTCTAGCCAGGTACTCTTAGCCACAGCTCTCGTAAAGGCACAAACAGAGAACGGAGATACGCGAATTGTTAGAGCGCTGTTAGACCAAGGATCGCAGGCATCGTTTATGACAGAAGCATCTGCTCAACTCCTGCGTCTCAAACGTACACCGGTCAAAGGTATCATCTCAGGTGTAGGAGGTAACCAAACATTGGCCTCCAAAGCAAAAGTAAAAAGTAAAAAAGTAAAGTAAAAAATCATTTATTTCTTTAGGCTTACAAAATAAGCACTTAGACAAGTCATATTTTATATATAAATTATTATCAAATACAATTATTTTACTGTTCACTTCAATTTTTTGTCCACTAGTGGAAGAAGTGAAAAGAAACCACTAGCATGTTCATCTCTTATATGTCTAATACATGGTTATTTGCCTATTTAAGTCTAAATATAATATGATTCGATACATGTCAATATTTAAGTAAAGCTATGCACAACAACAACAACAAATTACTTACTACATACTATTTTCGGTGCGAAACTGAGCGACATCTGGCCAAGCATTAACATCATTGAGATAATCATTTATGGAGTAGAAAGCCTTCTTGATGAGATTTAGTTTTATGTAATTTTTAAATTTACGAATAGGGAGCTCAGTTGCTTCAGATGGAAGCTTATTATAGAAGCGCACGCTATTGCCCATAAATGATTTCCCTACCTTGTGTAATCTAAATGATGGGATGTGTAACTTGTTCTTGTTTCTTGTATTTCTATTGTGAACATCGCACTTTTTCATAAGGCTATCCTTATTTTTGTGGGTATACATTAAATTTTCATAGATGTATTGCGATATTACAGTCAGAATATTAATGTTTTTAAATAATTCCCTCAAAGAATCTCGTGGCTTTAATTTATAAATAGCGCGTACCGCCCTTTTTTGAAGAACAAATATGGTCTGGATGTCAGCTGCCTGTCCCCAAAGTAAAATACCATAAGACATAATACTATGGAAGTAACTGAAATAAACTAACCTAGCTGTGTCTTCATTGGTAATATATCTAATTGTTCGAACTGCATAAGCTGCTGAACTAAGTCTACCTGCCAGAGCCTCTATTTGCGACCTCCATTGAAGAGAAGAATCAATATGTAACCCTAGGAATACAGTAGAGTCTACAAGGTGAACAATCTCATCCTTCAGCATTATTTTTGTTGGGAGTTCTCTTACATTCGGTAGCATGAATTTTATACATTTAGTCTTTTTAGCATTGAGTAGTAGGTTATTGGCAGTGAACCAATCTAGTATTTGTGAAAGCGAATTATTTACATCGTCATAGTTATATTTATTTCTATCAACTTTAAAAATCAATGAAGTATCATCAGCAAATAAGACTATATCACAAAGATCTCTTGCTAAAAATGGAAGATCATTTACATATACTAAAAATAAAAAAGGGCCTAATATTGATCCTTGCGGGACGCCTAGTTCAAGTTTTGATCCTCTAGATCTTTCTTTACCAATATCTACTTTTTGAACTCTATCAGCTAAATATGATTGCATAAGGTCCAGTGCCTTGTTATTAATTCCATAGTGTTCCAACTTCCTAATTAGTGTACCATGATCCACGCAATCAAAAGCCTTAGAAAGGTCACAGAATACACCAATAGCGTTTTTTGCTTTATCCCAGGCATCTAATATATGCTTTAATAGAACTGTGCCAGCATCGGTTGTCGATCTACCCTTGGTGAAGCCAAACTGATTTTTATGAAACAGCCTGTTAAGGTTGAAGTGTGAAGTCAACTGAGTAAGGATAATTTTTTCGAAAATTTTACTTATTGCAGGAAGTATTGAAATTGGCCTGTAATTGGCCGGATCAGTATGGCTACCAGATTTGTAAAGAGGAACCAGTTTACTACATTTCATAAGATCAGGAAAAACTCCTGCGTCTACACAATTATTGAAAATATGGGCCAAGCAGGGAGCCACTTCCTTAATAATTAAACTTAGTACTTTCGTTGAAATGCCCCAGAGATCCTCAGTATTTTTTATGTTTATAGATTTAAAAGTTTTTACAATGTAATTACCATTTACGTGACTAAAGATAAAGACTTCCTTACATTTCTCAACAGATGATTCTAATAATTCAACCGCCTTTAAAGCTGAGGAATTGAGAGACCGGGTTACAATTTTAGGGATATCAGCAAAGAATCCATCAAAAGCATCTGCAATATCTTTTTCATTTATAAGAATTGAATTATTAACTTTTAACTTTATTTCTCTATTACGTGGCTTTGATTTACCAGTTTCGTTATTTATTAGTCTCCATGTCGCTTTAATTTTATTAGATGAGTTTGTTATTTTATTCTTCAAAAATAGGCATTTTGCTGTGTTGCAGACATTCTTAAATGTTTTCGAGTAGTTATTTACATACAAAAGAAATGCAGGGTCATGTAACATAGCTTCTCTAGCACCATATAGATCGTATAGCCTATTCCTACTTCTGTAAATGCCGGGAGTGGCCCAATCAGTAAACCCGACCCTATCTCTAACTGTGCAAGTTTTAAGTTTGAATACTTCATTGTGTTCTTTGTTTATAACATTAAAAAGTCTGTTAAATAAACCATTAGGGTCATCAGAATAAGGTATATTAGCTACTGCTAGATCTACTTTACATTTAAATTTACTAATACGGCTCTCTGTGATAGGCCTGTAGGTATATTCCTCAACTGTTTTTTTATCATTCAAATTATTAATAAAATTAACACTCTGACCATAATGGTCTGATTTGAAATGCTTAATTACTGCTTTGTTAGTTGGAGATTGACTGCAGTAAATATTATCTAAACAAGTGGCAGAAGTTAGGGTTACCCTAGTCGGATCATTAAAAAGATGTTGTAAGTTAAAGCATTTGAATAAATTTATCAATCTATCAGCGAGAGGATTTGCTAAAATATCTATATTAAAATCGCCACAAACAATGAGATCCTTCCTACAAGTAAATACTTTTAGCATAGCTTCTTCCATAGTTCTTTCAAAGTCTACCTGATTTGCGTCGGGAGGGCGGTACACACACACTATGATATGTCGCTCCAGTTCCACACAAGAAAGTTCAATAGTTCTCTCAATACTAAGTTTAACAATATCTTTCCGTTCTTTACATTTAATACTATTTTTAACTATAATCAGAGAGCCACCACGTATTGCAGTTTTTCTTTTATAGGAACTTGCAAGACAATAGTTATGATAAAAAGGAAGTAACTGATTTTTCACAATCCAGTGTTCTGTTATGCACATAACATCTACATTTAAATAATTTAAAAATTGTTCTAATTCTAGAACTTTGCTGGGTAAGCCTTGTATATTCTGATGGACTATATGAAATGTATTTGGCTTTCCCATTGTCGATGTGATCAGTTTAAATTTGTATTTACTGACACAGTCGCTTTGATGCCCTCATTAGTACTATTACTAACTACACATACAGGCTCGTCAGGTAACTGCGTTATACTACTTATAACGGGATCAAAAATATTATATGCTAACAATTTAGCAATTATCAATTTACATTGTTTGGTAAGGTACATTGTTGTATCTCTAGTCAAAAAAGTTTTACTAATAAATTTATTAGTATCAAAGAATAATACGTCACTATGACGACATGTCATATTGTACATCATCATGTTATTTTGACATCGAGTTTCATTTTGTTTTGATGTCAATGACTTAGAATATGGGAAGGAGCAAATAATCAGTTTCCCTAGTCCATTTTCTATCTTTCCTAGAATTACCTCAACTAGCCTTGCAAGCAATGGTACAGGTCAACATTTCGTCGATGCGTGAAGGATTTGAAGATGTAAAGATGACACTGGATGTGTTCGTCTTAAAGTCAATAACCACACTACTACCAAGCAAGAAAACAGTGTCAACAGGTTGGGTATCAGTTCTACCATTAGCTGATCCAAAATATTATTTACCAAGCAAAATAGACCTGCTCCTAGGAGCTGAGGTAATGGGACAAGTGATAAAAGAAGGAGTGAAGAAGGAGGGATCATTATTAGCTCAAAATACAACACTAGGGTGGATTTTATCGGGAGTTGTAGGAACAAATCAGGAAAGGGAAGCTACGAACTTAATAACAATGCACCAAATGTGCCATGAGATAGAAGAGGATAATCAACTAAAGAAGTTCTGGGAGTTAGAAGCAGATACACATGCAAGCAAAAAGCCAATACTTACGGAAGAAGAGAAGCAATGTGAGAAGCTATTTGCAGAAACCACTACCAGGGATCCAGAGGGAAGATACATTGTGAAGTTGCCGTTCAGAGATGAAGATCCTGAAATCAAAACATATAATTCAAAGAGAATAGCGGAGAAAAGGTTAACATATTTAAAAGCAAAGCTGGACAAAGCAGAAGATCTAAAAGCGAAATATAAAGAAGTACTAGATGAATACTTACAGTTGGGACACGTGGAGGAAATACCGAAAGAAGAAGTATCAGTTGCTGAAGGGTCATACTTACCTCATTTTGCAGTTGTTAGAGATGATAAAGACACCACGAAGGTCAGGATCGTATTTGATGCTTCCTGTAAAGGTGAAGATGGCATATCACTAAATGACAAGATGATGGTAGGACCTACCTTACAACCAGAACTGCGAAACTTGCTGATGAGATGGAGGCTGCATCGTATCTGCCTGTCTGCAGATATAATAAAGATGTATCGCCAAGTCAAAGTAGCTTCTTCAGACGTAGATTATCAAAGGATTCTGTGGAGAGAAGACCAACCACAAACTCCTTCACTCGCAAAGACCAACACAAAAAATCTAAAAGAATTTCGCTTATTGAGAGTCACATTCGGTACAGCATCTGCGCCATATTTAGCAGTGAAGGCACTCCAACAGGTGGCGATCGATGAAGGGACAAATCATCCAACAGCAGCTGAAAAAGTCAAAGAAGACTTTTATATGGACGATTTACTGACAGGCTGTCAAGATATAGAATCAGCAAAACAACTTTACAATGAGATGAATTCACTACTGGAGAAAGGGGGATTTAAGCTTCAAAAGTGGTCAAGCAATAGCGACTTATTTCTAGATAGCATCAAGGAAACTGGACAAGGATTGGAGCAGGAAGATGGATTGAAACTTAAAGTCGATGATATAATGAAGCTACTGGCTTACCCGGAACCGAAGAGAAGATGCATTTCAATACTCGGTGACACTCCCGCAGCTCAAGGAACCTGTAACAAAAAGAAGAGTTATATCAGACATAGCACGTTTGTTTGACCCATTAGGCTGGGTCGCGCCTACAGTAATAGTTGCGAAAATTATCATTCAGAAGCTTTGGATACTAGGAACAGATTGGGATGAGGAAGTTCCAAGCACAATATTAAAAGAATGGTTGACTTACCGGAACCAATTACCTACCTTATCCGCAATGCGCATACCTCGTTGGATACAGATTTCACCAGAGAACAGGATCGTCGAACTTCACGGGTTTTCGGATGCTTCAAAGCTCGCATATGCTGCCGTCGTTTACCTTCGTATTGTTGACGAAAATGGTGATATCCATGTCAATCTAGTAACAGCGAAAACAAAGGTAGCGCCCATCAAGCAAGTCTCGATTCCTAGATTGGAACTCTGTGGAGCTGTGCTGGTAGCAAGGTTACTGTTGGACGTTGCTGAAACGCTTAACATTGACAAAAGACATCTTCATGCGTGGACAGACTCTACAGTGGTGCTAGCATGGCTGAATAGTCATCCGAATCGTTGGCAGACGTTCGTGGCTAATCGGGTGTCAGAGATTTTGATAACGCTAGACTTACATCAGTGGTCACATATCTCAACGAAGCAAAATCCAGCAGATGGCGCATCACGAGGTCTGCAACCATCTGAACTCGTAGAAAACACATTGTGGTTGAGTGGTCCAGATATCCTGAAAACAAAAGAAGTAAAGTATGACAACGAAAGATGAAGAAACAAACATAGAAGAAAATACAGTCCACAAAATACATTTAGTAACAAAACTAGAAATTTGGGACAAGTTCTCAAATTCAGGGAAAATGAATAGAGTGATAGCATACTGTCGAAGATTCATGACATGGAAAAAGCGAAAGGAAAGCAACGCAGAAGGATTTCTAACTACACAGGAACTAAACGAAGCAATGGAAGTGTGTATTAGAAAATATCATAAAGAAAACATAGAGAAAGAATTAGCAAGCATAGTAAAAAGCAAGGATGGGAAGTTAATTTAGCTAAAGAGTAATTTCAGTGTCATTGGAGGCTCTACCTTGACGTACGAAGAGTTGTCTGTGTTGGAACAGATAGAGGCATGTCCTAACTCACACACGACCGCTGTCAAGAGTTGACACGAAATCGAATACTCTTACCTGGATCACTTTCTGGTGGGGGAACCGCTTCTTACTGACCTGACGATTCTAATTGATGTTAATGTAACTTAGGATTAGTAACTTATCTTTAGTAGTCAGAAGCAGGAATCAGGGCACTGGACAGGCGAGTGGTACAACAACCATATTACCCAGCTGGAGGAAGCTGCAAACAGCTCTGCCACCGCGAAAACACAAAGCTTATTCGATGAGGTAATATCAGCTTAATCGTCTTCGGGCCAAGTTTCTGTTGCTGGCTTCTTACGCGCTCTACGAACAATGGACTTAACTAAAGATGACTCAGTGTGGAATGTGGAAGCCAGCAGCAAAAACAGCAAATACAATATTAGTAAAAATAAGCTTAAAAAATATGTTAAAATAAGTAAATTCATAAAAAGAACCCAAAATTTATTAAAAACCAAAAACATGTAGTTTCAAAACTGAAATCAAAAAGAGTAATTGTTGATAAATTAGAGCTCTGTACATTGCAGCTAAATTATAATCAGATCCAATATGAGGCTGAAATGCAGGAGCTGAGAAGCAAACTTGGCCAGGCCGAGCACTCCCTGGGGCACTACATCAGCCTTTATCAAACTTTTATAAAACTGTTTAAACATAGAATAAGAAAATAAAATAATATAATTAAGATTGTAATACTGAATAATAAACATATAATAAACCCAACCCCCGTCTGATAGCGTCACTACAGGCGATGGATAATACAAAGATCAAGTATGAAGAATGCAAGTACGAGAAGAATAATGTGAGAACTGGAATGAAAGAGTAGAGTAGTGCAAACCATGTCCCTGGTTCAGCTAGAGCTAGGGGAAGATAGGAATCAAAAAATAAATAACACCTAACCTAAACGTTACTTCATTATAGTACCAGCGTAGAGTACAGCATTAGTAAAAAACGAATCCCTTGTAGCCTTTTATTACTGTTAACCATGAAATTTAATATAAAATCAATTGTGATAATTACTTTATAGTAATATGGGTCTGCGATGGGGTAAAGTTGGCAACATTGTTCTTTAGCAGACAAGCGCACGCCTTACCCAGATGACGCACGCATGGATCGACATGAAGCGGCGTCACGTCATTAACAACCGAGACTCTTTCTTTTTTGTTGGTCTGAGATTCAAACAATGAGCCCGAATAGAATATGGTACTTACCGCATTTTGGAGTTGACAACCCGAATAAAAAAAACTACGTTTGGTGTTCGACGCAGCAGCCCAACCTAAAAAATATCCCTAAATAACTACCTCCTGAAAGGACCCGACCTACTCACATCACTTTACGGGATTATATTGAGATTTAGAGAGCCAAGAGAGCTGGCACAGCCGACTTCTTTTTCTCGTTCGCTTTTATTTATTTTGTCGTAGTCATAGGTCCTCGTAATTTGGCATATTTCACGCAAAAACGAGTGACCGGATCGAGCTGGAATGCTTGTATATATCTGCATACTGTGCATAGGTCGTTCTGGGCCCAGAATAAAACATAGGCTCCTTATTATCCCATAAATCCGTTCCATAATCTTAAACGTTTCCATAGAAACAACGCGTGCGAAGCCGCGGGCAGAAACTACCCAAGTAACATTTTGGACCTATAACTTAGGTTTATATCACTAAAAGATTGAGTAAACGTCGTATAATGGTTTTTAGCGTACCTACGGGTTCTATAGAAGCGTTTGGTGAAACGTTTTTGCTCTGTAAGCTATAGAGCCAAATTATCCTATTACATGTCGATGTAAAGGTTTACTTCACCATTTCATAGAGCCATTATAGACAGGACAGGTATCGGAATTACGGACTCTACTATAGAACAAATTGGCACTTTAATGGTAACACGAACGCTACTACAGTATAAAATGACACTAAAGTAGCGTTACTGTACCCACTATGTCAATAGATTGTCATACGATTACCACTATATCAACTTTATAGAACTAAAATGTCACCGCTAACACTTCTACAGTTCTACTATGTCACTTTTTGGTGATATAATTGCGCCAAATCGGCTTTACTCGACCTTCTTTGGGCCTCTATAGTACCAAAAGTGGTGTTTGAGATACGTTCTATGGACTGCTATAGAACCAGAAATTGTTACTTGGGTAGTACATTATAAATTAATGATGTAAGGAGCTAAGCGATACCTGTCAGTAACAGCGGACTGAATTAAAAAATCAAATACTTCGCTCACATTTTATTCAAGAGACTTTGTATAAAATATATGACATATAAAACAGCACAGACATAATTTAAATTAAAAATATCATATTCTTATAAAATATATTGATATACATACTTTTATACTTAGAATTTATCAAAATAATATTCATTATACGTTTTTCCATTGGCTTTCCAATTGGGTGATAGAAGTGAGAACCCACGTGTCAGCCCTCTCGCATCTCAGTCCTGGCGTGAATGCAAAGTATATTATACTGCACTGGTGCGGGTGTGGGGCCAGGCAAAGTACGTTCTACTGTACTGGTTGGGTGTGGGCCAGGCAAAGTACGTTCTACTGTACTGGTGTGGGTGTGGGGCCAGGCAAAGTACGTTCTACTGTACTGGTGTGGGTGTGGGGCCAGGCAAAGTACGTTCTACTGTACTGGTGTGGGTGTGGGGCCAGGCAAAGTACGTTCTACTGTACTGGTTGGGTGTGGGCCAGGCAAAGTACGTTCTACTGTACTGGTGTGGGTGTGGGGCCAGGCAAAGTACGTTCTACTGTACTGGTGTGGGTGTGGAAGGGGGTGCTGGGGATGTCGTTGATGTTGACAGATGGGTCTCAAACATTATTTCAAAACGAAAGCAAGATCATTATGACTCTTCCATTGATAAATGAGACTTCAGGTACTCACGAGTATCTCACTGATCTCGAACCATTGTATTGTACAATTTGAAATCAGCTTTAATTTGAATTCCATTAACTAAATGAATACGTAACAGTAGAGAGCGGGTGCGAGCTGCATGTGTTGGGAATACCCTGAGATATCATTTAGAAATACTTCTCCACAACTTACTGAATAGAAGCTGACACTTGGGAACATACTGCGTGAACAGTGTGACGCGCAGCCTCGCGCAGGCAGGGCTGAGAGGGAACACGCTACCTGATATTACTATACATATATTACACGTATTGATATGGATCACTTGAGCTGTCTGTAGATTGTTTGCAACAGTCTGCAGTAAGCTCAATTGTAAATATTAGTTGTAAGTTTTTATTAGTCGATCGTGTGTTAATAAAGATGAAGTAACAATATGTGTATGTACATAGATACATCGCACAAGATTCCTCACCGGGACGAGGCACACATCCTCACCGGGACGAGGCACACATCCTCACCGGGACGAGGCACACATCCTCACCGGGTCACACAACGACCGCACAAACAAAGCGAGTGGAATGTTAACTTGTATCATTACATAATATATTATTTAAATAACACGAGAGTAAAGTATATGTACATATCTAGTATAAAACAAAGAGTATGTTCGAATAGTCGGCCGGGGCCTCCCGCGCGGAGCCCCGGGCCACAGATCACAGCAACAAGTGTCGGCAGCTACTTGGTAGACAATCAAGAAGCATTTGGCACAGCGCTGCAGCGTGCAGTGCGACACTCGAACGACAGATCGTATCGACAGCTCACATTACGCTACGACGCTCCGATTTTGGCTTTAAGCATTAAGTATATATAAAGTGGCTATAGTCCAGTCATATTAGCCAAAGTATGGGCTCAACCTAATAATGAGAATCGACACCCTGATATGTAATACGTGACATCGTGTTTGTGTCGTTACTTATTCAAGGTCAAATGTCACAGAAATGTTTTTTTTAAATATTTCTCGGTTTCCATAGCTACATTGATGTTCTTATCCATTATTAACTCGTAGAGCATAGCATAGGTAACATTTTGTACAAATCCAGCTGCTCAGATTAATATTCTGATCGATCCGGGATCGCACAAAATGTAGACCAACATAAGTTATTGAGAGGCATTACTCAGGCTTGATCAAAACAATTTGCTTAAATAATCTTCATAATTAAAAGTTGTTAAAACAGTTTCCACGTATCTCCTCTGTATCGCCGGTTGTCTGCACGTCGTCGTTTTCATATTTTTATTGATTTGAGAAGCTTCCGCACCTCAGATTCATTTCATCAGATACATAGCATATAATGACATTGATCGTTACATAAACTTGAGTCAATCAGCGTAAAACCAATGAACAAGACGAGTTGGTTGAGTAGAGGCGCTACTTGACTAACAATATCTTAAGGCCAAAATGTTCAGTTATGTGTTATGTGGAGGTGAGGCTCTCCGCCCTCTGTCCCAAAATCGGTTGAGCACCAGCAAAAATATTCTCCACAAAATTGGTAGTAAGTATATAGAAACCTCGATTGCGAAATATCGTTTTTTATATATCGAAGCGAACACGATATTTTATGAGACTTTTGAGACTACGCTTACAACGCCGCCTAAATGAAGGCATACACGCGTTTCCAGCTGGTTGACTCCAATTGTAGGTATATATATCCTAATATATAATAACTAGCGCGCCCTCGAGCGAGTGGTCATACCCACCTACAGAGAATATGCTTGCAACAGCCTAAAAGAGATTCGAATCGAACTGCCATGAGTGAAGTCTGCCGGAGGGCGCGGGCACGACGCGCGCGGCCGCGGCCCAGTCTCAGCCCTGAATGAAAGGTTGTTGGCGCGATGAATGTGGGAAAGTGAACTGAACAAGTATCGAAAGGATAATTGCTTGAAATACTCTTTAGAACACTTTCTCAGTCTCTTAGGATAACATTTCATCAAGTAGGTCTGTAAGTAATCCTGCACATCAACATTCATCGCGTATTCCGTCTTGTCGTCAAACATTCATCGCGTATGTCTTCCTGTCGTCAAACATTCATCGCGTACTACGTCTTGTCGTCAAACATTCATCGCGTACTCCGCCCTGTCGTCAAACATTCATCGCGTGCTCCGTCCTATCGTCAAACATTCATCGCGTACTCCGTCCTGTCGTCAAACATTCATCGCGTACTCCGTCCTGTCGTCAAACATTCATCGCGTACTCCGTCCTGTCGTCTAATTTCTCATTCAACATTTACTAATTGGTCTACACAAAATCAATGTACATCCTAATGAATAAGGAGATAGATTGTTACATTCTAATACATACTTACATTTACGTTTTTGATCTTAAAATACTATTAAATGCTTATAGTCTAACATCGACAGACGAACATCTAATAAATTATTCCCAACATCGAGGACCGCGGAACGGAAACGGTATAAGTGTAAGTACGATCCGCCCGTCCCGTCCGCCCCGCCCCGCCCCGCCCCGCTCCGCGCCGATATGTGTCTACATTATAACTGGTCGGAACGCATCACTTCCAATATTTCAATTTCAACGAATATAAGAGGCGGGGTGAGGGGAGGCTGCGTTGGGCGGCGCGGCGCGGGCCCGGCGCGGGCGCGGCGCCGGCGCGTTCGGCTGAATATCAATTAAAATTGTAAATTTATCAAAAATAACATTTCAATTAGTGATAGGATAAGGTCGCAGGGTATGTTATTCATAGACGTGGGCATCTATAATACTTCTACCGAGTGAGGCCTAATACGTGCGTCCAGATGTAGTACAATGTGGACGCATAACGTAGGGGTATCATTCCATATGGACGTAAGGACAAAATGTTATATGTTTATAAAATACTTGTTTAATTATTGATCAGAACGGTAACAAAACGATTCATCGAAATTTAAAAATGATATCGTGCCGTTCAGCACGTGGGTTCCTGTACGTGCGTTCCTGTGCGCGGTTTCCTATACGTGCGTTCCTGTACGCGGGTTCCTGTACGTGTGTTCCTGTACGCGGGTTCCTGTACGTTGGTTCCTGAGCGCGGACGGACGCTTAAACTGAATGAGTTTTAGTATCACTTCGGTTTACTAACTAACATTTGTGATGTCATTCAGGAATCTAGAATATTTGATAAGAACTTCTAATTGTAGGTGCTCGTAGAATACTTATTCATGAAAAAAAATGTTTTAATGATTAGTACTATGTTCCGCTCTACCCTCGCTCGTCGACCAGAAAGGCATCCGCCAGGCGCCGCCGTTCTGTCCGACGAGAAACTAAAAGTAGGTACTATAAATAAATGAGTGAGTATAAAGTATCACCCTAGTTCTATGACCGTGTCCTAGAATTATTCACAAATTGTGTTTTAATAAGTTGTTGTTGCTCCTGATGAGAAGCTGAACGTGGACACGTCTCTATGGAATGATGCCCTCGAATTAACTTGAAAACTGTTCAACTTATTTCTAAAACAGATGAAAATATTAAAAGCGAAGACTTTCCAATGGCAACGATACATGGATAGCATCGCGTGCCCGCACTCAGGACGGGCAACCAGCAGGCGGCGTCCGCGGGGCGAGGTGCGCCTCGTGCGGCGGCCGGCGGGAGACTGCGTGAGGACACGGGATGCGTCTAGGCGTGCGCGGGCGCGGGGGCCGGGGGGGGCGCCGTGACGCTCGCCTGCGCCTTCAGCTTGTGCTTGTGCTTGTCCTGCGGGGCCGGCGCGGGCGCGGGGGCGGCGGCGGGGGACTTGTGCGCGTGCGTCCCTGCGCCCCCCGTACCTCCCGCCGCACCTGCCGCACCCGCCGGTGCCTCGGGGTCGCCGCCATACTTGCGGTTGAACCAATGCAGACAGATGCACCTGCAACACAGGTCACGGTACACTCCGGATCCACGAGGGTGAGGGAGGAGGGGAGAGGGTAGGTAAGGTACCTGAGCACGGCGGCGATGAGCCCGCCGGCGGTGAGTGCGGCGCCGGCGCCCATCAGGTAGTAGCGGTGCTGCGCGGCCTCGGCGCCCGGCGAGAGCTGCACCAGCCCCACCACCAGCACCACGATGCCGAGCAGCACGGCGCCCACGATGCCGTGTAGCAGCGCCACCTGCCACACACCACACCGCATGCACTCTACTATTGTAATTCTATTTACTGACCCAGTTCGTCAGTACAATCTACTGCTGGGCTCGTAACCAGGAGGAAGTATTTCAAACGAATTAATGATTTAGTCCTTTGGACTACTAAAATAAATTATTAGGATAGTCATGTTTAGCGTTTATCGCGGTTAGGATGCTGTTGCTCCCGCGCGCTCCCGACCAGTGCGGCTGAGGTCTGATGGCGTCGAAGGTGTCGCAGCGCGCCCGCACCGGGCCCGCAGGCGAACCGCAGGATCGCGCTCGTCGCAACAGCAACCTACACGCGTTGTTATGTTGGACCCAAGGAGTATGTAGGCTTATTTATTGCGTAACGTGTGGGTCAACGTTGGAGACTCGACTGCATCAGTACATCGTGCGACTCTGCGGCCAGCTGTAGGCTCTGCGCTCGCCGAGTGTCCCGGTATGCAGTGCAACACGCTACTGAGGGCATGCGGTGCTGTCGGCGGAACTAATGCGGGCCACTCGGTGCAGGCTTTGAACTCCATGAACTCCCAACTTTTGAATATTGCATGTAAGTCGAAGTGACGCGGCCACACTCACTCGCATACAGCAAGAAGATGTCGGAGTGCACGGATAGAGGGAGCCAGCAGCACCATGCATCGACGTGGCAGCGCACAGCATGCTGCACAGCTGCACATGCATAGCTATCGCAATATTATGTAATGTTGCGAAGTGCGGAGAGTCGGGAGACATATAGACAATTGCTGTAAAGCACCGTCAACATACAAAACTACTTACTACATGAATAATAATTAATTTTACCACTTACAAAAACTTAATTAAAAACAGAAACTGAAATCAAAAATCAATCAAAAAAAAATCCTGAAGGAGGCCAAAAGGAGGATCCAGCTAGGCTGGGCAGCGTTTGGGAAAAAAAACAAATGACGTGCCAATGCAAACATCACTAAAATTGAATAATAATAAGTTACATATTAGAAATATGCCTGACGTCAGTACCGGAATATATAAATACATTGACATAACATAGGAAGGTGTTATCTCTTTTTAACATCGTCATCAGTCAATTGGCTGAAGGAAGGCTGAAGGTAAATAGAAAAGCCGGTGGGTGAATAGGAAAGAGATAGTTCGAACTGGTGGTACCTACGAGTAGGTCCAACAAAGCAAAACAAAGTTCTGTTCAAGATATCAGTTCAAGATGCATGATGACGTGATTTCCCATTAGGAAGCGTGCGTTGGAGCTTGCTACATTTCGGGAGCAGTGATGCCATTGAGATTATGTGTATATATATGTGTGTAATAGTAATAAGGTAGATAGAGGTGATGGTTGTGTTGGGTTGTGCGTACCTTGCCGCAGACGTAGAGGTCGGCCTGCAGGCGGTGGTGCGGGGGCGAGGGCGTGGCGTCCTCGGCGGGGCGCGCGAGCTGCAGCGGCAGCTGGCTGGGCCTGCGCCCCGCGCCGCCGCGCTTGTCCCCGCGCCGCCGCTCGTGCCGCACCGCCACTGCTGGCATCGCGCCGATCATCTTGGCTAGCACACATCATTCGGTAAGGGCTCTCCACTACGCTACCGCTACTCTACCCACGCCACGCTCCTACCTCCACTACTGCGATCGGTTGCTGAGATACGACAGAGCATTCCTTTACTTGTTTTGTTCAATCTTTGACTCCCCACCATGGACATGGAAATTAACCTTTGCGGCGCGAATTTCAAAAAATCCTGAAACACGTGTCTGTTTATTTTGATTCAACTTTCTACGCTACAAATGTTGCCGCGCCCACAGTTACGAGGCCCACGGCTGCGGTTCTGAAGGTGTTAGCAAAACGAACTTTACCCTATTTGAACAACCGTAGAATACGAATTTCCAAAAACCACTTCTCAGCGGTGCCCAGTGTGCCCTCTCGGACGTCCTAAAATAAACCCCCTTTTAAAGATCTCATAGTGCCAAACTCTTCTACAAAATGGTGAAACCACGATTCAACGCGATTGCTAGATTCCAAAATAATATTATTTTTGTATTTTCATCACGCCAATGATGTCCTTCGTACGCGGTATCCAAAACGAACTCTATGTAGGCTATTATAATAGAATATTTCGAAAGAACTTAATAAGTACAGTCAGAAACAAGTATTATAAATGCGTCTAACTAAGCGCACTGGCCCACCGCGTCCGCCAGAGCAGCGACCAATACGAACACTTGGCCAGGTGATCGGCAACACATGAGGGGACGCGTCTCCGGCCCCCGGCCTCTCCGCAAGCTCCACTACTACCCATCGATAGGCGTCGTGCATATGCGTGCCTACTAGTCTCGGTATAGGACATTTGCGCGACATACATACATTCCAAGCGACATGTGCGCGAGAAACATTTAGGCAAGTGGACAATTGTGCCCTCACTCAGTAGAGGAATGTATATCTCTGATGAATCCGAACTCCTACTCGAGGGAGCGAATAATGCCTTTCTGGCTGTGTGGTGCCGGCCTATCCCTAACTCTTCCCGCGGGTGTCGCAGCAGGCCACTAAGGGACAAACGCCGGGGCGGGCAGCAGCGCGCGCTGAACAATGAACCAACCGACGAACTGTGATCCCGAGCCCGCAGCCGCAGACGGGGGGCTCCTTGTAGTAATGGAAACAAACCCTACAACTAACACAGCCCTGAACCAAGTCTATAAGCTGTTCTCACGAGACCGGAACAGGCCGGGTGTCACGGAGGATATAATAAATAAATAATTGCGCAGAGGAGTGAGAAAGGGGATGTCATATTCCCGAAACTGTTCACAAGTGCGTTGAAAGAAATTTATAAGACGCTGGAGGGGAAAGGAAAGGGCATTAACATAAACGGCGACTATCTCTCACACCTGCGATTTGCTGATGACATAGTTCTAATGGCGGAGTCGCTAGAGGAACTGAACCGGATTTTGGCCGGCCTAGCTTCAGCGACGCATCGATCTTGGTATCAATTTGGATACAACAAACGTCATGATCAATGGCCACATTGATCCAATATCGGTCGTTGTACCTCTTCTAAAGCGAAAAAGGCCAAAAGGAGGATTTAACTGGGCGGGGCAGCGATCAGGAAATTACGCCAAGTCTTCTTAAATCAGTAAAAAAGCATTCTTAAGTTTTTTTCTCAGTGAGTGGGTACTTCGGTACCTTCGCGTTATAGTTCCGCGGCAACAAGTGTACACGAGACGAGCCGGGCACCCGTCGCATAGCCTTCCATTGTAGTTTAGTGAAGCCGCGGTGTTGTGGTGTTGGAGCCGGGAGCGCCCCCCCCCCCCCCCCCCTCCCCCCGCGGCGCTGGTACTTACATCGCTGGTTCTCTCTGGGCTGCAGGAGCGACTGGAGCATATCTGCAACAACACGGGCGTAACATCAGCTGACACCGTCTCTCGCCCGTCCGTACTGGCTGAGGACTCCTCGGTCGTCCAGCACTGTGGTGCAGCTTGCAGGATACATATCGCCATTTGTAACATTACCTACATACCTACTGCCCGTACACAAACCCCTCTGGTTATCATCTCGGTTCTAGAAGGGAAGCAAGGAAGACATGTTTTGTAAACATAGAGCATGATGTAGAAAACATTGAACGACATTCGTATACCTATGTATGTAGCTAGGTCGGCCTTACTACTGATTACTAGTACTGGTACTTTTCATTTGAAACTTCAATATTCATCGATTCTCGTTTGTTTTCAAACTGACACGAACATCGGACTGCATGGCAGCATCGCCCGACACTACTCGGTAGTAGTGCTAGTGGCTGCTGCCCCTGGCTTCGGCCCCCGACTACTGCCCCTGACTAGTGCCCCCTGCCTCGGCACGTATGCGCCTGCTCATGAAGGAAAGGGAAAATTAAAACAACCAATAAATTGATTGACAATTTTAATAAAAGTGCTCATTGAGTAAAATAATCTACGTTCTTATCGATACTTACAGGTTATGGAATGTTATAAACAATCTAATTCAGGTACAGAGTGTTGCGAGAGAGAGAGAGAGAGAGCGCCATCAATTGAATACAGAGCCAATGTACGTGGAGACAAGCTACGAGGATAGTTTTATCGTTAGAGCATTCCGCAGGCACAGATTGGCGCGCGGTGACCGCACGCGCGGTGTCCGCACGCGCGGTGTCCGCACGCGCGGTGTCCACGCCCGCGCGGGCAGTGCTCTACACCGCGGGACCTCTATTGTATTCATATACATACACATTTATTTTATTGCATCATTGTGTACATTTGTAGGTCTTATTATAATTATAAGAATTACATTTGAGCTGTTTTTGAGAATTACATAAAATGATGAAATGAGATTCTGAAAACCTTGCCGTAGCATTACGAGAAGGAATGAGCCCGCGCCCGCACCGGTGCGGTGCGCAGGGACGCTGCGGGTCAGAGGTGGAGAACACCTGCCTAGGCAGCCTGGCGCTGTACGGCTCAGCTGACTATGATAACTGATAGATAACATTACATTGTGCAGTACGATATTTGTAAAATACTTTTAAAATACATAGTTGTACAAAAAATGCGCAAAAGCGTTCGAAAAAAGTAGCACGACACCGAAACTGTACAAACACTCAGAGCTTCACGACATCAAAACATTTACAACGCAAGAAACACTAGAGCACTGAACTCAACCGTACGGGACACTCGGACACAGCACGGCGCCGCGCCGGCGCGGGCGAGCGGCGCTGCCGGGGCGCGCGCCTTGAAGTACAAGGGACTGCCCCACGAGCCGCGTGCCGAGCGGCCCGCGCCCGTGGCTGGCGCGTGCATATGCAGAGATACATGTGACCACGCCCCGCCACTATTCTAATTCTGTTCTCGCTATCAAAAATACTTATGTATATTATAATTGTAAAAGTAGTAATAAAGTAGAATTCCAAAGATAACAGGCACAAGATGAGGTCCTCGGACAACAGGAGCGGCCAGCTCTGCGCCACCCTCCGCACACCACGGACCAGCGCCGGGTGCAGGAGGTGAGCGGGCTGGCGGCGGGGCGGGAGGAGACAGGTGGAGCGGTACTCGTGTACAGCTGCGCTCGTTGGTAACGTCTCACTCGTGCATCGGCCTCACCGCCGCTGCATCGTACATAACTCGGTGTGTGCGGCGAGCCCCGCTAGCGGCGCGCGGGAGGCTGCGTCCTTCACTTGATCCTAAACATGAAGCTACGGAACTATGTACTTATTTATATTATTAATATTGAATTAAATTGTGCTGTTTATCTAACTACCTATCTATTTAATACATTCATTAATTAACGATAAAAGTGAATAATTAGTTAATAAGGCAATGGTTAAACCGCACTTGCAAGGTTTAGAGGAGCTAGCTGAGAACCCTGGCCGTGCGGCGCCGCGATGCGACGGGACGCCGCACTGCGCTGCTGTGCGACGCGACGCGACGGGGCGCCGCGCCGCACCGCACGGCGCTTCTTCGCTTGAGCACTGAGAAGCTAAGCTCGTGATATAGCTTTCTTACATAATAATATCATACATTGTATTTAAATCGGGATTCGTACCAGAACTAATATACACAGACCACAAAGGAGACCTTTTCACAGCCATTAATATTATGTTATCGGATAGATACAAATGCAAAGTGACTGGTATTCGTGAGCTTGCACCGCCGGCGGCGGCGGCGGCGGCGGCGGCGGCGGCGCGCCGGAGCGCGGGCTCAGGCGCACAGCGCCGGTCGTATCACAAGTGGAGAGACGTCGAATATCCGGAAGGGTTTGGCACAGTGCGTGTCCGCCGAGCGACACGCGAGCGACCGGAGCGAGCGACCGGAGCGAGCGACCGGAGCGAGCCGAACACTTGGAATAAGTATACACGTGTAGAAGACAGACAGTAAAGTTTATAAAGGGATCAGTCTCAAGCCTTCAGATGTGATGCGGGACCAGTTGTACTGAGAGCGGGGCTAGTGCAGGCGCGGGGGGTACGGGGAGGGCGGGCTGCGGGCGGCGTACCCCGTCCCCGCGCCCCCGCAGTCCTCCTCCGCGATGAGGTCGAGCGCGTGCGAGTCCAGCGCGTTGAGGAAGCCGTGCGCCGCGACGCCGCAGAGCTCGCCCTCGAGGGGGTGCGGGGGCGGCGGGTGCGCGGGGAGCCCCACCTCGGTGGCGCGCGCGCGCCGCGCGTGCCGCGTGCTCATGCCGCCGGTCTCCGCGTCGCGCTCGAGCCGGTGCCCGGAGCGCGAGCGCGTCAGCTGGCGCTGCACGTACTCCTCGAGCGCGTCCTCCTCGCTCTTGGTGAGGTACTTGTGGAGCGCGACGAGGAAGATGCCGATGCCGAGCGCGAACAGGCCGGAGCAGACGAGCTCGTTGAACCAGCTCGCGGAGCCGACGCTGCTCCAGGCGGTGACGTCGTCGGGCAGCCAGCCCGAGCCCACCAGGAACAGGCCCAGCACCAGGAACACCACGCCCAGGTGCAGCATGCCCACGGAGCTGACAATGTCGTTGTCCTGCGCGGGCGGCAGGGAGCGCGGGGGGCGGCGCGCGCGCTCCAGCGAGCCGGAGGAGCAGTGCGGGGAGGTGACGCCGGACTCGGAGCTCTGCAGCGAGTAGCGGCGCTCGCGCGCGCGCTGCTGCTCGGCGCGCCGCTTGCGCTCGCGCCGGATGGCCAGCGCCGAGTGCAGGCCCACCGCGTGCATCCTGCAACCAGCGCAGCGCGGCGTCAGGGCGCGCCCCCCACCGCCCCCCGCACGCACCGCGGGGGCGTGCGGGGGGCGGCGGGGGGGCACGCGGTGGGACCCTGCCTCTCAACACGCACCATCCATCAACTATGCGCACTTCCCGACTATCGGTTCAGGCAATTATTTGGGTAGTTTGAAGAAGTTGTTTAAAACCATGTCCCTAGTCTATACTATTATTGAAAAGAGGATAGATTCGATTTTTTTGTTTGTTTGCATTGAATAGGCTCCGAAACGACTGGACCGATTTAGGAAGGACCACTATCCCCGAGTGACATGGGCTATATTTTATTTAAAAACAAGTTCCTTACTAAAACTGCAATAATGTAACCAAAGGTGTAAACAAATAAGCTAACCATTCCTTACATCGCATGCGCTGCGAAAACTATGGATAATTGAACAAATTAATTGAAATGTCGCCGCTAGAAAACCCTCTTTATTTGTACCTTGGTATGAATCCTTCTCAAAATATAATAATAATAATGACTTCATAAGAGAGAGACTGCTTCAATACCTCTATATAACTTTTGAATTATTAAATGAAGGCATTCCATTCGCAAGTATATTACTGTACAAGATACAGCAAATACTAGATAAATACATGAAATGTCAGATCACTGGCAAATGAAGATAGAAATATACAACTAGAGCATGTCATGTTATCATTACTCATAACATGGGATATACTCGCACCGGGCCGGGCGAGCGGCGTGCCTGAGGAACAACGACAAACACTACAACTAGAGCATGTCATGTTATCATTACTCATAACATGGGATATACTCGCACCGGGCCGGGCGAGCGGCGTGCCTGAGGAACAACGACAAACACTACAACTAGAGCATGTCATGTTATCATTACTCATACTCATAACATGGGATATACTCGTACCGGGCCGGGCTTGCGGCGTGCCTGAGGAACAACGACAAACACTACAACTAGAGCATGTCATGTTATCATTACTCATACTCATAACATGGGATATACTCGTACCGGGCCGGGCTTGCGGCGTGCCTGAGGAACAACGACAAACACTACAACTAGAGCATGTCATGTTAGCATTACTCATAACATGGGATATACTCGCACCGGGCCGGGCGAGCGGCATGCCTGAGGAACAACGACAAACTCTACAACTAGAACTCAGAGGAGAATATGCATAATTATGCTACGAATAAAGATTTTCTTGTATAATCCACAATCAGGGGCAGAGCAAGGAGATAGGAATCTAATTCCTTACTCTTGCTGTACAAGGAAGATGACCTACACTTATAACAAACTAGCTGTTCCCCGCGGTTTCACCCGCATTGAATACGAATTTCACATTTATAGGCGGATATAAAGGCCTTTTATTCCATTCACTCGTTTTTGTGAAATGAGAACCTCCTCGTTTTTTTAAGTCGGATAAAAGTATCCTATAGATAGATGTGTGGTGTCGGCCGTGATAGAATAGCACCACCCCAACTCTTCCCGTGGGTGTCGTAGAAGGCGACTAAGGGACATACACCGGGGGGCGGGCAGCAGCGTCCCTTGCAGCACACTCCCTATACTGCGATCCCCAACCCGCATGCCCAGCGTGGGGATTATGGGCATCAACCCCCCCATGGATAGACACGCCAAAAGAATGTGGCCCCCAGTTCCCGGCCGCCTCGCTATTCCTGGCCATGGTAGCGGCCACGGTAACGGCGGGGCAGGGGGTGCTAGGAATCCCCGGGCTACATCAGGCTACCAAACTCTACCTAAACTGACCCTGGCTACGTTTAACGGACGCACTCTGAGGCTTGACCATCATCTAGCGCAGTTGGAAGTGGAGTTAGAGAACATCAAATGGCATGTTCTGGGGTTATGTGAAGTCCGTAGAGAGGGGGAGGACACCGTAACCCTAGACTCGGGCCATCTTCTCTACTTTCGCGAGGGTGATAAAACATCCCAGGGTGGCGTAGGCTTCCTCGTCAATAAGACCCTCTCTAACAACGTCCAAGAAATCTCCAGTGTGTCGACCAGGGTAGCGTACCTGATCCTTCGGCTGTCCAAGCGGTACAGCATGAAGGTCATCCAGGTCTATGCACCGACCTCGGCACACTTGGATGATGAAGTGGAGGATATGTATGAAGACATATCCAAAGCCTTACATAACACCACTAAGGCCCACTTCAACGTTGTTATGGGGGACTTTAACGGCAAGGTGGGAATCCAGACTGGCAACTTTGTGTCTATCAGCTGATTTAAATTTATTTTATGTTTTTCTAAATAATTAGTCGTAATAACTAGTAAAAAAGTGTATAAAACAGTTAATTATATCGTAGTGTTTACGATACAGTGAAATATTCAACAAAATACTCTCAAGAAACTCGTGTAAAGTGCTATATATTTTTCAACGATCAACGGTCAAGAAAATCGTTCAAACCGGCGGCCCCAAAGAAGTCGATAAATACCACCTTGGTTCTGAACCTCAGCCAGCTCAGAGAATATCTTACATTACTGAGGAGGACCCTCGCCTACGGTTCCAACAACGTTTGATTATAATTTGAGTAAACCGAAGGATCGGTCCCAACGATTCTCAGCGGCGACAGTGACCGAACAATTGTTTGGTGATCGACCCACAATTTGGAGTCAGTTCCTGTATTAGTACATCATATTAACCTGGGGAGTATTGTTATTCTACTATTTTATAGACTAACTCACACACATATGACACACACAACACCAATCACAGAAACACTGCTCACTCTGTGAGTCACGTCACAAATCACACACAGGCTTCGTTTTTATCTCTCTCAGCTTGACAAATTGTGGAAGTTGAGTTGAAGACAAAACATTCAGCTTCACACAACATTAGACTTACAAGACACTACACAAAAAACTAACCTCCAAAATAGTACCTAGTAAAAAATAGCACTACCTATCATTGTTACCTATTGTTACTTTCTTGTAGGAAACTTCTACACAAAGTTCTGACTTATTTTCCTATAACATTATAAGTTATAATATTTTCAACATTAATAGATAAACTAAGCAAATGTTTTCTCAATAAGTATTAATGTAACTTAAATATTAATTTAACTACCTAAATGTTTTAGTAATCCCTTAGTCCCAACTATTTTTTTTAATATTCTACTCCACTCTTACTCATATTTCTACTGAGCTTCTTTTACCATTGGTCACTGGGTTCTATTTGACCCATCAAACCTCAAGAGGGTGACCTTTAAAGAACCAGTCTATACATCTCCAGTCTATAATAAATCAATTTTTCATTTAACTCCTTATTTCTTCACTTATTCTTCTTCTTGTAGCTCACTGTACACTGCTATTTTCAGGGATTCGCACATCATGATGAACAGAAAGGCATGTGACCTGGAGGCCAAGCTGAAGCTCGCTACAGCCCAGCTCAAGGAAATCAGAGAGGACCGAGACAGGCTGGTTCAAGAGCAGGAGGATAGCGAAGCTGAATTCCTGGCCAACCTTGGCAGGATTCAATCACTCAAGGGACAACTCGCTGAGCTCCATGCTCACCATGAAGATGCAGTGTCCGAAGTGGACCGATTGAATGCATGCCTGCGTTCCGTGGACAGTTGTCATGAGTCGTATGAACTGGTGTTGCAGCACAACAAGGACTTACAGCAAGAGCTTTCTGAGTGTAGAATTAAACTAGACATGTTAGAGTGTAAGCCGTTGCCTTCAGCAACCAGTGTTTGTAGTTTAGATCTTCAAACAGAGATTATGACAACTGATCCTAATATGTCAAATGTGGATCTTACTTCACCATGTTGCCATGGTCATAGCCTAACACCGGTCATAAAAGGGAGCAATAAAATTAAAAAATATGTTAAATTAAATAATTTCATTAAAAAGTCAGAAAAAAAAATTAGGAAACAAAAACAACTCCTTAATATTGCTAAATTGAGCAAAGAAAAATCTAAATGTAACCTACAAGTAGAATTGGACTCCTGCTATAGTTTATTAGGGCGTAATTCTAAAGATATAAACTATATGTCTGAGGAAATAGTTAATTTAGAAAGGGCACTTCATGATGTAACATGTAAATATAAAGAAGCCCAAAAAGCCGCCAATGACCACCATCTAAAAATGCTAGATAGTGTAAATAACGATAGTTTATATATTGAACTGCGGCATAGCTGCACTCAAACAGATCTAGAAACAGCAACCGCACAGATTAACACTTTGACTAGAGAGAATGTAGTGCCCCCGTCACCACTCGTGTTACCAGCCGTGCCGCTGGTGGCGCCACCATCACCTTCGCATGAGGACTGCTGTGATAGCCCTAGTAAAAGAGTAAAGGAATCAAATCTAGACCCATATACCCGGAAAACTGTTATGTACTCAGATAAGTTGGGTGCTGGAATGGGTACTATACTGAGTGACTTACTTCTACAAAATGTAGTCAATCATTGCTATCCAAATTCGAATATAAATACAATCACTGATTATATTCAGCAAGATGACTCCCTGAATAAAAACACAACTCTAATTGTTCAGATAGGTGAAAGTTGTGTAAAGCGGTCACAGTTGATACGGCTAGTTCAAGTACTTCTAGGAAAGATAGAAAATGGACTAGGGAAACTTATTTTTTGCTCCTTCCCTTACTCAAAATCATTAACATCACAGCAAAATGAGAATATATGTAAAAATAACATGCTAATATACAATATGACATGTCGTCATAGTGACGTTTTAATTTTTGACACTAATAGATTTATTAGTAAAACTTTTTTAACTAGGGATACTATGTATCTGACCAAAAAAAGTAAATTGATTATTGCTAAATTGTTAGCATATAATATTTTTGATCCCGTTATAAGTATAACAACAGCCAAAAACTTGGCTATAACAAATGCTTCTATTGAGCATTGTAATTATTTTACAAACCAGACCTTGGAACTTATTCCAAGTCATTTAAATTAGAAATAGCGACAATAGAGGAAATCTCTAGCCCTATAAACATTATTACTATGAATTGCAATAAAAAATTAAGAAAACAAAATTGTAAAATAACTGGAAAGTTTACTAACTTGGTGCACCAAAATATTCAAGGAATTAGAAGTAAATTATTAGAATTAGAATTGTACATGAACTCATTTGATATTGATATCATCTGCCTCACAGAACATTGGCTGAAAAGCTATGAGCTCATGTTTAACTTCAGTAACCACCAGGTTAGTAGTTCTTTTTGCAGATCACATGCTATTCGTGGAGGCTCTTTAATATTACTAAATAAACTAATAAAATTCAAAGAACGTAAAGACATAGTATGCTTATCCATTGAAAGCCACATTGAAGTAGCATGTGTTGAGTTGGAGCACACTATTGTAGCAAGCGTATACAGCCCACCATCAGCTTCTTTTGAAATATTTGAAAAAAATATGGATGATATCTTATTTAAAATATCAAAATCAAATAAAAACCTCATTGTATGTGGAGACTTTAATATTGATCTTTTAGAAGTTTACTCCCTCAGTAGCAGATTAACAAATTTATTTAATTCTTATAATCTTAGGCCAACATTTATGGAACCTACTAGAATAACTGAAACATCAGCAAAATGTATAGATAATATATTTGTTTTCCAAAATGAAAAAATTGTCAGTCACAAAATTATAAGCCATTTAAAATCAGACCACTTAGGTCAACTAATTAAATTAAAACATCCAGTAAAAAATAATAATTGTAAAAAAAAAATTAAGTACGTTCCTGTGACCACAGATCGATTTGAACGGTTGAAATTGGATTGGGATTTTAAACCATCACCTAACTACTCACTTAACAACCCAAATGAGTCGTATTGTAGTTTTTTTAATAAATTCACCAATGCGTTCAATTCAATATTCATACCCAAATCGATCTTGGTCTCAGAAAAACTTAGCTTTAGTGAGTGGGCAACAGTAGGTATACATAAGAGTAGACAAAAGTTATATGAACTGTATAGTGAAAAGCAGTACAATTTTAGCCATGAATTTAAAGAAAAAGTAAAAAATTACTCAAAAATATTTAGAAAAGTTTGTAATACAGCAAAATCAAATTATATTAGCTCGAAAATTAAAAATAGTGAAAATGTAATAAAATCAACTTGGAAAATAATTAATAGTGAGACTGGAAAGGTCAATACCTACATTAATGATTACAGTTTAAAGATTAATGATTGCTCTATCAAAAATGATGTTGAAGTAGCGCAAGCTTTTGAAAATTTTTTTACTGACATTCCAATCTGTACTACAAAGTGTCTGAACTCTTCTCAAATAATAGCTGAATCATTACTTAAAGAAAATGTACCTAAATGCGATAGTAAATTTATTTTTACCCATGTTGATGAAAATGATATAAAAAAAGCCTTTAAACTTTTAAATATTAAAAAAACTGCAGATCTCTGGGGCATTTCCGTTAAAATTATTAAACCTTTAATTGATACCATTGCACCAGATCTAGCTTTTATATTTAATGAATCCATTGATTGTGGCATATTTCCTGATCTAATGAAACATAGTAAAATAATCCCATTGTTTAAATCGGGTATTAGGTCTGACCCCACTAACTTTAGACCAATATCAGTACTGCCTACATTCAGTAAAGTTTTTGAAAAACTTATTTTACACCAATTGCTTAGACATTTTAATGGCAATGACCTGCTACACTGTAAGCAATTTGGGTTTACTCGTGGCAGGTCAACTACTGATGCCGGTGTAGAGTTGGTATCGCATATTTTTGATGCTTGGGAGAAGTCGCAAGATGCTTTAGGCGTTTTTTGTGACTTGTCAAAAGCATTCGATTGCGTTCATCACGAAACATTAATCAGGAAACTACATCATTATGGAATAAGGGACAGCTCTTTGGATCTTCTTACATCTTACTTGAGTGATAGGATACAAAGAGTTGACATTAATGGGAAACGATCTAAAGGGTCTGTGGTTACAATGGGTGTACCGCAGGGCTCTATCTTGGGTCCTTTCCTATTTTTAGTTTATATTAACGACCTGCCTCATCTTGTAAAGAATGATCATGAGATTGTATTGTTTGCTGATGATACTTCATTAATTTTTAAAATGAATCGACAAAAAACAAATTTCGACGATGTAAATACTGCAATCTCAAAGGTAGTCCATTGGTTTAGTATCAATAATCTTTTGCTTAATGAAACCAAAACAAAATGTTTAAGATTTAGTCTACCTAATGTAAAACAAGTTAAGGCTGATGTAAACGTAAAAGGAGAAACGGTAGAAATTGTAAACAATACCGTATTCTTAGGAATAACCTTAGATAGTAAACTCCAATGGGGCCCACACATAGATAAGCTATCGAAGAGACTTAGTTCTGCAGCATATGCAGTTAAAAAAATCCGTCAACTTACAGACGTTGATACTTCTCGACTAGTCTATTTCAGCTACTTCCATAGTATTATGTCTTATGGCATACTATTGTGGGGGAACGCTGCAGATATAAACACCATTTTTGTGTTGCAGAAGAGGGCTGTTCGTGCGATCTATAATATGGGTCCCAGAGAATCCCTACGTAATAAATTCAAAGACATAAACATAATGACAGTACCATGTCAATATATTTATGAAAACTTGTTGTACACTCATAAAAACATCAATCGATTCATTAAAAAAAGCGATATACATAATGTAAATACTAGAAATAAGAATAAACTCGCTGTTCCCACAACTAGACTACATAAGATAAGTGCATCTTTTAAAGGGCAATGTATACGCTTCTACAACAAAACTCCAAGTGAGTTGCAAAAATTATCAATAAATAAATTTAAAAAAATTGTGAAGCATATTCTTTGTAAAAAGGCTTATTACAAAATATCAGATTATCTAGAAGATAAAAAAGCTTGGAACGAGTTTTGCTCCAACTCAAAATCTAACAAATTACAGATAAGCAAATCATATGTACTAGACACATAAGTTATGAACATACTAGTGGTTTCTTCTCACTTCTTCCACTGGTGGACAAAAAATTGAAGTGAACTATAAAATAATTTTAATTGATAATAATGAATAGTATAAAATATGACTTGTCTAAGTGCTTATTTGTAAGCCTAAAGAAATAAATAAACTTTCATTTCATTTCATTTCATTTCATTTCATTTCATTTCATTTCATTTCATTTCAACGAATCCCGAATAGGCCCACATGGTTATGGGGTCAGAAATCACAGGGGGCAAATGCTTGTCAACTTCCTTGAGAAGGAGGGGCTGTTCTTGATGAACTCTTTCTTTAAGAAACAGCCTCAAAGGAAGTGGACATGGCAAAGCCCCGACACTGTGACTAAAAATGAGATCGACTTCATCATGACGGATAGCAAGCATATATTCAGAGATGTCTCAATGATCAACAGGTTCAATACCGGATCTGATCACCGACTCCTCCGAGGCTCTCTGAATATCAACTTGAAGCTTGAAAGAAACCGTCTGATGAAGTCCACGCTCCGACCTGACCCAATCCAAATCATGGCGGGCACCGAGAAGTTTCAGCAGCTTCTCGGGAATAGATTTGTTGCCTTGGAACCCACTGATGACGCTGACGAGACCCTACACAATCTGGTTGAAACGTTGAGGGATGAGGGCATCAAATTCTGTCGAAAGCAGCGTACTGGCAAGAAGTCCAAACTCTCAGATGAGACTCTTGGGCTGATGACAAAAAGACGGGAGACCACCCAAGCGACTTTGTCAGAGAGGTCAGACCTGAACAAGCGAATTGCGAAGATGGTACGGCACGATCTCCGGAGCTCCAACACGCGCCTCATTGAAGAGGCGATAGAGCGAAACCGGGGGTCCAAAGTATTCACTCAGCAGCTTGGCAGGAGCCACCTGACAAAGCTTAAAACGCACGACGGAAGGACCGTATTGTCAAAGCCGGAGATATCCGCCGAGATAGAGGATTTCTATGGCCGATTATACGCTGCACATGCCCCTCGTTACCGACGAGATGACCAAGATTCCAGAGCCACCCTGACACGCCACTATACCGACGAACTGCCTGAAATCAGTCAAGACGAGATCGTGTTAGCTCTAAGGCAGCTTAAAAATGGAAAAGCCCCCGGCGAGGACGGTATTACTTCAGAGCTTCTTAAAGCCGGAGGAGCCCCTGTAATACAGGAGCTACGGAACCTCTTTAATACCGTCCTTGACAGTGGGAGAACTCCAAAGGCGTGGAGCGGGAGTTTGGTGGTGCTCTTTTTTAAGAAGGGAGATAAAACCCTTCTTAAGAATTACAGACCCATCTCACTCTTGAGCCACGTCTATAAGCTGTTCTCACGAGTAGTCACGAACCTTCTCGCCAGGAGACTCGACGAGTTCCAGCCACCGGAACAGGCTGGGTTCCGCGGAGGATATGGCACCATAGACCACATACACACAGTGAGGCAGATTATACAGAAGTCCGAAGAGTATAATCAGCCCCTGTGTCTGGCTTTTGTGGACTATGAGAAGGCATTTGACTCCGTCGAAACCTGGGCTGTTCTGGATTCCTTACAGCGATGCCAAGTAGACTATCGTTATATCCAGGTGCTGAGTTGTCTCTACGAAGCCGCCACCATGAGTGTCCAAGTCAGCAGTCTAAACCCATCCAATTGCGCAGAGGAGTGAGGCAGGGGGATGTCATATCCCCGAAACTGTTCACGTGCGCATTGGAAGATATGTTTAGGTTGCTGGACTGGAAAGGAAAGGGCATTAATATAAACGGCGAGTACATCTCACACCTGCGATTCGCTGATGACATAGTCTTAATGGCGGAGTCGCTTGAGGAACTGAACCAGATGCTGGACGGCCTAGCTTCAGCCTCCCGATGTATCGGTCTTGGCATGAATTTGGATAAAACCAAAGTCATGATCAATGGTCACATTGATCCAAGGCCGGTGGTCGTACATGGTCACCTTCTCGAAACTGTTTCCGAGTACACTTACCTTGGGCAGATTCTGCAGTTGGGTAAAAACAGTTTCGAGAAGGAGGCCAAAAGGAGGATCCAGCTGGGCTGGGCAGCATTTGGGAAACTACGTCAAGTCTTCACGTCATCCATACCGCAATGCTTGAAAACGAAAGTTTTCAATCAGTGCGTCCTACCCGTTATGACCTACGGAGCTGAGACGTGGACACTCACGATAGGGCTGGTCCACCAGTTCAAAGTCGCTCAGCGAGCTATGGAAAGAGCTATGCTCGGAGTTTCTCTGAAGGATAGGATTCGTAACGAATACATCCGACAGAGAACCAAGGTTATCGACATAGCTCAAAGAATTAGCAAGCTGAAGTGGCAGTGGGCCGGCCATATCTCGCGAAGAACCGACGGCCGATGGGGCAAACGTGTTCTTGAGTGGAGACCACGACTCGGTAAACGTAGTGTAGGACGCCCTCCGACCAGGTGGGATGACGAATTTTCTTTCTGTGTACGAATTTTAAAGCAATTCATCTTAGTAGTTTTTGCATGAAAGATCAACAAACATCCATGCATCGAACCATCCAAACATACATCCGTACTCACAAACATTCGTGTTTATAATATTATTATAGCCGCGGCTTCGCTGGATTTAGGATTAGGACATTTTGTAATTTAGCCTAATTAAAGTTCTTGCTCGAAGTGGACCCCTATTGCATCTTCCGCGGAATAACTCAAAACAAGAATTATAAACGCGACATATGCGATGCGAAATTTGACTACTTCAGTAGTCACAACTCAGAAAAAGAATGCGACCTTGCGAACGCAATAGGGGAAGTCACTTCGAGCAAGAACTTTAATTAGGCTAAATTACAAAATGTCTTAATTGTAACTTAGTATTAATTTTGTTCATTGTTGTTAATACTTAAATGTTACTAAATGTTATTTTAAATATGTATTTTTTGTTTTATTTACATAGGGTATTGTTTTAAGTTAGTTTTATAGAAATTTTAAAGAACGACCTTAGGTTTAGTTCGTACACGAATTTCCGCCTGCTTCCTTTGTAATGATGTTTTGTTCAGTTTCTTTGAAATAAGTCCATAGTTGTTATGCATTGTTGGAGAGCTCAGAAAACGGTTATGTTTTTAAAATAATCTGCAAGCCAAGTTTCATAACGATTTTTTTAGTTTTTAAGGCATTTTAGAGGATAAAAATCTCAATGAATAATGAAATAATATAGTTTTTTATCTCGCATTTTTAAATTTGGAGCGATAATTGTTGTTTTAATGCTGATAAATACCTAACCAGTGTTTATTCGTTTTTATAAATCAGAAGATAAAAATAGATTCAAATGGACAGTTTTTTTTTAAATCAATTTTTGATGTTGCTCTTTGAAGCTGAGATTGGACCTTATTCGCCGCGCACATAGGGAAAGACCAGTTATTCTTATACTTGGGACTCTACTACGCTACATTATGTATAGTTTAAATCCTTAAGTTGTTTTGTATTTTTTATGTGTTTTCCTTTTTTTGTAACTGTTTATTATTGTGTGTGGCTATAAATAAATTCTTTAATCTTTATTCTTTATTCTCTTTTGACTTATTTTGAAAAAAGCTAAAAATCATGATAACTTAAAAATGGTTCACTTTTGCATGATGCACATGGGGATGAAAATGATCGCAAATAGTCACCCCTATCACCTCCTAACGGGAATACGTCCTGTACGCATAGTTCCGGCCGGGGTGCGGTAGCGGTGCCCTCGAGCGCAATGCACGTCTCATTGAACAGCGGCAACAGTCACTTGATCCGAGGCGACAATTCATCAACTGTGTTCGAGAGCTTTCATCCATATACCGACCCGAACGATCGATGCAATTAAACTACCTACATTTATTAATTCTTACAGATTTTAGTCGGTTCGATTTCCGGGTGTGACAGCCGAATTTTCAAAAAATATTTGTACGCAGTTTTCTCTCTTTTCTAAAATATAGGAATGGTTTCTTTGAGTAAAATTGTCTACCTACAGTAGTAAGAGTACTTTCCCTCCAGATGGCATTACAAAATCCACCCTGTATGTATGACAATAAGGTTTTGTTTAATTTTATTATAATTAGACACAGTGAATGTATACGACATCATATGGTGTACGAATGCAACTGCCTAACCGAAATATTATGAGTCGAGAACCGATAACTACATTTTATGAAACCACGTGGGATATTAATATGCATTATGAGCAAACATGTGGAATAACGAGTTTACATTTTACCCGAGCGAAGGAGCCGGGTTTAATGTTGGACACCTCACACAACACTATCCAGCCGCAGCACACAGCTAACTGATATACATAATACCATATTACGTAGATAGAGGATAGACAAACATACAAACATACTTTCGCATTTATAATATTAGTTAGGACTAGAGGCCAATAAGTGTCATGCTGAAGTCGTGTTGCTGAAGAGACTTCCGAGAGCTTATCTCTCAGCAACGCGACTCCGCAGGTCGCCGGTCGCCGGTCGCGCAGACCTGAGCCGCGAGCCGCCGCCGGTGGAACAGGCGGTAAGCATCTGTATACCACTCCTAAGGTCTAATACACACACTCGAACAAAGTGTCGAACAACAGGCCATTGTACATGTGTTTCAAACAGTGTGGTACCGAAAGGTAGCCCTGTCGTTGCTAGAGCCCAGTCAAAGGAACCTTCCACATGCGCTAGCGCAAGCGATGAGAGTGTAACATTCGAAGGGCTCGACCACACTCGGGGCTGTGCGGTGCTCTATCTATATGACGTGCTACGCATATAGCTTCTGCAAGGGAATGAATAGAGGCCAGGAGCGGGACGAGTTCAAGGATCAATAATTGGAATAGATGACCTGAGTACTTTGTATCTTGATAAAACGTGTGGTAGCGACGCAACACGCGGGCGGGGGCGGCGCTCCGGGCTCCGGCGGGGGGCGCTCCGGGCTCCGGCGGGCGGCGCTGGGTCCGTGCCAAGCGGCCTGCCGCCCGCTGCACTTGTTGCAGCACCAACTATCCCGATACATTTATTTATTGAGGAATAAATCTCGGATGAGGGAGAGGGGGGGGGGGGGGGAGGTACACAGATACCAGGGCTCAGAGGGCTGCCGGTCCTGCACAGAGTCGAAGCCTTACTTATATTATAATTGACCCGAACGAGGTACACAGATACAAGGGCTGTTTTTTTTGTTGTTGAGATCATATTACGATAAGGCCGCCCTTTGTAATGAGCTGTATCTGGTGTACAATAAAGTATTTTTGTATTGTATTGTATTTTTGTATTGTATTGTATTGTATTGTATGGGCTACAAACTTACTAGATGTATAAATTTATTCTGAATTGGTTACGATTTTTAATAATAATATTTTGTAAATTAATTTATTGTTTATAATATTATTGCTAAAGTGGAGATGGGCAGGATGCCTGGCGCGGAGAGATATGCGGCGGCGTCGAGGCAAACCACCTGCCCTGCCCCGACTGGCACGGGACCGCCATGCGCCAGGGGGACAGAGGTAAGGGAGAGGCCTATGCTCAGCAGTGGGTGCTACCGGCTGATTAGATACATACACAGAATATGATGTATACGCTATGACCTAGTACAATAACTTGTATAAAAACGGGAGAAATGATTTGCCAGAGCGCAGTCTGTGCACCAGAAACAAGTCATTCATCCGTGGAATCAGTTATTACGTTTGAGCGAGTGTTCCTGTTCGATTACAAAGCTTCGTGAGACATTATTGTTTAATATTGAGCTGTTGTCAACACAGAGAGGGAGGACTATTGACAGAAGGTCTCGTCGGTCCATGCGTGGAACTATCCACTAGCCCGCCTGGCGGCTACACACCGACACATAGATGTGGTACGAGTGAGGGAGGTCGAGGAGGAGGAAATGAGGACTGTAACGATGATAGCTCGCATCTGTTTATTAGATGCAGTTTAACATCAAGATGCACTGCGGAACATATCTCGTATACG
Organism: Eupithecia abbreviata; assembly: GCA_943735965.1. Taxonomy (NCBI): domain Eukaryota; kingdom Metazoa; phylum Arthropoda; class Insecta; order Lepidoptera; family Geometridae; genus Eupithecia; species Eupithecia abbreviata. The sequence goes on from OX030986.1 coordinate 89,287, forward strand.
TGTCACGGATACACGTTCGGCATAGGACAGGAACTAATAACGCTCTACATTGTACTGCACAGCATGAGTGATTCACTCACAAGTACACCTGAAGTAACCAGCAGCTAGTGAAACTGCAAGCAACAGCGGACCGACTGACCGACTCCCCCCCCTCTCGCACTGCAGGGGGCGGTGGGGGCGAGGGGGGCGCTATAAATAGGCGGAGTATTGAACGTAGTTAGTAATGGCGGCTCGTTATAAGGTGCACGCTCATTACATTACATTACGCACACGGCGCCGCCGTGGGCTCGGTGGGCTCGGTGTTCTGCCAGCCAACCTCCGCGACCTAGCCAGCACCTCTCACCGAGTACCGCTCACTAACAACACACCTACTAGTCACTCTCGGCGAGCGCCCGCTCCGCGCCACCTCTAGTCATGTCAATGAACAAACACACCACTTCAGACAGTGTTTGTTTGTTTGTTTGCGACTCACTACATACAATCACTGTGCGTGTGAGAGTGCGGAGTGCAGACAGCGCCCGGCGCCGCGTGACGTCACCGCACAGCGCGCGCCGCACAGGTGCAGTGAACGGACGTGGCGCGGGGCAGGACGTGTCGGAGTCGGTCCCAGGGCTGCGCAGAGCAGGCGAGCAGCGGCCCCTGCCTACCTCATGTAGTATCGGCTGACGATAGTGCACGCGGCGCAGCATGGTTCGCTCGCCGCGCGGCATCGCATCAGCACCCGATCAGACAAACCAGACAGTGCTGTTCTATGTTGATTTCTCTTGCGGGTAGAAACTAGCCATCGAACATGGGCTCTCACATTACTGTTCCAGTAGGTAGGTAGAACTAGCCAAGAGAACAACTATGAGAACAAATTATATTTCAAGTTGTTACAAAATATTGCATGTATATTCATTAATTCAGGAGTGACCCTTGAGCTTGGCGCCCATCTCGATCTCACTACAGTTGTCGTTGAAGTCAACCACCGAGGCGTTATCATTGAACTTGACTCTCGTTTCACATTTACGTTTTTGATAGGATATCATTACTTTTTGCACAGAACTGGTTAAAATGATAATAATTCACTAATTTCTGATTTATTCCTTTAAATTCACCCGACTACTTATCTGGATGCCAAATTAGAACCTTCTAGATCATCTGGGAAGTCAGTCAGTCACATCAGTCAGTGATCAAAATAACGATTTTTGTTTGAGGTTTTTTTATGAAATTTGGAACATATTCGTACACTGTATCTCGCAAGTCTCAATATATGAGCCAAATGAAACATGTTTATGTTTAGCAGTTGTTGAGTTATGGGGGTCGAAGGTGTCTCCAAGTGGTTCGTGTGATGTTGGTCATCATATTACAGACTGTGCGACTCGCCTTCTGTTCGCGAGACTCGGAGCCAGTGCAGGTCGCGGGCCCAGCTCCGTGTGTTATAACAGGAGACATACAGCGGGGCGGGGCGCACGGTGCGGTGCCAGGGGACCCGCGCCCGGCCTTAGAGGTAGGAGAGCCGCGAACGAAGGTCACAGGGTGTCCACTCGTGCGATCCCGGACCAGGACAGGGCCAGCGTGCCACTACGCCGCCGTCGCACGCCAACAACAAACGCCTATTTAAACGGTACTTGTACTAAATATAACTTACATACATATTGAGAAATTAAATGATATCCCAAAAATGTTTAATTTCGGGCGGGCTTGATCAACTTCCTTTCAGTTGAAATGTACGAGTACCTACATAGTATTCATTCCTGAGCATCGACAGAAGCTCCCGGCGCCGTCGGACCGACAATACGGATCCTCATATTATTGTTTTGGAATGAGGCGGTCGGCTCCCGGCTCCAGCACCACGTTGTCAAACATCTTAGAAGTTTTTTTCTCATAAGCCGAGGTCAGAACCCTTCACCACTATCCTCAAAGAAACCTCCTGTATAATAATGTTCGAGATGAATAACATCCTCACCCTGTACTGGATGCTACAATCCTCCTTGGCCCGTGGGTTGGAAAGCTTCCGTTCATTCGTGTCTCGTCTGTTGCCGAACTCGTATTTGAACCGTTCTCGCTGCGCATGTGCTGCTGTGTGTTGTCGAAGTTTTTGCTTTTGTTTTAGTAATTATCACGTCGTATTCTGTTATTGTTCTGTTTGACGCTGCACAGGGGGCCGGGGCCGGGGCCGGGGGCGGGGGCGGGGGCGGGGCGGCAGGTTCATGTTCCTACCTACTGTGAGGAGCGGAAATGGGAAACTATACGAATACAATTTAATGTTTCCGCAAAAATGAGAAACAGCTCCAAAGCAAATATTTAACGATCAATCCGAGCTCCGATAAAACAGCGGATGTATGTATATCTAGCGCGGCCATTGTTTACTGCAGCACACGCGACTACAGGCGGGCTCGCGGGGCCGGAGCGGGGCGGGGGCCCAGGGCGCCGGGGCCCGCGCCCCGAGCGCTACCTCAGCCTCCCATAGCTTCGGCAGCCTTCAACGCAACCAATCACTCGACCTCCTCGCGAGGAGCTGGTCCGGAGCGCAGCGCTGGTGGAGAGGTAGGTTCAGTAGTAGAGATGCTCACCTGGTGGGTGTGGTGTCAGTGCGTGTGTGTGGGCGCGCGGCGCATCGCGAGTGCACGTGCGGCGCGCGTGGAGCGGGCAGCGGACTGGCGCGGCGGCGCGGGGCGCGGGGAGCGGGGCGCGGGGCGCGGCGGCCCCCGAGCCGGTCGATAGCGGCGCGCGCCACAGGTAGCCGCCCCCTCCCCCCACACACCCCGCGCCCGGGGGACACCACGCACAGGGAATGCACCTCCTCGCGAGAGAGCCTGTCCGTATGTGCGGTGAAGCTCCGCGCGCCGCCGCCAGTTAAGGTGGAGCGAGCCCGCCGCACCACCTACCGACACCGCACGACCGGCTGCTGACCGAACTAATGAACCTGCGCTAGTCAACATTGCCTTGCTAAATAAATAAAATATAAATAAATAATGCTGGACAATTCACACAGCATTATCTAGCCCCATGGTAAGCAGAGCTTGTGTTATGGGTACTAGATAACTAATATACATAATACAATACGATATATAGATAGATATTTTTATTATATATAGAAAACGACCAGAACACCCGAAACAAATATCTGCAGATCGTACACACAATTGTTCCGAGGCGGGAATCGAACCCGCAACCTCCTGCGTCGCAAGCGGACCTTCGCCCACCGCGCCACATCGGTCGTCAAAAATGGTTGCGGTTGCTAGTATTAACTTATGATAATAATAAAAAACCGCGTCCCATCGCGTCGCTGCACGTCACGCCCCTAGCGGATAATGAACAAACAAAGATACCCTTTGTTCATTCATGGGTTCAGACCATTGTGTAAGTAAGCTTTAGTATATTTTATACCAATACCATTTCTTTGCAGTGATTGATTCTTATCCATAGCCGACTCCGGGGACGTAGTTTTGAAGACTCACTATACTTGTTTTAGTTGTAGTCGCCGCTCCAGTAGGTATCGCTGTTAGCAACAGGAGTCCGGCCTGCTCTGCTACTGCTGCTACAATAACAACCGGACGAGGTGACGTCCTCGGCAGTGGTTCACTCGCGGCCGGTTCACAGCTTTCTGAAAATATTGGTAAGCTGTTGTTCTTTGAGTAACATTTTCTATCTACAGTATTAAGAGAAGGTAGTTTCCTTCAGGTGGTCTTACAATATTCCACCCCGTATACTTATACAGTATTAACGGGTTCCCTAAACATAGCGACGTACATCTTGTAAATATAAGAAATAAGAATGAACTCGCCGCGCCCACAACTAGGCTACAGCTATATTGACCGACGATGCTACAGCGTAGACGCACTACGGAACACGTAGACCCTGCTACGGCGTAGACGCACTACGGAACACGTAGACCCTGCTACGGCGTAGACGAGCTACGGAATACGTAGACCCTGCTACGGCGTAGACGCACTACGGATCACGTAGACCCGGCTACGGCGTAGACGAGCTACGGAACACGTAGACCCTGCTACGGCGTAGACGAGCTACGGAACACGTAGACCCTGCTACGGCGTAGACGCACTACGGAACACGTAGACCCTGCTACAGCGTAGACGCACTACGGATCACGTAGACCCTGCTACAGCGTAGACGCACTACGGATCACGTAGACCCTGCTACGGCATTGACGAGCTACGGAACACGAAGACCCTGCTACGGCGTAGACGAGCTACGGAATACGTAGACCCTGCTACGGCGTAGACGCACTATGGAACACGTAGACCCTGCTACGGCGTAGACGAGCTACGGAACACGTAGACCCTGCTACGGCGTAGACGCACTACGGAACACGTAGACCCTGCTACAGCGTAGACGCACTACGGATCACGTAGACCCTGCTACAGCGTAGACGCACTACGGATCACGTAGACCCTGCTACGGCATCGACGAGCTACGGAACACGAAGACCCTGCTACGGCGTAGACGCACTACGGAACACGTAGACCCTGCTACGGCGTAGACGAGCTACGGAACACGTAGACCCTGCTACGGCGTAGACGCACTACGGAACACGTAGACCCTGCTACAGCGTAGACGCACTACGGATCACGTAGACCCTGCTACAGCGTAGACGCACTACGGATCACGTAGACCCTGCTACGGCATCGACGAGCTACGGAACACGAAGACCCTGCTACGGCGTAGACGAGCTACGGAATACGTAGACCCTGCTACGGCGTAGACGCACTATGGAACACGTAGACCCTGCTACGGCGTAGACGAGCTACGGAACACGTAGACCCTGCTACAGCGTAGACGCACTATGGAACACGTAGACCCTGCTACGGCGTAGACGCACTACGGAATACGCTACAGTTATGTAGCCACTTGAACGTCTAGTGGCACATAAGTACCACAAACGTTTTTTTTTTTTTTTTTGTTTTTTTTTTTTTTTAATAAACTTAAGGACTCTATGGTGGTTCCGCAGGGATTAGGTCCCGCGGAAGGGGTCGCCATGGGCGGTCGTCTTCCTGGGGCCGGGGCTGGGGAAGCGCGATGTTGTGGAGGTGCTCGTGGTGCCCGTTGTCGCGACGAATTCCTCCACGGATTGGATCTGCAGGTCGCGGGTGATAGATTTTGATGGTTTTACTAATTAAAAGAAGCTGTAAGATACCATAATGAAAACTAATTTGAACTACCTTGGTATCTATTTTCATTAAAACGTTACTAAAGTCCTAAAAGGGTTGCTATCGTGGGTATTAAAGAAAAGAAGCATAACTTACAACATGAATACTGTTTTATTCAATAATACAATCTGGTTGGAACATAGATTATGACGAGAAACCAATATAGTTACTAGATGTCCTAATAGGGTGCTATTGTGGGTATTAAAGAAAAGAAGCATTACTTAGAACATTAGTACTCTTATATTCAATAATACAATCTGGTTGGACATAAATTATTACAGACAATTAATAATATTTTAAGGTTATGTTACACAAATTGCTAGTCACAAAATATGAACAATACTTAGCTTCTGTCTGGTTAGGCTGCCGATCCAAAAAAGTGGGTATTCTCCCCCTTTTGGGTCGTATATATAGGCTCTGACATCGTAAAAAATGCAGCCTGAGCGATGGCTCACACTGTCTTTGGCGCGAACAGTCGATACAACAATTTATTATGTTTCTTAATACTGAATAATACTTTCAGACCAAATCAATTATATCAAAAATTGTACAATTAATATTCCACTTATTTTAAATATAATACATTATAATAGTTAATAAATTAAGAAATTATCGGCGCCGCGCCATTTATGAAAGTTATATACTAATGATTTTATTACATTAAAATACCAATGAAATAGGTAATCTAAAACCTGAAAACTATTTTAGACATACTTTTCATATATCTTTATCACAATTTTCTATATTAATCTAATACGGGCGATGACGTCGTTCCTGAAGTAGCGCCCCGCGTAAAAACTTAAAAAATCGTTATGAAACTTGGCTTGCAGATTATTTTAAAAACATAACCGTTTTCTGAGCTCTCCAACAATGCATAACAACTATGGACTTATTTCAAAGAAACTGAACAAAACATCATTACAAAGGAAGCAGGCGGAAATTCGTGTACGAACTAAACCTAAGGTCGTTCTTTAAAATTTCTATAAAACTAACTTAAAACAATACCCTATGTAAATAAAACAAAAAATACATATTTAAAATAACATTTAGCAATAGTTAAGTAGTAACAACAATAAACAAAATTAATACTAAGTAACAAACAAGACATTTTGTAATTTAGCCTAATAAAAGTTAAGTAAAGTAAGTAGAAAAATACATATGTTTTTAAAATAAAATTTAGCAATAGTTAAGTAGTAACAAGAATAAAGAAAATTAATAATAAGTAACAATCAAGATATTTTGTAATTTAGCATCATTAAGAAGGAGAGGGCGCTGCGCTCGCACGATCAACAACGAACAAAATAAATATAAAAATTGAAATACGCGTCTAATGAGTTAAAATAACATTATAAAGTGTGTAAAAACGTACCAGGAACCTGCCAAACCGTTATCTCGACGAAATACTGTGAAATAAAACTATAAAATAGTGATTTGAAAACCACAAAAATCGATCTGTCAACAAGAACCAAAACCAGTCACTAATATTCAAATAATTGAAGTCCGAAGTAACAAACAAACATCGAAAAGTGTGAAATACAAAAAAAAACGTTTGATAAACAGTGTTTATTTGTGCGCCGTCTTTTTTCACATTTGACGGTTGTCGGAGAAACTTTTATCGCGACCGTTAGAATACCGCAAGCGATTGACTATTTCGACAGCCAGAGAAACAGTTCCGGTGGTGCAGTTGCTTAAGGGTCCGGCGACCCTCGCTTGCAAAAATCGCTCCGTATATCGCTGTCCCTGTTTAACCCTTGCGCCGCGCCCCATGCGTGCGCGATAGCAATATTAGCCGTAAAAATTTGGTTTGTTCCGTAATACCAAAAATTATGACTGAAATCTTTTTGTCTTCTTCACAAAGTATTGTTATTCTGTAACTAGACAATAAAATCTCAATGAATAATGAAATAATATCGTTTTTTATCTCGCATTTTTAAATTTAGAGCGATAATAGTTGTTTTAATATTGATAAATAACCAGTGTTTATTTATTTTTATAAATCAGAAAACATAGATTTAAAATAGACAGTTTTTTTAAATAAATTTTTGATGTTGCACTTTTGACTAAAAAAAGTTTACTGCTTACGTTTCCTAAAATACAGAGCATTTTCGTTTTACTTTCAACACAATTTAATTTTGAGTACCCTGGGGTATATTTTGAGTACCTACGAGACAATTTTCAAAATTTTTGAAATTTCAGCAATGAATAGGGTGTTTGTTGTTCGAACGTATCAACGACAGGTCAGTAAACACTCGAGTCGAGTGAAACAGTTTACGTTCCAAGTGGTCCGTCCGCTCCACGTGATGTCGTAATGCAGGGTGCCGGGAGCCGCGTGCGGACCACGTCCTCATTACACTCTGAAGGTAATATTATCAGCCGAAATCCGATAATACCCGAACCGAAAATTGAATGGATGCGGAATAGAGTGTCAACTTGTAAATAGAATAATATGAAGTGAGCGAGGTATCGCCAGCTCCAGTAGATGATACGAAGAGGCAGTCTCTAACCGGAGCGTTAGTTCATGGCACGGGCACAGGCAGCCCCTAGCCAGTGACCAGGCGCCGAGTTCAGAACTACTCAAAATGATAACAAACGACTGAACATTTGGACACAACATTTATTTAAGTACTCTTACAGTATTGAGCGACGTAACGCAAGGGTTTTACAATAGTTTCAACGATAATATGGTGATATCAGCTGCTACGACACGCTCTGAGCGCGTCAAAGTGTGTGCTCTCGCCTCGCCTCGCGTCGCGTCGCTAGTCGCGCGCTGCGCCGGCGCTCGGACTGCGCTTCCCCCCTCCCCCGCGCAGCAGCACGCTGAACTTGCCCGCCTCGTAGGTCGGCATGAAGGGCAGGTACGACGTCCACGCCCACCTGTGGGAAGGACGTTCAGACTTCGCTACATCAATTTATTCATAGATTATACTCGTAGATAATCTCACAATCATCATCTATGGAACAGATTAAGAAAGTTAAAGAAAAATGATAATTTATTTCTATTAGTTGTTTTTAATGATTTGATTAAAGTCTTATTTTATACGAAAACACAAAATATTGTATCCCCAAGGTATTGTTATTGACGCAACGGTAGATGGTACTTTGCGAGTCAAATGTAAATGATTGTAGCCGAAGACTTCCCGAAGCCATTACAAATGCATGTATCATGCACATGCATCTGTCATGACCTCGGAGCATCGAGTACGAGGGCAGAGGCTGTTACCTGCGGATGTAGGTCATCCCCAGGGGGAAGTCGTAGGTGTCCGGGGGCCGCGCGGCGCCGCCCGCCTCCAGGGACATCTCGCGCGCCCAGCCCGCCAGCCCGCGCTCCTCCGCCGTGCCTGAGGACGTAACAACAGGTCACACAGTCGGTCGCGCCCCACACACAGCGTGTAGTGTAGGTACCTGGCAGGAGATGGTCGAGCAGGCAGCCGGTGGCGCCGCCCAGCAGGATGGAGGTGGACAGCAGCACCTGCAGCGCGGCGTCGAGCGGCGCCAGCCCCGTGCGCACCGCCCCCTCGGCCTGCGCCGCCGCCCAGCGCGACACCACCAGCGGCAGGAACAGGCTCACGCCCACGATGTACAGGTTGCGCGCGCTCCGCAGGCACACGTACTGCAGCGCCGACAGCCCTGCCAACAGGAGACACTGCACGTGACTGCCGCCCGCTCCCCGCACCGCGCCGCGCAGCGGCCCGCGCACTCACCGAAGGCGGCGATCATCCCGAACATGACGCAGAAGAGGCCGCCGACGACGGGCTGCGGCACGAGGATGAACACCGCGCCCAGCTTGCCCACCACGCCCTGCACCACCATCAGCGCGGCCGCCCACTGCACCACGCGCCGCGACCCCACCTGCGTATGCACCATCACCCACCATACAATTCAAAACTCAAAAATGTATGATCTAAACTGCACAGAAAGCTGAATGATCAAAACTAAGCAGAACATTAATTGTTATGGACCTCACAGGGCTGCTTCGGTCTAGGCGAGTGTTTAATGATCATTGTAGTTACTAAGATAGGTAGAGATAAAAGAGCTGAGATCTTGAGAAGGTGCCCGGTTTCATAGCAGTTCCTAATCTGAATTTGTCCTAGTCCTTCATTATCTCTCTGGGCAAGTGGAACATTAAAACAAATGAGGTAGAAATAAAGAAGGCAATGCAGATGAAGTAAAGAGACCTTGGTGACGCCGATGGCGCCGACGTTCTCCCCGAAGGTGTTGGTTCCGTTCCCGCAGCCCCACAGGCCGGCCAGCAGCGTGCCTAGCCCCTCCGTGCCCAGCCCGCGGTTGATGGCGTGCAGCGGCGGCGCCGGCGCACCTGACACACACACACACTAAGGAGCCCTGCGAGCCCCGCCCGCCGCCCGCACACTGTCTGGACACACGGCGTGCGAACCCGAGAACAGACCGAACTTACTAACCTTAGAATGTTGCCGCACCGCAACATTTTTAGGCTAGCTAGTTAGGTTTTGTGTCAAGGAATCGAAATAGTAAGCCATTTGTAGTCATCATGTAAAAAATCACATTAGCGAACAATTCCAAAGTCGGGCCATATGACCGACCAAGTTATATACTTAAGGGTCACTGTGGTACTTGGTTCTATACCTACCCTAAAGTTTGGCACAAGTTCTACCGAACTAAAAATGCTTACAATACGAATAAGAGACAAAAAATGAGGGAGACTCACTTATGATGTTTAATTTAATTCAATGTTCGCTTTTCAACAATTTACATGCACGTACAAAGCTGCTTTATTTGTCTAGCTCTCACGTAAATGTCGTTTCTATAGTTTGACCGAAACCGCTGCACCGCGCCTGAGGGATGCGAGCGGCGAGACGGGGGGAAGTATCGGCCGCTCCGATCCATCAGTTTGCCGTTAACGCTCAGGGCGGCGGGAGGTAGCTTTTCTGCCGGACGGTCTATGTCAGACGAACATGAGATAAATATCCATAGATGGATCGAGCGCTATCTCGTGATGACCCCAATTCATGTGTGATCAACCCCGTCCTTTTTTTTTCATTTTTTAAGTTTGTAAGTATGGATGGATGGATGGATGTTTGTTAGTCTTTCACGTAAAAACTACAGAACGGATCTTGATAAAACTTGGAACATACATAGTATGTGTACTGGAATAACATATAGGCTACTTTCTATCGCGGCAATTATCCTTGCCGCGCACTTTTTGAATTTGGAACATCAGTTCAGCGGCAAAGAAATCAAACGCAAATATTGTTTGAATAAAGACTGGCTGGTACGACGGCCCACAGCCGGCTGAATAAAAAAAGAAATCAAATTAAAAACGCGCGAACTACAGCTCGCGTTTTCGTAAATTTTCACGAATTGTTAGAAATTCATGGTTTTGTTTTGAAAAATGAGTTCTTCAAGTGACAAAAAGTATAGAATTAACCCCAGAACTGATGCAAGAAATGTGATGGATATGATGATAATCTATTACCTGCAAAATCCCGGGAGAAATATATGAATTCCTATGGTCATTTTATTGAATGGAGAAATGCAAGAGGCGCCAAGAATTATTTAGTTATTTTACTATTAGATCCTATTTAATTTCAATTTAGTTGTTATTCTATGTTTAATTAAATAATAATATTACAATCAAATATGAGGCGCCTTTTATTTTCTCATAGAGGGTGATGAAAGGTAGAGTGTATCACTGAGTGTATCACTGAGTGTATCACTGAGTGTATCACTGAGTGTATCGCTGAGTGTATCACTGAGTGTATCACTGAGTGTATCGCTGAGTGTATCACTGAGTGTATCGCTGAGTGTATCACTGAGTGTATCGCTGAGTGTATCACTGAGTGTATCACTGAGTGTATCACTGAGTGTATCGCTGAGTGTATCACTGACTGTATCACGAATAGAAAATCAGTAAGATTGTATATATTGTATGTGTGTTTGTACTGAGCAGGGACATGATACGTACGTGCAACACGAAGGTGCGTACGTACGTGCAACACGAAGGTACGTACGTCCGTACATCACGAATGCCGCACCGTACCATACATTCTCGGGAGTATGTGAGCAACCAAATATAATGTTTGTGTGACGGACGACCTATGTCTGTACACCATCACATGAGAGTCGAGGACAGTGTTGCACGGTATATGTGTGCGCGCGAGAGGAGTGTAGGGTAGTTACCGCACATCCTGGCTGTGGTGGGGTAATAGGAGATGGACTCCACGGTGCAGGCCAGCACGCCCGCCAGCATGCCCAGCACGCCGGCCGCCGACACCGTGGGCGCGCCCCACTGACCTGCGGGCGGGGGTACCTACTATACTACGGTATGACAAACAATAACATGATACCAACACATATCAAACAACGGCTTTCTAGTAGTACTAGTCTCCGGTCGGCTCCCGCGGGGCTGCAGGCGGCCGCACACGGTGATACTGTAAGGGTTTCTTGTTCTCTACGGAACCCTGAAATCGTTAATCGGCTTCGAAACTATGATATTTACAGATCGACGAGATCAAATGGAGCTCTCCCATACCGTTCGTTCACTTGCGCCCATCTTAATTACTTTATTCATCGCATTTAAACTTAAATACCAAGGAATGAGCTACGATTAAGATATAAACAGAATTACAACTTAGATTGATAACGATAAAATAAATAATACATTGTTTTACAAGCTAGCTAGTAGCAGCTATAGCAGAGAGTTGTGTCCAGGCGGCCCGATCGCGGAGTCGGCGTCGCCCGCGCGGGACGCCGCCGCCGCCGCCGGTACTAACCGCTTCCTCTGCGCGTAGGAGTAGTAGGAGAGTCCCGATTATTGAAACGAATATAGAAACATAGAGTGCGGCTAGAGCGGCGCTCCATGCAGTCACCTGGGTAGGGCAGGCGGAACCAGGGCGCGTGCTGCATGACGCGCAGGTTGGCGTCCGTGCGCGCCGGGTGCCCCGCCGGCAGCGCGCCCGCCCACGTCAGCGCGCCGCACACGCCCCACATCAGCCCTATCGTCAGCAGCACCTGCGAGCAGAGACACCACATTGTACCCGCACCACACCACTGCAACACAAACCATGGAAGTGCATCCAGTGTAAACGACCTCTGCGACAACAGCGTGTCCTTCCTTTGAGGCATCACATAAATTCACGGGTGTAGACGGATGGGGAGAGAGGGAGGCGGACGGTGCTTTGGGATTGTTTGGTGATTGTTGAGGTCAGTTGTGAATGAGGCAACTGGTGGCCGAGATCGCAGTTCTGGCATCGTTCCATTTCAGTCTGCCCGAGACTTGGCAGCTCTAGGCTCCGTACCTTGACAAACAATATACTTATGTTGCAGCGGCGGCGAGCCGGCAGCAACAGGCCGCCGGGCCTCTGCCCCGTGAGCTGTACGAGTAGTACCCCCATGCACTGAGAGAGACTCACCGGGAACAGCTTGAAGAGCGGGAACCACGCGAGCCTGCAGCCCGTCGCCCGCGACCACGCCGGCAGCGGGACGCGCACCGCCCCCATGCACAGAGAGACTCACCGGGAACAGCTTGAAGAGCGGGAACCACGCGAGCCTGCCGCCCGTCGCCCGCGACCACGCCGGCAGCGGGACGCGCACCGCCCCCATGCACTGAGAGAAGATTGTCAGCAACGTGAATGTGCTGCAACAATTAGGCATCACAGAGATATTTTGCTAAATACAATGCGAAAGGCTTCAGCAAACAGTATGGAATGTCTCGACGTGGTGACGCGGCTGCGAGATCGCTGTTTCATTGTCAGATGGACACGCTGCGGACACGCGCTACAACTTCAGCAAGTAAATGGTCCAAAAAGTACTACAGTAGACAACTGACTCCTCATCCAGTCCACGAACAGCGTGAGGCCGACCAGCGCCACCGTGGGCGCGATGGTCAGTAGAGTATGGAGTGTCTCCCCCTATGGCGATGCCCCACTGCTGAGAGGCGGCGGCGGCCGCGTGGTCGAACAGCGTGAGGCCGACCAGCGCCACCGTGGGCGCGATGGTCAGTAGAGTATGGAGTGTCTCACCCTATGGCGATGCCCCACTGCTGAGAGGCGGCGGCGGCCGCGTGGTCGAACAGCGTGAGGCCGACCAGCGCCACCGTGGGCGCGATGGTCAGTAGAGTATGGAGTGTCTCACCCTATGGCGATGCCCCACTGCTGAGAGGCGGCGGCGGCCGCGTGGTCGAACAGCGTGAGGCCGACCAGCGCCACCGTGGGCGCGATGGTCAGCGGCGTCACGAACCGCAGCAGGGACCCGATCACTCCGAAGTACCCTGCATTCATGTTTACGAATTGTTTGTTACACTATATTTGCAAAGCAATAAATATTGAATAGTTGATTATCTGACTTCGCCATCGAATATCAAACGCTGGAGGAGGGAGAAGCTCTGTCTAGTTTGTGGTTCTGTTTAGAAGGGGCGTTCATAGATACCCAGGAAGAGTTGAAAGAGCGCAGCGACGGCAATGGCGCCGCTGAGCTCGCACATGCGCTCGGTCCAGAGCAGGCGGCGCGCGGCGGCGGGCAGCGCGGCCAGCGCGGCCGGCTCTGGGCAGCGCCAGCGCGCCTGCGCCAGCACGGCCAGCGCCGGCACCAGGAACGAGATGGTGCCGCCCTGCACGATGGGCAGCCTGCAGCCCCACGTGCACTGCACCCACGTCACCAGACCTGCCTCCAACACAACATTCTCAATCCTTTTTTCTTTAGGCTTACAAAATACACACTACACACTTTCAAGAAATCCCAACTACCTACCTAATTAAAGAATATCACTTTCGAACCGAACTGAACGCACCTGATGCAATGAGTCTAGCAATCACCCCGGAAAACTCTACGTAATTACTAAGTGCGATCCACGGCCACCTCGCCGCCGCGCCGCCGCCGCCTCCCTGCCTCCTACCTCACAACTCAGGCCCAACAATCCAGTATCTGCGGATAACTAGTAGGTAAGTAAGGAGTACTCGGCGCGAGGTTAGATAAGGCGAACGTCCTCCGCGCTGACGTTGGCGTGCCGGTGAGCCGCGTCGCGCCGCGCTCGCGGGTTGGTACTCAGGGAGATTAGCTTTACAAAGAGACTCGTTTTATTGAGCAGTAAACGTCGTAGTGAATGGCAATAAACGGGTGAAACAACAGAGTGGAGCCATAGCTTAGCTACAGTACTAACATATGTACATTACGTAGACAGACTACAGGGTCACCAAGGCGGGCACTCACCGGTGACGAAGATCATGGTGGAGATGATGTTGGAGCGGTCGGGGTCGTCCTCCGCCATGCAGAGCGCCGGGCACAGGATGAACGGGATCGCCACGATCGCGCCGATCATCGTCAGGTAGTGCTGCGGAGCGCACGTACTGTTACTGACGGCGGACTGTGAGGGTGTGTGTGTGTGTGTGCTGCAGGCACACACACACACAGGCCTCTCTTCGCAACCTTATAGCTGGGGGCTGTCAAGCAATGCGCGTAGGCGGTGTGGGCGGACAGACAGCTAGTGGGGAACAAGGAGGCGTCCCTTCCCTGTGCGGTGCGTGCGTCAGACGCGGGGGTCCGTTACCTGGAGCGCCATGAAGATGCAGAGGTACCAGGGCGGCGCGTCGTCAATGCCGTACGTCACGGCGCCGCCGCGCCCCGCAGCCCCCTCGCCGCCGCCGGCGTCACTCTCGACCGCGCGCTGATCAACAAAAATAAAACAAAACTAAACAGATGAACATCAATAAAACCTAATACAATGTGTCATACAGGGCAATGGGTAGGTAATGTACCTACCTACTATGTAGTATAGTCAGGGACACTTGCCTGTTTAGTGAAACGTGAAACCATCGGAAGGTTTTGTCGTTTTGTGATACCTAGATAGTGTGTGGTCAGCAAGTTAGCATACTACCTACCGGCTCAGCGCTATTAGCACACGCGACGGCGTGTCCAAGCCAACTTCAAGCAAAGGAACGCGCCGAGTGTATCATTACACGAACCACTTGGTGCCACTTTTGACCCTTCTATAACTCAAAACCTCTTTAACGTAAACACATAAAACTACGTGTGTTTAATTATACCTATCCATAAGGACATGTAGAAGCCCAAATTTCATGAAGCTAGCTCAAACGGTTACAAAGATATGAAGGTCAAAAAGTCGTAAATATTAGCACTGACTGACAGACATATATATAGTACCTAAATCTAACCTACTTCCAGATGACCTAGAAGGATGAAATTTGGAATCCAGCTCGGTAATTGTGTGTAAGCGTAGGAAAAAATAAAAGACATTTTGTTATTTTAATTCATTTATGCATTTAAATAACAAAATGTCTAAGTACAAAAGATAAAAAGCGTCAGCTCCGTCATGCATGACCCAGCGGACAAGTATCTCTTAGTTTGACCACCGATAAATGATTTGTTGATGTATTTCTGTGGCCGCTATAACAACAAATACTAAAAAACAGAATAAAAAAAATATTTAACACTTTGAGTGCTGAGGGGGTTCCCAAGCGTTTTATTTTTTTTCTCGATATTGCGTAACATACGGCGGCGGCGGCGCGCGGCGGCGGCGCTTCAAATATCCACAGAATATTTAGTTATATAATATATTAACTTTAAAAATAAATAATTATATTTAAATAAAACAAATATTTAAACAAATTATTTTTTTCTCGATAACAGACTTGATTTGCCGTTTTCATTGGAACCCTTTATGCACGAGTCTCGGCCGGTTTTATTGTATAAAGTAGGTAATGTCATTTATCTTTCTACTACTATATAGTCTTTCTATTTCTACTACTACTATAGTCTTTCTACTACTACTATAGTATAAAGCTAGATTACCACTGACTGATTGACATAATTGTTCGCCTTGATGGTGGATGGGAAGGTATATTTTTTTTTACGGAATCGTATAGGGGAGGTGAAAGTCTCCTAGGGAAAATTCCGACTTTTTGAAATTTGCCCCCCCAGGTCCCCCCCCAGTGGGGGGGCTCCTACGTAGAGCCATATTGCTGAACTTTTTTATGTGGGTTGTATAGTGGGAGACAAGTGATTTTTAATGCATAGAAAATTTTGCCCCCCCCCGGCCCCCCAGGACCCCCCCTTTTGAGTGTGCTACCAGATGCCGTCGCGATAGAGGGGTTCTGATTGCGGGGTCGTATAGAGGGTTTCTCTTCGTTTTGGAAGAAAAAAAATTGGAACCCCCTCTTTCACCCCCTTTTTTGCCCCCCCCCTTTCCATCTCCAAAACGGATAGACTTGGAAGAATTTTTTTTTCACAGTCTTGTAGAGGAGGACAAGTGGTTTTGAATGACAAAAAAAATGCCCCCTTTTGCCCCCCAGACCCCCATTTTTTAGGAAAAACCGAAAATTGGCATATTTTTGACCTTTTTTTTCGGGTGGAACAGCACGGCGAGCGAAGCAAACCGTGCTGTGACCCCCCAAGACCCCCTCAACTATAACCCGGGGGAGCATTGCGGCGAGCGAAGCGAGCCGCGATGCGACCAAGGGGAACGACACGGTGAGCGAAGCGAGCCGTGCCGTGACCCCCCACGCCCACAGCCTCCCTGTACCCCCTCCCCCAACCAAAAAATCTGATATGGGTATCGTTTTTGACTAACTTGGGGGTGAGGATTTCGAATTCGACGACGGCGAATTGCGGTGAGCAAAGCGAACCTTGCTGTGTGGCAGCAGGAGCAGAGTCGTGCGTCAATGCGACCACCGCCATACAGCAAGGCGAGCGTAGCGAGCCGCGCTGTGAGATAGCACACCCACTAATATAGGTATCGTTTTCGATCAACTCGGATACGTCGACTACGAAAAAAATCCATTTCCAAATTCAAGATGGCTGACATCTCTATATCGCAGTTTGTACTCACTTTGAGACGGGCACCCACATAATATGGGTATAGTTTTCGAATAACTCGAACTCGTAGATTACGAAAAAGATGTCCATTTCCAAATCCAAGATGGCTGACAAATTCTTCATCGCAAAATTCCTTTCTTGTGTAGGTATTTATACGATTTAAAACAAACTAATACGAAAAGGGGGACTTAATAAAAAATAACTGTTATACATAACCGCCGCGAGCTGCTTGCAGCTCGCGCACATCTTACAACTAGTCTATAATATAAAAATGAATCGCTGAATGTGTTGCTAAGCTCAAATCTCGAGAGCAGCTGAACTGAACCGATTTCGCTAATTCTTTTTTTAGAATATTCCTTGAGTACTTCAAGGAATATTTAGATTGTTCGTTTTTGAGTTGGAGCAAAACTCATCCCAAGCATTTTAATCGTCTAGGTACATAGACAAAATATCAGATTATTTTGTAATAAAATTATCCTTTGTACCTACAAAGGATAATATGTTTGACAACAGAGACCACTAGAAGGTTTACTGTGGGTTTACTCGTCCCTGTTTGACAATTTGTTTGATAGAACCGATTGATACATATGTATATATATATGTACACTGTGCCCAAGTACCTATGTTTACGAGTGTCCCAACAAGTTTTCATAAATATGTTGAAATGGAATAGTCATTATTCTGTGCCATGCATGGGATTACTCAAATTTTGTATTTTTAATAAGTCGTAAGTGCAGGTCGGTAATTTGACTTAAAGACCTATGTCCCCGGACGGGTAATGTACTTTAGATCCCAGATAGCGTAACCAGTAACCACGTGTCCGCCGCCGCGCCGGCTCTAGGGTGTCCTTCCCCTCACAATGTTTTTATTTTTAAGTTATTGAAGTTCCAATCATGTAGTGTGGGTGCATTATTGTAAAGCTGAAATAAGTGAATTTAATTTAATCATTGAATACGTAAAACGTGGTTTCCCCAAATAATTACACAAATAAGCGAATAACTTAAAAATTGTGAGTAGGAAGGACCTCACCGTCGCCGTCCTCTCGATCCCGATGACTTCGTCCAGCCCCAGCTGCATGGTGTGGACCATCGTGCGGCGGAGCGGGGTGCCGCGGTGGTGCCTCGCGGTGGTGCCGCGCTGTGGTGCCGCGCGGTGGAGCCCGGCGGTACACTACCACCTAGGTAGAGGTACTAATGCTGAAAATTAAAAGAGATTTTTCTTAAAATATGACGTGGTACTCAGGAATAATCCCCCTATCAGAATCGACCTCTCCTTGACCTAAACTACATATTATGTATGTTCTTCAGTTCAGGATCCGAAGAGGAGCGACCGGGAGCGGAGTAGCGGAGTAGCGGAGACCGATATCTCGTATCCTGACGCACGACTTACAATTTTGCATTTTAGGGTTATTAATAATAATATATATGTACCTTACCTACTTGGGTTACCAACAATCAAAGCAAATTCATTTTAAGGAAATTAAAACTAAACTTACACCAAATTTTAAACATAGATTAAATTTTATTTTAGAATCTCGACTCTACTCAAAACATTGCACAAAAGCCATAAACTCCCACGCTCGCCCAATACTCACATACTCTTGTGGAATAATAAACTGGTCCAAAACAGAATTTAAAAATCTACAACGAATTTGTTTTTAATCTGCACAATAGACAAATAGGTACATACATTCCGAGCATTTGTTCACACTACAATAGATACATCAGCCCTTCATAGATCAATCGTTGAACTAGATCAAAAACGCCTCTACACACGGGTAGGCTGCCTACCGTCGACTTGCAGTGCAGGCGTCGAACCAATGGCTCAACCGTGGTGAACTGTTTCCTGAGACTGAAGGGTTCATGATTGCTATCCAAGACCAAAGTATACCCGTAATCATCACAAACATATCATGAAACTACCTAATCTTACTACCGACTTATGTAGACGCTGTAACAGTTCTTCGGAGACTATCCAACATATCACAGGGGCACGTAAATCTATTGCGCAAGCTGAAAGTATAGGCATGACCAGGTTGCCAATATCATACGCCAACGTTTGGCGACAAAGTACCATCTAATGAAACACACCGGCAAGACCGCCACCTTACTGTGAACACGTCCCCGATACTGCACTAGATAGTCCCACACATAAACTCTATTCGACAGAGCTATCCTCACTGATCGAACCACACATTTCAAGAGACCCGACATAACACTCATTGACTGACAAAACCAACAAAACAGCACTCCTCATCGACATTGACGTTCCCAACACTCGTTACTTACAGAGTACCATTGCGGACAAATTATCCAAATATATTGATCTTAAGGACGAAATAACCCGCAATAACCCGCATCGCTGTGGAATCTGCGAAAAGTAACACCAGTCCCAATAGCCATATCAACAACGGGTGTCATCCCAAACAACTCTTTCAATCTCTACAATTCTTAGACATACCAAAGCACACATACGTTCTTCTCCAAAAAGCAGTAATTTTAAATACTTGTAGAATCGTGAGGAAGATTTTGCAAAGCGAACTCCCAAGCGTAGAGCACTCCAATGAAACGATGACTGAAACGCACTTGGCTTAGGCCCGTGCGCTTGGATAGCACCGCACCGGTTCCCGAAACCGAGAAGATTAAAATCTTAAATCACGCTTTTTAAAATAATTTATTTTATTTATCACTCTTATCCATAATTTGAAAAAAATATTTTCTACTTTTTTGTTCGGTTTATTTATAAAAACGTGGTTTTTTAGTTTTTTTATATTTATTTTAAATACAGACTGTAAATAGTTAGTGCCCAGAGCAAAATGTTCCAGGGCTGCGACTTCTTGTTACCGCCCAAGTGGACGGATATCCAAAGCTAGAAATTGGATTATTGTATACCGTGTCAGAGATAGTCCTAAGTATATAGTCCTATTAGGTACCTGAGCGACTCAGCCTACTCCAGAATGACGGCATAGATAGAGTTCGGATGATGGCAAAGAAGTCCGGAACTCCTGCCTCGGAGAACATGCCCGACGCGCTGCAGTACCTCGGTAACCTCATGAGAGTCCGTAAGCATCATTGTACTGGACTCTTATGGTATTGAAAGCCTTTCTGCTGCATACCCAGACTATAAACAAGACACCTTGCACTGAAAAAGGTGTTTTTGACATCGGTACTGCAGTTCGAGAAGCGGCGCGCGAGCATGTTGCTCCGCACGGCGAGGGCTCTCCGCTCACGCTCGATGTCATCCATCATCGTCTCTAAGCGTTTCTGTTAACCAATGCCCCAGTACTTAAATCGATGTACCTACAATACAATTCGCAGCAGTCCCAGCCCAAGTCTTCGGGGGGGTCACTTGGTCAGGGACGGGATCCCGAAAATGTAGGATGTAATGACTTGGTATTGATAGATAATGGGTAGATTAAGCGGCGGGTGCGCCGCGTTAATTTTGGACTTTGGTGAGGGCGGAAGCAAGAAAGACGAGAAAACTACAACGGCGGTGGAACGACGGAGATAACCGCAACATTTTTGAGATTTTTAGGCGATACAAAAGAAATATATAACGAACGCCGAAATTTTTGTTACTTTCCTCAAAATAGTTAAGAATAGTATGAAAAAAAAGAACTGAAAATGAAAAAGTATTTAAGCAAGTTAGTGTCTGGCAAAATTATCTTAACGTGAGCACTCGACCACACATGAAAGGGAAGACCTCGTCGGCGAGCGGAGCGAGCCGCGAAAATTTTGTGGTTTTCGGTAGATTTTAACGTTATTTTTTAAAGTGGGGTTAGCTTTTTTCTATACCCAGAAGGAACAATTGCTATTGGCTTGTGGAACTAATCGCGAAAAACGACGGAGATAACGCAGCATTTCGAGATTTTTTTGGCGATACAAAAGAAATGCAATTATACATAAGATATAACGGCGAGCAGAGCGAGCCTCCGAAATTTTTGTTACTTTTCTCAAAGTAGTACCTACTCTTCGTACGAAAAAAATAATAAAAAGAAGCGGAGCGAGAGCTGAAAATGCAAGACAATTTTTGCAAGTTTTCGTGTTTGTAAATTTATCTTAATGTGAGCACTTGAATTCTAAAGAAACAGCAGAAATTGTCGGCGAGCGGAGTGAGCCGCAATTTTTTTGTGGTTTTCGTAAGAATTTTGTGTTATTTTTTAAAGCTTTTCACTTTTTTCTTTAACCAGAAGGAACAATTGCTATTGGTTTGTGGAACTAACCGCTAAAAATTTGTTGCCTCTTTAGATTTTTCGCAACAAATAGCGGTTTGTTTGCTTTTGCAGAACTGATACGAAACATAACAAAACGCCCAAAACAAGAGTAATATCGTCGAGGGGAGTGAGCCACAATTTTTTTTTACCGCAGTGTATACGGTTAACCATTTGTAAAGTTACATGTTAGATCGAATAGAGTCTGAAATTAAAATTTATTTAAGGTTTTGGGCATTTTCTAGTGAATTTTTATATCTAAACTTAGATGTTGGGGGGGGGGGGGGTTATGACCCCCTTGACCTCAACCCTGGGACCGCGCATGATTTCACAGGTTTACAATCATTCTGGTGTTTTAGAACAAACGTGAATTCAGTGAAAACGTCAAAAGTCGGTATTTTTCCTGATTTCGAATTGTATCTAAACTAGATCCAGTCCCGAACGTGTCGGTTTTGAGTTTACTCGTCTCTGGTTTCACTTTATGTTAGTTATTGTTAGAAATAAATTATTTTCGTCATCATTAATTAATTCGTCATAGGACACCTGTACCTACATATCTATCATACATATCTAATTACTAGAACTAAGTACTTGTGTGCATCCTTCATTTGTATTGTAGGGTATACTTAGATAGATAATAGACAGATTACATTGTCGTGTAAGACGAGGTGCCTCTCACCTGCGCCTCTGCGTGCACTACGTATACAATATAGCTTTATTGCACCAGCAAATACAAGGAAAATAATAAAAATAA
Source organism: Eupithecia abbreviata (assembly GCA_943735965.1). Taxonomy (NCBI): domain Eukaryota; kingdom Metazoa; phylum Arthropoda; class Insecta; order Lepidoptera; family Geometridae; genus Eupithecia; species Eupithecia abbreviata. The sequence goes on from OX030986.1 coordinate 111,209, forward strand.
AGGATCTTAACATGAACTAACTAAATCTAGTGGCACAATCTGGAAGAAAATCGGCGGCCTTATAAGGCACCGATCCTATCCATCCAAAGGTTGCCTGGAAGAAAATCGGCGGGGCCGCCGATTTTCTTCCAGGCAACCTTTGGATGGATAGGATCGGTGCGTATTAAAGCTGACGGTGGCGTAATTATTTAGGATAGTTTTATATAAAATAATTAATATTTATATTAAAAACGTACATAGACAAAAATAGAGCACAAATACACAAAAAACAGGAAAAATTAACATAATAACATAGAAAATAAAAACAAAAATAAAAATCAAGAAAACTTATGTTTAAAGTGGTCAGACAGTCTTGATGAACCATACTTTTGAAGATAGGAAGGGATTTCGCTTAACGGATAGAAACGGGAAGGGCGTTCCAGAGTCTGGCGGCCTGCAACGTGAAGGAATCACCATAGAACTGGGAAGTGTGTGATGGGATTTTTAAGAGAAGGGATTTTTTATCAGACGAGCGAAGGGATCGTGGGTGGGACATATGGAGAAACTGAAAACGGTATTTTAGATAAGATGATATAGATGGTGATGATGGAAGGAAAAGGACAGAAAAGAGGAGATTGAGAACATGAGCATTCCGACGAAGACGAATGGGTAACCACTTGAGCCTAATACGGAACACAGAGATGTGATCAAATTTACGCAGGCCAAATATAAATCTAATGGAGTAGTTCTGAAGACGCTCAAGCTTCTTGAGTTGGTCTTGGGCATCCTTCATTTGTAGGGTAGGTAGGTATACCTACTTAGATAGATAATAGATAGTGTTGTGTAAGACGAGGTACCTACTTACCTATACGTAAACTTCCCTTCCGACTCGATATACATTAAGATTGATGTATGTGATCGAGTACCACTGGTACCTATGTGGAGACCATCACCCTCAGTCATCCATCTCATCACTCACCGAGCTCTGTCCGAGGGTCACCTGTCGCCTGCGTGCGTGCGGCGCGCGGAGGTCCGTCCGTCCTCCCTGCTGCACGGATACTGAAGCTGTGTGTGCCGTCCCGCCCCGCGCCCCGCCCGACCCGCACGAACACACGACTACGTACGTAGTTTGTATGTAACCGCTAATTGATTATCCAATCAATAGTGGTTCAATATGTCCTCAACCGCAGGCACGGAGACAGAGAATCAATTGAAGTCAGCGCGCGCGCTGCCATCTTACATACTCGTATCTAGTAGGTACCTACCTACCTATAGACAAGCGATGCAAGTGTGTTGGTTACTAGGTACCTAGACTAGACTAGAGGTATGTAGGTAGTAGATACTGAAGATACTAAGTAAATGACAGGCACTCGTTCAAATAGACGAACAACATTAGTTTTATTGGCCGTACACCTCGCTTGTTCATCGGATACCGGGGTAGGTACTTAGTTAGCATAGCGGTAAGCCGATCATATCTTCCAGGATTATGATTGTAGGTACATAGAGATCACAGGCTAGGTACTTCAGCACCTACGGTTATATCAGAAGGTGCTAGCGTTATTTACCTAGCGTTTCTGATAGTCTCCGTTCTAATAATACATAAATGTAATGTAACCTGTAAGTGAGGTACAACTTTACCATCTATAAGCTTACAAAACAAGCAAAGCACTCGGTCCTTTCATGCCAAGTCCCTTCACGCACAGTCCCAGAGTCTGCGATTCGAAGGCTGCCCGTCGACTTGCGACTCCACTCGGGCGGCCAACGTGCGCAGCGAAGCATGGGCCCGTCTCCCGGGCCGCTCCGCGCCGACGCTGCTCATACTACTGCCCTGCTGCGGGCGCATTGTTCTCATTATTTGAAGTCTACTTGATGGGATCTAAGTATTATAATATCTAACCTAGGTAGGCAGGTACCTATGGAATGGAGATCTGAGACGAAAAGAAAAACCAGAGTTACTTCCACATCATTTATTGAAGTGCCCCGAATACCTCTGCAGGCAGGCAGGGAAGTATGCCCGGGGTAAACACTTGCATTCGTACGGGAACTTACGATATGGTTTAGTGACAGGTTACCTCCCAATTAATAACACAAATAAATCTTAATGAAATACCTCTAACATTACCGTCATCGCCCTACCTTCGTCAAGAGCATGTACCTACATATCTAGCTATTTATTTAGGGCTCAGTGGCGATCCAAAGGCGACACCGACACCGCGACACCTGTCCTGCCTGCGCTGTCCGTCCCTCCGTCGTCGGGTTAGGAAGACAGCTGCCATTTTTAGAGTATTTCATTTGCCGCTACAACAACTGATAATAAAAAATAATATTATAATAAAAGCGAGTCGAGCAAAAGACGCCGGAAAAACATTTTTTTTTGTATGCAAGCCCATACAACAAGCTGTTTATGAGAACTCGCCAACAAACTGTATTTGGCGGTTATGACTCGACCAATGCCTATAATAATAAAATAACATGCATTTCAGACGCAGACACGGCAGGTGCAGCAGGTGCAGCAGGTGCAGCAGGTGCAGGACATACTTCTTACAGCGTACAGGAAACAAATCAAAGACACTAAACACGAGCCACACACTCGCGGTGTCGGGCCACGGCTTAGGGCCACGGTCTGCCCGGAGCGACGAGCTGCGGAGGCCATCGCTATCCATGACTACGTCTGCTAACCTGCGATTCACGTAGACGGCTTTACTTTTCGGGTCACATACAGAATCAAACGTAAAAGCCGTCTACGTGAATATATGATACTTATACAGCGACATTTGTCAACAAACGAACTGAGACAAAGGTTTTAAAACTAGGCTCTGTGCCCTCCGCGTCCCCGGCGCTCCCCCGGCGCGTGAGGCGCTCGCATACGGGGCAGGGCGCGCGCGGCGCACAGGCCCGCGGCGCCGCCAGCCGCGCGCTCGCCGGCGCCGCCGCCAGGCCGCGCGACACTGCCGCCGACTTGCCGACGCAACCCATCGCCCGCTCCCACCCCTCTTCTAGCTGTGCCCGCTCCGAGGCCTCTAGCGCTGCTCGCTCCGAGGCCTCTCGCGCTGCTCGCTCTGTGGCCTTCGCAATTAGCACTGCCAAATGCGGGGCCTCTTCTCGCCTGAAATATTAAAACAGTAATTTGAACTCTTCCCCTGTACATATTTCCTTTAAGACAATAGAACTTTTTAAAGGCCGCTCAAATGATAGCAATAAGGACCTTTCCTTGAAGATCCTCAAGCGGCACGCAGAGATGATGATCACATTCAAACATGTAAGTCAAAGTGAGGAGAGCGGAGGAACTCACCTTGTTTGTATGAGCTGGTTGTCCTGCAAGTAGCGCTGGAAGGCGGCAGCGGGCGGCTCGTAGGAGGCGGGGCCGGCGCGCCGCTGCACGTCATCGAGTGCCGCTGCACTGTGGGACTCGGCACCAGGCTTGGCACACTCTACCTTTACTCTTTTCTTAAACATGCTCCGAGGGTGTAACCTGATGGTCTCTTCTACGACTCGCTTACTTCGGGAGTTTGTTTGTATTGGACTCGTCATTTGGTCCATCCAATGGTTAACTTTCGCATTTGAATCAGTGGTATCGTGTGACGCGCCAGCCTCAGGGTGTTCCTTGTGAGTAGTGCGGAGACCTCCCGGCTCGGGCCGAGGGAGTGGTTCACTGGTGCAGTTGTTCGCATCATTTCTCTCATCATTTGCTAAGGCTAAGATAGACTCAAGAGCGATGTTGCGTCGTCTTTTCTTAGGTTTGTAGGGGTCCCGCACCGCGGCGGGCGGTGTGTCCGGCGGAGCGGCTCGCCGGGCGGGCGGTGTGTCCCCGCACGGCGGCGCCGCTCCCGGCTCAGCTGCACACAAGCTCGTGCTGCTTGAACGCTCGATGGCGTACGAATCCACTTCGCCGATGAGAGCCTCGTCATTAGCAATCTCTTCCTCTGCGATATTCAGCTTTCGCACCTGAAAGTTATTTAGCTTTTATAGCTTTAGCTTAGCATTCGTTCCGTGAGCGACTCCCTCGCTTACTTCAAATGAAAAATTTGTTTAATTGCACTCAGCACAATAGTATATTATAGTCGCCGCTGCCTACAGCATGGAGGAGGAGCCCTGCCCGAGGCAAGGACCGATACATGCCGACTGCTTGCATACCCCAGAGCCCGCTACGTAGGTACAAACATTATACAACCCTCTGTATTCCACACCCACAGTGTGAATAACGCTATCATCAAAGTAGGCAGTCCTTTCGTTTCGTGAAACGACATGTACATTGAACCTACGTACGTACTTGTAAGATTTGTCCTACCTCATGTGATACAAGTTAAGGCCGTAGAGGTTAAGGCTGATGTAAAAGGAATATTTTTTTTCAATCTCGATAGACCTACATTTGACCACAACCTCACTAGACAGAAGACATCTATACACTCTCGTCTTCAAGCACCATCCACACATCCGAAGGCCCTGTGTAGGACATCAAATGATATAAATCCCCCAAGTATGACAGTTTACAAATTGTGGACAGTAGTACCATATATTCTTAGCAATAACCGTAGTTAGTAAACTTGAATGGGGCCCACATAGATAAGCTATTGACAAGACTTGTTTCTCCAGTATATGCAGTCACAAACAACCTTCTTTCAGATGTTGTTGTTTCTATAACTAGTCTATTTCAGCTACTTGCATAGTATTGTCTAATGGCATACTGCGGTGGGGGAACGCTGCAGATATTTACACCAAATTTGTGCTGCAGAAGAGGGCTGAGTGGGGGAGTTCACCTAATTTATAATATAAACATAATAACAGTACCATGTCTAATCCCTTCTTATAAGTTTTTGTAGGTGTAGTTAGCTGTTGTTCTATTGTTATCTAAGTGTAAGCTTTTAGTTTCCCAAATAAATAAAATAAAATATTTATGAAAAATTGTTGTACTCTCATAGAAATATGTATAAATAATAGAGAACAAACTCGCTGTGCCCACAACTAGGCTCACAAGATAAAATTATCTTTTAAAGGTCAATGTATAGAATTCTATACTTAATGAAACAACTAGCGAGATGCAAAAATTATCAAATAATAAATTCTAACAAATTGACAAACATATCCTTTGTACAAAATGAATCCTTTGTACGATAAAATGAAATCAAAGTGATCACATTATTTCCCAGTTTTGCTAATGGAAGTAATTTAATGTTTGTGAGTGTTTCTAAGAGCCCTGTTAGGGTCTAAAGGAAACAAAGCACTTTGAAATCTTTGAATCATCAAATCATGGTAAATATCCCGTTTTAAATGACTTTAGTATTAATAACCATGATAGTTTCAAAAGTTTTAAAGCACTTTGAGTTTGAATATTTCCCTCACCATGTCAAGCATCAGCTGGATGTGCCGCAGGTCGGGTCCGCGGTCGCAGGCGGCGGGCGCGGGCCCCAGCGCTCGGACATACTCCTCCGTCTCTGCAACACAAAGTCACCGTCACTGCCCGCCATTGCCGTCCTACTGGTTCCATCCAGCACTCCGGGCAGGCACTGACCTTCGCTGAGCCGGCGCAGCGGCGGCGGCCGGTCCCGCGGACGCAGCGCTCGCAGCTCGGCATGGGCGCCGCCGCCTCCCTGCGCCCGCGACAGGTCCCGCAGTATGGCTACCCCGCTCGTCCACATAGCCAGCCTCAACCTCCTCAGGCCTTTAAGCCTCAACTGAAAACGAATCGTATCCACTTATACCTACTCCACCATCTAGTCTACCCTAAAATTGTAGGTTATGGTAGGTAGCTGCCCAATAGTGTTAGTTCTCCAGCCATTAACCACAGCATCAGCCATAGGTTACCTACCTACCTATATAATAATGTAAGTCACTATCACTCACTACACTAGGCATCCGTACCTTTATGTATATCGTGGGTTGGCAAGGTTTAGTTCTTCCCGTTCTTACCCATTTCTTACCTTTATAATGTTAGTCGTCTTCTTCTTCACTCGCCTCTTTACTTCTGGACGTGATCATAAAATAATAAACAAGAACTACTAAAAACGGCGCAAAAAAAACACCGAGTGCCACAAACCACGAAATATGCTGATCAGCCGACATTAGGTACGTTGTTTGCACAGGAAAAAAATATGTTGTTTGTTAGGTAGGTTCAAGGAGATTAATGGTATTGGTATGGTAGGTAGGTACTTGGTAAACAGACCTAATAAATTAGCCCAGGAAATTGCCTCTTACTATATAGTTATTGTATTCTCTTAGGTAAAACACTTTGCAAAGAGAATACAATAACATAAGCAAGCAGGGACGAGTAAAATTTTAATTTTGCTCGTCCGTCCCCGAACTCCGAACGTACCTAAGAGTTTTACCATGTTTTTACAATAACTAACGAACGCCACGCCAAAGAGAATAACTCCAAAGAGAATAAATAACACAGATTGGATTCACAGAACGATACTATACAGGGTTATTGGTAATTTGACGTATTCCCGTTAGGAGGTGATAGGGGTGACTATTTGCGATAATTTTCATCCCCATGTGCATCATGCAAAAGTGAACCATTTTTAAGTTATCATGATTTTTAGCTTTTTTCAAAATAAGTCAAAAGTGCAACATCAAAAATTGATTTAAAAAAAACTGTCTATTTAAATCTATGTTTTTCTTCTGATTTATAAAAATGAATAAACACTGGTTATTATCAGTATTAAAACAACAATTATCGCTCTAAATTTAAAAATGCGAGATAAAAAACGATATTATTTCAAATTACCAATAACCCTGTATAATAATATCCTACGAGACTTACTTAGAAACGCGCCCGCGTCGTAAAAAGAACAGTCTCCGAGTCTACAAGAGAACAGCAAAGAGAATACAATACGTTACTAAACAAAAACAAAATAATAGTAGTTAAACTATAAGATCCTCTATATAGGAGTAAGTAAAGTAAACTACAAAAAAACTAACTAAACTATCTACGTACAATAGTGTTGCCGGCAGTATAAGTGAAAAAGCTCCGAACCGACCGACGACCGACCGAACTAGTCCATTGAAATGTTACAATTTGAATACCTAATATTGCATTTTTTGAGGACGCAATTTTATTTTTGGGACATGTGTGGGGTGGGGGGGGGGGGTCTATAGAAGCTTATTCCCAAGTTTGTGGGGTTACCGCCCTTGTCCCCCGGCCGCCATCTTGGAAAAAGGGGAGCAAACATCTTTTTCGCGATATCTCGGAAACTATGCATCCTACAAAAAATGTGTGACATAATTTGTAGCAAATTGCTTTGCCTACATATATGTTTCTATAACTTTTTGCCCTAAATTTAAAATAAAAGAAGTTATAAGCAAAAAAGTAAGATATTATGTAGCCTGTAACTTATTTGAAACCTACAAATTGAGATAGGCAGCGCTTGCGTTTTGACTTTTGGGCGCTATTTTGACTCTCCCACTCTTTGAAATAAATCATTTCTTGAAATCACAGTTGGCTTATATATTTAAACCTAGTCGCCACCATGCGAAAATAAACAGGTCTCAATTTGTAGGTTTCAAATAAGTTACAGGCTACATAATATTAGAATTTTTCCTGAAATAAAAATTACTTATTATGTACCTAACTTATTTGAAACCTAAGTAAGGGCTGCATGGTGATGGTGAGACCTAAACTGAGGAAACTTTGCGAGCGACCCACTCGACGTCATCGACAGGTGGCGCCAAACGGAGTTTACCCGAACTAAAATTATGAAGTAGGTAGGTAAAGGAGAGTCAAAATAGCGCCCAAAAGTCAAAACGCAAGCGCTGCCTATCTCAATTTGTAGGTTTCAAATAAGTTAGGTACATAATAAGTAATTTTTATTTCAGGAAAAATTCTAATATTTTCTATAAAAAATATCTTTTTTGCTCTATAATTTTTTTAATACGTTTTACAAAAAAAATACCTTAGACCAATCTTGTAGATGGTCTAATTGAGGAAAATTTTTCTCTATATTTTTTTTATTGCATTCATATAAAACGCTGTGACAGCTCCCCAAAGTTGACCAGGTTCGTTGCTCTTGAGAAAAAAAAATGAAAATGAAAAGTTTTTATTTCTTTAAGCTTACAAATAAGCACTTAGACAGGTCATATTTTATAGTTCACTTCAATTTTTTGTCCACCAGTGGAAGAAGTGAGAAGAAACCACTAGTATATTCATAACTTATGTGTCTAGTACATTTGATTTGCTTATCTGTAAGTTGGTAGATTTTGAGTTGGAGCAAAACTCGTTCCAAGCTTTTTTATCTTCTAAGTAATCTGATATTTTGTAATAAGCTTTTTTACAAAGAATGTGTTTAACAATTTTTTTAAATTTATTTATTGATAATTTTTGCAACTCACTTGGAGTTTTGTTGTAGAAGCGTATACATTGCCCTTTAAAAGATACATTTATCTTGTGTAGCCTAGTTGTGGGCACAGCGAGTTTATTCTTATTTCTAGTATTTACATTATGTATATCACTTTTTTTAGTGAACCGATTGATATTTTTATGAGTGTACAACAAGTTTTCATAAATATATTGACACGGTACTGTCATTATGTTTATTTCTTTGAATTTTTCAAAGAAATAAACATAATGACAGTACCGTGAATCCGGTCAAAACAAAATGTTTAACTTAGTTTTATGATCTTTTTTTATTGTTAATACATTGAGAGGAAAGACTTGATTGTTTGTTTGTACTGAATAGGCTCCGAAACTAATGGACGGAGTTGAAAAATTCTTTCACCGTTGAAAAGCTACACTATAGGTACCCCATATTTTCAAAAAAATTAGGGTTCCTTACGAAAACTCCAATAATGTAACCCAAGGTTATAAAAAATGACCTTAGAAATCCTTACATCGCGTGCTCTGTGAAAACTATTGATGATAGAACAAAGTGATGTACCTACCTACTCCAACATTGCAGAACACATCTACAAAAAAGGTCGCGACAGCATTTATCTAACTATTATAGTTACGCCACAATAAGCTTTTTTTTATTTAAAATTTTTAATGAAAATGCGGCCGCTAAAAAAGGCTCTTTTTGTACCGTGATATTAATCCTTATCAAAATAAATTACTTTATAATTAAGAAATGAAATGAATTTGAAATGAAATGAAAATGATATAATTTCACTTTATTATTAAGACTGCTTCAATACCTTAATATAACTTTGTGGTGTAGGTACCTAACGTATTAGTAGGTACCGAACCTAGACGTCACTCAATGACGAATACCTATTAATCAGATAAAGAAATTAGAATTACATTTTATTAGATAAACAAGAATATCGGATTACTGCAACATAATCCGATTTCATATAAGGAATAATAAAACAATGTAATTAAAATTAGAGATAGAATTTTAGTATAAAAAGGCATGTTTTAACTCAATAAATATTCAGTATTCAACCTACTACATTCGTGTTTATTACTCCTCCTACCTAGCAACATTACATGGCGACCTTGCCAGTCCACTGCTTTAAGGCAGTGCTGGGCCCTTTGGATTCCAAGTCGTAGTCCTGAACGGCAGCGACACCAAGGCGGAGCAACGTGAGCTCAACGCACACCATCCGGCCATGGACCAAGAGGCCGAATCCAACCTCTGACGCTGACCAACGAGACGCCGGACCAACGCACATCAAGACATGGGCAGTCAATCATCGAAAAACGAGGACAAAAAAGAAGAGATCATCATAGCTCAAAACTGAGCAGGAAACAGTGCTAAGGAAGTGCATCGAATTACTTGGTAACAGCTTTAGTAGTAATGGTAACTATCATTTTCCTATACATGGCATGGAAGAAAGTCAACAAGTACTTAACAAAGAAGATCGAGCGCCGTGCTATCGCAGTAGTTATGCGGAAACAAGACATGGTTTAAAACAGAAACCAGAAGACTAGATTAATATGGTAAAACAATATCTGGAGCAAATTAGGAAATTGCAAGAAGACATAAGGAAACTTGGACCAACACGAAGAAAAGCGGCAATAGGTGAGCAAAAACTAAAAGAAGCAAATACATTATATGCGCAAATTAAAGAATTTATAGCTCAGTTTGCCAAAAAAGTAGAAAAATCAGAAGTGTCCATACAAGATAGTACGTTAGTTCAAGATTATTATACAAAAATAACAGATAAATATAATAAAATATTAGCATATTACGAAGAAAACGAAGAAATCATGGCTTCAAAGGATAATTTCGATTTAAGGACGGCAGTAGCGTTACTGCCAGCCATGAATGGCTTAGAAGTCGTTACCAGTCAACTAATTGAAGCAGTGGAAATGTACTCCACAATGATTAAAGATACAGAAGCACAAAAATTAATCTATTTTGTACTAAATTCAATTCAATTTATTTAATTCAGCTTCACAAAATACATGTTACAGCAATAGAGAGTTAAGAGTAAATTAAGACATGTAATTTCAAAACTAAAAATAAAACATTTTTATTTATTTTTTTTATTGGAAGGGACACATCCTGCGTTTACAGACGCATGGCATTATGAATATGCGTCCAGTGCTTCATAAAAGCGCAGTCCGTGTCCAGTCTTCCAGCTATAACGTTCAGATAGCTACTGGTGCCGCCCCTCACCCGGCGCATCAGGGATGCTGTTCTGTTGCGGATTATTGCGTAAAAGTCATCAACGCGGGACTCTGCAAACATCCCGGATGCGCTACAGAAGCGGGGCAGTCCCAGTAGCACACACAAAGGTAATTATAATACACGTTACCAAAGTTTCAGCCGAAAACATCAGCAGAATAAAAACAATTATAGACGGCATCAAGTAAATGCAGTGATAGAAAAATCAGATGACGCAGGTAACAACAACTTGCAGTTTTTTTCGAGAATAGCCAATACATTCTGACTTACAATCATATGAATTCAGTTCACTTTACGATAAACGGTGAAACGCTCATATGGTTAATAGATACAGGTGCATCGCTTAGTGCTGTTAAACACGATGTTGCCTTATCAACTGGACAATACATTACCCCAATAATCACATACATAGATGGGAATAGTAGGAAAAATTACATCTCACGGTATAGTTCATTTAATCCTAATTAGTAAAACAAATCAAAGTTTTAATCATAAATTTCATGTGTTTTCAGACTTACCATTAAATGTAGACGGAATAATTGGTCAAAACTTTAAATTTAAATAAATTTTGATAAATAATAATCAATTCATTAACATACCTTTGAATTTAACAAACGAAAATTGCAATCATTCAAACCAAATAAAAGTATCTGCACGAAGTGAATCTATAATAAAAATACCCAGTAATAGCATAGGTGATAGTGTGGTTTTGTCAAACGAAATAGGCGATGGAATATTTTTAGCTAATACCATAACGCAGTGTACAAACGGCGAAATAACAGTTACAATATTAAACACACGCGATGAAGATATAATTATAAACAATTTTACCCCACAAATAAGACCTTTGGAAGATTATGCTTGTTTTTCTTTTGAACGAAGTAAAAATAATGCAGAAAGAGTTAAATTATTATTGTTAGCATATGTCTATAACTTATTCAATGTTGTAACTTTTTGACTGGCTCGCCACTCCTGTCAGACTTTATGTCGCGACCTGTCAGAGGCCGGCATGACTGTCACCGATGATTGACGATGTGCGGAGTGGCTTGGCATTGCCGTCTCGACACTCAACCAGTGAGGTCGACCATGGGAGGTGTTGGGTTTGTGGTGAATTTAGAGGTGTGAGTATTACCTTGTTAGTGTTTAGGCTTTAAACCCTTTGCCATGAGAAGGTAACGTAATTTTGAGATAGACCGTTAGTAGATAGGTGAGTCGCTAACAGATCAGAAGTGGAACGTATCCATAACCACGTGATATATTTTATTTTATTCATTATTTTTCTATTCGTTGTGCAATCATTTTCATATGACCGGCAAAAGGTTAGTCGGACATGTGAAACTGGTCAAACAAAGAAATGGGTTAAATCCAAAAAACCACGTGTTATCTTTGAACTTCAAAGGTTAGTCAGACAAGATTGTGGAACCGATCAAACAAAGAAATTGGTAGAATCCATAAAACCACGTATTATTTTGTAATTCGCATTCTCTGTTGGATCATGCAATCTTTTTATTAATATATGGCCGGCAAAAGCCTACTTCACCATTTTTTATTATATAACCTTCAATTCGACACTTTGTCCATAATTGGTTGGAAGAGATCGCTACTAGCGATAAGGCCGTCGTTTGTGACTCACAATTTAACAAACAAACTCGGTACCAAATCATATTTTGCTTATCTACCCTAACTATAGACTAAAAGAGAGTTTTTTGCAATTATCTCTTAAACGGTAAGATATACGTCAAAAATAACCAAATTTTTACCCCCTTTATAAAACCCCATTCATAGAATTACCAATTATTCTGAACCACTTTGGACGACGTCATCACCAAATTTCTTGATGGTGCAATATATAATTATCTATGTTATTGTTACTGGGATTTGTTAACATAATTTGCAGCTAAATGTTGAATAGAACATAGTAGGGACATCATTCCTTACAAAATACGTTGCTTGGTTTAAATGTCATTCCAGCGGGAAGCACACGCGCCGACTGCCGCGCCCAGAGCGGGAGGGCACTGTTGCTACGCTGTCCAAGGCAGGGTATCCACACTGTCCAGGGTACTGCTGCAACAGTCCAGGGCGCTGCTGCCACGTTGTTTAGAGCGCTGCTGCCACGCTATTTAGGGTTGTACTACCACAATGCCCAGGGTGCGGCTGCTGCGCTGTCCAGGTTGATCCTGCCACGCTTTCCACAACACTGGTGCCACGCTGCCCAGGGTACAGCTGTCCCAGTTATGATGGAAAACGCTATCCGTTTTCTATTATCGTTTATAGAAAACAGTAAAGAGGGATAACGGTTTGTAGGCGTTATTAGCAGCGACCAGGTGCGACTTAGATATTCCCATTAGACCCAACCGGTACCGAACCTGTACTGGAACCGAATCGGAGGTGACCACCCCAGCTGCTTGAGATTAGGTATTTCAAAAGATGGCTACATGGTATTTCATAAGCAGGTACTTAATACAACATATCAATGGTAAGATGGAAAAAAAGGACAAAAGGGATGTTAGTAGGTACTATAAATTATCGCCGTAGAACTTGTTATACACATTATGCGAACAAAAAAATAAATAGCTATGTAAGTGCGTTGGCTGAAAGTATGATTCGGTATAACGTAAGAGGAATGTATTATTTGGGTTTTGGATTATTTATATCTAGGCAGTCGATGACATGGCCTTGAGAGTTGTTAATTCCTTTTTTGTAAGCCAAGGGATTGAAACATTTAGTTGGGGAAATTATGTTATTGCCAGAATGGTCATGTTTATTTGGTTTTGTTCTTGACATAATATTATGGGATCAATTATGTTTGTCAGAGAGAGGTCCCAAATCTTGTGGAAGACCACATTCTTCTAATTTTGACCAAATTGATCTCACAATGTAAAGTGTTTGCTAAGTAACTTGATAGTCCGCATAGTCAATGATGAACAGCGCTAATGGGCGTCTATCGAGAATGTTTAGTTATGTTTTTCATGAAAGCGTAAATATTTTGTATAAATATTGTTTTTCAAATGTCTTTGTAAAAACTAGAACAACAGCGATGGCATATCACTATCTTGGTCTTTGTTCTCGAAGATAGGCTGGACAACTTAAGATGCCATTTTGGACTGTCGGCTGTTGAGTTTGCAGTAGATTTTTGTTATTGTTAAGAGATAAGAAATTGGCTGATCTAATTTCAATGTCATGAATATCAATGGTGGATATTCATCTGACGATAAGTTTGCTCATTTTAATTGTTACTTACATAGTTCTCGTTTTATGAGACGAATTAATTAATTATTTTATGAAAATTATATTATGTTGTATATCATTTTCAATATATAATAAAAGAGGACGCTCTAGTGTCGCCTTTATGTCTAAAGATGCGATGGTGATATATCTACCTATGGGATACCCACGCTGGTTGTTTAAGAGTAATTTAATTGATTTTTGAGAGTCTGAAGCTTTGCGTTTCATATTCTTATATTACCTATCATTTTGTACATAAAAAGGGGTGCTCTAGCGTCGCCTTTTGTACCTCCAAATATGTTATGATATCTGCCTATGAGATATTCACACTGGTTGTTGGGAGTCAATTATCCTTGATAGTCGGAAAGGTATGAGTTTCATATTCTTGTATTGTAATATATTATTTTGTATATTTGGGAAACAGAGGGTGCTCTAGTGTCGCCTTTTATACCTCCAAAGATGCCATGATAATATCATTGCCTAAAAGATATCAAATTATTGGTTAATAACGAGTCATTGGTTTTTGACGGCCATACAAGTTGTAAAGGGGTCTTTGTAAGGTTGATCGTAGGCATAGACCTCGCTTTCGAACCAAATTGTGAATCGGACATTCTATGCGAGCATTTAATGTAGATGCATCTCTAAATTAAAATGTCATTGGCTACATTGGATCTTAGACTTATTCCAAACTTTATTCGAGAAATTCCTAAAACAGTTGGGGCAACTTTTTGAAATTGTCGCTGTTGACAGTATCGTGCTGAAGCCAATTCAAAAGAGGTTTAAAGAGAAGTCAAGTCGAAGTCTTCTAGAGACTATTAATTCGTGCTCCTCGGGAAAAGGAACATAGGCGAATGTCATGATGCGATTCAAGAACTTTTAATTAAGTACAATGTTTTTGAGAATGCCATTCCTTGGTATAATAGTGGTATATTGGTATTGGTGTCACGGGCTGTGGCTGAGATGATTTAAGATAGCGGCAAGGGCCGTCGTAGCGTGGCCAGCGATGCAATTGTTGCAGGCTTGTATAGTATTTTGCTCAAATAATGAGATTCTTTTGAATACATTAAGTTTTGTTTTGAATATCACGAAAATTTATGTAGAGTAATATGGAGCTCTATAATAATGTACGTTGCTGGTCCAGCATTGTCTACTTTGCCGGTGCCTGTTCGAATAAGATGACGTCCCTGTGAGATGTTTGATAAGCTGGAAAGTTGCTCAGGAAAGTTTGTTAAAACGATAGACGGGTTAACAACGAAATGTAGTTGGAAAACCCCGGCCCATGAATCAGAAATATAGAATGTTGTTATTGAAATTATAACTAAAGGATATCTTTAGTTCTTTTAGTCATGCATTCAGGATATCCCGGGTCCTCGTAAGCATTACTATGCAATGTGTCTGGTGTATTTAGTAGTTTGTCAAGAATACCCCTGGTTCTTGTCAACATAACAGAGGATAGCCCTGGTCCTGTAGTCATGTGTCAAAGATACCCCTTGCTATTGCAATCGTGACTAAAGGATACCTCTAGTTATCTTAGTCATAAATTCAGGATACCCTTGTAATCTAGTTAATTTATTCGTATGTTAAGGATACCCCTGGACCTTAAAGTTAGGTTAAGGATATCCCTGGTCCTTGTATTTGTATGTCAAGGATACCCCTGGTCCTTGGAGTCATAAGCCAAGGATACCCCTAGTCCTTGCAATTGTATATCAAGGATACCCCTGATCCTTGGAGTCGAAGTTGGAGATATCAATGGTTCTTATTATAACTAAAAACATCTCTGATTTTGTTATTATTAGTAGATACATTTAAGAAACTTAAAGATTTAACTGGAAAGTTCCAGTGGTTAATTGTTGAAGGTCGTGTTCGTCCTGGAAAGCTTTCACGGTGACGCTGATCTACCGCTGCAGGAAGAGTGAGTCCCGTTATTGCCTTAATTTCAGGCCAGCGGGTTGGTGACTGCCTAATTGTATTGTACTAATGCTTCATACTCTTATAATTTAATTGGACACATGTTAAGTAAGTTTGCAATGGCCGTACGAGGGCGTACGCTATAATTGGATGGCCGAGTGTTAGCATATGTCTATAACTTATTCAATGTTGTAACTTTTTGACTGGCTCGCCACTCCTGTCAGACTTTATGTCGCGACCTGTCAGAGGCCGGCATGACTGTCACCGATGATTGACGATGTGCGGAGTGGCTTGGCATTGCCGTCTCGACACTCAACCAGTGAGGTCGACCATGGGAGGTGTTGGGTTTGTGGTGAATTTAGAGGTGTGAGTATTACCTTGTTAGTGTTTAGGCTTTAAACCCTTTGCCATGAGAAGGTAACGTAATTTTGAGATAGACCGTTAGTAGATAGGTGAGTCGCTAACATTATTGTCACTTCTAAAGTTAAATAATTTAAATGAGGAAGAAAAAAATACCATTGCTAGTATTTGTGCAAAATTTGCCGATATATTTCATTTGCCAGGAGATTCGTTGAATTCAACAAATTTATACAAACAATGTATACGTTTAAAACCAAACGTATCCCCGGTTTATAGTAAACCATATTGTTTACCACAATCGCAGAAGGAAGAAATAAACAAACAAATAAAACAAATGTTAGAAAACGATATAATAGAAGAATCACAGTCAGAATGGGCAAGTCCAATATTATTAGTCCCTAAAAAGATAAATTCAAACGGAGAAAAGAAGTGGAGATTAGTAGTAGACTATAGGAAAGTCAATGAAGTAATCGAAAACGACAAATTTCCGTTACCTAATATAACAGAAATATTTGATTCGTTATCAGGTGCTATGTATTTCAGCACTTTAGATTTAAATCAAAGTTACTATCAAGTTGAACTTAACCCTGAAAGCAGAAAATATACTGCATTCATTGCAAATAAACATTATCAAATGAAAAGATTGCCAATGGGATTAAAAACTGTTGGGTATTTGTAGGTAGTTCTAAATTATTATGTCACGACCTACCCGCTGGTTCATGAATAAATCAGTCAGATTCGGTCCGCAACTTGTGTTTCCTTTAAATATCTCACTGGCGACGATTTACCGATTATACGGTTAATTTCGCGATGTCATACGGTAAAATGGACTGTTTTGATTTATCTTCGCGAAAATGGACGAAATATGTAAACAGAGTGAAACAGTTTATCCAATTAAACGAGATAAAAGAATCGCTACATGTGGCCACATTGATAACCGATGTGTTTTATCCAATAAAAATGGATTACCGGTAGCTTATGCAAGCCGACCTATGAATAAAGCAGAGAAAAATTATCCAACCATAGAGAAGGAATTATTAGCAATCGTATGGGCGGTGAAGTATTTTCGACCATATTTATATGGACGTAGCTTTAAAATCGTTACGGATCACCGTCCTCTAATTTATTTATTAACATGAATAATCCATCAAGTAGACTCACTAAGTTTCGTTTGTGCCTAGAAGAATACGATTTTACAGTAGAGTATTTGAAAGGAAAAGATAATGCCGCTGCAGACGCTTTATCTAGAAATGAGATTACTCGTGACGAACTTAAAAACACGACACAAAATGTAATGTCAGTAATGAATGACTCATGACTAGAGCACAAAGAAAACGAATAGAAGAGCAAAAGCAGGTAAATGAATCAATTCATAAGGATTCTACCCATGACTGGCCTATTTACCCAACCATGGTAGAAATTTCTAAAAAACCTAAAAATTTGCCTGAATTAAGTTTAAGTACGAAAGATTATTACAAAACGTTGAAACAAACGGACTGTATTACCAGTCAAAATGATTTTATAATAATGTATACTCACCATCTTTATTAACATTGTGTGTCAAACCTAGTTCTCGATCGAAACGAGATTTCCTCGCGAGAGAATTAGATACGTTTTGCATCACACAAAATATAAAGATTTGCATACTCGTAACGATGACACCGCTAGTATCATAACAATATTGGACAGGTATGGATAGCGACATAAAATTTGTCAAAAATTGTGATAAATGCCAGAAAAGTTCCATAGAAACATAAGGCAGCCAAGCCACTATGTATGACTAGTACAGCAACAACTGCGTTGGACAAAATATATTTTTTTGGATTTAGTAGGTCCATTAACTAAGGATACAAATGGATACTGTTACATACTAACATTACAGTGTGAACTTACTAATTTATTTAATTATTAACTAGCACGATTACTTATATTACAACCAATTACACTAGCTAATTACAATACCTATACATATATTAGAAAGAATAAATTAAACAAACAAACTCAAAATATTACTCCAAGTAAGTACTCCTAAGTATGTAGAAGCATACCCACTCCTAAATAAGGAAACGGATACGGTAGCGCGATCGTTTATCGATCATTTTATATTACGGTATGGAATACCTACAGAAATCGCAACCGATAGGGGGACCGAATTCATTTCGTCAACCATGCGAGAACTACATATGTAATATTTTAAAAATAAACCAACTGCAATCAACTGCGTACCACCATGAAAGTCTTGGTTCCTTAGAAAATTCACATAAATCTTTAGGAGCATTTTTAAGAATACTGTTCGATCTTTGCTCAAAGAAAAACATAGGGTAGTTTAATTTAGTTAGGCTGTCAACCGACTTCCCTACCCTCTGTTTGGTAATAACGACCTGCCAACGAACGAGTGAAGGAAATAGACTTTGCCCCACCCCTGTTCAAGCATAACCGTCGTACGAGGTGGACATATTTACGCAAAAATAAGGAATTAAATGGATGATTTTATGAAAATCTATATATTTTAATCGTTATATCCGGCTCGAAGGACCAAAATGTGGAGTCTGACTAAGTCGCTGGTTGGTAAAAAAATATATCGAAGGACCTTAGATGAAATCTGATTAATGCTGTACGACGAGTAGATACCTAACTAACCTACCTAACCGTGAATAGGTACAGCATTATAAGGTGGAATAAATGTTGCCAATAGGGCAGAAATAATAAATTTAAACAAGTTTTGTAAATATACCTTAAAGCCTTAATTATTAAGTTTAAGAACCTACTCAAATTAATCTTAAGCAGGTTTATGATTTGTTCGTTAATTTTAATTTAAATAAGGAAGAGGACACAGTTTATTAACCGGTCTTTTTATGTCCCTTTTGCGTCCTTAGGACGCAAAAGGGAAAAACTATTTTGTCTGGACCTTCGTGAATCTGTTCTACCTTAGCGCGAGCCCAGATTAACGGACGAGATAATTCGGATTTGATAAGAACTAAATCACCGATTTTCAAATTGGGAGGAGACGTGAACCACTTTGCTCTTTGTTGCAAAGTATGCAAATAGTCGTCAGACCATTTCTTCCAAAACGTTTGGGAGATTTTTTGCAAGACAGACAATCATGCTTGTCAGTGGTCAGATTGGTTACAGTATTGGTGTTTTTCATATAATACAACAGTGCATACAGCAACTGAATATACACCGTACGAATTAGTGTTTGGTAAACTATGTAATATACCAAGTGACATTATAAGTAAAGTAGATCCAGTTTATAATTTAATTCATATATAGATTACAGAAATCCCAAGAGGATGCTAGAAATAATTTAATTAAAACAAAAATTGATAGAAAATTAAAATATGATTTAACTAACAATTCGATAAATTATATAATAGGAGATTTAGTGTTAATTAAAAAAGAAGATAGAGATAAAATGGATCCAATATATTTAGGACCATATACAGTAATTGAAGATCAAGGTGTAAATGTTAAAATATTAGTTTCGGGAAAGGAAAAAATTGTACACAAAAATAGGTCAAAACCATTTAATTATAACAAATAGTCAGCAAATACCGAATTCCTAATAAGGATCTCCATCTTCCGAACATTAAGATCATATTATGCTTACTTGCTAGAAGCGAACATTGTAAAATCAGATTACAATGACCATTTATTTGTAAAAATAGAATTGTACTTCCAAATATTATTGCAATATTTACATTTGAATTGTATAACCTTAACATTAATTATTAAAAAAATAAAAAAACGGGAAAGGTGTGGTGTACTCGTAGGTACCTAACGTATTAGTAGGTATCGAACCTAGACGTCACTCAATGACGAATACCTATTAATCAGATAAAGAAATTAGAATTACATTTTATATTAACAAGGAATGTTTAGATAAGAAAATAGAAATACATTTTATTAGATAAACAAGAATATCGGATTACTGCAACATAATCCGATTTCATATAAGGAATAATAAAACAATGTAATTAAAATTAGAGATAGAATTTTAGTATAAAAAGGCATGTTTTAACTCAATAAATATTCAGTATTCAACCTACTACAGTCGTGTTAATTACTCCTCCTTAGGTAGGAGGAGTAATAAACATTACAACTTTTAGTATTATTTAATTCCGACATTCCATTCAAACGATATCAAGAGCAAAAATGTAAGTATGAAACAAATCGCGTGGCTCACTCCACTCGCTAACTATGCGATATAGGCGTCAGGGTACGGGTACGGGAAATAATCGGCCGCAAAAATATTAAAATAAAATTGATAAATACCCGTGCGAAGCCGGGACGGTCCGCTAGTAATCTATATAATAACATTTTGGGAGTGTTGTCAGTTAGGAGATTGTGCCTCTGTATTATACTTTCTGTAAGAGCCCATCATTTAGTTAGATCATGTAGGTACTCGCTCAGTTGCACACCAACAATAGTAAACGATCGTTAAACTTAACTTTACATAAACATTTATAATTATGTACTTATCTAAAATCACTTTACCTAAATCTGAATAACAAACTAGGTAGGTATAGGGATCTAATACATGCGACACTGTTCAAATATAAATATATTATAATAAAATACCTCCAAACATTTAAAATGAATAATGTGTGAGTGCAAGCCGACTCACAGTTCTTGTTTACAAGTTTTGGTTCTTGTTTAGTAACAGTCTTTATTTGTATAATATGTCTTTATAAGACATTATATTAATTTTTATTTTACTAATATACCTAATGTGTAAAGGAAAGTTCTAGATTACTACATTTTATTGTTTACTTTTTTATTTTGTTCTACGAGTATAAAATAAATCAATACTTCTAAAAACATATTTCAAAGCATTCATAATACTTATTTCGTATACTTAAATCCCACCTGGACTCTTCCAGCGCCATACGGTATCGCATGCATGTCCAGAACATCCAGGCAGAGATCAGAACCACATTGTACTAGTAGGAGCGTACGTAAGAACCATGAAGGAGGCGTCGGGGCACGATGATACATCATATTTTATTGGTTTTGTCATCACAGTTGACTCAATTCAATATATTTTATTTCCTTATACTATAAATTATTATCAAATAAGATTATTTTACTGTTCTACTGGCTCGGGGGCGGCGGCGGAGGCGCGCGCGCGCTGCTCTGCCTCCTTCTGGCGCAGCTGCGTCTGCAGCCGCGTCCACAGCGTGTCGGGGGCGGCGGGGGACGGCAGCGCGGCGGCGGCCTGCGCGGCGCGCGCCGCGTACTCACGGTGCAGGGCTGCCGTCGCGCGGGCCGGGGGGGAGTACGCACGCGTCGCGGGGGCGGCGGCGGGCTGCGGGGGCGGGGGCGGCGTGCGCGCGAGGGGGGCGGGCGTGCGGGGGCGGAAGGTCACCGGGGAAAGCAGCAGGTTGGGCGAGGTGCGCGCGGGGGCGGGGGCGGCCCGCGGGCTCTCCTCCTTGTCCAGCCAGCGCCGCACCTTGTCCACGGAGGCGCGCACGTCCGCCGTCGCCTCGCGCTGCCCGCACTGCGCTTCAACAGATTCCGGTTCAGATGGAATCCCACCTCTCTCGTCGTCGATGGGTCGCTGGGGCGCGGGCTCGGGCGCGGCGGGCCGCTCGAAGTAGTCCGGGGTGAGCAGGCGCGGCGCGGGCGCGGGCTCCGCGTAGAGCCGCATGAGGCGCGCGATGGCGATGCACCTGTCGCGCCCGCCGCTGATGTCGTCCCGCAGCCTGGCAGCGAGCTCCTCCCGCTCCCGCGCGCTACTCCCCCCCGCCCCCTCGCTCGGGGCCCGCGCGGGGGCGGCGCTCCTCGGAACGAATTCCGCCACGTTAGGGTTCAGGGCACTAGTGGTCACGTCTCGTTTGTTCGCATGATCGGTGACGAGGTGCGTGCAGGCGCCGGGGGGGCAGCCCGGTCTGCTGATGACGAGGGGGCCGTCGTCGGGAACGGGCGGGTCTTTATCGAAGTCCTCGTTTTGGACCTGAAAAGTTAATATTTATAGTAGGAAGGCGACGCGTCTTGTAACGCCTGTCGCATATTTGTTTTCAGGCCACTTCCTTGAGCCTGCACCCAATGTATTATAAAAAAAGTCTATCTATGTTATATATTGTGTACAGTGGTGGTCATCTAATTAGAAACACCTAGACACTTGAGACTTATAAAGTAACTAACATTATTATAGCAATTAATAGGTTTTATTTTCATAACTTCACAATGTATTTAATATCTCTAGTTTAATTACAAGCAATAATATTTGACAATCAAAATGACAATAAAAACAAATATCAGTGAAACAAAACAAAATAGTTAGGACTCGCAGAATTGTATGACTTTGTTTCAAATTACAATTTTAAACTGAAATACAGTTCTTACAATTGTCAATCACATTGTGAATTTTCACGCCGTTTCTAACTTATTACGAGAAGTTACTATTTTTTATTATTTTATTAAAAATGCGTATAAATAAGAGCCACTATGCACAAGACAAATACAAAAATGTAAGCCCTGGTGAGCGTTTCTAATTAGATGACCACCACTGCACTGTACCTATATCAGTCGTCTAGTACCCATAACACAAGCTCTGCTTAGCTTGGGGCTAGATGATGTGTGGAATGTCCAGCATTATTAATTTATTTTAATATTATTTAAATAAAAAGTAAGATACCATCCTCAGCATCCTCGTGATGCCGCGCAGGTCCGGCGGCGGAGCCCCGCGCTCCGGCGGCGGCATCTCGCCCTCCGCCTCGGGCTCTGCAATCAGAACAATCATTAACATTAATGCACTGTGGCAGTGCGGAGCGCGCTCGGAACCGGTCGTGCGTCGCTCTTGCACCGTCGCGGCTTGCGCTGCCGCCCGCGAACGCGATCAGTGCGAAACCACTTATCGCCAACGAGTTTCTGGCTTTCATACAGAATGCCATCGACACCATGGATGAGGTCAGCATCATGCAAATATGCAGATCCAACTTCAAAGAAGGACATTTGCAGAGACAAGGCGCTGATCTTCCAGACCTTGGATAAAATGGACCAGCCCTCTCGAGGCAGGGATGGCGGAGAGAAAACTATACAGGATGTCATCGCGCTGTTCAAGTGTACGGACCCGGACGACGTGCCAGCCTTCGTCGCGAACCATAAGCCCGAGACGTTCGACCATGTCGATGTGACTAGACTGCTGAAGGATGTCACTATTCTCGAAGCTAGTCTAGTTGAAGTAAAGATGAATTCGGAGGCGTCAGAAGTGACCATCAGTGACCTTCGCTCCGAGGTTGCATCATTGCGTGTATCAGATTAATATAGAAAATTGTGATAAAGAAATATGAAAAGTATGTCTAAAATAGTTTTCAGGGTTTAGATTACCTATTTCATTGGTATTTTAATGTAATAAAATCATTAGCACATAACTTTCACAATAAAGATTAATAATAGAATATTGTGGTTAAGAAATATGAAATGTATCTCTTAAATCGTTTTCAGATTTTAGATTACCTATTTCATTGGTATTTTAATGTAATAAAATCATTAGTATACATAACATTCATAAGTGGCGCGGCGCCGATAATTTATGAATTATTAAAATAGATTATATTTAAATTAAGTGGAATATTAATTGTACAATTTTGAATATCATTGATTTGGTCTGAAAGTATTATTCAGTATTAAGAAACATAATAAATTGTTGTATCGACTGTTCGCGCCAAAGACAGTGTGAGCCATCGCTCAGGCTGCATTTTTTTTACGATGTCAGAGCCTATATATACGACCCAAAAGGGGGAGAATACCCACTTTTGGATCGGCAGCCTAACCAGACAGAAGCTAAGTACCTATTGTTCATATTTTGTGACTAGCAATTTGTGTAACATAACCTTAAAATGTTATTAATTGTCTGTAATAATTTATGTCCAACCAGATTGTATTATTGAATATAAGAGTATTGATGTTCTAAGTTATGCTTCTTTTCTTTAATACCCACAATAGCACCCTTTTAGGACTTCTAGTAACGTTTTAATGAAAATAGATACCAAGGTAGTTCAAATTAGTCTTTCATTATGGTATCTTAGAGCTTCTTTTAATTAGTAAAACCATCAAAATCTATCACGTGCAGCCACGCAAACTAGGTCACCAGAGACTTCGCACGTCAACATGCATCGAGGAGCGCAAGCAAAGTATGTCGGCGTCATTGTCCGAGTCAGCGATATTGGACGTGTCGCCGGCAAGGGCGGATCCAGCTTTGGTGCCAGGGGGGGGTCACATAGTCGTGGTCAAGTCACAAGAAGTTATAATTTATTTTTTATAATCATACATAAAAGTAAAAAGTAGGTATTTTATTAATGTATGTATAGTCTGGCAAAAACGGAACAGCGAACAAAGCGAACCCTGAAAATATAGGATGTAAGGACTTGGTATTGATATTGATAGATAATGGGTAGATTAAGCGGCGGACGAGCTGCGTTAATTTTGGACCTTGGTGAGGTCGGTTTAGCAAGAACGACGAGGAAGCTACAACGGCGGAGGAACGACGGAAATAATAGCAGCCTTTTAGAGATTTTTTAGGTGACACAAAATAAATATATAACGGGAGTGGAGCGAGCCTCCGAAATTTTTGTTACTTTTCTCAAACTAGTTAAGAAGAGTATGAAAAAATAAATAAAAAGGAGCGGGAGCCCTGAAAATGAAACAGTATTTTTGCAAGTTTTCGTGTCGAGCAAAATTATCTTAATGTGAGCACTTGACTACACAAGAAATAGATGACATTGTCGGCGAGCGGAGCGAGCCGCGAAAATTTTGTGGTTTTCGTTAGAATTTTGTGTTATTTTTTAAAGTTTTTCGCTTTTTTCTATAGCCAGAAGGAACAATTGTTATTGGTTTGTGGAACTTTTTGGTAGATTTTTGCGTAATTTTTTAAAGTAAGGTTGGCTTTTTTCTACGGCCAGAAGGAACAATTGCTATTGGCTTGTGGAACTTATCGCGAAAAACGACGGAGATAAGCGCAGCATTTCGAGATTTTTTTGGCGATACAAAAAAATTGTCATTATACAAAAGATATAACATATTTTTGTTACTTTTCTCAAACTAGTACTCTTCTTGTACGAAAAAATTAATATAAAGGAGCGAGCAAGAGCTGAAAATGCAAGACTATTTTTGCAAGTTTTCGTGTTTGGCAAAATTATCTTAATGTGAGCACTTGACTACCCAAGAAACAGAAGAAATTGTCGGCGAGCGGAGCGAGCCGCAAATTTTTTGTGGTTTTCGGCAGAATTTTTTGTTATTTTTTAAAGTTTTTCGCTTTATTCTATAGCCAGAAGGAACAATTGTTATTGGTTTGTGGAAGTAATCGTGAAAAAATTGTTTTCTCCTTAGATTTTTATGTGCCCTCAAAGGGCACAAAAAAATCTGATTTTGCGCTATTTGTTGTCGTAATTGAGTTGATAAGAAAGGACTGTAGCAAAATAAGTGCCGTTACTTTTGCAGAACTGATACGCAATATAACAAAACGCCCAAAACACGAGTAATATTGGCGAGCGGAGCGAGCCCCGATTTTTTCTTACCGCAGTGTATACGCGATTATCCATATTGTTAAATTGCATGTTACGTAGAATAGAGTCTAAAATTAAAATTTATTTAAGGTTTCGGGCATTTTCTAGTGATTTTTTATACCTAACTAAGATTAGGAGGGTAATGACCCCCTCGACCACCCCCTGGGACCGCGCATGGGTCTAGGGTTACCAACCCTAAAAAATATTTACCCCTAAATATAAGTCAGTGTCACACGAAATGTGACATCAGATGAAAGGAGGCGGTGGCGCGGTAAAATTCAAATTTTCGATGCGTTCGTTGCCGTATAATGCGTTTGTATCATACAAAATATTAATTTATAATAAATTGATTAAATATTGAAGGTTTACATAAAATCTATATTGTGACAAAAAAAATATCCTTACTTAAAACCATTACCTATGTTTAACAATTTTGAATAGTGGTCCACGATGGACCCAGCCCAGGGGGGGGTCATGACCCCCATGACCCACCCCCATGACCCACCCCCTGGATCCGCCCTTGGTCGCCGGCCGCGGCTGTGCACACAGCGAGTACATTGCGGTCGCCCCGCCCCGCCCGCTCCCCGCGTCCCCGCGCTTCTGTGCTTGTGCCGCGCGCTTACGCTTAGCGGACGGAGTCACCGCGGGGTGGTTCGAAGGAGTCTTAAGCCCATCCTGGTTTCCGACGTCATCTAGGTACACGCTGTCGGCGTTATCACAAAAAGCGTGTTATTTATTGTTGTGGTGTTTTTTATATTCTATGTATGCTAGTTTTAATTTATATTTTACTATGGACTATAGAATAAGTTAAATAAGATCTGTTACTATTCTATGATCTGAAATAAATGATTTATTATAAACATTATTGAAGTATTAGGTACTATTGGTTTGTGATTACGAGTGATTGGAATAGGTAGAGTATAAATGCAGTGATAAATACTTAAAGTTCCAGTGTGGACGTTACACTGAGTTGATAATACCTTTACAGTTTGGATGATACAGAGATAGCTGGATGGATGTTTGTTTTTTCTTCACACCAAAACTACTAAATCAATCGGGTCAATACTTTGCACTGTGTACTTAGATCAAGCTAGACCTTGAATAACAGATACAACTGCACACATTATGTTTTTGTAAATATGTCATGTTAATTAAGGGCAGTCACTGCTGACCAAAACGGAGATCACAGTGATATTAAAGTACCAAACATGGTGCCCACGGCTCAGCCTCTTTGTTGGCGGAGGCAAACTCAGCAGTTTCAATGCATGTTGCTTGCTCCACGAACAGTTCTGCTCATCTTCACTGTCAAAGGCGAAGCACAAAGAAACTACCTAGTTCTTCTAAAGGGACGGTTTTATGATAGTCATTTACCTGTCAGTATGAGAGGGGCAGGGCGCGCGCCCCAGGGGAGGCAGGCGTGGGCGAGGTCTCGGGGAGCAGCGCCCCCGCCCGCGCGCGACACGGCCGCCGCCACCTCCGCCGCCGAGCACCAGCGGCCTTCCATCGCTCCCACTGCACACACAGGTTCACTTCACCAGGTGACACACACAACACACGACCGTCTCCGCCCGGACCTCTCTGGAACAATGAATATAATAACTACGTATAAGATGGATGTTTCCTTAACGCAGCTGTTTATGTACCTGCGTTACGTGAATAAACAAAAGAGGATCACTCCAACACAACAAAATACAGAGAACTCATTAAGCAGGTAGCCAAAGAGTATAATTAGATGAAAAGTAATAAAGTAAGTATTAATAAGCCAAGTATTGTTATCAACTTACCGACCGTGATGAAGGTGCACGTGGGTTGTGTGTGATCACACGGCTCATGAAGCCTCACTAGCGCTCACAGCATTCCATCCACTTGCCATAGTACCAGTTGTTCGGAGCACGGAGCGATCTTCGTTCGGAACCTAATTTCAATTGAATTTTACTGTCTGTTATGGTACCTTCTTAAAAAAAACGTTGTGGACTGGACAGTGGACACCTTGTTTTGTTTTGAACTAGTTTGCTTACTCCACTCACCACTCCACAGACTAGCTTACTCGCACACTCACTATCTCCCAGCTCCCTCCGTTCCAGTGTTGCCTGATCACTATGTGAGTTTCCCCCCAACTTTATTCCAAATCCCCCCGAAAATTAGCTTTTTGTGAAAAAAAGCCCCCAAAACACTTTATAGGAGAAAAAAATAAGCAAATATATTTTAATTATTATTCAACCTCACTTATAGCTTCAAATATTATCATACAATAATTTTCGCAATCACTATCATTTTTATTTAATATGTACACGATTTCCAAATTAAACTTTCTTATCATTTGCGATGCCGGAACGAAATTGACACAACCGTTTGGCAATGAATATCGTATTCTGAGAACGGCTTCGGCAGTTTCTATTGCCATTCGGTTGCGCAATTTGTCTTTTATAATATTAACTTGTGAAAATGCTCTTTCAACAACTGCATTTGAAAATGGCAGGCTTAAGATACCAATGGCCAATTTAGCAACATGTCCGTAACACTTTTCACCAACTGCATTTTTCATGTTGTAAACTTCAATCCAGAATTTTTCCGTTTGATCTGTACTCGTCCACAAAGTTCGATGTAGTGAATTCCATTCTTGGACAGTGTAATCTACGTTACCACAGACAGACTTAAAAGACTTCGCCAAATTTGTTATGTCTGGTTTAAATTGGCTTGTCGCATTCTTAGGGTTCATCAGTTTGCAACTTTCCAATATTTTCATGTTGTTAGGTAATCTCTTTTGTATTTCCTTGCAAATTTCCACTAAGAAGTCTTTGCATCGCTTCCTTACATCTTTTAAATCCTCTTCTCTAATGCCTTGTGACTGTTCATTAAACATGTATCCAAAATTCATGTCCAGCTACATGAATTCCAAGGTCCACGGTGTGTTTTTCAAATTGAAAGTCGGATAAACATTGTTTAGTTGTATTTTCCAGTTGTGTTGGTGGCACTAATACTGTTAGATAAGTGTATAATAAATTGTCAATTTCTTCTAACAACTTTAAAGGATCAGCATTAGAAGCTTGTAACATTTTATTCACGTTTGTGATTGGTTTCAGATACGTACCAAGAAAACCCATATTTACAATAAATTGGTTTTGCTTTTGAACATTGAGCTCAACTGATCTGCTGTTCTTTGTTTTTTACTGTATTGAAATGTAATGTTAATGCATCCCATTGTTCTAAAATTTTAGCTCAAGCCTCATACCGAGATAACCATCTTGTTCCAGCTAATTTATTAATTTTGAGTGGTTTTTTACCATCAGTTAAAAGTGCATATATTTCTTTATATTCAGACTGCCTTTTGGTGCTGTTAGAAAACCAGTTATGACACTCTTTAATTAGAAAATCTAAGAGCCGAGGGAGTGTTTTAAATGCATATTCAGTAGCTTCATCGACTATGAGAAGCTTGGTGGAGAGAGTGACAATTATTTTATGTTTGTGGTTGAATGATTGAGATACTCAAGAAAACCTTCATAATTTCGCCAAAGTTTATTTTACCCCCGAAAATCTCCCCAATAAACCTTTCCCCCCGAATCTCCCCCCAAAGGCGAAAAAAACCCCCGAATTTGCAGGGAATCCCTCCCATCTGGCATCACTGCTCCGTTCCGTCTCAATTGTAGATTTCTTTTCCTTTTTCTACGATCTTGTCTTGTCATGTCATGTCAACTCGGGAGTCAACTTCAACTTCTTTTTTGTTTTGGCTTGCTTTACTAGCTCAGGAGTCGGGAGGGGAGTGTCGGGACGGGAGTGACACGAGCTACGTACGTCACTGTCCGTGTGCTAGAAAGCGAAGTCTAATAAATAATTAATCAAAGTGTCCATTTGCCTAGTGCAATAAAACTTAGTAGTTAGTATTTAGTTTAGTTAGACTTCTCTTTCTAGGATGTAGTTGGTTGGGAAACAAAATGGATGGAAACAAACAAATGTGATAATGGTCAGCTTCAATCGAAAAAAGAAGAAAAATAAGCATGTCAATATTATGTTTGTTAGATCTGTCAAAACAGTGTTACACGAGATGATGTGATAAATATATACAAATCTAAATATATATTATACACTAAAAAGTAAAATAAGGAGCTCAGAAAGTTAAGATTTTACACTACTGGCCAGTAGAAAAAAGCTGTCTCATAGAATTTTCTTCCATGTTGGTTATCGTGATTCTACTTCCCTGTCAAATGCACTTCAATCGTATAGGAAATAATGATCAATATCAACTATCATTATCAATCTACGATGAAAAATAAGTATTGCTGTCTTGCTTAGGTATGTACAATTGCCCTGTGATAATTAAACTTTTGAACGTGTAAAACCAATAGGTACTATTATAACAAGTGGTTTTATATTACATGTATACAATTTTGGGTTTACACTGCAAGCTCGTTAGAACTATCTTTTTTAGTCTGAAGTCTCCCTAAGTTTGCAACACGTAGAAAAGATGCCCTCTATTGTAACGCCAAAGACAGACAGATAGATAATAGGCTCTAGATTGACGGACCGCATTTCAGAACTGCATGCCGCCGACTGGAAATAAAAGCGGTCCGTCTGTCTAGCTAGAGCACAGAACAATAATATCCTAACGGAAAGAAGTGAGACAATGCCAACACTAGAACATTTAGTGCCTCTACCTTAAGAGGCCTCCGGAGGGACGAATTCTTCATACAAACGTAATACCAAAATGATTTCCAATTTAAGCATATTTCCACTATAATATTGTATTATTTGTATTTGAATAGTATTTATCTAGGTTCCTAAATAGTTTTGTTTTCAAAATACTTAGGTACCTAAAATTAAATGAAAGCCAATCACATTTTGCACATTCGGAACTATCGGCGGCGCCATCTTGAGGAGGGTTGGACAACCCTCCTCAAGATGGCGCCGATAGTTCAAATTTCTCGCTTCACGAGAAATTTGAACTATCGGTCGCTCTCTTTTCTACTTGGGACTGAAGCCGTGCTGTCTGGAAGCCATCTTGGAAAGTGTCGGACTTCTCCTTCCTGTTTTGTCCGGCTGCCTCCGGTGGGTCGACGAACGATTGCCGACGGTGTTACCTGTGAGTGCTTTTGACTATATGTGGCGGCGGCGGTTTGACTCTGCAATCGTATTTTGAGTGCACAATTTTGAGGTGGTACCGGAGCGCGAACGCGGTGTCTCGGCGTCTGGATTCACCACTACTGCCGCTGTGCCAATGAAGCTTGCCACACCACCGGCGTGAATTTAATGATCACCTTACAATTGCCTATGCTCCTTCACTGCTATTCCGTTAACGTGGCTGTCTCGTGATAATAAATAAAATTTTATATAAGTCATGCTATGCCACGGTTGTACAACGATAATAAATAGCAAAGACTACTTAAAATGTAACAATTGTTCTTCTGTATATTGCTATTTGTGCCTCAATTTAACGGTGGAGTCAACTAAACAACTCAGCGCGGATCAACTAGCCGCTCTTAGCTGCCAGTCATGCCAGAATGTTACTCGGCGTAAAAATAACGACGATACTCCGATTAAACAACGACATCAATGGCTTAATGAAACATTGAACCAGTGGTTTAGTCAAGTTTCAAACGACTCGCAGATGGAGGTTGCTATGAATACTCCTTCAGGCTCCACTAAGAGAAATCAACCAGTCACAATGGAAAGTATTAGTCAACTTTTCGACTTAAAACTATCAATGGGATCTGCATTTGTGACCAACTTGCGTTCAGCACTCAAAAAAGACGTAGAGGAACTGTTTACCGTGGAAGTAAGCCGTGCCGTTGAGCAGATGAAAGTAGATTTTTCTGTAACTACTGAATTTATTGCTGAGGAGCACAAAGACATACGATCGGAAATCAAAGAGAAAGATGCCCGGATTAAGCAATTGGAATCCGAGCTGGTAAAAACTAATGACAGTCTCTCCAAGCTTCAAAACCGTCTTTCAATGGTTGAAAAAATCTCCCGTGATCTCAATCTAGAGATTCATGAGGTACCGGAGAATAATAGCGAGGATCTTGTGGCTTTATTTAAAAGTCTGCGAGACATTACAGGTCGTAGTCTCTGATAGTGACATTCGAACATGCCGCCGTGTGGCGAAAATGAACAAGGACTCCAAGAGACCGCGGAACATACTTGTGACTCTGTCGTCGCAACATCTACGTGATACAGTCCTCTCTGCTGTCACGCGTTTTAATAAAACTCACTCTAGCAATAATCTGTGTCTTGCTCACATGGGTTTCGCCATATATAGCCTCACCCGAAAATTTTGTAAGGACACTAATTATAAGTTTAATTGGATACGTTATGGTCAGATTTACATACGCAAGGACGATAAGAGTCCTGCTATTTTAGTTAAAAACTCCGAAACTCTAAGCAAACTAAAATCTGAGTAGGTCATAGTTTTCCTGTTACTTTGTATTTGTTATCTAGATTGTTAATTTTATTCACCTATTATATTACCAATGATTACTGTTTATTATCAAAATGTCAATAGATTTCGAAGTAAACTGACTCAATTTCAATTAAATATCCTCAACTCTAACTTTGATGTCATTTGCCTGAGAGAAACAAATCTAAACAGCAGCGTTTTTGACGCAGTATTAGTTGACCGTCGCTATAATATATTCCGAAGAGACCGTGAAGAAAGCTGCTCTGTCAAACGTGAAGGTGGTGGCGTTTTATTAGCGGTTCTCAAAAAATACCAAGTTATCCGACAGGATTCTTGAAACAGCAACATATATTCCAGATAACCAGATGTCCTCCATCTGGTTATCCATTTTGCCTGAGTCTTAGGGTGCTCCTAGATTAAACATTATGCGTTTATTACCTTCCTCCTGACTTAAATATTTTAAAAATAGAAGAATTTTACTCTAACTGCCAAAAAAATATTTTCCTGATGATAATTACATTTTAATTGGAGATTTTAATACCTTGATTTTATAAACTCAAGTATACAGACTACAGATATAAATTTAATGAGCAAAAAAAGTACTCTCTTACTCGAATTATTAACTTTTTGTAATTTAAAGCAATTCAATAATATCACAAATACTAACGGCCGTATATTAGATTTAGTTCTTTCAACAATAGAGTCCATTGCAGTTGACGTGACTTCCGCCATGAGCCGCGAAGACCTACATCATCCCGCTATTTTGATCAACATACCAATCATACACACTCACAAAGGACTAAAGTGCCGTAATGCTAGGATTCTCAACTTTTCAAAAATGCAACTTATTAGAAATTAAATCAGAACTTAAGTCGATTCATTGGCAAACTACACTAAGTTCCTCTGACAAGTGCACCGACATTTTTAACGATATTCTTTTCACAATAATTAGGAGACACACACCGTTAATTTGTTTCAAAATAGCGTCATATCCGATTTGGTATAGCAAGCTACTAATTAAACGAAGTAAAAAATTTATTCCATAAGCTTTTTAAGAAATTTGGTAACCCTAGAGACTATGATACGTTTTCACTTCTCCGAGAAAGATGCAAATCACTGGCTAATGAATGCTACAAAAATTATCTGATATCGACTGAAGAAGCTGTCCAGATCCAGACAAATATAAAATCATTTTGGAGATTCGTTAATAATAGGAAAGGCCACGTCTCAATACCACAAACGATGTCATTTAATGGCATTTCGTCATCCAGTGGGTGGTAACGATGTTTGTCAAATGTTTTCTACTTACTCTAACTCGGTGTTTGAGAGTAACTCTAGCCAAATAGACTGTAGCGATTTCCAAGATATCAATGGATTGTCTAGCACTTTGTCTAGCGTTTATATCTGTGAAGTAGATATTTTGCTGAAAATCAAACAGTTAGACAAAAATAAAGGCCCAGGTCCTGATATGATCCCGCCATCATTTGTTAAGAGTTGAGCTAAAGAACTAGCAGTCCCTCTTTTTTTAATATTTAATAAATCCCTATCAGTTGGTATTTTTTCTACGCGCTGGAAAACAGCACACATTATTCCAATTTTTAAATGCGGCGATAAATCGCGCTGTGAGAACTACCGTCCAATAAGTATATTGTCCTGCTTTGCTAAATTATTTGAATCTCTTGTGTATGGCCATCTCTACAATCACTTAAAACCTGCAATTTCAGAACATCAATATGGCTTGGTTAGAAACAGATCTGCGTAAGCAACCTTCTAGTATACAAACATTACCTTAGTGAGTCCTTCGCGAAAAGTGGTCAAGTCAACTTGATTTATAACGATTTTGCAAAAGCTTTTGACAAGGTTAATCACGCTCTACTTTGTCACAAACTGTCACTTTACGGCGTCCACGGAAGCTGATTTCGTTGGCTGTGTTCTTACTTAGATAAAAGAAGTCAGCTAGTGGCAGCTTAAAAGGCTTTGTTTCATCGCCTGTAGAAGTGGCCTCACCCGTGTTCCCCAGGGACCCATTTAGGACCTCTACTATTTGTGGTATTTATAAATGATTTGATTCAGCGTCTTTCTTGCAATTGTCTCCTATATGCGGATGATTTAAAGATATTTAATACTATCACTAACACAACTCATTGTGAGAGTCTACAAAATGATCTTGATACGTTGGCTCGATGGTGTATTAGTAATCGCATGTTCATAATAATTATTTGCCCTTGTAAGAAGTGTTCTCGAATATGGTAGTCCTTTGACGACCGATGTGGCGCGGTGGAAGGTCCGCCTGCGACGCAGGAGGTTGCGGGTTCGATTCCCGCCTCGGAACAATTATGTGTACGATCTGCAGATATTTGTTTCGGGTGTTCTGGTCGTTTTCTATTTATAATAAAAAATATCTATCTATGTAATATATTGTATTATGTATATCAGTTATCTAGTACCCATAACACAAGCTCTGCTTACCATGGGGCTAGAAAATGCTGTGTGAATTGTCATAGCATTATTTATTTATTAAATAAAGATATAAAAAAAATATCTAAGTATCTATGTAATGTATTGTATTATTATATCAGTTATCTAGTACCCATAACACAAGCTCTGCTTACCATGGGGCTAGATAATGCTGTGTTAATTGTCCAGCATTATTTATTTATTTATATGTTCGCCGAACTATAAAGTTCATAGTCACGAAATAGAAAGGGTGCAAAGAAAATGTGTGTACGTCTGTTATACTATAGAATGCATCCAGGTCGTTCTAGTCTAAATTACGAGGTTAGACTATCTAAATTCAATGTCCAGACCTTGGAAACCAGGCGCGTTCATCTCGATCTTATTTATTTATATAAAATTATATATTCAATCATTGATTCCCCCAAGCTGCTATCAGAGATTTATTTTAATACACGATTTAACGCTCGCAGGTCCAACACAACCAACTTCTTTGCTTTGTTGACTTTTAAAAACAATATCTCATTTTACAACCCCCTCACTGAATGAATGGCCCGTCAATACAATGATTTATCTAAGGATAACACTGTCCTTGACATTTTTGTTCCCAAATTGAGCCAGTTTACCCGAACTTTAAAATCAGATAAATTTTTTTTTTAATTAATTAAGTTTCCTGATCCTATGCTTATAATGATGTGTAAATTGTACCTGGGTGCATGAGCACATAATGTAAGTTTACTTATATTTAGATTTAGGTACCTCTACAAACCAAAGTATCGACCATGAAATTGGACTAGCTGGTGTTGCCTGTCTAAAACTAAATTGTCTGCATCCGGTAATTTCAACGAGTGTAACAATCACAAAAAAAACACAAATTAATTAATGGTGGATTGTTAAAAATAATAAAGTTAATATACTTACAGGTCCATTTTTCAAAAATTACAGCTTAAAAAACAAAAACATTTTTTTTTGTATAGGTACCTATTTCAAATCGTAGCAAAAAAATTAAAACAATCTAAGTTCTTGAGTGATAGATGGTTAATATAAATAGTCTTATCCTTGAAACCAGAAGTTTGGTATGAGTTCAAAAACGATGAAAAAAAAAATTATGTACTTACTTATTTTTGAAAAAAAAATCCTCATTAATCATAAACGCACCCCACGTACACCCCACGTACACGTATAGGTACCCGGCACCGGCGATCAAGGTCAAAGTCAAATACCATGCCAGAAATTAAAAAACAGGTAGCAAAAGTTTCTTCGATCTCTAATTATAATATACAAAGATTCAAACATTTTTAATAAACTCCCACATTATTCGGAAATTTAGAAGTTTACGTGCTGGTAACACCGGCAAGATTTGTGTTTTTGTTGTGATTTTTCTGTTGATATTGATAGTTATTTGCGTTCAATCGAACAAATAAGTGGATGTAATTAGAAATTTACGTGTGAAATGTGATTCTGTGTTTATTATTTACCTACTAAATTAGTGTGATTTCGACAACATCTGACCACACAAGAAGACTTTTTTCATTTTTCGATCTAAGTAACCATAGAGTCACTCTGTTGGTGTATACAGAGGTCGAGCTGTCTATAAATTGACAAGTTCAAAATCGGTACTACAGTGAGTACTTCGTTCTTCGGTTGACTGAGACTCGGTCCGGATAATTTTTTCGTTCATGGTATCGTATCACCACAGATAATATAATACATACACTGTATCACCCATGTTTTGGTTTTTGGCAGCGTACAGTATGTATTATATTATCTGTGGCAGCGTTATACGAGACAGACTTTAGACATTAATTAGCTAGCTCTGTATCGGACGGAGAATTACAAATTAGTTTAGTTTAGTAGGTACTTACTTAGTACAATAAAAGTTGAAATGAAATAAACAATAGGTATTTTTATTGTAAATAGTAATAACAAGTAATAATTTGAAATGTATTTTTCCAACCCAGAAATATAGGCCAGTAAAAGAATAATGTATTGTGGAATTGGTTGCCGACTGCTGTAGGAGTCATAATTATGGATTGACTTGCCTATTATGGACGTCATTAACAACGTCAAATTCAAATCTGATAAAAGAACAAATTCCTACCTAACCCTCTCAAGGAAGAATCAAATCAATTAATAATTAGTAGAGTTAACTAATGTATTATCTGTGCAAGTCTGTGATTATGACTACCTATCTGTTGTAAAACTTCGTACAAACAAAAAGGTCAATTCAAGTCTTTGGTCTGTTCAAAGAAAGATACCTCTTTATTGTAGGTACCGTAGGTTGTAAGTATCCCTGAGTAGTCTGTGGGTTGTAAATACCAAAGGGTAAAGTAATATTAGATTTACCAATAAATTCAAAAACTATATAGGTAAAGTGTGGTTATCTGATGCTCCATCTGCATTTATCTTCATAGAAGTTTGACAGCTTTTGACAGTACATTATATATTGTGATGGGCGACAATAACCAGGCCGAGGCCGAGGACGCGCAGGGCGATCCCTCTGCCATAGAAAACATAAAGATTGAAGATCAAAAGGAAAATGAAAATGATTCTAATAAATCTGAAAAAGTTAAAAGTAAGAAAGCCTTCTACTGATTGAACTTTATACTTACGTCAGTGAGTACCAATGTGGTGGTGTTTCGAAGTGAACCAAGGAATATTTTATTTCAGTTGATATTTTGCTGAAGGCGACAGGTAACGCTCCCATCATGAAGAAGAAGAAGTGGGCAGTGGATGCTGAGAAACAGATTGGTTGGATTGTTGAATTTGTCAAAAAGTACCTCAAACTTGAGCCCGATGAGAAGCTTGTGAGTTCAGCTTGATCATTTACTTCTAGTTATAAGTACATGGTTGTTGGTAAGTCTGGTATAGTTACAGTACAGAGTGGTTTGTTCCAGTTTGTGTATGTGAACCAGACGTTTGCACCATCGCCCGACCAGCTGGTGCGCAACCTGTACCGGTGCTTCGGCGCTGACGGCAAGCTCGTGCTGCACTATTGTCGGAGCCAGGCCTGGGGCTGACTGCGGGCACAGCCTCCGCCTGTCTGGGAGAGTAAGATGAATGATGGCACTTATTGATACAGAGATGAGCAAACTCATTGCTTTCAATTATAAACTCTCAGAATGGTTCCTGATTGATAATGCTCTACTCAATTTCAGTGGCAACTGACCTGTATGTAAGGCTACATTCTAATATTTATTTTGCTTCAGAATGGAGACGGCAAAAGTCGAAATATTATGCAGCTAAGTATAAGTTTGCCACTCGCCAGGACACTTAGCCTGTATTTATGGGGTTTATCTTTGATAAAACATTTAGGTATTCATAATGATTTATGTAAAATATGATGAAAAATAAGTAGTAGTAGTAAAATAAAATAAATAATTATAAGTACCTACCTACCTATGCCTTTTTATTTGATTTAAATTTGATCATTTAACTTTATAATAAACAGACCTATTCAATTGTTTCCTGATTTCTCAAACTGTAATTTTTGCATGAAAAGGTTTGTGGTACATCTTTTCTTTGTTTATCCAATATACTTATAATAATTTTACTGATGATAATTTCCCATTTGACCACATGATGAACCAGCAACAGAAACTAGAAACTTTGTTTTTAGGGTTCCATACCCAAAGGGTAAAAGGGGACCCAATTACTAAGAGTCTGCTGTCCGTCTGTCACCAGGGGGGCCTAGGGCCTATACAACAAACATAGATTATTTTAAATGGTGCGAAAATGTTGCGCAAGTTGCAAAATAAAATCAAACGCCAAATAAAACAGTATAAATCACTTTACCGTTAATAAAATGGTGTGCTTCACATAAATTCGCTAGATACTAGATAATGTAAAGTAGTCTACAACAAACAGTACATAGGTAATGGACGAGTAGAGCGGGCGCGGTCAAGTCTTCTTGCGGTCGCCGCTGCTGGTGACGGAGTCTTTGCTAGTGGTCTTCGTCGGCAGCTCCTCTGCAAGGAAAGCGTTGTATGTAGGTATTACAATATGAGCTAACCATCCGTACAGAAATGTAAACGTCACTGATATTTTAGTTAAACTCATGGCGTTATACAGTATTCAGGGGCAAGAAATACCTACTGCGGACAAGTAACGGTGCGAGCCTGTCCACTCCGAGCGTCAGCAACTCGCTCACACGCGTGTGCCCGTGCCCGTGCCCACTGCCCAGAGCTCTGGACTCTAGAGCCGCTGTACTACTTTATGAGATATTTGTGAGTTTTTTCTTAACGCTAAGGTCTAATATGAACCTGGGCGACGGCAGCAGGGACGGTTGGCGCTGCCCTTAGGCAGGGTGGTGTTGGCGCCCTTCCCTGCGCCCTTGGGCCCCGCGGCGGCGCCCTGGCCCGTCGCGTCGCACGGACAGCACGCCAGCACGCTGCCGCGCGACGTGTCCATCGCCGATATCACTTCCTCCTGAACATAACCATTAAAGCACCAATGTACCTGTGCTAACAGCAGGTAGGTATAAACCAGCCCAAGGTATAAATACAAATACAAAAAAGATCTAATAAAATTGTTATATAATTTTTATGCTAATAGAACTTTACTTAACGACATCACTTGTAACATGTGTACCTACGGTGGAAATGAATAAACAATTAGTTTTTGTAGGCAAACTGAATTTTTTACTCTATACATTGAACATAAAATTACTATTGTTAGTTTTATATAGAGTTAATCTATACAGGGTTATTGGTAATTCGACGTATTCCCGTTAGGAGGTGATAGGGGTGACTATTTGCGAAAATTTTCACCCCCATGTGCATCATGCAAAAGTCAACCATTTTTAAGTTATCATGATTTTTAGCTTTTTTCAAAATAAGTCAAAAGTGGCTATTTAAATAAAAAAAAACTGTCTATTTAAATCAATTTTTTTCTTCTGATTTATAAAGGAATAAACACTGGTTATTTATCAATATTCAAACAACAATTACAAAATGCGCTAAGAAAACGGTTATGTTTTTAAAATAATCTGCAAGCCAAGTTTCATAACATTTTTTTAGTTTTTAAGGCATTTTAGAGGATAAAAATCTCAATGAATAATGAAATAATATCGTTTTTTATCTCGCATTTTTAAATTTGAAGCGATAATTGTAGTAGTAGGAAGGTTGGACACATAATCACAGACAAAATCTACCATGAGTCTCGAACCTCGAGATCTCTAACAATAGTTTTTAACTTTACGTGTATAGTTCAAGGCAAGATAATTTGGCATATTTAATAAAATTATATATATTGTCATAAATTGTCTATAATGTAGAATTTAGTATAATATATCATGAGGTTTCGCAAAATAAAATAAAACCTATAATAACCTTAATAAAATAAATGAATGCATTATTTTAAAATATAATCAATTACAATAATCATGTTAAGGAGGTATGAATTCAAATTACTGCTCATACCATGCGGTGTGTGTGTGTGTGTGTGTTTTGCTCTCCTGAGGCACCAGTCTCATAAGAGTCTGGGCAACAATAGATAAGTAGGTAGGAAGGTACCTAGACCTACCTATCTGATTATCTATGTATCTATCTATCCACGCGCTTCCGGAAATGTAGGTACAAAAAGTGCCTACCTACTTTAAGTCCTGCGCTGCCTACTACCTAGGTAGGTACGTGGCAAGGCCCACTAAGAAGCGAAAAAAGACCCAACGGTCTGTAATCTGTAGGTACATAGAAAGTAAAATTATCGTGGCAGCATTAGATGCGTTCGTCTCGGCTCCTCCGGGTGCCTTGTGTAGGCATTCACTTGTCCCGGCCACAGTCCTAATATAGTGAGACGGGTGTGTGAATAGTGCCGTGTGTGCGAGGCATGGTACCTTGGTCGGGCGGGCAGGCAGGCGCGGCGCGCGGTCGCCGCCGCCGCCGCGGGTCTCGCTCAGCGGCAGGCGCAGCTGCTCCTGCAGCGAGCCGGCGCCGCCCCCCGCAGCCTGGGAGGCCGGCCCGCCGCCGCCGCCGACGCCGCTGCTGCCCGTAGGAGCGCTCTCGATGTATTGCTGGGGGGAATATTGCAGTTACTGCGTATTGAAATAAACCACCATTATGCTGAAGTGAAGTAACAGCACATGACGTCGTGCAGAGAGGTTACCTCGGGCACCTTCCAGACGATGATGGTCCCGGCGGCGCAGCACGACACGACGTGCCGGCTGTCGGGGCTGAACTGGCAGCAGGTGACGGCGCCCGCGTGCCCGAGCCCCATGTGTGTGTACACGCCTTCCTGGTATTTCCACAGCTGCCGACAACAACGGTCCACACGGTTAGCGAGTGGCACAACCAACCGCAGGTGTGCTTGCGAAAACCGAAAGATTAGGAGATTGATTGGCATGAAAATAATATATATCACCTTGACGATCTGATCGTTCCCGCCGGTGACGAAGAGCTTCCCGTTGCTCGTGATGTGCAGCCCGTTGACGGCGCCCACCTTGCTCGCCTCCAGCTGCGAACAACGCGCACGGCTCAACTACGAGTATTGTTTGTGTGTCTCTCTCTACGCACATGAACAATCCCCCCAACCTTCCCATGGTCCTGCCAACTTTGCGGTTACACGGACCGAAACTGTGAGAAAAGAGTCACTCGGGTGACTCCACAAATCCTACGCACTTTGTCCCGAACACTCTCCCCTTTCTGTCCCAAGACAACCGCTCCTTTCACCTCCAACTCTCTCCGAGCATCCCCTGCTACCAACACGGTCACGTAATCCGCGTATGCCATGAACTCGACCCCTGGCGGCACAGGTAGGCGGAGCAAGTCGTCCAGCAGGATGTTCCAGAGCCCTGAGGGCATCCCATGGTGGACTACGCACATGAACAGCGTGTTGGTGTGTGTGTGTGTGTGTGTGTGTGGGTAATACCTCTCTGGCGAGGTTCCCGCTGCCCGTCTTCCAGTAGGCGACGCGGCGGTCGGTGCCGCCCGTCAGCAGCTGGCAGCCCGCAGGCTCGAAGCACACGCACATGAACAGCGTGTTGGTGTGTGAGGGTGTGTGTGTGTGTGGGTAATACCTCTCTGGCGAGGTTCCCGCTGCCCGCCTCCCAGTAGGCGACGCGGCGGTCGGTGCCGCCCGTCAGCAGCTGGCAGCCCGCAGGCTCGAAGCACACGCACATGAACAGCGTGTTGGTGTGTGAGGGTGTGTGTGTGTGTGGGTAATACCTCTCTGGTGAGGTTCCCTCTGCCCGCCTCCCAGTAGGCGACGCGGCGGTCGGTGCCGCCCGTCAGCAGCTGGCAGCCCGCAGGCTCGAAGCACACGCACATGAACAGCGTGTTGGTGTGTGAGGGTGTGTGTGTGTGTGGGTAATACCTCTCTGGCGAGGTTCCCGCTGCCCGCTTCCCAGTAGGCGACGCGGCGGTCGGTGCCGCCCGTCAGCAGCTGGCAGCCCGCAGGCTCGAAGCACACGCACATGAACAGCGTG
The DNA here is from genome assembly GCA_943735965.1 of Eupithecia abbreviata. NCBI lineage: Eukaryota > Metazoa > Arthropoda > Insecta > Lepidoptera > Geometridae > Eupithecia > Eupithecia abbreviata. Next base: position 153,020 of record OX030986.1, read on the forward strand.
TTGGCGTACATCACTTGGCGGCGAGACAGCGAGCTGACAACAACCAAACAAGAATCAAAAAACATTATCTCGATGACTCAAATTTAGAGTTTATAACTATGTATGTAGTAGACGAGGGTCGTAAGGCTGTTGAGTGCGAACACGTACCTACCGGAAGACGCAGTGTGGTAGGCCTAAAAAGTGGATCGAAGAACTGGTGAAGGCCGCGGATAATCGTTGGGTAGGGACTGCGCAAGATTGGTCATTTGTACCGATCATTGGGGGAGGCCTATGTCGTTTGGCTGAGTGATGGATGATGATAAGTAACAGTTTGTCTCACATGAGGTCCCAGATGATGGCCGAGCCGTCGGTGCCCGCGCTGACGGCCTCGGTGTCGTTGGGCGACACCTGGATGGCTGACACGGGGCTCTTGTGTTCCTTCAGCACTTTCTTCAGCGTCTGGGTCGCGGGCCGAATGTCCCACACGCGGACCTAGCACGGAAACAAAGTCTTAATGCACTGTAGGGGATGTCCCAGGTCTTTGGCCAGTGTGTTGCCAGTGTCAATAACAAAGTTCAAGGCGACACAGAGAGCAAGCTCTCTGAATTGCTAAATGTCTAATATCAGTGGACAGGGCACAACCGACGTGCAGAAAAGCGCAGAGCACATACAAAGTATGTCAAATATGCTTTATGATGTGCAATAAAGCGTATTCGTATTGTATTGTTAGTAGTTGTACGTGGTTAAAGATGCAGTACATGAGGTAGATACTAGAGACGCAACGCTACCTGTCCCTCGCAGCCGCCGGAGATGAGCGTGCGGCCGGTGGAGGTGCAGCCGAGCGCGGACGTGCCCTTGTTGTGCGTGTTGTAGATGCAGTAGATGAGGCGGCCGGTGAGTGGCGTGAAGGCGCGGATGCAACCGTCGTTCCAGGCCGACACGATGCTCTTGCCGTCGCCCGCGAACAGCACGGCCGAGCACGTGAAGTTGGGCACGGCCACGCGCAGCAGCTCCTGGCACGTCTCGAGGCACCAAACGCGCACAGACCCCGCGCCCGCCGTCGCGAACACGCCGCTCATGCCTCTGCAACGAACAACCACAAGATAACCTAACTACGTATACTTAGCTGCTTATCTTAGCTGTATTTAAACAAGTTCGAATAAATTGGTAAGTATTAGAAGCAGCGGTAGGTAGATAGGCACTTGTTTGAGAACTATCAACTATTAGTACACACAGATGAAGATTAACAAAATATAAGTAGGTACAGTGAAGAGGAAGCGCTAATTCAGTGTTTCCCAGGGGAACCGTTCTGGGACTGCAATGCAACTTGTGTAGATTTGTGGAAACAGTTTTCATAAATTTAGTTATTTACATAAAATAGGGATCAGATCCCAATCCCAACTATCGACACTTATGGGTTAGATAGGTACTTCGCAAAAATAAATAATAATAGCGAGCACTTCATCGCACAGCCATCTAACAAAACAATTTAAATAAAAATCCCACCAAAAACATAAATGTAAAATAGGAGAGCCAAGTTCAATGCAAAAATTATGATTGGCTGTGGGCTTCGCGGCAAAAAGAATTGATATCTGAATAAGTGCCAAGTCAAATCTATGTAGGTTAGATTTGACTTGGCCAGTTTTCATTACATCAGTCATTTTATAAAGTTATTCAACGTTTTAATTCTGATAAAAACTGGCCAAGTCAAATCTAACCTACATAGATTTGACTTGGCACTCATTCAGATATCAATTCTTTTTGCCGCGAAGCCCACAGCCAATCATAATTTTTGCATTGAACTTGGCTCTCCTATTTTACATTTATGTTTTTGGTGGGATATCATTACTTTTTGTAAAGAAAACTAGGCAGGTATTGACTCGGCGTTTCCAAATATAATTCTACTTGACAATAGATGGCGACACTATGTATCATGGGAAATAAACCTACGTAGGGCTCAGTAATAATATATTTTAATAATCAAATGTACTGAAATTTGTTCAACTACACAACTGACCAATATAATTCTTTTTGGATTTTTCTGAATACCGCATCATATTTTAAAAGTTCTCGAACATTTCCATTGCGACTCGGCGTTTCCAAATATAATTCTACTTGACAATAGATGGCGATACTTTGTATCATGGGAAATAAACATTTATAGGTACGTAGGGCTCAGTGTTAATATATTTTAATAATCATATGTACTGAAATTACTTCAACTTAAGTTCCTAAAGACGCCAAAATTTTTTTTTTTTAGTTTTTTAGTCATTTTTAAACAAGCCGCCATCTATCGTCAACCATTAACTTATAAAGAAAAACAGGGCCAGGGCCGTATTTAGAATCCAATTATTTTACTGAATGTCCCACGGCTATGTTGAAACATAGCATGTCTGGAATGCACCTATGGAATGTTTTATAATAAATATTCTATATTGAAAGTACTTTCCCTCCGTGAGACAACTACTATAATAGTAGTTGTTTAGTAAATTTAATGAAATTGAAGCCCACCTATTATTGCAATTTTAAATTGTGTATGTTCTAGATTTCCATCTCAAGATAATGTAAGACAGCAATGGATCACAAAAATTAATAGACAAGACTGGACTCCAACGAAATATACGAATATTTGTTCTTGCTGATAATACTGATAATCATATTATTCTTCTGATTAAATTAATAGCTGAAAAATATATAGGTATTCGTTTTAAGCATTTTGCAACCATAGAAAATGATAGGGCAACCAACCGACAACAATTAACCAAAACAGTTATTTTTGCTGGAAAATTAATTTTGTGAATAAAATAAGTCTTAGTACGTCCCCTACACTAGTGACATCTAGTGTGAGGTAGTAAAAATATGTAGTTACTTCGAAAACAGAATCTATTATTTGCCGGTCCCTAACAACTACACTGTATTCTATTGCGCAATCGGAGACGTTAGTACTATTGCTTATTCTATGCAATGCGGATTCTATTCGAATTTAAACCTTATTTCATTGACATAAGGTCGTCGTTGCTAACATCACTTATTTTTTTACTTTTTTTGATTTTTTCCTACGCTTACACACAATTACCGAGCTGGATTCCAAATTTCATCCTTCTAGGTCATCTGGAAGTAGGTTAGAATTAGGTACTATATGTATGTCAGTCAGTCAATGTGAATTTTTACGACTTTTCGACCTTCATATCTTTGTAACCGTTTGAGCTAGCTTCATGAAATTTGGGCTTCTACATGTCCTTATGGATATAATTCAACACACGTAGTTTTATGTTTTTACGTTAAAGAGGTTTTGAGTTATAGAAGGGTCAAAAGTGGCACCAAGTGGTTCGTGTAATGATACACTCGGCGCGTTCCTTTGCTTGAACTTGGCTTGGTCACGCTGCCGCGTGCCCTGATAATAAGGTTATTATTAATTATAGTAGAGTATTGTATGTAGTAAAATAAAAGCTATATCAAAACGCTGATTTGACCACCAGACGCCGGCGATGCATTCAGATTTCAATTCAGTAGATGGTGAGAGGTAGTTAGGTAGGTAAGGTAGAGTGGGTAAGGTTAGATTACCTGGGGAAGGCAACGTCATTGATGGCGCAGCGGTGGCAGGTGACGACGAGCGTGACGGCGAAGGTCGCGAAGTCGATAGTGTAGATCTCGGAACTCCGGGTGCCGACGAGCAGCCGGCGCCGCGCGCCGCGCCGCGACGGACCCTCCATCAGCTCCAGCGACGTGATGCTGCCCTCCAGCTTAGTAGTCTTCAGCTGGACACCACTATTTGTGTCACTCATCATATCGACGACTATGGCCAAGATTTATCATTCTTACTTCCACAAAAGGAGCATAAGTAAAGTAATCTTCTTTAGAAGGAAGATTATTTTTGCTCCTTTTAGAATATATTCAAAGTAAAGAAAAACTTATATTTTAGCTATAGTATCTTCAGACGTACCTAAGCCATATTGAATAGTAAGCAACCCTGGCAACACGCCTGGACGACAGAGGGGTGTAAATTGAAACGACGTGAAGGTGGAGGTCGGTACATTTAGTTATATAAAGCATTACAACTATTTTTACAGGTACCTATTACCTGAAAATATGTACCTAGGTAAATGGTGGCGGCCTTTACGTTCGGGACGCGGTTAAAGAAGATTCCTTTCTACAGTATGGTTATTGTCTATTCTTATGCAGGTACCTACATAGGTATCATCATCTTCAGCCCTTATCGATCCATTGTTGGGAAGAACTCGGTTTACGGCTCTCTCCTGAGCCTCAAGCGGTGGAGGCTGGCGTGGTGTTGGTGTAGTGCCATCAGACAGGATACACTTACGGGCCTGAAGTGCGGCTGGTTGGGGTCGGCGATGCGGCTGCGCGGCATGTTGCTGGTCCAGTTGATCTCGTCCAGCAGGTCCACGGTCCCGTCGCCCGCGCCCACCACCAGGCACCCGTCGTTCAGGATCAGGATTGCCTCAATGCCTGCCAACACCAAGTTGCTCTCGCTGCGTCATATTTTTTTTTAATATCCGACGATTTAACTAAACCATGATGTCCTCTTTCAAACAAAGAGAGCATAATCAAAATTGGTTCATCCTTCGGAGAGCTCTCCGAAGGATGATCCAATTTTGATTATGATAGCTTTCTTGATGAGTGTTGTGGGTATTGACCCACATCACCTACCGCACAAACACGGTATCACAACACAACTCTTGATACGTGATACCGGAGAGTATTGCGTGCGCTCACCCTGACTATAGCAGATGGATTCGGGGCGCTTGCTCTTGCGCAGCGGGCCGCACTTGGCGAGGCAGCCCAGCAGCGTGGGCTTGCAATCCCCCACGCTCGCCGCGGGGTCCGCCGGGTACCCGATGCTGAACTTTATCATGTCGCCCGTGCTGCAATCAAAATTGATTATTTTGAGGTTTCTTTTTGATTATTAATCACAACACAACGATGCAGAGCTACTGAGGATGAGGTGTGTAGCGTATGGTATGGAGCTTGTCTCACGTGGTGCCTGCGTATCCGATGGAGTCATCCTGGCTGACGGCGATGCAGCGCACGCAGCGGCGCAGCTTGCCCAGCGACACGTCCACCACGTCCAGGTTCTTGCTGGCTGCCTGGATGTTCCACACGCGCAGGTTCGCTGAAACAGACTTGCGTCATGACGCATATGGACGCCCATTCTACAACATTTGTATTTGTTTTTTTTTTCATGTCTTGTGTATCTGTTTTTATTTGGTGTGTAATAAAGAAAGAAAGAAAATTATTTATTAAACACTAACACAAACAAGGTTAATTACGAATAATTATATTAGACAACAAAGTACCTACTAAAAAAAAAAGAAAAAAAAAGTCATTGTACCTATAGTATTTTGTATTGTATTGCATGGCGGGTAGAACAAAAGCAAGAGGTCAATCGAACGGTAGGTAATGTAACAGGGCCTATTTGCCGTGCCGGTTGAGGAGTAAGAATCGATTCTTCCAAGTCAGCTCACGGATGTTGTAGATTATTATTTTTTTTTTTTAATGTATTTGGGAAACAAAAAGCTTATGCTACAATTAATAGTAAATTCTACACTACTATAGTATAAAGCTAGATTACCACTGACTGATTGACATAATTGTTCGCCTTGATGGTGGATGGGAAGGTATGTTTTTTTTTTTACGGAATCGTATAGGGGAGGTAAAAGTCTCCTAGGGAAAATTCCGACTTTTTGACATTTGCCCCCCCAAGACCCCCCCCCCCCCCCCCCAGTGGCGGGGCTTCTACGTGTAGCCATATTGCAGAGTTTTTTATGGGAGTTGTATAGAGGGGGACATGTGATTTTGAATGCAAATTTTGAAAATTTTGCCCCCCTGCCCCCCAGGACCCCCCCATTTGAGTGTGCTACCAGATGCCGTTGCGATAGAGGATTTCTGATAACGGCATCGTAAAGAGGGTTTTTTGTAGTTTTAGAAAGAAAAAATTGAACCCCCCCTTTTGCCCCCCCTTTCCATCTCCAAAACGGATAGACTTGGAAGAAATTTCATGTAGAGGAAGACAAATGGTTTTGAATGAGAAAAAAAATTTGCCCCCTTTTGCCCCCCAGACGATTAGAGATAATAATATGCCTGTCGTCAGTACCTACCCGGAAATATAAATAAATAACCTAACGGACATAACATAGGAAGGTGTACATAATATATAATAAATACACTTGCGAGCTATAAACTGGAATCACTTCATCGCTGGTTTCTGCAGACCATATTTTACAGTTTCCATGGAATAAACTGCAGATTGGTGTATACCATTTGAAAAGAATGGTATAAAAAAATATTTAAATTTAATTAAGTTTCCTACCTTCATTTAGTGAATTATTACAGTAGGTCGAAGTTGTGGATGTTTAAATTAATAAGAAGTAATATGAAAATATCAAATTTTTATTTAAAATCTTTGTTATTTCCCGCTTAATATTTTGTATTGCCCCCCCTGGCGCCTAAAGACTGCTTGTAAACGGTTTTTCATTGACCTAATGAGTTTCCTGATGGAATCCTGTGGAATTTCCTGCCACTCTTCGATAAAACTGACGCCGGAGCTGGAGATCTTCCTCGTACCCGCCTTTTCAGCTCGTCCCACAGGTGTTCGATAGGGTTCATGTCAGGGCTGACGGCTGGCCAGTCTATTGTGGGAATCCCGACTTCTTCCAGGTACTGTTGACTCGGCTCCATTGCTGTATATCCCAATCTAAGTGATCACGAGCAAACTGAAGTCGGGCTTGTCGGTGGGCTGTAGACAATACTTCTTTGAGTCTTCGCCTCACTGTCCACTCGCTGACAGTTCTCCCTCAAACTTCTCCGAGCTCCCGCTGGACGTCAACGCCGGTTAGATGTCGATTTCGGAGAGAAGTGCTGACAATAAATCGGTCATCTCTCGCCGAAGTGCATCGCTGTCGTCCAGATCCTGGTCTTCGGACTAAGTTTCCAGTCTCTCTAAACCTCTTGTATACTTTGGAGACACAGGACTGGCTCAGATGAAGCTGTCGAGCGATAGTGCGCTGAGAGAACCCTTGCTGGATTAGGGTGACGATTTGAGCGGCTTCTATTGGTGTGGTTTCCATTTTTTGTAATTCCAGTATTTTGAGTGACGTGATATATTGGACTGATGACAAAATTGTATAAATTCCCAGCTTTTATAGGGATTCAGGAGTTTGAAAAAATTGATGTTTCGTTCCAAAAATTTATGTCTATTGTTTTCACGTTCCATGACATATGATGAACATTTTTTTCGCTATGATATCGAAAGAGTTTGAAAGCTAATAAAATTATCTTTAAAATAATATACCACAACCTACAGTTTATTCCATGGAAACTGTAAAATATGGTCTGCAGAAACCAGCGATGAAGTGATTCCAGTTTATAGCTCGCAAGTGTAGAAATAAAATAAAAATTCTGTTTCGGGTGACCAAGGACTTCCGCTCTCTTAAAACACTAAAGATACTACTCTACTCCTCATTAGTCCGAAGTCACCTGGAATACGCGAGATCTAAATGAGTGACAAGTCAAATCTATGTATGTAGGTTAGATTTGACTTGGCCAGTTTTTATCAGAATTAAAATGTTGAATAACTTTGTAAAATGACTGATGTAATGAAAACTGGCCAAGTCAAATCTAACCTACATAGATTTGACACTCATTTAGATCTCCATTCTTTTTGCGGGGAAGCCCACAGCCAATCATAATTTTTGTATTGAACTTGGCTCTACTTTTTTACATTTATGTTTTTGGTGGGATATTTCGTTCTCGAAAAACCACAGCGAAAATTTCTCAAATTTATCAACTATAATAAGCATAGGATCATATTAGCCGACTATACAGATAGCATCATTTGCTGCCTCTCGAGTTGAGAAGGGAAGCCGCTGACCTTACACTGTTGCTCAAAGTTGTTTTAAATCTATGTAGTTGACTCACCCGCGCTCTTATTTGGAATGGACTAAGTGTTCCATCCAGCTTCTCGACGAAATTACCTCGGAGAAGTTTGAGGGAGAACTGTCAGCGACAGTTCTTAACATTAAGTTCAAGTTTGTTGTGATCTGGACCGCCTTCATTCTTACTGCATGATCATGCAGTAAGAATGAAGGCGGTCCAGATCACTCTGCAGAAGTAAAAGGTCAGACGGTCCATCAACTTTTTTAAATAGTTTCATATCGTCTGAAACTTAGAGTAATGAAAACACGAGCCGATATCATTGATAAAGATGGTGAATAGGAATGGACCATGGGATTCTTGGTCCATTCCTATTGACCATCTTTACACCATCGACCCCTGGGGGACGCCAGAGGGGATCAGAGATGCCCCAGATGTGTAACCATTTAAAACTACAGTTTGATAACGACCATTTACATATGAGGCAAAGCATCTCAATAAGTTGCCTTTAACACCAGCGCTGAGCAAAGTTTGTCGAGTAGAATAGAGTGGTCGATGCGATCAAAGGCTTTGCTATAGTCAGTATAAATTGTGTCCACCTGCTTTCCCGACTCCATTCCAAATATGAGTCGACTAAGGGCCTACCTACTTACCAGAAGAAGGGCAGCAGCTTCCTTCTGTGTAGGCCGCGCAGTCCCACAGCAGCTATATGATAGCTAGTGTCCTCGTGCGCTACTCACAGTCCCCCCCGGTTACGAAGGCGTTGGGTCGCGTGTAGAGCGCGGCCACGGTGACGGCGTCGCCCGTGGTGAGGCGCGACGCGGCCGCCGTGCCGGTGGCGGCGCCGGCCGCGCAGTCCCACAGCACCACGCAGCCGTCGTCACGCCCTCCCAGTGATATCATGTAGCGCTCATCCGCCGAGAACGTCAGCGCTTCCACCCGCACCTGCAACACGTATATTCACACACATTCGGCACGTCGTCGTCGTCGTCGCTTGATTCGATTCACCCGTCGCAGCGGGACCTAGAGCGTTCGGACACGGGCTCGTCCGAGACTATGTTAGCGGGTATACCGTCCCCGAGGTGGTCGCGTCGCACGTCGCACTGTAGGTATAGGTACCTCACACTATGCGGTGCATCGCTTTTAGGCACGACAACATCGGATACGCAGGCACCACGTGATGAGACACACTACATATCACACTTATCTACTTAAACATTAGGTTTTTTTTTTTACTTTTTACTGTTCCTCGCTTGTAGGTATAATATGAAAACACAGCTTCGATGAGTCTAGGTAGGTAAGGTAGATGAGATGCGGTACCTTGTGCAACTCGTGCGAGCCGAGCAGCGTCCTCTTCTTGAAGTCCCAGAGCTTGGCGGAGGCCTTGAAGCCGATGTGGTTGATCTGGCCGGAGCCCACGTACGTGCCCTTGGGCGACACCGCCACCGTCGCCACGCTGCAAGCGCCCATATATATACACCATATAATTATATGCTCACACAGGCGGCGGCTGAGAGTACAATTTCACTTTAGGCTGTGCTTTAGGTAACTTTATTCAATTAGCTACCAGAAGCTGGACCTAAGAGCGTAGGTAAGTAATACCTGCGGTAGTACAGTGCCTAAACTAAATCGACTTCCCTTTTAAGGCCAATCATCATCATCATACGAAGTAAGTTCCGTCCTCTTTAAGTCGCATTGGGCCAGATAATTAAGATACATAAGATTCTGTAGTTGATGTGGCCAGTAGATTACATTTTCGGGCACCAGTAACAGGTTTAGATTTTAGGGTAAAAAATGTCTTAGAATAGGTACTTAAAACCTCTATAAAATAGTGTACATAGTTCACCTATTGCTGTGTCCGGATAGGAAGTACATCTTCTTGGTCTTCCAGTGCTGGATGCAGACCTTGTTGCCCATGGGATACACCACATGCTCGCAGTCGGGGTGCGTCTTCAGGCCCCGGATAGCAGAGCCTACAAATTCACTTTTAACATACTTTCAAAACTTATTAATAAATAAATAAATAAATAATGCTGGACAATTCACACAGCATTATCTAGCCCCATGGTAAGCAGAACTTGTGTTATGGGTACTAGATAACTGATATACATAATACAATACATTACATAGAGAGATATTTTTTATTATACATAGAAAACGACCAGAACACCCGGAACAATTATCTGCAGATCGTACACACAATTGTTTCGAGGCGGGAATCGAACCCGCAACCTCCTGCGTCGCAAGCGGACCTTCGCCCACCGCGCCACATCGGTCGTCAAACAAAAAAATATTAAACAATTCAGATCATGTTCCAAGATATATTAAAACTACCTGTTTGTAAAAACCTAACTCAGATTGGTTAACAGAATGAATGATTATCCTAAAACTACAAAAATACATATTATTATCAACACCAACTATTACACTGAAACAAATGATGTACCTACTTATAAACACCACACCTACCATCAAATCCGACAATTGCATATGCCTCCAAATTTTTCACCTCATTAGTCATCTTTAGTTGTATTTCACTACTTACTTACAAAAATTAATGTATAAAACTAAATGTGCAACACATACTCATTCTATGTGGTGACATGTCTGTTTGTTTTTGGTTGCTAGGTGGTTTGGTTGGTAAACAAACACTTTACACACTACAGTAGCCATAGCAACAGCAACTTTTTTCTATAGATCCATAGTCGTCCTGAGTAATTTGAAAAGAACTATGAATTTTATTTTCCATTCCATACATACTTGTACCTACCTAATTTAAACAGTTTTGAGACCAAAACTTAGATTTCAAAGACTAAGCTTTGGTCATGTTTCAGTTAAAATGTTAGGTATCAAAATTATAATAACAAGCTTAATTGTCATAAAACAATCTTATTTTATTTACTAAGTATTCTTATAAACTCAAAACAATATCTTTATATACTAATCATGTGTGGTTTAAAAAAAAAAGATAAATTCAGTCATTTTCTAAGTCTCCGTCTTCTGCTTTTAACTTCATCCTCCACTTTCTGTTTGAGTTCTTCTGTCAGCCGCTTGGATTCGTTGATCATGTACTGCTTCACTTTGGATAAGAACTCTAGCAGCTGGAACAATAACAATATTATATTCTACCTAATGCAGCATATCACTGCCAGCCCTAACAAAGCAGAGTGATGAAGATGGTATAGTAGTGGGTAGATTACTACAACATTGAAGATTCATTGTTGCAATTGATGAGACAGTCACTACTGCGCATACATTCTGCATTTACTATGCCATTCACCGCGCTTTTTAGTAAATTCCTGAGATACTCTAGGCAAAGTTAAAGTTTGGTATGTACCAGCACTTGGTCCTCATTCTTCCCGATCTGCACAAACGCGCACTGCGGTGCGTGGTCGCGGTGCTCCGTCCAGGGGTCGTCGCTGGCCTCCCAGCCGTCCATCTCCTTGCCGCAGAGGAAACATTTCGCTGCATCCGCATCTTCCTTGCAGGTCCCCATCGAGTAAAACCCAGCCTCAGCCATATTCCGTACGTTGCACTTATCTTTATTGCTGAATGGCCACAACTTGAACGTTTTTATCCTTTCTTCGAGTAAATACAGTGGGCGGCTTTCCATTTTAGTACCAAGTATTTTAATTCGAATGCAGTACCTATTCAAAAACAAAAATATTTCAAAAAACGTTTTTTGAAATATTGTTTTGTTTACGTAGATAGAATACCCTTCAGTCACTATTTTATTTTAAAATATTAATATTAAAATATTATTATTGATTGTACTTGTTCGTTATTTTTTAAAATTAAAGATTGTCAATGATTGATTTAATGTGACATCTGACTTTGAAAGATCAATCCTCTCAAAGGCTAGCGTGGCTTGATAGGATGGCGAATCGCGGTGTTAGGATATTATTGTTCTGTGATCGCGGTGAACTATGCGGTGAACGCTGGAAAGACGGCGGCGGCGCGGCGGCGACGGCGCACTGTTCTACCACCACTGGAGCTGCGAGGCGAAGCCCTAGATTGGCAAACCTCAGTCCGTTACGTAAATTATAACTTCGTCTTAGTTACCCTGTATAGTGTTATCAGTTCGCTCATTCGCTGGTAACCGAGCGTAGGTATTGTAATTTTGCTCGCGCGCCGGACAATCGATCATTGTACCCCGCTTTTACTTGCAGTCCTGCTTGACTCTCAGATGCTAGGTACCTACCTACCTTCGTACATTCGGTTAGTGACGCGAAGGAATAATATTGTTTTAAGTTAACTTAACTTAAATGTACGAGTCTACTTAGGTATCTACCTACTTAACTAGGTAGATACATATTTGTATTTTATTGAAATGTTATAATAATAGAGACTGAGCTTACGGACAAACGGAATAACCGTTTAAGTTAGCTTTTAGATTAAGATTTAATTATTGTGAAACATAAATAAATATAATTGTATCGAAACTGCCACTGCGAACAAAGATCGGGGTTTACAAAACCTACATCCACTCTCGCCTTACATAATTATGCGGCGCGTGCGGCGCCGGCCGGCGTGGTATGCCCTGTTTTCCAGAACAAACCGGAGTAGGATCCAAGTGCAGCAGAACATCGCTCTCAGAGTCTGTAAAGGCGCGGGCCGATATATACGGAACATGGTTATCGCACGTGACCTGCAAACATACGACCGTGCGGACTATTCCCGCCACGCTCACCTCAACGGACTAGCTCCCCTACATGTGAGGCCGCCAGATACAAGACCTTCCTGGCGACCTCTTCCCCAGAAACTGCTGGAACTCCACGATGATGTCCAAACTCAAGAAGACCATCGCAGCCAATCGGCTGCTGAACAGCAATTGAGAGGCCTGCAGGACTCTCAATGTAACTCAAGACTCGAGTGACGTCTCTCTCGACGTTAAAGCCAGAAGAAAGAATCTAAGTTCGATTTTAACCGCATTTCGCTCGAAAGACGAACTGTTGAAGACCATTGATGATTGATGACCATTGATGAGGCAATGCAAACTGACAACGTACAAGCTTATCTTTTGCTATAACCTTTTGGTAATCATTATAAGCGTCTACTTATTAACCCTTTGTGTGTGCATGCATTCTTAACTTTGTGCTGTTTTCCAGGTACAATCAAAATGGTACTCAAAAAGATGAAACTGTTTACGTTTAGTCATCATTAATAAAATTTAATTATATTTTTTTCTGTACTAAAGTTAATGTTAAATAACTCTTCACACGGACACTGGCAGAGTTGTGGCAACACAGACACAGCGAGCCATAAAAAATAAGAAGTTGAAGTAATAATTATAATCTGTGGTAGGTACGTACCTAGTGTTTCCAGCTCGGAGGATTCACGACGGTAGGCCAAAAGTAGACAAAAAAATTCTGAAGAGAATTAATTAACACAACATTTTTATTTCTTACTAAATGTTCCCCACGTTAAATTGTAATTTTACATTTCTAGGGATAAAAAGGGCTTTTTACCATTAAGTAGTTTTTCGTGAATTGAGAACATCCTCCTTTTTTGAAGTCGGATAAAAGTAGTATAGATACCCCAAGCACAATAGGATGATGCGCCTGCTCACAATGCGCCCTATGGTAAGAGAGAACAGCGTAACGATAGCGCGTTTAAGCCGCCAATCAGCGTCATTTAGTGGGGTTTACAATTTTTTTACGTGCATTCTAATTCAAATTCTTATTAATTTATTCCATGAAATACATGTTATAAAAGTTGTTATGGTAATGGGATGTCACAATGTATTTTGCCTGATTGGGCGTACAATGTCCTAAAATTTACAATAATGTTCTACTATATTCTTAAACAAAAAATACAAAAAATTCTCAGACAAATAATAATAACAACACAGTGGACCTTTGCTCACCGATTTCAAGGCAGTCGTCAGCTTTAAGGTCACATTTCCAACTGCAATTGCATGGATTAAGCACGACAATAGTTGTCTAAATGTCCAGCCTAAACAGGTCCGCCTGAAGGTTAAGAGCATCGTTTTGAAAATCGATAATTAAAAAAAATGTTATGTCGGCTGCAAAACATAACACATGACTACTTTGAAAACCGGTAAAAATATCATAACAAATTATGACAAGTCTTTGCTCTATTTATAGCAACGTTGAGCGGGTTGTAACCTCAACCTTATTAACAACGTTAACCTTACCCGCCACTCCAAATAAATTAGTAAGTTGTGTAAATCTAACAAATACAAACAATTTTTGCGGCTCGCTCCACTCGACAGTAATCACTTCATTTTACAACGGACTCAAAAGTCGGTAACTAAACAATACGCATAAAAATACACATTGAAACAACAACTTTTCTGAAGTTCGTTAAAAAAGCCGTGGTTTTTGGCGGCTTGAACTAGAATTAATCCGGCAACTGTGGCAGGCAAGTAGTGGAAACTTTTTTTTGGATTGAATAATATCAAAATATAAATACACTGAAATCGAATTGAGATTTTAGCAAAAATGTCGCTTGCTAAAATATTCTCAGTTTCTACTCGAGGTAATTGAAAAGTTCCTGTATCTAGATTTTTTGAAATACTTGTTTAAAAGCTTTAATTTGGTCTGTTACGCAATGTTGTTTATAACCTCATCTATTGATTCAGCTGATTTAGCTTTATTAAAACTAGATCTCAATGAACTTCTGCACTGATCCAAAGACCAAAGCTGCAACGCATGTTTAAATTATTTTGCGTAACTATAGCACAAAAAGGAACTTTTTAATAAGACAGATTATATGAACTTTTAGTGAGAAGTGCGGGTGCTGGAGTGTCTGTGGTCCGCGGGGCGCAGTACAGTGCGCCGGCCGACAGGGGCGAGAAGACGTACCCGCCGAGCGTGCCGGGGTACATGTACGTGAACGGAGAGGACCCCAACATGTCCCTGAAAGAAATGACCAACCGCGCTGCCCAGACTCTGTTCTGGACTGAGCTTGCGAGAGGGTTTGCGGTCACTCTGGCTCATATTTTCAAGGTAATGTTATGTTTGGTTGCATAGGAAAATACCTACCACTTGTCTCCTCACCAAATATTGTTCCATGGGGTTCCTTGCAGCAACACATAATGGGAAGCTTTCCTTCGCCAGCAATTTGTATTCTTATAATGTTTTCTAGTAAATTTTTTTGAAAAACATTTCTGCCTTTACATGGAATTCAGTCAAAATAAAATTCAAAATGATATA
Organism: Eupithecia abbreviata; assembly: GCA_943735965.1. Classification (NCBI taxonomy): domain Eukaryota; kingdom Metazoa; phylum Arthropoda; class Insecta; order Lepidoptera; family Geometridae; genus Eupithecia; species Eupithecia abbreviata. The sequence goes on from OX030986.1 coordinate 168,067, forward strand.
TTTATAAATTGATTGTATTTTAGGAGCCAGCCACAATTAACTATCCATTCGAGAAGGGGCCCCTGTCGCCACGGTTCCGTGGGGAGCATGCCTTGCGGAGGTACCCTTCCGGGGAAGAGAGATGCATTGCTTGCAAGCTGTGCGAGGCTATCTGCCCCGCACAAGTGAGTTTCAACTATGTTACTTATATAGTTAAGTAAGATGTAGTAATAATTTGAAAAATAGAATACCTTCTGATATCCCTTACCATACCAATATGAAAACACCAAGGAAAAGGATCAATAACCCTGAACAATAAGCCTGCCCAGTGTGCTGTGCTGCCCCCTCCTGTGGGAGAGGGACATTCAGCTGAGCATGAAGAATGATAGTGCATGAACCAATAATTTTATTTCCTTCTTTTGTGATATGATTGAGTGGTGATGTGTTGTATGTTGCAGGCCATCACGATCGAGGCGGAGGAGCGGCGCGACGGGTCGCGGCGCACCACGCGCTACGACATCGATATGACCAAGTGCATCTACTGCGGCTTCTGTCAGGTGAGGGAGCAGACAGAGAACCTACCGCTCTGGCGCGGCGCGGCGAGCGACGTTTCGCCTGCGACGCAAGAGGATGCGGGTTCGATTCCCGCCTCGGGACAAATTTTTGTACGATCTGCAGATATTTGTTCATGGCGTCGGGTGGCTATGTATACAAAAAAATGTATCTACTCGAATATACAGTAATACCCCGCTTAACGCGAGGGATACGTTCCGCAAAAAATCGCGTTCAGTGAAATTCACGTATATCGGGGTTTACGATTATACATAGCCAGCATCATAAGCTACATACAAAAAATAAAAATCATTTGAATCAATCACTTTAATTCTAAAATCACTTTATGCAATGTGTTTTTCATACGGAAAAATACATCTTTTGTGTTTTGGGTAGCGTTTCTTTTAAGTTCTAAATACCTACGTTCATAGCAACTTCGCGTAATGCGCGAAATTCTATATTAGTTTTTAAGCGAAATCGCACATAACGGGGTCGCGTAAAGCGGGGTATTAGAGTATGTAGTTATGTATGCCAGTGACAAACAGGCCCGTGTTTGTCTTGGCTTCAAGTCTTGCTAAGCGCCTCACCAATTTAAAAAAAGGCTGTGTAAAATCTTTATAGTACAGCCAGTAAAAAAATTTAAAAATAGCACAGAAGTGAGTGCATGAGATGCTCCTGGTAATGTGGTGGTGTGGTGAGGACGCGAGGCGGAGCGCGTCTCGTCAGTCAGTATGTGCGAGGTGGTGTGTCGGTTGCAGGAGGCGTGCCCCGTGGACGCGATCGTGGAGGGGCCCAACTTCGAGTTCTCGACGGAGACGCACGAGGAGCTGCTCTACAACAAGGAGAAGCTGCTATCCAACGGAGACAAGTGGGAGAGCGAGATCGCGACCAACATCCGCGCAGACCATCTCTACCGCTGACAACATACCACGCTACCATACCATAGTATACTAGTGAAATGTTTAGGACCTATTTTGTAGCTTTGTTTCCTTTCCTACAGCTGGGACGTCGTTATAATATTTTTTAAGTCGAGTATAGAGGGGAGGGGAAGGAAGGCTTTGCCCTGCAGTAGGGCACATCAGGCAATGAATTGTCTAACATCATGGAAATCGTATTAAAGTAGGGTTTGTTATCGCGATGCGTGAGCCGCGGTAGCAGAGTGTTGGCCCGTGGCCGGCGGACGCTCGTTATTCCGCATTATAACGGCTCAAACGATTATAAATGATCGAGATACTCAGGTCTCCGATGGATTTCGTAGGCCCTCGCCTCCTCGTTGCGGATAGAGTGAAGCAGCGGGAGAGCGGGGTTTATTTAGTTTCCAATTAATGTTGAGGCTTATTGAAGTCAGTTAGAATCCTGATAGTGACGCGTTTCAAAACTGTAAAATAGGCCCTGAAAGTTAGAACTAATAAATTATTATTGTTTTTTGATAATAAACTAAAATCATTTCAGTTATTATTACTTTTATTCTCATTAGTTACGTTACATTTGATTTGTTAAAACTATATTTGTTCACGGAGTGGAGGCGGAGCACATGTGCTTACACTATATTACAATTATCATAACATTATAAGCAATTAAACGCAATCATCTGTGTTATCTTAGTTTATCTTTAATTGACCTACAGTGAACAAGTTCAGCCCCACAGCGTATTTGTCTATTAGAGCTCTATGGTTTCAACATACATTTAACATTTAACAATAATCGGTTGCCCAGGGGCTAAGCTCTGCGAGCCAACCGCTTCGCTGTGATAGCGGTATCATCGCACAATTATCACATACAATACAATTCTTAGTTAGATGAAAGTAACTGTAGATAATGCGTGCTTGTCATTTGCACAGATATAGATAAAATTAATAGTTTCAATTCAACCTTGACACTTTTTACAAGCGTAGCGTCTATCTATCATCTAAGGTAGAATACCAAAATGTCTAACTATTTTGGTATTGTTTAACTATATTATATACAATAATTAAGTGTAACTTACTAAGTAATCTTTGATCAAAACAGTTTAAACAATGCTAAGTAGTTAACATCTGACTGACTCCCTGCATCAGTCGCTATGCCTCCCGCATCGCGACTTGTGTCTAGCCTCGAGCAGAGGAAATGTAAACATTGCGCTATTTGGATTTTCCCTTGGTACGTTCCTCCTGACCCGTCTCAATTCGATCATCAAACGATCGATGGGCATTTTCCACTCACAAAAGGAAAGAAATACTAAGTTACAAAACTCGTCATTCTCTAACATAGTTGAGGTTATTCTTACAACTAATTAGTATGATTTCCGCCGAGTATCTTGTAGGCGTATCTGTCGAGATCCGCTCTCACCTCGGCGATGCTGCGGTCCGCGTCGATGGTGAGCACCTCGCAGCCCGCGCCCGCGCCGCCCCCGCAGCCCTGCAGCCAGTGCTCGTACGAATTATGAACCTGAAACGATGCTCCATTATTTGAAGAACGAAGGTAAACATAACGAGAGTAGTTTAGGGACATGTCCAAGGCGTACATACACATTCAGCTTCATAATGCAGAATCATTATGAAGCTGAATGTGTATGATTCATATCAAATGTGCGCCAATACGACAGAACTACAATCATCATCACTGCTGCCTATACACGTCCACTGCTTGACATAGGCCTCCTCCATAGGACGCCAGAAACAGTGGTCTGAGACGAGTTACTGAGAATGCTACAAAACTATAATATAATTAATTAATTCAGACTATAAGTATATTCAAGATGTGAAATAACATGAAGGAACCTTTTTACCTGTCAATGCATGCGAAGCCGCGGGCAGAAGCAAGTAGGTGGGTACTGAGCTAGAGCAACTAATTCATTGCTTACCTGCTGTAAATATTCCAAAGGCACCTCGGACTCCTCAGCTCTCCCTCTCTTCAGCATCCTCTCAAATACAACCTGAGGGTTTGTCCTCAAATACACTGCCAACAAACATTATTCTATGAGAATTCTAATTATTTATTTATTCACATAAGACCATATCTACAAGAAATAATGAAATAACACACCAGAAAAAGAATAATAACAATGTAGGTATATAAAAAGGTTAAAACTTGAAAACTCAAAACATTTATGAGAATCAGAATGAAAAATTCAAGAGATAACTCTTTAATGTGCCTCACAATAAATAACAATAACAAAGAATCGTTAATCGCGAGAGCACCGAGTACCTAGCGACCTAGCTTATCACTTGACCGACAGTAACCCGGCCTCACGCCTATTAGCAGGACTTAAGAGTCCTGCTAATAGGCGTGAGGCCGGGTATTGAATCTATACATTTACAACCTATACATTTAATAAATAAAGTTTCTTTAAATGAACCAGTTTGTTTCAATCTCCAAAACTACTGAATAGATCAAAGTGAAATTTGGGATATCGTAGAACATATTCATACAGCTTATACAAAATTATAACTTTTATTTATACGGAAATAGCATGTGTTTATGCTATATGCTATGCTATGTTATAGTTACAAATGAAAAGAAATTATTATAATGATAAAAAACTAGTTACCTATTAAATCTAAGCTGATGTCAAGACACTGCTCCGTGTAGTCATACCAAGCCAGCAGTGTCTGGTATTCTGGATCTTCCAGAAAGTTATGCCGCTTGGCATTCTCTACAAAACAGAATCGGCTGTTCTGCACAGACCTAAAAAAAAAGGAAACCTCTAATTTATATTCAACTTGTTATTGAGCTATGATGCTGATAGTCTTTAACCCCTGCCCCCTGATGTAAGCGTCAACACCTTAAACAAAGTCTGCAAGTAGATTTCAGTATGAGATTTCATATGATGGAACCTTATATAAGCTGACCTCTCAAACATCTTGACAGTGATGTGTGGCGTAGCGGGCGGGCTGGTCTGGATGCGGAGGCGCGTCAGGTGCACATGGTGCTGGAAGGGGAAGGTCCACTTGTGCAGGTCACTGTACACCAGGCTCAGGAGGTTGTGTCCGCTCACGTCGCGCCACTCCTCGATTGGTTCCTGAAAATAATACTCAGTTTATTGAAATAAACTAATATTGGAAAGAAATAAATTCTTGTCATTCACATTGTTCAAATCATCGGGTTAAATTGATAATGCTTATTGTAACACATGAGATCTAGTTGCTCAAATTATCAAATAAATTGGAATCGGAAAAAAAAAATTACCAGGCTAGCAAGCAGTTCACAGGTATAATGGAATGGTTATGGAGGCAAGAAAGAATATGTTAAATGCTGAAATGTAGTAATGGCACTTACAGGATGTTTCTCAACATTTGGAAACTTGTCGAAGTATTTAATGCAAGTCGACTTGCCCGAGCCGATGTTACCCTCTATGGCCACTCTGAACGGCCGCCTGCTGGCCGCGCGCGCGGCGCCACTCATTGACTTCATATTCGACATTACAGCGATGTTATGACGAGCACTCGCTGGGCGTTTTCCTTATATGTGCTCCCTTCATCTTGCAACATCGGCTATCATTACTTGAGGTCAGTTTTGTTTGATTGAGAGGTTAAACAAGAACCATCCAAAGTATCTCGTATGCTACATACCTACATTTACCATCAAATAATTTTTAATAAATACAAATTTATTGAGAAAGGGCTACTAATAAAGTTCTACTACAGTTAAACTAAACACGCAGTGCATTCAACGATGATTTAACGTTTATTTCCAGAATTCCATCAAACTTTTTGATTTGTTGACAAAATTACGTCAACTTCAACTTCTTCCTAGATGGCTCGCATCTGGATTGACGCAATTTTGTCAGTGTCGTCGGTAGATAAGAAAGAATAGACCCATAACTACTGACAAATCTGATATTGGCGTGTCGTGACAGCATTGACAGTTAAACAAAACGTCAAACGTCGTTCTCATTCCTGCGATTGCGGTATTAGAAATTACCCAGGCCAAGTCTAATCTCTGGTTGTCTCCATGTAGCCTTAGCAGAAAGTGGCAAAGCAGACACTTGTTTGTTGCCAAAATTAAAGAAGTCAAGTCATCTTAGATCTTACCATGATCTTACCCTAATAATGATGATAAAATGAAATGAATGAGTTCTAATCTACGAAGAAATAATAGCGATAAAGCCGCCCATTGTACCTGTCGCATATAATGTATTTTTGTAATTTTTAATTTGATTATGGTTTACAATAAAGAATTTTTGTATTGTATGGTATTGTAAATAATATTTCTTCGTAGGTTCTAATTATTTCAATACAATTACTTTTTATAGGTAAGAACCTACTTCTGTTAATTATAAAGTTTATACCTATGAAGCCATATAGCTACCTATTGATAAAGACAAATTTGAGACAATTTCTTTTTACCACGTTCTGTTTGTAAAAAACTAATAATTACTACGTGAGAACTAGAGAGCAGGTCTTGTTGTCACCGAGGGTAGAGAAGGAGGTAAAAAATGTAAGTTCGTCGATGTTATTCCCGAGGGATTAGTAGGTAGATTAGGGTGGTTACAGGGATGAAACGGGGTAAATCTCCTGGTCACGATTCTCTGAGTATTGAGCACATGCAGGACCTCATTTACCTAGAGTGCTCGCCATGCTACGCCATTCACCTTCTGTATAGGACATTCTTACCTTCCTGAGGAAATGATGCGCACTCTTGTTGTACCGATTATTAAAAATAAAACTGGAGACGCCTCTAGTTTGGGCAACTACAGGCCTATATCACTAGCGACGATAATAGCTAAGGTGCTGGATGGTGTGATTGATAATCATCTCAGTCATAAATTGAGCTTACACGATGCGCAGTTCGGCTTTAGGGCCGGACTCTCTACTGAATCGGCAATACTGAGTCTCAAACACACCGTCCGGTACTATACCAGCAGAAACACGCCTGTCTACGCCTGTTTCTTAGATTTATCGAAAGCTTTTGATCTGGTGGCGTATGACAGGCTTTGGCCGAAGCTGTCCGGTGATACAAAGCTGCCGCCTGAGCTAATAATGCTCTTAAAGTACTGGTATGGCAATCAACGTAATTGCATGTCGTCAAGTGGGCAGGATCATTATCGACCGAATACAAGCTGGAATGTGGTGTGAGACAGGGTGGCATATCTTCTCCACGAATTTTCAACCTGTACATGGATCGTCTGATCCATGAGCTCAGCGGCACCGGTATAGGCTGTTCAATTGATGGCAGGACAGTATAAACAACATTAGCTACGCCGATGACATGGTGCTGCTGAGCCCATCGATCAGTGCCCTCACGGTTAAAAATCTACGAGAGTTATGTGGAAGCTCATGGGCTCTGATACAACGCCAGCAAAAGCGAGCTGATGGTTTTTAAAGCTGGAGCAAAGACGTATTCCACAGTCCCATCAGTTTCGCTGGCAGGCACTGAACTGAAGAAGGTAGCTGAGTTCAAGTATCTGGACCACTGGGTCTCCGAGACTCTCTCAGATGACCTAGATATAGAAAGGGAGCGCAGGGCATTATCGGTAAGAGCAAATATGTTGGCCCGTAGATTCGCGCGATGCAGTAGAGCAGTTAAATTAAGTTTGTTTAGAGCGTACTGCCAATCTTTTTATACGTGCAGGCTGTGGGTTAAATACACACAGAAATGCTGGAATGCCCTGCGCGTCCAGTATAATAACGCGTTCAGAGTGCTACTGGGACTGACCCGCTTCTGTAGCGCGTCCGGGATGTTTGCAGAGTCCCGCGTTGATGAATTTTACGCAATAATCCGCAACAGAACAGCATCCCTGATGCGCCGGGTAAGGGGCGGCACCAGTAGTAGCTATCTGAACATTATAGCTGGTGGAAGGCTGGACACGGACTGCGCTTTTAGGAAAGCACTGGCATTATGGATGCACATTCATAATGCCATGCGTCTGTAAACGCAGGATGTGTCCCTTCCAATAAAAATGTTTTTATTTTTAGTTTTTATATTATATACTCTAACTCTTAACTCTCTATGGCTGTAACATGTACTTTGTGAAGCTGAATTAAATAAATTGAATTGAATTAGTATTTCTCCCGCAAATCTTAAAAACAGTGTCAGTAAATGAATAAGAAGTCAATTTTTAGTTTTTTCAAATCAATAAAATAATTTTAATTCCTAGGCTCTACAATAAGCTTGTATCCGTTCTCGGGGCGCAGCACGAAGGCCCTCGGAGACAACTTGGCGGAGAGCGCGGTGGCTCTGGTTCTGTACTTGCGAAGGAAGCGGAGCAGGAATACCTTGGCGGTCTGGACTGCGAAACGGGAACCTGTCGAAACAAATAGGTTACCTATATTAGTAGGCGGTCGGTACATGGCGAGGCACACTAACATTATACCTACAGATGGTAGAAAACTCACTAATATTATTTCACACATGGAATGTTATGTGTACAAAAATGTGACTGTTGTCTGCCATGCATACCCTCGTATTTACTACAATAGATGGGAGTACCATGTAATGTAGGCAGTAGAGGGCTTCTACTCCATTAAATACAGTCAAAATCAATCAGTCCTACTGTAGAACGGCACTACTTATATAAGTGTCTGAAAGTTGGTTAGTTCTCACCGATACATTGCCTAGGTCCGGTGCCGAAGGGCAGGTAGGTGTAGGGCACGATCTTGTGTTTGTTCTGGGCCGAGAACCGGTCGGGGTCGCACCGGCTCGGGTCGGGCCAGTACTGCGCGTCCCGGTGCAGCGAGTACAGCGGCAGCCACACGTGGATGCCGGCAGGAGCCTGTCAAAGAAACCACATTGTTCCAACAACGCCAGAATTATTCTTCTCCATCCCGGTTTTATACGAAAAAGGTTATTATCAGTTTGAGAGATCAGTTCTAATTCAGTAATTTGATTTGGAGCTGTATATAATCGCCCGGTCACTCGACTTGCGGCATGCCTGCACTACTTTTCGACTCGTCGCTTAGGCAAACAATAAAATAAACCTCTGCATAAAAAAATCTTTGTTGGCGACATCGTGACACCGAAAATAGAGAATAACCTCTCCGTACTGCCAGTTTAGTCCTTGCGCAGTCCAGTTTGCACGACCTTACTTGCACGTGTGGCCACTCTACCTGTACCGTGTTCAGTCTTTTGACTATTTCTTAACTGTACAAAATGAACTGCACAAGCAAGACGAAGCGTGTGGTCAGGCTATTCCCTGTTAGCCGTGCGAGTGCTGTGAGTTTAGGTGACTTCGTGTATTTCAGTACGTTGTAGGTGTCATCACTGTATTCGTGAGATAATAGATAAAGGTACATGTACATAAGTACTTTTTAAATTTAGGTACTCGCACTTCCGCACGCAATGTAATTTAGTTTATATAAGTAAGTAAAGAGGTCCTATATATCAAATAGTATATAATATACTTACAACAAGTCTATCCTTGCTGCCCGGGGAGGTGGGCCCGAAGTCGTACGTGGCCACCGACCGCCGGTCCACGGCGCCCACGAGCGGCCACAGTCTCAACACCTCTGAAAATGCACATTACAATTATGTATTAACATTGGACCTCCCTCACATTGACAGGTTTCAAATTTAGATCCTACTCTGGCTGGAGAATTATTTACTTATAATAGTTACAATATCCCCGAACCTGGATCTGTTGAAGGGGTAGGTAGGTATTCTTATTCGAAAATCTTTCAAGCAAAACAGGCCCACGCTAAACTGGCTTGCCTACACCATTTAACATTCCTATCACGCCAACGCTAGCGGTTTCTTACCACTGACACACATGTCCAAATACTCCAGCTCTTGCAGCTGTTCGTAGACGTCCTTCGTGGCGTCCACCTCGTCCATTCTCCTGTGCAGCTTCTCCTGCACGTCAGGGTTGACAGCCATCTCGTACAGGAAGTAATTGATCAGGTTGGCGGTCGTGTCGAAACCGGCCGAGTAGAAGAGAACTGCTTGCGCCACCAAGTCTAAGTCGGAGAAAGTTACTTCTGGAAAAAGGGAGAATACATTATTAACTGGTGCATGAAAGAGCAGTTCTAAATGTTTAGGATATAATTTTGAACATTTGCTTGACGAGATGACCACTAAACTGTGTTGCAATTAGTGGTTATAATATACTAAGAGTTAGGTAAATGAGGTGACAATCAGGCAAATCTGAATCATAGCTTGTTATTTTGCACTTTCAAGTGATTTTAAAGTTGTTAAATAGCTCTAATCAACGATTTAAATCTTTGACTATGATCTTGACGATGCCTGGACCTATTCACAAAGAATGAACCTCAATATCTGTTCATGACATGCACGCTATGTTTGCATTATAAAGCCCTGACCTGAGACAGTCTGTAAGCACGTGGGTCGTGTCGCGGCCCACAGCTGTCGCTGACAATTTGTACGTAGATCAAATTAAACTGGCCCACAGAAGCCTAAAGATTTCGTCTTTCTCACGTAGCTTCTGCGGGTCACTAATATCTACATTACTTGTCTATGTGCATCCAAATGGTACCTACCTTTTCTATTTGGACGGTTGACCACGCACGAGGTATAGCATCGACATTCGACATACGAATGCCGTAAGGTTTGACTATCGGCAAGGTCGAATCAATAACTCATCTCGCTATCTTCACACTCCCTAAACACAAAACGTAATAAATCCTAACAATAACAACGAAGCAAAAAGTTAAGTACTTATACTTACATAAATTCGCGCCTCAAAATTACAGAGTTGTAAAAACCTGCGTGTAAATAAGTAGGTACCACTGTGCCTATTACTAGGTACTTCTTATAAACATTACATAATGAAGTACTAATCCTGTACAAAAGATCTGTCAAGAGCACGTCTTAATTAAATTCTTAGATCTCTCGTCAATCAAAGTCAAACTTCGCGGTAAGCGCGGTTTATGTGCTAGCGTTTAGGTACTGATTAGGACTTTAATTTTATTTCAATTGAATGCGTTTATAGTCGCCCTGCAGTCTGTACCTGTACAATCGTCTAACTCTACTGTTACAATCGTCCCTGGTACAATCAGTTGCGAATAGGCACAGTAGCCTGGGTACAGCTAGCTGGCACAGACCCATTTCATTACCTTCATCCCTACCACCAACTTCCTCAAAACAAAAATCCCCTAACTAAATTGCCACAGCCCTAGTATAGATCTGAGGCGATTGGCTGTGGCGGGGATGAAGGTAATGAAATGGGTGTGGAGAGAGATGAGAATCTCAGGCCCTAGCACTATGTAGGTACCAATCCTAACATAGATTTCCCTCCCTGTTTTGAGGTAAGTAGGTATCAATCTTCACCAGACACCAAATCGCTAAACCATCGCTGATCGCCCCCCCCCCCCCTACTCCGCCCCCAATCAACTGTACAATGTAACAAATTAAAGTAAACCTTACTTTCCGCGGGCTTCGTGTTGTTGTTGTTGCCGTCGCAATCCGCTTCCTTCAGCTTGCCTGAAACCATGGACTATGTTAGGTACGTAACTTTACAAACTTCCGCATTTGACTTCACGTACTAAGTCTCAAATTAGCTTGGCTTGTTTTATTAAAGGAAATGTCCTAGATTTTATTTGGTTGTAACCTATTAGTTTTATAAAGTGCTGCGCGATTTGTAGGAATGTAGGTAAACTTTTTGCTTTCAGTTTAAGAACCCATCCGTTTGTTTTGGAAACAAACCATTATTAAAAGCCATTGTAAGTAAAAACGTCGGCACTGAAACGTGCAGTTTCAATTTATAAGGGTCTGCCGAGGTAACAGGTGTAACGACACGCCCCGCGCCATGCGAGAGCACCAGGCTAGAGGGGCAGTTGGGATAAAGCAGTGAAGTTGCTCATTTGGACACTGGGAGATACTCCTCCTAGGCACTTTGTACGACATTCAGAGATGATTCATGTTGTGTAGGTATGTAGCATGTTTTGGATCACAATCTAGTCTAAGAACCTTATGATTAATTTTTAATATTGATGATAAGATTGTTTTCTGTTTTGCATATCAATAAATAAAGTGGTATTTTAATAGTTTGTGGTTCGGTTGTCGTACCTTGCGCAGCATCCACCAGTACCTGTATGAAGTCAGGTCTGGGCGGCACGCGGCCCTCGCGCCGCGCCCGCATGGCCGACAGGAAAACCTCGCAGAACTGCTCCGTGTCTTTGCTCGATATTATATTCACCTTCAACAGCTGTGGATAAACGTACAGAGAGGGTTTTGTATGAGCATGGCTACCTTCTTAGGTTGGGGAACGGTTGACACCTGTTGCAACAGTGGCGTCATCATCAGCCTATATTACTCTGATGGACATAGGCCTCCCCTAATGAGCGCCATAGCCGCTGTCTTAGCTTGCAACATCCAGCATCTGCCTGCAGTCTTTTGCAAGTCATTGTCCCACCTGACCAGAGGGCGTCCTACTCAACGTTTGCAGAGTCGCGGTCTCCACTCAAGAAAGAACACGTTTACCCCAGCGGTTGTCAGTTCGGTTTTACCCGAGATATAGCAACTAAACAGTGGCATGCCACTGTCTAGAATTTCTCCTTGGTTAAGATTTGTTAAAAATGATAAAATGAATCATTTTATCACTTTTTCGACCTTTTTCAGATTTTTTATCTAGGTATATACGGGAACGGAAATCGGGTTTCATCCGCTGCGCGCGAAGTCTTTGTCCGCTCCTGAGATCTCCGTAGTAGTAAAGTTATAGTATACCGATAGGCGACAGTTACCTTCATGAGCGTGGTGAGGTTCGCGTATCCGAACAGTTTGAGTATCTGCGTGGTGTCCTGCACTATGGCGGCCTGCCCGAGCCGGTAGAGGGCGTTGCGCGGCTCCCGCAGCGAGTCCGCCGCGAACCCGAACGCGCACGACGAGATCACGTCGCTCACGTACGGCATTGTGATCTGGAACCGACGAGAACCTTCACGAAACATCTTCTGGGAACTTACTCCCAGATCGATCATCAAACAATAATGTGCCTGACTGACATTTTGACTTTCTCATCAACCACTATACAACGGTGAAGAACGCATAGAATGATGATGATGCGGATAAAAATTAGCAAACTCTAATGAGCAACCTCGATTACGGATAAAAAAGTTTCTTGTTCGTTTCTTTACCTCAAAAAGATTGAAGTGAACAAAACATCAAAGTGATCACTTTCCTAGTTTTACTTTGTGTTATTTGAATGTTGTGACGTGGCGTCGTGACGTGGAGGCCTGTGACGTCTAAAGGTAATAAAGCACTTTGATATTTGATACTGTTTTTTTTAATTTTTTTATTATTATTATCAGTGGGGGCCAGGGGCCTACTCACGTCATTGACATCCATGAGGGTCTGGCCCCGCACCATGCCCTGCAGGTAGTCCTCCACCGCCCGCGCGCCCTCCTCCATGAGCGGTAGCATGCCCTTGCAGCGCGCGCTGGAAAACGCAGGCGTCACGGCCAGACGCATCGACCGCCATTTTGCACCTGGAACCATACACTATGACTAAATGTTCATAATATAGCTTGAAAAATCTATATTATATAAAAGAAAGTCGTGTTGTTAAACATTTAGCTGAAAATTGGTGGAGACGGACATAGGATACTTTTTATACCAAAAAATAAAATATTCCTCTAATTCGAAACAAAGTTCGCGGGGTCAGCTAGTAGAAGTATGACTGGCTTGTACCTTTCAGCATGATGATGTTCCTTCCGAAGAGAGGGTCGCAGTCCTCGTCGATGTGCACCCCGCGGTCCGAGAACTGGCTGAAGTCCCGGACCGCGATCTGGCGGATGAGGTCCGGCGCGCGCGGGACCAGCGTCGGCACCAGGTACTGGTACAGACCGAAATATCTGCAACACACCTTCACGGTAACTACTTCAACTCTGTAAGAGTTTCATTATTTTTACTTGTTTGTTTGTTGTTTTGATAGAAATTGTTAGCATATGTCTATAAATTATTCAATGTTGTAACTTTTTGACTGGCTCGCCACTCCTGTCAGACTTTATGTCGCGACCTGTCAGAGGCCGGCATGACTGTCACCGATGATTGACGATGTGCAGAGTGGCTTCGCAGTTCGCATTGCCGTCTCGACACTCAACCAGAGAGGTCGACCATGGGAGGTGTTGGGTTTGTGGTGAATTTAGAGGTGTGAGTATTACCTTGTTAGTATTTAGGCTTTAAACCCTTTGCCATGAGAAGGTAACTTAATTTTGAGATGGACCGTTAGTAGATAGGTGAGTCGCTAACAGATCAGAAGTGGAACGTATCCATAACCACGTGATATATTTAATTTTTTTTTTTTTCTGTTCGTTGTGCAATCATTTTCATATGACCGGCAAAAGGTTAGTCGGATATGTGAAACTGGTCAAAAAAAGAAATGGGTTAAATCCATAAAACCACGTGTTATCTTTGAACTTCAAAGGTTAGTCAGACAAGATTGTGGAACCGATCAAACAAAGAAATTGGTAGAATCCATAAAACCACGTATTATTTTGTATTTCGCATTCTCTGTTCGATCATGCAATCTTTTTATTAATATATGGCCGGCAAAAGCCTACTTCAACATTTTTTATTATATAACCTTCGATTCGACACTTTGTCCATAATTGGTTGGAAGAGATCGCTACTAGCGATAAGGCCGTCGTTTGTGACTCACAATTTAACAAACAAACTCTGTACCAAATCATGTTTTGCTTATCTACCCTAACTATAGACTAAAAGAGAGTTTTTTGCAATTATCTCGTACACGGTAAGAGATACGTCAAAAATAACCAAATTTTTACCCCCTTTATAAAACCCCACTCAAAGAATTACCAATTATTCTGAACCACTTTGGATGACGTCATCACCAAATTTCTTGATGGTGCAATATATAATAATCTATGTTATTGTTACTGGGATTTGTTAACATAATTTGCAGCTAAATGTTGAATAGAACATAGTAGGGACATCATTCCTTACAAAATACGTTGCTTGGTTTAAATGTCATTCCAGCGGGAAGCACACGCGCCGACTGCCGCGCCCAGAGCGCGAGGGCACTGTTGCTACGCTGTCGAAGGCAGGGTATCCACACTGTCCAGGGTACTGCTGCAACAGTCCAGGGCGCTGCTGCCACGTTGTTTAGGGCGCTGCTGCCACGCTATTTAGGGTTGTGCTGCCACAATGCCCAGGGTGCGGCTGCTGCGCTGTCCAGGTTGATCCTGCCACGCTTTCCACAACACTGGTGCCACGCTGTCCAGGGTACAGCTGTCCCAGTTATGATGGAAAACGCTATCCGTTTTCTATTATCGTTTATAAAAAACAGTAAAGAGGGATAACGGTTTGTAGGCGTTATTAGCAGCGACCAGGTGCGGCTTAGATATTCCCATTAGACCCAACCGGTACCGAACCTGTACTGGAACCGAATCGGAGGTGACCACCCCAGCTGCTTGAGATTAGGTATTTCAAAAGATGGCTACATGGTATTTCATAAGCAGGTACTTAATACAACATATCAATGGTAAGGTAAAAAAAAAAAAAAGGATGTTAGTAGGTACTATAACTTGAGTTATAGTACCCGTTGTGAGTTGTAGTTCTCTAATTTATCTGTGTTATTTTATAATGTGCCTTTCCTATTGTAACATGTGCTGCAGTTGTCAAATAAATGTGTTATCTATCTATGTTGGACCAGACTGAAAATGATGATTGAGTTGACGCTTGATGATTGAAATTCAATGGTGCAGTGCAGACCCTACTGTGTAAGGTTGATATTTTCTTTGTTTATTCACCAAGAAACTTAGCTAGGTTTGCAAATATTTAGATGCAGATTTAGAACATGCCTGCATAGACTAGCGTGGTTGCTGACGGCTAATTAAACGTTTCAGCTGATGGGATTGAAAATTGTTTATTTGTATAAAAGTATGTTACTTTACACGCTAGACAGTTGTTAGGACATCCTTCTAAGTATGTAAGTATACTTGTGCCAGGATACTAAGGCATTTAAAATTACGAAGCTGGGTAGGTTTGCGACTTTATAAAAGTAATGAATAGACATAATATGGTTTTTACACTTTAGGGAATTGGTCACTAAGTAAGCGTCTAACCTTCCTTGTACTGGTGTTGAATATTTATTTATAATCGTTTATTTATAATTATAACATAAGAATAAATATGATCTCGTCTCTAATATAATATGTACCTCACTGTTTCTATTAACTAATGAATTAAAGGAGCAAGAAGCTCTATAGATAAACGCATTCTGCCTATGATTGATCTTTGTTATCTGGAAATAAAGAATTTTAATGTAATTAAATAATACAAACTTCTTTATCAGAGCTGTGTTACCTCTTTTGAGCAAATGCTGCTCAAATAATGTCTGCTTCGCAAATTTTGGTTTTTGGTAGATTGAGATTTTGTTTGTACAGAGCCATTTTAAAATACACAAGGATGATACAGTGACTGGGTGCGGTCTGCATCCTTTTGTGGCATACTATTGTTTCCCTATCTGCTGTTGCCCCAGATTTAAACAATATAGTACATTTAACGTAATTTTGATGACACAAAGCTACGAGTATGATACATATTTTGAGAGCAGTGCTTCATTGCTAGGGACTTTTAATATTACGTCAGCTCGAAAGCTGCAGTTTATATTTCGATATTCAAATAATTAATTACAATCTAAAGCTGTACAGAGGTATTTATAATTTGGCTAATTATTATCGCCGTAGAACTTGTTATACACACAATGCGAACAAAAAAATAAATAGCTATGTAAGTGCGTTGGCTGAAAGTATGATTCGGTATAACGTAAGAGGAATGTATTATTTGGGTTTTGGATTATTTCTATCTAGGCAGTCGATGACTTGGCCTTGAGAGTTGTTAATTCCTTTTTTGTAAGCCAAGGGATTAAAACATTTAGTTGGGGAAATGATGTCATCGCCAGAATGGTCATGTTTATTTGCTTTTGTTCTTGACATAATATTATGAGATCAATTATGTTTGTCAGAGAGAGGTCCCAAATCCTGTGAAAGACACATTCTTCTAATTTTGACCAAATTGACCTCTCATTGTAAAGTGTTTGCTAAGTAATTTGATAGTCCGCATAGTCAATGATGAACAGCGCTAACGGGCGTCTATCGAGAATGTTATGTTTTTCATGAAATCGTAAATATTTTGTATAAATATGTTTTTTCAAATGTCTTTGTAAAAATTTGAACAACAGCGATGGCATATCACTATCTTGGTCTTTGTTCTCGAAGATAGGCTGCACAACTTAAGATGCCATTTTGGACTGTCGGCTGTTGAGTTTGCAGTAGCTTTTTGTTATTGTTAAGAGATAAGAAATTGGCTGATCTAATTTCAATGTCATGAATATCAATGGTGGACATATTCATCTGACGATAAGTTTGCTCATTTTAATTGTTACTTACATAGGTCTCGTTTTATGAGACGAATTAATTAATTATTTTATGAAAATATATTATGTTGTATATCATTTTCAATATATAATAAAAGAGGGCGCTCTAGTGTCGCCTTTGTTTCTAAAGATGCGATGGTGATATATCTACCTATGGGATACCCACGCTGGTTGTTTATGAGTAATTTAATTAATTTTTGACAGTCTGAAGCTTTGCATTTCATATTCTTATATTACCTATCATTTTGTACTTAAAAAAAGGGGTGCTCTAGCGTCGCCTTTTGTACCTCCAAATATGTGATGATATCTGCCTATGAGATATTCACACTGGTTGTTGGGAGTCAATTATCCTTGATAGTCTGAAAGGTATTATAAGTAGTTTCATATTCTTGTATATTATTTTGTATATTTGGGAAACGGAGGGTGCTCTAGTGTCGCCTTTTATACCTCCAAAGATGCCATGATAATATCATTGCCTAAAAGATATCAAAACTGGTTATTAACGAGTCATTGGTTTTTGACGGCCATACAAGTTGTAAAGGGGTCTTTGTAAGATTGATCGTAGGCATAGACCTCGGTTTCGAACCAAATTGTGAATCAGACATTCTATGCGAGCATTTAATGTAGATGCATCTCTAAATTAAAATGTCATTGGTTACATTGGATCTTAGACTTATTCCAAACTTTATTCGAGAAATTCCAAAAACAGTTGGGGCAACTTTTTGAAATTGTCGCTGTTGACAGTATCGTGCTGAAGCCAATTCAAGAGGTTTAAAGAGAAGTCAAGTCGAAGTCTTCTAGAGACTATTAATTCGTGCTCCTCGGAAAAAGGCACATAGGCGAATGTCTTGATGCGATTCACGAACTTTTAATTAAGTACAATGTTTTTGAGAATGCCATTCCTTGGTATAATAGTGGTATATTGGTATTGGTGTCACGGGCTGTGGCTGAGATGATTTAAGATAGTGGCAAGGGCCGTCGTAGCGTGGCCCGCGATGCAATTGTTGCAGGCTTGTATAGTGTTTTGCTCAAATAATGAGATTCTTTTGTAATACATTAAGTTTTGTTTTGAATATCACAAAAATTTATGTAGAGTAATATGGAGCTCTATAATAATGTACGTTGCTGGTCCAGCATTGTCTATTTTGCCGGTGCCTGTTCGAATAAGGTGACGTCCCTGTGAGATGTTTGAAAAGCCGGAAAGTTTTAATTTGCTCAGGAAATATTGTTAAAATGATAGACGGGTTAACAACGAAATGTAGTTGGAAAACCCCGGCCCTTGAATCAGAAACATAGAATGTTGTTATCGAAATTATAACTAAAGGATATCTTTAGTTCTTTTAGTCATACATTCAGGATATCCCGGGTCCTCTTAAGCATTACTATGGAATGTGTCTGGTGTATTTAGTAGTTTGTCAAGAATACCCCTGGTTCTTGTCAACATAACAGAGGATAGCCCTGGTCCTGTAGTCATGTGTCAAAGATACCCCTTGCTATTGCAATCGTGACTAAAGGATACCTCTAGTTATCTTAGTCATAAATTCAGGATACCCTTGTAATCTAGTTAATTTAGTCGTATGTTAAGGATACCCCTGGTCCTTAAAGTAAGGTTAAGGATATCCCTGGTCCTTGTATTTGTATGTCAAGGATACCCCTGGTCCTTGGAGTCATAAGCCAAGGATACCCCTGGTCCTTGGAGTCATAAGCCAAGGATACCCCTGGTCCTTGTAATTGTATGTCAAGGATAGCCCTGGTCCTTGTAATTGTATGTCAAGGATACCCCTGGTCCTTGGAGTCATAAGTTGGAGATATCAATGGTTCTTATTATAACTAAGAAACATCTCAGATTTTGTTATTATTAGTAGATACATTTAAGAAACTTAAAGATTTAACTGGAAAGTTCCAGTGGTTAATTGTTTAAGGTCGTGCTCGTCCTGGAAAGCTTTCACGGTGACGCTGATCTACCGCTGCAGGAAGAGTGAGTCCCGTTATTGCCTTAATTTCAGGCCAGCAGCGGGTTGGTGACTGACTAATTGTGTAATATATGATCAAGTAAATAAAAAAAATAAATAAAAAAAAAAACAACAAAACTGTTACATTTGAGAAATTTTGATTTTTTAATTCGTAGAACATTTTATGAATAATGCTATTGTACTTGTATCATGTGATGTCTTTTTAATGATCTGTAACTGGTGTATAATAAAGTATTTTTTGTATTGTATTGTACTAATGCTTCATACTCCATGTTAAGTAAGTTTGCAATGCCCGTACGAGGGCGTACGCTATAATTGGATGGCCGAGTGTTAGCATATGTCTATAAATTATTCAATGTTGTAACTTTTTGACTGGCTCGCCACTCCTGTCAGACTTTATGTCGCGACCTGTCAGAGGCCGGCATGACTGTCACCGATGATTGACGATGTGCAGAGTGGCTTCGCAGTTCGCATTGCCGTCTCGACACTCAACCAGAGAGGTCGACCATGGGAGGTGTTGGGTTTGTGGTGAATTTAGAGGTGTGAGTATTACCTTGTTAGTATTTAGGCTTTAAACCCTTTGCCATGAGAAGGTAACTTAATTTTGAGATGGACCGTTAGTAGATAGGTGAGTCGCTAACAAAATCAAATGAAAATCGACTGAATTTATTTTTTAATTCTCCAAGCTACATAGCTACCCACATCCATACATACATATGTACATCAATCTTGACAGTTACAATGTAAAATAAAAACTTAAAAAATCAAGATACAATTGGCGGTCTTATCGCTCAAGTGCGATCTCTACTAGACAGTTTTGGTTAATATAGTTTGCCTGAAAAAGAAATAATAAATTTTTAGGATTCCCTAAACAAGCGTATATATATAGTATAAGGCAGCTCCTTCCAACAAACCGTACGAATACTTAAAGTCTGTTTTTTCAAACGCTGCGAATAATGTAAACAAAGTAATGTCACTCGATGTCACTGTCAAAGTGACTAGAAAGTGGAGCTAAACCTTGTTTTTTTATGGATCAATAAGTAGGTATAGGTATTTTCCGTGGCTTTGCTTGAACAGGAAATTTTCGATAGAAAAAATTAATAATCTAACTAGACCCAAGGCGACTCCCACCGTAAAACGACTAACGCTAGGGCTAACCTGCAAACCAGAGCTTTACACACTGGGAGTTATTTTCGGTGCGTCTTGGTAATCCTAGGTTCACTAATCACTCTACACTATGCTATGATTGTACCTATCAACAAGAACAAGGCAACATTTTGCTGTGCCCTCAGACCTTGAATAAAACAAACAAATAAATGCATTTTTTTAGAAAAGTACATTAAAACTAAGTTTATAAGTACATTATATTTTCACTGCCTAAATGAATTCTAACCTAGTCCTACAAGAGAGCAGCATTATTTATCCATGGCTTCGGAACTAAATAAAAAACTAAATATACTTTTTTAGTTATTTTATTCGTAAATACTATTATGAGAGCAGTTGTTCAGGTGTTAAGTACATACTAATATCTGAACAACTGCTCTCATCATCTGATTCAGTGATATTTATAATAAACCTATCACATACATTATCAATTAAATTATTTTGTTTGAATATTTCGTTTTCGACTTTTATTGTGTGGGTAATATAGTCTGCCCATTTCAGGGGTGTCACCTCTTGCAAACCTTCATGTAGGAATCTTTTTACATCGATTACTTTAAAAGTTATATTTTTTTTTCGACTTACCCCTTTACCCGAGCCCACACAAGCTCAATAGGGTTGAGCTCACAACGGCAGCGTGCAGTTGTAAGACGGTGACATAAAGGGCAGCCAACTCATCCACAGCATATTTATTGTATTCACCTTTATTTGCTTTAACAATGATGAGTAACTAATGTGTTTTATAAAGTAAATTCGTATATTTTGTACCCAATGTGTAGTACTAACGCACCGGAAAAGTTTTCCCCAGAATGTGAACAGTATCACAAAATAATTACCCATAACAAATGTTTATAATTTCATTACCTTTGTAAGAAACCTAAGTATTCGAATAAAAATAAATAAGACCACGATTCATATAAAATTTGACAAGTTTCGGCTAAAACAAAAAATCCTACATTTTTTTATGACAAAACGTAACCAATTCGTCGTTACCTTCTACAAAGGAGTTTTTTTTTTACTGGTGTCACCTATGTTTTGGTTTTTGGCAGCGTTGTACGAGACAGACCATAGGGTCCGTTGTCTGTCCGTCACATAGTTCTACAAAAGGTAATAAGTTTTGAAATCTGCGGTTTTTTTCAGAATGGGCCTTAATATTTCATACCATAAGTACTATTTGTATTGTATGGTATAATAGGTATGTACCCACATAGACAAACTAATAAATTACCTTTCATTCTTAAATTTTTGATATCCTGTCGAAATAGTATCGACGAAGTTCTCTCGACCAAAGGTCGCGGATGCCAAATTTCCAAAAAGCGGTATCGTGGGTAGAGTGCTCACTCCTCTCGACTGGAAATATCGCAGTCGATGTCGCGAGTACACGTACAGGCACAACACTAGCAGACCGACCAGATACCACATCACTAGTAATTTCAAACACTAAACAAAACTGATCACAATTTTTGAGTTCGAAAACCGGAAGAAAATCTAAAGAACACTCGAAGCGATTTCTATCCGAAAAACATTTTTGAATCCAACGAGTATTCCAAAATAGATGCACAGGGCCGAGAAAACAAATGACCGAATTTAAAGTTCCTACTTATAAATTTTAATTAATAAGTTAGAACATTTTCTAATTGTTTTGGTTGAAATGAAGAAGAAATTGCACGAACGCGTTTCGACAGCAGCGCAGACAACAGAATTTAAAAAGTAGGGCCTTAGAAAGTGTCGTGGAGTGGGGCGAGGGGGGGGGGGGGGCACACGGGCGTATGTGCTCTCGAGACATCTTGACCATGTTGAGGTATTGCATAACTTTGGAGAAATGCGGAGATAACTCGACTTCTTCACTTTCTGTATCAACTAAGTTACCAATGAGAATAACCGGTATTCAAAAGGTACATTGTTAAAAGTTGACGCCGCGAACCCCGTTTGTTTTTATATGGTGGAGTCTAGCTCGTCAGCGTGGAAA
This sequence comes from Eupithecia abbreviata, assembly GCA_943735965.1. NCBI lineage: Eukaryota > Metazoa > Arthropoda > Insecta > Lepidoptera > Geometridae > Eupithecia > Eupithecia abbreviata. Next base: position 189,968 of record OX030986.1, read on the forward strand.
ATTGTATGAAAAAATAAAAGACATTTGCGCCAGCTTTGAAAATGAAAAATTGTCTATAGGTAAGGTACTCTAAAATGTAGAGAAAAACCATAGCTGTCTCTACTAGACACGTGCAGTAGGCATTGTACATCTTACAACAACGAGGAACCTTCTTAGTCTTTTAGGGCAACTCATATGCATGTAGAATACCTTTTTTTTTGTATGTATGTATTCCATACAAAAAAAAATAAAAAAGTATTCTGTTATACACTTCGTATGAAGTGTAGATTAGAATCATCGATATTATAATAAATAAATAAATAAAATAAATAATGCTGGACATTTTTATTATACATAGAAAAAGACCAGAACACCCGGAACAAATATCTGCAGATCGAACACATCGTGTATATGTACTACGAACTTTAGTAGTTTTATATGTACCTACTGAAGTAATGGTCTAAAGTAGTATCAATCTGTCCCAAGAAACAAAAGATACTTAACACAAGCTCTAATTTACTTCTGTTTATTTCAAAGAAAGAAAGAAGAACCCGCTGCCTTGCTTGCTACTCGGGCTAAAAGATATCTAAATAAGCGGAATCGAACATAAAACTATGGTACAGTCAGCGTCTCTTTTGAGTGAATACCTACTTGAAATGTATGAGTATGACATTTCAAGTTATTTCAAGATGAATCCAACTGCGTATATCAAATTGCTTTTACGTTTTTCAGATTATTTTGACTACTCTAGATGCTCATATCAAGTTAACGCTGACTAAATACCTATGCAAGTGAGAGTCAAGATTGAGTACTAATGGAACCCATACTATCAATTTTACCAAAAGTAACAAATAATGAAGATCTATCCAGTTGTCAAAGTTCTCTCTCCCTTGAAATATTATTTTTTATTTAGTCTCTCCAATCCGACTGTTTTACCAAATTCTATCTGAACGTAAATAGCTTCCCCTTTTAAAACATTTCGTAGCGTTGTCTCGCGCATTCGCTTACTTATTTACTAGAGAGATATAACAGTGTTTTATGTTCAGATCCTGCCTTCCTTTCCGAGTTTGTCATATTATAGTCTCCACCAAGCGCTGAGCTGCACTCCCAACGCCCCGAAGAAGCAGGCCAGGCGTTACTCTAGGTTCCACATCCAGTAAAGCATTGTAACAATAAAAGTAGAATTAACTTTTGGACCCGTGCCGTGACCGACCGTGACGCAGTTGTAATATATTCAATTCAATTCAAATTCTTTATTATCAGACATCAAAGGTCCATAAAAAACACATACCTACACAAAATTACAGAAAAAAAAATACAATTACAACGAAGAAAATATAACCAAAATAACTAAATCTAGAGTATGAGTAATTTCACCCAGTGGTGTCGTATTGGGCAGTCATATTTATTAGATATTACTTTCAGGATGCTGTTGTTATTACCTGTCACTCATCAGGTCAGGAATAATTCTAAATCGGGTCAGGAATGCCCGGAAACATGAAACCGGTCAAGTGAGAGGAGAGCATTTTGATTGTTCAAAGTAATGACAATAACCCTAAGAAAGGTAATCTTTTTTAAGGGTTCGATTTCTATCGATGATAGATAGATATATAGATAAATCATTTATTCGACACTGCAGCACATGATTATAAGGTAGCAATAGTAAAAGTAAAGTAAACAATAAGTAACAGTAAAAACAAATAACAAGTGGAGATTTAAAAATTGTGTGCGTGCTGCAGCCTGTCAAAAAGGTAATAGCTCAGCGGAAAAGCTTTGCTCTAAGAGCAAAACACTGATATTCAGTATTACCCTTTGAGGCGACCAGAAGAACGATACACTGACATAATAATGATGTATGATTGCATAATATTTTAAATACAATCGAATTAATGACTGTGCAGTGTAATGAGAACCAACTATATGTATATAAAATTTGTAATGATGTGTTTTTGTTTCTGTGTAACTAAAAAGTTTCTGTGTAATTATAAAATAAATATAGATACGCATGGGTCGGTATTTAGTGGCGGTGTAATTTCGTCGGAGTATTTGGGCCTTGGTTTGGCTGGACTCGGGAACCATTTAGGAAGAAGTAGCACTCTCGGTGTTTTTTATCTTTGGCAAACGAAGCGTTTCGGAATACCCTCTTTTTGTTTTTGTAACAGTAAACGTTTGAAATGTAATTTAAAAGTGAATTTAGTGTTAAGATTACGTAAAGGTGGAGGTATATTGTTCCAACACTTCGTTGCCAGATATCGAAAACTACCATGCAAGTATCTGCTTAAGAGTTGATACTATCTGAAATCGGTTATTTTCAACGATCATATCTTCCACAATTCTGAAGCATGTACTTTGAGATTTTAATATGTTATAGTTCAGGATTGATGCTAGACCACTAGTGTTTCGAAAACACGATTACATGAAATTTTCTCGATAGAAAAAAAATCCAAAGTTCACTCTAAACTGTACTTTAAACCGTCGCTATTCAATAGATACGTTAAAATAAGCCTTGATACTTTATACAGTAAACAATCAGAGTATAAAGCAGACGATGTGTGTTTTAGATTTTCAAAATTACTATTATTTTTACCGTAAAAAAATAATACCTAAACATTCACGCGCTATCTTCCGTCCGGGCCATAATTCAGTCTAGCTTCGGCCTTCGGACGGGGAGCCTGTGTCGCTGCTCCGCGCTTCGTGTCATCGGACTTTGTATATTTGTAAATATGGGAAATCTTTATAATAAGTGTAGAAAGCGACGACGGAATCATAAAAAAGATGGAAAACACATGAACGAGGTTATAAATTAAGTACCTACCTACCCTACACGTTGAGGTGAGGTGAGGTGAGGATGTGGATTGTGATTTGTGAGTAAGTAAATGTCGCAGCCAAACTAATTATTTTTTATTTTATTTTAGAAAACGTCGATTAGAAAGTACAGCTCCTATTGTAAGCGATGATGGCGACAATGATAATAATGTCCCGGTAAATCCGTGTGTACCAAACACCTACCTACCTACCAGTAAGGTAGTAGACCTTACTTGTTTATGGGACTGGATGGCGCTAAGTATGTGAAAATCGTATTTTTTATACTTATAGGTAAATACCTATACCTAGGTCCTACCTAGGTGTAAATACAAGGTATACCCACCTCAATTTGTATCTCCATGTGATAGAAGTAGTATTTTCACAACACATCATTATCTAGGTAGAAATATATATTAGGGTTCCGTTTGACTATCAATACTATAAAATATTTACACCTAGGTATACCCACCTAATTTGTATCTCCATAATATATGAATCGTTACTGATACATGATGGAAGTAACATCGAATGATCTGGACATTTTGGATATCAGAAAAGATCCGTACGAGTTTTTTTTTTACCAATTACAAATCATTGAATTGTAAGTAGTAGGTTAGGTACCTACTATAGTTACTAACTATAGTACCTACTGTCTACACCTATAATGTATTATAACTTTCCTAACATTTTTACGAGTTTGTAAATTTTAGGGTTCTGCAATAATTAATTTAGTCATGGTTCCAACCTTACGAACACAAGCTTTTCTACTTTTAGTTCATGAAAGTGAAGATATATCACATGGTTCAAAATATAAATGGGTAATAATGGACTTATACGGTTTATACCTTGAACAAGAGTCCTTATTAATTATTCATTATAATTCATTCATATTACTAGAGTGGGCATATTATATTTACATGTTAGGTACCTATTTTCTTGACATGTATGACTGTTACAGGATGGAAGTAACGTCGTATGATTCGACAAATGGCATAAATCCGGACAAGACAAATCTTTATCAATTACAGAACATAGAATTGTAAGTAAATACTTACATATCTACTGAAATATAAATATACCTAGTGTATATTCTTTCCTAACGTTTTCACGAGTTTGTAAATTTTAGGGTTCTGCAATAATTTAACCTAGAACTATTCGTACCTAACGAACACAAGCTTTTCTACTTTTAGTTCATGAAAGTGAAAATATATCACATGGTTCAAATTTATAAATTGGGTAATAATGGACTTTTTACGGTTGATAGCTTGAACGAGAGTCCTTATTAATTCTTCATTACGATTCATTCATATTACTAGAGTGGGCACATATATTTACATGTTAGGTACCTTACCTACCTACTTTCTTGGCATGTGTAACTGTTACAGGATGGAAGTAACGTCGAATGATTTGACAAATGGCATAAATTCGGATAAGACAAATCTTTATCAATTACAGAACGTAGAATTGTAAGTAAATACTTACATATCTACTGAAATATGATTTGGTATCTAGATTATAATAAGATTGTGTTTTATTTTTCCTTTTTCAGACAAACACACACCTCTCCAGAGTCAAAGTCACTACCCCACCCTACCCAAACCTACCCTACCCTACGCTAACCTACCCTGCGGGATAAAAAGTATCCTATATCCTTCTGCTGGTTCTAAGCTACCTCTCCACCAATTTTCAGCCAAATCGGTTCAGCCGTTCTTGAGTTATAAATAGTGTAACTAACACGACTTTCTTTTATATATATAATATACACAATAGATATAGATTAGTGTGATAAAATATCATTTCATTTCAGATGAAAGTTGAGATCATCGAAAGGGATGACGAATTTTGGGAACAACTAATGGAACCAAATTTTTTTATTTTTTATTTAACATATATTTTGTCCGAGTTATGCGATCCCTGGCATGTTCGCAATATGAAAATACGAGATATAAGTGAATTGAAATAAATTTAATATAAAGTAATATATATTGTTAATAAAGTTATACATATTATGTATGTGCAAATATAATCTAGACTATAGTTTAATTTATTACAATATTTACCTGCACACTACTTGTCATACACATCCTATTTCCACACAATGTTTTTTTGGCAAAATTCAATTTAACTTAAAAAACTAATATGCGGAACCCTCACTCAATATACTTAGACATAAACTTGTATTCTATTTCATTGCTTATATAGGTTTTGTTGTGTTAGTTTTACCTTATATAGGTAGTAGTACCAATCTTCGTTTATATTAAATCTGTAAACAAGGTGTTATAATAAAAAATCCTATTTACTAGTACCAAAGAATAAATAATAGTACTACGTACCTATTTTTAGGTTGGTAGTAGGCATAAGTATAATTTACATTTCGCAGAACACTATCTTACTACAGAAAAGAATGTTCGGAACCCTTCAACGCTATAGCGACTCGCACCTGTCTAGTGTTTGGGTAGAAAATAACGTCTCGGGCGCGGTGGTCTAGTAGCAGTAGTAGGTATGTTGGCAACTACATTGAAAAACAATAAAATAAAATAATGTTTTGTAATTGTAAGTAGGTAGGTAGGTACCTACCAATATCCAACTATCATAATATTAGGTAGGTATAGGTACATACTAAGGTATAAAGTTACTAAAAAGCATTACCTACGTATTTGATAATTTCATTTCTTAGTAGGTACCGTATATATAATTAATTACCTACCTTTTAGACAATAATATTGTACCTACCTAACTTCAATAAGATTGTTTTGAACTAGCGTGAACCCAACCCAATATAATTTTGCGCGCGAAGTAATAGCGCGGCGAGTAGATATGTTGCCACCGGCCGTCCGCCCCGTGGCGCCGCCCGTGCGCCGCGGCGCGGCGGCGTAACAAGCTGAGGCGAAATTTGATTTTCTGCTGAGGTAATGTAGGCCCTTAACTGGGGACCAATTCACACAGCGTTACTTAGCGCTGGCTGTGTCAATTGTCTAGCATTATTATGTTAAATACCATGTAAACAAATTGAAAGAACAAAGTAGGCACTAGGACTCCATGTGGACCGATACAAATCGGTAGCTGTGCCTGTGGTAGGCCTGGAGGTACTCGTTTGTATTGGAGGTATCCGAACAACCTCATTTCATTTGTAGGTAGGTACCTAGTTATGTAAATAGTTTTAAATAATATAATAATACTGGACAATCCACACAGCATTATTTAGCCCCAAGCTAAGCAGAGCTTGTGTTTGTACCCAGAATAACTGGAATAAATATTTGCAGATCGTTCGTATAGGTACTAGTAGGTGAATGCCAGGGTAAATACATATACAGAACTTGACTTAAAGTCATTTAAAACGGGATATTTACAATGATTTGATTTTTGAGTTTTCCAATATTTCGGCACAGTTTCAAGCGCCATGATCACGGAATAATGGAAGACACTGCGAGTTCGTTTTTATCCCGTTTTAAATGACTTTAGTGTTAATAACCACGATAGTTTCAGAAGTTTTAGAACTTGACTTGTTTTAAATCTAGAATGTTTAGATTCGAAATTCTATATTTCCGGAACCGGAACCTAATGAAGGCGAGCTAATAGGAGATTCTTCAAGAAAGAATGCGAGGCAGCGCAGGCTCCTCCGCACAGGGATGTTATCCTCTAGTAGAGCATGTTGTTCTACTCCTCTTCCGGCTAACGTCAAAAACACAGACAAAAGCTATGACAGTTATCTAATTAGGGGATCGCGATAACAGGGCGCGGGAGGGATGCTGCGCCAGTCGCGAGCCAGACGTCGGACGGGGCAGACGTCTCGCGCGCGGCAGGACGCACGGAGGATGTGAAGTGATGGATCGTGACGTGATGTGACTGTGACATGGGAAGTTGTTCATTATGACTGTGCTACTTGTATTAGTACTTTTTGTGGGTGAGTTGTTATTGGGTTTGATAAAACGGCTGATCTTATTATGCAAGTATTGAAAGAGAAAATATTGCAGTTTGAAAGAAAACAGTTATCGTAAATTATCTGCTAAGTTATTTAAAATGTTACAATCTTTGAATAATTAGAAACTTTTTTGATAAAAAAAAGGTTTTATACTCAGTTAGGATCAAAGTTCTTGAAAAGACCCAATACCATATTTCAGCTTAATCGGTTGAGGATAACAGGCCTAAAATTCAGTTGCAAGATTTGTTCCACACTAAATAGTATGGCAAGTAGAATAAAAAGCTTAATTTAGTTGTTTGTGAGTGGTTTAAAAAAAACTATGTATACTGCAAATTCCTAAATAGCGAAAATGGGTTTGGAAGGAACACTTCGATAGATAGCGCGATCTAATTTTCCAAGTGGCAACACCTAGTTAAAAATTGAGATTTAGTTTGAAAGATGACACAAGATACATGGATGAAACCACAGAACAGAGAGTTTTCTGTGGATGAAACTAGGAGTAACGACGAATTGGGGACAAAAATACCTCTTGTTTACATCCGTTGCCATGGAAAGCATTTGTTACCAGTGATGTGAAAATTATCATGTTATGATTATGTTTTAGATACATTTTTACGACGCACATATCAATTCTTCGAAGATCAAAACACAAATTTCTTTCAAAATTAACCTTTATCCAACAACGAAGGAATAATCAAAATCTATTAAGAGTTCGTAATGCGCGCCATTTTCTGAAAATGATAGGTATATTTTATTTTATTTTATTTTCAAAATTTTGGGAAAACTTACAGCTAGTTCTTAAAAATAGTTACTTTCTTAGTACATGCCGGTAAATACCAACGCATGTGTGCTGAAGGCCAATTAAAAAGTTTCCGCAGATATGTACTTAAATAGACTAAAAAATGACGAACAGTAAAAGTAGACGACTTAAATAAAATTAGAACAAAAATGAAATACACAACACAAGACGATATTCAATTTAGTTATTTTAAAAAGAATTCATCGCTAAGCAAGCGTTTGAGCTTACTTGCAGATGTGTTAAATAAATCTATTTCATTATTTTTGTTGACCAATGAGTTGAACGATTTACTAGCGCGTATCAAGAATGCTTGGCTGTGTGGTGTCGGCCTAGATAGAATAGCACCAACCCAACTCTTCCCGTGGGTGTCGTAGGAGGCGACTAAGGGACATACACCGGGGGGCGGGCAGCAGCGTCCCTTGCAGCACACTCCCTATACTGCGATCCCCAACCCGCATGCCCAGCGTGGGGATTATGGGCATCAACCCCCCTATGGATCGATACGCCAACAGAATGTGGCCCCCAGTTCCCGGCCGCCTCGCTATTCCTGGCCATGGTAGCGGCCAAGGTAACGGCGGGGCAGGGGGTGCTAGGAATCCCCGGGCTACATTATAATTACCACACCCTATCTAAATTGACCCTGGCTACGTTTAACGGACGCACTCTGAGGCTTGACCATCATCTAGCGCAGTTGGAAGTGGAGTTAGAGAACATTAAATGGCATGTTCTGGGGTTATGTGAAGTCCGTAGAGAGGGGGAGGACACCGTAACCCTAGACTCGGGCCATCTTCTCTACTTTCGCGAGGGTGATAAAACATCCCAGGGTGGCGTAGGCTTCCTCGTCAATAAGGCCCTCTCTAACAACGTCCAAGAAATCTCCAGTGTGTCGACCAGGGTAGCGTACCTGATCCTTCGGCTGTCCAAGCGGTACAGCATGAAGGTCATCCAGGTCTACGCACCGACCTCGACACACTCGGATGATGAAGTGGAGGATATGTACGAAGACATATCCAAAGCCTTACACAACACCACTAAGGCCCACTTCAACGTTGTTATGGGGGACTTTAACGGCAAGGTGGGAACCCAGACTGGCAACGAATCCCGAATAGGCCCACATGGTTATGGAGTTAGGAATCACAGGGGGCAAATGCTTGTCAACTTCCTTGAGAAGGAGGGGCTGTTCTTAATGAACTCCTTCTTTAAGAAACAGCCTCAAAGGAAGTGGACATGGCAAAGCCCCGACACTGTGACTAAAAATGAGATCGACTTCATCATGACGGATAGCAAGCACATATTCAGAGATGTCTCAGTGATCAACAGGTTCAATACCGGATCTGATCACCGACTCCTTCGAGGCTCTCTGAATATCAACATTAAGCTTGAAAGAAACCGTCTGATGAAGTCCACGCTCCGACCTGACCTAATCCAAATCATGGCGGGCACCGAGAAGTTTCAGCAGCTTCTCGGGGATCGATTTGTTGCCTTGGAACCAACTGATGACGCTGACGAGACCCTACACAATCTGGTTGAAACGCTGAGGGCCGAGGGCATCAAATTCTGTCGAAAGCAGCGTACTGGCAAGAAGTCCAAACTCTCGGACGAGACTCTTGGGCTGATGACAAAAAGACGGGAGACCACTCAAGCGACTTTGTCAGAGAGGTCAGACCTGAACAAGCGAATTGCGAAGATGGTACGGCACGACCTCCGGAGCTCCAACACGCGCCTCATTGAAGAGGCGATAGAGCGAAACCGGGGGTCCAAAGTATTCACTCAGCAGCTTGGCAGGAGCCACCTGACAAAGCTTAAAACGCACGACGGAAGGACCGTATTGTCGAAGCCGGAGATCTCAGCCGAGATAGAAGACTTTTATGGCCGTCTATACGCTGCTCATGCCCCTCGTTCCCGACGAGTCAACCATGATTCCAGAGCCACCCTGACACGCCACTACACCGACGAACTACCTGACATCAGTCAAGACGAGATCGTGTTAGCTCTGAGGCAGCTTAAAAATGGAAAAGCCCCCGGTGAAGACGGTATAATATCCGAGCTCTTGAAAGCTGGAGGAGCTCCTGTTATACAGGAGCTACAGAACCTCTTCAACGGCGTCCTTCACAGTGGGAGAACTCCAAAGGCGTGGAGCGGGAGTTTAGTGGTGCTCTTTTTAAGAAGGGAGATAAAACCCTTCTTCAAAACTACAGACCCATTTCACTCTTGAGCCACGTCTATAAGCTGTTCTCACGAGTAGTCACGAATCGTCTCGCTAGGAGACTCGACGAGTTTCAGCCACCAGAACAGGCTGGATTTCGCGGAGGATATGGCACCATAGACCACATACACACAGTGAGGCAGATTATACAGAAGTCCGAAGAGTATAATCAGCCCCTGTGTCTGGCTTTTGTGGACTATGAGAAGGCCTTTGACTCTGTCGAGACCTGGGCTGTTCTGGAATCCTTACAGCGATGCCAAGTGGACTATCGTTATATCGAGGTGCTGAGATGTCTCTACGAAGCCGCCACTATGAGTGTCCAAGTACAGGGCCAGCAGTCTAAACCTATCCAATTGCGCAGAGGAGTGAGACAGGGGGATGTCATATCCCCGAAACTGTTCACAAGCGCGTTGGAAGATTTGTTTAAGACGCTGGACTGGAAAGGTAAGGGCATAAACATAAACGGCAACTACATCTCACACCTACGATTCGCTGATGACATAGTCCTATTGGCGGAGTCGCTAGAGGAGCTGAACCAGATGCTGGACGGCCTAGCTTCAGCCTCCCGATGTATCGGTCTTGGCATGAATTTGGATAAAACCAAAGTCATGATCAATGGTCACATTGATCCAAGGCCGGTGGTCGTACATGGTCACCTTCTCGAAACTGTTTCCAAGTACACTTACCTTGGGCAGATTCTGCAGTTGGGTAAAAACAGTTTCGAGAAGGAGGCCAAAAGGAGGATCCAGCTGGGCTGGGCAGCATTTGGGAAACTACGTCAAGTCTTCACGTCATCCATACCGCAATGCTTGAAAACGAAAGTTTTCAATCAGTGCGTCCTACCCGTTATGACCTACGGAGCTGAGACGTGGACACTCACGATAGGGCTGGTCCACCAGTTCAAAGTCGCTCAGCGAGCTATGGAAAGAGCTATGCTCGGAGTTTCTCTGAAGGATAGGATTCGTAACGAATACATCCGACAGAGAACCAAGGTTATCGACATAGCTCAAAGAATTAGCAAGCTGAAGTGGCAGTGGGCCGGCCATATCTCGCGAAGAACCGACGGCCGATGGGGCAAACGTGTTCTTGAGTGGAGACCACGACTCGGTAAACGTAGTGTAGGACGCCCTCCGACCAGGTGGGATGACGACCTGCGAAAGACTGCAGGTAGATGCTGGATGCGTCAAGCTGAAGACAGGGCGCTATGGCGCTCATTGGGGGAGGCCTATGTCCAGCAGTGGACTAATATAGGCTGATGATGATGATGATGATGATCAAGAATGCGTTTTGTCTATAATTAGTTTTTACCACGGGAACGTAGAGAATACTCGGTTTTCTCAATGCAGCAGTATTTGTACGGAACCCTAATTGCTCAAGCAGCTCAGGACAGTCTACATTGCCATTGCAGATGTTTATGAGGTATACTAGGTCAGCAGCTTCCCTGCGATTAGAGAGTGGAAGGAAATGAAACTTGCGACACCTAGTAAAATAATCAGGTAGGTATATTTTAGCTCGGTATTGTAGGTATCGCAAAAATCTTTTTTGTATGGATTCGAGACGCGATGAGTAAGTCGCGTAGTTCGGGTTCCACACCTGCGATGCGTACTCGAGGTGACTACGTACGTAGGCGCAGTACAAAATTTTAAAAGTTTTAACACTTACGAATTCTGATGACCTTAAAACAAACCCCAGGGCGCGAGATGCCTTCTTTGTTATATTATTAATATGTTCATTGAATAACAACTTGGTGTCAAATATCACACCTAGGTCTCTAATTGAATCTACTCGAGTTGAAAAATGTGTAGGTTGAGATTAATTTACTTGGTTTGCGGGTAAAAGAACATGTGTAACATTTAGAGACATTTAAATCTAGTTTATTTAAAATACAGTAATTTTGAAATCTATTTAGATCAGATTGAAGGTTTTGAGCGTCGATAATATTTTTAACAGAAAGGAAGATCTTATACGATATGATTTCGATAATCAATAATAATCAAATAATCAATAATCAAATCATTTATTTGCTGTAATATAGGTACAAAAGTTCTTAATTAAAAATTGTATTTCCAATACATTACTACCTCATCGAGGCGTGCAAAATTAAGATAGCATGCAAATGTCACATTAGAGTTTAGTAATGTTCTAACCTAGGTATATTGTAGATAATTTTATATAATGTCAAAAATCTTAAAGTAATAATAGTAATAGTAAGAGGCGAAATAGTAAAATAGGTAATGTCAAAATTTATCTGTCATAAAATCATTAATATTATAATAGCATTTGGTAATTAATAAGTTTCAATTTAGTCCTAAATATATTGTCGTCAAGATCTTTTAATGATTTAGGTATTTTGTTATAGTATATTTTGCATGACATATAGACTACACTTTTTTGTAGGAAAACTGTTTTACCATTAGGCATTTGGAGTTTACTGCTATCACGTCAATTTCGCACTACAAAATCAGACTTGCGTGGGAAAAGATGGGGTTGTTTTCTAACAAATAGTGCCATTTCAAATATATATAACGACGGAAGCGTTAGAATCTTGTGCTCAATGAACAAAGGTCTGCAACTGTCGGTAACGTGCAGGTTAAACATTGATCCCATACATCTTTTTTGTCTCTTAAATATGAAGTCTTTATTTGTAGAGTTAGCCCAGAAAATGATACCAAATCTTAGGATAGACTCTACTGTTCCATAATAAGCTGTTAGTAGTGTTTCTGTGTTAACAATGGAGGATAATTTATAGAGTGCGTAGGTAGAGCTACTTACTCGCTTACTTAAAAGTTCGATATGGTTTTTCCAATTTAATTTACAGTCTATTTGAATACCTAAAAATCTTGTTGCTTCTACCACATCTACTTTACTACCATTAAATTGTAGAGAGATAGATAGATTTGATTTACTCTCATGAACGAGAGCGGAACAGAGCAAACGTTTTTGGAACGGCGCGCGTAGTAGGCGCAAAAATCAAGTTATTGGTTATTTACAAGAAAACTACGGAACTTATGAATATACTGGAAAACAAGGAATCAAAAAATTAGCAATAACCTACTAATCAAAATATAAGTCATTTCAATAGGCTAAACTTGAATTTACGATTATGTGCGAAACGATGATACACTTTCATGATTATTCTATCGTATTTTTTTCTTGAATTCTATGTAATGCGAGTTTTTTACCACGGCAATCCCGGGAGTACTGAGACCTAGGCCTTGTTTGAAAACCAAACCCTGGGCTGATGGTCTATTGTTTTATTCTGTTATTGAATAAATGGTGTACCTAACCTAAGTACAAAATAAATAGAAAGTTATTATAATGACGAAAATACATAGCCCATTGAACAAAGTAGGTAAGTACAATACAATTACGCTTTATTGCACATCAAACACAGAAAAAATACAGTCAAGAACAAACAAACAAAGATACAGATGCACAATGGGCGGCCTTATCGCTAAGAGCGATTTCTTAAGGCTACCTTACCCATTGATCAGATTCGAAATTTATAAATGTTGAGAATCTTTAACTGCACCTTTATTATCTGTGGAATATTTAAATCGCAAGATCCGGTGTTCTGAGTGAACCAAAACGTTTCGTGTGTAACCCGATCGGGAACGGTCCGCGATACATTGAACATGACTCGTACGAGTCCCGATGGATCCCGCCAATATCCGACCCCACTTGTGTGATGTTTATTGCCTTTGTTTTATATCCGGCCTGATGTTGATTGTACCAATATTGGTTTTCCGTATATTTTTAGTCCACCCAAGAGCTGTTAGTTCAGAATATGTGAGTACAAAACAAAAAAGGTACAATATGCTAAATGAAATATTTTCTATTTGTTAAAAGTAGAACTTGTGGTAAATTTAGAAGTCAAAGCCATTAAGTCAACTAAAGTTTCAAGATAAGCAATCCCTAAAACAAAATACCCTTTCTTCCTTCCGTAGTTGGATTCAGCTCAACCTGAAGCTGATAATTCTTAGTTCTCGAACTGGCTCCCAACATGCTTCTGCCATTCCTCCTAGTGCCTGGCCTCACATGAGCTCCGCACTGCCACGTCGGCCACTTATCCAATCTCCGCTCGTATAACCGGGTGTCGCTCAACGCTGACAATTGGGAGCTCGGTAAAGCAAGCCTGCAGTTTGTCAACCTGATATTATATTTGTATATTTTCCTTGATTGTAAGGTTGCTGGACGTGCCGGTTCCTTTATCGTGAACCTTTATGCATAGTCCATAGGTAAGAAATGTCCTGAAAAATTATTGAATGTTTGCGTGTATATTTTCTACATGTATTTTTGAACCGTTAGTTGAGTCTATCATAAATATTATTTCACATATTTTGGCGAATAAATAATCTTCATCTCTTTAGTGTAAAAGCTTTTAGTGCCTACGGCTCACGCATTATGTAGATTTTCACCTCAGGAGATATCAGATGGTATAATCCGATATAATCCCTGCAGAGTAGGCATTCATAGCCTGTCTTGTTATCCGATTCGTGTCGGGGTTCTATCAGATCGGGGCTGAGGCAGGCGCCGCTGGGCGGCGGCAAACGATCTCACATTCCACTTGCAGAGGTTACGGCGAGGCTGCGTGTCCTCAGGATGCAAGCGAGTAGTTCATTTTAAATAAAATTATTATATAGATGTAACATTACAGCTATTTACAGATTGTCGTAACATTATGTACCTACATAATAAACATGATGGATGTTCAAATACCGCGGCGATGTATTTTAATAATAATGCTGGACAATTCACCATCAACCACCATCACATAACGTTTTTTCAAAATGGCTTTTTAGCTAACATTTTTGTTTGTCTTCAGGTTCCTAAATGTTTCTAAAAATACCCCTCTTCCTGCCTACCCTGCTAAACGAATTTCGTTTGCAGAGTCAGTTCGGGGCACTCATGTGCAAATCCAATTTACTTACAAATACATTTAACTCTGTTTTGAATAAATGTTAGGGTTCCTTAGACGTCCATACATTTACCAAAACTAAACAGTTCAAACTTACATTCCCGTTCCCAAACATAGATTAAAGATGGTTGGATGATGGATTCAGTCACTAGACAAAACTCGTTATTAATATTTTATAATACTCAACTAACCGAACCCAATGCCTCACGCACTCTTGACCGCTAACTCTTACCTCTACAGTTTGCCAACGAACGTGAGGACGTTTATAAAATTGATATTCCGTGGAGGAGGAATGGGACTTATGAGAATAATGTAACTATATGCGCTTTGAAGGGGATTTTTATCAACATATATTTCACGAAAAAATTATCTTTTCTTTCAAAGATTTTGTGCTTTCTACATGGTTATTTGACTTTATTCAGTCGCTCAGATGACCGCATATGTGCAGTGTTGATTGGGTTTCTGCATGATTGGTCCCGGTTGCTTTAGATTGGTCACACAATGCGCCTCTTACAATTATTTTAGGATTTTACTTATCTCTAGAATAGCCCAGTCTAATTATATAAAGTCAATTGGAAGCACGCCAGTTCATGGAAATTCAAAACCGCTTTTAGTAGATATTTCAAAATATTTGTAAACCTCATAAAAGTGTGCAGTTGAATTTGTATTGAGTATAAGACAAAAGGGACAGTTCACACATTCGACATTTTCATTTATTCAAAAACAGTTGATTAATTTGTTTCCTAAACTCATTCCGTGTGTCAGTGGTGTCGTATCCGAATCCGAGCGATACAACTCTCGCTTTATCTCCGCGAATCCAACAGAAAAAAACTTCTTCTTAACTATCCCGACGACATCCAAAGACAAACGGGATCCCGCGGCTCCAGATTATCTCGGCCCATCTGCGCTCAGTTATTTCCATATATATATATATATTAATCTTAGAGCACACAAAACATACAGAAACACTTTTACGAAGTCCATTGTAGCGTCGAGTAACAAACCGTGCTCGGTCAATCGTGCTATATATATATATATATATAGCCCTAAGGCAGGAATAGCAGAGGCCTTGTTGTATATTAAGTATTCGATGTGATTGCTTTTCTTCCATATAGTTTTATTACCTATAACGTGCATTATGTTAAGATTATTTTGAAGAAAAGCAGGTGGCAATAATTCCCCTCTCAAGGTCTATAATGTCCACCAAAAACGAAATAAGAAATATCTTTGAAGACTAGAAGTCTTCAAAGATATTTCTCAATACGGCATCAGTCTCAAGTAAAACAAATAAAGTGAAATAAAAATGGCAAAAGGAGTTATTTCACAAAAAAATTCGAAACAAAAACTTTGTTCAGAACTGTAAGCAGAGCAGATGGGATTCCGACTGCCAGATGCTCCTAAATAAATAACTGGCAGAAAGAAAAGTTATTCAGAAATGTTAAAGTGAATCTTTGGATATTGAATCTACAATCTACATAATGTTTTTTTTTTGTATTGTTTCAACAAAATCAACAGCCCTTAATCTAAATAATTTAAACCTTAATAATCTAACTGACGGCCAATAAGAGATTTACACTATATAAAATAAACTAACAAAATACCAACAGTCTAACATTAACTAATCAAACAAACAAACAAAGTACAACTTAGAGAGATTATAAGACAGGTACAGTTAATTAGAAAAAAGATTATCTTTATGAGAAAAATTAGATACAATTAAAACACATAAATAAATAAAAAATACTCAAACTATATATTATACAGAGTCCTCCTGCAGAACTTTTAAAACATCTCTTTTAAATCCTACTTTATTGGCATGAAATATGTCAGTGGTGGTCATAATATCAACCGTCTGTCTTCAGTTCCTTGAATCTACAATCTACATAATATCTACCGTCTGTCTTCATTATGTTCGTTGAATTCACGGAAATCGGATTTTTGACCATTTCAAACTCATTTCTTATTTTTTCATTTGAGCGTTTATGCAATTTTCATTATTTTCTACTACTTATTTACAAGTTTAAGGCATGCTTTAAACGATATTGACTCAATTACTCATAAAACTCATTATTTCCTATTTGGCCATGCAATCACGATATATCCCCAAACCATCCAATCCAGTTCTGCCTGCTCCTACTTATAAACTTGATTCCACTTCTCTTGCTCAAAAAGGGATTAAATGTTTTTTCTCTTTCATTTTTGGCAGAACTGAAATCGTCAGTCTGTTTGAAACATTCGGTCTCTTACACAAAGACTTAACTTTTTTCGATTTACCCTTGTAAAAAATATACTATTTCATTATTTTTTATTTCATTAGTGGAGTAAAGCCTTGTGAAACTGCTGCAAATCTTTTTGTCCCTTACGACGGAGCCATCAGATGGAAACCCTTTCTTCGGACAGATATGCTGCAAAATTGATTGTCAAAATAAACGATAGTCGAATTGATCTAAACTCTCGCGACACAACCACTAACGCTCCCAGAGTCGAGGCCGGGCATCCTCAAGGGTGCCGCCCTTGAGGATCAATTCGACTATCGTTTATTTTGACAATCAATTTTATATTTAAAAACCTGCAATAAAAAATACAAAACTTCTAAAAATTCTTTCACAAGCTTTCGTCCGTGCCTTTCAAAACTCTAAACTCAAAGTGCCTAATTTTCTTAAGACCTAACGGAGTCTTGCTCGCTTCCCTTGTTTTGAGCAAGTTCTTAGGATTATATTTGTAGAATTAACGTTTTTATAAACCTTCATCCTTCTTCCTGTGAATCATAATTAAGGCCAGAGCCCTAAATCCCTAATCTCCTCGTCCAGTCAGGCTGTAAAATGTTTGGTGGACAGTATAGGGACAACTCGGCCCGATGTTCATTTTGACAGTTGTAACGTCTGCGGCAAAGAACTCCTTTGTTCGGGTAACTTCGTCGAACCAAGGGATGATATTAAGGGCCTTACGGGGCAGTTCCTCATCTTGTCTTGGGATAATGTTCAGATATAACAGATAGTTATGATGTAGGTAGGTACTCGAGCTAGATCTATACAAGTGTTCATTTAGTAGAAAGGTCGACAGGACGTCATTGGTAAAGGTACCTAATAAAAATATTAGGATATAAGTAATTGACTCCTCTGGTATCCGCTTTACAAGCAGTAAGTACACACACCTCGGAAGTGTGTTTGTGTACCTATTTAAGTATACCAACGTGTATGTAATGTAATACTGTATGCATTCTATATATATCTGTTTAGGGCTATTTGTGAAGATACGGTCTTAATTCTTAAAATCCTCCATAAAAAATAGTTTCGGAAACCAATAAATAACAAAATACCGATCTCCCACTCCTATTTAATCCACCTATTAATTATTGGCCTGTATTACATGTACGATAGTGACATCAGTCTGGCCGGGAGTCGGCCGAGCACACGCACACACGCACACACACCCACACACTGATCACTCAGGACAGAGCTGAGGACAGAGCCTAAGTTTAGTTTCAATTTAAGTCTCTCTTAAGAACGATTTGTGATTGTGGCATTATGAGGGCGATGCGCAATCAATGGATCCGTCCGGCACATAACTGCTCGGGGTTAGGGAATAAAGGACATGCCAATATAATTGCATGTTACAGTTAGATTGAGATTTTTTTGGGAAGAGACTCGAATCAACCTGCGTCGACTATACATACTTTACCCTTGAGGTGGAGCCAGGTGGGGTAGGTGAGGGACCCCTTTTCAACATCCCTTAAAAATATAGATTAGCATAACCCACAAAGAAAGCATTAACAAGACATTGTTCTCGAGAAAGCACATCGCAAAGTTAAATGATAATACAAAGGAAAAGTTATTATAATAATTTGCACATTTATTCAAACTTCTTCTGTCCCCAACCACTTAAAGACGTTAAACATAAGTCCCTTTTAAGTACGCGAAGAAAGCTAACTTATAAGCCGCTTACAAACTTGTTAATAATTAAAGAATAACTTAGAAACGTTGAGTTCCACAACACATTAATGACCGGCGTTACGGGGCGTAACGTACCGTGTTACACTGCGAGCGTGCAGGCGTCACGCACACTTCCTCTCCCTCCTGTACTCTGTTCTCTACATCCCATACTCCTCGGTACCTCAAGGAACGGTTCAAGTACCTGCACCAAACTCATACCCGCTCCCTTCGCTCCACCGATACCCTTTTGCTGCAAACTCCCCGCCCCTTCCATGCCTACAGTTCTTCGTTCACTGTACATGCCACCAGACTATAGAATGCATTACCTACCCCAATAAGACAAGCTAAATCTGTCCCTATATTTAAACATATGTTCTATGAACATTTTCTTTCTTCGACTTCAAATAGTTAATATTTTATGTTTAATAGTGTCTATAAAATCAGTATTTATTTCCATTAACCTATATACTATAACCACGTGTCCATCCAAAGATTGCCTGGAAGAAATCGCTCTTAGCGGTAAGGCCACCCATTGTGCATCTGTATCTTTGTTTGTTTGTTCTTTACTGTTTTTTATCTGTGTTTGATGTGCAATAAAGCGTATTTGTATTGTATTGTATTGTCAGTACGGGGAAAGAAAGCGCTCGCGACGAGCAACGACACGGACTTCATCACATCGTACTCGTATCATGCTCGCTGCGAATGGTACATACGCCGTAACACGGTGAGCAGCCGGCTTTAGCTTATAATATTCATGGTCTAGTGTACCCTTATGTTTAGAGCCTTAAGTCTTCCAGACAGAGTTTTAAATGCGAAAGTAAAATTGGCATAGCTTCTACGAGGGGTTTGTCATAATAGCCATTAAAATGAAATTTGAATTATGCTACGGAAGTTCTATTGCGTTAACTTTGTACCTTTACATTGAATTTACATAAATTGAGTGCATCGTGGCAAAGTAGCGAAGGCAGTACTTTGCCATGTCGTTCACTAGTTTTGTTTCAGTCTATAACTGTTGTTGCAGTGTCGAATAAATGTTTTATCTATGTATCAAAAACAATGTTTAATGCTTGATTTTAAGTAACATGTAACAGTGTTGAGAAAAAGTTTCCTCTTAGAATGTGGGAGCTCTACGGGCTTACTCCACCGCAGGTCCACATGTTACATCTGATGTCGGTGTGTTCCATATACTTTATTTATTTGATAATAGCACGGAAGCACCATACGGAATTGTACAAAGTATTCAATAATATTGCGGATTATTGAATATCGCAACGCGGTACACAGCGATTACGGATATCCAATATCGCGCGCTGATGTCCGGATACGCGAACAAAACGTACATTTCAAATAGAAATATTATATTTGGCTTGAGTAAAATTCTGTAGGCCTTCTGTAGGCACACGTGGGTACATTTCACGATTAAAGAACCAGCAAGGTTGTTGGTTGTTGTAGTGTTTTTGAACCTCGCACAGTTAACAGTGTTTCGGTGTGTGACTTGTGCCGAATTATTTTTTTACAAACTCTAAGGCCTTTTTCACATGCATACAGCCATGGCACGGACATTCGCGAAACTATATAGCTCTAACAAGGTGCCACGAAATTACTGTGCTTAGCAGAAATAGTGCAGGATCTCGAGGGATTAACTTTTCCAGAATTTCTGGATTTCTTTTTACATTCGACTTGAGAAGATTGGAATCTGAATTCAAACAAAAGTAAAACCACATTTAGAGAGAAAAAAAGTTAGTGGATTGATAGAGAACTAAGGCTAATTACACAATACCTTTTATAAGTAGCTCAGAGCTGATGTAGACATTAATGAAAGGTATCTGGTTGTTCCAGTGGTGTGTGCAGCGCACAACATCACCGAGCTGTCGGTCCCCCGCTACGGCGACCCGCGGCGCGAGGCCTCGCTGGCCTGCCGCTACGAGAGCGCGCCCAGCGACCCCGCGCTGCACTCCGTCAAGTGGTACCGCGGCAATCACGAGATCTTCCGGTACACGCCCCACCAGCAGGTCAGTATTGCAAAACCCATGCAGGTACACGCCCCACCAGCAGGTCAGTAGTCTCATAGCGTGTTCCTCCCCAGCCGACCACACGCACGTTCAACGGGACGGACGGGGCCGCCGTGGTGCGGGACGCCTGTGACCAGCGCAGCTGCACCATCGGGGTCATGCTGCCGAAGACCTACAACACGAGGGTCTCTTTCTCCTGCGAGGTCTCCACCGAGGGGCCTCGGTTCGCTGTTGTCAAGCAGACCAAGAATCTTACTGTGGCTGGTAAGATCTGAACACACTCAGTAAAGGTATACGAGATTATAATTTTACTGATTTAGTACTACCATACCTACTACAGATCAGGTTATTTTACTTAGGAACAAAACCTTCTTTTCCACCTTTGAGCCTTTATACTGGTAGAAAACAGATTCAGATTACAGAAAGTATTAGAAACATTAGAATTATTATATCTCAAAAGAACGGATTAAGCAACATAAGATTAGATTCAGAGACTCTCAAACACCTCCTCACCAACCATCTCTCCCCGCAGTGGTGCTGAAAGAGTCTCCGGTGATCCTCGGCGTCCCCAGCAGCGTGCAGCTCGGCGAGGAGGTGCTGGTGAACTGCTCCACCGCGGCCGCCATGCCGCCCGCCAACATACAGTGGTTCATAGACGACCTGCCGGAGACGGTGAGGGAATCTAATAGAAACATTACACCTCATCCAGATGTAGACTGAATTATAGCGAGATTTGTTGGTTTATCAAATCAAACAAAATATAATTATTAAAATAATGCTAGACTATTTGGTAAAATTGGAGGTTGCGGCTTCTGCATGCAACTACGTAATCTCGTGTTTCTCGAAAACATATAATAGAAGTCAGCTCCCTTCATAAAATTTGATTTCAAATAAAAAAAATAATCTGAGTCACAACTAGGTCTCCATACTGAGGAAGAATATACTTACTTTGACTTAGGTATGTAGCGAGCGTGTGGGCATATCCAATAATAAACATCAAACATCAAAGCGCTTGCTATCATACAGGCACTAACCAAACTGGGTTTCCACTCAGACATCTCCCGGTAGCTTAGTCAAGTGCATGATGATTGTCACTTGATGTGTTGCAGTTCCGTTGATAGAGCCAGTGAGCATGTTAGTACCATCATACATTGTTGTCTCAATATAATAAATGTAAATGCTATGCTGTGTGTTCTGTTTGCATAATATTCGTATGGATTCAAATTTGTTTCTCCCCAGACAGAAGCACGGCTATTCAACAACACGCAAGTGTCCTCCGCCGACGAGCACGGGCTCCGCAGCAGCTGGCGCGCGCTGCGCCTCCACGTGGGGGCCAACAAGGGCCTCATAGGCCTCCGCTGCGAGGCCACGCAGCCGACGTGGCCGCCGTACATCCGAGCGGCCAACGCCACTCTGGTGATCGCGCACTCGCCACATCTATCTATGTATACGGCTTCAGGTATACCTCATTTAAAATCACAATATTATTTTAGCCTGAAGTATCCCACTGTAAGGCCATCCTTCTATTCAATCCAGGTCTTAACCAATTCATTTTCTGTTAACTGCCATCTCCGCAATGGTCAAGGTTAATGATCTCAAAGTTAAAATTTTACGTAGGTATAGGAAAGAGACCGTGCACAATAGTGGAGCACATTAGATAAATGATGACCGAAGGAAATCTTAAATAAAACCCCTGGCTCGCCTGTAGCTATATACCACACACACTCTTCTAGTTTAAATAATGTAACTTCATATTCAAAAGCCTTCCTACCCGCAATATTGTAAACCGTAAAGAGTTATTGACAGGAACAGAAGTGGCGTCGCACCGCCCCGTGACGTAATGTATCTGTCAAAATATTCAGGCTCCCATTGGCTCGCTGCCAAAAAGATAAATCACTTGAGATTCAAAAACGTGCGGTCCTTAAATCACATTAGAAAGCTTTATAGAATAAAGCTTTCTAATGTGAGCTGTGAGCCTTAAGGAATTCAAAATGAAATATCTATCTGTACCAATTTTGAATTAATTCTCAGAGAATAGTGAATATTTAACTGTATTTAGATTTCTCAGTTGTATGCTGCTCATAAGGGTAGACCTATAGGTTAGGTTATAACCAGCAGTGCCGCAGTGGGCTAGCACAGGGGGATGCTGATGATGACGTAGACAGCAGATGCATAACAACATACAAGTACATGTAGAGAGCTACCCTCCCTATCTGGCACGATGACATCACGGTTCATCGCCTGTCGTCCAGTGCCCAATCATCCAGCACACAGAGCAATCTACGTCTTCTCGATAGAACATCCAGGAAATTCATTGTCTCAACAATAACTTAAAGTAAATTTATTTATAAACTATAATTTCCTTATTTTACATTTATAGCAACCTATAAATTACATATCTGTAGAAGTCTATGCTGAGGCATAGGCTTTTACTCCATAACAGTTTGAGCGACAATGGATAAATAAAAAGTGTTATGTTTTTGCCGGATTGTTAATTCCTCAATGTAATAAACACCTACCTAAGTACCTACGGCTCTGTTATTCTTAGCACCACTCATATTACCTACTCGTATTTTCGCTTCAAAGCAAACTTTGCAAAGGATCCAGTACCACTTGAACTAGACCGATTAACTTGAGCAATGGGCTACATTTGACTTGGCTTACAAACGAACAACTAAACAGAGTAGGGGCCTAACCTTCTCTCCTTATAGTTCTATTAAGAACCCCCATATTCTAATACGTAGATTAAGTCGTCGTCATTGTATGCTTCGACCCAGGCTTCTACGGTCCTTAACTCAGTAAATACTTCTTGAAGGTTCCTCGGGTCTAGCACTAAAACATCCGTCAGATGTCGATTCTGAATCTGGTAAAGAAAGTCCAGAGACAGCCGACTTACACAAAAAGCAAGCTCTTACTCAAAAGTAATATAAATAAAACAAAATAAGGTAAGTATACACTTACTTCATAGATTTTAAACAAATGTTTCTTTAAACTTATTCTAGCTGAAAGTAACAAAACATGTTCACGTGCACTGAATGAATCCTGTAACTAGTCTCGTGTAGACACGTCCTTCGTCGTAAAACGCCTCAGTGACGTTCCGCCGATTGAATGTGCAGTGAACAGGGACATTCAACAGAATTGGGCATTGAACAGAATTGAACTGTGAACAGTACGGTTCACGGGAACACTAATATTGACCGGATTCAGTCCGCTCTCCGCTTCAATCGGTACTGTCACATTCATCTTGATCAGATTTATTTTTCAGAGTTAGAATGAGTTAGAAGAGAATAGAGAGGCCTTGTCACCCAGCAGCCTGCCTCGTCCCATGCAGGCTTGAAAACGTTTAAAATGATGATAAAACTATTCAGTATATTTTGTTCGCAGGTGTGGGCCCAGCTGTGGGCGGACATGTACTGATGGTGGCTGCATGCAGTGTGTACATATTGTGTAGGTAGTGTATTGAGTGAAGTAGCCAGTAAGTCGTGCTAAGGACTACTACACACGTCGGGGATGTACTTTATAGGAATTCATATAACTTGTTTAGTATTCATCTAAAGCACACAGGTTGCTTTATTAACAATTAATGCATAATTACAAGGAACAGTTCAAATTAAACGATAATGTTGATGAGGTGATGTAGCGACGCGGGAAATTAATAGCAAATGAAGGAACCGAAATTTGAATCATCTAATATCCGTTCTTTTAACCATCTGTTCATAAAATATCTTGCATATTTAACACAAAACAAGCATAAAAGATATAAGTGTATCTACCGCACCAATCTTTAGGCAGATAAAACTAAATCTGTTATGTATAGTGGTATTGCATCGTTTAAATACTATTACATATTTTATTGCGTTGTATTTTTGTTGTATTTGTAAAAGCTAGCTCGATCCTTTTTGTTTTTCGTATACTTCGGCTTGGATTTGTGACGTCAGCATGGATAATTGTTTGAAAGTATAAATACAATCGCGCCAGTTTTTTAAATTTACCTATAGCTAAGTAATTAAGTATTTTATTCGCTACGCTAGATGTTATAGATTTCATTGTTGAGTTATATGTAGAGACTATGCGGGATCAGCAAGTGGGTATGCCTTCAGGCTGAAATCCTGGAGTAGGTCTGTGCAGGACGGTGCGACCCGCGCGTCTTGACCACCCAAGCCAACCCGTAACCAGAATATCATTGTAAATCAATGGAAACTTGACAAGTCAACGAACTAATGCGATTTGATTTGTAGAAAAGTACCTGGGTAAAATGATTAATTTTACCAATAACACAAAAACACACTCCCAATAGTTCCCTTAACAGTTAAAATGAAGCTGAGGCTTGTTGCTACTGTTAGCTGCTATTGTTCTGAATCCCTGCAATCTACATCTCCGTCGTTTTAGATAGGTACGAGTAGGTAGGTAGATTATAACATAATGACAGCGCTGGTGAATCGTCGCAGAGGTTATTGCTGTGACGTCACCAACGAGACTACTTGAGAGTAGTCTCGTTGGTGAAAAAAACATCAGGCAAGTTTTGATAAGGTGAAGTTTAAATACACAAATCAACTATTGTATGAATAGCAAGCACTCAATATCGATGTTTAGTCACTAAATGTTACATTTATTTGTAGCTTGGAGATAATACATTTAAATAAATTATAAATATTTCGTAAGCTGTAGATATAAGAAAGTGAAAATATTGTTGTTGTTTGTTATGTAATCAGATAGTAAAGTAAAGTAAAAATCATTTATTTCTATAGGCTTACAAAATAAGCACTTAGACAAGTCATATTTTATAAATAAATTATTATCAAATAAAAATATTGTAGACTTAGTTGGTTTTTTTGCAACGATTTTCTAACATTTTTGTACGTTTTTCAATATATTATAATATTTTCTGTAAACTTCTGTGCCAAGTACAGCCGCACCGCTGAGCTCGACGTTTTATTATTGTTTTCTGTACAAATTATAATATATAATTAATATAAAAAAATAAATTAATAGATAGAAGAAGAAAATAAATGAATTTGTTACGATTTGATGAATATACTTTAATAATTTAAACTTGTAAGTAATGGTCGATTTCGAGCAGTATCTGAATTTTCTGTGATACAGTTTGTAAGTTATCGCATCACCTATTGTAAAGTGTTATTGTACATAATTATAGAAAATGTCGGTTTATGGCGATAAATAAACGTTTAGGTATACATCGTGTTTATATTTTATATATGTATATGTTGCAATACAACCTACATGTACAGCGAGAATCATCTATTTAGGTCCCCCTTCCCCATAACATGCCTTGTTTAATCTTAGAGGCAACTATTAGAGAAGAGACTATGTAGCTAGTCTGGTAAGTAAGTAGGTATTCTCTACAAAAAACTTGATCCAACGGTTCCTGGTGAATCATCTTTGTACAATGTTCCGCTTGCGGGCAGCGTAATACAAACATAAATGTATTCACAAAAATTCAGGTGTTCTCGAACATTCGAGTACAATAGCATAGTTTAGAACTGCGATGTGTAGGCATCACGGAGTTATCTCTAGAGCCAAACAGAATGTAGGGTCACACCAAAAATATTAATATTGTATCTATTAGCCTGTAGTATCCCAATCCAGGGCATGTGCCTTCTACGTGGTGGCTCGTCACATGTGCCCAAGTATCATATTAATTTATAGTTTTCCATGGTGAGCTCTGAGCAGAAGTTTGTGTCGGAGGCGAAGTTCCAGTTTGCGTCGCTGAGTCACAGGAGTAAGTAGGTAAGGATGATCTATTACCTATTAATTGCTATTAAACAAAAAACCTCCTTGCCCGGTCTGTTAGAAATAAGTACATATATTATTAGGTACCAGAAACGTTTACGATTCGTACTTAGAGGTGTGTGTACAAAGAGGGAACGAAGCTATTTACGGGCCACGAATTCTGAATGAGTGGTTTTTATAACTGCGCATGCTGCGCTGTGTTGATTCTAGAGATGGAACCTTCAGCACGGACTAGACTACCGCAGAAACGTTCTAGGGCCCGGGTCCTTGTACCAAGAAGCTGTTGAAGAGCGGTTACCCTTTATTTTATACGGCTTTGTGAGTGAATATTCAAAGCCTTTTATGAAATTCCATAATATAAAGAGCATTATAGAAAAGGTCTAGCCGCAAAAATAACGTTCATTTAATTGAGTAGATTCAGCATGAAGAAGTAACCAACAGATAGCGTCGATATCTCAGCTTTAAATCCCTACGGCTTCTGTTGTTCTGTATTTTGATATTTCTGTGTTTCCCTTTTTGTACAACATGTGCGTGTGTGTGTGTGTGCTATTAATAAATTATTTAAATCTTTTTTTATCTCTTTATTTCGGCCTGCCTCAGCGTCGTTGCCTGTACTAATATATGTAACTTCCTCAACACACCATTCCTCTCTGTCCCCGGTGCGTGCCAGCAAGCAGTCAGTTCTGTGTCTGTTTCTCCACCGTTTATTATCCGCCTCCGACCACCTCGTATCATCCATCCCAGCCAGTGTTCGGCCCGTCTCTGACTTGGCAACACATCGCCACGTAGTAGTTAATGTACAAAGCAAGTGCTCTATATTATAATATAAACTATATTTAGCAGAAGTCTGAAATAATATGTGCGATGCATCACGACTCGGATTGCATCTCGAAGTGCCTGCGAGACTTCTCTCGGATGTATTGCCCCAGACCGTACGAGTACCACGACATGACTCGGCGGAATAGCTGGTATTGCCCCAGACCGTACGAGTACCACGACATGACTCGGCGGAATAGCTAGTATTGCCCCAGACCGTACGAGTACCACGACATGACTCGGCGGAATAGCTGGTATTGCCCCAGACCGTACGAGTACCACGACATGACTCGGCGGAATAGCTGGTATTGCCCCAGACCGTACGAGTACCACGACATGACTCGGCGGAATAGCTGGTATTGCCCCAGACCGTACGAGTACCACGACATGACTCGGCGGAATAGCTGGTATTGCCCCAGACCGTACGAGTACCACGACATGACTCGGCGGAATAGCTGGTATTGCCCCAGACCGTACGAGTACCACGACATGACTCGGCGGAATAGCTGGTATTGCCCCAGACCGTACGAGTACCACGACATGACTCGGCGGAATAGCTGGTATTGCCCCAGACCGTACGAGTACCACGACATGACTCGGCGGAATAGCTGGTATTGCCCCAGACCGTACGAGTACCACGACATGACTCGGCGGAATAGCTGGTATTGCCCCAGACCGTACGAGTACCACGACATGACTCGGCGGAATAGCTGGTATTGCCCCAGACCGTACGAGTACCACGACATGACTCGGCGGAATAGCTGGTATTGCCCCAGACCGTACGAGTACCACGACATGACTCGGCGGAATAGCTGGTATTGCCCCAGACCGTACGAGTACCACGACATGACTCGGCGGAATAGCTGGTATTGCCCCAGACCGTACGAGTACCACGACATGACTCGGCGGAATAGCTAGTATTGCCCCAGACCGTACGAGTACCACGACATGACTCGGCGGAATAGCTGGTATTGCCCCAGACCGTACGAGTACCACGACATGACTCGGCGGAATAGCTGGTATTGCCCCAGACCGTACGAGTACCACGACATGACTCGGCGGAATAGCTGGTATTGCCCCAGACCGTACGAGTACCACGACATGACTCGGCGGAATAGCTGGTATTGCCCCAGACCGTACGAGTACCACGACATGACTCGGCGGAATAGCTGGTATTGCCCCAGACCGTACGAGTACCACGACATGACTCGGCGGAATAGCTGGTATTGCCCCAGACCGTACGAGTACCACGACATGACTCGGCGGAATAGCTGGTATTGCCCCAGACCGTACGAGTACCACGACATGACTCGGCGGAATAGCTGGTATTGCCCCAGACCGTACGAGTACCACGACATGACTCGGCGGAATAGCTAGTATTGCCCCAGACCGTACGAGTACCACGACATGACTCGGCGGAATAGCTGGTATTGCCCCAGACCGTACGAGTACCACGACATGACTCGGCGGAATAGCTAGTATTGCCCCAGACCGTACGAGTACCACGACATGACTCGGCGGAATAGCTGGTATTGCCCCAGACCGTACGAGTACCACGACATGACTCGGCGGAATAGCTGGTATTGCCCCAGACCGTACGAGTACCACGACATGACTCGGCGGAATAGCTAGTATTGCCCCAGACCGTACGAGTACCACGACATGACTCGGCGGAATAGCTGGTATTGCCCCAGACCGTACGAGTACCACGACATGACTCGGCGGAATAGCTGGTATTGCCCCAGACCGTACGAGTACCACGACATGACTCGGCGGAATAGCTGGTATTGCCCCAGACCGTACGAGTACCACGACATGACTCGGCGGAATAGCTGGTATTGCCCCAGACCGTACGAGTACCACGACATGACTCGGCGGAATAGCTGGTATTGCCCCAGACCGTACGAGTACCACGACATGACTCGGCGGAATAGCTGGTATTGCCCCAGACCGTACGAGTACCACGACATGACTCGGCGGAATAGCTGGTATTGCCCCAGACCGTACGAGTACCACGACATGACTCGGCGGAATAGCTGGTATTGCCCCAGACCGTACGAGTACCACGACATGACTCGGCGGAATAGCTAGTATTGCCCCAGACCGTACGAGTACCACGACATGACTCGGCGGAATAGCTGGTATTGCCCCAGACCGTACGAGTACCACGACATGACTCGGCGGAATAGCTAGTATTGCCCCAGACCGTACGAGTACCACGACATGACTCGGCGGAATAGCTGGTATTGCCCCAGACCGTACGAGTACCACGACATGACTCGCGGAATAGCTGGTATTCTGGAAACGCATTGCAATCGCATCTGCGAGACTTTGAATATATACATAGAATAGAAAGACATTTATTTATAACTAGCTGCGCCCCGTGGCTTCGCTCGCGTGGAAACCTAAAAAAAATATTTTTAAAATAAATTTCTATTAAAAAAACCGCATAATCATCCGTTGCGTAGTTTTAAAGATAAGCATACAAAGGGAAAGATAGTCAGCGGGAAGCGACTTCTACTATATGTTTATACTAGGTAGAACAATATAATAACAAACAGACACACTTATAGAATAAGGACCTACATAAATAGAGTTGTTTTAATAAGGCTCCAACTCAGCATTATGCTGGCTAAGCTCCGCAAGAGACTTAGCCAGCGCTGGTTCTTGTTCATCGTGTTTTGTTTTTATTCTCTGATAATCCCATAATTAAATCAGGCAACATATCTTATTATCTATTTAATATTACAATAATGTTTCAAGAACTGTCCACCTCTTTCCATTCAGCATAAACAAAGTCTCGCACAGTCTAAATTATTCAGTCTCTAAAAGTCCGTTTTAATCGTTAATAATATTACAGTTACTTGTAACGAAGCTCTCAGAACTGCTATTATTGAATCGGTCCTCAACCGCAAAGCAATATTCGACGAAGCCCCTCGTAGTAACCCATCTCAGCAACTTGATATCGTTTTAGCATCGCTCTGTTACCGCCAGCCTCACCTACCACTTAATATAATATGACGCCGCCATGAAGAGAGTTAAGTACTCCAGAAGTACGCTTAAGAAAGTTTTTATTATTTATACCTCTATCGCTATCTTCAGTATTGACCTTTCAAGGTATTGACAGAAATACAATAATGCATAAATCTTTATTTCTCTTGAGGTTTTTAAGCTTTTTTTAAATAACATTTTTCCTGTCCAATAAAGGGTTTTGAAAAGTGGAAAAGTGTTCAGGCGAGTGTACTGCAAGTGCCAGACCCGCGACGGGCACGTTTTGGATTCAATTTAAAGCGGTTGAGTCTGTAATGTGCGCTCTGATCTGTGGTCTACGCCTGTTCCACTCGAGCAGAGAGAGACACATGAGGTGTTAAATCGGCGTTAAACCTTATATTCAAAATGGGGCGGATTCATTGAACGAATACATTTTTGAATAATCATAATAGAATAAGGATCGGGTAACTTTATGGCCCGAGATCATGGAAATAACAAACACATAGTAATTGTAATGCTGGACGACTTGTCTTGTCCAGCATTATAGACACAACATCAATTTTTGTTTTTTAGTTTAGACATACATAATATAAAGTGACCCCGTCCTGTTATATTATTGAAAAAATGTATTCGGTCAATTAATCCGTCATTTTGGATATAAAGTCTTCCGTCGATTTGACACCTCATTTCTCTCTTCGTTCGAGTGACGTGAGATTTATTTATTTCCGTTATGGACGGATTATGTTATTCCATAGTTATTCTGTAAATAGATTCTTATACTTACTTTTAGATACAAACGACAACTACTTAAAATATTTCTTTACTTGTCGTTTGTATCTAAAAGTAAGAATAAAAATTTAGTTTGTATTTAAAATTGGCACAGCTCGAGAAAACTTCGGACTAGAAACGAACCAACAAACAACCTCATAAAATGCGCTCACAAACAGACAACTCACAATGTTGCCCTGTGTTAAAATTCTACTTTTTTATACACTAGGTTAGGTACTACTAATATAATTGATTCTCAATCAAATTGTATAAAGCTATTTACACAACTTTATCAATAATAACAATAAATACATTACATTCATAATAATGCAAATGATTCAATTTTTATCAGGTACCTTTCTGTTTTGTAAAAAGGGGTTTTCAGTAAATTGCTACTCATAAATTCATTAATACTTACTATAGAATGCATGGCTTTCAAGGAAATGTTTAATTATACATTTTTACCAGTGGGTATCAACTAGCTTAGCATTTAATGACAACAGCACAAGTACCATGGGACAAATAAATGTATGAGAGGACGCTATATGTAAGACAGAGCAACAACATTTATCCAACATTTATGCCCACTGCACGATATTCTCGGGCACGACAGCTGGACCGAATGGATGACTTTTTCACTATGGTGTACGTGCAGGTACAGCAGGCTAAAGTTGCAGTTTCCTGCCGCCGTCTTTTTACAGGGGTTATCCGCTCCATGGCCCTGTATGGAGCACCAGTGTGGGCGGATGCTCTAACAGCCAAAAACAGGGCTCTGCTGCGAAAACCGCAGAGATTGATGGCGATTAGAACAATACGCGGCTACCGCACTGTGTCATACGGGGCCGCCTGTGCTCTTGCGGGATCTCTACCATGGGATCGGGAAGGAAGAGTGCTTGCCAACTTGCACGAGCATAAAAAGGAGGAACAGGCACAAGGGAACCGACTGGCTCCTCAGGAAATCCAATATGCGCGGGAACAAGCGAGGGAGGCTGCTATCCAGGACTGGGCCGAAGAACTGGATCTCGCTCGCTATGGCCGGTGGACTATTGACGCCTTACGTCCTGTCTTGGGAGAGTGGCTGCACCGGGAACATGGTGCCCTAACGTTCCGAGTGGTGCAAATACTGACTGGACTTGGTTGTTTTGGGCGGTACCTGCACCGCGTTGCTAAAAGAGAGGCAACCCCCGCCTGTCATCACTGCGGTGCCCCCGAGGATACAGCACAGCACACCCTCGAGGAGTGTAGTGCTTGGTTGTCGCAGCGTCAGACGCTCGAAAGTGTAGTTGGTCAGGACCTCTCGCTGCCGAGCTTGGTGAATGCCATGCTTGACAGCGAGAGGGCTTGGGAAGCCATAGTCTCCTTCTGTGAAGATGTCATTTCTCAGAAGGAGGCAGCGGAGCGAGTCAGGGAGGAAAGCCCTCAAGCTGAACCGCTCCGTCGGCGGAGGATCGGAAGAAGGCGACGGCAATTCCATAGTCTTCTTCCGCTCGATGGAGACCAGCTGGGTGATGGTGAGAGGAGAACCACCCCAGCATTGCACAGGTCTTCAACGGGGAGGGACGCCCTAACTGCTCCGGGACATGCCTCGCCCTCTCAAGGGGGGACAACCAGAAGGATCCGTCCCAGACGGATGATCACCGACAGGGTAGCGGTCGAATCCGCCCGGGAACCCGCAACCCTGTCAAGTGCCAGCGCGCCGTCAAACGAATCGTCTGGTGACGAGTGGTTTGATGACGCTCTGGCATTAAGGTGAGAGAGGAAGTGTCGATGGTTTTTTAGTTGGTATGTCACTATCTGCTAACACTCTGTTAGTAGCTCAGTGGAGAGCCCAACATACCCCTCTAGCCCTCCTCAGGCTAGAGGCAATGCGCAACAGCATTTTCCCATCGTAAAAAAAAAAAAAAAAAAAAAAAAAAAAAAAAAAAAAAAAAAAAAAAAAAAAAAAAAGGCTAAAGTTGCAGTTGAATTTATAGAAATCCGCTCTTACTGTCGCTCACTACCGAGAAGTACGCGCATAACGCTTACGTCAAAATATTGAAAATCCAACCACAAAAGTTTTGAAGTTTGACTTGGTCTTCACTATGAGAGGCCGCCACTTTAACCTGTCAATTGCAGTATTCTGTCAATCCCCTGTTTGTACATGTCGTAGTCTCGTAGGTCCACTTTTACCAGATTCAAAATTCAAATATTCTTACAAAATAAGCACTAAGACAAATTTTATACTATATATTATTATCAAACTAGATGAAATCCCGGCTTCTCTTGGGTAAAATGTAAACTCATAATAATATTCCACATTTTTTATAAAATGTAGATGATACTTCCGTAGTCGGTTCTCTACGAAAAATATTGAAAATCCAACCAATTTTGGCTAAGCAGAGATTCGTATACCATATTATGTCGTATACATTCACTGTGTCTAATTATAATAAAATAAATTAAAACTTAATACTTGGGTATATAATAAAATAAAACAACTTTAAAATAATCCTTTCCATAATATTTACTCAAATAACTATGATGTCTCAGTCTCATAATCAAAGAAATTACACCTTAGGGGCACAATGGATGACGATTCTTTGTTAATGGCAACTGTGTCTGGTTGGACACTTACCTGCCAGTGTCGAGTACATTTGACAAATGATTTTCAAACTATAAAAAGGAATACGAACCACAGACACTAGCAGAGTTGTGGCAACACAGACACCGCGAGCCATCAAAATAAGTAATTGAAATGTACAACAGCGTTGAATGTCCGTTAGGATATTATTGTTCTGTGGTTGAATGGAGCCCACCCAACGGTAAGAGGCGACCTGGAAGGCCCAGGATGAGATGGCGTGACGAGCTCGAGGCACATTTTCCATCGTGACCTGTTGCAACGTTGGAGTGGAAGGAGAAAAGGGAGGGCTTTGCCCAGCAGTGGGACAATAATGGCTCAAAATAAATAATAATAAACATGTACGTCGCAACGCCATTATATAGGAATTTATTCATATTTATATTGAAAATACTCGATAATCCGAATTTTCCGCCAATAAGTTGTTGACTCAGATCGATTTTTTTACGCTCTTCAATTTGATGTGCATTTCGTTCGAGTCTACCGTAGACCGGTACGAAATTATTAATATTGATAAGAAATAAGGTGATTTGATTTTTTGTTTACTTGAATTTTTTGTGATCGATCTTTCCAGATCTTTCCAGCAGCGGTACAAATTTGGTAAGACCGAATGATCTCGACGACATTTAAGTTGTTTCAAAAATTGCCCGCTTACCCACTTGTTAGTATTGTATTGTCTGTATACCGGCCGGCATCGCGTGTGCTCTGTAAACTGGCGACCTGTCTAATATAGTTACTAGGGAGGAGATAGTTGTAGAGAAGTTTCTTGGAACGCCTGGACATTGTAGCAGCGTTCTCTGTACGTCTGTATTTGTTACTGCAGGTGGAGTTTAAATTTAAGACCTACATTGTAATGTAACTTATATTCTGGCAAATAAACATCTTTAATTTTTTAGTTGGTCTATACTATAACATGTTAATAAAACTTTATCATTAATAAGAACAAGTTTATTGTAAACTTGTGTGAATCATAGTTACATGGTCTTATTATTAAAATATAGTATCAACAATTTAATCCTTTTAGGCCATATGTACATTATTTGATGTTTAAGCTCAAAAACTAAAAACCAAGTGCATTGTTTTGTTTAATGACAATTGAACATTACAAAAAATGCAGCCGTATTGAGAACACCTCTAGGAAGTCTGTCTAAAATGGGAAGATACCCTCAGGTAAAATGAGACGTCAGACCAGTGACTCGTGATGGATCTAACGACATGAAATGTGAAGTAATGAGACAGTTTCAAGGCTATGAACCTATATATCGCGCTTGTCGGCAATGTATGTATAGTAGACCAGAATCAAACTAACGCGTGAATGTGGCGCAATAAGAGTAAAACATATACATTTTAATCTTTAGGGAAATATTTAGAACTCGCAAAGTCGCGGGCAGAAGCCAGTACCGTATAATAACGCACCTTACACTGGATATTATTATATTAATTATAGAGAATTCCTCCACTTTGGGCATTGGGTAGACCCAGGATAATAAGAAATTAGCTGTGACATACATAATATAATGTTAATAACAGACCTAATTACTAAAGCGGTGGTTTATTACAAAATCATAAGTGTTGACAAATGCAATTATTTCACGTCGGATTTTTTCGCTCCGCCAGAGTTTGGAATTCAATTGAAATTCCTCCAACAAACTCGTATTCCCTCCAACTGCTTCCATAGCTGTATTCTCGCCGTTATTTCTAGAACGGTAACCGTTACACCGCAATATAACCCGTGCTTACACTTTATTTCACTACGGGCTACATATGTAGGTGTGGGGTACTTGTGCAATGTATCGACACACTCACTGGTAAGACGGCTTCTTTGGCGCAGCGGGTGAGCAGTGATCGAAGGAGCGGGTTCACATCCATCTACGGGCATCTCTCTACTAAGTGTGAGATATTATCATGCCACGTCATTTATTAGTATTCAGTAGTCTTTCTGTCTAGCTAGAGGTTTTTTATTTGTGTAATTATTCGTATATTAGGAGTTTGAAAAAATTGATGTTTCGTTCCAAAAATGTATGTCTATTGTTTTCACGTTCCATGACATATGATGAACATTTTTTTCGCTATGATATCGAAAGAGTTTGAAAGCTAATAAAATTATCTTTAAAATAATATACACCAATCTGCAGTTTATTCCATGGAAACTGTAAAATATGGTCTGCAGAAACCAGCGATGAAGTGATTCCAGTTTATAGCTCGCAAGTGTAGTACAACAGTACATTTTGTTGGTATGCATTTAGTCGCCGACTTTGACCCTTTATTACGATTTTAGTCAATGTCCGTAAAACGTCAAGCTCCTTTTTTTTTTTTTTATTTATTTACCAACTTAAAGATAGTTACATGAAAAAGCTTAAAAATAACACGAAGGAAACCACAAAGGTTTGTATATCCAGTCTTATTGAAAAGTCTTGTTTGTCTTTTGTCAAAACGAGATCTGACCAGAAGTACATATTTATATGTACATTACTACAATGAATAAATATTCATATTAATAAATATTAATATATACTGTGAACACTTATCTAAGTAGTTTGGTGTTTTTTGACAAAAATTCGTTTCTTTCTGTCCATCTGTGCTTTTCATACATGAACGAATGAATGAATCTTAGATACATTTGTCCGGGAAGTAAACGATATTCCTGGGACATAGACTTCATTCAATGTCGCAAAAGCACGTGCAAAGCTGCTGGCATTAACTAGTTCATAATGTAAATGAACCGCTTCTCGACTCAAGCGCGCAGAGTTCCCGGTAAATATTTGTTTTACATTTACTGACTGTTAGCCCGGGGCCCGCGGGACACGGCACCAACCTTTTTGAAGGGCCTATTTTTATTTTAATCTAATTTATTTGGGAAACACAAAGCTTATGTTTTAGTAACAATAAATTTAAAAGGAGAGCAAATATAATAATAAAGCTTAAGGGGTCTCCGGAGGGACTAATTCTTCATACAAACGTAATACCAACATTATTTCTAATTCAAACATATTTCCACTATAATATTGCATTATTTGTATTAAAATAGTATTTATCTAGGTTCCCAAATAGTTTTTTTTTTCAAAATACTTACCTAAAATGAAATGAAAGCCAATCTCATTTTGCACATTTTTATGCGAAAATAGACATGTTTTCTTACTATTTGTTTCGTATTAAAAACATAAATGTCTTACGTTTTTTAAGGAACAGAGCTTATTAAAGAACATCGCTTATATTGTCTAGTTACAGAATAACAATACTTTGTGAAGAATACAAAAAGTTTTCAGTTCATTTTTGGTATTACGGAACAAACAAAATTTTGAACGGCTAATATTGCTATCGCGCACGCACGTGGCGCGGCGCAAGGGTTAAACAGGGACAGCGATATTCGGAGCAATTTGTGCAAGCGAGGGTCGCTGGACCCTTAAGACCGACAACAGTTCGCGTGTGATGCTCGAAGCGGATGCGCGTAGTTGGAAGACCTACAAATTAATTCAAAGCAGGTCCTCCTTAATAACGCTATAACAGACTATCTGAGAAGGACAAAGGACAACCATAAGTACTAATCAAAGTTAACAAAAGCATAATTAAAATCGGGATCGGGCTGGAGGCGCGTGATTATTCTCTTGAGATGGTAATGAAGGCGACTGCAAATACGAGTTTAGAAATGACTTTATTTCCTACTCCGAGTTCAAATGCTACTTCATATTTGTTATTAAATCGTTTATTTCGAGTTTAAAAGACGAAGTTAAACGTCGGTTCTTTGACACTTTTTTTGGTTGTTTTTCTTTAAAGTTGTTTCGAATGTACGCTCTCTGAAAATGTTTTTATTGACTGCAGTAGTAATTTGATGCCAAACTTCACAAAACCCACAGTTAACACCTTTCAGAAGATCGTCTCGTTTGAAACATGTATAATAATGTGAACAATAATTATAATAAACAAACAAATAATCCTGTACGGTCTACACACACAGCATCATCTAACCTCAAAGTAAGCAGATGATGGTTCTAATAAATGTGAAGCAACGCGCAAGTCCTTTTATCTCCGTGCAAACTTCCTCCGGAGTCGATGTCGACATCCCGAATTTAGCTATAACCAGTGATTAGTATTCTCGACGGCAATTCTATATATTGTACGGCTTGCCGCCAATCACGCGTGAGCTAACTTATACAATAACTTTGTACGGAGGTATTCTGGGAACTGGATTGTGATAGCTTCGGTAACTAAACGACACGGCTTCACCTCAACCTTGCTGTCCGCGGTCTCAGCTAACAAACATTGTGTGTATGGTGATGAGAATGGTACAATAGAGAATAGCTTTGGATCTTATTCGCTGGTATGGGAAGGTACGTCCACATCTTCTTGAGTTCTTCTTGCGATAAGTGTATGAACCCTTGTATATTTAGAATAAAGAATAAATGTTGAATTTAATGAAATAAAATACCAACTTACACTAGCTTTAGAAGAATCAGTCCGTGTACACAGTACCACCGTCCCAGCGTCTTTGGCATTCTCTCCGCGCAGGAGCCGTCGGCCGATAGAAACGACATTAATATCGAATCGTTTTATTTTTTCATTAAATCCCGTCGCTTACTGGTTTCACATCTGTGTTGTTTGTAAAGCGAGTTCAAATCATTGAGGAAAAAGGGCTGGTTATAAAATGTCTACCTGCTGTAAATGTTAGAAAGGAAGCGAAATGCGTTTTGTTCGATATTGTGTTTTAAAACAATAATTAATTTCTGCTTGCGGCTTCTAACGTGTTATTTGTATGGAAACGATTCTAGATTATTTGTATTCATACCTATGTATATCAGGCCCGTATTTTATAACCACACTTTAGTTACCATTTTAACATATTATTGTTACCCCAAACCAGTTAAGCGTCCCGAGTTCACGGCGTATATCACTCTACTTATATCAAATAACACAGAAAATCTAATTTGCAAAAAACGTGCCATTTAGAAATCTTTTTCCAGAAAAACAGAACCGTTCTAATTTAGTCTTTATTTAGTGCAAGTTTTGGTTGATAACGGAATGTGTTATGACTCGTTATGACTCCTTCCTCGCTTCTATACGTCAGCGCGTCGAGCACGCTCTGGGAGTTTTAGACGTGTCTTGTATTAGGAAGCTGTTTTGTAAATGTCTTAGAGCAATCGCATTGTTCTTAGGAATATTGATAAGGGTAAAGGAAAAAGAATAAGAAATATTTCGAGAACAAGGTTATTTAAGGGCGTGCTTACAATAGGCGGTGTTGTTTTGAGAATCTCAATCATGGTACGAGTACGTCCAAACACGCTGCCGCTGCCACTAACAATGTACATGTTCTACAATGCTAAATGCTTCGAAAACGAATAATGTACATATATTATAGTTAATTTGTTTAGAGTAGAAGAATTGCACAAATCTAATTAATAGATTTTGAACTAAAAATGAGAAGACACTAAACTTTCATAATATTTGTATAGTTATATAAAACCTTTCCATTAACTTGGTTAAAGATATTTCTCCGAGCCCAGCTAATGAATCAGGATATTGCTTTCATTGGAAAAGCAATATTCCGAAGAGCTGACAATACTCAGCGTCAAAAACCTTCATCAAAAACTGGATTCCTGTGAATATTACAAATTAATTACTTTTCCGAAGCCGTTGAAAGATTATCGGATTAAATATTCATTTAAAATAGTCGAGGGATTTTGTTCGAAGAAATGTTCAAGCGAATTGGAGAGGTACGGGAGTGGGTTGGGGAGGGTAGTTGATAATATACTATTTTATTTTGATATCATTTACAGATCACCTCGACTCTACCGCCGCGTGTGAGCCGGCCTCACGCAGGCGTGTGCAATGTACATAGATGTGCTGAATGGAGGAGTCCGAGGAACCAAAATATGAATGCGAAACATCCGACCCGACGCGATGCTACAGTCACGCTGAATGTAGATTCCTAGAATCTTTCCGAAAGGTAAAGTATATGTGCGTGAACATTTGTAAACAGTTTTTTATTATACATAGATAACGACCAGAACACACGCAACAAATATCTGCAGATCGTGCACAATTGTTCCGAGGCGGGAATCGAACCAGCAAGATCCTGCATCGCAGGCGGACCTTCGCCCACTGCGCCACAGATGTCTCTCACTATTATGTATTCACGGAAATAAACGATATATTAGTGTAGATAAGACGACCTCTCGAAAACATCTCACGGCTTCACATCTTTACAAACTTTCTCCTTTCTAATACTGGTAGAATAATTATCATCCTCGTAATTTAATTACGTGGATGATATCTATCGACCGTTTATCGGACACTGTTAGTTAAACATCAACATCTCTAATCCACTTTGCATCCGCCAAGTTCTGAATGTTAAGACTCAGAGCGAGCGCTGCCTTGCCTGGCTTGATTCAGTTACCCTCTGCAACAACCCGGCTGTACACAGAGCCGCTGTCAACCACTTCATTTACTTTAAATCTCTCATTATATATTGACTTAATGTATCTATGTTTAAAATCAGAAACAGTTTTATAAAATCAAAGATATACTTATCTACATTTTACGCGCATTCTAGCCCAAAGCGAAGGTGAGCGTGAGGTCACAGGTAACAAAGTAAGCCGTTTAGGCAACCTTCACGAACAGCCCTCAGCGACCAGAAGTAAGTAACGGTATATACTTAGTCATAAAAGCGTGAAGTACTCCTCGAAGCAGCTCCCAGTAAAAGTTGTCAACAAGCGCCGTTTGGAGGGAAGTGCCGACTCCGGTATAGGGGCTATGCGTCCCAGGCTGCACGTTAGGATTTATGGTGCTGCCTGGCGTCGACGTGGTGCCGAAACAACATACTACAGCAGATAGAAATAAAAATTCAAACAGACACGCACACCATGCGACTGGTCGCCGCATGTGACTGGCCACAAACCCGAGGTGACTGCAACAAGCAGTCATAATTTATTTGCTTATTGATATCAATATGACAAAAGTAACAATCCTAAGCGCAAGTCCAGCATACTGTTTTTCGTGCTGCCACCCAAACCACAAAAACCGGAATATTATATTTTTTTATAGTTTTCTGAGCTTTGACAATCATAGCTTTGACAACTAACAGTTAGTGAAGTCATTTTGAGCTTGCGTGCAAACAACGCCTGTATCGGCATGTTTACATAAGTACATACATAACTTAGTTCAAGATGTGCAAGTGATGATTTTGAATTTAGATGGAGAGACGTATAACAAACAAGACACTAGCACCGCTCCCGCATCAGGCAGCGCCTTGAGGATCTAATGTGTCGTCAGAGCCGGACCCACGCATCACCAGCCGGCGAGAGAGGGCGGAGAGACGTATAATAAGACACTAGCACCGCTCCCGCATCAGGCAGCGCCTTGAGGATCTAATGTGTCGTCAGAGCCGGACCTACGCATCACCAGCCGGCGGGAGGGGGCGGAGAGACGTATAACAAGACACTAGCACCGCTCCCGCATCAGGCAGCGCCTTGAGGATCTAATGTGTCGTCAGAGCCGGACCTACGCATCACCAGCCGGCGGGAGGGGGCGGAGAGACGTATAACAAGACACTAGCACCGCTCCCGCATCAGGCAGCGCCTTGAGGATCTAATGTGTCGTCAGAGCCGGACCCACGCATCACCAGCCGGCGGGAGGGGGCGGAGAGACGTATAACAAGACACTAGCACCGCTCCCGCAGCAGGCAGCGCCTTGAGGATCTAATGTGTCGTCAGAGCCGGACCCACGCATCACCAGCCGGCGGGAGAGGGCGGAGAGACGTATAACAAGACACTAGCACCGCTCCCGCAGCAGGCAGCGCCTTGAGGATCTAATGTGTCGTCAGAGCCGGACCTACGCATCACCAGCCGGCGGGAGGGGGCGGAGAGACGTATAACAAGACACTAGCACCGCTCCCGCATCAGGCAGCGCCTTGAGGATCTAATGTGTCGTCAGAGCCGGACCCACGCATCACCAGCCGGCGGGAGGGGGCGGAGAGACGTATAACAAGACACTAGCACCGCTCCCGCATCAGGCAGCGCCTTGAGGATCTAATGTGTCGTCAGAGCCGGACCTACGCATCACCAGCCGGCGGGAGGGGGCGGAGAGACGTATAACAAGACACTAGCACCGCTCCCGCATCAGGCAGCGCCTTGAGGATCTAATGTGTCGTCAGAGCCGGACCCACGCATCACCAGCCGGCGGGAGGGGGCGGAGAGACGTATAACAAGACACTAGCACCGCTCCCGCAGCAGGCAGCGCCTTGAGGATCTAATGTGTCGTCAGAGCCGGACCCACGCATCACCAGCCGGCGGGAGAGGGCGGAGAGACG
This sequence comes from Eupithecia abbreviata, assembly GCA_943735965.1. Taxonomy (NCBI): domain Eukaryota; kingdom Metazoa; phylum Arthropoda; class Insecta; order Lepidoptera; family Geometridae; genus Eupithecia; species Eupithecia abbreviata. Next base: position 231,786 of record OX030986.1, read on the forward strand.
TATAACAAGACACTAGCACCGCTCCCGCAGCAGGCAGCGCCTTGAGGATCTAATGTGTCGTCAGAGCCGGACCTACGCATCACCAGCCGGCGGGAGGGGGCGGAGAGACGTATAACAAGACACTAGCACCGCTCCCGCATCAGGCAGCGCCTTGAGGATCTAATGTGTCGTCAGAGCCGGACCCACGCATCACCAGCCGGCGGGAGGGGGCGGAGAGACGTATAACAAGACACTAGCACCGCTCCCGCATCAGGCAGCGCCTTGAGGATCTAATGTGTCGTCAGAGCCGGACCCACGCATCACCAGCCGGCGGGAGGGGGCGGAGAGACGTATAACAAGACACTAGCACCGCTCCCGCAGCAGGCAGCGCCTTGAGGATCTAATGTGTCGTCAGAGCCGGACCCACGCATCACCAGCCGGCGGGAGGGGGCGGAGAGACGTATAACAAGACACTAGCACCGCTCCCGCAGCAGGCAGCGCCTTGAGGATCTAATGTGTCGTCAGAGCCGGACCCACGCATCACCAGCCGGCGGGAGAGGGCGGAGAGACGTATAACAAGACACTAGCACCGCTCCCGCAGCAGGCAGCGCCTTGAGGATCTAATGTGTCGTCAGAGCCGGACCCACGCATCACCAGCCGGCGGGAGGGGGCGGAGAGGCGTATAACAAGACACTAGCACCGCTCCCGCATCAGGCAGCGCCTTGAGGATCTAATGTGTCGTCAGAGCCGGACCCACGCATCACCAGCCGGCGGGAGAGGGCGGAGAGACGTATAACAAGACACTAGCACCGCTCCCGCAGCAGGCAGCGCCTTGAGGATCTAATGTGTCGTCAGAGCCGGACCTACGCATCACCAGCCGGCGGGAGGGGGCGGAGAGACGTATAACAAGACACTAGCACCGCTCCCGCAGCAGGCAGCGCCTTGAGGATCTAATGTGTCGTCAGAGCCGGACCCACGCATCACCAGCCGGCGGGAGGGGGCGGAGAGGCGTATAACAAGACACTAGCACCGCTCCCGCATCAGGCAGCGCCTTGAGGATCTAATGTGTCGTCAGAGCCGGACCCACGCATCACCAGCCGGCGGGAGAGGGCGGAGAGACGTATAACAAGACACTAGCACCGCTCCCGCAGCAGGCAGCGCCTTGAGGATCTAATGTGTCGTCAGAGCCGGACCCACGCATCACCAGCCGGCGGGAGGGGGCGGAGAGGCGTATAACAAGACACTAGCACCGCTCCCGCAGCAGGCAGCGCCTTGAGGATCTAATGTGTCGTCAGAGCCGGACCTACGCATCACCAGCCGGCGGGAGGGGGCGGAGAGACGTATAACAAGACACTGCATGTTGATCATGCAGTTTTTAATAGTCAGTCTGCTATCAGACTAACTATTAAAATAAATTTGGCTCAAACTACAACCTGTTTTTAAGGCGACAATTTAGGTATTTTTTTTTGTATGATGTTGTCCGCTAGCCGAATTTCGGCCAGCCTCAACCGTGACCATCCAATAGTCAGCAGCGTATAGGAATCAGAGGACTGTTGAATCACCAGAGAGTATAAAATAACTAGAGGGTAATAAACGAACAAACACCCTCAGAGTGGACAGGACATTTCAACTCTTTATTTTATAAAGAGTTGAAATGTCCTGTCCACTCTGTCTAGATTACAGACATACACGACATGGATGAGGTCATTATATTTATTTATTTGAGACGAAGTAAGCTTGAAGTACAATCATCATCATCATACAATAAGGTTCCGTGAGTCACAAACACCGCAACATAATGTCTAAATTGAGTTTCAAAACAACAGCTTGTTATGTCTCGGTAATGCGTACATAACATACGCAGCGTTCCTCTGTCCTGAACCATTAGTAACAACAAGTGAAGGTGGTTCAAGGCACTCGCCTTGTCGCGGCTAATTGTGTCCCGGGTCACATTACAGCACCCGGGTCTTTACAACTGGAGACAAGATATACCATAAGAGGCTTGCCTTGTCGGCCCTTATTACGTCTAGGGCTTTGTTTTAACACACGAGCATTTCCACAACACGATCCAAAAGACGAAACCGACCCGAGAGAGTTTAGATGAGAGTTGTTCCAAGAGAGCAAAGCTTCTTTAAAGCCGCGAAGCCATATTTCATAGCTGTGTGAACCTGGCTTTGGGATAGTCGGTTTTTGATCCAATTCGATTGTATCCGACCTCAATTGTACATTATTGGCAAAATTTTCGTTTGTATCTGTATAAAGAGGTAAAGGGGGTGAAGGTTTTTTCAAAAGTAGACTTTCAACCAACTAAAGTAATGAATTTGATTTCAAAATTTAATATGTCGTGGTACTTTAGTAATTTATGAGGTTCATTGAGGGAAATTTATTGAAGTGTCCGCATAATGCTGCGTCCGTCCCGCTCCATTCCATGAGGTATACATATGTATGTATATCAATAAATGACCACAACAGCCTTAGAGCGAGGCCTGTGCTGCACCCGCCTCGTACATATGAATGAAAATGAAAAGTTTTTATTTCTTTAAGCTTACAAATATGCACTTAGACAGGTCATATTTTATACTATTCATTATTATTAATTAAAATATTTGTAGTTCACTTCAATTTTTTGTCCACCAGTGGAAGAAGTGAGAAGAAACCACTAGTATGTTCATAACTTATATCACTGTAGACACAGCCTAACCCTGTCCTCATTATCAAGAGATGCAGCTCACATAACATTCCCCTTACTGCCTCCACTCTCAGTGCACTAGGCGCTGCCCCCGCGGCTTGTGCTGAGTTCTTTCCAACAGCTCTCGACATGCTAAGGCCGGGCAAAGCTAAGATGCTTGCTCTTTACGATTAAATTAAATGCCTTTTTCTGTTTATTTTCCTAAGATTCAGCTAGAACATAGTGTACGAGTGGTTGTTTTGCTTGAAGTTCAATAAACAATTAACTAATTTAGTTATCCTTTATTAATTAAGCTTTGTGTTACCATATAATATTACTATTTTTTATGTTCAACATTGAACGGCCTCAAGGTAACCTTTTTGTGATAATGATGATGATTTCAGTGGACGGGATTGATAAGAACTTTAACGGCCAAGAGCAATTCTATTTATCTGTCTCTTGAGTGTACCTTAGTTAGTGTTCGTTTGTACTCTGGATGGTAAGCGTATTCAACAAGTGTCAAACAAGCGGAGGCTGAGGTACGCTTCATGTTCTTGTGATCTCACCCACTCAAGTACTTCCCCTAAATTATTGTGAAAATTCAAGTTAAAACGAACCGGTAATTTCAACTTCATCATGCTATAGCAGTCCACTGCTGGACATAGGCTTACCCCAATAGCGCCCTGTGTGTAGCCAGCCACATCAATAATCGTTCGTTGATACCTGAATCCCAATCATTATCTGTTGTATGATCGCTACAAATGTATCAAAACTGTATGAAACTTTCCATTGCCGCCTCAATCCACGCAAAAGGTATCTGTTATGGGAGATAAGAAGTATCTCAGTGTAATTTTCTCGGATCCGAAACTTTCCTCAATATTTTCCGCGAGAATAATTTGATAACGTTTACGTTTATGGGCAGAGAGTAAACACTTTGTTATGTTGTCGGAACGATCTGGACTATGAGAGATATGGGCTCAGGACGTGTGCGATCGGTGTTATATCACTCATTAAACAAGAAACTTTGTTAAAAATACCGCTAGATTGTTTGCAACAGTCTGAAGTGTTTCAATGGTCAATACTAGTTTTAATTAACCTACGAACCTAGTCTGTATTGGAAAAACATTGGTGCTATTCTACACCAACTAGGTTCGTAGGTAGCCCGTTGGCTTACATTCAAAAGAAATTCGTCAAACCACAAAAGCTTGTATTAAAGCTTGCTTGTAACATACCTTACTGATTTTCGTTTACTATTTTTCCAACCGAGTCAGCTTTTCACTACCTCTGTAGAAGTTGCTTTGCGGTTTTTTGGCCAACAAGTTTGGTGAATGTGATTAGTATAAACAGATATAATAAACTGGCTGTAATATGTCGCCAATGAGGGCGCACTTCATGTTAGATTGTAATGTATATATATGTATGTATATATGTATATATAGGGTTATAAGAGATAGCGATTTTAGAAATGTTACATTATTGTCCCGAATTATTTAAATGGTTATGAAAATATACCACTAATTCTCAACGTTAACAACCTTTTGTCGAATTATGATTAATATATTATCCTCCGCGTTATCGAAGAAATTGTATTTTACGTAGAAGTTCTACGGCGCGTAGCAGCGTACGGCTACGGCGTAGACCGACGTAGAGGGTAATGTTAGATATTCTCTGTACTGGCAGTCAAAGTCAAATGATTTTTTTTTAATGTATATTAGTTTATTAAATACACACAGCAATGGGCAAAGGAGACGCGGGGAGATTACGCAAACATTATGCCTTCAACTTCAAACACAAGTTTACAAGAAAGACACGAAAGAAAAATTACTTTCCAGAATTAATTGAAAAAAGTTTTTAGTATAAAATCTAAACGCTACCCTTCACTACCCTGATAATGCTTTCTATTTCCACCCTATTCCTGTCCCAGAGCGAGAGTGAAATGTACCGTAAAAAGAAATCCTCGAGAGAGGCAATGTCGAACCTAATTTATGAGTCAGCGTATTATTATGACTTGCCAATTTTCCGCGAAATCAAACTGACTACGAGCCGCAGCGGCGCGGTGCTGCGGAGCTGGCTGGTATCATCATCATCAGCGGCCTCCAGGTACACTGCGATGGTCAGACAGGCCAAAACCAACCTGATTGACACAATTTGTTTAATCAGAACGAGATACGCTAGTAAATTACCTTAATTACCATAATTATTCTACAACTACCCAAACGTATTCACTAATTTCAATCATCACAAGTCAAAGTTCAGACCAAGAAGCTGATTACACATTTCTAGCTAAATGATGAAATATAGTAAACAACCCTAGTTAATAGTAAAAATAGCAAATTCAATAAAATATGAATTTATTCAGAACAGACTGACGCTACCACTCTCGGTCAGTAAACACAATGTTGACCGATATAGTGAATCACTCGAAACACCAATTACAGAGATGATCGTATCAGAGGAGGCTCATGTCGCCGATATCCTATTCGATCGGTATTTGATTGTCATTACACTAATAAAGTAGCATTTTCACTGTTACTGATTTCCTTCTACTTATTGCCATGAGCAGCCCGGAATCGATTTCACAAGAAGAAAAGACAACAATAATCCCAGCCTTGGTACATTTTGTCCACTAAATAAAAATAATCGACAATGAAAATAGAAATTTAATTTTTCACTAGTTTTTCATGCTTTTATGTTCAAAATTTGTTGGATATTTCAAAAAACACAAATATGAAAACCTACATTTTCCTAAAAGCCACATAATGCGTACACCGAGTACGAGATTTAATAACAATAAAGTAGAAGAGTAAAGCCGCTTACCTGATGTGTATGTAACAACGGGATCACAGCTGAATGACGCGCGGAGCATTGACTACTGGACGTTTGACGGTCTAGTCGAGGCACCCATCAATAATTGGTTTAGTTTTATACATTTTATGAAATAATCTGTTATTTGTAGCCCTCTATACTAAGAAGGGTGTCGCACCTGCGTGTCTGTGGGTATCAGACGGATGAATCAATTTTATTCAGTTCATCTTGTGGGTGACTTCATCGAGAGCGTTGTTAGCTATGTACGTATGATGAAATACGATAAAGCTGGTAAGATAGTTGTGAAATTGGTTATCGTTGTTTAACGTAAAATACATTAGTAGACATATATGTATATTCATTCGTGTCCAGTCCTATATATTCCATTATAGTCCAGTGTCCTTGAGCCTGATACGCAAACAAGGGGACTTTTATTGCGTTATTCTGTTCTGTTTAGTCCTTCGTAATAGAAAAATTAAATATGTATGAAGTATACGAATTCATCTATACTAATAGCAGCCCTTCTTGCACAGTCGGGTAAAATTGAACTCTGATTACTTTTTATACAGAGGAAATTGCTTTTATCTTGTATTACTTATGCGAAAATTATAGGAGATAATTTTTTCAACTGTCTTTAACGTTAAATTTTAAAAACAGACTTTAGCACACGAGTCTCGGACTCGGCTGTTTGGTTGAAACTTGCTCATGTGACAAGTTGAATCTACTAGTTTGAAGCGGCGATGGAAGAGGAGGCATTGTAGTACACCCACCGACAAAATACTTTGGAGAATAACTCCGTCCTTAACACGATTCTAGTGGTTGACTGCTCTACAGGAAATATATATTACTTATCTAGGTTGCTAAATGGCTATCAATAATAAGTTTCATTAAGCTACGTCACAGTAGCGCTGTACACAGTTGCTTTACTTACTTCTAGTATCTTTCTTATTTTTCTCAACTATACCATCCTCAGTTATAACTAACGCAGTAAATAGTGTTATGTAATATATTAACGGCTATACAGGGTGCTTGTCTCGTCGTTTCATTTCCAGCCGCGGCGGCGGATCTCCGGCTGTTACGGAGCACGCTGTATAACCGATATCACACTCACGGTGTGACAGATATTAAAGACCTCTGCGATCAATTATATAGAATACATATTATTTACCTGCCTGTGTACATTTTTATTAAGTGACAGATTTTATAATAGTTATTAGTTATGTGTTCTATCTTTAAAATGGAAATGGGCGGGGCACATCCAGAGAATGCAAAACGAGAGATGGTCGCACGCTATAATGAATTGGTACCCAATAAACAAGAAACGAAGAAAAGGAAGACCTGTAAAACGATGGGACGATGACATCGTAAAAATAGCAGGGAAGACATGGAGTAGAGAGGCTAGAGATCGAGGAAGATGGAAGGAGCTGGAGGAGGCTTTCACCGCTGAAAGCGGTACTCACATATGTATAGATAGAGATAATATATAGATTAGTATTTAAGTTAAGTGTGAGAAATAAAAGCTGTTTTATTTTATTTATTTATTTTTATTTTATTAGTTATGTACATAATGTCGGACAGGTTGTAGCCAGTGCTGATCGAGCCCCCAAGGGTCACGGACACTAGCTAACTAATAAACAACTTATTGCTTAAACTTACTTCTAAGCTAGCTATTCTTTGTAAACGAGGCTTTTCATGTGTTTTTCCAGGATACTAAGTAGCCTGAAATTTCATCCAGGTCTACATGGAACTGCCATCCAAGCTAAACTTCAGCCCATTCCGTCCAGTTTTATTGACGTTGTCTTCGGCCAAACATCTCACATTTTGACACACTATACATTTTTAAATATTAGTAGAAAGCAGATTATTATCACCAAGGTTATTCACTAGTGTGTGCACTAACCCTTATAATATAAAATCATGTCATGATTACTGAAATAATGTTAATCGTAGTCTCTCTCGTGAGTGTATTCACGAAAGGTATCAAGGACAGTTCTGCCCTTGAGCAGTCTGGTGTGCCGAACAAAATGTGATATTAGATTGATTATATTTATTACTAGCTGCACCCAGCGGCTTCGCTCGCATGGAAATCTATATATTAAATGATTTATAAAGCTTCCTCTTGAATCACTCTATCTATTAAAAAAACGCATCGAAATCAGTTGCGTAGTTTTAAAGATCTAAGCATACATAGGGACAGACAGACAGCGGGAATCGACTTTGTTTTATACTATGTAGTGATGACAATGTAATATCGCGTATTATCTTCCACTCTCGCGGCCTGCATTCAAATGTAATAACAAAAGCCTATAACACAACATTGTTTTTAATTAGCTACGAAATACTTATAATTACCATCAGAACTCTAATTAAGAATAAGAGGCTGTGTCGGTAGGCGAGGTTATTGATGACGGCGCGTGGGGGAGACCTGGGGGAGACTGTTCAAAAGGTGACTGGGACCAAATTGCTAGTTTTTTTGTCTTCTGAAGGTTATTTAAAGAGAGACTAGCTTCTGCCCGCAACTACGCACAACAGCTTTTAATAAGAAAACAATAATAAAAAAAAAAATGCTGGACAATTCACACAGCATTATCTAGCCCCATGGTAAGCATAGCTTGTGTTATGGGTACTAGATAACTGATATACATAATACAATACATTACATAGATAGATATTTTTTATTGTATATAGAAAACGACCAGAACACCCGGAACAAATATCTGCAGATCGTACAAACAATTTTTCCGAGGCGGGAATCGAACTCGCAACCTCCTGCGCCGCAGGCGGACCTTCGCCCACCGCGCCACATCGGTCGTCTACTACAATATTGTACGTGTATCTGCAACAATATTGTATCCATATCCATGTACAAGATTTCACCACCATCAGTTAAGTTTTAAGTTTAAGTTTTGTTAGTTTGCCTTACGGTATAGTGCTTCGTTACAGCTGCTATCAGTTGCGTGTGTGGAACCAACATCTGATCACCATTGTGGATATAAACTGGTCATCTGCGAATCATTATACCTATTAGTTTTAATTGTAAAATCTCATCACCTCTACCTATCTATCTACCTACATACATAGAGGTACGTTAACAAAATGGTTAAATAATTCTCATCCACTTATCTTAAATAGTGAAGTGAGTCCTAAATACGGTCGCTGATCTGTGTTCATTACTAATTCATAGCTCGTTTGAGCGGCGCGGCGCGGGATGCTGGGATCTTCACAGAGATATTATTTTAGAACGTAATTGGGTACTAATTAGGGTTATTGCTGTATCAATAACGGGGAAGAGGGTTATTAAGTTTCCAAACAGCGAGGACCTCGTGAAAAAATAATGCGTTTGCCATTAAGAGGGAGTTTGACTGTCCCAGACATATGATTTTCGTATTTCTTGATTTTAACTAGATAATTGTTTATTTATTTTTTCCACAACGTTCTCTATTTTAAAACACGGAAACTAGACTAACGGAAACCCGAATTTAACTTGGCTAGGTAAATCTTCTATTTCATTCACTTAACTTTACGATTTTAATTCAATTTATTCGTTACTAAATCATAGAGAGGTATCATTTCACATACACTATATAAAATAGCACAGGTTTATGTCCACTTCTAACATGAACGTACTTGGCGTAAACAACATATAACCATTAAGTTGTTTACGCCAATATTGAAAAAAATGTATATGTCATTGATTCTCATTTCCTTCCTAAAGTTGAAAATAGAGCTGCGGCAAAATACAGAGTCCATATTCCCCGTCTCATAAACTATTATCTATCGGATATTGAGTTTATCCAACCGTTAGAGCAGATGACGCGGCCGGTCGGTAAGCTGCTCAACTGGATCACAACAAGCTACGAAACAGAGAGGTCACCTATTGGTGGCCTGGTAGATGTCTTTTGATTATATAAAAAAGGACCTTATCTTTAGTATCTTGCACAAAATAACAAAGGTTTATCTTATAACTGACTCAAACTTCTTTTGTTTTCATACCACTGAAACACCCCAGCAACTTTTTACGATATTTTTTTCCCGGTTGAACGCCCCAGCAACATTTGTTGCAAATTTCTCCGACCGGAGCAAAACTCGTTTTGTGGATAACCTCTCCCTAATAGCACGGCTCTGTGGTCATGAATTGTCGCTCTAATACCTGCTCCGTTGGTAGAATGACAAAAAAGCAAGGTGCCAATACAAAAGTTTCCGAAGACGAATGTAAAAAAAATAAAAATCATGTGCGGTTTTTATTACGAGCAGTGTGTTTATCCGTGGATATCTTTAAGTATTTTAGTGTTTTATTATTATTGTAGTATATCAAATTAATCCCTCTGAATAATGCTTTCTGATTATACCCGAATATCGTAGAACCTTAGTTCGATGCGACGACTAATTGACCTCAAAGTTGACTGTTATTTTGTGGCCAACAATTTTTATCAAGTTACTTTGTCAAGTTTAGGCATTTATTTTAGCCACTTGATTATTTCTAAGACTTGGTCTATGTATTTATTGATTTCATATAGTTTTCGCTTTTTTATGGTATATTTTTTTAGGGCATAGGTGTAGTAGTTAGCGAGATAAATGAATGAATTAACACTTTATTGCACTTAAAACTATAAAATAACACCTTATACTAAATATTACACATTAAAAGTACAATAGGCGGCCTTATCGCTGACAGAGATTTCTCCCAGGCAACCTAGGGATAGGGAAAAAGATATAAGAAAAACTAAGAGTTGTTACATCGCAAACATACAGATGGAGAAATATCAAAAACAAGAAATAAAAAGGATACAAACTATATAGTACATTGCATGCAATACAAAACTACTTGAATTAGAAACTAACCTAAAAGTTTTTTTTTATTCTGTTTTTTTAAGGACTTTATTCGCTTAGCGAATATGCCATTCCTGTTATACAATCACAAACTATTTACTTTATCAAATATAACCTAAAAGATACACTATAAATAAGAATAACTGAATACAATAGGTAGGTACCACAGAGATACATTTCGTCGATCGACATGGTAGTCTCTTACCGTTCCGACTATATAATATTATGTTATCAGAAAAATATACTCGTCAACTTTGTTGGAAATTTGCTTCTGATTTTCACCGTGAAAGGTTTCTGCGAATCTTCTTACATCCGACCTATCGACTCGAGTGACTTGTGGATTTCTGATCGATGTCCCGACCGAGCGACTGAGACATATTTTTTCCCAGCAGAAAACAATTTCTCTAGATAACATTATGCGAGATAATTATTGAATTATTTTTCTAGATGATATTGAATCTAAATCGAATTATTTGCGGTTAGAACTTGTTTTAATTTAGGTCGATCCTAACTGATAGTGGTTTTTGTTTGCGACTTGCTTTTATTTAGCTGAGAGCTCATAGCAACGAAATGACGTAGTATCCTACGTAGCGTGCGTGATGTAATAACCTAGTTATAACAGAGACTTTTTACCCCGTAACGTCTAATAGCAAACACATTATTTCCGATGCAGGGTGTATTGTACCCAAGTAGCAGCTATAGCTATAGCTATATAGGTTTATACCTATAGCTGCATACATTATTATAGCCGAAGACAGAGCGAATATTTTTATAGCCTACTCTTTTATGAATGAAAACAGCTAGAACACGGCGACGTTTACAAAACACACATGACTTGCTCCCGAATAAAAGGTCAGAACGCAAACACATCAAGGCATCTTGCTCGAGCAAACAGATCATTCCCTTCCAAACTTAAATAAAACAGAACTTTAACTTCAGGAAACTACGTCTGCGAGCTTATAAATAATTTGGGTCACATCAGCCTTTCCTCTGATGTTTTTATTCGCTTTTACAGCCGCGCAATATAACGATCCCAGCAGCGGGCCAAATAATTGTGAACTGAAGTAAACTTTAAGAGAATCTGAAAAGTTGTTTCTCGACAATAAGTCGTAAAGGTTTTTACGAGACACATGCGAACTAGAACGCTGATAGGGTATCGTGAGGCTGAAGGGTGATAACGGTTTTATAGCTGTGGGCAAAGATGTCGGTGTCAGGCAATGTCTTGCACGAGATAATTTTAACCTTTTGGCATCATCATCACTACCATTAGCTCGTTGGATCATCAAAATGGCGTGAAATCCAATGCTGAGTCAACGAAAAAAACAGGTATTGGTTAATAAAAATATAATTTATAAATTTTGCGCGTCTCCGCTGTCCTTTGCTTTTCGATAAAGTAACCAAAGAAATTATCGTCGTCGTGCATATACGAAAACATATAGTTAACAAACTATATATTTTTATTAGAACAATTTTGAACAGACCGTGCGCTGCCCACAACTTAAGCCTATTTTAAAAAGGTACCTATACCTGATACCCATTTTTATCACCAGTTTTATCAACGTGAATCACTTTATCACATTCATGTCAAAATAAAAGCTAGCGTTTAAATAAAAGCGTACCTCCCTGGATACGTACCATTATCCACTAAAATGCCAAACACCAGCTCCAGCAGTGAGTAAGTATCATCGGTAATGGCTGAATGATTTGAGCTCGATGGGAGGGAAGGGAGTGCATCCGTCGGCGGCAAATTGTTGTTTCACTGCCGGCACAACGGGAAGTGCACTTTGCTGACAAAACATTGGGACTTTGGAGATTTATTTGGGTTGGAGAATGATAACTTATGATGGATAGAACAGAAATCAATCAATGGCCTCAGCCGCTATGAAGGCTGGTTTAGGTTCGTTTTGCACTAGCGTAGAAGAAATACAACGTTTTACTTCACGGAACCATAGGATTCGTAGGTATGTACATACTTTATTAGTCGATTACCTCTACCACCTTAGCGCTTTTGTCTTGGAAACAAGTGGGATTCTAAACAAAATATATGAATGTTTTTCAAACCTTTGAAGAATACCTATTTAAAAGGATATACAGATAAAGCATTCAATATTAGGTATCACGACCAATAAAGTGGTTTTCTGTCTACTTTGTATAAAACATAATTACAGTTGATATTCGGACCTAGACGGTTGCTTTGTGCCCTAATCCTGGATTGTGGTGAGCTTTACCTTAATTGGAAATTGCGGACGGAACAAGGCGGCGGAGATTTACACGCCCACAGTGTACTTTAATCGTGAGTTTACTTACTGAGCTGTTTCTTGAACAAGAAGATGTTATAGTCGATTTCCCAGTGTTCTAAATTGTCCACTATCTATATAACAGGTCCAATAAATTGAGAGGTGCTAAAGCGGTCATACCAAACTGACTAGAGCCGTGGGATGGTTAAACAATCTGAAAGTACAATAATGTTATAAATTATCGGCATAACGAACCTTCACCGTTCGGACCTCGTTCAGCCCCTCGTCAAAAACTATGTAAAACAAACCCTTCCATGTTTATAAAAAAATGTTCAGAGCTTTGTGTGTGTGTTTTTGTGGTATCCACGCCGACATGCTTTCAAAGCTAAAAGCTTTTTCTTGTTATGTTAGTTGCTACTGCAATTTAGTGGCCATTCGTTCACTGTCACTGTTTTAAATAATGAAAATTGTTTTGGTGTTTAAGGAATAGGAAGTAATACTAAATAAAGTCTACCTGAATTAATCTAAATTTGTCTATATGTACGTACATGTATTAGCTCTCTCAGATATTATGAGTAGAACCGATAATATATAAGAGTAAATACTTTAAAATCAAAACTAAACACGACGTGATCCATCGATGCGTACTACTACTAGATGTAGATTCCAGTTTTAACTGAGTCTCCACCCGTATTTTGCAGAGAAAATATATTTTCTGTTCTATTCTCGTAAATTCATACACCTTAATGGATGTAACCGCGTGCGCTAATAGGTTATGTAACGTCTGCTAATATGTGCACCCATATAAGTTCACCAGCGAGTGTATCGCTCACACGAACCGCGAGCTTAACATTTCTTCTGTCGCCTGATTAGTTAGGTAGGTAGGTAAGCTAGTGAAGTTGTGTCGGCTGCGGCTTGAGCACCGACATAATTGATTTTTATGAAGTGAAGTCGCGCGCTGGCAACCCTTTCCAGCGGCATCGATATTGCAATCTCGATGTAGTGGTGCTAGTTAATTGCTTTTTGGAAAGCGCTTGTCAAACTACATGTGCCTGTGATTTTAACGTAATTAAGTTTAAATACACCAAAGCGCTTTATTAACACAGCACTCTTTTTCAATATGTGTGTGTTTCTTTTTACCCAGCGGAACCCTAAACTTTCCAAGGATGTTGCTATTATAAAGCGGCTCAGTAAAAATGTTATTTTCCCGGTAAAATATTACTCGATTTAATTTCATCCAGACCACACCGCCGTATATCAAGATGGACCACAATATCCTGGCGTGTACTGAGATATATCGTAAGGATAGACAAGTAATAGCAGCTTAGTTGTAAAACTGGTTGCGTGAGATTTTACCTTGCGATAGTTATAGTGATAGTTTATTGTTTTTTTTGTAGGCTTCTGATTGGTTATTTTTTATTTATTTATTTATTAATGTAATCAGAACGACCTTAGGCCAATTATACTAATTACAGAGGTATAATATAAAAGCTAAGAACACATGTTATAAATACAATTAAAATACAATCAAATAATCAATTATAAATTCAAATAATTAAAGAGTCAACATAAAATTAAGAATTAAATATAGGTAAGTCAACAATAGGACAAAATAAATTTTTCAAAATAAATTTTTATGACAAAATATGTATTATTTTCACTATGATTTCCTAAATAAATCTCTATCATCATCATCAACCTACGCAAGTCCATTATTATAGTCTTCCCCTAATGTGTGACATAGCACTTTGTCTTCAGTTTTCCGCATCCAGCATCTGCCTGTCCTTCACAGACCTAGATTAAGATTAATGCAAATTCACAAACGTTAAGATAAGAGATAAAGAAAACCTCAAAGCACTTTATGTAGATTAGTACGGCAATTAAGAAAGGATTAAGCAAAAAAACTTCCCAGTTTTATTTACGTTGGTTACTAAATGCGCAATCAAACCCTTAAAAGGAAGTTGCTCTCAGATAAGCCACCTACTAACAAATGATCCAGGATTAAGATAACCCGTGTTGATAAATCCGTTAAAATAGTTTAACCTTAGTCGTGAATATAAATGAAATAAATTAATTCACGTTGCGTTTAATTTAATGTTGTTGGTGTACGTTTCAGTAGCAGATGTGCAGAGCAGTGGCCGCGGGCTGAAACACAATACTGAATGACGTCGGTGATGCTGTTATGAAATCAATTTTTTGGCTTGAAATATGGTTAATTATTTATTAATTGTATATTAACACTTTGACTGCTATTTTTTTTCGACGACTGCGATCTTTTTTTTAACCTAAAAAATTCGTGCTGCCGCTCTACTTTTCGTTCGAAAAATATTACGGCTGTGCTGAGTCACACAGATCTGTATTTTCTCAGCTGCTGCGCTAGTGTGGATTTACGCATATTATTCACTTGTAGAAAACACATACCGTGTGATTTCAGCAGTCAAAGTATTAACACTAAGAGTACCGTAAGCCCACTAAACGATCAACCTTGTATCTAGACTTGACTATGAGTGAAACGACGTTCAGCTAGGAGATTGTATGGTTATCGTTTATAAAAGACAAAGATGTTTTGACGGTCAGGCTCCATTAGTCCGGTAACTTTATATTTCAGACCTCGCGCAACTTTGGGACCGCAGAAGGTGACGATCTGACCTATGTCGACATGGAGGATTTTTTGTGGGCACAAGACATAGACTATGCACCGCCATCACCTGATGGGGATATGCCATCCCGATACGACGAACCAGATAAGGAAGAACCTCGTATCTTCGATTACTAATAAAGTTGCGTTCGGCGCTCGAGATCACAAACTTGGATTTATACATCAGGCCAACATCATAAACAAGTCTGCAACAAATCGGAACTACCGGATCTGACGCAAAGTTTATCTCATTTCAGACGACGTGGTTAATGGACGACCAGGTGAATACTGAATATTAAGTGAATGTTGGATTTTCGCGGATTATGTACCCCAAAATCCATAAACTTATGAATTTTGTATTTATTCTAATGCAAATTTAGAACTGCATATTAAGCTCTCTAGTTAAGAGAAATATGTGCTTTGTTTGCGTTATCAAAACACAGTACAGCGAACAACACATTCAAAACAGTAAAACAACAGCAATAACAGATACGGCCGCGCCGAGAGCTGTAACGTTTGCTTTGCTGTGCTCCCGTCGCGTCGCGTCGGAGGCAGCTGCATACATTGTATTTATGATACTGGCGTCGGTTTATACTACATGGGATATGACTTGAATTTAACTAGCTATTACGAGGTAGTAAAATGTTTTACAATAAGAAATCTCTTACCTCTATAGGTGACAATTTGATCATTAATCTCAATTAATTTCATATCCAGGAATTCCTACCTCAATAAAAGGTCATCTCTTTTTGGTTTGGTGATTTTAAAAAATATTCATAGGATTGATGACGATACCTACACGCTGTCGCCTTGATAAAAAAGCGTGTTATTAATTTAGTCTTTTTTATATTGTATGTGGTTTACTAGTTTTAAGGTATGTATGTATATTACTATGGACCGTAGAATAAGTTAAATAAGATCTGTTACTTTCTATGGGATATAAATGATTTATTATTATTATTGAATTTGTTTGTAATATGCAAAAACGTGTAAGGTGAGATGACATATTAATTATGTTTATGTTTCACACTAAGGTTGCAATACTTAGTCAAGCCTTTTATTATATTAGGAAACTTTGATTCTGTTTGTGTGAAAGTAAGTTACTGATAAATAAGTTCAGAATCGCACCCAAAAATCTAATTAGACGGGTTATAATTGTATGTTAATATTAGTTGGAGAAGCCATTGGTTCCTGAAACACAGTTTGACACTAGTTCAGGGTTCTCGTATTGCCTGATTTATTGTTTAATAAATAACATTTTTACTTTACATTTTTTACTTTTATAGAGGACATTTTACTCTGATATTTTCTCCCTGCCGTATCTAGTATATATGTATATATTATTTGTTTTGCAGCATAAATGTAATTTTCCGTCCACTTTTACTACCATATTCAATGCACGATCTCTAACAAAGCAATAGATCAAGCCCCCAATCTCTACAAGTTGGTCTCAGAAAGAAGCCGAGTTCATCAGAGGGTCCATTATGCACCGGCCTCACTCGGCCCAGTGGCCATTGTTATGTTAATGCTAACTGAGCAACAGTTGGCGAGCTGAGCTCAGCCAGGCCGATTAGAACAAGGGTAAACAGGAAACTGGTTACCGACGCTTGCAATAAAAGCCCTTGTCAAAAATGTGTGAGTTCTGTGGGATATAAAATAATACGAGTATCTAGATCTAGACGTGGTTACATTTCATAGTGAAATAAGTTTTTGTAAAAGCCTAAGGCTACGTTTGTTTGTGGTACGAGTGGCTCGTATGTGGGTCTAAGATAATCACTGGTATCAAGCGATTGTTACCTAAACAGGCGTTAACCGAATAACGCTAAGGGGACTTAAGATAAGCTTGTTGAAACCAGGTGTCGATGTAAACTCAGGCCATAATACTCCCGATTTCACGAATAATCGCTCAAATTCTCCCGTTAGAATATAAATCGAACGTAATTGGAGACCAAATTGTTTATTGGGAAGCACATTTTCGATAGATATTGGAAATTGGCCAATTTTTCAGTGACGCGTGCCGGCAGGAAGTCCTCTGTGAATGATGTTTATAAACATTGATCAGAACGATGAACGCAGGCTACAAAATGAGTGTGTGTATTATTTTGATACATTTCTTGTAGGTAGATGTCAGCGGGGTATACCGTGATTTACTTATTATCATATTTTTGCCGTACAACGACTTCCAGTACTGGACAAAGGCCTCCCCTTAGTTTCTACCCAGATCCTTGATTCAAAGTGCAATTCATTTATCTGATATTTTAGAATCAGACAAAAGAACACTTTCAACTACGATCTTTATTTAAGTATTATTATAATCGACGACCGATGTGGCGCGGTGGGCGAAGGTCCGCCTGCGACGCAGGATGTTGCGGGTTCGATTCCCGCCTCGGAACAATTGTGTGTACGATCTGCAGATATTTGTTCCGGGTGTTCTGGTCGTTTTCTATGTATAATAAAAATATCTATCTATGTAATATATTGTATTATATATATCAGTTATCTAGTACCCATAACACAAGCATTATTTTTTAATAATAATAAAATTACTTATAAAAAAAATTACCTACTTACCTATCTACTCAGTAACATTCAAATCCGATTGATTTCATTAATTCCTCTGCTAATCCGTCGCGCTTGTTGCAGCGCTGATTAACTGGCGCTTAATTGAGTAACGAACGGGGAAATGTACTACGAACCGGTATACCCGGTAACGAACTAGACTTGCGAAGTACTAGCAGTGCTAAATACTCGGGATGCAAAGACAATGCAGATCTAGATAGGATCGAGATAGAATTGTTTTATGTTAATATAGGTACCTACATATATTTCAAAGTTCCGCTACTATAGAGCCTGCGAAGTTAGGAACTGAGAAGCTTGCGCACCTCACCACATTATTCAAAATCCTGAGAAATTGCGTATTCCTTCAAGCAACACCTCGGGGTACCCTGAGCGAATAAAAACATTATGTCTGAAAGCTTCAGGCCACGCTCTAAAGGAAAAGGAAAGTCCTCTCGCAACACTGTCTAACAATATTAAACCTTGTTTTGTTTCACATAGAGTTTAAAACAGCGTTGTCTGTCCCATGTTGGTAAATGCGTATTAAGATTTAACTATGGTTTTTTGTATGAGTCAAGTGTTAAAAGTTTGGAATCGTAAGTAAATTATGAATATGATGTGGATGTGGTGTTTTTTTAATAGCGATAGTTTGTTTTAAATTTATTATTTTCTTCGTTAAGGTACGAGAAACAACTTGTAGACCATCAATAAAAAGGAATTTTTTAGTGATTTCTAGTGTATATATGTGCATATCTAAAGGTCAATAGTCATAGGTACGCACACATACTGTAGCAGCAAACAGTAGGTATATTATGTATGTCCATTAGAACTACAACAGCCTCGTTATGCGTTGTGTGTACACATGGAGATATTAATAGGCTCATCGCGCTGTACGCAGAGTGTACGTACCTATTATACTGTCTGTAGATGTAATAGCCACGATCAACAATATCAGTGTGATAGCAGTCCCCAGACGGGGCACCGACAGTGACATAACACCGCGTCATGAATCCTGTGTGGGCTCAGATTACTGCGAGATTGCAGCAACACGTCATCCGAAATATTATAGGCCATTTGTTTATATCAGCTGTATAACAGGCTATCCTGTGGAGACAGCGAGGGAATCAGTGAAATTATTAAACAAGTTGGCACGTGGTTCTTAATAGTTTCTGTATTCATACTAATAAATAATTATAATAATGAAGCGACAGCTTTATTTATACCAGTACACACCGGACAGCCCCAGCGATAGTACCTAGTTGACGAATACTATCGGCTGCCTATATTCGTACATTCACACATCATCAATGTGTCTTCAACATTTCGTCTTTGCGAAATGCGATAAGAATAACCCGCCTGTCAGGCTTCTAATGTATTTCTAGAATATGTTCGTAATTGAAATGTTTTTATATATATTCATAGCTGCGCCCCGCGGCTTCGTCCGCGTGGAAATTTGTATAAGGGTATGAATAATAGTTTACTCAGACCTACTGAAATACACACAAAACTTCATAAGAATCGGTCAAACCGTTTCAGAGGAGTTTCGTAACAAACACTGTGACACGAAAATTTTATTTAGTAGAAGATTTCTATTCTTTCTAGAAAACGACCTTGACAAAGAACACTTATAGGTATATATACTACTACAATCTAATAAGTCCACCAAGGAACGCCATGTTTTGTTTATTACTAAAGAATTTGCCAGAACTAGTTTTATGGGAAAGTTATGTGTATGTATATTACACATAACTTTCCCTTATTGTCCTCTCCCGGTTCCTGTGACGATATTTTCCTCCAATAAAACTTTTCTCGATACACGGTATCGAGGTCGGGGAGACTGTTTCGGTCGTTTTTCAAATAAAGTTTATTACATATCAACCGACCGACACATTTTACGTAACATCCAAAATCGTCCTGTGTCGGTTGATACGTTCTAACGTTCGTTACCAGAGTTGAAACAAATAAAGTACTTGTTAAAGTTATGTAGCATAAAGCTTGAAATGAGTTATGCTTTGGGTTCCAATAGACATTTAACACTTTGCCTGCCACCGGAACACAAGTCCGAGCATGAGGGTATGCTGCGCAGCGGCGACGTTTTAGTTTAGTTTGCAGTGAGCGCGTTAAATCAACTTCAAACATAGTTTTGACATAATTTGTTAGTATTATTTGATTTCAACTTTCTATTTTAATAAAGAGCTTTATTAAACCTACGAATATTCTAACACAGAAACTGAAAAATGAACTGATAACAACCTTATTTTAAAAAATAAGGTCTGAATGCTCCACCATGCATCAGGTCAGTTCTCCCCACAGCGTCCGCTCATCAGTCACTCATCACTCAGTGAGTGTCGCGCGTGTACTGAGGTCTGGAGTGCAGCCAGCTCGGTGGAGCGGAAATACATAGGTTCCTGGACGGAGATCGATGGACCAAGATTAAGAAAATAAACTTTTGACTATCTTCTGGTTACCTCTGCTGTACTCATTTAGTAATAACAGTAGCAAACTATGGCGAAGCAATAACATTAGCATGCTACGGCGTAGCAATATACTGTAGCAAGCTACGGCGTAGCAATAACTGTAGCAAGCTACGGAGTAGCAATAACTGTAGCAAGCTACGGCGTAGCAATACGTGTAGCAAGCTACGGCGTAGCAATAACTGTAGCAAGCTACGGCATAGCAATAACTGTAGCAAGCGACGGCGTAGCAATAAGTGTAGCAAGCTACGGCGTAGTAATAAGTGTAGCAAGCTACGGCGTAGCAATAACTGTAGCAAGCTACGGAGTAGCAATAACTGTAGCAAGCTATGGCGTAGCAATAAGTGTAGCAAGCTACGGCGTAGCAATAAGTGCAGCAAGCTACGGCGTAGCAATAACTGTAGCAAGCTACGGAGTAGCAATAACTGTAGCAAGCTACGGAGTAGCAATAAGTGTAGCAAGCTACGGCGTAGCAATAAGTGTAGCAAGCTACGGCGTAGCAATAAGTGTAGCAAGCTACGGCGTAGCAATAAGTGTAGCAAGCTACGGCTTAGCAATAACTGTAGCAAGTTACGGCGTAGCAATAACTGTACCAAGCTACGGCGTAGCAATAAGTGTAGCAAGCTACGGCGTAGCAATAACTGTAGCAAGCTACGGAGTAGCAATAACTGTAGCAAGCTACGGCGTAGCAATAAGTGTAGCAAGTTACGGCGTAGCAATAACTGTAGCAAGCTACGGCGTAGCAATAACTGTAGCAAGATATGGCGTAGCAATAACTGTAGCAAGCTATGGCGTAGCTGTAATTAACTTCTGTCCTGACAATCTTCTAAATTTTTGTACCTTGCAATCTACGGCATAGCAACGGATGAAGTAACATTGAACCGACACACGACTGAAACCGAGGGATGGTAATTAATGGGCAGTCAAACGCGGGGGGTCCGAGGCACCCGGAGGGTATCTGACCGCAAGCCGCGGCATGTAGCGCGGCTTCGAGGAAATACGGCGTCATCCACCGATATTGAATTAGGTTGTGTACATAGGTTCATAAAACAAGTAAAGGCGTTTGAAAATGTAGCTTTTTTAGAAATGTTCGCTACCACTAAATTAATTTCATAACAGTTTAAAGCTTAGTTGTTTTATACATTGTATTTAACATCGCGGGTTAAAAAGCGCCGTCGGTCGTCGTTTAACTTCAATCTTTAACAACTTGATTGGGCTAAACTGGGTTAAACCGAAGCTAAAATAAACAAAGCTAAGAAACTTTAACAGCAACAGTCTCCCAGCGCGCGGCGGAGAATGAATATTAAGCACTTTTGATTTATGTAACGCTGTATTCGCCTGGACGAAACGTCCCTAGACAGAAATACATTTTAGACAAAATACTGTTCTCCTACATTTTTCGCAAATATCAACAGATCGAAAATAGTGACGGATGGAACTGAATAATTTTCGAAAAACGGTTTTTTTTAAATAATTTTTTTTATTCATTTAAGGCTCAGCATGAAAGAAAATGAAGTTTGGAAGGTTAATTAAAAGTTTTCCAAAAAGTCCAAAAAATTTTTAAGTCACCTCAAATTTAAAAACACTTAGTTGTTACAACATTAGTTTAAATTTCATGGCTATTGTATTAACATTTTTATTCGCCTCAAAATGTTTAAGGTTAGTAAAGTAGTCAAGCTTAGCTTTATGTCACCAACTAGAATAGATATCGAGTGTTGTGGCCAAGACCCACCTCAGGTCACTGCGCCGCCGCCGGCGGTAAGTTTCACTTCTGTGTCTGTTGTATTCACCTCTTTCAGTATAGCCAAGTCTCCCGGGGCCAGTTGGGTAAACAAGTTAATTAAGTGCATTTTGCAGTTAACTAACATAACACAATTGGATTTTGCAAGTTCTGACAATGATTTTAATGTATTATAGTTATTTATATTAGCTACCTTCCGATCTGCCTGGGATCTTAATAGGGAACGACGTGCTTGTTGTCTGAAGTATGAATATTAATTATTGTGAGTACTAACTTACACTTTAACTTTGGAAATATAACAACATACTAGCTTCTGCCCTGGGCTTAGCCTTCGTGCTGCCGAAACAAAAGTAGGCTTAATGTTATTCCAGCTCTACAACTACATCTATGCAAAATTTCAGCCCGATCTGTTTAGTAGTTTTAGCTTAAAGACGAAACAAACACGCTTACATCCAAACAACCACCCAAACCTATAGATCAGATAGATAGATAGATTATTTATTCATACAAATAGGTTACATCAATAAGTTAGTAGTGCCTTAAAGCCTATGTTAGGTTTGTCTTAGCACTATAGTTCTCACTTAATTTAAAATAAATTGATAATTTAGGTACTGTAGTTAACGAACGATCTGACAACAATACAAGCTAATCTATATTAAATTATTATCCTAGATCTTACATTTAAAAAACTCATTTATATCCAAGCATGATAAACACACTCACACTTACCTAATGCATAAAAAGTTTGAAAGAATGCTGCTAATGCGTGAACCTAGCCGCTTATCGCCACTGATGCACGCGTTGACAATGTATGGAAGTGTGTGTGCGTTCACCATCTACAGGGTACTCCAAGTTGACTAATGGTTTTCCTAAAAAGTGTTTAATAAGAATTGTTTTTATATTTTTCTTATTTATTTTATTTTTAACTTCTATAGGTAGTTTGTTAATAAGGTGGGGAATTAAATACTGGGAAGTTCTTTGGCCATAGAGGTTACTAAATCTAGGTTTTATTAATATTTTTTGCGTGGTGCTCCTAGTAATTCTAGAGTTATTTACTGGAATTTGGATGTCTGTGCGAAAGTATTGTTCGATAAGTAGGTTTAGTGTGACTTTAGTGTGAATAGGTATAATACCGCAAAAGTTAAAAAGGTCTTGAGGGCTTTCTTTATATTTATTTTTAATCTTAACGGGGACTAGCAATTTTAGTATTCTATATTGTATATTGTAAACCTGATCTAAATAAGTTTTATAAGTACGTCCATAGCTGGTTAGACCGTACGACAGAATACTTTCTACTAGTGCTTTATACATCATTAATAGAATGTTATAGGGAACTTTACATTTGATTATATACAATTTTGCCATCACTGCTCTTAACTTATTACAAATTTTATCTATGTGTCTTAGCCAATTAAATCTATTGTCAATCACCAAGCCAAGGTATGTATGTTCATTTACTTGATCAATTCTGCGACAGCTGGTGTCGCATTGTATTGGGTAATGCAAACAATTATGAGTATGAGCTACTAATTTTATATCTTCTGCGAGTGCACTTAGATTATGACTGGAATGGACATGAATAAGTTTTGTTTTATCAGCATTCAAGACTAGTCCAGAGTCATGCGACCATTTGCATATTGCGGTGAAGTCATCTTGTATACGTGCTTGGGCAACTAGTACATCTTTGTCAGCTGCCATTAGGCAAGTATCATCCGCAAATTGGTAGACAGTACATTTTTTGATTACATTGTTCAGATCGTTTACATATGTCAGGTAATGCATTGGACCGAGAACGGACCCCTGTGCTGTACCTTCATTGACCTTAACACTGTCACTGTACTCATCTCCGACTCTTACTTGATAGCTACGATTTTCCAGATAATCTTTACACCAGTGCAACAAGTTACCTCTCACTCCACTACTCTCCAACCTTTCTATCAAAAGATCGTGACGTAAAGTGTCAAATGCCTTTCCATAGTCAATAAATACCAGAATGACATGCTCTTTGTTGTTAAGACAGTGGTTAACATCATCGGTAGAGCGAGACAATAGCAATGCGGTACTTTTGTTTTGCTGAAAACCATATTGTTGAGACGATAATATATTGTTACCAGCGTAAAAGTTCTGAACCTTACAACAAATGTACTTTTCAATTATTTTATCCAGAACTGGCAAGATAGTAATTGGGCGATACTTTCCGTAGTCTTGTAAGCTACCACCTTTATGTATAGGTCGCACGATTCCGGTTTTTAGTTCTTTGGGGTACCGTCCCGTGGAAATACTAGTGTTAATAAGTCGTACAATCACGTCAACTATTTTATCGGAAAGTCTTACTATATCGATCGCTCTAATGTTGTCGATACCTGGAGCCTTATGCGGGTTAATCTTTTTAATAATTTTTACAACGTCTTGATTTGTAGCTTTGGGAAGAAATAGTGACCTGTCTACGTGTATTTCGTAGTCCGATTTACTTAGGAGATTTTGCGAACAGTTTGTTACAATAGATTTAACGTTATGCTGAAATTGTTTGGCGAAATTATTGGTTATGTCGTTTATAGAATTATTTTTACTAAATGCTTTTAAAATTATTGTATCTAAAGAATTAACTATTTTACCGGTAATGCTATTAATTAATTGCCATAGTTTTTTTGTATCATTTTTACATTTAATTATTTCTGTTTTATAGTATAAATTTTTATTCTTGTATATTAATTTATTTGTTTTATTTCTTATTTTATTGTATTTAATTCTTAATTCCTTATCACTAGAATCTTTTATCCATTTTGCATATAGTTCGTCTCTTTTTTTAGTTAGGTTTATAATGTTTCTATCCACCCATTTATGTGTATTACGTTTGGAGCCACTAACTTTTTGCATATATTTAGAATCGTTGTAAATATTATTGAAATTACTTTTAATAAATTGGTAAATAGTATCTGGGCAATTCATATTTACTGTAGAATTCCAATCAACTTTTTCCAGTAGGCTACTAATTTTATGGTTATTTAATCTTGTAACATAGGTTGGGTCACCCTGTACTTGCAGGTTACAAATAAGTGTGGCTGCGGTGAGTCTATGGTCTGCCAGTACAGTGCACAGCGCGGCGGTGTAAACGTCTCTCATGCGCGATCGGACAAATATATGGTCAATGCAGCTTTTTGTAATTAAATTGTTTAAAGTTTCTATTCTTGTGTACTCTGTGATACCGCATGAGAGACCGTGGCCGCTCAAGAGATCCATGTATGATTTTTTTACAGGGTTTTCGAGCTTCAGGTTAATGTTAATATCTCCTAAAAATACTAAGTCTGTTCTGTTAGAAAGCCGATTTAACATTTTGTCTAATTCTAAAACAAAGTGATGTTTATCCGTTCTTGGTGGCCTATACACAGCACACAGAGCTATCGAGTAAGTAGTAGAAGTGAGTGTACCCACAAGACATTCGCAATGATACGCATTAGTTTTATGTTGAGTAAATTTATATTTATTTTTAACGTAAACAATAATACCGCCACCTCTACGCCCTCTCCGCAGCTCTGCGTACATTGTGTAGCCTTCTAGATTGTACAGAGGTTTAATGTTTTCTGAGATGTTAGCTTCAGTAATTACTAAACAATCAATTGAAGAGTTTGAAGTACTAATCAATTGCTCGATTTTGGCAAAATTTTTGATTAATGATCTTATGTTGACATGTATAAATGTAAGGTTAAGGGGGTTATAGGGAATAAGATTTCGAAAGTTACAATAGTCCAGACAGTTACTTAGCTCAATAACGTTATTATCATCTATAGCATCCATAATTATTACCTAAGAACCTACACTAATTACTGTGCTAGTGCAAGCGAGAAAAAATGTGATAATTGCCTTAATTAGTGTTAGACAGAAGGTTTTGGATGTCGATTTTAGATCTTAATTTATAGATCTTAGCGTTCTCATTTTTTCTCACAAGCACTTTTCCTTCTTTGACCCAAATAAACTTAAATACACCTTTCATCTCCTGTTTGGCCAGCCACAATAGACTTTTGAGGTATGGTGTTATCGCTTCTCTTACACGGATCTTCTCTTCTGCTGGCGGTCCTGTCAAATTCGGCATGAGGTCCTTAGCGCAGATGGTGGCATCGCGGGCTGCGGTAATTAACTTTTGGCGGGGATACTCCTGGCGTATTTTGACATGGACGGGTCCTGACCCAGTTCTACGGGACGGAAGCCGTTTGACCGAGAATATCTCTTCTTTTTGTACTCCTAGCTTCGTTGCTACATTTTCTACAAGGGCACGCAGATCTATATCATTTGAGTCTGGGATCCCTGATATTTCAACCTGGTCACTCAGATGTTGTTGTTCAAGTTCCATATTACGTTGTTCTAAGTATTCTATTTTTAGAAGACAAGACCGGTTTTGGGTGTCCATATGGGTGATTTTGCGTTCCATGTCCTTTATCTTGTTGGTGAGGGCATCCATGGACTCTGCAAATTCATCCACCTTTTCGCTGCAGTACTGCAGTGAAGTAGTCACCGCACGTATCTCCTGAGTAACAATATTTCTAACTTCTTTTCTTAACTCTTGAATAATCAGTTTCATGTCGAAGGGGCCTGGCGCAATGGCCTCATCCTCTTCTTCTTCATCGAGATCTTCAATTGTTGCGACTGATTTTCTTCGAGAGCAGTTCATGTTGCAGTCACTACAATTCCATTCGAGGTTTTCAGTGGCTTTGAGGGCAGCTAGCTGCTTGCCACTGAGACCAGAACAAACAGTGGTAGCATGAACCACTTTTTGACACCGGCTACACTCCAAACTTGCGGTTTTCTTATTCAGTATTTTACTGCAACACTGACACTTAGCCATGAGGGTACTTGTAAAAAACTTTTTATAAAAATCGACTCTTGTTAACTCTTGGACGCTTGAGCGAGAACTGTCTTATTTTTGAAGTGAATTACCTACTAGATGTGTGTGTGTGTCTTTGTGTGTGTGTGGACAGCAGACTCCGGACATGCTGTCAGGTTAGTAGTGTTCCATGTTTCAACATCTCCAACATTATGCTGTGTACACATAACATTCAATCTTTACCACATTAAGTCGACAAAAGTTCAGTAACACATCACACTTCACCCATTCCCACCCGAAGCCAGCTGCAACCAAGTAGTCCTTTTCTCGAGGATGATGGCTAAATAATGCTCGAATGGATTTTTTATGGAGACCCTTTTTATGGAGACCCTTTTGATAGAGATGAGCGAAGAGATCTCTTGAAGATATTGGTCTGATGTTTATGTAACTAAGAACTATTATTATTAGTATTGTTTTCTTTTTTAATCTATATATTTACTAAAGTACCACCGTCTATTTTGTTCTTTCATGTCCAGTCCATCTAAAGGTTGCCTGGAAAAGATCGCTCTCAGCCATAAGGCCGCCCTTTATACTTCCTTTATTCTATTGTTTATTCCTGTATTGTTTTCTGTTTTGTGTTTTGTATAATAAAGTAACTATCTAAATATTATTTTGAACTTCATTTCATTTGATTCATATTTGTGGGACGTACATATTTATATTATTGAATGCAAAAAGAACTTTATACGTATATTTGTAAATATGCCTCCGCGAGAAAGTTTTGAAAATGCAGCTGCATTAAATTATCTTGACATGTATTTTTATTTCAATTCAATCTAACTAATTTATTATTATTTTACTGTGATAAATATTATGTATGAATGTTATATCAAATTTTTAAAGAAGGCATGTCTGTCTGCTTTTTCTAAAACAATCCCTTATGGTGTTTCCTATGTCAACATTAATGTGTGTTTTATAATAATATTGTTATATTATTTTTATGTACAACTGACCGACATCAAGTGTAACATGTGTACCTCCGGTGGAACTGAATAAATGAAATGAAATGCAAGCTGCAAAGCACACTTTATCCAAAAGAAGATACTTAGCTTACCCTGCATCTGCACAATATATTACGAGTACAAGCGGCAATGTTTGTAAGAAAACATAAAAATGACTTTAAAACAAAACAAGAACTAGACAATAACTATAGCAGACGAACGTGTTTATGCATTGTGTACCTACTGAGATACTCGTACTACACCTAAGAAACTAGCTGTATGCATGAAATCACAATAAATTATATTATTAATACGAATATGAATCTTCGTGAGTAAGAAGGAACCCATCCTTTATTCACAATCAACGTGAAGCGCTTTGGATGTCAAAAATACACATCAATGGATTGATTCTTGAGATGTAAATGTTTGAAGAGTTATATCTATATATATATAAAAGAAAGTCGTGTTTGTTACAACACTTATAACTCGAGAACGGCTGCACCGATTTAGCTGAAAATTGGTGGAGAGGTAGCTTAGAACCAGGAGTCTAACATAGGATAGGACTTTTTATAATTTAAACAATTTGACACATAGATTTCCACGAGGGCGAAGCCGCGGGGAGCAGCTAGTTTCAAATATAAATACTTGCCCTAGTAAGCTCTTGGAATGATATACTTGAGTAGATTGGACTCCAAATGACTTCAAAATTGGCGAGGTAATTATATGTGCAGGTGTGTTATTGCAGGTGCAGGCGAGGGAAGTGAAGCTAAACAGTTGAGGAGGAAAGATCTCGACTGATTAGACAGAGTCGTAGTCATAACGAAGGATCGTTTATGATCCGAGATAATTCCGTTTATCTGATAAACTAATATTTATAATTGTTTGACTATTAGTACTATCGAAATGATACACTTATATTTTGCACAATGATATTTACTTTTATATATATACTGTATATATTGATAGGCTTATTTATTAATTTCTTATTGTTTTTATTAATAAGTTAATGTCAAAATAAGCAGATCCAATCGACTCGATTAAGAAGATTATTGCTATTGTCTATCGTCACCTGATTCAATGCTCATTAGTATGATCACAAGGTTAAATAACTTTTGTTGAAACTTAGAATGCTGAAATCGTCAATAATTTACTTTATGTTTACTCTCATTTTTAATTCAAACCACTTAGAAGGTAACTACGAAAAGTCAACATCGCAACGAATACAAAATCTAAAAATGCTAGTATGCCGACAAAAGTATCCAGTGTGCGCCGCACCGCCCGCTCAGATACGCGTAGATACATATACGCGTATTTAGTATTCCCGCCGCGTACTAGAGCTTGCTAACAAAAGCGTGTTTAGCAATTCCTTTGAAAGTATGCAGATTAACGTGTGAGGTTCGGCGCTCGCCTCGCGTCGCTCTGCCTAACGCCTCGAACGTAATGCTAACTGCTAGAGTCGGCCGTCAAGGGTTAACTGTTGTTGTCTGAAAACTCAAGTTAACGTTAAAGTGAATTAAGTTTGATGGGTAACTATGTCAATTAACTGTCTTGAATGTTTTAGAAAACGAAATTGTGATTTAGATGGATAGATAAGATATTTATTTGACACTGTAGCACATAAAACTTTTGAATCTTGGTTATTAACACAAAAGTAATTAATAATATTAAAAAACTCAAATCATGTCATGATCAAATACAAATATCCCGTATGTAGTAATGACTGGAGCACTTATATTAAATATGTATTGATTGAACAAAGTTTGAGAACAATAAGTGAACAATTTCAAAGTACCCACCTTTTTGTAAAAATTATGTGTGTCAAAAAGGCAATAGCTCAGCAAAAAGCTTTGCTCGAAGAGCAAAAGACTGATTTTCAGTACCCTTTGAGGCGACCAGAGAAGAACGAAACGCTAAAAAAACAGGTACCTAATGAATTATTGCATTTTATTTTGTATTCAAATCATGTTGGATACTTGACTAATGCAGTGTTTGAATTTGATTTCGTCTAGGTATTCTCAAACTGACGGGTTCCTGCTAAAACTTTTGCATCGTTTCAAATATTTTTAAAAACATTATACTTCCACACTTCCAGCAGTGAGGCCTTCTCTATCTCCACCACTCGCCTTTCCATTTCTCCGAGGCAAGCTTCTGCCCGCCGGCAAATCGGTACAAACATAGATTTTGTAGGAAAAATCACAAACTAAAAGGCAGGCAAAATAATTTTTAAATCCCTAAGATCCCTAAGATTCAAAGGGAATTGTTAAAAACAAATATGATAATATTACAATTACAGCACAAATGTTAAATTTTTGCCAACTTTTAACAAGCTTTTCAAAATTACACGTACTCGTAAATTTTGCAAAGTCCGTAGAATACCACATCTTCATTTCGTACATGTAGGTACGAAGTCGAGTGAATCCTAGTCGCGCCTCGTTACGCCTTCGTTCCATTACTTACGTACGCTCTACGTACGCTTCTCTTTTTGGAGATAATTTGTTATGACTCTTCCTTATTTACCGAGTTACTTGATAGGTTGGTTTTATAAGTAGCTACCTACAGTTATATCGGACACGTTGGCTTAACAATTCATCCGCTTTCAGAATTTCACTGAATTGGAACCAACGGATTGCACGAACAAATAGAAATGAAAACGTTCAAATAAAGTCTCGTTCAAACACGCTCCTGCAAATAGTAAAAACGCGCACACACATACGTCACCGAATGTGACATCACATATCACATACGTCACTCTGACAGATACACGCCGATGCGGCTCTCACTAACAGAGGCGGAATGTTTGTGCGTAGAGTCGGAAATCAAATTAGTCGCAGTATATATTCCAGTCAAAACCAAAGAGTCCTGAAACAAATTTGTACTAAAATTTTATACAAAAATAATATCGCAATAACCTTCGAATACTGAAAGCAACGATTTAGTACGATGAAGTAAGTCTCAAGTGACAGGTTTTCATTGAGATATGTCCAAACAAACTGTATAATTCTGAGCTGCATTTTAGCTCCAGCTAAATCAAGCTGCAAGTAGGTATAATATGAGTTTCATTTCTATAAAAAGTTAACAATGGAGAACAAATACTATTAATTAATCATGCACGTCATACAAAGCTGACTAAATTGTTAAAAATATCCGATATATTCGCTGAAATATGTCTTCCAGTTATATTTCACGCATAAAATCACGTTACAACGGTGATTGATTACAGAAAAGTAACGACGTAACGTCACCATTCGTTCCTTGGGGAAGTTTATAAAGAAAACCAACAACTTGTAGCCAACGATCCTTGTTGCCTACGTTCCCTTGTAACGTCTTCATTCATGTTTTTGTTGACATAAAATATCTTGGATTCGAGAACCGTATAAGACAAGGTTATTGACGACCTCTGTGGCGCGGTGGACAAAGTCCCGCCTGTGAAGCAGAAGGGTTCGATTACCGCCTCGGGACAAATGTTTGTACGATTTGCAGATATTTGTTTCGGGTGTTCTGGTCGTTTTCTATTATAGTAAAAAAATATCTATAATATTATGTAATGTAATAAGTATATCAGTTGTCTAGTAATACCATAACATACGCTCAGTTAGCTTGGGGCTTGACAATGTTGTGTGAAATGTCCAGAATTATATATTTAATATTTTGTGACGAAGGTAAGTTAAATGAACTTTGACGTCGCCGAAAAAGTTTAACGAGAGTTTAAATTTAAGTTTTAGCACCCGGGGGAATAGGCTGGCGTGTTCTTTGGAATATTAAAGTCGAAATAGAAATTACAAAAAAACATTAAGAGTCTTAACAACTTTGTTGTTTGTACGTATAAATACCCGATATTGGCACAAAAGTAAGTCGTAGTCTGTTGGGTATCTTCTGAGGTCCGAGTAGCGAGCTGGTGTGGGATCGATTGCATCTCTCCTCGATACATCTGTTGGCTGAGTTGTTGGTACTCAGGCACCAGGGTGTAAGAGTTTCGGTACTAATGATATTTCTTTACTTCGCATGTTAGGTTTCTTAACAAAAAAGAGCAGTTTCTTTGTTCGGCTGTCAATTTTCGTAGATTTCTCCTTATATTTGTTATATGCGAGGGATATTAAGAATTTGTCCCGAAATACTTAAAATGTTTATAAATACTCAGGAATTTCAAGTCGATTTTTCATTTTTTCAAACAATCAAATTATTTTGAAAAGAGTTTGAACAGAATTTATTAAAAGCTAGTTTATTGTTCTTGAAACCATCCACAAGGGACGTGAGGCGGTGATATGCTTCTTTTGTCTATTTGTACTACCTAACCATATTTTAGAAACTATTTTGGCTCATATGAGTCTACCGACTACTTCCTACTCACATACTCTTGACAGGTACCTTCGTTGGTGTCTGATTGTATTATACCTAAACAAAGCCGCAGTAAGCCGCTAGTTTAAGATACAACTATACCTAATCTAATCCGCAAGTACCAGGCTGCAAGCATTACGTAGGAGGTGATAACTGTTGCAGGCACACGGTTATCGTCGTTTGCAGCGAGCGATACTAGCACATGTGCCTCGGTGTTACGGCTCCAAGTTCCATAAAGTGGCAATAAACTACAGTAAGCTTATTGAGATAGCAAAGGAACCGCTTTAAACGTATCGTTTCAGATTATTATTTTCATAACAAAACACTTTTTCTAATTATTCACTTTTATTTTTTCATTTAGTGCTTTCTAGTGTATAAACCTGGGACATCATGTTGATTTGGTGAAATAGTTAATTATGAGGATGGATGTGAGTTCAACATTTTCTATGGTTTTACTGCATTTGGATACTAAAGTGCGGCTCCAGATAGACCCAATACTTTGGTCAGATGTCGCTGTTCGTTTCAAACTATCAAATTATCATATTTTGGGTTTAAGATGGTATTTTGGGTCCAGTTCTCGTATTCATCTCACTCAGTTTGACTTTACATTTCCGTTGTAGATAATAAGCTCTCCAAGCATCATACCTGCAATAAAATATAAAACGCCGTAACGTGCACACCTACACGCAATGAACGGTTTAGGGCGGCGTAAAGAAATACTTGGAGCTAGTAAGGTCGACGTTACGCACTCGCTCGTAAATGATGTTTAGCGACATCTATGGGTTATAAATGTCTGTAAGTGTCATTGCCACTTTTTGGAGAAATCTCCTTTCTTTACACATAAATAAACAGTGCTGGACCTTGAAACACAACATCACCTTGCACCAAAGTACCAAACTACGGGCCAAATTCTGCTAACCAATGGCTTCACCATGACAATGGTATCGTCGCATTATTGTCCATAGAAGAAAGAAACTCTAGATAGTGCGTGTGGTGCAATTTTCATGGTGAGATTGATGGAATGGTTCAAACTTGACACGCGTTTCTCTATCTGTAGTTTATTTCATGAAAGTTAATGCCAAAATGTGTCATTCAAGGCGATCATTGTTACGGTGATGCGATTAATTTAGTGGAATTCAGCCCCAGAATGCCTTTTGAACAAACACCAACAAAAATACATTATATAATATGTAGGACACGAACAATGGGCGGTCTTATCGCTTAATGCAATGTAAGCAGAGTTTGCAGGTCTGTTTGATAGAAAGTGCAAATTATCTTTTAAAATTGAGTTCTTCTGGGTTTTCAAGTCACAGTATTATCAACTAAACCTTCGTTGATATATTATCGGTCACTAGTGGTCAACGATCCAATGTTTCATAAAATTTAGGAATGGTGCAATTTTAACTGTTTGAAGTTATTATGAG
This sequence comes from Eupithecia abbreviata, assembly GCA_943735965.1. NCBI lineage: Eukaryota > Metazoa > Arthropoda > Insecta > Lepidoptera > Geometridae > Eupithecia > Eupithecia abbreviata. The sequence continues at coordinate 265,293 of OX030986.1, forward strand.
TGCTATAACATTTATTGGTTTTAACTTAATTTATATTTTATTACCAAACTATTAAATTATTTTATTCAACTTATGTTGAATAAAATAATTTAGTGGAAACTTAAAGTGGAAACTTAGTGGTAAGTAAATTTTATCGCATTCTCTTAATGTCTCTAAAGTTTAAAAGTACGCAAGTTTTATTAATCTTACGCCAAAGAAATCCATTACTGATCGCAATTTCAAAGTTGAAGACAAGTATGGGTGCAAATATTGTTTTAAGCTCTTAAGTTAAAGTTGATTACGTGATCGAACTCCCCGGGGACTTGCAGAGCTCTTTATCGGCGGCGGGGTGGGATTTGATCACATCTTTATTTTTGAAAGATACATAAGAAACAAAATTACAAGAAGAATTATTTAAATAAAAGGTAGAACCTACTGACTTAATAGTTTTAATATATTTTAGAGTGACTTGCGGATACCTTCGCTTGTGATACCGCACGCTGCGTTGTAGTGAATGTATTAGATTGTCTCTACATTTAAGACAGGTGGTTTTAATCTGAAGGATAGGATTCGCAACGAATACATCCGATGGAAAACCAAAGTTATCGACAAAGCTCTAAGAATTAGCAAGCTGAAGTGGCAGTGGGCCGGCCATATCTCGCGAAGAACCGACGGCCGCTGGGGCAAACGTATTCTTGAGTGGAGACCACGACTCGGTATCCGCAGTGTAGGACGCCCTCCGACCAGGTGGGATGACGACCTGTGAAAGACTGCAGGTAGATGCTGGATGCGGCAAGCTGAAGACAGGGCGCTGTGGCGCTCATTGGGGGAGGCTCAAGTTCAGCTGTGGACTAAGATTGGCTGATGATGATGATGATCATGAGTCTAAAGAGTTGAGTCAATTTTGAAAGTATTTTCAGCGTCAGGCCAGTACCTGTATCCAAATCTTACCTATTTGTTAAAAACAAACATACTAACTATGTAAAACAGTATCAAGAGCAACAAATATTTATGCCTACAGCTAAACTATTGTAGAAGAAATGAAATTGCTCTGTCCAAGAAAAAGAAATACGTTGTCAAGGAAAAATGTAATTCTGAAAAGCAGCGCACGAATTTACACAACTCTAGCTAGCAGGATGGGCCGGCCACATCCGCTTCCTGTTTCATTTTATGGAGACGGGACGGTACATGACACATAGTTATTGCATTCTCTTCGCTACGTGAGACATTTGTGAAAAACACTCACTAGGTAACTACGAGCGCTCTGTGCCATGCCGCAGTTTTAACTTTATATGTAGGTAATGGGAATTATTTATTTATATTAAAAGGAACAGGACTTCCAAAAAGCGTAATAAAAACTACAAAATACAGCAATCAGCCATGACCTAACTGTATCTTTAAAATCATAAACAGACGCATTACTCGCACTAACACTTTCGGCCGTTACTTGCTCTATTTCAGTTGATGGATTTTACAAGTGGCATTAAAACATCGACGTGCATCCAGTTTCCTCCCTGGCTACCTACTCAAAAGTCAATAATCACCCAAAAACATTCTGCTGATCGTCGGTCATCTTCTTAAAACCGAATCCCTTTAATGCCGGTGTCCGATCACCGATATTAAAGCATCACCGAGTGCTCAGCTCATGAATGACAAGCAGCTGAGAGGGGAGTGCGCGGGTTCTCCAGGTGTAAGCGGGATGCGAACATTGATCTGTTGATTTATGCACTGAATAACCAAAAATATAATATATGTGAGTAGGTATTAGATACCTTTAAGCATAGGATCAGATGTTCGTTTTATAATTATTTGAAAGTTAAACTCCCGACAAAAAAGTGCAACGTTATTCTGCTTATCAGTGTGTTCGCTCGTGTACCTGTGCGTCTGACTGTCCAACTAAAAGTTCCTGTTGGTTTTTTGTCTGAAAATGTTTCAACCGCATGTTATGATCGTATTTGTAAAATCGCATGGCATGTTCAATATTTTTATAACAGTTTGCTAAAGGAATGTGACGAACATTCGTACAACCAGACGGCGGTGTAGGCTTAGTAATAAATTTGTTGATTCCCTTTGCATTGGGAATCCCATTATGCCAGTAATGTTGAATTCAAAACCGGCGTTACAAGGTAGGACCGAGGAGCTTTAATTGTGTCCAACAAATCAGTTGGTTCGTCAGACCCTCCTTGATTTATGCCGGACCCTTGCTCAGCTTTCAACACTCTTATTTGAATTTCGGAGAGTTAAGTGTGATTCAGTTAATGATTTTGCGTTAAAATATAGTTTTGGCTAAGTATATATTTTTATAAACTGCCTTTACTAAGTCAAAATAGTCTAATTTAAATAATGAAGACCTATTTTTGTCCCTACATTTCTGTACGAATAAATAATTTAAAAGAAATTATACGTATAATATCCCAAAAAAAATTGATTTCTTCGGGACTTAGAAACCGACTTAGAAACGGGAACCCGTAACCTTCCCTCAGTGCAGGGATGCTCTGAAGGACTAACGCTCTATAGTACATGTGTGTTATTTTATTATATAACAAATACCATAAATAATTAATAATGTATATAAGCACAACTTACAATTTACATTCAGCTTCTTATTCCTACAGCAGACCCCATCCTAAAACGATCTCCTCAAACATTAAACTTCCTGTTAGAACTACTTTGGGCCTTAGAATTATTAAACACACAGGCTAAATGCTTCCGCAGACGTAGCACAAAGTGGTCGCTACGCAGCGCCACCTGCCGGCACTCAGCCGCTGAGTAAACGTTTTCTGAAATTAACCCAGAGAAGGGTTGAGCCGGCTACAGAAAGAAAAATAAAATTATTAGACAGATACCTGTGTGGTATAGTGGCCATAGTGGTCAAACGCCTGACCGAACGACAGAACGAAAAACAGGACTTTTCCCGACATAATGTCCATAGACATGCAGAAAACATGCAGAGCTTGCAGTTTTGGGTAACAATAATTGATATATTTGTCATATTTAGGCGTAGGCGAAGTTTTGAAGGCCGGCCTTGGTATAGCAGTCAAGATTTGTTTTGATAGAAATAAATCTGGCATAATATTATTATATTAAAATCTTACATAAATTTGAATCAAGAGATTTTAGGTCTCCATCATGTTTGTTACCACTTTTTATGCAGTTGAGAGTTTAGTTAGTTTTTATCCGGTTGATTTTTTGTGAGCATTAGCAATTTATACAAAAGTTGTAATATTGAAACTGTTATAGCTGAACAAATGTTCACTCATATTTGTACATACTACATGGTTCGAATTCACGCTGTTAGCCATTATCCCACTCACAAGTCGGTATGTTCTTACCATTCTGCACTTAACCTCTACTCTGCCATTTCAATCTACTGCGCTTTTGAATCAGGCAGCGTCGTTCCCAATCCCTGCAGTCAATCCATATCAACAAAGCGGAAAAAACCAGCTTAAACCAGCCTGAAGCGGTAGATATCCGGTAATTGGAAAACTCAGATTATTTCAATCTTTTCTCCGGATCCGATCCTCAATTGGGTTGGAGACCTGATTAAGCTCGGATTAGCTTTCGGCTGAACACGAAATGGGCCCTAATTCCACTATATTAAGCGGTTCACTATGACCAGCAGTGGACTAATATGTGATATAATGTAGGTATGATGACAAACGACGATGATGGTGATGAAACGCTTCAATGGTATGGTCTCAGAATGATGCCATTTTTTTGTTAAAAGAAACTTTAGATGGAGAGACCCGTGTTAACAGTGACAAGTAGTTGAAATCTACCAATCTCTCCGTGCAAATAACACCCCGGCCCACGCACTGTCTAGAGTTTATTATATCTATGGACTATAAAAATACTATGGCCATAGTCAAGCCATTAGTTAGCAGAATTTGGGACCTGCTTTTATAGAACACTTGTTTCTGCCCGCGGCTTCGCACGCGTTGTTTCTATAGAAACGCTTTAAGGTTATTTCTATCCCATGGGAACTGATTTATGAGATAAAAAGTAGGCTATGTTTTATTCCGGGCCTGCAACTACCTGTATTAAATATTTCAGCCCGTTCAGTAGTTTTTTATGAAAGAATAACAAATATCCAACCACATACAAACTTTCGCGTTTATAATATTAGTAGAAAGTTGGTATTTAAATGAGCTAGGTATAGATCGCCGAATAATCAATGAGAATCATCTTTTGCGTGGCGAGCGTAGTGAACGCCCGCTTATTACCGCTTATTATTATTCGTATCTACTTGTAGTAATTTTCTATTCACACAGAACAAAACATTATTTGTGATTATTTTAGCTTTTTAATACCTATACACTAGAAAAATAACAATCGCGACATACCAATTTCGAACACAATAATATCAAAGTTAAACGATATTACAGCAATGTTCGGTATCCATTGCTGTTATCCCAATGGGTAAACAGCCGATAACCGGCATGCTCAGTTCTATCATGGAATGCAATAAATGCGGCATTCTCCGCCATATCGCGGATTACTGGCTAATAACCATTCGAGCCGGCCGCTGGTTTTTGTTCTTTGTTTCACGATAGGGTGTGGGCAAGGAGTAAGATCATCTTTAATACCATTCAATAAGTATTCCCGTGTTCACGATTAAGAGGCCATTCTATCACACGACGGCATAAAGAACTACATTTAAGTACACATTCCAAGTCTTAAAGAAGTAATGTCAAAGATTGCAAAGTTAGGTACTTGAAAACCATAGATTTTACGCCAATTTCCAGTAAAATATGTTCGTCGATCCATCCTTGCAGGCCTCTGTCGGTTCATAGTCACACAGGCGCCACATCCAACTAGTAATAAGTAACTTTATCGAATACTCGTCATGCTACTTAATACTACGACTCCAAGGCGGTATTTTCCAAAGTCAAAGGAAGCGCAAGGTCAGATTTTAAAGGAAGGTACCAGCGCGGTGGGCAAGCAAGCAAATGTGTCATTGGATTCGTCTTCAATATCACTACATAGTATAAAACAAAGTCGCTTCCCGCTGTCTGTCTGTCCCTATGTACGCTTAGATCTTTTAAAATACGTAACGATATACGTTTTTTTTAAATAGATAAAGTGATACAAGAGAAAGGTTTATAAACCATTTGACACATAGATTTCTATGCGGGCGAAGCCGCGGGGCTTAGCTAGTAACGTATAGACTAGTACTCTACGAGCGTGTATCATCGCGAGTGTTGTCTTATTAACTTGCCGCGTGATGCTCGCCTGCAGACATGGACCCTTAGGGCAGATTTCCCCGCTACCTCTCTTACCTTAACCTCGACGAGGAACATAACAGTTAACGCTTCCACCGACTCGTTAAACGCGAGTAATGCGATTTTAACTTTCCTTCTCCCAATGATCAGGGCAATTGGTACAATTACCGAGTTTCTGGGAGTTAGCGTGCACTATCTGGGAGATAGTGGTTATATTCAGTAGATCTTTTGTTGTTATTATGCTATATAAAGCTAAATTAGCGTATATAACTAAAACTAAATCTTTTGCATCATCTCACATTCAAAATATTAGTTTGATGACGGAAGAACATTTTCTATCTATTCTGCGAATGTTATAAAAGTGAATGTTTAAATTTGAAGATGTGAAGTTGTGAGATGTTGGGGCGACGGCGAGGTCCTACCTACTAACAGATCGCGTTGGAATAATGCGCACTATCCATAATTGAAGTTCTGACAATGATACTTTTTAACCAGGAAAAACTAAATAGTAGTGACCTAATAAATGAAGAAACTATGAAGTCAAACTACTGTGTCTCCCCTACTATCCATTAGTAATTGTTCTGTACTCCATCCCTCTATTAGCGCTAATGGAGGGAAGTTTTTGTGGTGCGTGACGATTGTTTCCTCTTCAGAGCTTATTACTACTTTTCCTAGTTGTGTATACATTCGGGAAAATATTTGCGGGAAAATGTATTTTTACAACTTTACTGTTTATTTTAGTTAGATTTTTTGTTTTATGACTAAATTAATCTAAAATATGATTTAGCATAATAAGGTGTTCAAAAATAATTTTCCGTGTTTTAAAAAACTATATAAAAATTTATAAATAGTGATGGTTCTAGAAGAAACACTTGTGGTAAGTGGCGACATCTAGTTAAAAATCCCGTCTAATTTCGTTTGATGTGATGAGTGAAGTATGACACATTAAGAAACGAATGACGAGCCTCTTGTCTTCGCCCGTTGCCATGGAAACCATTTGTTGCCAGTGATGCGAATATTATGAAGTTTCAGATACTTTTTATGGTGCATTTCACGAATTTTTTGTAGGTTTAACTCAAAATGAACTCTTATAATAAAAGAAGCATAAATACCTCATAAGAATCGAATCGAAGGTATCACTAAACATTTTCTAGCTAGTTATTTTTTCAAATGAATTGTGTTGTATTTAAATTTGATGGGACCATTTCGGGATGATCTGATGTGCGAAAACATAATATTTATTTAAATCTGTCCATAATTTACGAAAAAATCGACGTACTATACATACAAAAAAATATATACCTCCTCCTGTCGGACTTTGATTGCTGAAATCCCACGGTATGTGTTTTCTACAAGTGACTAATATGCGTACACACTAGCGCAGTGGCTGAGAAAATACAGATCTTTGTGACTCAGCACAGCCGTAATATTTTTCGAACGAAACGCATGTGCGGCGCAACACAACCGCTGTGTAGAGCGGCAGCACGAATTTTTTAGGTTAAAAAAAAGATAGCAGTCGTCGAAAAAAAATCGCAGTCAAAGTGTTAAAAATAAAAACGACCTCAGTTAAAGCACTGACCATTTTAAACTGAGAACCATTTTTAATGAGAATCTTCAGTGTAATTTTTAATTAATTGATGCGAAGGCAACTACTCTTGTTAATTACGTTAATTATCATAAAATACAGGCATAAATTGATTAACAGCGTTAATGAAAGAGGAAATTAAGACATAATTAAAGTTCCTTTATAAATAAGGCGCCCGGGGACACTGCTTTGAGGAAATTCCGCTATATTTAAGTGTTCCCTATTTTTGTATTATGGACCTACATAAACCTTAGAACAACTTGTAAATAAATGTCCCGCAGTGGGAATCGGACCCGCAAACTCTTGTGCTACATTTGGCCCATTGCGCCACAGAGGACGTCAATCATCATCATCGTCATCCGCAGCCAGGCTTACTAACATGTGGGTATAGGAACCCCGATGTTTCTGATCTTTAACACTAAAAAAGTTTTGATATTTTAGCTTATAGCCGCGGGTAACACGACCATCCATCCATCCTTCAGGAAATGCTAATTGTCTTAATAATATGCATTTAATTGTCTTCCTAATTGTGGTTCATTGTGGCTGAACAAAGGTTGTTCCGACGTTTTGTCTTTACTAATGAGATAAGTGATGCTGGGGAGGATGGCGGGCGTATTTCTGTTTTTTGATGGAAAATATCTCTATTGTTTAAATCATAGAGTGCATTTTCTGTAAATTTGTGATTTTTGATTTTTGTATTGGAATGGTAAAAGCCAGTAACTGTCTATTTATCGCTGACTGTAACTTGGCTATTGCCTCTTTTATACTCAAAATCTTTATAAAAAGTACCTCGATGTACTGATCAGAACAATAGTAGTAGATTTTAAAAGTAATCAATGAAAATCTGTGTAAAATTGCTGTACGACACGCAACTATATATTTGTGAAGAGAACAAAGTCATGAAACGAATTACTTTTCCAAATTCAAATAGTGTTTTTGTATTCAAAATGGAATGCCACGGTTTCTGTATAATATTGTCGTAGCACTTTCGTAGCAGTCTCGTAACACTTGTCGTAGACGTCATGATCGTAGTATCTTTATACCAACTTTAATTAATGAGTTACCTATATCTTAAACTTTCTTTATGGAATTGAAATTCATTTTACGACGCCGTATTTTGGAAGATATTCTGCTAGTTAATAGAGTCGCTTTGCGCTTGTTTTGTTTGAGCGTGGGTGGAACATTGTTCATTAAATTGGTACCTATTAAGTAAGACGTATGTCACATGCGTCTGTAATGATGAGTGTTTAGAATGTTGGTGTGAGATTACTTGTGAATTTAAACTTTTCCGATCTTACTTTCTGCAAAAACCAAACTATACAAAGTCTTGAAAAACTGTAATATAATAATAATAATTAATCGTTTATTGGAAAATAGAGCAGAAACAGTTTGAAAAAAAAAACGATGTCATCTGCAGTAGTTTAACATTGTGTTGCAGAAGGACCGTTATTAATTTTTCAGTAGGTTATTGAAAAGTGAATCAAAATGTCGAGCGGGGTTTTCACTTTACGTGACCAAGTTTATCGCATTAGATTGAGGCAATATTTTTTTCAAGTAATATCATTTTGTACGTTCGTTTACCCTGATCGGGTGACGAGGTTCAAATGCAGACAATTTACGTGTTCACACTTCGAGTTTCGTTCGATAGTCATCACGGAGAGTTCAAAAGTTCTAAGAAATAGTGATCTTGAAGAGAGTACGGGTCCAATGTACTGCTTAGATCGAAATAACGTAGATATCATCTCACCAGCACAGCGGCGCCCGTGCCGAGGCATACTAATAATGTACTGATACTAGAAGTAAAGAGCATTTTACACTAGGCACCAGGAAACACCATGATATTTAACAGAATAACGTTTTCGAATCAGTTTCAGATTTAAGAATAACCAATATAGCGATTGTTTTACATATTTCAGTGGAATGTTTGTCCGCCGCGCTGATGAACAATCACAAAAAGGAGACAATTATAAAAGTCCTCTCACATTTCTTTTCCCGACTTGGAATGATTATAACTGTATTAAATGTGTTCTGTTTTTATCCGAGAACAGTGGAATTATTTGCCAGTTTAGTTCTCGTTAAAGTCCCACAATGTGCACTGCCTTTACAGACCATTTATGCGTTTCCCTCGTTTTTTCCGAAGCCTTAATTGGTTTACATTGCCCGTCGTAATTAATGGCTATAAACTAAATGCAAATGGTTTAATATCGTGAAGTCCATTTAGTTTTATACTCCCTTCGGTCGGTACTTCCCGGTTTTTGCTTTTAACGCACGTTAATTACGAAACTAATGGTGACAGTTTATAATTATTTTAGTATCGAAAATGTAACCGTTGTTTAGGTCGTTTGATATGGGAAAAGGAAACATTGGTTGCATTGCTTATCAACAGATTATGTAATTCTCAAATGTATGTGGATTTCAATACAAAACTACAAAGAAATCCATCCATAACCTTAAATAGAATTATGGATATAATACGTTTGACTCAACATTTTATTTGTGAAGAACTTATAATTTATCAATTTACTAGAATCATTTAAATTACATGTTTAGCCTTCAAACATTATTATTTGATTGGTCTCCTCCTTCCTTCCAAGGTCACAAGATATATTTCCAAGAACAATTTTGTCTAAAGAAACTCAAAAGGTCGCCGTCGTCGTCAGGTATAATTTATTCTTCAATGTGATATCTTGAGCCAGCGACTTATCCGGATGATTCATGTTTCTAAAATCACAAAGTCTGTTGTGTTTAGATATTGTCTCATCGAGGTGGTGTTGTTACGAATAATTTGTAGCTTTACTAGAAAATGAATGTTCAAAAGCTTCTATATTCAACTGTACCCCATGTCTGCACTGTCTGAAATAAGTTGATATCATTTGATTTGATTCATTCGGTCGTTTTCTATGTATAATAAAAAATATCTATCTATGTAATGTATTGTATTATGTATATCAGTTATCTAGTACCCATAACACAAGCTCTGCTTACCATGGGGCTAGATAATGATGTGTGAATTGTCCAGCATTATTTATTTATTCTTATTTTATTTTGGTACCTAAGTGCTCCGTCCGCGGGACGATGTAAAACTACGTACGTATTTTTAGAAAGAACTAAAAATCAAATATTTTGTAAACAACGCATTTGTTGCATTGCTAAATGATCACAGCGCAATATTTCCAGCTAGAAGATGTCACTGCGGCCGGCTCCATACAAAGCACAGGGTCGTCAAAGAGACGGCCGCCGCCGCCGTGCCGCCGCCGCGCCTGCGATGCGACACTGCAACTAGACTAGCTTTTACGTAATTAATCCGCGGTCGTCACGTGAAGGGGACTCGGGAACGGGAGATGTCATTTGTTACTAGGGTTTATGATTTTCCATATCTGGTGTATCAACATAGAATATACCTCCGGTGGAATAACTGAATACCATTCAGTCATTCATTACCCAGTAGGATTATTATTAGTATTTACCATGATCTCGGGCCATAAAGTGACCCGGTCCTTTGGAAGGCTTGCGTGGGGCCGAAGCCAACAGCACAGAGGCCCTTTGAGAAGTTAATCTAAAGGCGATGGCTACACATAGCGGGTATCATCCTCGGGTGCACAATATGATACATCCAAAGATGGTATCCACCAGGTGTAGAGACTATTGCAAAGAAAAATGAAAGAAATAAAACCAGGTTATTGTGATGGATGGATGGACTGGGTAATCGGGCTATAGGGGAGATTGCGGACGTCTGCCATAAACAAGTCAATCATTTTTTATTAGTATTATTATTATTTTTCAATTTTCTTATTAAACTTTTTGTGATAGTGCTATCTGTTTTTTTCTGCTCTACATAATAAAGAGATGTGAATTATTACTGTAATTTTTTTGTTTTCTGTTATTTTCTAATGTGAATGTGAGTGATATTTTATTTCATTTATAGTTTTATTTTAGCTGTATGTTGTATAATAGTTTGCTATTAAAGTGTGGTATGTTCAGATTTATAGGTTAGCATTTGATATCTTTGCATTTTTATGTATTAATACTATTTTTGATATATCAAGATCTTAGTATTCGGTATTTTTATTTTTTCTTGCAATGGATCTCGTAAACCGAAATGGGGTCATTCTGGTTCTCTCGGGGCGATCAAGCTCAACTATACTGTCACAGCCCGTGACCCAACCACTTCACTCGCTCGGATGCCCTCCGCAGCCTCGCTTCCCGTGCGGAGCGCGCGCTGCGTTGGAAACCAATGTTAGTCAGGCTTAGTGCCATTTTGATGATTTTATGGTTTGGCTTATCTGATTCAACAAGTGTTAAAAAAACATGATTGTTTTTCGTCTTTAATGTTCTATGATAGTTGTTGCGCTTAAAGGTCGCATGTGTTAGTATTAAGATGGTAGTAGGTAAGCCACGCAAAAGGTCTAATTACCAAAAGGCGGTGATAGTTCAATCAGGCAGGTTTTAGTTTGTTTGGTGTGGAAGGGAATAGGATATAATCAGGTCAGGTAGTTAACAAAAATGTATATAAGCGTCTGCACAGATTGAATGTGGGTTGAATCTGAATTATATTTTACATTCATTTAGGCTAACGGAATTCAATCTTGAATTCTACTTGTACTTGGTGGATATGCCGTCCACTCTTACCTACTTAGCGGCGTTCTTCCACCTTCATCTGATGACTGACTTGATAATGATCAAACGACGGTTTATTGATTGTGAAAAAACCCAAGTACTACGTCTGGCGTCACAAACAAATTGAAGAAGGTTTCTACAATTTCGTTTTAAATATTCGCAGCTTACAAAATCAAACAACACCACTAAAATCACTGTTTTAAAGGTCACCACGGCCAAATCCCTGGATATAATATATATGATATACATTATACAATACATTACATTGATTGATATTTTTTATTATACATAGAAAACGACCAGAACACCCGGAACAAAATATCTGCAGATCGAACACACAATTGTTCCGAGGCGGGAATCGAACCCGCAACCTCCTGCGTCGCAGGCGGACCTTCGTCCACCGCGCCACATCGGTCGTCAATACACGGGATAAGTCACTAGACCAACCGAACTACCGATCCCCGGTCCCCGGCGATCAACCCACGGGATCTCGAAGTTAAATCGAATTAATTTTATTGCCAACAATATTGTGAGACAGATTCTGATACGACTTGGGATTTAGCTTTTAAATTGGAAAGGTTAAAGTTTGGAATTACGACTTTGAGAACATGAACGAGTGCATAAATAAACAAAGGCTGCTGTTCACATTTCAAAGGTATTTATTATAAGTCGGTCGCGGTGTGAATAGCTAAACAATTATGTCGTGCAAAGGGAACACTTGAAGTGAAGAGAAAATCAATAACATTAACTTTATTTTAATTTGATTCTAATAGTATAAAATTTGATGTGTCTAAGTGCTAATTTTGTAGCCTATTAAAAGTTATTGACTTCTGACTATTCTGAAAAAAAAAAGAAATTCTACTATAGTATAAAGCTAGATTACCAATCACTGATTCACTGACTGATTGACATAATTGTTCGCCTTGATGGTGGATGGGAAGGTATGTTTTTTTTTACGGAATCGTATAGGGGAGGTAAAAGTCTCCTAGGGAAAATTCCGACTTTTTGAGATTTGCCCCCCCACGACCCCCCCCCTCAGGGGGGGCTCCTACGTGGAGCCATATTTCTTAATTTTTTTATGGGGGTTGTATAGAGGGGGACAAGTGATTTCGATTGCATAGAAAATTTCGCCCCCCCCCCTGCCCCCAGGACCCCCCTTTTGAGTGTGCTACCAGATGCGTCGCGATAGAGGGGTTCTGATTGCGGGGTCGTATAGAAGGTTTTTCTTCGTTTTGGAACAAAAAAAAATTGGACCCCCCCTTTAACCCCCTTTTTTGCCCCCCCTTTCCATCTCCAAAACGGATAGACTTGGAAGAGATTTTTTTTCACAGTCTTGTAGAGGAGGACAAGTGGTTTTGAATGACAAAAAAAAATTGCCCCCTTTTGCCCCCCAGACCCCCTTTTTTTAGGAAAAACTGAAAATTGGCCTATTTTTGACCTTTTTTTTCGGGTGGAGCATCGCGGCGAGCGAAGCGAGCCGCGATGCGACTGGGGGGAACAGCACGGCGAGCGAAGCGAGCCGTGCTGTGACCCCCCCCCCAATGACCCCCCGACAACCCCCAAGACCCCCTCACACTTAACCTAGGGGAGCATTGCGGCGAGCGAAGCGAGCCGCAATGCGACCAAGGGGAACGGCACGGTGAGCGAAGCGAGCCGTGCCGTGACTCCCCCATACCCCACCCCCCCCTGTACTCCCTCCCCCAACCAAAAAATCTGATATGGGTATCGTTTTTGACTAACTTGGGGGTGAGGATTTCGAATCCGATGTGACCAAGGGGAACAGCACGGCGAGCCAAGCGAGCCGTGCTGTGACCCCCCAATGACCCCCCGAGACCCCCTCAACTATAACCCGGGGGAGCATTGCGGCGAGCGAAGCGAGCCGCAATGCGACCAAGGGGAACGGCACGGTGAGCGAAGCGAGCCGTGCCGTGACCCCCCACGCCCCCAGCCCCCCTGTACCCCCTCCCCTAACCAAAAAATCTGATATGGGTATCGTTTTTGACTAACTTGGGGGTGAGGATTTCGAATCCGATGCGACCAAGGGGAACAGCACGGCGAGCGAAGCGAGCCGTGCTGTGACCCCCCAATGACCCCCCAAGACCCCCTCAACTATAACCCGGGGGAGCATTGCGGCGAGCGAAGCGAGCCGCAATGCGACCAAGGGGAACGGCACGGTGAGCGAAGCGAGCTGTGCCGTGACCCCCACGCCCCCAGCCCCCCTGTACCCCCTCCCCCAACCAAAAAATCTGATATGGGTATCGTTTTGACTAACCTGGGGGTGAGGATTTCGAATTCGATACGACCAAGGGGAACAGCACGGCGAGCGAAGCGAGCCGTGCTGTGACCCCCCAATGACCCCCCAAGACCCCCTCAACTATAACCCGGGGGAGCATTGCGGCGAGCGAAGCGAGCCGCAATGCGACCAAGGGGAACGGCACGGTGAGCGAAGCGAGCCGTGCCGTGACCCCCTACGCCCCCAGCCCCCCTGCACCCCCTCCCCCAACCAAAAAATCTGATATGGGTATCGTTTTTGACTAACTTGGGGGTGAGGATTTCGAATCCGATGCGACCAAGGGGAACGGCACGGTGAGCGAAGCGAGCCGTGCCGTGACCCCCCACGCCCCCAGCCCCCCTGTACCCCCTCCCCCAACCAAAAAATCTGATATGCCCCCTCACCCTTAACAATGCGATCGAATTGCGATCGATTGCAGAGTCGTGCGTCAATGCGACCACCGCCATACAGCAAGGCGAGCGAAGCGAGCCGCGCTGTGTGATGGCACACCCACTAATATAGATATCGTTTTCGATCAACTCGCATACGTCGACTACGAAAAAAATTTCCATTTCCAAATTCAAGATGGCTGACATCTCTATATCGCAGTTTATACTCGCCTTAAGACGAGCACCCACATAATATGGGTATGGTTTTCGAATAACTCGCATACGTAGATTACGAAAAAGATGTCCATTTCCAAATCAAAGATGGCTAACATTTTTTCATCGCAAAATTTTCTCATGGCTATCGATTTCAAACAAAATAATCAAAGGTACGAAAAAGAAGTCTTAATAAAAAATTACTGTTACACATAACCGCCGCGAGCTGCTTGCAGCTCGCGCACACCTAACAACTAGTTACTTTTATAATATTAGCATCGATTTGTAAGCAAGCCGCCTCTATACCAAAGACAAAGTCTATGTTTATGGTTATGGGAAACAATTTGCTTACATCTATTATACCAGAACTGGTCTGATTATTCGGCAGGCAGCTACAGATAAGGAATAATCCCTACTGCTCGCTGTTGGCTACGGCTTATCTACATTGCAATAAGGTATCATTTAAGAGTTTCGTGGTCAAACAAGTAAATACCGAGCTCCACTTCCGTGGGATGGCAGGCTATTTTCGGTTTACGATTCTTGTGTTTGTGGCAGAGAACGCGAGGCGTAGGTACTCACCTACTTGAGTCTGTCTGTGTTAGATATATAAGTCTATATATGTAGTAAACGCGTAGGCACGGTTGCACCGCGCCTCGCGACAAGCAATAAACCAGTGTGCAGTAAGCCGTCTTTCATTACGCATGTCCCGTAGTCCGCTCCCCGGTCGAATATAAAACATTGACGACGAGTTACCCACATTTTAAAAATAAAAAGTGATGTTCGGTACCAATTCTTCGCTGGGAGCTATTGCCAGTTTTGACCACCTAACCCAGGACTGGAAGCTGTACAAAGGCAGGCTTCAACAATGGTTTATCGCCCACGGTGTCGGCGAGGCAGAAGCAGACAAAACTGGGGTCAAGCAGAAAGCGGTATTGCTAAGCGCACTCACGGAAAGCACGTATCAACTAGCGTGTAACTTAGCTTTGCCTCACGATATTAACGCCAAGAGCTATGAGGAGATCGTGAAACTTTTGGACGACCATTTCCTACCGAAGCGCTGCACGTTTGCAGAAAGGCACAAGTTCTACGCGGCTGTGCAGCAACCGGGCGAGACGCATTCGCAGTGGGCCGCGCGGCTGCGTGGCCTGGCCAGCTACTGTGCGTTCAGAAATATTGAAGATCAACTTCTAGACAAGTTCGTCATGGGTATGCTACCCGGAAGTGAGCGTGAGAAGCTGTTTGCTAAGAACATCGACCAATTGACGCTGAGCAAAGCCGTGGATATGGCTGAGAGTATTCGCTGCGCGCGCGCTGGTGCCACCACGGCGCCGCCGGTGGGCTACTCCAACGCCAACCAGGACGCCGACGGGGCTGTTTTCAAGATCAATCAACGGAACAGTAACAAAGGGCCGCGTCATTCCACTGGCGAGAAGTGTTCAGTTTGTGGTTATAAGAGCCATAAATCATCTGAGTGTCGATTCATTAACTATAAGTGTAAATTGTGTAATCAAAAAGGACATCTTCGTAAAATGTGCACAAATAAAAAAGTTAATTACGTCGAGCAAGGTAACACAGATGATGAAGAAGATGATGGTGAGTTACTCTTGAATATTAATTGCCATAGTGAGGTACCGATGACCGAAACTGTAAACTTGGAAGGGCGAAACATTAAATGCGAGATTGACAGTGGTTCGCCTGTGTCGGTAATATCAGAAAGCCTATACAAAAGCCACTTTAGCGAAGTTCCGTTATCAGTACCTACGAAAAATTTATTAACATACACGGGTACAAAAATGGCAGTAACAGGATGCATGCACATTAATATAACCTACCTAGGCCGCACCGTAAAATTGCTTTTTCATGTTATTTGTAATGGCGGCCCTCCCCTCTTAGGTCGTGATTTTATGAAAGCATTTCAATTGCACCTTGTATCCACTCTTGATCGTTGCTGTAATATTATGAGTGATGTAAATAATAATGTAATTGAAACATTAACGAACTTGTATCCAAGTGTATTTTCGGATAAATTAGGCTGCTTCACCAAATTTGAAATTAAGTTGCCCCTTAAATCTGACGCGCAACCGATATTTTTTAAGTCTCGCTCAGTACCGTTTGCTTTAAAAGATAAGGTAAACAAAGAGCTGGATAGGCTCGAAGCACTAGGTATACTTAAACCGGTTTCTTATTCTGAGTATGCGTCACCGATTGTACCTGTGTTAAAAAAAGACGGTACCGTGCGCATTTGTGCTGATTATTCAGTTACTATCAATAAGCAGCTGCTTGTAGAAAAATATCCACTCCCTACATCCCAAGAGCTATTTACTAAACTTCACGGCGGTGAGGAGTTTAGTAAATTAGATTTATCAATGGCGTATAATCAAATAAAAATCCACGAAAGTTCGCAAAATATAACTTGCATAAACACGCAAAAGGGCTTATATAATTATTCCCGCCTAATTTTTGGTTTAGCCAGTTCTGCATCAATTTTTCAACGAGTAATTGATTCGTTGCTAGGCAATTTAGACGGAGTCCTTGTATTTCAAGATGATGTTTGTATAACCGGCTCAAACAAAGCTCAGCACATGACTAGGTTAAAAGAAGTTTTAAAACGCTTAGAAGAAGCCGGGTTTACTTTAAGAAAGGATAAATGTACCTTTTTTCAAAAGGAAATATCCTACTTGGGGTACATAATTGATAAAAACGGTATAAGAAAAGACCCAAGTAAAATTGATGCTATTTTGCAGGCGACTGTACCCAAAACAGTTACGGAACTTCAGTCGTTTCTTGGTCTAATTAACTATTATCGGAATTTTACACCCAATGCGTCATCAATACTGAGCCCTATGCATGAATTGTTAAAAAAAGACTGTAAATGGCATTGGGGTAGTGAGCAGGATAAAGCATTCGAGGAAGTAAAAAAAATCCTTTCGTCTGATAAGATTCTCGCACACTTTGATAACAATGCCAAAATAATTTTAACCGTTGACGCATCACCGGTTGGGCTGGGCGCGATTTTATCGCAGGTAGGTAGCAGTGGCGTAGAACAGCCGATCTCTTACGCTTCCCGATCGTTAACCGTGGCTGAGAAAAAATATTCGCAAATTCAAAAAGAAGCCACGGCTATAATTTTTGGCGTAAGAAAATTCCACCAATATCTGTATGGCAGGTCAGAACCTTTCACCCTGCGCACAGACCACAAGCCCCTAACGGTAATATTTGGCGCCAAACGTGGCATCCCTGAAGTTTCAGCAAACAGGTTGCAACGGTATGCAATATTTTTAAGTGCTTATAATTATAAAATAGAATTTATCAGTAGCGCGGCGAACACAGCTGATTTCTTATCGCGTGCGCTCCCGAACAATAGCTCGGGCCCCCGGCCGCGCGGGACGGAGGGGAGGGAGGTCGCTGCATATGTTAACTTCGCTTTAGAAGGGTGTTTGCCCGTCACGGCTAAGGATTTAGAGAACGAAATATTAAAGGACCCGGTGTTATGTAAAGTCTCAAGATTCATTCAAAATGGTTGGCCACCTAAAATGAAAGATGAAAATCTTAAACCCTACTTTCTCTGCAGAATGCAGTTATCCCTTGAAAATGGAATCTTGATGCGAGGTCATAAAGTTGTTGTTCCTTCAGCTATAAGAAATAAAATATTAAATGAGCTGCATAGTTCTCATTTTGGAATTGTCAAAATGAAAGCCGAGGCAAGGTCACGATTTTGGTTTCCGGGCATTGATAAAGCCTTAGAAAATTTAGTAGGTGCATGCAATGTGTGCGTGCAGCTGCGGCCTTCCCCGCCCCGCTCACCGCTCGCACCCTGGCCGCACCCGCCGCACGCATTCCACAGAATTCATATGGATTTTTTAGGTCCAATGAATTATAAAATGTTTCTAATAATTGTAGATGCCTATTCAAAATGGGTAGAATGCTACAACATGAATAGTAACATTACTACTAAAGCGGTAATTTGTAAACTATGTGATTTTATGTCTAGGTTCGGAATACCTCAGATAATAGTTACTGATAACGGAACTTCTTTTACATCACAGGAACTGGCGAACTTTTGCAAGCTAAACAATATAACTCAGTTGTTCTCGCCGGTTTATCATGCAATGAGTAACGGTCAAGCCGAATCATTTGTTAAAATAATAAAGAAAGGCATAAACTCGATTCTGTTGTCAGGCAGTAAAGATGATTTTCAAAACAGGCTTTCTAAGTACCTATTTGATTATCGCAATTCGTGCAATAGCACCACGGAGACTTCCCCGTCCGAGTTAGTTTTCGGTCGGAAGTTACACTCACGGTTAGATTTATTCGCACCAAGTACCGCTAAACCTACTTCATCATCAGAGTTACCTGCTCTAATAAAAAAAAAACAGTGCTTACAGGCTAAACACTTTGGCGGTATAACGCAGTGTGACTTTAACGTGGATGATACTGTTTGGTTTAAAAACTTCGTGAACAAAAATAAATACGTGTGGTCAAAAGGTCAAATCATCGGAAAGTTCGGAAAAGTCATGTACAAAATAAAATCACCAGGAATCGAAAAATGCACAATAAGACATAGAAACCAGCTGCGTACGTACAAAGCGAACGATGCAGCTGACGTGTATGATGTTGCTTTACCCCAGGACGGGAGAGATGTACCCTGCAGCTGGAGCAGCGACAGTGAGTCACCGACCTCGTCTCCCGAACCAGAGGATGCACCGGCGGCTGGATCTCCGCATACCATTTCGTCTGAAGGACACGCAACGGGTGGATTGGAGGAAAGTGTTAGCACTGACGTGGACACAACACATGGCTCCGACTCAGCACCTTCGGGATCCGGAAGCCCGCGGACGCCGTCAAACTCCACGGTTGTTTACGGCAGTCCAGCCGAGACGCCGTCGTCGAGCTCCACGGCACCTTCTAGTCCTACTGTATTCAGCACACCTCAGCCACACCCAGCCGTAAATGATGATGATGATCATCATCCACACACACCAGAGCCTGGTCGCACTCTTAGAAATAGGCCAATCGTAGATTATAAGAAATACCTTTAAATTTCTCATGTTATCTTTATAAATATGTTTATTTCCTCCGAGGGGGAAAAGTGTTAGATATATAAGTCTATATATGTAGTAAACGCGTAGGCACGGTTGCACCGCGCCTCGCGACAAGCAATAAACCAGTGTGCAGTAAGCCGTCTTTCATTACGCATGTCCCGTAGTCCGCTCCCCGGTCGAATATAAAACAGTCTGCCTCTCTATATTATAGTGTGACGCAGAAATGAGAATCAACTAATGAGTTAGAAGACTCAGAGAAAATAATTACGTTTGACTTTGTAAATTATTTTTTCATTATTTTACCCAAGACATCTTTCAGAATACAAAGTTACTACGTATACTTACCACATCTAAGACTTAACGATCTGATCACACTGAACACTCTCATGAGCGGGCGCGTTAGCTAGCTGGTGATTTTGCACTCATATGGTTACCTTCCATCGTTTCAACCGCGTTGCAGGAATTGTGGTTACAGCGGGGTGACGGATTTACTCAAGGTCGATAACGTCTGGAATTAAAAGCTAAAGGGTTCAATAAACTTATTCGATAAATACTTCCAAAGTGGCTAAAAGTTTTTATGTGTAGGCGTTAAACTATGTATATAACATACTAGAACATGACATTCGGAATTCAGATAATTAGATGAAGATGAAGATAATTAGTATTGCAATAAAAAAAAAAAACGTTAATTGAGAAATCGTATTATACACTCGACAAAGCTAAGTAGTAAAGGTAAAAGTAAAAAATCATTTATTTCTTTAGGCTTACAAAATAAGCACTTAGACAAGTCATATTTTATATATAAATTATTATCAAATGAAATTATTTTACTGTTAGCTATTGCTGATGATCTCACTGTTATGCCTATCTAATCATTGTATATACTCTGCTTGTACCCATTTTACTTATTATTACTCTGTAACATAAAATATATAAAAAATTGACATTTGCAATTGCATTACCAATGTATCTTTATGGAATAAATAAATACAATACAATACAATAATTGCATGATATATTGTTATTTGTCAGAATTACAATAACTCTTTAATGTACACCATAATATAAAACAATAAACATATGTAGATACAGTTACAGATGACTTTAAATAATTAGTAATTGAACTAGCGACAAGCATTCATTTTTTATTGTTCATTTACCTATAGTCACCAGTAGCCACAGTGCCAGGTAAGTTGCCCACCCTCATCAATACTTTCTGTAGGATTAGCCCTAGTATAGCCTAGTTAGCCCTCCAGTATGTTCCTACCCCTGTTGGCTGTGTGGTTTGGCACTGGCCACCAGTCGTAAGTAACACAGGACGTCATCAAACTAAACCGAACTATTCTCACTCAATTTGTACAACTGCAACAAAACTCTGCCAAATGGCACAGTTGATGGGCGAACCTTCAACTGTCACCCCGGCGATGGGTTTTTAATTTTTTGGAAGGCTGTATCGTATGCCAAAAAGACAGCGTTTCAAACAGGTAATTAAGGAGCATTCATGGTAGCGATAATGTTTAATTCATTTGAAATTCTGCACTAATCTTATACAGCAATAATGAAATTGCTATCAACGATCCAAAATATTGAACGGAAAAGTACAAAACAACTGCATCTCGATTGGAAGCACTCGTTATTTGTAAAAGCAGTTGCTCTTTTCAATAAAGTGCTAAGCGGGTTGTAGTCTGGATTGGGGCTAAATGAAACCACGTGAAAACGTAAACGTGTTAAGAATTTGAACAGGTTGTACCAAAAAGTATTTTGATTTCATAAAACTCTTACGATAACATAAATAAAGTTCCTCAATTCTATCTCGGTCCATTCGGTGATAAAATTATTATCGAAATAGAATCCTACATACGAGATAGAGTAGCACTCGGACGTACAGGGCGGCGCAAGTCACGAGCGAAAAGATACTACTAACCTTCTTCAGTTACCATAAGTAAGTATGGACCTAAAATAATTCTAGGGCTGCGCAGATCACACTAAGCAGTCCTTCAAAGTGAATAAAAAAAATATGATAAATAAACGACCGGCTTACGGCGAATGTGCATGGCCACATCATCGGCCCTACGACCACCGCGCCACAGAGGTCGTCGAACAACATAATCACATCAATTAGGTAATATGTCCTCTAAAGCCATCATAATAAGGTCTCATTGGGCCCGCATCGACGACGTTAGTCCCAGGCGGGGCATTTGGCATTGTCACCGTGTTTTTCGATCGCGTGAATTTAACCCAGCACAGCGCTGGGGTGACCACACATTGGCGATATTTGCGAGATTATACCAAAAACGGGATAAATAATTACACAGGATGTTCGGCCAACCATGTCTCTTTTGGTTACTGGTAATAGGTGGAACAAAGTGAAAAGCCCTTTCCTAACCCTAAAAAGCCTGTCGGTATTTTTTTTAAGAGATTTCGTTTGTAAATATCTTCCGGAACAACTATTCCAATTAAAACATTTATTGTAAGTACTTATTATTACGTTGTATAGAACATGCTTTGTTTACAGATTATGATATCAGCTTACTGCGTGCGCTTACCTACGAACTTAATTATATTTCTTATTTTTATTTAAAAAAAAAATTGTTTTTCACTAGTAAGTTAGTTTATGATCTAAAAGGTGTGTCCTGTTTTGTTAGCTTCAGTCCTCAGTATGAACTACCCTACAGCAGTGACCGGCCTCGGAGCCATCCCGAGCTCTGATTCACGCTGAAGCCAACAAACACATACAATTATGCTATTCTTGCCTCCATTGTTGGCACAATAATTTGCTAACGAACGAATAAAAGAAATGGAGCATAAGTTTTGAGAGTTATATACTCAGTAGCAAGGCTGCGCCCGCGGCTTCACACGTTTATTTCCAAGATATGAAGCAGTCTGCGTTATTCAAGGCACTTAATTTAATATACATACATTGCTTTATATTTCATCTTTGTCTTCCTCCAAACATCTCCCACCTTCACAAACTACCTCCTTCATACAGGTAGGATGGATGGCTCAGAATTAAATAGCGATATTGAGAATGGCGACTCAAAATTTGACTTCCTTGTAGGAAATCAAAGAAAGCCTACTCTGTTTTATACCACTGAGGTAAGTGTTCTTTTAAAATATTAGCTGTTTTCTTCACTCTTCGCACACTTCTTGTTGATTTTTAAGTTTTTCTTTGATGATGTAGTTTTATCCCCTACACTATATAAATGCACAGATCCAATCAAACAGAACATAATAATAACAATTCGTAAGTAATCGTTGTCTCTGGCCATACATTGGCCGCTAGTCAAAAGCAGTATAATAAAACTGCCATTTAAACTTCCATTTCGAAGATTATTTCTGCAATATTGGCCATAAATCGTTGCAAGTGCAACTTATAGCAGTTAGGGCAAGTCTCGTAAATAACAGTTTAATAATGTCTGAGGTGTGGAGCTGTGTTGGATTAGTGGACAGCGTGTTTGGCTTTTGTTGCCAGTTCAAAAGCATTTTGGTACAATTCCTAGAACGTCTACAAAAGCGAATAAGTAAAGTTAATTATTCTCGGAAATGAAGGTGGCTTAAGAGTAGCCTACATTTTGATCAAATTGGTTTTTCCAGCGATTTATTTGAATGTAAAACATTCTTCCTTAAAAGTTTAAATACTTGGTGCTGATTTAATAGGGTCAGCACTCACCACGGGGCGGTATGGTGGAGGACTTTGGATCATCATTATCATCATCAGCCTATGGCAGTCCACTGCTGGACATAGGCCTCCCTCAATTTGCACCAGAGCGACGACCTGCAGTCTTTCGCAGGTCGTCATCCCACCGGTCGGAGGGTATTTGGATACAATGCATTTATTAACATTTTCTATGTTTCTTTCTTGAATATTTCTAACGTGTAATGTCCAGAGACCGAGTAACAACAGAACACGGGCGAGGTATGCTCCTTATACTAATTCAATATTATAATAGTGTATGTATTTTGTATAAAACTAAAAAATATAAATAATTGGTTCGTCGTAGCAACGATTCGCCGGGTGCCGTAGCTGCGTCTACGCCGTAGCAACAGCTACGCCGTAGCAAATACTAATACGGTGTTTGGAACCGGAAGGTGGACTTTGATTTAGGTTCAAGTAAAAAATAAATAAATAAACTCTGAATTCGTTTTTTTCGGGGACTGAAAAAATTCGTTGAAAGCAGTAATGGGCGGCCCCCTCACACAGCGCTGCACATTACAATCTAAACATGACGCTCGCTAACTACTCGTAGGTACTCCACTATAAACTTCCTTAATCGAGATAAAGGCAAGTTCCAGTTTCATTGCATCTACGTGCTTTAGACAAATGGGTTTCAATAAAATTAGTAATAACTTAGTAATTAATTATTTCAGTTTCAAGGTGCATTTCCGGTGGACAGGGACAGGATTTTTTTTCACGGGTAACTATAATTCTTTATTGATTAAAAGGCTTCAATGCTCTAATTTTAATAAATATTTTCATTTCCAATATATAACTTTAAAGAACCTTACAAAGTTCCATTTACTCCATTACTGTTCGTTAAATGGTGTTTTCCTCACAGAAATAAAATTTGAAAGTTCTCCCAACGAATCATTTTCGCTCTCGTCGTTCCTTACATCCACTTATCTCCACTATCCGTATCCGGCTCGGCTGCAGTAAGTACCGGACTCACTAACACTGCGCTAATGCAGTCCCACACATTACCTTAATAACAGCACTTATGCAAGAGGACGTCTTATAGCTCGCGGACAGGGTGAATAAAGTTGCTGAAGTCTGCTAAGTCTAAGTAAGTTTTTGTAAATGTTTAGCGAAATATTTGTGATTATAATTATTAAATTAAACACAAACAAAACCTTATGCATGCATTGTTAGACAAAGTGAATGTATGAATATTATTTATATTGACTCAAATCGGGTCACATTATCAGCTGAGTTACTTGAATATCACCGGACATATCCACGTCACAGCCCCCTTCCGTTAGTCTGTATGTCCATATTGTCCGTGTCCATCACACGATGCCTCTATAAACATTCCGACGGATAGTATAAAATATAAATATAAAAATGCTGGACCACACAGCATTATCTAGCCCCATGGTAAGCAGAGCTTGTGTTATGGGTACTAGATAACTGATATACATAATACAATATATTACATAGATAGATATTTTTTATTATACATAGAAAACGACCAGAACACCCGGAACAAATATCTGCAGATCGTACACACTATTGTTCCGAGGCGGGAATCGAACCCGCAACCTCCTGCGTCGCAAGCGGACCTTCGCCCACCGCGCCACACCGGTCGTCGAATATTCGTCGATAGTGTTATAAGACTGCTCTCTCATAACATTATATTTCGCATTTATTCCGGTCGAAACAATATTAAACTCTCAAGACTTTTAACTGGTCTAAGCCAGCTCTAGAACTACTACTAAAGTTGCTTTTGATTATCTAAAGGTGGATATACAGGAGTCCCCGTCGCCGGTCTGCGCAACAAGTGGCAGTTTCAAGTAAAATATTATAGCAGGCAGTACCATCCTAACACTTTAAAGTCTCGCCTGAAAAATGACAACGTAAATATATTCATAAAGCAAATGCAGTTTAATAGTTTTACACATTTAAAACCGGTTTTACTTTTCACTGATGTAGTTGATAACTAGCGTGACCTGTTTGTTAGGTCATGGATAAAAGAAAAATTATCCTTCAGGGACGGAAAATGGCTAAAGTACCTACACAGTATACTTTATCCTAACCGGGGATCGGATAGGATATAATTAGGTACGTAAGGTGCTGTAATCCTTTACATTTAGCTGTAACTTTAGCTAGAAACGGGCAGTTTAACGGTTACGTGTTGGTTAAATATGTTGAACCTTATCGTATTTCAAATTGTAATACTTTGTGAAACTCTTTCAACTCGTACAAAGCTACAGACTAACTTTGCTTGTTATCATTTGCAAACTGTTGCCCAACGAATAGAAACTTCGGTGTCCTTTGCAGAAGACGGATACAGTCGCGCCGAAACAAAACTATTATCCAAAAACAAATGACTATTGTGTCCCAAAATAACCAAAATATTAGCTTAAGTTATACGGAAATATCTATATATATAAAAGAAAGTCGTGTTTGTTACAACACTTATAACTCGAGAACGGCTGGACCGATTTAGCTGAAAATTGGTGGAGAGGTAGCTTAGAACCAGGAGTCTTACATAGGAGGACTTTTTATCATTTAAACAATTTGACACATAGATTTCCACGGGGGCGAAGCCGCGGGGAGCAGCTAGTTTTTTAATAGAGTATTATGTTAGTAATATTTAGAATAGAGATAAACGATCCAGGGAATGTTCACGGTTCACTTTCCTCCTTAGTAGCTCACAAACATAAAAATATTTGCAAACTCTGCTACTGACTGTGATCTTTTACTTTATCTCAGATAAAGTAAGAGAATAAACCCATCAGTGTAGCCCAACTAGGTTTTATTAGCGCGGGTAGGATGACGTCATCACCCTCCAAGATTATAACAAACATCTAAGTTGACTGCGGTCGCCATGTGAGGCGCGGGACAATAACTTGTATGTAAACATTTGGTTACATCCGTGATCCTACGAGACAGATACGTGAAGCGACTGGGTCAAGGTGTCAGGAACTGGAAGGTGCTGACTACCGACAGGCTTCAGTAGTAATGTGACTGCGTGTCTTTGTTTGTTACTTTTAACTTCTAAAGACTTGGCAAAGATATGAATAATGGTTCTCGTAAGATACCATAACCAGTACTTAAAGTACTTTCAAACGAAACGTTGTAATTATTATAAAGACTGAAGTTTGGTTGGATGTTCGTTCGCATCTGAGTAACCTATTTTAGATAATACCTACCTTTGAATAAATATATAAATACAACGTTAGTAGGCAATCGTCGTCCCTAAGTACATACTATAATCTCCTCTTCGCAGAACAGGCACATATTCATAAATTCTAATATAAAAACAAACGGGTTTTCACCTAGCCGTATTTTGACTGGAACGCAGAAACGTGTAGTAATAACATACAAGTGGCTTAATGTACTGAAAAATAAACTACGCAATTTTTTTGACAAACCTTGGCAGGCCAGGTACTTTTTCCTTTACAACCGTCCGTTACCAACCTTATCCACTGTATAATGTTGTTTAAACACAGTTTTTTTTAATTCCTTAAGAATGTAATTGAGTAACTACGAGCCTAGTGTGTATTGGAAAAACAACAACGTTTCATTAGAAATTAATTGGACAAAATACCTAGGTAGTTTTTATTCTAACAACTATGTTTCTAAACGTAAAAAAAAATTTATTAGTGTACTCGTAGTATAATTTATCCTACGTCTCATGCTAAGTGCGTTTTGTATAGTTGTAATCAGTTGCGTTCATGCGCCTAAAGACACCGTTCTCATAAGAACCTAGCTAGGCAACAGAAGCCTCTGGGTACGGAAGCCTTATAAGTAAGTTTTAGTAAGTACTACACATTTCCGGGAGCAGTGTTACTCTCTGGAACAAACGGAGGGTCACGACGCAAACAAAACATGAGAGATAAGAACGCCGCGGGGACGCGAGGTACGTGAGCGCGAGACATTCGTGCGTCATGCCTGTTCAACACTGGACTAGAAATACCACAGAGCTATACAGATATACGCTCTGGTAGCACAAATTAAGAAAGTGGCTTATATATACCTATGTTTGTATATCAAATTAAAAAATATATCAAATTAATTTGTACGATTCATTTGACTAGACATGGTCATTAATAATTGTGCTCGGATCTTACAATTCCATACAACTTATTTGAACATTTTGATTTCCCAATACTTTGACTGCTGGTGCTGATGCTGCAGATATAAGAGAACACCGCAACTTTTATCGGTCGTTTTCCAAAGCTAAGTCCAGAGGAGTCCCCGCCGCACACTTTGCAGGTGATATAGCGGCAACTTGTATCGAGGTTATACAGCCGCTAGAAGCGTATCCCGGACTTATTTATGGCAGATTAATATTTTAACGCAGGATAAAAGTTACTGCATATTTTATCGGAAATATTATCCTATATTAGGGAAAGCTCTTTCGAGGCGATAGATTGACAGTTTTTGGTCGACTATTTTCCATATTTCAAATAATGTTTGCGCAACGATTACCTTCATTTATATCAAAGTGCGACTTTGTTTTGAGAGCTTTAGGTATTGTTACAATAGACTATTCTATTTTAGTAATAGGTACAGTATGAAAGAGGATGGGTTGTGGGACCTATTTCAGGTTGCCTCGACCACAGATAATATAATACCTCGACTAATCATTTCAAGTCCAAGCAACACATTTTATAATTACAGATCGTGATATGGCGCCTCCTGGTTGCTATTTAGGTGTATATTATTATGGTTCTTGTTTGCTTTTAACTGCACAATATTATAAAAACCATTTCTGTTCTGTTCTGGTGGGTTGAATAAATAGCTTTCCAAGTCTTTCTTATTCCGGAAGTTTTCCCTCAAGGTCAGTAGACAGGAGCGTCGTGAACACGGAATGCATTTTGTAATTGCGCTGAAGTGACGGCTATAGTGTGCACATGCAAGTACAATGGAACTGGAGCGGGCTCGTTGTTAACCCACTCATGCATGGAGCAAGGTTTTTATAATAACGCAAAAGGTAAAGTTAGTTTGTTATTTATATTTACTTAAACTTTTATATATCGAAAATAAATTAAAGCTATTTATTATAAGCGCAATTTTGAAGGTTTTAGGTATTAGATCTCCACTGTTAGTACAAACAGTGGTTTTAATAATATCCAATTTCTTAAAAAAAAACAAACGTTGCCGCTATACTTGATTCATGTCGAATCTTGCTTTGTTTCCGTTCGAGCTATCATTATATAGGCAGGCTTGCTTAGCTCGTTCAACAGCAATCTGTATCTCATATATGGAGCCAAATAGATCACTTCTCAATTGCACATTCGGCTCGACTCCGCCGGCACTAAAAGCTCTGAGCTGGCTCCCCGAGGAGGCGATGGTCTGAGCGTACTGAACGTAGGTGAGCGTTCAGTAACTTGGTTAACGGAGTACTTTGTGTCGGAGTGTTAGCTTCTATTGTTTGGTCATCCCACACAGAATAACGTTTCAGTTAATTTGCAGGCGCTTTGATCTGATTCTCGCTTTGTCAATACTCATACAAACTCCAGTTCGCTTTATATGAAGTAACCCTATTCTCTAGTCTAGTATACATATTCAAAGGGAACGGGTAAAAGGTTTCATACTAATTTTAAAATTCTCGTTATTTGACTCGTTGTGTGCGGTTGTGAACAATGAGCAGATTTTTTTTGAATTATTTATCTCTTGGTAAAATATACAACTACCTACTACCTACTAATGATCACGTTTAGAAACATCCAAATATTATTTCGATTTTTATTTGTATGTTGAGTAAAAGGACGTGAAAAGGTTCAGTACAAACTGTGGTGTCGATATGTAAGAGACATTAGTAGATTGTTTTACAAGGGACTAAACCATCCCATTATATACGAGGTTGTTATACTCCCGAGCGTAGCGAGGGAGGATGACAAGACCGAGTTATAATGGGTGGTTTTGGACCGAGTAAAACACTCTACTTTTCACTTCGATTGCGAGAAAATAAAACAATTCAAAATTAGACAATTTTCAGAAGTTTTATTAAAATCTCTATTTAACCCGCAACGAAACAGTTCGCATTCTACCGTGAAGGGAAGAATCAACCTTCATAAAACATCACCAAGACGGTTCTATTTTCAAAAAAAAAGATTGACGGAGCACCAAGAAGTAGAGTTTTTATGTAAGAGAACGAATGCTTTGTACGGGCTGATGATTTTAGACAAAAATTAAAAAGAAAAAATACTTTTTAGCCCGAGGTATTAAACTCGAGTTTTAGGCCCGCTAAGCTACACTATTATGATACACTTTTTGAGCAAGAGAAGTGAAAAAAATATTATTTTATGTCTCTTAGATATGACAAGACAGAGGAACTCCTAATGGCTTTATCCTAGATGTAGGTACTCGATGGTTTATCTAATTTTATTTTACTTCTTACACCTCTCTTTTATTTTTTATTTTTTACATAATCTTTACTTTATATTAAACGTAAGCACTGTAAATTTATTTACGTTTTATGTTTGTTTTATAAATTTAATTAATTTGTATAGGTTTTTACCTCTACCTCTAAACTTATAGGTACTATCATCACATCATTCATCCTTAGGTATTTATATTCAGTAATATCCGTAACCTGAACAATACTAAAACTTTGAATTGTCGTACTTGTATAGGCTCCCTCGATACAGGCCTAGCCTAGTGAGGGTGCCATCAGAAATTACATAACATGGTAGATAGGTACATCTCGGCAATAACACAATGTATTACACTAAATTTCAAGTACAGGTACTTTAGTAACCTATTTCATATATCTAACCTCTTATAACTTCTCACCATGTATGTAAGTGCTAATTATAAGATTGAAGTGTATTAACTTATTAGTTTTGCTGTAATAAATGATTTTTATCTTTTATCTTATCTTTTTTTATTATATATGTATATTCAGAATATATTATATTCTGTCTCTTAAAATATTGACACCAGAATTTGTTTTTATTTTCTTTAAACCTATACGAAGACCTATAAAAGAGTTTTTGTATAAAATGACCATTTTCTTGCTGACTGTATTTTTTTTCTAAATTATGGATAGTCTCCTAAAAGCGTTTTCCTATAACGATAACGGTTAAGGTACCTGCCCTTACTGGCCCGTCTCAAACATTCACCCTGTATATAATAATTTATTAATAGTAAATAAATAAAAAAAAAATGAATACATTCACAAGACCTGTCTGCTCTTTGCAAAGCCTTCCAATCTCCGGTATAACAGACCATACAAACGGAACCAAAACAACCGAATGACAACCAAACGAAATTACTAGTTAACTGCATGTGACTTTTTATTGGAAAATTGACGGTACCGGTGGTAAAAGACCAATGTTCGTTGAGCTATTCATTTGAACAAGGCTTACGTGGATTTATTAAGGCAGCGAGATCTTGCTTCGCTGGTTAACTGCTCCGAGTGGTCTTGCCTTTGAATTGTATTTGAAGGAAATGTTTAAACATGTTCTGCTTTGTTTGTATAGAGGGGAAACTATTGAAGGTAACAGAAGAGAAGACTACAATTATTAAATTCCATTTTATATCACATTAGTAGGAGAATAAGAATCAGAATCAGAATCAGATTCAATTGTTTATTTGCAGAATACAATAATTACATGTCAAGATCTTAAGGGGATACCGTGAATAACTAAGACTGTCAGATTGCATGTCAATTTTACCAAAAGTGGTCGACAGACGGCGATTATTTTTTACATAGACTTGTGCAAATTTTATCTGTTATAGAATAGGCAAACTTTAGTTCTTTTGGTTGATGTAAGGTACGTACTAAAGTCATGAAAAAGGTATTTTTTCTTCGTTCCTGCCTACGGCTTTGCGTGTTTTCGCGAGATAACAAGTACACTAAGTTATTCCAGGTTTAGAATTAGGTAGGTATAGTATGTACATCCACCCTTTTCAGGGAATAGGGCTGTAATCATTTGCTTTCAATAAGGTTATACACGGTGTAACATGAGGGGTGGATCATCGGTAAATGGAGGGTGGGGGACATCAGTACCTATCGATTTAACCCCCCTGTATGTTCAGCGATATACACTGGTTCAAAAGTTAATTGGACTTTAGTAAAATTTAAACTCAGTTCTAAAATAAATATTTCGTATATTATTTTTTATCTGTGCATAGAATTTAACAATATGCAATCTTCGTTCGAAAAAATCAAATTTAAAAATACTACCTATACAGCCAATCACAGCAATGCAAGATAACGCAGTCTTCATTCCAAAATTCGAATTCAGAATAAAAAAAATAGCATACTTTAATTAATGTAAAAATATAATAATTTTCATATTTGGTTTTTTATAAATCTAAGAGTCAAATTAGTATAGGGGTACCGAAGGCCCACTATTCATCTTGTTTCAAAAAAAAGACACGCACCCAATATTTTGGCTGCAATTGCGAAATTAAGGACGAA
Organism: Eupithecia abbreviata; assembly: GCA_943735965.1. Lineage (NCBI taxonomy): Eukaryota > Metazoa > Arthropoda > Insecta > Lepidoptera > Geometridae > Eupithecia > Eupithecia abbreviata. Next base: position 296,707 of record OX030986.1, read on the forward strand.
ATCTGATTTTTTCAAAAATTTTACTAAAATCCAAATAACTTTTGAACCAGTGAATATCGCTGAACATACAGGGGGGTTAAATCGATAGGTACTGAGGTCCCCCACCCCCCATTTACCGATGATCCACCCCTCATGTTACAGCGTGTATACAATATATAAAGGGTTATTGGTAATTCGACGTATTCCCGTTAGGAGTGACTATTTGCGATAATTTTCATCCCCATGTGCATCATGCAAAAGTGAACCATTTTTAAGTTATAGTGATTTTTAGCTTTTTTCAAAATAAGTCAAAAGTGCAACATCAAAATAGATTTTAAAAAAACTGTCTATTTAAATCAATTTTTTTCTTCTGATTTATAAAAACAAATAAATACTGGTTATTTATCAATATTAAAACAACAATTATCGCTCTAAATTTAAAAATGCGAGATAAAAAACGATATTATTTCATTATTCATTGAGATTTTTTTCCTCTAAAATGCCTTAAAAACTAAAAAAATCGTTATGAAACTTGGCTTGCAGATTATTTTAAAAACATAACCGTTTTCTTAGCTTTCCAACAATGCATAACAACTATGAAATAACCAATCTTTGAAATAATCAAAGGAACTGAAAAAAACATCATTACAAAGGAAGCAGGCGTAAATTCGTATACGAAATAAACCTAAGGACGTTTTTTAAAATTTCTATAAAAACTAACTTAAAACAATACCCAATGTAAATAAAACGAAAAATACATATTTAAAAAAATTTAGCGATAGTTAAGTAGTAACAATAAACAAAATTAATAATAAGTAAAAATCAAGACATTTTGTAATTTAGCCTAATTAAAGTTTCTATATACGATTTTCGAGGCAATTTTCAAAATGTTGAGAATTTCTTAAGTAAATATTGTTAACTCCACATGTCAATTTATTTTTGTTTGAATTTGTTGACATCATTTACAGCTTTACTATAGGTAGGTAACTTCTAATTAATAAACTTTTATGAGTAACTCTACGTTCACTGACATTTGCAAAACAAATACAGTTGGCGCTCGTGCATGTCAAAACTAAATCTATTTCAATGGTATAAAGACTATAGGAACTGAAAAACAAAAATTGTCAAACATCGTAATTCGAACGACGACACCAGCTGTCAAATGCAAAAAAGTGACATGACCTTACGTCCGTCCGAGAAGGCATCCAGCCTCCGACTGACGTTATTTGAAGCGATTTTTAGTTATATAGGAAGGGATATTGTATCAATAAGGTTGAATTTGTTGTGGCAAAATATTTACTAGGATCGAAGAATTTCGCAAAACGCCTTACAAAAATGTGTTTGTTGGGTTTTATTCTTTTTGTATATAATTCTACAAAAATTACGAATATTTATAAGAAAGATATTATGATGAAGCAGTTATTGTAGTATTTTAAATTCACTTGAAGTTACTATATTTTCTGTAAAGTCTAAAACCCTGTGCTGTTTTAAAGTGTTATTCTTCAGTGTTTTATTACAAAACTACATAAACTATTGTAAAATGAAATATAAACTTTTGAAGATCAGTTATTTGTTTACGTAATGTGATATTTTTAATCACTGATATTAGATGCACTTTAGATAAATCTTTTAGACGGTGCGCCATACATGGCACTCCGGAGTCCCCTTAAGCTAATGTAATGTCAATGTATTCGACGCGCAAGCAGGTGTGCAAATATTAAACATTTTTTTATATATTATAAGTACACAATATAATTAATAAAATTTCTTAAAATTTAAGTATTCGTTTACACTAAAAAAAATTTTGAAAGTAACCAAATATCTTACTTTTTCTTAAATAAGTTTCCATTCAAATCCTTCAATTCTGCTGGTAGTTTGTTATAAATAATTATGCACATATTAAAAACATTTCTGCTGTAAATATCCTTACGACATTGAGGTTTGTAGAGCAAGTTCTGAAACTTGGCTCTTTTTTGTCGAGTCATAACATCCCTACGTTTAATAAAGTAAGTTGGGTAAGATTTGACAAACACACAGCCTTCTCTTATATACATGCATGGTAGAGGCAGGACTTTACTATTTACAAAGAGGGGTTGCAAGTATCACGGAACCATGATTTGTTTATTACCCTGAGGCATATTTTTTGTATTTTAAACACTCTATCTACTTCTACTGAATTACCTAACATTAACAAACCATAACTCATAACCGAGGCCACGTGACCGTGGTAGGCAGCAAGCTCCGCATCGAATGAGATAGTCTGACGAAATTTTTTTTTTTTTTCGATTGGACTATTATGCTGTTGACCTCAGATGGCCATGACGGCGTTACCGGACTCTTGGCGGGCGCAGAGGGCGCTATCGCCGGTAAACATTAGGTTGGGGCAACACGCACAAGGGCCACCACTTAGGTGCGAACCTCGGCTTGGGCTGTTGCCAGATGCTACAAGAGGGTAGGGAGGTAACGCCTTAGGTGCACGAGTGCACCTGAGGGCGGAAACGGGGAATTCTTCGACCCCGCATCCGGCGGGGTCGGTTATTGGTCGGGTGTGTAGTGTTCGGAAGCTGAGTTGTTGCCGTCACTTCCGGGTTAGCGTCAGTGAGTGGGTCAACGGGGTCACCAAGAACGTGTCTAGGTCTACGGGGGAGAGGGGGTCTACGGAGGAGAGAGAGTCTGACGAATCTTAGTTCCACCATGTATTATATTATCTGTGGTTCCACCCAATCAATAGTGTTATCACAAACGGCTTGTCATAACAGATTTGGCAGTCTGTACGTACAAAGATAGGTACAAAACTAAGGGAGTCCAGGCTCACCAGCCTATGCATGCAATCATGTTACTGAAATGTATGTTGTATAATTATAGGTATCGCGAGTATTTCCACAAAAACTATAATTTGAAATCGTTGTGATGTGTAATTTTTATTTTTGCTCTTACATACATACATTTTCACACAAGAACCTAATCTCAAACATACCTCGTGTTTGTTATGATAAGATTAGACAAGATACAAGCATGTATATCAAGCAAACTTTGTGTCCAGAGCAAGCTCTGTTTGTAAAGCTTCATTGAGTTCAGCAGCGACGCGGAGATTCAATAAAATAAATAATAAACTGGGATGTGTGTTTATAAAATGTCTATGAATAACATTCATTTAGTAAATACTTTAAACTTTATATAATTATGTTTGCTTACGAAAACTAATTAGTAAAAGTCTGGCTAACTGTCTAAGCTAAGCAGGTAAATTTACTTGTTAATCAGGGACGAGAGTCCCTGTTGTCAATCATTTTATTAATTAGAATTCATGTTCAAAATCTATCTAAAACTAAAACTGATTATAACTAAAAACAATTTAAGTTTCACTCTCGTACCAACTCTCATTAGTGAGTGACTAGTGAGGAGTAGGTACCTAGTACTAATGTGCTTCCAATAATATAGACGAGAAACAAATTAATGTGTCGATCTAGGTATGTTGGACTCTATTTATTTTGTAAGGCAAATAAACGTGCGCAGAATAGAATAGAATAACATACGTATATATTATAACGACTCAAGTTCCAACATAATGTACATAATAGAAAAGCTTCATTAGATCCACGCGAGACGACGACGATACGACAACGTTAACGTTCGTTCTTCTTGACAAGTCCCTTGTGAGTTGATCTTACCATCGCCTGTAAGGAAAAGAAAGAAAGAAAGCCTTGCGTGATATCGCACTATTTTTGTATTCTTATGTTTGAACTTTAAGGTATTCTGTCGCTTGATTCAGGTCGTCCACGTCTAGGTACTCGTAGGCCAAATCATTATAATTTGACCTCAAAAATTATACAAACTAAAGACGTCCGCTTGTTGGATACCTGCGGCGGCTTCTTCGACTTCCCATGTGGACCATTATTATTGCACGTTAACTGCTTATATAAGCAGTTTACGTACAAGTACAATATTAAAATATGTATATGTATCTCAACTCAATCTCTGTAATAGATTCCGCAGTCGGCAGTTAAAGCGATCACACCCGGAGCACATCGTGACGCAATCATAATAAGCAGGGCTAGTGACATCTTTACAGGGCTGTTACAGGGGATGGGATGAAAGATGAAGGGGTATCTACTGTGAAACAGGATATTAGGTAACTTATGTCGCTTAAGATAACGCTTTCTTTCTTAGTTTATTTTTTGTGTTTGTGGCGTGTTGATAATTTCGGTAACTTTGGTTGTCTGAAATAAAAGAATATCCCTTTCCTTCATAGCGATTTTCTCGTATGCAACTATGCAGAATAATCAGAATAATCAATTTATTGGTAAAAAACGAATATTACAAGTCACGTGCATGTAGGTATGCATTAGTTTTTTAGGTAGCAAAATAAAATGTTGATTTCGTAAACTTTCGGCTTAATAATATTTGTAGGACAACTGTTTCTCTCGGTACCAGCACAACACTACTGGGTGAGGTGAGACCAAACCAAAGTATTATTTCAGTGAAAGCGAAATTTTTGCTAATTTTTAATTTCGCGGTAGCAGCCGACGTCATAACGGGAATATGGAAGGACATTGCGACAAAACAAGTGAAATGAAGCTGGACCGAGCTGTTCCATCTCAACGCTGGACAATGTTATTGACTTCATCATTTTATTTGTCTGTTTGAGGAAGAGCTTCGGCTTTTTATGGTCGGCAGGTAGAAAATGCCTCGACATTAAGCCCACCCTTTATACCTTTGTAGTGCAATAAAGTTTTTAAATAAATAAATAAATTAACGAGCCAAGGCCAAGAGCCGAGGGCAACACAAGATGTCTTGAGGACGACAAGACGACAATTAATCTGAACGACTACCTGTCGTCACGAGCCTGCCCATGCGGGATTTTTTAAATTAAATTAATTGCTCCCGGTTGAATTGATCGTTTCCTGGTAACATAGTAGTTATTTTACAGGACCAGACATTTCCCGCCCGTGGTGTTATCATAAAAAAGTATAGACCGGTCGTTGATAAGTTGTTAATTTTTCATCCTGTTAAATAATTCAAATAAAGTTTCGGCGTTCCGGGTAGCAAACATTTTTTCATACTTTCGTCTTTACTTTAATACTAGGAGAGCTATGTTTTTTTCGCTCTGTCAAGGCTTCCCTACTTTCAATATTCGTGATCCCGCCAGCATCCGCTCAGATGTATGTATGCCGTCAATTATCTAAATCCGTCCAATTTGTGATACGCATTTCCTTTGTTTTCCTAAGTTCGTTATTTAAAGCCACAGGGGAGAAGTGGGCTACGCTACGCGCCTTAGTGAAGGATTTGTAACCCTTGTATATAGGTAATACATATTTTATAGCACATTTTACATTATGGAGGGTTCCCAGAAAGACCTTCATGACGTCCATTTGTCTATAGCATTTTTCTCTTGGAAAAAAATCATGCAAAGCCGCGTGCAGTAGGTATCTAGTATGAAAAGCTTAGTTATGCGACAAGCCACACACAAATGAATTCATTCACGAGTAAAAATTAATAACGATGACGTCACATATCCGTTGTCCCATATAAGTTTGATTCCCGAGGGATGAATATTTGTTCCGAGAAGCAAAATAAAACCTAGAACATAGTTAATTTTGAAAAGTTAAAACATTTTCTCGTTTATTTTACAAGTCAAGCATAAAAAGGTTATGAATATTACGCCATGTCTTTTTCTGTAAACTGCAGTTATTGCTTTGTCTATTCTCTTTGTTATTATGTATCGCGAGGTTTTTGCATAATATTGGAATCATAATAAGAGTTTCACTTCTACAGTCTTATATGACTTTCTAATGATTTACAAGTGGGAACGTTTAAATGGCGGGTCTGCAGCGAGACGCGGACGGTTGTGAGTTACCGGCGTCCCGGGATATCTTTTATCGAGTTACGCCATTGCCGGGTAGCCGGGTAGCCCGGATATCGATCATTATTCGTTGATAACACCGGATCCCCGCTTGTTTGTCAATAAACACAGTAATTGTGTTGTTGAGGTTTGGGTTCAGCTTATAGATAACATTGAAGGGTGTTCCGGGACTGGAGGGGCGCGGTAACAACAGGTTTGAAGCTAATCTGATTAACTGCAACTGATATATTATTATTATGTGTCGGAGGAACAGGTCAGTTTCAATTGATCATTTGATTTCCCAATACTTTGACTGCTGGTGCTGATGCTGCAGATATAAGAGAACACCGCAACTTTTATCGGTCGTTTTCCAAAGCTAAGTCCAGAGGAGCCCCCTCCTCGCCGCACACTTTGCAGGTGATATAGCGGCAACTTGTATCGAGGTTATACAGCCGCTAGAAGCGTATCCCGGACTTATTTATGGCAGATTAATATTTTAACGCAGGATAAAAGTTACTGCATATTTTATCGGAAATATTATCCTATATTAGGGAAAGCTCTTTCGAGGCGATAGATTGACAGTTTTTGGTCGACTGTTTTCCATATTTCAAATAATGTTTGCGCAACGATTACCTTTATTTATATCAAAGTGCCCCTTTGTTTTGAGAGCTTTAGGTATTGTGACAATAGACTATTTTATTTTAGTAATAGGTACAGTATGTAAGACGATGGGTTGTGGGACCTATATCACGTTGTCTTAACGATATTATTTTAAGTCAAACTGACGCCAGCTAAATCATCTTACGCGTATGTCCAAGCAACACTTCTTATAATACAGATCGTGATACGAGTATAACGCCTCCTGGTTGCTATTTAGGTGTATATCATTTCTTATTTGCTTTTAACTGCACAATATTATAAAAACCATTTCTGTTCTGTTCTGGTGGGTTGAATAAATAGCTTTCCAAGTCTTTCTTATTCCGGAAGTTTTCCCTCAATGTCAGTAGACAGGAGCGTCGTGAACACGGAATGCATTTTGTAATTGCGCTCAAGTGACGGCTATAGTGTGCACATGCAAGTACAATGGAACTGGAGCGGGCTCGTTCCTAACCCACTCATGCATGGAGCAAGGTTTTTATAATAACGCAAAAGGTAAAGTTAGTTTGTTATTTATATTTACTTAAATCAACTTTAATATATCGAAAATAAATTAAAGCATAGATTATTTATTGTACGCGCAATTTTTAAGGTTTTAGATATTAGATCTCCACTGTTAGTACAAACAGTGGTTTTAATAATACCCAATTTCTTTTAAAAAAAAAAAACATTGCCGCTATACTTGATTCATGTCGAATCTTGCTTTGTTTCCGTTCGAGCTATCATTATATAGGCAGGCTTGCTCAGCTCGTTCAACAGCAATCTGTATCTCATGTATGGAGCCAAATAGATCACGTCTCGATTGCACATTCGGCTCGACTCCGCCGGCACTAAAAGCTCTGAGCTGGCTCCCCGAGGAGGCGATGGTCTGAGCGTACTGAACGTAGGTGAGCGTTCAGTAACTTGGTTAACGGAGTACTTTGTGTCGGAGTGTTAGCTTCTATTGTTTGGTCATCCCACACAGAATAACGTTTCAGTTAATTTGCAGGCGCTTTGATCTGATTCTCGCTTTGTCAATACTCATACAAACTCCAGTTCGCTTTATATGAAGTAACCCTATTCTCTAGTCTAGTATACATATTCAAAGGGAACGGGTAAAAGGTTTCATACTAATTTTAAAATTCTCGTTATTTGACTCGTTGTGTGCGGTTGTGAACAATGAGCAGATTTTTTTTGAATTATTTATCACTTGGTAAAATATACAACTACCTACTACCTACTAATGATCACGTTTAGAAACATCCAAATATTATTTCGATTTTTATTTGTATGTTGAGTAAAAGGACGTGAAAAGGTTCAGTACAAATTGTGGTGTCGATATGTAAGAGACATTAGTAGATTGTTTTACAAGGGACTAAACCATCCCATTATATACGAGGTTGTTATACTCCCGAGCGTAGCGAGGGAGGATGACAAGACCGAGTTATAATGGGTGGTTTTGGACCGAGTAAAACACTCTACTTTTCACTTCGATTGCGAGAAAATAAAACAATTCAAAATTAGACAATTTTCAGAAGTTTTATTAAAATCTCTATTTAACCCGCAACGAAACAGTTCGCATTCTACCGTGAAGGGAAGAATCAACCTTCATAAAACATCACCAAGACGGTTCTATTTTCAAAAAAAAAAGATTGACGGAGCACCAAGAAGTAGAGTTTTTATGTAAGAGAACGAATGCTTTGTACGGGCTGATGATTTTAGACAAAAATTAAAAAGAAAAAATACTTTTTAGCCCGAGGTATTAAACTCGAGTTTTAGGCCCGCTAAGCTACACTATGATACACTTTTTGAGCAAGAGAAGTGAAAAAAATATTATTTTATGTCTCTTAGATATGACAAGACAGAGGAACTCCTAATGGCTTTATCCTAGATGTAGGTACTCGATGGTTTATCTAATTTTATTTTACTTCTTACACCTCTCTTTTAGTTTTTTATTTTTTACATAATCTTTAGTTTATATTAAACGTAAGCACTGTAAATTTATTTACGTTTTATGTTTGTTTTATAAATTTAATTAATTTGTATAGGTTTTTACCTCTACCTCTAAACTTATAGGTACTATCATCACATCATTCATCCTTAGGTATTTATATTCAGTAATATCCGTAACCTGAACAATACTAAAACTTTGAATTGTCGTACTTGTATAGGCTCCCTCGATACAGGCCTAGCCTAGTGAGGGTGCCATCAGAAATTACATAACATGGTAGATAGGTACATCTCGGCAATAACACAATGTATTACACTAAATTTCAAGTAAAGGTACTTTAGTAACCTATTTCATATATCTAACCTCTTATAACTTCTCACCATGTATGTAAGTGCTAATTATAAGATTGAAGTGTATTTACTTATTAGTTTTGCTGTAATAAATGATTTTTATCTTTTATCTTATCTTTTTTTATTATATATGTATATTCAGAATATATTATATTCTGTCTCTTAAAATATTGACACCAGAATTTGTACTGATTTTTTTTATTTATTTTCTTTAAACCTATACGAAGACCTATAAAAGAGTTTTTGTGTAAAATGACCATTTTCTTGCTGACTGTAATTTTTTTCTAAATTATGGATAGTCTCCTAAAAGCGTTTTCCTATAACGATAACGGTTAAGGTACCTGCCCTTACTGACCCGTCTCAAACATTCACCCTGTATATAATAATTTATTAATAGTAAATAAATAAAAAAAAATGAATGCATTCACAAGACCTGTCTGCTCTTTGCAAAGCCTTCCAATCTCCGGTATAACAGACCATACAAACGGAACAAAAACAACCGAATGACAACCAAATGAAATTACTAGTTAACTGCATGTGACTTTTTATTGGAAAATTGACGGTACCGGTGGTAAAAGACCAATGTTCGTTGAGCTATTCAGTTGAACAAGGCTTACGTGGATTTATTAAGGCAGCGAGATCTTGCTTCGCTGGTTAACTGCTCCGAGTGGTCTTGCCTTTGAATTGTATTTGAAGGAAATGTTTAAACATGTTCTGCTTTGTTTGTATAGAGGGGAAACTATTGAAGGTAACAGAAGAGAAGACTACAATTATTAAATTCCATTTTATATCACATTAGTAGGAGAATAAGAATCAGAATCAGAATCAGAATCAGATTCAATTGTTTATTTGCAGAATACAATAATTACATGTCAAGATCTTAAGGGGATACCGTGAATAACTAAGACTGTCAGATTGCATGTCGATTTTACCAAAAGTGGTCGACAGACGGCGCTTATTTTTTACATAGACTTGTGCAAATTTTATCTGTTATAGAATAGGCAAACTTTAGTTCTTTTGGTTGATGTAAGGTACGTACTAAAGTCATGAAAAAGGTATTTTTTCTTCGTTCCTGCCTACGGCTTTGCGTGTTTTCGCGAGATAACAAGTACACTAAGTTATTCCAGGTTTAGAATTAGGTAGGTATAGTATGTACATCCACCCTTTTCAGGGAATAGGGCTGTAATCATTTGCTTTCAATAAGGTTATACACGGTGTAACATGAGGGGTGGATCATCGGTAAATGGAGGGTGGGGGACATCAGTACCTATCGATTTAACCCCCCTGTATGTTCAGCGATATACACTGGTTCAAAAGTTAATTGGACTTTAGTAAAATTTAAACTCAGTTCTAAAATAAATATTTCGTATATTATTTTTTATCTGTGCATAGAATTTAACAATATGCAATCTTCGTTCGAAAGAATCAAATTTAAAAATACTACCTATACAGCCAATCACAGCAATGCAAGATAACGCAGTCTTCATTCCAAAATTCGAATTCAGAATAAAAAAATAGCATACTTTAATTAATATAAAAATATAATAATTTTCATATTTGGTTTTTTATAAATCTAAGAGTCAAATTAGTATAGGGGTACCGAAGGCCCACTATTCATCTTGTTTCAAAAAAAAGACAGGGTCGCACACCCAATATTTTGGCTGCAATTGCGAAATTAAGGACGAAATCTGATTTTTTCAAAAATTTTACTAAAATCCAAATAACTTTTGAACCAGTGAATATCGCTGAACATACAGGGGGGTTAAATCGATAGGAACTGAGGTCCCCCACCCCCCATTTACCGATGATCCACCCCTCATGTTACACCGTGTATACAATATATAAAGGGTTATTGGTAATTCGACGTATTCCCGTTAGGAGTGACTATTTGCGATAATTTTCATCCCCATGTGCATCATGCAAAAGTGAACCATTTTTAAGTTATCGTGATTTTTAGCTTTTTTCAAAATAAGTCAAAAGTGCAACATCAAAATAGATTAAAAAAAAACTGTCTATTTAAATCAATTTTTTTCTTCTGATTTATAAAAACAAATAAATACTGGTTATTTATCAATATTAAAACAACAATTATCGCTCTAAATTTAAAAATGCGAGATAAAAAACGATATTATTTCATTATTCATTGAGATTTTTTTCCTCTTTTTTTAGGCTGTGTGGTGTCGGCCGTGATAGAATAGCACCACCCCAACTCTTCCCGTGGGTGTCGTAGAAGGCGACTAAGGGACATACACCGGGGGGCGGGCAGCAGCGTCCCTTGCAGCACACTCCCTATACTGCGATCCCCAACCCGCATGCCCAGCGTGGGGATTATGGGCATCAACCCCCCCATGGATAGACACGCCAAAAGAATGTGGCCCCCAGTTCCCGGCCGCCTCGCTATTCCTGGCCATGGTAGCGGCCACGGTAACGGCGGGGCAGGGGGTGCTAGGAATCCCCGGGCTACATCAGGCTACCAAACTCTACCTAAACTGACCCTGGCTACGTTTAACGGACGCACTCTGAGGCTTGACCATCATCTAGCGCAGTTGGAAGTGGAGTTAGAGAACATCAAATGGCATGTTCTGGGGTTATGTGAAGTCCGTAGAGAGGGGGAGGACACCGTAACCCTAGACTCGGGCCATCTTCTCTACTTTCGCGAGGGTGATAAAACATCCCAGGGTGGCGTAGGCTTCCTCGTCAATAAGGCCCTCTCTAGCAACGTCCAAGAAATCTCCAGTGTGTCGACCAGGGTAGCGTACCTGATCCTTCGGCTGTCCAAGCGGTACAGCATGAAGGTCATCCAGGTCTATGCACCGACCTCGGCACACTTGGATGATGAAGTGGAGGATATGTATGAAGACATATCCAAAGCCTTACATAACACCACTAAGGCCCACTTCAACGTTGTTATGGGGGACTTTAACGGCAAGGTGGGAACCCAGACTGGCAACGAATCCCGAATAGGCCCGCATGGTTATGGGGTCAGAAATCACAGGGGGCAAATGCTTGTCAACTTCCTTGAGAAGGAGGGGCTGTTCTTGATGAACTCTTTCTTTAAGAAACAGCCTCAAAGGAAGTGGACATGGCAAAGCCCCGACACTGTGACTAAAAATGAGATCGACTTCATCATGACGGATAGCAAGCACATATTCAGAGATGTCTCAGTGATCAACAGGTTCAATACCGGATCTGATCACCGACTCCTCCGAGGCTCTCTGAATATCAACTTGAAGCTTGAAAGAAACCGTCTGATGAAGTCCACGCTCCGACCTGACCCAATCCAAATCATGGCGGGCACCGAGAAGTTTCAGCAGCTTCTCGGGAATAGATTTGTTGCCTTGGAACCCACTGATGACGCTGACGAGACCCTACACAATCTGGTTGAAACGTTGAGGGATGAGGGCATCAAATTCTGTCGAAAGCAGCGTACTGGCAAGAAGTCCAAACTCTCGGATGAGACTCTTGGGCTGATGACAAAAAGACGGGAGACCACCCAAGCGACTTTGTCAGAGAGGTCAGACCTGAACAAGCGGATTGCGAAGATGGTACGGCACGACCTTCGGAGCTTCAACACGCGCCTCATTCAAGAGGCGATAGAGCGAAACCGAGGGTCCAAAGTATTCACTCAGCAGCTTGGCAGGAGCCACCTGACAAAGCTTAAAACGCACGACGGGAGGACCGTATTGTCAAAGCCGGAGATATCCGCCGAGATAGAGGATTTCTATGGCCGATTATACGCTGCACATGCCCCTCGTTACCGACGAGATAACCAAGATTCCAGAGCCACTCTGACACGCCACTATACCGACGAACTGCCTGAAATCAGTCAAGACGAGATCGTGTTAGCTCTAAGGCAGCTTAAAAATGGAAAAGCCCCCGGCGAGGACGGTATTACTTCAGAGCTTCTTAAAGCCGGAGGAGCCCCTGTAATACAGGAGCTACGGAACCTCTTTAATACCGTCCTTGACAGTGGGAGAACTCCAAAGGCGTGGAGCGGGAGTTTGGTGGTGCTCTTTTTTAAGAAGGGAGATAAAACCCTTCTTAAGAATTACAGACCCATCTCACTCTTGAGCCACGTCTATAAGCTGTTCTCACGAGTGGTCACGAACCGTCTCGCCAGGAGACTCGACGAGTTCCAGCCACCGGAACAGGCTGGGTTCCGCGGAGGATATGGCACCATAGACCACATACACACAGTGAGGCAGATTATACAGAAGTCCGAAGAGTATAATCAGCCCCTGTGTCTGGCTTTTGTGGACTATGAGAAGGCATTTGACTCCGTCGAAACCTGGGCTGTTCTGGATTCCTTACAGCGTTGCCAAGTAGACTATCGTTATATCCAGGTGCTGAGTTGTCTCTACGAGGCCGCCACCATGAGTGTCCAAGTACAGGGTCAGCAGTCTAAACCCATCCAATTGCGCAGAGGAGTGAGGCAGGGGGATGTCATATCCCCGAAACTGTTCACGTGCGCATTGGAAGATATGTTTAGGTTGCTGGACTGGAAAGGAAAGGGCATTAATATAAACGGCGAGTACATCTCACACCTGCGATTCGCTGATGACATAGTCTTAATGGCGGAGTCGCTTGAGGAACTGAACCAGATGCTGGACGGCCTAGCTTCAGCCTCCCGATGTATCGGTCTTGGCATGAATTTGGATAAAACCAAAGTCATGATCAATGGTCACATTGATCCAAGGCCGGTGGTCGTACATGGTCACCTTCTCGAAACTGTTTCCGAGTACACTTACCTTGGGCAGATTCTGCAGTTGGGTAAAAACAGTTTCGAGAAGGAGGCCAAAAGGAGGATCCAGCTGGGCTGGGCAGCATTTGGGAAACTACGTCAAGTCTTCACGTCATCCATACCGCAATGCTTGAAAACTAAAGTTTTCAATCAGTGCGTCCTACCCGTTATGACCTACGGAGCTGAGACGTGGACACTCACGATAGGGCTGGTCCACCAGTTCAAAGTCGCTCAGCGAGCTATGGAAAGAGCATGCTCGGAGTTTCTCTGAAGGATAGGATTCGTAACGAATACATCCGACAGAGAACCAAGGTTATCGACATAGCTCAAAGAATTAGCAAGCTGAAGTGGCAGTGGGCCGGCCATATCTCGCGAAGAACCGACGGCCGATGGGGCAAACGTGTTCTTGAGTGGAGACCACGACTCGGTAAACGTAGTGTAGGACGCCCTCCGACCAGGTGGGATGACGACCTGCGAAAGACTGCAGGTAGATGCTGGATGCGGCAAGCTGAAAACAGGGCGCTATGGCGCTCATTGGGGGAGGCCTATGTCCAGCAGTGGACTGCTATAGGCTGATGATGATGATGATGATGATGATGAGATTTTTTTCCTCAAAAATGCCTTAAAAACTAAAAAAATCGTTATGAAACTTGGCTTGCAGATTATTTTAAAAACATAACCGTTTTCTTAGCTCTCCAACAATGCATAACAACTATGAAATAATCAATCTTTGAAATAATCAAAGGAACTGAAAAAAACATCATTACAAAGGAAGCAGGCGTAAATTCGTATACGAAATAAACCTAAGGACGTTTTTTAAAATTTCTATAAAAACTAACTTAAAACAATACCCAATGTAAATAAAACGAAAAATACATATTTAAAAAAATTTAGCGATAGTTAAGTAGTAACAATAAACAAAATTAATAATAAGTAAAAATCAAGACATTTTGTAATTTAGCCTAATTAAAGTTTCTATATACGATTTTCGAGGCAATTTTCAAAATGTTGAGAATTTCTTAAGTAAATATTGTTAACTCCACATGTCAATTTATTTTTGTTTGAATTTGTTGACATCATTTACAGCTTTACTATAGGTAGGTAACTTCTAATTAATAAACTTTTATGAGTAACTCTACGTTCACTGACATTTGCAAAACAAATACAGTTGGCGCTCGTGCATGTCAAAACTAAATCTATTTCAATGGTATAAAGACTATAGGAACTGAAAAACAAAAATTGTCAAACATCGTAATTCGAACGACGACACCAGCTGTCAAATGCAAAAAAGTGACATGACCTTACGTCCGTCCGAGAAGGCATCCAGCCTCCGACTGACGTTATTTGAAGCGATTTTTAGTTATATAGGAAGGGATATTGTATCAATAAGGTTGAATTTGTTGTGGCAAAATATTTACTAGGATCGAAGAATTTCGCAAAACGCCTTACAAAAATGTGTTTGTTGGGTTTTATTCTTTTTGTATATAATTCTACAAAAATTACGAATATTTATAAGAAAGATATTATGATGAAGCAGTTATTGTAGTATTTTAAATTCACATGAAGTTACTATATTTTCTGTAAAGTCTAAAACCCTGTGCTGTTTTAAAGTGTTATTCTCCAGTGTTTTATTACAAAACTACATAAACTATTGTAAAATGAAATATAAACTTTTGAAGATCAGTTATTTGTTTACGTAATGTGATATTTTTAATCACTGATATTAGATGCACTTTAGATAAATCTTTTAGACGGTGCGCCATACATGGCACTCCGGAGTCCCCTTAAGCTAATGTAATGTCAATGTATTCGACGCGCAAGCAGGTGTGCAAATATTTTTTTTTTTTTTATATATTATAAGTACACAATATAATTAATAAAATTTCTTAAGATTTAAGTATTCGTTTACACTAAAAAAAAATTTGAAAGTAACCAAATATCTTACTTTTTCTTAAATAAGTTTCCATTCAAATCCTTCAATTCTGCTGGTAGTTTGTTATAAATAATTATGCACATATTAAAAACATTTCTGCTGTAAATATCCTTACGACATTGAGGTTTGTAGAGCAAGTTCTGAAACTTGGCTCTTTTTTTGTCGAGTCATAACATCCCTACGTTTAGTAAAGTAAGTTGGGTAAGATTTGACAAACACACAGCCTTCTCTAATATACATGCAATCATCAATAATATTATATCAATGCATGGTAGAGGCAGGACTTTACTATTTATAAAGAGGGGTTGCAAGTATCACGGAACCATGATTTGTTTATTACCCTGAGGCATATTTTTTGTATTTTAAACACTCTATCTACTTCTACTGAATTACCTAACATTAACAAACCATAACTCATAACCGAGGCCACGTGACCGTGGTAGGCAGCAAACGCCGCATCGAATGAGATAGTCTGACGAATTTTTTTTTTTTCGAATTGACTATTATGCTGTTGACCTCAGATGGCCATGCCGGCGTTACCGGACTCTTGGCGGGCGCAGAGGGCGCTATCGCCGGTAAACATTAGGTTGGGGCAACACGCACAAGGGCCACCACTTAGGTGCGAACCTCGGCTTGGGCTGTTGCCAGATGCTACAAGAGGGTAGGGAGGTAACGCCTTAGGTGCACGAGTGCACCTGAGGGCGGAAACGGGGAATTCTTCGACCCCGCATCCGGCGGGGTCGGTTATTGGTCGGGTGTGTAGTGTGCGGAAGCTGAGTTGTTGCCGTCACTTCCGGGTTAGCGTCAGTAAGTGGGTCAACGGGGTCACCAAGAACACAGTACACATATAGAACAGTATGGAAACTAAGCCTAGTTGTTAAAATAAATACCTACGCTCCATTATAGCACTAGGGTTGTCACTTTTCTTGTTTTTGATATGTATTTTTTATTAAGATGATTTTTTTTCTGTACTGATCAATAAATAGAATTGAAATAACTAGCTTACAAATGTGGTCTGGTATAATATAATAATATCTTCGTCTGGTCGAAGCGACGCGTGAGCCGAGATCTGACGAGTATGTTGCGCAGCGCATCAGCCAGCATTGCCATACATCGTGGCAATGCAACCAGCGTCTTGGGAACGCTTCCGACTGGTATTGATATGGACCAATTGAGCTACCTGTAGATTGTTTACAACAGTCTGCAGTTAGGTCAATTGTAAATATTAGGTCTAACTAATTAAATTTTCTTTGTTAGTAAAGTATTTGCTTACAAATACAATTTAAATAGGTAATCTCATGGCGTCGCGTGTGAGCCGCGGTTGGACGTAAGCTTTTCGTGAGCTCGTCGGAGCGGGCGCACGCAGACATTGTAGCGCAGGCAGCGCGCTCGCAACGCTCATGAGTGGCTGCGAACCGTACCGCGTTTCAAAATGCGTGTGATACCTAGTAATTAAAAAACCATTACTTAATGAATATCTTTATTATTACAAATTATACACAGAAAAGTGATTGAGTCATATTTTGAGCAGTATCGGCTTCAGCACCCTCGAAAACCATGAAAATGACACCCATGACGGAAAAAATGATAATTTATAGCAGCCGCCATCTTGGATCCACATTTTGACAGCAGTATCGGCTTCAGCACCCTCGAAAACCATGAAAATGACACCCATGACGGAAAAAATGATAATTTATAGCAGCCGCCATCTTGGATTCACATTTTGACAGCAGTATCGGCTTCACCACCCTCGAAAACCATGAAAATGACACGCATAACGGAAAAATTGATAATTTATGGCAGCCGCCATCTTGGGTTCATATTTTGACAGCAGTATCGGCTTCAGCACCCTCGAAAACCATGAAAATGACACCCATGACGGAAAAATGATAATTTATAGCAGCCGCCATCTTGGATTCACATTTTGACAGCAGTATCGGCTTCAGTACCCTCGAAAACCATGAAAATGACACCGATGACGGAAAAAATGATAATTTATAGCAGCCGCCATCTTGGATTCACATTTTGTCAGAAGTATTGGCTTCAGCACCCTCGAAAACCATAAAAACGATACCCATGATGCAAAATTTTATAATTGATTGCAGCCGCCATCTTATATTTACATTTTGAAAGTCTACAATCTAGTTTAAACAATGATGTTATATTTACTCAAAAATGAGTGCCGCGAGGTTGCCGCTTTGCCACCTACACGAACGAGACAAGTAATGCGTGCGTTGCGTTTATAAGTGACAGAGATAAGGACATATGCCGTGCGGCGGCGTCTCGTCTGTTCGAACTAAAATCACTGCGCTGTTGCCGCTTTGCGTTGTCTGCTCAAACAGTGCTAGGTAGGTATGTAGCTTTAATAAATTATCGCCAAGTTATTATTTCTTTACAATGAATATGACTTCTCTATTTGTAAAATCTCATTAAATAAATAAATAATGCTGGACAATTCACACAGCATTATGCATTAGCCCCATGGTAAGCAGAGCTTGTGTTATGGGTACTAGATAACTGATATACATAATACAATATATTACATAGATAGATTTTTTATTATACATAGAAAACGACCAGAACACCCGGAACAAATATCTGCAGATCGTACACACAATTGTTCCGAGGCGGGAATCGAACCCGCAACCTCCTGCGTCGCAGGCGGACCTTCGCCCACCGCGCCACATCGGTCGTCAATTGACTTTAAACATCCTCAAAACCGCCGCCATTCTTGATTCACATATAAGTTCACGAATTCATTATGTATGATCGATCACACGGACTCATTATTCTATAACAATCATAATAATAAATTATTCTTGCCTTTCAAAATCAGCAGGAAGTTTAAAATACGACAGCTCCGGTTTTGATGAAGCCGAGTTCATACAGTCGTATGCAACGTAATATCTGTAGCGGGTCATTTTTCATTTTCACGCGACCACACGCCTAGACGCGACAACCGCTACTGACCATCCCCGAGAATCACCCAGAAGCCGTGTCGATGTGCATGTTTGTGTGAGTGTGCCGTTTCGAGTGTTTGTTCCTAGTTTCCGTACTGTATATACTTATACTGAGCCAAGAACGTGTCTCGGTCTACGGAGGAGAGGGGGTCTACGGAGGAGAGAGTCTGACGAATCTTAGTTCCACCATGTATTATATTATCTGTGGTTCCACCCAATCAATGGAGTTATCACAAACGGCTTGTCATAACATAACAGATTTGGCAGTCTGTACGTACAAAGATAGGTACAAAACTAAGGGAGTCCAGGCTCACCAGCCTATGCATGCAATCATGTTACTGAAATGTATGTTGTATAATTATAGGTATCGCGAGTATTTCCACAAAAACTATAATTTGAAATCGTTGTGAAGTGTAATTATTATTTTTGCTCTTACATACATACATTTTCTCACAAGAACCTAATCTCAAACATACCTCGTGTTTGTTATGATAAGATTAGACAAGATACAAGCATGTATATCAAGCAAACTTTGTGTCCAGAGCAAGCTCTGTTTGTAAAGCTTCATTGAGTTCAGCAGCGACGCGGAGATTCAATAAAATAAATAATAAACTGGGATGTGTGTTTATAAAATGTCTATGAATAACATTCATTTAGTAAATACTTTAAACTTTATATAATTATGTTTGCTTACGAAAACTCATTAGTATAAGTCTGGCTAACTGTCTAAGCTAAGCAGGTAAGTTTACTTGTTAATCAGGGACGAGAGTCCCTGTTGTCAATCATTTTATTAATTAGAATTCATGTTCAAAACCTATCTAAAACTAAAACTGATTATAACTAAAAACAATTTAAGTTTCACTCTCGTACCAACTCTCATTAGTGAGTGACTAGTGAGGAGTAGGTACCTAGTACTAATGTGCTTCTAATAATATACAGAAGAGAAACAAATGAATGTGTCGATCTAGGTATGTTGGACTCTATTTATTTTGTAAGGCAAATAAACGTGCGCAGAATAGAATAGAATAACATACATACATAGTATATGTATAACGACTCAAGTTCCAACATAATGTACATAATAGAAAAGCTTCATTAGATCCACGCGAGACGACGACGATACGACAACGTTAACGTTCGTTCTTCTTGACAAGTCCCTTGTGAGTTGATCTTACCATCGCTTGTAAGGAAAAGAAAGAAAGCCTTGCGTGATATCGCACTATTTTTGTATTCTTATGTTTAAACTTTAAGGTATTCTGTCGCTTGATTCAGGTCGTCCACGTCTAGGTACTCGTAGGCCAAGTCATTATAATTTGACCTCAGAAATTATACAAACTAAAGACGTCCGCTTGTTGGATACCTGCGGCGGCTTCTTCGACTTCCCATGTGGACAATTATTATTGCATGTTAACTGCTTATATAAGCAGTTTACGTACGAGTACAATATTAAAATATGTATATGTATCTCAACTCAATCTCTGTAATAGATTCCGCAGTCGGCAGTTAAAGCGATCACACCCGGAGCACATCGTGACGCAATCATAATAAACAGGGCTAGTGACATCTTTACAGGGCTGTTACAGGGGATGGGATGAAAGATGAAGGGGTATCTACTGTGAAACAGGATATTAGTTAACTTATGTCGCTTAAGATAACGCTTTCTTTCTTAGTTTATCTTTTGTGTTTGTGGCGTGTTGATAATTACGGTTACTTTGGTTGTCTGAAATAAAAGAATATCCCTTTCCTTCATAGCGATTTTCTCGTATGCAACTATGCAGAATAATCAGAATAATCAATTTATTGGTAAAAAACGAATATTACAGTCACGTGCATGTAGGTATGCAAGAGTTTTTTAGGTAGCAAAATAAAATGTAGATTTCGTAAACATTCGGCTTAATAATATTTGTAGGACAACTGTTTCTCTCGGTACCAGCACAACACTACTAGGTGAGGTGAGACCAAACCAAAGTATTATTTCAGTGAAAGCGAAGTTTTTGCTAATTTTTAATTTCGCGGTAGCAGCCGACGTCATAACGGGAATATGGAAGGACATTGCGACAAAACAAGTAAAATGAAGCTGGACCGAGCTGTTCCATCTCAACGCTGGACAATGTTATTGACTTCATCATTTTATTTGTCTGTTTGAGGAAGAGCTTCGGCTTTTTATGGTCGGCAGGTAGAAAATGCCTCGACATTAAGCCCACCCTTTATACCCTTTGTAGTGCAATAAAGTTTTTAAATAAATAAATAAATTAACGAGCCAAGGCCAAGAGCCGAGGGCAACACAAGATGTCTTGAGGATGACAAGACGACAATTAATCTGAACGACTACCTGTCGTCACGAGCCTGTGGAAACGCACCCATGCGGGATTTTTTAAATTAAATTAATTACTCCCGGTTGAATTGATCATTTCCTGGTAACATAGTAGTAATTTTACAGGACCAGACATTTCCCGCCCGTGGTGTTATCATAAATAAGTATAGACCGGTCGTTGATAAGTTGTTAATTTTTCATCCTGTTAAATAATTCAAATAAAGTTTCGGCGTTCCGGGTCATCATCATCATCATCAGCCTATAGCAGTCCACTGCTGGACATAGGCCTCCCCCAATGAGCGCCATAGCGCCCTGTCTTCAGCTTGCCGCATCCAGCATCTACCTGCCAACTGCGCTAGATGATGGTCAAGCCTCAGAGTGCGTCCGTTAAACGTAGCCAGGGTCAGTTTAGGTAGAGTTTGGTAGCCTGATGTAGCCCGGGGATTCCTAGCACCCCCTGCCCCACCGTTACCGTGGCCGCTACCATGGCCAGGAATAGCGAGGCGGCCGGGAACTGGGGGCCACATTCTTTTGGCGTGTCTATCCATGGGGGGGGGTTGATGCCCATAATCCCCACGCTGGGCATGCGGGTTGGGGATCGCAGTATAGGGAGTGTGCTGCAAGGGACGCTTAGTCGCCTTCTACGACACCCACGGGAAGAGTTGGGGTGGTGCTATTCTATCACGGCCGACACCACACAGCCAAACATTTTTTCATACTTTCGTCTTTACTTTAATACTAGTAGGGGAGCTATGTTTTTTTCGCTCTGTCAAGGCTTCCCTACTTTCAATATTCGTGATCCCGCTTGCATCCCCTCAGATGTATGTATGTCGTCAATTATCTAAATCCGTCCAATTTGTGATACGTATTGTTATTCGTGCATTTCCTTTGTTTTCTTAACTAAGTTCGTTATTTACAGCCGCGGGGGAGACGTGGGCTACGTTACGCGCCTTGGTGAAGGATTTATAACCCTTGTATATAGGTAATATATAATTACTGATCGTATTCAGCAAGATGACTCTTTGAATAAAAACACAACTTTAATTGTTCAGCTAGGTGAAAGTTGTGTCAAGCGGTCACAGTTGATAAGGCTAGTTGAGGTAATTCTAGGAAAGATAGAAAATGGACTAGGGAAACTGATTATTTGCTCCTTCCCATATTCAAAGTCATTGACATCAAAACAAAATGAAACTCGATGTCAAAATAACATGATGCTGTACAATATGACATGTCGTCATAGTGACGTATTATTCTTTGATACTAATAAATTTATAAGTAAAACTTTTTTGACTAGAGATACAATGTACCTTACCAAACAAAGTAAATTGATAATTGCTAAATTGTTAGCATATAATATTTTTGATCCCGTTATAAGTAGTATAACGCAGTTACCTGACGAGCCTGTATGTGTAGTTAGTAATAGTACTAATGAGGGCATCAAAGCGACTGTGTCAGTAAATACAAATTTAAACTGATCACATCGACAATGGGAAAGCCAAATACATTTCATATAGTCCATCAGAATATACAAGGCTTACCCAGCAAAGTTCTAGAATTAGAACTATTTTTAAATTATTTAAATGTAGATGTTATGTGCATAACAGAACACTGGATTGTGAAAAATCAGTTACTTCCCTTTTATCATAACTATTGTCTTGCAAGTTCCTATAAAAGAAAAGCTGCAATACGTGGTGGCTCTCTGATTATAGTTAAAAATAGTCTTAAATGTAAAGAACGGAAAGATATTGTTAAACTTAGTATTGAGAGAACTATTGAACTTTCTTGTGTGGAACTGGAGCGACATATCATAGTGTGTGTGTACCGCCCTCCCGACGCAAATCAGGTAGACTTTGAAAGTACTATGGAAGAAGCTATGCTAAAAGTATTTACTTGTAGGAAGGATCTCATTGTTTGTGGCGATTTTAATATAGATATTTTAGCAAATCCTCTCGCTGATAGATTGATAAATTTATTCAAATGCTTTAACTTACAACACCTTTTTAATGATCCGACTAGGGTAACCCTAACTTCTGCCACTTGTTTAGATAATATTTACTGCAGTCAATCTCCAGCTCACAAAGCAGTAATTAAGCATTTCAAATCAGACCATTATGGTCAGAGTATTAATTTTATTAATAATTTGAATGATAAAAAAACAGTTGAGGAATATGCCTACAGGCCTATCAATCAATCGGTTCACTAAAAAAAGTGATATACATAATGTAAATACTAGAAATAAGAATAAACTCGCTGTGCCCACAACTAGGCTACACAAGATAAATGTATCTTTTAAAGGGCAATGTATACGCTTCTACAACAAAACTCCAAGTGAGTTGCAAAAATTATCAATAAATAAATTTAAAAAAATTGTTAAACACATTCTTTGTAAAAAAGCTTATTACAAAATATCAGATTACTTAGAAGATAAAAAAGCTTGGAACGAGTTTTGCTCCAACTCAAAATCTACCAACTTACAGATAAGCAAATCAAATGTACTAGACACATAAGTTATGAATATACTAGTGGTTTCTTCTCACTTCTTCCACTGGTGGACAAAAAATTGAAGTGAACTATAAAATATGACCTGTCTAAGTGCTTATTTGTAAGCTTAAAGAAATAAAACTTTTCATTTCATTTCATTTCTATCACAG
Source organism: Eupithecia abbreviata (assembly GCA_943735965.1). NCBI lineage: Eukaryota > Metazoa > Arthropoda > Insecta > Lepidoptera > Geometridae > Eupithecia > Eupithecia abbreviata. The sequence goes on from OX030986.1 coordinate 320,061, forward strand.
AGAGCCGTATTAGTAAATTTAAATGTAAAGTAGATCTAGCAGTAGCTAATATACCTTGTTCTGATGACCCTAATGGTTTATTTAACAGACTTTTTAATGTTATAAACAAAGAACACAATGAAGTATTCAAACTTAAAACATGCACAGTTAGAGAAAGGGTCGGGTTTACTGATTGGGCCACTCCCGGCATTTACAGAAGTAGGAATAGGCTATACGACCTATATGGTGCTAGAGAAGCTATGTTACATGACCCTGCGTTTCTTTTGTATGTAAATAACTACTCGAAAACATTTAAGAAAGTCTGCAACACAGCAAAATGCCTATTTTTGAAGAATAAAATAACAAACTCATCTAATAAAATAAAAGCTACATGGAGACTAATAAATAACGAAACTGGTAAATCAAAGCCACGTAATAGAGAAATAAAGTTAAAAGTTAATAATTCAATTCTTATAAATGAAAAAGATATTGCAGATGCTTTTGATGAATTCTTTGCTGATATCCCTAAAATTGTAACCCGGTCTCTCAATTCCTCAGCTTTAAAGGCGGTTGAATTATTAGAATCATCTGTTGAGAAATGTAAGGAAGTCTTTATCTTTAGTCACGTAAATGGTAATTACATTGTAAAAACGTTTAAATCTATAAACATCAAAAATACTGAGGATCTCTGGGGCATTTCAACGAAAGTACTAAGTTCAATTATTAAGGAAGTGGCTCCCTGCTTGGCCCATATTTTCAATAATTGTGTAGACGCAGGAGTTTTTCCTGATCTTATGAAATGTAGTAAACTGGTTCCTCTTTACAAATCTGGTAGCCATACTGATCCGGCCAATTACAGGCCAATTTCAATACTTCCTGCAATAAGTAAAATTTTCGAAAAAATTATCCTTACTCAGTTGACTTCACACTTCAACCTTCACAGGCTGTTTCATAAAAATCAGTTTGGCTTCACCAAGGGTAGATCGACAACCGATGCTGGCACAGTTATATTAAAGCATATATTAGATGCCTGGGATAAAGCAAAAAACGCTATTGGTGTATTCTGTGACCTTTCTAAGGCTTTTGATTGCGTGGATCATGGTACACTAATTAGGAAGTTGGAACACTATGGAATTAATAACAAGGCACTGGACCTTATGCAATCATATTTAGCTGATAGAGTTCAAAAAGTAGATATTGGTAAAGAAAGATCTAGAGGATCAAAACTTGAACTAGGCGTCCCGCAAGGATCAATATTAGGTCCTTTTTTATTTTTAGTATATGTAAATGATCTTCCATTTTTAGCAAGAAATCTTTGTGATATAGTCTTATTTGCTGATGATACTTCATTGATTTTTAAAGTTGATAGAAATAAATATAACTATGACGATGTAAATAATTCGCTTTCACAAATACTAGATTGGTTCACCGCCAATAACCTACTACTCAATGCTAAAAAAACTAAATGTATAAAATTCATGCTACCGAATGTAAGAGAACTCCCAACAAAAATAATGCTGAAGGATGAGATTGTTCACCTTGTAGACTCTACTGTATTCCTAGGGTTACATATTGATTCTTCTCTTCAATGGAGGTCGCAAATAGAGGCTCTGGCAGGTAGACTTAGTTCAGCAGCTTATGCAGTTCGAACAATTAGATATATTACCAATGAAGACACAGCTAGGTTAGTTTATTTTAGTTACTTCCATAGTATTATGTCTTATGGTATTTTGCTTTGGGGACAGGCAGCTGACATCCAGACCATATTTGTTCTTCAAAAAAGGGCGGTACGCGCTATTTATAAATTAAAGCCACGAGATTCTTTGAGGGAATTATTTAAAAACATTAATATTCTGACTGTAATATCGCAATACATCTATGAAAATTTAATGTATACCCACAAAAATAAGGATAGCCTTATGAAAAAGTGTGATGTTCACAATAGAAATACAAGAAACAAGAACAAGTTACACATCCCATCATTTAGATTACACAAGGTAGGGAAATCATTTATGGGCAATAGCGTGCGCTTCTATAATAAGCTTCCATCTGAAGCAACTGAGCTCCCTATTCGTAAATTTAAAAATTACATAAAACTAAATCTCATCAAGAAGGCTTTCTACTCCATAAATGATTATCTCAATGATGTTAATGCTTGGCCAGATGTCGCTCAGTTTCACACCGACAATAGTATGTAGTAAGTAATTTGTTGTTGTGCATAGCTTTACTTAAATATTGACATGTATCGAATCATATTATATTTAGATTTAAAATAGGCAAATAAACATGTATTAGACATATAAGAGATGAACATGCTAGTGGTTTCTTTTCACTTCTTCCACTAGTGGACAAAAAATTGAAGTGAACAGTAAAATAATTTTATTTTATAATAATTTATATTTAAAGTATGACTTGTCTAAGTGCTTATTTTGTAAGCCTAAAGAAATAAATGATTTTTTACTTTACTTTACTTACTTTACTTTAATAGATATTTTATAACACATTTTACATTATGGAGGGTTCCCAGAAAGACTTTCATGACGTCCGTTTGTCTATAACAATTTTTCTTGGAAAAAATCATGCAAAGCCGCGTGCAGTAGGTATCTAGTATGAAAAGCTTAGTTATGCGACAAGCCACACACAAATGAATTCATTCACGAGTAAAAATTAATAACGATGACGTCACATATCCGTTGTCCCATATAAGTTTGATTCCCGAGGGATGAATATTTGTTCCGAGAAGCAAAATAAAACCTAGAACATAGTTAATTTTGAAAAGTTAAAACATTTTCTCGTTTATTTTACAAGTCAAGCATAAAAAGGTTATGAATATTACGCCATGTCTTTTTCTGTAAACTGCAGTTATTGCTTTGTCTATTCTCTTTGCTATTATGTATCGCGAGGTTTTTGTATAATATTGGAATCATAATAAGAGTTTCACTTCTACAGTCTTATATGACTTTCTAATGATTACAATCGGGAACGTTTAAATGGCGGGTCTGCAGCGAGACGCGGACGGTTGTGAGTTACCGGGCGGCGGCGGCGGTGGCGTCCCGGGATATCTTTTATCGAGTTACGCCATTGCCGGTAGCCGGGTAGCCCGGATATCGATCATTATTCGTTGATAACACAACCGGATCCCCGCTTGTTTGTCAATAAACACAGTAATTGTGTTGTTGAGGTTTGGGTTCAGCTTATAGATAACATTGAAGGGTGTTCCGGGACTGGAGGGGCGCGGTAACAACAGGTTTGAAGCTAATCTGATTAACTGCAACTGATATATTATTATTATGTGTCGGAGGAACAGGTCAGTTTCATCCAAAAGAGACTAAATATAATAAATGAGTCTGGACAACAAAGAAGATATTATTATGCTCCAGTATTAGGTAGCCAGTAGCCATGTTGGCCGAGCCATCGTTAAACTTTGTTAAACCTGAAGGCCCCTTATACATACCATACCATACCATATACATATATGTATACGTAAATAACTCAGCGAGCCTCCGCTGACATGGGGACGAAGCTTAATTGACATTGAGTTGTTTTACACAAAAATATACCTCTTCGCACACATCGGCCTTATTCTGAACATGCCTCAAAATTATACCAACTATGTTATAATAATCGGCAAAAAGTATCCCACTTACAAACAATTAGGTTATTTATAAATTCATCCGGGAAATCAGAGTTAACAAAGTTACCACCTTTTTCGACCTTTCAGACATTTTCACCCCAATCAAATAAAACACTAACCCCCAACAATAACACCCGCACGCTATATTTTGAATAAAAACCAAAGGAACCTCCCTCCTCCTCACAACTTTTTAAATATATCATTTAGTAAACATTCTCACATAACTCTTGTCCCTGGCTTCGCTCGCAGACACGTCGTGCAATAAATCGACCGACAGTTTGTGAACGTCAGATTTACTCTCGCTTGTTCTGCGGCTTACTTGCTCAACTTTTGAGGACTTCTGAACATGAATTTGGTGATGATTTGATTTTCGACGAATATTTAAACTTGCAACAGAAAAATTCGCAGCTGTTTACGAAAGTCTGACCCTAAGATATGTATATTAGGACACTTTTCAGAATAAACCCATTTTAGTAATTTGGTTATCCTGGGGTCCTGGGGGAAAGTTTCAAAAGCGACATCAGTTACATGCCATCTCATCGGGTCTTAGTTTATTCACTTTTAAGAAAATGGCTGTTCTGTCTGTAGGTAGAATAAAATATGCAAATGGCACTCAACGCATTTTATTATGTTTGACATATGTATGTATGTATAAGAATATTCTTATTAATAAATAACTGAACTGAACTGGATCTGTATCTAGAAATATATGAATCCTCCCAATAGCCAAATCACCTTCGGCTACCATTACTCCTCCGCGGGTCATTTCTCTACCATATCCTCTTTATACGTGGCAATAAAGAGTAATTTACTCTTGCCAATAGATGGCGTATGTAGATAAATTGCAATGGACGTTCATTTTAAACTTAGTCAAAGTAATAACAAAGTTTTGGAGCAATATTCGGAGTATTATTTGAGATTAGGAAAATTTGGTGCGGCATTTCTATTAAATGCGAGTCTCTACCTCTAGCCGACTTCTAAACAGGCATAGGTAGGTATATACATCAGACGACATTACTAAAACTGCAAGCAAGAACTTAAAATAATGTGAGAAAAATAAAAGCTATGAACAAAAAATAATAAAATTACCAGGGGCATTCACGTTAGTAGGTAGGAATGTTTTAATTAATTAATTAATATTTTATTTATTTATGTAATCATTCATTCAACCTTGAAATAAGTTTAATGATGTATGGATATAGATTGTACCCATATTGTACCTATCCTGGAAAAAGAAGTTTGGTCCTAATCTCCAGAAAAAAATGCACACAGAAACACTTCACAGAAACTACTACGGCGGAATGTATGATATGCCACCTCTTCATTTTGTACTGTAAGGTTTGGCAAGCGCGGCATCGTTTGGGATATAAACTCGCACGCGCTACTTTACGAGTTACTTGCCCGTTTTATTGACACCGGGCTAATTAATCACAACGTTCATTTCATTTGATGACGAAAACAATTTTCAAAATCAATAATAATAATATAGCCTGGTATTAGGCATAAACATTTTTAAAAAGAACTGTGTTTTTGTGTACATAAAAAAGTAATTTAATAGCAGTTAAACATTTGCAAGTTTTCTCTTTAATATTAAAACTAGCGGCCCTTCCCGGCTTCGCATGGGTATTTATTATTATTATCGACTACTGATTATAACTAATTTGTGGCCAGGGTAAAGACCTTTCTGGTAAGGAATACTTTATTTAATGTGACCCAGTAAATCCAATGTTACAAGCCCAAACATTTTAAAAATAATAATAAATAATTCTGGACAATTCACACAGCATTATCTAGCCAAATGGTAAGCAAAGCTTGTGTAATGGGTACTAGATAACTGATATACATAATACAATACATTACATAGATAGATATTTTTTATTGTACATAGAAAACGACCAGAACACCCGGAACAAATATCTGCAGATCATACACTCAATTGTTCCGAGGCGGGAATCGAACCCGCAACCTCCTGCGTCGCAGGCGGACCATCGCCCATCGCGCCACATCGGTCATCAATAATAAGCCAACTGTACAAATATTTTTAAATAGGTAGGCGGTTTGAGTCTGTTTTACTGTGGGAAATAAAATAATGATGTCCTCGTCGCGGAATTTCGAACACGATGACGACGGCCTTTCTCAACGGAGACTAGTTAGGGGCACAGGACATAGTATAGTGCACAGTGTGTACTCAAACACAGGAATTACCACATATAAAAACCAATAATCTTAACTCTGCTGGATCATTCACTCTCGCAAAGAACCATCTCGACTGTTGATAACAGCGCAGCATCAGCCAGATTGCCTTCGTGAGGAGCCGTTAAAATCACAATTACAATCTACATATTCATGCGTCCACCGCGACTGGGATAATCTCCGAGGAGCCGCCATTTTGTAAGGGAATAAGAAGAAAAAACGGTTAATGTAAATGAAAATATTTTTAAATAAAGCGTTTAATTTATTACCAACTTCTTAGAATCAGTTTTGGTTTTAAAGCCCCTTGCGCAGTCGGGCAAACATATTTTATGGCGAAATAGCCAAGCAGATTCGGTATCTTGATTGACCATGAATGGCCCATAAACCACAACACGAGTTAATCTATGACCCAACCAACATGTTTTAAACTAAATTGAAGTGTCCCGTGTGCAGCGAGCTGGTCTGGAGCGTCACTGGTAAACGTTTCCACAAAGCTTCAACCTCGAGTAATCATTTTAATCCGTCCAACGCCGCGTGAACGCGACTAATCTAATTGACGAATGTTGCCCTCCGGTCTCGATGGAAGAGTATCGTGGTTTACAACTTAAACCTTTCCTAAACGTTTGTTCTGAGCAAAACCTAGGTAAATAATTCATGTTCAATTTCAATTCTAAACGCAAGCCCTTACTTAAACTACGAGAAGTACCTAAGACTTGCGTTTAAAATTCTTATATTTGCAAAAGCTAAAAATCGATTGTTATTTTCTGTAAACTCTTATGTTACCTAAGAACGTAACATAAAAAATAATTTAATGAATACCTACTGTAATGAAGTATTGAGACTGAATGCCCTGTAACCACGACACGAGCCATCTGTTATTCGTGTTCCCTAACAGACAATGCAAAGAACGAGTAATGAATTGATCAAATTCAAGTTTGTGCTCGTTAGACGCGGCCCGGCTGGGGCTCCATTTGATTTACTGTTCACTGATTCAACCCTTGCGGTATAACAGCCTGATTATGTGGGGAAGTCTAATTTTAATTAATAACTTCACGCGAAGTCAATTAATAATTTTATATGGTTGATTTTACCCATATTATGAACTATTTGATGCACGCACACATTGGTCAGTAGAACTGAGCGTTGATCTAGTTAAATAAACAGAAGAAAGAAGTCCAGGGACATATTCAAAGGAAGCTTTTCCAATAGTATAGAGACTAAAGCTGGTTTTACGTCTATAGTTTACTTTATGTGACTTGCTCAAAGATGGTATTTTGATGGTCTGATCATTTTTATGACGACGTTCGCCGCGGGTCTACCGGATGCTTGAACCTTTTCCGTAAAAGTATTGCTTATTTTAGTCTGGCCGCTAGATGCCCACAGAGCTTGACCAAGACCAAACTGTGATGAACGGTTTATTGTTCATTTAAGGTGTGATAATTATTATAATGTGTGAATTATTTTGGTTCACAACTCTACGAGTACCTATATGTATGTATGTATGTATCTACTCTTAACATGTCCGTGCCCTGTTAGTATAATACAATACAATACAATTACTCTTTATTGCACACCATATAAAAACAGATACGTACACAAGACAGGGAAAAAAAAAACAAAAACAGAATATATTGTATAACGGGTGGCCTTATCGCTATGAGCGATCTCTGCCAAGCAACCTAGTACTTATGTAGTGACGACGCAACATATTTTTTTTCCCATTTATTTACATCAGACGTCATCTCCACAACCATCGCTTCCTCACTGTCGTGTACCTGCCAACGGAAGACAATCTAGACTGAAAGGCTCTAGCTAGAAGTAAGTAAAAAAATCATCCTAAGTTTAATTTCATTCTCTACACATAAGCTAAATGTGACAGTAGGTTCGTTAAGGTCTAGTACTGTGGTTCTGCTGTGGCGCTTAGTCCGTTCTTTCTCCACCAATTCTGACGCTTGGACCCTAAAGCGAGGCCGCTGTAAGTGGTTCCTGGTTACAATATGCGACCTCGGGGACCCAATGAGCAATGTTTACAGCTTTTTGGGTTTGATCTCACATACTTATGGGAAAATACTTTTTGTTTTGTCGATAACATGACTTTCCTTTTTCCGTTATTTTTTGTGTTATTATCGGAACGTGATCAGGATTTCTGTGACGATTGGTAAAAAATAAATTAACTTACCGACGAAAAGTTATTTTAGTTCTTAAACCAATTAGCTTAGATCGGCCGTTTTGTATGTTTCAAACGTAAATCATGTGATTTATATTTGGCATTTTTGGCGCTTACTTCACCTTTCTAATTAAACCAACCAAAGCTAGCTTCATGAGGCTTAGAGATTGCTGCGTCGTAGCTTCTGGTATCTTGATGCAGATATCTCAGTTGCCCTCCCCATTATCCCACAAGCAGGCTATCAGCTTACACACAAACTGCTATTGCTATTCGCCCCACATACCTCGTATTTAGCGCCACACAAGGAACGTCAAAGTTCGTACGATGCAAGTTGCCACATACACAGCTTGATGTTGAAACAAAGTTCCATACAAACGATTAGTTAGTTGAGCTAGCATGATTGTACTCTTTGGATGTAATCATGGTTTCATGAACATGTTATATTAAATATTGTTATAACTTACGCGATCTGAACACATAATTATAAGTACGTATATGTCGCGTTTATTTACCTATTTGCCCGACCGACGTGTCGACAGGTTCAGTGTCGTGGGCACTCACCGGTTGACGTAACGAAGTACTGGAGTTACCGCCTCTGTGAAGCGAGGGCAAGTTTATTTGTAACTATAAAAATTGGTAATTAAACGCGATAAATACCCGTTGTATTCATACTTATAATCATGGTAGAGTAGGCATCCGGTTCTATCTATCTATGATCTCTGTAATATCTATCTATGTAATGTATTGTATTATGTATATCAGTTATCTAGTACCCATACACACAAGCTATGCTTACCATGGGGCTAGATAATGCTGAGTGAATTGTCCAGCATTATTTTTTCATTGGTTTTGGTGGTGTTCGTTAATTTTTTTCCCATACATAGGAATGAACGTGAATACATCCTTACATAACCAAAGACACAAGCAGAACTATATCTCTCTTTTGCGCAGTTTTTTATTCAAGGCCACACGAATGAAGTATAACACGCACTAGATCTTGACTTCGCACGTAATGAATTGAGATCGCTTATTATAGTTTCAGCACAACCAGCTTTTGCTTGAAAATGATGCTAACTAACAGGTAAAGCTAGCGTGTGTGCTTTGAATTCACATGAACACTGCTTGCCAAGAGCAGTGCCGTTTCACATCAGAAGACATACCTACCTAGTACCTCTGTTGGTAGTACCTTTGAAATAAAGTAGGTACCTCCCTTTGGTACACCTCAGTCTTCACAGTTGGTGCTTCACATAAGCGTGTTTTGGGATCGTGTTCAATGCAAAATAACACACGCGACGTAATAATCCCGATATTAAGCCACTTTCAAAAATAAATTAGTGGAAATGTAAAATAGAAATTAAATCAGTTTTTAAAATATCAATTTGCATAAGCTTTATGAAGCTTTCAATCGAAGGTCGTAATGAAAGGCGAAGTACCTACTCACATTCACGAGATTGTTTTTGACGCAAACAGCGGTGCGGACCAACTCGCCGGCGAATGCTACCAGCATTCATTGATTATTATTGTTAGTTGCTGTACTCGTCCCTGTTACCAATTTACCATAAGGTAAACCTACACTATATACCTCATTGTAGATGTCATCTGGCCAATGATGATGTCATCATCAGGCTAATGTTAGTCCACTGCTGGACAAAGGCCTCCTAATGAGTGGCATAGTGCCCTGTCTTCAGCTTAATGATAATGTAAAAATACAAATTGAAATAGCGAGCTGGTGGAAAATAAATGCAGAGAAAAGAGAAAACAACAGGGTTTTTTGCGAATGCCACGTCATTATTCAGAGTAGTTGGTCTACTTCCCCGCGTTACCCTTTTATTAGTAGGTAGTGTGTGTTTCGGAGCGAGGTGTGGTCGCTGTTCTATTTACTAACTGAAGTACATACTCTTTAACTTTACTAAATTATTAACTAAAACTAATTATAAGGGTCTGATTAAAATAATAAATAATGCTGGACAACCTACACAGCATCATCTAGCCCCAAGCTAAGCAGAGCTTGTGTTATGGGTACTAGATGACTGATATACTCAACACAATACATTACATAGATGTAGATGGATATTTTTTATTATACATAGATAACGACCAGAACACCCGGAACAAATATCTGCAGATCGTACACACAATTGTTCCGAGGTGTGAACCGAACCAGCAACCTTCTACGTCGCAGGCAGACTTTCGCCCACCGCGCCTCAGAGGTCGTCAATTTAGTTATCTTCATTTCATTTGAATCATCATAATTTCGACGATTGTTTATTAAATATGTCATGCAATGAGATAAAAAGAAATTTATTCTAATCTGATTGCACAGCGTTTTTAATATGCACACTGTCATTGAGCCGCAAATGCCATTTATTAGCTTTTCTGTTGCTAGATTAATGCAACTTATTATGCATTATATGTAAGCTGTAGGCGCTACTAATAAATAAATCTCCAGTGACATTGTAACAAAGGCATGCCTGGTTTCCATAGGAAGACATACCGAGAGCTCACTCTCGGCGCCTCCACTCCGAGACCCGGTTCTATCCGGTTATACCCGGATCACAGAGTCGTCGCGGCTGGCTTACGATCCTGATCCCTCACATTTTTTCAGCGATCGTAAAAAACGCTCTAAAAGAGTTGCACATCGTCGTCATGCTGACAAAGTGTATACATAGATGAGTTTTGAGTTTGTTTTCGGAGTGGAGACTACGAATTGGAGATTCAATATATTTTTTTCGGAGTTTGTTGGATTACCTGAAACGGAGTAAAGTTAGTGTGTTACTGTCTTAAACTCGTTTTTCGGAAGGAATTTTGTTCCAGGAATCCAAGTATAACATCCATATGTATTCCAAAAAACACAATTAAATAGTGAAAAACAGTAGTAGTAAGTTGACATGAGTAGGTATTCAAGTATTAGGTAGGTACAGTGTATTTCATAAAACTGTTGGCACTGTGACACTACATTTCGAAACAAAGTTTCAGTTTCGGACTCCGAAATCTGGAATCAAAACGATGGCAACACTCCGAATTATAATTTCAAATCTGCGATGTGTTGCCACAGTTAAATGTTCTTTATCGCACGAGTTTGAAGCGATGTAGGTAATCTGTGCTTTGCATGTGTAATGTGTACCGTTACCCGAGTGCGCAGATAAGGAGGGTAATGTGTGCTCGTGTTGTGAGGTCGAGAGCTCGTCTCGGACTGAGAGGAACATTAGAGGGAGCTCCTTCTGTAAACATTAACACGAACATTTCCATGAACAGCGTAATTCTTATGTAAAGTTATGAATTGGGTATTATGAAAATGAAAATGGGTTTTCCACTTGATGGTATGATTTCTTTCAACGTGAACCCTGTTGTGTTTGCTTTATCATTAGATACATTCTATTTATTTTATAGACGTTCTAAAGAGACGCGTTCTGCTTGCTTGAAACTGATGAGAAACCTATGCGTTTCATAAATGGATCACGTAGGTACCTATGTATTAGCGTATGACCTAGGTACGTTTGTTAGCAGTTGGACCTAAGTAGGTTACTCAGGTGCATCACCAGCAACCATTCAAGCCGCACTCATTAAAATCATAATTAGTCGTAGTTTTATACAATAATGAAATAAAAAATAACTTTGATTTGATTATATCAGACCAGGCGCGGCGAGACGTCTTACTTACAGATTACAGCAATGAGAATGGCGGCCACCGCCGCCGCGTGACATCACTCTGCGACGTAGGAACGACCGACGACGTGCGCGAGATATAGTTCTCGCTATCTAAAGCTCACTCACCTCCGCTGTGTCATCACAAGGATAAACTCCCTCCCCTCACATAACGCAATAAGACTCGCCGCTGTATACGACGCCATGGCTCATAATCAGAGCTTGAGTGGTACAAAGCGTATAAACGCGCCGCTAAAGTTTATACGGTGTACACTTACGAGCAAGAAAGTGGAGGACTTCTTATGTTTTTATGTGAAATCTGTGATAAATGTTCCTGCTGTTTTGTTTATTGGCTGGCCAACAGGCCTTAAATGTGCGTGTGCTTCTTGGGTACTTACTGAAATAATTATAATATCACATTCACTGACCCTAACGTTACGAACGAACGAAAGTACTCACAGCTAATTTATAAACATTAGATTGCCAGGTAGAAACAGTACAGAGATGATTTTTCCTCTCGGAAGTCCCATTATTTAGTCCCGAGGTGTACGTACCCGCACGGTAGGTACCTGTGCCGCGCTTGTCATTTGTTGTGATTACAGCGAGCGCCTCGCTTCACGTGTTATTATTCGCATTATATGGGTGGGTACCTTGCGGAGGGATGGCGGCCATTGTTGCATTCAGTTATTTATGTTATAACGCGTAGTGACCGAACTACCGTGTACTGTATGTAGGCTGCCAAGATAAGGCAAGAAACGCTTAGTTTGCATGTTAAAAACTAGCTAAGTGATAAACTGATGTTTTAAAAATTAAGTAGCTTATCCAGATAAATTGAAATGTGAGGATTAATCCTTGTGTGGTTGCTATTGAGTATTGATTGTCTGTACTAAAAAGAAACAAAAAGAATAGAAAATTATTTTTATATTAAATCGCATGTCTCTTTCTACAGCCTAGGCTCACCATGACTGATCAACACGGGAATTTTTCACGTTTCTTTTTGGTTAGTAAATTGATTAAGGTAATGGTGTTCTGGTAGTACCTATTACCTGATGTACAAAATAAAATTAAATTGAACAAGAACTTTGTAGGCAACTAGCAAGTGCGAAAAAGTGATCAATTGGAGTGCAAGCGAGCAGCTTCACCGCAGGCTTCTAATTGGAACAACTTTTAATTGGCCGCCGACCGCTGCTTCGGACCTCACGTTTACCGACCCATCATCATCAGGGGGTGGACTTGCTTGGACTCATCATCAGCCTATAGCAGTCCACTGCTGGACATAGGCCTCCCCCAATGAGTGCCATAGCGCCCTGTCTTCAGCTTGCCGCATCCAGCATCTACCTGCAGTCTTTCGCAGGTCGTCATCCCACCTGGTCGGAGGGCGCTCAAGAACACGTTTGCCCCATCGGCCGTCGGTTCTTCGCGAGATATGGTATATGCTTGGACTATGATTGTTCAACTGTGGAAGGAACCCGCAACTGTACATAAAATTAGAATTAGAGAAGGGTTTCTTGTAATATAATGTGGTGCCGGCTTAAAATTGGTACCACCACAACTCTTGCCGCGGGAGTCGTAAGTGGTGAAAATAGTCAGCTAAAAATACTTCTTAATATTGTTGTCATGTGCAATAAACAAAATGATATTTTGTTTATTCTGGAAAGGCTAACGGCTCTTAAATGTGTGTATACCTACTATATAAATAAATTTCTATTATTTCTACGCAATTAAAATAGATTCCTGCGAATCTGCAAATAAATTACAGCTTTTAAATTTGCATAGATCTCCTAGCACCCTGTACACCGTAAATTCAAGTACCTACCATACAAACAACTCTGAACACTCGACTCGTAAATGAAATAGCTGCAGTGATTGGGACAAGTTTAGATTGGATCCAGAGCCGGGACACCAGTCGTTACAGTACAGTAGCCAGTAGCTACTAAGTCGATCCATGCGTGGAACTTACGTACATACTTACCTACTTATGTTACATGCTAATTACGATGTACTTTGATTGGGGATTCTGTATTGAGATCTGCTTTTCACTGTTTCGGTTAGAATCAGACAGTTTTGTTGATTAACTTTCTCGTGGATAAATCTATAGATATGTAAAATCATGTAAAAACTACAATGTAATCGTTCGTTTAGATTTGATAATTGATTCGCCTTTTTTAACCTTGGACTGAATTTACGTATCGAATAAACTGGAAATAAGAACCTGCCAGTCGATTCACTAGAACCACACAGAAAGCCATAATATCAAACATTCGTATTTAGCTAAATTCTCAGGCTATCGCCTAGTCCAAAGACGCTGCGTAGGCACTATCAGATATTATGTTCCCTTCTCGTACAACTCTCAGTTTCAAAAATAAAAATATTTTCCAATACGAAAGATAATGAGTAATTAGCGGAAAATCGTAAGTCCTAATGAAAGCAGAGTTGGTCGCAGAACAAAAGCAAACAACTTTTTGTTCTCCGAGCAACAGACCGAAATAAATCGACATCATCATTCTTTATTTTCCCGAGTCGCATAAAAACGCAATGAAACGCAAAATTAACTCCGGAATCGGCGTCGAACGGAACGCAATTTACTTTATTTTTTCGAAAGTCTTTGACGTCGCGTGACGTCAGGAATCGGGTCCATAGTTTAAGTCCATGGGATTCATGTTACTGCCGCATGACAGGGCCAAGTTAAGAGCGACTGGCTGATTGCTAGTTTTTACAATTTTATATTGAGGTATTACTACCTAGGCAGAGTACACTAATTATTGATTTAAGGATTAACTCAAAAAATAATGCAATTTCATTTTAAGTACCTACAAGAAGATGTATTTTTGTAACTAAAGGCAAAAAATAACGTTGTTTTCCAAAAATTCTACTTTATTAGAACATGGAATGAAAATAAAATAAAACAAACTAATGTAAAATAGACAAAAATCAATCAAGATTTTAGGTAGAAACACGCTGCATTGTCAAAACAAATCTATCGATGTCAAAACAAAGAAAAAACTAGCTAGACCCTTACCTGACCGAGACCGATCACTGCAAATTTTGACTTAATTAGGTATCTGTTATTGAGAAGTTGTTCAAAATATATTGTAGAGTTCAAATAGTCTAATATATTTGTATTTGTAATGTTCTTTTCATACTGCAACCCAGACCAACAGAGAACCATAAGCGACGTTCCAAAAGTAACTCAGGATACAGTCGACAGCCCGTAATTTGCACAGTTCTATAAATCTACCCGGGCTTAGCAGCAGGAGCGGTCTGACTGCTTACGATATCTACCCAACTTAAAACACGATCTGGAGACGTTTGTTTTTATGAAAAACCTCGCTTTGGGTTCTAAATGGGAATATTACGGTAGATCAAAGTAGGAAACCCAATCCAGAGTAAAGCTTCTTTGTATACCAGCTTTTGATGTCTTAAGTTCGTTTTCTAGAATAAACAAAGTTCGGAAATTAAACCATTATTGTCTATTGACTTTATGAATGGGTTTTGCAGAAGAATATTTTTATGCGGATCATTTTGAATGGCTATAATCAAATATAAGTACTTATTTATTTTAAGGGACATTGAAGGATTTTTGGCAAAATGGATGGATACTTGCCAGATCCGATAATCACATTATGGTGCGCAATTTCAGAAAAAATGTTTAATTAAACTATATTGTATGTTCATAGTTTGAAACATGCGAAGATTGCAACAAAATGGTAATAAAAAATAACTCTGATAAATTATTGACATTTGCATGAGCCGGGTCTCGGAAGGAAATCATTAAAAATTCTCTTTCGTTTCAACGAATTGTTATGATAACAACTCCAAATATTTCCTTATTAAAATCGTAGAAATGTTTACAATCATTGCGTTTAAGCTTCTTCAGATAATGCGGCGGGATGGAAAAGTTAATTTTGTTTGAGAGCGTTTTCAGGTATATATGTTAATTCGAGTTATATTTTATAAATTGTATGGATGTATTTTACGACAAGAAGGTTTCAGAAGCATTGAACGTCATCGCAGGTTTAGGAGCACTTACCGTTCGTAGCAATTTTGTTTAAGAGAAATAATACAGTGTAACAAACATTCAAAACCTTTTTCTATGATCGAATGTACGCTTTTAACAACACCACGTAAAACCTTCTTTGATATAAGATTCAACAAAATGCATTGCGTGCACGGCCCGCCCACAAATGATCATGCGATGCCGCCACGGTCCTCTGTTACGTGCTACATACATCGTTAGATGGGTGGACCTAACCCACTGCTGGGCATAAAACTCCACGTTATTCCATCTCTTGTGCTTATCTTATAGTCAGCGTTTCGCTCCGCGACGTCGCTCTACGCCAACGACCATCTTGAGAATGTGAGATGAGAATATTTTATTTGTTACTTAAACTACAAAAACGAAATAAACACGACTTAAAAATAAAAGAAAAAGCAGACAACGCAGAGCATATTCCCCTCGAGATTTATTTTTATAGAGTTTAGTTCATCGCAGGCGGAGCATCGCCCACCGCGCCACATCGGTCGTCTGTAATGTATCTACATACATAATTAGTATAGGCCGATAATCAAGTTTTCTGAGGACACGCTCTTCTGTAAAATTTGCCTCGTATCCCTTACTACGACGCATAATTTTTCTTAAATCTCTGATGCATCTTAGTAAAATAATATATTTATTTGAAAACATTTAATAATATTTTCATGTATAATATTACATTCTCTAACAGAGACTAAACAAATATACGCTTCTAGCCCTAAGATCTTTAAAACTATCGAAGAAACCCAATTCTGCCAAATCTCTTAAAACGGAAACATGAACAAAAATATAGCTTTAAAGTTTAATACACAACAAAACTTATAGTTATAAAATACGGAAACTGCAGAACTAGACATTATCTTATGTAGGTTCCGTTACTGCGAATATTTTTGTAGCATTTCCTGCATTTTGTTGGAGTGCTCAATTCAAACATTTCCCACTTGTTATTAAATTTATAGCGTTTTGTTTCCATTCATACTTCTGCAGTTGTTGGAGTTCTTTTGTTTTTCCGAATTCACACATAAAATTAAAATTCTTGGTAAACCATCATTTCCCGACAAGTTTAACACAATCATTTTCCAAACTGAATAACTAATGTTACAGGCCTAGTGCGGGAATCATTAGCACTTTTGGAAATTTATTATCTCTACTTAAACCATACCAATTCTGTATTCACTTTAGTTCTGTTTAGATGTAGTAATAAACATATTTTTTTTCAATGTACCTACTATAATTATTATCTTGGCTTATTATATTGGCTATTGAAATTATTTATTTCTAAACAACGTGACACAATTACAGGCCCTTACTCCGTTAGAAGCCCCCGAATGTGATAGGTAGGAAGAAGACATGAGGAGAAGAAACATAAGAAGTATTAGGGGTTAGAACGATAATAATTATGGTTTTTTTTCAAGAATTAAACCTTTATTTAAAATCCACTTTCAGCTTATTATGCTAACAGCAGATACGACTCGTCCTCCCCAAAAATAAAAATTCCCTGATTTCAGGCTTAGAATTACTTAGAACACAATCTAAATGCTTTCACAGACGTGGCATAAATCAAATAGCACAAAGTGGTCGGTACGCAGCGCCACCTGCCGGCACTCAGCCACTAGTAAGTAAACACTTTGTGTGAACTAGTGCAGGGAGGTTGAGCTGGCTACAGAAAGGACAAATAAATAACTACTTATGTCAGATGCTCTTCGAACACATCTTCAATACAAAAGTTTAATTAAAATAGGTACCTACTGATATTGTTCACACAGTAGCACACACACAGATATTTTTTATGGCGATGGCAATATTTTCAATTCAGAGGAAGAGTTAATTTTAATTTAGAAAAAACTGAATACTATTACGGCTGTTCAAAATTTATTAATTAACAAAATTATTGCTAGTTGGTTTGCCTGTATGTTCAAATTATACAACTCAGGTACTAAAAGCCATTATAATCTGTAAGGTCGTGTCGTGGTACTAATGAACTAATATTAGTAAACTTGTACTGCACATGTATGTACGTTTGTCCAACCATCGTTTTTGTTTCTTTTTAGTGTTTCCGGCTTTTACTACGAAATTTTAAAATGTCCGCTAGCGCTACAGTTGCGGTATAAAACTCAATAGTTTTTGGTTACATCACGTACATTTAAGAAAACAGAAAATTAAATTTTGAGAAAATTCTCCCGTCCCTACCCTGTGAAACGAATTCAGATCACTTAATTCTAACGTAAAATGCAATAATCATTGACTGAATCACACTCAACTCTTCGAAATTCAAATGAGAGTGTTGAAAGCTGAGCAAGGGTCCGGCATAAATCAAGGAGGGTCTGACGAACCAACTGATTTGTTGGACACAATTAAGGCTCCTTGGTTAGGTAAGCCCAATGCATAACAAGGTAGCCCTTGTGATTCCGATGTTTTAAATTAAGGTTCACCAACATTGCTGGCATTATGGGATCCCGTACCTTATCAGGTGCCACCGATCTTATTACGCCGTCGTCTGTCTTTCGGTGCGCCAGATTCTTCTAAAAAAAAGTTTTGAAAAGTGTAACAAATGTAACCGCTTTTATTAATACTTCCCATCACACATGCAGCAGAACCGATTCTCAGACGAAAAAATAGTTCTAATCCGAGTGATAGACAGATGCACAGATACACGAGTTAACCTACAGAAGAATTTTACAATACAGTTTGTATTATTATTATAACAATTTTTATGAAAGATCATCAACTACCATCCCACTAATCGGTTGGCACATATCGTCTATAGGTGACTGAAGACTCTCGCAATCAGCTGAGAGGACAAAAAGCTGAGAGGGTCAGCTACTGCTTGTCATTCATGAGCACTCGATGATGCTTCAGTGGCGGTAACCGGACGCCGTGATTAAAGGAATTCATTTTTGAGTAGATGGACGTCAATCAGCAGAAATGTTTGAGCTGATTAATGACATTTGAGTAGCTACGGAAAGAACTGTATGCAAGACGATTTTTTGTATGGAAAGGTTTGTGTGAAAAATTTTCAAAAGTACAATACAATACAAAAATGACAAAAGTAATGCGAGAAAAAGACTTGAATAGTGGTCAGAGATTCACTGTTTGAAACAGAAATAAATATTCTTTTAAGAAATATTAGATTTCAGCGGGACTTACACACGTGACCTTCTCTCAGTAGGTACTCAGTACACCCTCGTACTCAGGGATGGCGGGCGTTTGAGTCCTACCAAATGCGATTTTTTGGGGATATTAATTATTAAATTTAATTTCTTAGAGATCACCCCGAGTGCACGGGCTTACGCACTATAACAGAAACCAAATTCAATTATTGGATAATATTGATTGGCTTTGGTTTGCTCTTGATAAATGCAAACAAAAATCTGCACTCAAATCGAAACATTTCACACAACACAACCTTATCAATCTGGTTGATGCAGAGTTGGAAAGAAACGACTGTGAAATTTAATCGAAAACGACTATAAAAAGACAACTGATCCCTATTGTTGGTCCTGAAGAGACCAATCTATAGCTTGCGCAGAATAACTATAGGTACATTTAACATTATACTAAATGTCCTGCATTTTTTACTTATTTGCAATTAACGACTCAGCCAAGCACTGGAAATGACACACGATGGCATTTTATTAACCATACTAGTAAATGTGGCTGAACATAATCTTCGGTCGATTCTGTCACGTCGTCGGCGTTACTATATTCCTGGTATTTTTTAAACCGCCGCCGCCTTTATTGCTTGTTGGTGTGTACGTTACAGCGTTTTATTTTTAATATCAGGTATGGTATGATGGCTTAAATTATAATCCTGTACGGAGATGTTCTGAGATGTAGGATACTCGTATCTATAGTCGAACTGAGAGTGGTTTGGTGTGAATAGAATACAACAGCTCCACACAACCATAAAACCAAAATAAAAATATGATCATTTGGCATTACTTTATTATGTTTAAAATGGTTTGTTCCTTTGCTATCTCATAAGGCTTACTGGAGTTTATTGAAAAATGAATTTAAAAATTGCATTTTATAGAACTTGAAGCCGTAATACCGAGGCACATGTGCTAGTATCGCTCGCCGCACACGACGATAACCGTGTGCCTGCAACAGTTATCACCTCCTACGTAATGCTTGCAGCCTGGTACTTGCGGATTAGATTATAGTTAAACTATAATAGTTATATCTTAAACTAGCGGCTTACTGCGGCTTTGTTTAGATATAATACAATCAGCCATAGCGCCCTGTCTTCAGCTTGCCGCATCCAGCATCTACCTGCAGTATTTCGCAGTTTTTTTTCTATGGTCGGAGGGCGTCCTACACTACGTTTACCGAGTCGTGGTCTCCACTCAAGAACACGTTTGCTCCATCGGCCGTCTCGGTTCTTCGCGAGATATGGCTCGCCCACTGCCACTTCAGCTTGCTAATTCTTTGAGCTCAATCGCTCATTGGGGGAGGCCTATGTCCAGCTGTGGACTGCTATAGGCTTATGATGATGATGATGATGAATACAATCAGACACCAACGAAGGTCATGAGAAGAGACTATAGTCGGTGAGTCATTATGTCATAATATACGTTTGTGCCTATATCGGGTATTCAAAAACAACATAGGTAATGCTCGTAGTTACTACGTAAAATGCTATCGTTCCTTTTTGGTTAGAAAGTAACCCAATTTTATTGTTTTTTTAACTTTTATTTTGACTCCTATATTACTCGCCGACCTTTTCCCCGGGGGGCTAAAAGTTTAAATGGAGTACAATTTACTTTGGATTTAAGATCATTTCTCGTAAAACTTTTTCGGCGGTATAACTTACTCTCAGATATTATTAATAAATAAATAATGCTCGACATTTCACACAGCATTATTAAGCCCCAAGCAGAGCTTGTGTTATGGATACTAGATACAAAACATTACATTATAAAGATATTTTTTTACTTTAAGTAGAAAACGACCAGAACACCCGAAACAAATATCAGCAGATCGTACAAACATTTGTCCCTACGTGGGAATCGAACCCGCAACCTCCTGTCTCGCAGGCGGACCTACGCCCACCGCGCCACAGAGGTCATCAATAACCTCTGTAACTTATACTCGGTTCTCGAATCCAAGATATTTTATGTCAACAAAGACGTTACAAGGGAACGTAGGCAACAAGGATCGTTGGCTACAAGTTGTTGGTTTTCTTTATAAATTTCCCCAAGGAACAAATGGTGACGTTAAGTCGTTATTTTTCTGTAATCAATCACCGTTGTAACGTGATTTTATGCGTGAAATATAACTGGTAGACATATTTCCGCGAATATATCGGATATTTTTAACAATTCGTAGGCTTTGTATTATTATATTTGCCCTCCACTGCTCACTTTTTATAGAAATTAAACTCGTATTATAATTGCAAAATGATAAACTACCTCCAACTGGGAACTAAAAAACAACTTCGATATAAATTGAAACTCGTCTCAAGTCGCAAATTTTTCCCATATATCTTAATGATAATAATCTGTCAAATAGGACGTGTACTATATCTGAGTCGCGTTAGATTGCGACGACATGGCTATTGGAATCAAATTATCGTATTAGTTTGTAATCGTTAGATTTAGGATCGTTTTGTTTGAACTAGAATACTGCGATAGGTATTGTAATAATTTTCGATTCTAAACACTGACAATTGAATTCCGCCGTTGTACGCTTTTTACTATTTGCGGATGTGTGTTTGGACTCTGCTTTACTTGAAAGTTTACTTTGTAATTTACATTTGGTTGTGCAATCTGTTTTAGTCCCAATCTAATATAGAAATGGAACACTGAAAGCGGATAAGTTGATTTGTGTCAAAGGAAAAATTTGTTACTATATTATTTATATTAAAAAAAAACTATCAATACTTCATTGGTGTCAGCTCGGCTTTACGAGTATATGACCAAAAGTAACTTTCACCGCAAAATAGTTTTTAGCCCTTAATGTATAAAGTCGAGTATAAATCTCGCGTAATGTGTGTGTCTAACATTCCCATACATCACGGGAGCGTTGTTATTGCGGCGGTGGTTTGGTCTCAACTGATGTTATATGAAATGACCTATAATACGTGTTTTAAGATTTAATGGGTAACAAACTAAAGCGACTAATCTTATGAGAAGATTTTTGTAATCGTAGCAAGGATGAACATACTTGCATGGCACCAGATTTCTTTTTTCGATTAAACCCCGCATGAAGCCTTTGCAGTCAGGTAAATCAAAAATATAGGTGATTGAGTGCGCATTCTGTTTGAATAAGGTTTGATAGAAAATATTTTGGATGTACGACAAATCTTTATTCAAAAGTATCCAACGTACGTAACAAATAAAACATTCGTCAAGTTCCCTACTTATTCCGACTGGTCATTATTTTAAATTCAAAGCTGACTCGTTCATTGAAATAAAACTACAGTGTTTTATATCAAATAACGAGACAATTTGATAAAAATGTATACCTACGGTAAATCTATTTCCCCGTAACTTTACAACTTTTTACCTCCATAATAAGCGCAATGTTTTCATCCCCTGCAATAAAACCCGCGGATACCTTAAATGTACCTTATCCCGTTATTGTAATAAACGGCTTAGAGGGACTTCTCTGTCCGGGATAAGATTAATGTCTTTCAAAATTTAAATACATTGCCGGGGATCGTGGGGAGGGGATATTGTTGTTTACTGTGATTCGGGGGACGCTTATTTTTTATTCTAGGGCTGAAATGAATTGTGTAACAATGCAAGAGAAAATATCAGTGGGAATGTTAGTCATCCGGTTCCCATTATTTAAATACGAAATACGTTTACTACAATTTGGGGCTAGATGATGTTAAATATAATAAGAAATATTTACCTTTTGAAATTAAATACTAAGATTTTACTCTACCAGGTTTGTTTGTGATTGCTAATTTCAACTTTACTCAGCTTGAGATTTATTTTATTCTGTTTGTTAGTATTTTTTGTTATAGCGACAGAAATACATCATCTGTGATAATTTCAAGTGTCTTACTATCACGGTTTATGAGATACAGCCTGGTGACAGACGGACAGCGGACGGTCTCAGTAATAGGGTCCGTTATACCCTTCGGGTACGGAACACCAAAGAGACTAGCGACTTTATCGCTGATATACACTAGTTCCCTATAAACCTGTGTTGTTGTGTAGGTAATTAGGTATACAGATAGGCCAGTGCAAGTTCCAGACGAAGACAATTAATTCTGCTGAATTAATCGTCTTCGTCTACATAATTACGGGGCGGTGTGTTCCCGCTATGCACTGCTCTGCATCGCGGGAACTCCCCGCCACCGTTCAATTATGTAAACCGAGTCGAATGGACGTTATCCAATCGTGTGTAAAACTTTCCAGTAAGTCAATCTTTTTTAAACTGAATTTTACCTACTGCTTCGGTATATATTATAAACAAATGTCCCCATATTCAGTTGAGTTTCAACATCCTGGTCTTGCGTCGTCGGATCTCGGTCTCTAAGGTTGATGTTGATCCTGGACCTACTTCCTATAAATCCTCCTTGCCCGTTGATTCACTCAGCTGCTTGTATACCGCACTATCAAACCA
This sequence comes from Eupithecia abbreviata, assembly GCA_943735965.1. NCBI lineage: Eukaryota > Metazoa > Arthropoda > Insecta > Lepidoptera > Geometridae > Eupithecia > Eupithecia abbreviata. The sequence continues at coordinate 343,290 of OX030986.1, forward strand.
ATACCCCTACCGGTTCACGTGCACACTGTCAGTGGTAGCGGCAGTATGTTAGTGGACACGACGAGTCCACATCTATTATGTATTTAGTATTCGGTCGGATTACATTGTTTCGGAGAAGGCCGATAGTATGCAAGCTTCTAATTTGCTTTAATGCAAACACTTCCGGTGAGGATATTAAGTTCGGTTGCCGGTTCGATTCTCATGGCGGTACTAGCTCGGGAGGATTGGAAATGCCTCGTGAAAGGAAATATTTTTTACTATGTAACTCAAATATGTGGATAGATAAGAACTAGGTAGGTACTACTAGAAGTTCCTGTAATGGACTTCGTTGTTGCCAAATGTCCTGAACATTCTAATGGAAACAATGTGTTTTTTTAAATGCTATTGGTCTTTTAAATATATTATTGCATTTCTTAAATTTAAACCTAATAAACAAAATCAATGTAAACATTTTAACTTCCGCCTTTACGAGTATTATCTACTCTGTGATTCTTTAGTTATGTTTAGCTAGGCTCAACGACTTCAACGTTCCTTATGGCTATTGAGCTCCCTATACTTATTAACTAGCTAGTTAAATTGGAACGTTGAATCACACTAGTGAGTGTATAAAAATATGCATAAAATATCGTTAGAAGTTCTAACTCAGTCCTATATAATATGCAATTTTTTATCTGTTCTAACTTAGAACAGATACAATGTATAGTTTCTAGTTAGTTAGAATAAAGGAAACACTTGTATCTGTCCTTAAACTCAGTCAGATAAAAACTGAATAAAATGAAACATATTGCAGTCCTGATAATAATGTTCTGAATCGACTCACGTATTTCATAAGAGATATTTTATAAAATATACTAGATAGCATGTGCAAGTGTAGATTAGTACACTTGAACACAGCTTATAATATGTGTTATGTAGGTACCATACTCATCTAGATTAGTCAATAAAGTGTTTTCCATCTATCGCCTGTCTAGCCTGCTGCCTTTCCTAATGACTACTACAGAGATTTTTCGTTTAGAGTACATTATAATATCGAAGATTTCGAATAAAAATGTACGGCAGCTATTGCTAAGCTGAAGAAACTTACGTGTTGAGTAAACTTTCTCCCTCATTGCTCAAACTCATTTACGGTGTGAGGAAAAATTCAAGCCAGTGTCCTCCTCGTGGTAGTAGGTAAGGTAGAGCTTGTCAAACCAACCTATCAAGATACTCAGTAAATAAGGAAAAAGTCATAACAAATTATATCTAAAGAGAAGCGTACGTAAGTAATGGAAAGAAGACGTAACGAGGCGCGACTAGGTTTCAAAAGGCTGACATGTACGAAAGTTAGATGTGGTATTCTACGGACCTTAATATTGGTGTTTTTGTAAAACCTATTGAAACTAAGGACACCAGCTTTTTAACACATGTCATACTTAGAATTTATTATCAAACCCTCTAACAAACGTCTATCTATGAAATTCAATACACTAAAGTAAATGTGCACTCCAGCAGTGAGTACCTAAGGTTAGAAGCAAGTCATCCACATAATGACATTGTCAACATAGATGACCAGCAGCGCGCGGCGCACTCTGGCTAAGTACGCGTGTAATGTTGGCTGGATCTCGTCGGCTCACTGTCCGCGGGTGACTGTACCACGAATGTCAACATTTAAACTATTGTACAATTTTACTTGTAAGAGGATATATCGGAACACATGATACTACGAGTATCTCGTTAAATTCGCTAAATCCATTACTTGAAAAACTATTAATAGCACAAGAGGAAAATGTTTCATTGATCCTTTTATTACTAACGCGCAAAACGCGTGTAAGATGTGAGAATAATATATAAAGACCGACCGTCCGCTGCCCTACGAAAGAAACCTGCACAAAAACCTATCAAGAGTATAAATTAATAAGGAGCGATCACCTCTCGCATGAGGACATAATATGTTAGAGTAGGTGTACAAAGTACAATGTAATCAGGGCGAAGGTACGTGCGAGAGCTAGTTCATTTCCTACAGTTGTAGCTCAGCAATGCCGTACGTGTAATACGTGATCCTTATTATTATACGTGATTAATATGTTCCGTATTACATGTTTACCTAAATCAATCTAATGAACCAGTTGCGAACTATCGTCGTTAGAGTTATCATTTCAGGCACCTTGGCACCTCTGACAGCGACAGTCTCAAGAGTTGGCTCGCTGGGTCTGTCTATATGGCACTCTTGCATCCATCATCCAGACCCTCAGTAAATACATAAATAAACAATGATGGAAAATTAACACCACATCATCTAGCCCCAAGCTAAGTAGAGCTGGTGTAATGGTTATTTACCTTCTTGATAGATTTTTATACATAGATAGATTACCACATAGTTTTTTTTATAATACATAGAAAACACCCAGAAGACTCTGAACAAATATAAGCAGATCGTGCAAACATTTAATCGTGCAATCTTACTAATATAAAGTTTAATTATTAAACACTTTTTATTGTGTGTTTTTAGTATGTCACCGTTTATTTAGCACACATAGCTCTTGAAATTCCATGGTTATAAGTAAAAAGATCTAACCATGAAGTTAAGACTCAAACATTTGTGCGCTTCTCGAATTTAACGAAGGAGCCGTCTTTGCTCTTGATGAGGAAGCCCCTCTGGAGGAGCTGAATAGGGTCCGAGGTGTTCGCACTCCGCTGGACGGAGTAGTTCAGCAGAATGTTGTACAGCAGGACTTTGATCTCCATGAGGGCGAAGCGGGCACCTGGCGATGGAAAATCTGAAGTTATTTGAATTCTAGAAGATAATTACTATGATGTAAGACATATACCCTAATACTAAGATAAATTAAATATCGTCTGTAGAACTAAAGGGTAATTCGATAACGAACAAAAAACTTCATGAATACTTGGTACATCATGTGTGCGACTGTGCGTACCAACAAGTAATACGTACAAGTATGTGCATTAGTGCGTATACTTGTACGTATTCGTTATTTTAGTTTGCTTATGTAATTCTACATTGCATTAGAGGAAACTTTATAATGAATCTACATCAAAATTAGCAAGTGGTCCACAGTGGTGATGGTGCTTTTTTACTGAGCATTGATTGTCTGTATACCAAATTACTCATCTTTCAGCTTACCAATACAAATCCTTGGGCCCGACCCGAATGGCATAAAAGTGAAGGGCTTGATGTTGTGCTTGTTATGTTCAGAGAACCTGTCAGGGTCGAAGGCCAGAGGATCAGAAAAGTGTCGCGGGTCCAGGTGCAGGGAGTTCACGCTATTGTAGATCAGGTCACCCGGGTGGAGCTGGAGGCAGATGTGAGTGTTAGTCGTGGCATTGGCGAGCTATGGCAAGAGCTATGCGGATCTCGATAGGATTCCTAACGAAATCATCCGACAGAGAACATGCAATGGTTTGTGTGGACCGTAATGCCTCTTTTGATTATATAGACGGCGGTTTCTCTCACATTTTATTTGTATATATCAGAGGTGGGGTTTATTACACTTCAGAACCGATTCGAGTAGTTTAGATTCAAAGGAAGCTAATATTGGTTAGAATGGAGTAGGTTACTTACTTACCACATAAGGCTTCCCTCCTTCTCTCGGCGGTGGCAGTTCATATGTCTTCACACATCTCCGGTCCAGGATGATTGCTGGCGACCATTTTCTTAATGTTTCTAGAAAATTGGTAGCTATTACAAACTGTTATTGTCGATAGACCTTTGTTTGGCCATAATCAAACGGTTACTATAATTTCGTTATTGTTTTCTCTCATTAAAAGAGGGCATTATAAGCTTAGTTGGAAACGTAGGTCTGAATATTTTGTTTTAATTTGGACTTATGAAGGGAATTGCCGAAAAGAAGCTGTTTATAACCCCACACATGATCTTACTCGATACACACGTAATAGTGAACGTTTTTAGTCAAAATAACAATTTTTGTATTTATCTCAGAGCATTTTGTCACAACAACACTACCTTCTCTCAGATCTAACTGACCGGTAACATTTAGTAACTAAGCATTGTCAAACCTTATATAGGAAAATAAAATATAGCCAATGTGCCAAAGCGGTCCGCGGTCATCATCCCAGAATGAAATGAAACCTACCATTTACAACACAGTCCAGATATTTCAACTCCGCCATATTGTCGTTATTGAGTTCCCCTCTAGTGTCCTTGAAGTCCCTGATCTCCTGGTATAGTCGGTCCTGCACGTCCTGGTTCAGAGCCAACTCGTGGAGCCCGAGCACCAGCATCGAGGCTGAGGTCTCGAAGCCAGCCGCGAAGAACACGAACGCTTGACTCGTCATCTCTTCCAGGGTCCATTCTGAAAGAAAATACGAGAACAATGTAAGTGGAAATCCTGCTCATTTATCTAATTGATGCTTTCGACTTTATGATATATGATCTCTTGGTTCAGCCCAAGGTACCGTCTGGTTTAGCTTTTGGTTTCCGGCGGTGCACACAAACATTTGGAAACAAGTTATAGATTAAGTATTCAGAAGGTTCACAATCTTCTTAATCATTAATTTATAACGCGGGTTCAAGTCCCATCGGAAGCAGAATCATATTGATAAGCTTTTATTAGTAAATTGTTCTGTTAAACAGACTTGTAACAGTTTTCAAAGAAACCCTTGAAATCCATCGTAAACAAAATTCAAAATTCAGCTTCTGCTCACGCTCTATCCGTTATCAGTTTAAAAATAACAATTAAATTAATTGGTGATTTTTAAATATGAGTTTAGAAAGCTATCTTACAAACATTGTCGACCTCCAGTTAGTACATCTTGCCTAATCGGGTTTCATTTGTGAGCAAAAATCGATTAGGTACATACCGTCCTCTTAAGTGGAGACTGCGACTCGGTGAATTTGTAGGATGGCCCTGTGGACAGGTGGAATGCTGATCTGCGAAATACGACGGGGAAGCACCGTCCAGCAATGGAATAGCACAAGCCGATGATGATGACCTACCTCTCGGAGTCTCCATGAGCAGTTGGATCATGTCCGGTCTATTCACCTTGTTCTCCTTCCTTACTTTCATCGTTTTTTCTATGATGTTATTGAAAAACGTGTAGGTTTTTTTCGGGTGTAATTTCATACCCAGGAACTGTAACGAAATACAAATTCAATACTTCTAGGTCTGGCGTAATGAGAAAGGTCCATCTGCGAAGGTAAACTTTGCGGGCTCGATTCTCGGTGTGGGACAAAAGCCGGAACAAATACCTGCAGACCATGCAGGTATCTGTTCCGGGTTTGGATATACATATAATTAGATTTTTGATCGGTGCCCTTGTTATTTAGTATCCATAACACAAGCTGTATAGCTTACTAAGATTACCTCCTAATTTGTTTGTCGGCCGGTACAACTCGCGCTGAGTTTTGTTACAATTTTCGCGTTTTCGTTTTGTATACAATTAATAAAATAGCACGGACTACGAATCCAATAAATATTTCTATGTACTAACATTGTTCTATACTATTTTATCATTAAGTACCTACATAAACATCCCGTTATCATGATATATGAGACCGGTAAACAAAATGCAGACAGATTGATAACAATGTTTTGATTTAATTATTTACAATAACATCAATCTACTGATGACGTCGGAAGGTAATCGATACAGCTGTGTACAACTGGATTCAACACATAGCGGACTTAAAGTGACAACACGGCGTAGTACACAGTAGGAACTGTTGAGTTCTATCTTTATCAGGGCCTTAACCATAGCGGCAATTAGAAACGATGATGACGACTATCAATAAAATAGGATTTACTTATATCAAACCATTATACGTCCAGTTCACAGCTGATCAAAGGTACCCATGATGATTTAAGTATTAGTGGCCTTCATGATGCGGGGTTTGCCATAATCACCACACTTGGCAGTCAGATTTGTGCTCGCTGTGCAGGTTTAGATACTGAACGATTGCTTCTGCTCTTGTCCTGGTAGATTCTTTGAGTCGTCTTCTACGACATTCACGAGCTGAGTTGAAGGGAACGATTTGAGCCACGACCGGCGCAGCGCATGTCAAATTAGGAACGTAGAAAATAATGAATACTCGTGACCTTTGCTACGTTGGGCAACTGAAAAGCGAACATGATCTTCGCCATGTGATAGAAGCTGAAGGTGAGGCAGCTCTGGCCGACGTGGAAGAACTCGTTCTCCTTGTCCTGGAGCGAGTTCACCTGGAGCCCGAAGCTGGCCGACGCGATCACGTCGTTGGTGTAGCGACGCATCAGGTCGTCGATGTCAATCTCTTCTGATACGTGATCTGAGAAGTAGAAAGATCATCATTTATTATTATTTATTTTTAGCCATTGTTTTCCCTCTGCTGGGCAAAGGCCTCCTTTTCTCCTTCCACTCCTCGCGATCCAATGCTGCGACAGGCCACGAAGGTAGAAAGATAAAATTAATAAAATGTATACAGGACTTTTTCCCACCGCATAGTCATTCATTATCGTCAGCCTTTATTTGTCGACATAGCATTATCTAGCCCCAACGTAAGCAGAGCTTGCGAGTAAACGGTGTTCTGTGAGAGCAGAGAGGCAGTCTATGGACCATGACATCTACTTTTCGTATTCAATGCCTTTATTTCAGACAATAATAAATTACAGTACAAAAAATAAGTTAAGGTGTCCATATTTGAGTCTGCTTACTACAAAGTACATAATAAAATCAAAAAATTAGTTACAGAATTGAAATCCAAATCAAAATAATGTACCTATCGAAAATTGGTCAACAGAGCACAATGTAGTGCGCTCTTGTTCAGTGTTGCATACAGATATAGCGAAGATATATAGATAGCGATTCATAGTTTTTAGGAACTATATTGTGGTTTTCCAAAGGTTTTGAGTGGTTTTGTAGTATATTTAGACAAAAAAGTTTTCATTTTTCGTAAACTAAAGCACAACAGCACAGCCCTGAGGACTCTGGATGGGCCACGGGCAGTGTATATTTGCCTGCGAGGAAGAAGGAGGAATAATATTATTGCAATTTGTAATATTAGGGAAACATTTGTATAAGTACCTTTAAGTAATATATAATAAGTCTGAATCAATAAACGAATTTAAATTAATTTAAATTTAAGCATGAATAAAAGCAAACCTTGTAAATGGTGTATGATGTTGTCGCTGACCTCGCTGACGAACTGCAGCATGTGCCGCATCTTGGCTCCCGTGAAGGCGGGGCTCAAGGTAGCTCTCATGTCCCGCCATTTCTCTCCTGCAAACAAATTTAGACTTTATGAAAGATACCTAAAATCTAGTATCATTTGCACCGCGAGAATCCAAGGCTAGTAACCCAAGGCAGAGATCAAGCCACAGACTACACAGTTAAGTTGTTTGTTGGTCGCAGCGGAGGCGACAGAATCCATCTCTCCAAGTCAGCCGTAACAGCTAAATAAGGAAATCTATCTACATGAGGCAGGGATTCATTCTGTGTTTTTTTAACTTGTGTACCTACTGCAATCTCAAGACAACCTCTGAATATTGAGGTGAATTATATCTGGACGGGGTCATGAGGCAGTCTACGATACAGGTACACGATAATTGTTGCTGACGGTTATGATAAGAAACAAGAGTAGCTCTAAAGAAGGCCGCTGCTGATGCCGACAGAACTGAATCAATATTATATTGTAACTTTATAAACACAGCATATTGTCACCGAAGATTTGAAAGATGACGAGGACATTGAAAGGGAGCGCAGAGCGCTGGCGATCCGGGGTAACATGCTCGCACGCAGGTTCGCTCGCTGCTCGAGAGAAGTGAAAATCACTCTGTTTAAGGCTTACTGCCCGTCCTTCTACTCGAGCAGTCTATGGATAAACCACACCCGGTGAGCTGCCAGCTCTCTGCGAGTCCAATACAATAATATCTTTAGGATGTTGATGCGGCTGCCTTGCTTTTGCAGCGCATCAGGGATGTTCGCGGAGGCGCGCACGGACGACTTTCATGCGATTACTCGCAAGAAAGTCGCTTCCCTACTCCAGCGTGCGCGAGGCAGCGGCAACGGCATCCTGAAGATGATTATGGCACGGATAGACTGTCCAATTCAAAACAGATGGATGCGGGTACTGATGGGCTCCATCTGATCCAAATTTTAAATGTTAATTTTAATTTCTTATAATTTCATTTTTATTGTATAATTCTGGTTCAATTTTAAATTTAATATGACATTTTGTTTAATTCCTTTTATGATGTATTATTGTGTAACTTATAATCTATGAATGTTGAATTATTTGTTTATTTTTTAAGTTGTTTGTGTTTTAATTTTATATGGATTTTATGATAATCTGAAATAAACGAATAATAATAATAAACGTTCGCGATTTATTAACATATTAAAGATTAATCTATCGCGTACCTTTTGCTTTACTTTCCCTTATGTTGCCATCGCTTTGCAGCGATCGTGGTCACGGGGCGACTGGATTCTGGATTCTGCCGTCAATTCTCGGCTTTGAAGAATTGACGGCAGAATTCATTTTGCCAAAGCCCTCGGATACTTTGAGCCAAAGAAATACAAGGTGACTTATTTCCTTTATACTCCGAGCCATGATGACTTGTTATGATAGAATCACCAATTAATGAAAAAGGTCATTTCAATCCGAGATCCGAATGATAAAATTATTCGCGCTCCTTGCCCCTCACAATCTAGTATCATGCGCAAAAGATCCATTATCCTTTTAGCAACATCCTTTTTAGTTTGGCAATAAATGTCTCAGTTCGTTATATCACTGGATAACTACATAGTAAATTGGTACTATGCAGTTATAATCAATACCGACAGATCAGAACACATAATTACGAGTACTATTTTAACAGGTATTTATCGCGTTTATTTACCTATTTTTCCCGACGTTTCAACAGGTTTACACACCGTCGTGGTCACGGGATGACTACCTGTTAAAATAGTACTTGTAATTACGAGTATGTGTTCTGATCGCATTTATTGTAATCAAAAAAGTTTTCAAACATTTATTGTAATAGTAACTATTGTTGTACATATGTGTAATTGTTCTGATGGCCAGAATGTGAGCGGTGCCAGGTTGTGCCTTAGATATGAGTCCTGTGCGGCTCGCTTCGCTTACGGGGAGGCTTATATCTAAAGCAGTGAACGTCATTCGGTTTAAGCTTATTAATTTGATGCAGTTAAGCACCGCCACTCCATCTCTATATCAATTTAATAGGACTTAATAACTCTGACCTGAAAACAGCAACTTCCATTCATTAAATTATAATGATCACGAGTAATAACATTCCAAATTACCTGTCATTGCTAACAAACTTGACCCAAAAAGAGTGTCTATATTAGGATCTACAAAATTCATGTGGTCCACAAAGTGGTCAAAGTCCTTGACAGTCGTGTTCCTGATGATGTCGGGGTCCCTGATGATGATGACTGGTTGCGCGGCTTCCATGTACCCCACATATCTGAATCAAAAGTATACAAGGAATAACAAGGACTTTAAGCGGGAACGGTTTATTCAAAGATTTTGGTGTTAGTTGGTTTAACCATCACTTCTAAAGGCACACACTAAGAAAGCGATCCTTCCTTCCATGCACAGCTGCGCGCAACCTGACGCTTATGCGAAAACTTAAAAGTGTTCCTGTCCGTGCCGCAGGAGCCGCACTCGCCGCAGTCATCGCATTTTATAAATCTTTATATGAAACAGTATGCAAAATCGCGCACCTATCCGCGCCGAACGCCCCAAATTTCTGTAAAATCGAGAGCAGTTCCTGCGATGCGGATACGTGCGCGTTCAGATTTATACTCCAATCCCTACAAACTGATAGGAATCAGTGCTGCAAGTTGCAGCAACAATCATGGGGTAGTACACTATGTGCGCCGGCCTTTAATACGCCATGTTCCATCAGCAAGTTATTTATTTATTGGTACTATTTTAGCGCTTATCACAGCTATCAACTGCAGGCTAAAGCTTCCCTCTCTTCCAGAGTTCCTTAAAAAAGGTCCTGGCCATAATTCAATTAAATGCAAATAAAAGAAAACGTACTAACCTCTCATTGGGGAAAGCCTTGTATGCTTCATCAAGATCCTCAAACATGTGCCGTTTTTGCAGCAACGTGTAAAGAGTATTGCCGAAAAACGGCCAAAAAGGCAAAAACTTTACATCACTCGATTCGAAATGGTTTTTTGCCTTTTGATACCGATACACATAGTAAACAACGATGGCGGTCACCAGAAATATCAGGAGTTCAACTATCATGTTGGCCCCTGCGTGTGTACCGACAGACTGGGGCGCGCGGCAGACACTTTATATTAGTAATAATAGCTCTGTTTTATCAGAACCTCTACCACGAGTGTGAATATGTGTATGCTAGTAGGTATGCTATATCTGCGTGTTTATTTTCTTATTGACAGCTCGAGTTAATTATTCATGTCCTAATGCTTTACTATATTATTTTCAACTATAATTTTTTTTTGAAAGTAACTATCGTTATACCTAATGAACAATTTATTTTTGTACAAAATTTTACACTTACTGTTTCGGAGACGTCATAATGAGTATTCATTTGAATAAAAAAAATTGTATTATTTTTATTGTTGTAAGCCTTTATTTTGCTTGGTTCTGTAAAAAAGTAACTATATCTGTAAAAAAGTAACACCTACTGAAGTCCGACTTAAGATTTTTTATCCCAATTTAAATGGATAAATATTTTTTTATGGAAAATCAACTAGAACAATCATCATAATTGTGTCGGTGCGATAAATATAGAAGCTCTCGTTAGTGACGATAGCTTCCAAACCGACATATTCGCATCAATATTTTAATTTAGGGGATTGGACAGGAGCATCACTCATTTATTGACGACCGATGTGGCGCGGTGGGCGAAGGTCCGCCTGCGACGCAGGAGGTTGCGGGTTCGATTCCCGCCTCGGAAAAATTGTGTGTATGATCTGCAGATATTTGTTCCGGGTGTTCTGGTCGTTTTCTATGTAGAATAAAAAATATCTATCTATCTAATATACGGTATTATGTATATCAGTTATCTAGTACCCATAACACAAGCTCTGCTTACCACGGGGCTAGATAATGCTGTGTGAATTGTCCAGCATTATTTATTTATTTATGTACCATTTATTTATGGGGAATAAATGGTACTTAAATGAGTTAATTAAAAAGAGAAAATTATATACCTACGCTTTGTTACAATAATATTAAGTGAGGGTTCATAGTAGAGGTTTCGATTACGAGTGTAATTGTTCAATCAATGGACTGTAGTAGTCGAGTACTTGAAACTACAAGGGCACACGGAAGTTCGTTGCACTTGGTACGAATCCTGAATATGAGACCTGTTTGATCTTTTCTTAAGCTTTGGTAAAATATGTAGTGAAGTACGGTAGTTTTTGTAAACACGATATGAGATCTTTATGGAGCTTAGATGTCTGTTAGTCAACCTTCATGTGGCCTGCGTGAGCCTGATGTGCGTTCTTTTTATTTCACGTTGACTACTGTGCTTCAGCGGTTTGCTACGCAACGGGAATAATTCGGGTAATAAATAAAAATAATAAAAATAAAAATTACCATACAATAAAAAATTGTATAGAATAAAATTCACAACGCAACTTGTCGCTCCATTAATTTTATGTGCAGGTGTTGTAATTGAAAAAGAAAACTATGGATTTAACTTTTAATAAAGCTAAATTTTGAGACAAGAACATCGTGAAAGTAGAAAGTGTGCTTCTTTACATTCTGATGCAGAAATACAATTAAGTTTAATGAACTCAGAAGTGACAGCGGGTAATTTATAGCTCGATGGAAATAATAAAATGCATGAAATAAATAAAAAATACTAGTAGATACATGTAAGTAATAGTGTACACTTACTATAGGGTGGATTTTTTGGATGGGGCAGTAAGGGAAGGTACCTTTACCTTACCGGTGTTGTTCAGGGTTGGCTATGGATTTTTTGTAAGTTTCGAGCTTGACTTAGGTCCTTGACTTATCTGACATTACCATTAGTGACATTGACAATTATTATCACCTAAGTACGTTTGTGACCGTTTGCTATTCGCGGTATTTTATAAAATATGACTCATTTTGTCTTAAATATTTCGTCGAGAGTCTCGGTTCTTTGTTCTCGCATAAATTTAATGAAACTTTAATTCTGTATTGTCGATATCTCTATCGTGAGATTCAATATTGATTAGTGCCGTGCGTGGAATTGTTTATCGTTTGAAGTGATATCCGACGTTGTCCGAAATACCACGTCTAGCTTTTCCGCTCCGATCAGTTTCTCCAAGCTCGCCCTAAGCTAGTCCGCCAAGTGAAGTACGGATCTCGAAAGGTATAGTCCTAGCCGCGACGCGCCGAGGAATCCTGGGAACGTGTGAAGTATAGCTACACACCCAATTTTCAAGGTTAGTGGTTTTTTCGCAACGCTCGACACACTTCATACATACGATTCAACATCTCTCACTCTCATTACATACAAGATAGAATCACTCTCGTTTCGTTAGTATCGACACACTTTTGAGTCACATTTATCTCATTACAACAACAAACATACAGTCCAGGTCCAAGTCTCTCTATTTTTAGATTTATAATAAACCAAGCTGGGAATCGAACAGGTGTAGACACCGTAATATGGTTTAAGGATTCTATCTATAAGTTTTATAAAAAGATTCATGCCATTGGCAGATTTAAAAAAAATGAGGTAGGTACATCCAGCAGAATTATTAGCATTTGATATGAAAAGTTATGTGCTACATGCCAATCGACCCTGTGTGAACTTTTCGTAACAAATTGTCATTTGATCTATAGGTAATTTATTTTTTCAACTTGATGTTTTTAATCCACTTACTGAATTTCCTTTAGGTTTTTTACGATTTATACACACAGTATGTATTATAAAATATATACTAAATATGTAGGTATATGTTTGACATGACAAAACATAACACACATCTGTGTAGCTTCTGTTACCCGAATTCTTAATAACTCTCACACATTCATGGTGTCTCCTGTTGCCCTGAGTCTTATAGGACCAGTCGGCTGCCCCCACCCCAGCGTTGTTGGTTTAAAGTGGAAACCGCGACGCCCACGTGCGATGGACCTTACACCAAGCAGGCGCGTTAGCCATGATTAACGCGGTATTTGTGACATTGTCCAGATAAATTACGGCGCGCTATTTGTTTCGGAGATAATGCTTTTCAAAGCGGAATGCCTTTCGTTGAAACAACACGATGTACTTGTTATCTCTGCATAGAGCTATGGGCGCCCGCTTTTAGCTCGTTTCTTTGTTAAACGTTCTTTAGTTTGTTTACGTTGTGTTATGCTACCAATGTTACACAAATATTTTTTTAATATTAACAGTGAAGCTAAGTATGTAGGTACCTTTCATTTAGGTATTTGAATTTTAATGTTCTTTACTAAAAACTGCTTCAAAACTAAACATTAAATGGAATCCATGGCCACCTCAATTTATTTTAGTTTAGAATAATAAATGGCAACTATCCCTCCACGCGCTGCATGTAGGTACCTACTCAGCACCAATATTTATCATAGTGGAGGGTCTCACTCCACTGCATGTTTTGAAGATTTCGCAATCGTTATCCGAATAGTGCCAATGGGAACTTCTTGCTAAGTCTCCGCTGATTGTCTGTCCATCTGTCAGCGGGCTGTGTCTCATGAACTGTAATAATAGGACTAAACAGTTGAAATTTGCACAGAATGTTCATTACGTTGGCCGCTAATACAACAGATAATATTAAATATAAAGTTAAATTAATGAATTAAATGAGCCCAAGTTTTGTCTATTTTTGCTCGACCTTAACAGTCGGCTATCCTTTAAGCTTTCGCGTTGTGAGCATCTCTCTCTGTTAATGAAGATTCATAGTCTTAATAACAACTAGAAAGGAAATGCTCATACAACAGTGATTTCTGATTTAATAATGAGGTACGTTATAAATCTTGTGCGATATCATGAAACCCTTCATATGCATATGACTTGCACTTGGCCGGTTTATACGCTTAAATTCTATGCTGGGGGCGTGATTAGACTATTCTCTAAATCGTATGATTATTTATTATCGTATGGTATTTTTGTACCAAGGGTAGATATTTATTTTGATTTTGAAAGCTTTAAACTCAAAAGAGATTTAGTTATTTTTATTTTCCTGAGGAAATGTTTTCAATTACAAAAGCAGTGATGGATATGGTAAATAAAATGGACCCGATAGACGATGCCCTATTCCGTTGGTAGTCGGATAACAAAATAGATCGAATGTAACATTTCAAAATTCGAATAAACTCAACTCGTTAGGAGCGATAAAAGGGTCGCTGGTATCATTGACCTTTGACCTAAAGTTCAATGCCCTTTAGATAAGTGACCTTGAGGTCATTAACCTCATGGTCACTGACCTTTTTTTGTAAAAACGTTCGTTTTTGCTGGAGTCGATGCCGGAAAGTTAAATTAATCATTTTCTAACACAAGGTCAGTGACCTTTTGATGTCAAAGTCACTGACCTTTTTTGTAAAAACGTTGGTTTTTGCTGGAGTCGATGCCAGAAAATTAAAATAATAATTTTCTAACACAAGGTCAGTGACCTTTGAGGTCAAGATCACTGACATTTTTGTGAAAACGTTAGTTTAAGCTGGACTCTATACAGGAAAGTTAAATAAATCCACTGCTCACCTCCGCAGCTTCGGCTTTTTGGTCGCTCGCTCTTTGCCTCGCGCGAATACAACACAATACAAACATTCTTTATTGTACACCATAATCAAATCAATCATTACAAAAATACATTATATGCTACAAGTACAATGGGCGGCCTTATCGCTTAGAAGCAATCTCTTCCAGGCAACCTTTCCATCATCAGCCTATATCAGTCCACTGCTGGACATAGGCCTCCCCAATGAGCGCCATAGCGTCCTGTCTTCAGCTTGCCGCATCCTTTTTTGTATCGATCTAATAGCATAGACCTTCTAGAAAGCTCTGTACAAAGCCCCAAGGCTGAGATTATAAAGATAATGATGAACCTTGTGAATTATTCGTATCTTGTATCGGCCTGCATATGTAAAAGGAAAGTAAAAGTATCTATCCATTCGTAGCCTTCTTTTTTTCAGCAGAATGACCAACCCAAGCCAACCCGATTTGTTTTGGTAGCAATTGAAAAGATGTTTACGCTTATCTAACTGCCTCAAAATAGTTCTGCATCCTGGTAATACCTGTATTATTAGTTATGTCCTCGGCCACTCATGATTTCAGATGTTTTCTTACTCTGAACAGGGGTGCATCCATGGTGCATCCATTCATTTCAACATTTTCAATAAGTATGCTCTCTCGCCCCGCCGCGGCGTTCGCGAAGCCAAGAGGCACCATTTCTTCCTCCACCTTGTTCATTTTCGGACACTTTACCTAATATTTATTATTTACTACATAATGCGTAGCTAAAACACTGTTCTATCGCAAAATTATTTTCAAAACTACATGTATTACACAAAACACAAATTAAGAATAATTTCAATACATGATGCCGACTCAAAATCAAATTTCAAAGTGAACCACAGACTACGTCAATGGAAAAAAGAAACATATAAAAAAATGAACAAAAGTTGATCAATCACATTAATCTTTATTTTGTTTTTTTTTTCTAAAACTGGCGAACACTTCTAAGGTGTAACGGAATATTTTCTATGATTTGAGTTTTGAACTTTCTAATATATCGGCACAGTTTTTTCTAACTTCTAAGTTAATTAAAAACTCCTTTGTCAAATATACAAATACAGTTTACTAGCTTTTGGCTATAAAATTAGTAATAGATCTGATTCCGACAGTTTTTTGTAAAGAGATCCAGATTACACAGTTTAATCATTCTCGTAGTGGCAGAACGAATAAATAATCGGAATCACGGACATAAATCGGTTTCCGGACGAAATATAGCCGCTTCGTGGACCGTCCGATGGACGGCACGGGGACATTTGAACTTGGAATTCGAAATTAATTATTAATTCTTTTATCAAGGGATTTGAATTTGGATTTCTTCAATCGCGCGCGCACACACACACACACATATACAACACAAATATTAAGTATATTTGAATGCACATTGTTATTCTTTCGACTCATACATCAGACAACCGACTGCTCGCGGGACACTCGATAAGATTTGACACTCGTGTCGTGCACATGTTATACAATATTCAGCTCTCGTGTACGAACACGAGAGCTGAATATTGTAAACTTTGTTTACATTATTTTATTTCAATAATATTATAAAGGCGAAAGTTAGTATGTTTGTTACTCGCTCAAATGACTGAACGGATTTGCATGATATTAGGTATCAAAATAGTTTATAAATAGTAATATTCTGGATTAACACAGGCTTCTTTTGATCACGAAAAGGAGCAGCGTTCTCGTGGGATCATCAAAGAATTCAGAAAATTGTTACTAAATAACGCACAAAAACTACGAATTGGATCGGGTTGAAATTTTGCATAAAGTAATTCTAGGCGCGAAATAAAACATAGGCTACTTTGTATCCTATAAATCAGTTTCCATGGGATAGAAATAACCTTAAAATGTTCCAATAGAAAAAAAAAAACGCGGAAAAACGGACAAAGAATAGTATTTTATAACACTAACTTTAAACTATTAACAAAGCTGTACAGCTTTGTTATGTTTTATCTTGTACAAGATGGAGCGTAACAAAATATAAACGAGACAAATAACAATATTCTATTTATTTCAGACAACAATTATGTCGTTACATATCAAGGTAGATCTAGGAAGGTAATTTGTACATTCAAATCAATGTCAGAACTCACAAACCTCCTAAATTTAATAAGGTGAATACAACACAGACAAAGAAGTGAAACTTGCTACATACCGGCGCGGCGTGGCAGACGACCTGAAATGGATTTTGGCTACTATAACATTCGATATGTACTCGTTGTTGTTGGCATAAAGCTTTAGGCATTTCTCGATTTCTTAACCGAAACATTTTGAAGTAAATAAAATTAAGATTACAATAGTAATTAAATTCAAACTCTGAGTTATGAGGTGAGAATGATTCCGATGAGGGTTTTTTAGATATATAATTTTTAGATATATTAAAATTGGTGATTTCACTGGGGCTAGGATCAATAAACAATACCGTTTTATAACACCTTCCATTTGGCTGGTTAGTTGCGTGAGATAAGATCGAAACAGTATAACTTATGACTAAAATAATTCAGTTCTATCCGCCACCAATATCCTATCCTTTCAGCTATTATTTGATAAATACGAACAAAGGCAACCATCTTTGTTCGTATATATCAAATAATAGCAGAATAATGTTTTTCCTCTAATTTATTTCTGTCTCTGATGTCTCGTGCCGGCGAGTACAGCGTTACATAAATCAAAAGTACTTAATATTCAGTCTCCGCCGCGCGCTGGGTAAGGCTGTTGCTGGTAAACTAAAAAAGTTTAGCTTTATTTATTTTAGCTTCGGTTTAACCTTGTTTAGCCCAATCATGTAACAAAAGTTGGAAGTCGACGCTTTTTATCCGGGATTTAAATGTATAAAATAAGTTAGTTGTAAACTGTTTTGGCATGTATTTTGAAGCAAAGATTTCTTTTACGGTGCCTCGGAGCACACGCCTTGACTGCCTATTAGTTACCATACTACGCCGTAGCTTGCTACAGTTATTGCTACGCCGTAGCTTGCTACAGTTATTGCTACGCCGTAGCTTGCTACAGTTATTGCTACGCCGTAGCTTGCTACAGTTATTGCTACGCCGTAGCTTGCTACAGTTATTGCTACGCCGTAGCTTGCTACAGTTATTGCTACGCCGTAGCTTGCTACAGTTATTGCTACGCCGTAGCTTGCTACAGTTATTGCTACGCCTTAGCTTGCTACAGTTATTGCTACGCCGTTGCTTGCTGCAGTTATTACTAAAATAGTACAGCAGCGGTAACCAGAAGTATTCAAAAGGTTAATTTCATTATCTTGGCCCATGGACCTTCATTCAAAAACCTATTGACGCTCCACCGAGCTGGCTGCAATCCAGACCTGAGTACACGCGCGACACTCACCAGATATATCAAGATATTATCTCGCGGGATGAGCGGACGCTGTGGGGAGAACTGACCTGATGCATGGTGGAACATTCAGTACCTTTATTTTTTAAATCAAGATTATTTTCGGTCTATTTTTAATTTTTTTCACATTAGATTAGTAATTTAAATGGGAAAAGTGTTTGAAGTCAATTTAACCCAATCATTGCGAAGCTTTGTCCCTGCGCAACGTACCCTCGCACTTGGACTTCTGTTCCGGTGGCAGGCCTAGTTTTAAATGTGATGTTTGTTTACATAACTTCAACGAGTAATTATTTTTTTCATTTCGGTTATCGATAAATAACATCCAAAATATGTATCGCACCGTGTCGGTTTTAGGTATTAAACATTACTTGAAAAACGGCCGACATCAATGCAATCAGTCCGACCTCGATACCGTGTATCAAGAGGTTTACTGGAGGAAAATGTCGTCACAGGACAGCCGGGTGTATGGAGAGGGCAATAAGGGAAAGTTATGTTGATTCATAGAAATAGTTTTGGCAAATTCTTTAGTAATAAACATGGCGTTCCTTGTCCTTGGGGAACTTATTTCACTGCAGTATTTATTATACATATATATAGACTTGTGCTCTTTGTCTCTCGCTTTCTAGAGCGAACACAAATAATTTATAGAAAGACATTTTAATTACATATTCTACAAATTAATTTTGTAAAAGATTCCCCGCCGGCCGGGCTAATGTCACACTACCCGGCTTCTGGTGGGTTGCTGTGAGCGGAGTGTGAACAGAGCTTCCGAAAATGAGAGAACAAGCAACACCCCCCACTTCCCCCTCCCCATATACTGACACGTCACATCCCTGGATGACGACTGCTCTATTCTCTGTACATGTACTAGGTGCTAAAGGACAATGACTAATCTCAACTCCCACCGTAGATATCCTATCACATTACTGACATGATTGTGCAATCAACATGCAAACTGTGGCGATGGAGGTGGAATATTAATGAGCCTTCTCCCTCCTTCACTACGTAGGTTTCTATTGTAGGGGCCGTCAGGCCTGTACTGATCTAAATGAAGCTCTTGCTTTACTTATAATTAAGTGAAAGCTTCATTTAGATGTATCATGTTTTTTTGACGACCTCAGTGGCGCGGGGGGCTAGGACGACGCAAGAGGGTGCGTATTCGCATCCCGCCCGGGACACATGTTTGTATGATCTGCAGATATTTGTTCAGTGGGTTCTGGTCGTTTTCTATGTAAAGTAAAATGTTTAAGTATATCAGTTATCTAGTACCCATAACACAAGTTCTGCTTACCTTGGGGCTAGGTAATGCTTTGTGAATTTTGTGTCCAGCATTATTTATTTATTTAACACAAGGTCTGGCTTACTAGCCAGACCTACTGGTAGGAGGTTCGCAAGGAGCGACAGAGGATAGGAAGAAACAATAGCTGCAGCAGCCTTACTGAAATTAGATGTACTAAGTAAAATGTTGTTAAGTATTTGATACATGGAACTCCTCTCTCCACTCGTGCACCACACCACGTATAGACAAGTTTCTAACATATATGTATCTTGCCTACATTGCGTAAATTATTAAAGTTGAAGGAACGTGAACTCTACTCCACTTCCAACACGTAGTAGACGTGTTGGAAGTGACGCTGCTCTCACTTCCAACACGTCTACTGCGCGTTGGAAGTGAGAGTAGCGTTCACGTGTTAGAGAGTCATTAATAACTGTGTTTTGAACTAATGTTATATGTATTGCACTATAATTAACTCTAATTAATTAATGTTGAAGATGTAGTGGAAAATATCCATGAACTACGCCTGAGTCTCACACAGCTGTGGCTTAATTTTGTCTAAGCCGAGTCGAGCCGTCTAGTCCCGAAGCGAGGCCTCGAGCTGCAGCGCGCACGGTCGGCGTGCATTCTCCTACAGACAAGATTTCAATTTCCTTTGGGACCAGCCACTTAAGGCTGCATGAGTGAAAGCGGGTACGTAAGCGCCGTCAGATTTGTTTTGTAGAAAATGTAGCGTTTAGCTTGCAAGGAATAACTGAAAATAAATATCCTATAATATGTAATCATGATAGAGGTACTAATGAGTTGGCTCGTCCGGAAACATTGGTTCGATTATAAAACATCTGTTAGGTACCAAATTACTACAAATAGTTAAGTAAGCACTCTACGTATAGTTTTGTTTTAATGGTTTTTTTAAAGGTTACATTTAATCCAGTTTAGATAAGCCTAAAAGGTAGTATATAATAAATTTAGGATATATAAATATACTAGTACTCACTGAAACTCCACAACACATAAAAACACGCAGTTTCAGAAAATTAATTATGTAGAAATATAATAATGTACCACTAACGTACCATCTCGTTTAATTATTTTACTAATTCCCTCGCTGCCTCCACAGTGTCGTGTAGCCTGTACAGCTGATATAAACAAATGGCCTATAATATCTCGGATGACGTGTTGCAGCAATCTCGCAGTAATCTGAGCCCACACAGGATTCATGACGCGGCGTTATGTCACTGTCATTGATATCAGCACACAGAAGTCTTGACTAGACATACAAGACACATAAATAGATTATACGTCCCGCATTGTCGGCTAGAACTTGTTAAACGTAACTCCTACTATCATGCCATTACTATCTATAATAAATTACCATTAAAGTTTAAAAGATTTGCCATTATTAAAACCATATTTAAAACCAAATTAAGAAACTGGTTATTAGAAAACTGTTTCAATGATGTCAAAGAATATTTGAATTTTAAAACTAATTGACATATGTACTTGTTTGACTACTTTATTTTAATTTTATTGCTTAATATATTATTTTTTCTTTCTATTTAAATCTGTATAATTTTTCATTAGATATTGGTTAAGATTTTGTATGATTTTTTTATTGACATTAGAGACATTAACGATTTTGCACACCTGAGTATGTATTTTGTATCTGGACATATTTAGAATTAAGACCTTTTATACATACATACATGCAAATAAAGATTATGATTATACATCGTAGCTGTTATATTTTATCTGCAGAGATTAAATCTATTTAAAAAAATTACCGACCCCTTTTATCTCATGATGGGAAACAAATTATTTCCCAACGCAACCCACTTCTCTAGAAACAATGGAGCTACCCACATCATATTCGTAATGAATTTACGATTCCAAACTTTCAACACTTGACTCATACAAACAACCACAGTTAAATATTAATACAAATTTACAAACTTTTACCAACGCAACGTGGGACAAACAACACTGTTTTAAACTCTGTGTGAAACAAAACAAGGCTTAATATTGTTAGACAGTGTAGCGAGAGGACTTTCCTTTTCCTTTAGAGTGTGGCCTGAAGCTTTCAGACATAATGTTTTTATTCGCTAAGGGCACCCCGAGGTGTTGCTTGAAGGAATACGCAATTTCTCAGGATTTATGAATAATATGGAGAGGTGCGCGTGGCACTAGCTTCACTGTTCCTGACTTCCCAGGCGCTATTCACACATTTACGAAAAGTAGCGGAACCTTGAAATATAATAATATAAATAAATACTATACCTCGATCCTTTCAAGATCTGCTTTGTCTTTGCATCGCGAGTATTAGCAAAGTCTAGTTCGTTACAAGTATATATCCCTGTTCGTTCCTATATTTCCCCTTTTGTTATTCAATTATGCGGCAGGTAATCAGCGATGTGGCCAACACGACAGATACTGAAGTAATAAAATGAATCGATCATAAAATTATTTAAGGGAAGACCTTATTAAAGTGTTCCTGATTCTAAAATATTAATAAGGTAAGTTAATTTTTAGTTAAGGACCTGAGTGAAATTTAGGGGAGGCCTATTTTCAGTACGGGAAGTCGTCGTACGACTGACAATATGAGGATAAGTAAATAATGGTATATCCCGCAGACATCATCGTATGAAAATGATAATGACAACGCCACGCCTTGTTCGACTTTGTAGAGCACGTGTACCGAGGCGAACAAAGGGACGCTGCCTGCTCCCGTACCTGAGCTATTTAAAACCTAGGCCTATTAACATAAGAAAAAAATTCTCTCAAACAAATGTCAAGCGCAGAGCCGGCAGCTCGCCAATCCCAGAGTTCGTTAGCGGCACCAGGAGCAGGCATTACCGAGGGACGCCGCTGTGCCAAGATGCTGTGATTTACTCACCAAGGGGGATGTGCCGTTAACATTCTATAAGGTAAAGGAATAATAAAGAAACTTTCTTGCGATGTCCTAAGTTTTCTATTTATATAATTTATTAGATATGTTTTGGCGCGCGGTTTCCTTTTCATCTTAAAATACGCTAATAAGAAAATAAGAATTAGAAATAATTTAAATTATTTCTAAATTATATCGAATAGTTTAAAATAACTAAAATCTTTTAATAAATAATTGATTTTCTGGCCAACTATAACGGGTACGCTATGTGGAAGTACTTTGGTGCGCTTCATCTGAGTGCGCTATGAGGAATGCCTCTATTTTTTACGTTCAGATTTTCTTCTCCCACGCCTCTTCTCACTTTCAAGACGTTGTCGGTGGGCAGTGACAGAGATCCAACAATATCGTCAACCGACGTGTAGTTAACTAAGTGCACTCGTCTCACAACACAATACATCTACTCGTATTGTGAGCGAACACTTAGTGAACTGTAAACACGTTCAATCAGTGCTGCTGTGTCGCACGTGACCCGCACGGGCTGAGGCAGGGACTGACGCGGATTATATACTCGACACGACACAGGGTAAAATATCTGAAAGGGTCTTAGGTGTCGCGCGTTTTTGAAGAGAGGTTATGATCAGTAATTTTCATCATTGAATATCCGCGAAGCTTGAGATTTATTTCACCATGTCTTATATCTGCCGCCGGACAGCATTGCTTTGTTTTAGTTTAAAGGGTAACCGATGAAATAACCACAATGTATCTAACTGACATTTCAATAAAAAAAAAAACAGCAACCGTTTTCAATTTCAATGACGAAAAATTAAAGTTATCAACCAATAGATCCACCGCGTGCTTATAACTTGAAATTAATAAAAACATCCCAGCCTATTTCGGAAGGGTCATTAAAAGCTACCACTCATAAATCAGATGGATATCTTCACATATTGGACACATCACTGGCCGCTCTAGGAGCGCGCTCAGTACTGTTCATTACTGTGACTAGTGGTAATGAAATGGCCGGGCTGGAGTTCGATTGGCCGGACCCTGATACAATTATAGATTGTGGACCTCCTGCCACACCTACAGTTTACCTCAACAGCCGTGTTCTTTGACGACGCGGGCGAGTGTCGATTTTGAGGGTCATCCTAGCTCATTTAGTAAGAGGCATTACTGTAGGTACATTCCATATTTATTCTGGGCTCACCTTTTTACACTTTTAAAGTAAAAGACTAAACGTCTTCCATTATTTATGCTCATTAGGTTTTACTACATCTGTGTCTCCAATATTCAAAAGTCTGAACAATCCTTGGGCTATTGAGATAAACAGTGCTTAGTTTTTTAGTTCGTCTGTAGTGTAGGTACATACCTAATGTACCACGTCACTCAATGACCTACTTTAGAGACAAGGAAAAATTGAATTATATTTTATTAAATGTCGTGTTAATTACTCCTCCTACCTACCAACATTACACGTCAAACTTCATGTCAAAGCGACCCAATGCTGATGTTTGGTATAACACGACAGTTGTATGGACTGGCAGTCAACAGGAATAATATTTAACTGCTTAGGAGGTTGTTCTACTGCTAAATTATCAAATCTGTGGCCAATTCGTTACTTCTCTTCTTATGTAGCTCTACGCTTCATGCTCAAGGTTCGGAACCTACATTGTAGTATATCTGGCTATTTATCTACTTTTGTTTCCTATTAAATACTTAGAAGGAAAAAACAGCTGACTACATTTACTACGTATGATATATTTATTATTATAGAAACATCCAGCTTATCGGAAATGTCTGTAAATGCTTTTGTTGCATGCACAGATGTTTCCGTGTCCACGTCGAAGCAGAGCATTGTAGCGGGGCTGGCGAATGTTCTCGATTATAGCCACGTACCTAGAGCTACGGTCCCCCTAGCTGCTTCTCGGAAGGAGTTTTAGAACAACAGTGGACGGAAAATTACATTCATGCTGCAAAACAAAGATATTTGTATACTAGATACGGCTGGGTGAAAGCTACAAGATACCAGCTAAATATGAGTTTAAAAATGTTCTAGAAATGCGTCTAAAGGTCGATTTACATCAAACGAACACAGAGCTAGAGCCAGAATAAGAGCATTATTTCGTAATCTTACGTATTCAGCGTTGACATCAAAGGAACAAAGAGTATAGAGCTAGAACACAAGAACGCTTTGAAGAGACCGCTCAGGGGCGCGAGCACGTCCGAACACGCAAGAACGCTCTAAGCAACTGATCGCGCGCTTTAGCGCCGTTTACATCGAGCGAGCGAGCAATCTTAGAATATTCCATAGAATCTTTGCGAACAACGAAAGAATGCTCTACGCCTGTTTACACTAAAATAATTTGATATAGTGTGAATAGAATGAGCATTCGCTGATGTAAATCGACCTTAATACCTAAGCCGAATCCGTCTAATTGGATTTTGAGAGGGCGATTCTTGAGGTAACTAACGTTCATACAAATGGATGAAAGTTCCCATTAATATAAAAATATTTGACTATGTAGATATCGTAAGGTGGTTAACTTTGATTGTTGTGTGAGATCTAAACCTATGTCATCTCACCTTACTAGTGTTTTGCATATGAATTACTTTAACTTATTTTACATCACGATTTCTACTATCCCTTGTAGCATAAAACCGACGCCAGTATCATAAATACTCGTATGCAGCTGCATCCGACGGGAGCACAGCAAAGCAAACGTTACCGCTCTCGGCGCGATCGTATCTGTTATTGCTGTTGTTTTACTGTTTTGTATGTGTTGTTCGCTATACTGTGTTTTGATAACGCAAACAAAGCAATTATTTCTCTTAACTGGAGATCTTAATATGCAGTTACAAATTTGCAATACAAAAGAAAATCATAGATACATATATGAATTTTAATAACCAGAGCCTGAACGTCAAATGAAGGTCCTTTGTCGTTCATAAAAGATAATCATAAAAGCCACGAGCTAAATATTGTTGCACTTATGGTCAAGGCAAGAAACAACGTTGATCCTTTAGTAAACTGACGCAACAAGGATGTTCAGATACAATTCAAATAATGAACCATGTTTCAATCCAATAAATTGATTTTAAAACAGCATCACCGACATTTTCATTCATTATCGCATTTCAACCTTCTACTACTAAAAATTCACACCAAAACATAAGATTGTGCGCAACGAGGCTAAAGTTGATTCATTTATTTCACGGCAAAGGTTAAGCTAATTTAACGGCTTCGTAAACACGGTTTATCTTAATTCTGGATCAACTGGTCGGTGCTTTATCTGCAATCGAAGTTGAGAATTTCTTTTTGAGGTTCGTTTACGCAGTTTAGTAACCGACATGCGCCCCGCAGCTTCGCCCGCGTGGAAATCTATGTGTCAAAAGGTAAAAAAATAATTGGACTAAAAAAACCGCATCAAAATCCGTTGCGTAGTTTGAAAGATCTAATCATACATAGCGACTGACAGACAGCGGGAAGCGATTTTTTTTTATAATATAGTTATGGAGCAGTTTCTTTTATTAATCCCTACTAAATTGCCATCGTCTAAATTTCATGCTATATGGTTTTTTTTATCTCTTTTATCTAAAGTTTTTCATGAACGATGATGTCTCGTAAGATAAGCCAGAGGAAGACTGCACTCCCACACACTGGTATTATGCTGCATGTGACCACTTGACGACAGAGCGCTGTGCTGTAGCGCACATTAGGGGATGTCTATGTCCAGAAGTGGACTTGCATAGGCTTATAATGATGATAGAAATATTTGTGGAGAATCATAGTTCAAATGACAACACATGACTCATAACCAAACACAATCACGAAGAGCATGTTTGCGTAAGAAAATTCTTAGATACACGCAAAAAAATTATGGGACCAGTTTCAAATGCAAGCTTGATACGAGTACTTTCTTATTTATCTTTACGATATATCACGCCAGTATATTGTAGTTCGTCTTGATATACGGTGGTGTAGTCTAGATGAAATTAAATCAAGTAATATTTTACCGGGAAAATAACATTTTTACTGAGCCGCCCCCTTTATAATGGGACAATCTTGGTAAATTGTCGGGTTCGCCCGGTACGGCGCGGTATACCGAGCGAGAATATTCTCGATACTTGATCTAATTACACTACTATTATAAATACAAAGGTTTGGATGTTTAGACGGGTGTATGGATGGATGTTAGTTACTTCATCACGTCATAAATGCTTAACGTATTAAGCTGAAATTTTACATAGATATATGCCTAGAATAAAACATATGCCTTTTTTATCCTATAAATCATTTCCCATGGGATATAAATAACTTTGAAGCTTTTTCATAGACACAACGCTTGCGAAGCCACGATTAGCAACTAGTTTTTTTAAAATTAATGTACAAAATATGTAATCGTATTTTTTAAAACGGAAAACTAAGCTTTTTTCCTGCTAACTGCCGATGGCGTAATGTTTATGATCTACCAAACATAATGTTTTACACAGGCTGAATGAAGCGCACCTAAACGGGTGCGCTATGTGGAAGTACTTAGGTGCGCTTCATTTGGGTGCGCTAAGAGGAATGCCCCTATTTAATACGTAGCATCGTGTTCTACTCGGCCTTAGACTTGTGTAAAAATAGTTAAGTACTCGGCACGGGGCAGGGCCGACGCCGACACAACAGAGAGGCCTATTTACCATGATTACATTTTTGAGATTTCCAATACGTCGGCACAGTATTATGCGCCATGACTTTTGTGTTAAAAACCATGATAGTTTCAAAAGTTTTATAGAAGAACTATGTCTAGCAGATGCTGAAGACTGAATCACAATGATCATGATTTTTTTGTTATGTATGATGTATGTCGTGAAAGCTATAGTCGTATAACTACATACTTTATAATTTCTATCTTTTCTTTCATACTTCTAGCAAGTAAACTATTTGTAAAGGGCGGCATAAGGCCTGCTGTTACTATCAACACCGCGGCATAAAAAAATATTTGAATGCAGAAAGCTCATCAGAGTTGATACAGCCACGATTGTTCGAGATTTGTCATTAGTCAGCGCTGAGCAGAACGTATTTGCTTACTTCGTGAATGCCGAATACTGCACGTTTGCATTGCACGGCTGGATCGACACGCTATCATAACATCAGTCGGTGCAATCGATTTGGTGAGGAAGTCAATGGCTCTAATACGAGTGTAGAACCTTAGGAAATAATACGTAGAAGTCTATGTGTAAGAGCGGCAATCATCATCATCATCATCAACCTATAGCAGTCCACTGCTGGACATAGGCCTCTCCCAATGAGCGCCATAGCGCCCTGTCTTCAGCTTGCCGCATCCAGCATCTACCTGCAGTCTTTCGCAGGTCGTCATCCCACCTGGTCGGAGGGCGTCCTACACTACGTTTACCGAGTCGTGGTCTCCACTCAAGAACACGTTTGCCCCATCGGCCGTCGGTTCTTCGCGAGATATGGCCGGCCCACTGCCACTTCAGCTTGCTAATTCTTTGAGCTATGTCGATAACCTTGGTTCTCTGTCGGATGTATTCGTTACGAATCCTATCCTTCAGAGAAACTCCGAGCATAGCTCTTTCCATAGCTCGCTGAGCGACTTTGAACTGGTGGACCAGCCCTATCGTGAGTGTCCACGTCTCAGCTCCGTAGGTCATAACGGGTAGGACGCACTGATTGAAAACTTTAGTTTTCAAGCATTGCGGTATGGATGACGTGAAGACTTGACGTAGTTTCCCAAATGCTGCCCAGCCCAGCTGGATCCTCCTTTTGGCCTCCTTCTCGAAACTGTTTTTACCCAACTGCAGAATCTGCCCAAGGTAAGTGTACTCGGAAACAGTTTCGAGAAGGTGACCATGTACGACCACCGGCCTTGGATCAATGTGACCATTGATCATGACTTTGGTTTTATCCAAATTCATGCCAAGACCGATACATCGAGAGGCTGAAGCTAGGCCGTCCAGCATCTGGTTCAGTTCCTCAAGCGACTCCGCCATTAAGACTATGTCATCAGCGAATCGCAGGTGTGAGATGTACTCGCCGTTTATATTAATGCCCTTTCCTTTCCAGTCCAGCAACCAAAACATATCTTCCAATGCGCACGTGAACAGTTTCGGGGATATGACATCCCCCTGCCTCACTCCTCTGCGCAAGAGCGGCAATAATAGAACTATTATATCAAGTATTGATCTCATACTCTATTACCTCATTATTCATATTCTGTGATCAATATCAAATAGAGATTTCATTTCAAATTTCAAACTATTTATCCATAATATTTCAACACATTCCGTTCAGTACTTTTTAGCGTTGAGACGAAAGATCTAGAAAAAGTGTGCTTCATTAATTAATAAAATCATTGTCATGATAAATCCATGTTCAACACCGGTCTCAGCGCATTGCTGTAAATAAATAAATAAAAAAAACTTTAATTCTATAACCAGTA
Source organism: Eupithecia abbreviata (assembly GCA_943735965.1). Lineage (NCBI taxonomy): Eukaryota > Metazoa > Arthropoda > Insecta > Lepidoptera > Geometridae > Eupithecia > Eupithecia abbreviata. Next base: position 371,928 of record OX030986.1, read on the forward strand.
ACAATAATCGTAGCAAATTTATAACAAATTTGTTATGGATATGAAGTAATTTGAATAAATGTATTGAAAAAAAAAACATGAATTGGTATTATTATTAAGAGCGTATACGCCTAGCGCGCGATGTCAAGTTTAGGTAATTAGAACGCACACAGAAGCGAGCGTGACATTAGTGTGAGTAGCGCTGGCGCTTTCTATTAATGCTACAAGTATAGTCAAACTTACCCATTTTGATCCATTCGAGTGAAATTATTATAGCAATTAGTTCATTTAAATGTAAACTTATTTAATTTAAGTTACGAGTAGGTACAAATAAAATACTTGGTTACGGATGAAGTCATTTAAAATTTTTTTTTAAATGTTTTTATTTTTAGATTAATATGTCGTGGTTCTCAGCGGCATGGACTAGACTTTCGTTTATTGGAATCGGAATTTCGGGCTCGATAATCTGCAAAAACATTAGAATTTAAACATATTTTGAGCCAAAAAATAGATTTATAAAGTAGTGTAGAATCTAGTGACCGGATTTTTTTAAATACTTCTAAAAATTCAACATTTCCATGTTTTATGGTGAATCCAATATAGAATTCTGTAAAAAAAACCACAGTATTACATGAAATCGTCTGATGTCGTATTATTACGTGAAAGGAGAAAAAAGGTAATTTAAATTAAGTTTAAAATAAAGTTAATAAGTACCGCCATATTTTCGTTTTCACTCTCAACTATTTCCGAAATTTCTTCACGTGAGTTTTTTTACATTGCCTGAAGTAAAACCATCAACCAATAAGCACACACCTTGTTATTTGAAAGCAAGCATTATGCAGTAAATAAAATAAAATAATGTTAATGAAATACTAAGTAGGAAATTTAATAAGTAATTTAAAAAATTTAACAGAATTCAAGGCGTAGAAACACTCAGAAGCAAAAAAATTATGGATTCTTTCTAAAGTCGGAGCCAGCTCAGAATTATTAAAAATCTACCTTATAGATTTAGAGAAATGGATACATAATGTACATAAATACATTGAAATTTGGCACATATGTTTAGAAGCCCACATAGTACCACCCACATAGTCAGCCACACAGTACAGATGGTCGCATTGCGGTTTGCTTCGCTCACCGCAATACGACTCTGCTCGTGTTGCCACACGACGTGCGTCAGTGCACAGTGCGACAGGTGTCGTAATTTCAATTCGCCGTCATTGAATTCGAAATCCTCACCCCCTAGTTAGTCAAAAACGATACCCATATCAGTTTTTTGGTTGGGGGAGGGAGAGGGTACAGGGGGGCTGGGGGCGTGGGGGGTCACGGCATGGCGAGCGAAGGTCGCATTGCGGCGAGCGAAGTGAGCCGCGCTGCCCCGGGTTATAAGTGAGGGGGCCTTGGGGGGTTAATCGGGGGTTCACAGCACGGCTCGCTTCGCTCACCGAAATTCGCCGTCATCGAATTCGAAATCTCCACCCCCAAGTTAGTCCAAAACGATACCCATATCAGTATTTTGGTTGGGGGAGGGGTACAGGGGGGGCTGGGGGCATGGAGGGGTCACGGCACGGCTCGCTTTGCTCGCCGTGCCGTTTTTTGCGGTCGCATCGTGGCTCGCTTCGCTCGTCACGATGCTCGACCCGAAAAAAAAGGTCCAAAATAGGTCAATTTTTGGTTTTTCCTAAAAAAAGGTGGTCTGGGGGGCAAAGGGGAGCTAAATTTTTTCTCATTCAAAACCATTTGTCCTCTTCTACATGACTGTGAAAAAAAAATCTTCCAAGTCTATCCGTTTTGGAGATGGAAAAGGGGGGTCGAAAAAGAGGTTCAAAGGGGGTCAAATTTTTTTTTCTTCCAAAACGAAAAGATGCCCCCTATACGACCCCGCAATCAGTACCCCTCTATCGCGATGGCATCTGGTAGCACACTCAAAAGGGGGTTCTGGGGGGCAGGGTGGGGGCAAAATTTTTCATGCATTCAAAATTACTTGTTATTGTTACCGTTATACAAAAAAGTAAGCAATATGGCTCTGCGTAGGAGCCCCCACACTGAGGGGGTCCTGGGGGCAGGAGGGGCAAAATTTTCTACGCATTCAAAATCACTTGTCTCCCTCGATACAACCCCCATAAAAAAAATTCAGCAATATGGCTCCATGTAGGAGCCCCCCACTGGGGGGGGGGGGGGGTCTTGGGGGGGGCAAATCTCAAAGAGTCGGAATTTTCCCCAGGAGACTTTTAGATCGTATAGGGGATACGATTCCGTAAAAAAAAACATACCTCCCCATCCACCATCAAGGAGAACAATTATGTCAGTGAGTGAGTGGTAATTTAGCTTTATATAGTATAAATATAAATAAAAAAGAATATAAAAAAAATATAATGTATAGTTAAAAATATACATATTAACAGTTTATTCCATGTAAAATGTTAGGAAAGTTAAGCCGTAGGTTGAAGCTAGTAAGTATAACATTATTAATAACGTGAAGGTACCAACCTTTTTGCTCTTGCAATTTCTATGTTTGCTGCTTTTTTACGCTTTCGTTTTTGCCTATAAATAGCTTATTTTTATTTTCCATTACGTCTGAAATATGAATTGTTATAATATAACTACATTCTAAAAATATGTTTGCCATCAAAAATAACCATAAAATATTTTACTTACCAAAGTACCAAAATTTTTTAGATGCGCTATATGTCCGCTTTCCCTATACACACAACAAAGGTCAACTCAGGTTAGTCAGAGCGCCGAGCGACGTGACCACACTCTAGAAAGCCTCGCGGCGGACTGATTTGAATCGATTTTCGCGCAGCGTTTTATAGTAGTTTTAAAATATTTATAGAAAAATAATAGCAACAAAATCATAAAAATTTTAAATGTATGATTTTAAAAAAGATGCTCCGCTTTATAGGCTATTATTATATTAAATTAAATAAGGTATATCGGTAAAAACATAATTTAAAAATGTGCAATATTCGTAATATTTCACATTTTTTGAATTTTAATTTCTCATAGTAGGATACCAAAACCAAACATCTATCTAATGAACTTTTTAGCCAAGGATCTCATCAGTAGGTTATATATTTTTCTTAATTAGATATGTCAGTATTTTCTATTATTTTGAGCTTCGAAACTGATGCTGAAAGGGAAATTATGAAAACCTCTCACAAGTTATCTTGATAGAACGCGTACATACTATATTAATCGAAATATTTTATAGTCAAACTATTTGGACACTAAAATTTCCTAAAATTATTAGTAAATAACATATACTATAAGATAAGTGGTTCATGATATAAACGGGTTTGAAAAGTACTGTTTCTGCGCATTTTAGAAATAAACGCTCTTAATATGAATGTAATGTACATTATAGTATTTTATTGATTTAAATTTTAATAAAATATTTATTTACTTACCTATCGGTGTATTTATACTTAATTACGGTAAAATTACAGGGGTTGAAAAGCGCTTTCCATAAAAGCAATTATCTAGCACCACCAAATTGAAATTGCAATATCGATGCCCCAGGAAATGGTTGCCAGCGCGGGGTTTCACAATACAATACATTTATTCGTAACACCAAGTTATACGTCGAGTACAATAGTAGTAGTGGTTCTATAAAAACACTAGGTACTAACTTCTAAGTACACTAATCATTTATACACTCAAGAAATTCATAAAATAATTAATTATTGATTGCTTTATTTATTATATTTATTTACAATTGTAATATTATTTTTCACAAATGGGCAGTTCGTAAAACTCGTCAATAGAATAGAACGAGTTTTCAAAAAGCCATTTGCGTCTATCAATGTATGTCACTTCATCTATACCAATTAAGTCCGGAGGGATTTACCAGCTTACCTACCTACCTAACTAATCAGACGACATACGGGCGATAGCCACTCGTAAACAGAAACGAAGGTCAAGTCGGAGTGGTAAAAGTGCTTAAGAGGGGCGCCTCTTTTAAAAATCTCATAGTTTTAAATGTACCCGCGCTAACAGATCATGTCACAATGCGCGGTCGCATCGCGCGCCTGCGCCGCGACTCTGCCTCGCCTGTCATTATAATTGCGAATGTTTGGATGTTTGTAACCTCTTCTTGCCAAAACTACCAAACAGGGCAGCGGGCAAAAACTAGTTTCTTATAAATATGGAAGGATTTGTTTTCCATAGTTTGCAGTTGACGAGGGGCTGAACGAGTGTCCGAGCGGTGGAGGTTCTTTACGCCGATCATTTGTCACATTTTTGCACTCTCAGATTTTTTTACTGCTGTATAGTCTGTTTGTTATGTAGGCCGTAGGTCGTATATGTTAGTTCTTTGAATATGTAGAACTATTTGATAGTGACCGTTTTAGAGCAGTGCTCATAGTTGTAACAGGTCTATTTTGAACCTGGAATACCTATATAATATTACCTATTGGACCTGTTTAATTGATAGACGACCTCTGTGGCCCGGTGGGCGAAGGTTTACCTGTGACGTAGTTTTACCATATTTTGAGACATCTTGTAGAGTTAAAAGTAAGATGTGGAGTGTACACAAACACAATGAAAATTATTTTTTTGTTAAAAAAGGTACGCAAAAGATGTTGCAAAGAACTCTCACCTAAAAATATTTTTTTTGCTGTTAAAAAACAAACAAAAACCTCTATTAAATTGCTTCGTAAAATCAACAAGCTCGAACAATTTCTACCGCGAATCAATATTATTTTATTCAATGTTTCTTTTACATCCACCTTATTTAACCTCAATATCTATTCCATATCCAATACCGATCATATCTATTGAAATAATTCTATAAATATCTGACAAAATGATCTGAAATTGTTTTCTGCTGCGAAAAAATATGTCTCGGTCGCTAGGTCGGGACATCGATCAAAAATCCACAAGTCGCACAGAGTGGGATGTACGAAGATTCGGAGAAAAGCTTTTACGAACAAAATCAGGAGATGGTATTTCCGAAAAAAAGATATCGAGTATATTATTTCGATAACATTTTATTACCCGATACCTACCGTTTGAACAGTAAAGAAAAATAAAGCAATTTTAGCAAATCGCAAATTTATCCAATACTGCTACAACACTGGGCTTAAACTCTTTCTTATTTTTATTTTACAATGGCAAAATGGTCTGATGCCGTAAATATTAAATGCCACCAAATGTTACGAGTTAGAGCCCATATATGACACTTTGAACACAAAAATGTGGTGCACTCCTGGAATGCAGCGCTGCCACACCTTTGTTGTATTGTGTAACGGACAAAAACAAAGTTCTTTTGTTTCTATTCAAAATACCTCTTCTAAGCCACCAATAGGTGACCTCTCTGTTTCGTAGCTTGTTGTGATCCAGTTGAGCAGCTTACCGACCGGCCGCGTCATCTCTACTAACGACTAGATACACTCAGTCAGTACCGGCGTTAGGGTAGGGCGCGGTTGGGCGACCGCCCAGGGGCGCCGGACTTTAAGGGGCGCCGTTAAGCGGTGCCCCTTTATATTCCCATCTCTGTGAGCGAAAAAAAAAAAACGATGTGTTGGCAACACTAGAATGGAACGCAGTGCTCAATCCGTTCGGTCGGAGCACTACATACATACAGTTCATTTTACTGGGAATCCCCGACCACAGAGAAACACATTATCTATCTCTTTTTAACATTTTAGTTCAAAAGAGTTGGCGTTATTTTTGATGGAGCGGAACACAGCTCATTCTTATTCATTCAATCGGTGCACGCACTTAAAAACAGTTATCGCAATTACATATTTTAAAACAAACAGACGCAGTAATCAGGCGGTCCACGCTAAGTTACGAAGTGCATGTTTTTTACTTTTTGTCGCCGACTACAGAGTGACATAGGTTTTATCCAAAAAGTTGAAATACAAATAGTGTTTAAGTAGGTATTTGTTTTATGACGGATTATTTCACTAATTAGGTAAGTACAATTTTATTTTAACTATCTTTACTTATTATACTAAAGAGGTAACATTTGTTTGTTTGTTTATGTTATGTTTGGAGTGGGGTAATCTATTTAAAGTAAATTATATATTATAAAATATCTCTGGAACTGACTATATAATGTTGATGAAATTTTAACACGGAGATAATAAATGAATGTCGAGGAGGTACGGTCAAGTGTAAAAGTGGATGAACACTGTTCATTCGTAAGCCTTTGTGTTAAAGGTGAAAAGTGTCCACCGACTTTTGCATCTGACTGTACATAGAAGTCATTTTTTCGGGAACGAGTGGATGATCGTGATTTTTTTCATACAAATCTAAGCACTATCACGTAACACAAGCTTTTAAATATAACATTTCACAATTATTCCGCTGCCATGACAATATTACCTTACCTAGATTTTTCGATCGTAGTTCACGTGTATGCTAACGCTTTCCTGAATATAAAGCGTTTTTGGTCGTCCTCACTCAATAGCGTTATATTTAATTAATTTATAGAAATGATCGGACTTACGCAGATTTAATTTGTTGCAGATTTGATTAGTACAAAATGTCTGAACACGTTGATCCTTTCAAAAGAAAACCATCTGGGTCAAAATATAGAAAACGAAAAGCAGAAAAAGAGAAGGAATTTGAAAAAACAAAAAAGTTTATGAATATAGGCAAATATATCACAACAAAAAATCAAGACCTTAATGTGGCATCTACATCTGAAATACAAGCGAATGCATCGGTAGTGGAGTCTCTGTCTGACAAGTCAGATCAGTTAGCTGTTGAAGAGATTGTGGACGAAGTTTCCCGAAGTGAGGAGACAAGTTGTGTTACAATTACAGATGCTGCTCAGGATGACACTATTGGTGATGTACAACAAATACAAATTCTAGATGACGTTAGTTCTCTTGTTCCAAATATATCGGATCCAGCCACTTGGCCACTCACTCGAAATAGCAAAATTATTGATCATATAATAACTAATGGCCCAGTGCAAACTCACATTGATAATTATCCAAAGAATGATACAGGGCGACATTTCTCAAATTCTCATTTTACCAAAAAACTTGCAAACAATGAAATAATTCAGCGTCGTTGGTTAATATACTCAGTTTCTAAAAATCGAGTTTACTGTTTTTGTTGCCGGCTATTTGATAGCAGCTCAACGTCGAATTTAGCATCTGAAGGATATAACGACTGGAAACACTTATCAGAAATGTTAAAAGTTCATGAAAGTAGCACTTTTCATAAGAAGTTTTACCTCTCATGGATTGAGGCTGAACTAAGATTAAAAACGGGAAAAACAATAGATTGTCAAGAGCAACATTTGATTAGAAAGGAAACTACAAGGTGGAATAATATTTTGTCTAGATTAATGCATATTACACTGTATTTAGCTGAAAACAATATGGCGTTTAGAGGTACTTCCGACAAACTATATACGCCAAATAATGGAAAGTTCTTGGGTTTAGTACAACTACTAGCCAAATTTGATCCAGTTATGGAGGAGCACTTGCGATTAGCTGTAAAGGGTGATGTTTCTGACCACTACTGCGGAAAAGACATTCAAAATGAATTAATAGAGCTGATGGGTGAAAAAGTGAAGTCAGAAATCATATCACGTGCAAAGAAATCGAAATATTATTCTATTATAGCTGACTGTACTCCGGACATTAGTCATATAGAACAGCTTTCACTGACAATACGATTTGTTGATTTATCATCAGATGTCGATAAAATATCAGTAAAAGAGCATTTCATAGAATTTATACCTGTTAATGAGTCGACTGGTGAAAGGCTGACTGAAGTTATTATTGATATTTTAAATAAATACGGACTGGAATTGAACGATTGTAGAGGTCAGGGCTATGACAACGGAGCAAACATGAAAGGAAAAAATATTGGAGTTCAAAGGAGAATTCTGGACATAAATCCTTTAGCTGTATATGTACCGTGTGGTTGTCATAGCTACAATCTCGTACTATGCGATGCCGCTAAGTCATCTGTAAAATCTGTCACTTTGTTTGGAGTACTTCAGAGGTTGTTTACGTTGTTTTCAGCTTCTGTTCATCGATGGAAAATTCTGACCGATCACTTGGGATTGTACACTATAAAAAAACTCAGTGACACGCGTTGGGAAGCAAGAATAGGCAGTGTTAAAGCAGTCCGTTATCAAATTAGCGCCGTCCATGACGCTTTAATCACTTTGGCTATTGAAACTCAGCAAACTGATGTTCAAGTCTCTCATGAGGCTACTACTCTAGCCGAACAGCTAAAAGATTTCGGCTTCATAGTTTCATTGGTTGTCTGGTATGACATACTTTTTCAAATTAATGTCGTTAGTAAATCTCTACAATCAACAGACATGGATCTCGGTAAATGCACAGACATGTTGAAAAAATGCTGCAATTTCTTGGAAGAATATAGAAATACAGGCTTTAAAAGCGCCATTTTAACTGCGAAGGAATTGGCTGAAGAGTTAGAAATAGAACCTGTGTTTAGAGCGACAACAAGAATTCGACGTGTTAAGCGCCAAGCTGGTGAAACTGCCCAAGATGAGCCTATAACTTCTCCAGAAAAAAAATTTGAGGTTGAATTTTTCAACTGTCTTTTGGACACGACCTTAACTTCACTCAACGAAAGATTTGAACAGTTATGTGAGTACTCGGAATCTTGGTCTTTTTTGTACAATTTAAAACAGATTCCAGAAAAACACGACCTTATCAAACTCTGTAGTGATCTTCAATTGAAATTAAATGTAAATTCCAAATCAGATATAGATGGATGTATGTTGTGCGATGAACTCGTAAGTCTGAAATCGTTTTTGCCTGATCAGAAAGTGGTTACTCCTGTTTTTGTTTTAAATTTTATCAAAGACCGCAACTTACAAGAACTATATCCAAATGTTTGGATAGCATTACGAATATTATTAACTATTCCCGTAACGGTTGCTAGTGGAGAGAGGAGTTTTTCTAAGCTTAAGCTGATAAAAACCTATCTGCGATCGACAATATCTCAATCTAGATTGACAAACTTGGCAACTTTGTCAATCGAAAATGAAATTGCTGAAAACATCGACTTTGATAACTTAATAAAAGAGTTCGCTGATAGAAAGGCTAGAAAAGTAAAATTTTATTAGTTTTTTTAATAAATGTTTATTTCTTTTCATAAATGGTTATTTCATTATTATCCTTCGCCTTTTTTCGTATGGGTTTGAATTGCAGTTAGGGGGCGCCGTAGAAATCTCGCCCAGGGCGCTGGTAGTACTAAAACCGGCACTGCACTCAGTCCCCGATAATAGTATAGATACGGGTAATACGGAAACTGACGTATTTTCCCGCAGCTCTCTATTTTTAAATCGAGCTTTTTAGGAAGGAAACGGGAATCAATGATAGGTTAAATAATGTTTACGCCTATTACGTCCATATAGAAGTGGACATAAATCTGCGATATATTATTATCTAGTGTTAGAAAGAAAATATCCCTCTATGACTACTCTTAACGAACAATCTTAACGAATGTGAATTAAAATCGAAATTTGAAGCGTATGAAGTAGAACCGTATGGTTTTCCTATCTAAGAGAAAGTCGGACTTGTATCTAGTCTAGTTTCTGTATTTTAAAAAAGAGAACGTTGTAAACAATCCTCAATTATTCATACATACATGTGAAAAAATAAGAAAACCAATATGTTGGTATGTTAGTGACAGTCAAACTCCCTCGTAATGGAAAATGCTTTATTTTTTTACAAGGTCGTCGCTGTTTGGAAACTTCTCGTCCTCGTCTCAGCAATAACGGTCAATAACCATCCAATTTTGTTCCAAAATAATATCTCCGTCAAGCACCCAGCAGCCAGCGCCGTACCACTCGATACCTATGAATTCGTAATAAACACAGATCAGCAATCGATGTCCGAACGCACCGAGCGGATAATGTATGCATCTACTCGTATGACTACGAGTATATCAATGAGCAAGAAACAATTAATTATAAAATGTTGCCTACGCCTATGCATACATAGACGTAGGCAACATTGTATGTAGATATACAGAGGTTCTTTGCCAATAGGTAAAATAGGTATTATGGTTCGCAGTTAATCCTTTCACATTCATAATGAAGGTGACGTGATGTCGGTACTTTCAGTGAAAAATATTTGTGCAACTGGTACCTACTATATTTGTAGGGATGAGATGATGTGTTAGGCACGAGACACAGACTAAACGAATACTGTCAGGTGAAATGTTGTACATGGGAAGATTTGGATTAAATTTTTTTCTATCTAAAGAAGCCTATACTTTATTAGGTAGTTGCGGGCTGAAGTCTCCTAAAAAATAACCTTCAGAAGCCAAAAATAAAATATCATAAATTTGGTCCCAAACATTTATTGAACAGTCTACCCCCACGTGCCGCCAGTAAATAACGTCGCCTACCAACACAACTCCTAATTGCTAATTAGAGTTCTGATGGTAATTACGAATATAAGTATTTCTGCACCTAATTAAAATGGCTTGGCAAAGAGCTATGTGCAGAGAATATTGTTGTGTAACCGGCTTTTCGGTATTACAAGACATACCGTTTGAATTTACCGTTTTGTATACCTGGATAGACATTACAGGCTTCTTAGTATCCTGAAAACTTATTCAAAACCGCAGTTAGAAGCTCGTTTACAAATAAAATGTAAGCAATAAGTTGTGTATTAGTCAGCTACTATGACGACCGATGTGGCGCGGTGGGCGAAGGTCCGCCTGCGACGCAGGAGGTTGCGGGTTCGATTCCCGCCTCGGAACAAATGTGTGTACGATCTGCAGATATTTGTTTCGGGTGTTCTGGTCGTTTTATATGTATAATAAAAATATCTATCTATGTAATGTATTGTATTATGTATATCAGTTATCTAGTACCCATAACACAAGATCTGCTTACCATGGGGCTAGATAATGCTGTGTGTATTGTCCAGCATTATTTATTTATTATTTATTTATTTATTACTATCCGTGACACTTGGGGGCTCGATGAGTACTGTCTACAACCTGTCCAACATGTGTATGTAATGTTGGACAGGTTGAAATAACTATTATAAAATCTGTCACTTAATAAAAATGTATACAGGCAGGTAAATAATATGTATTCTATATAATTGATCGCAGAGGTCTTTAATATCTGTCACACCGTGAGTGTGATATCGGTTATACAGCGTGCTCCGTAACAGCCGGAGATCCGCCGCCGCGGCCGGAAATGAAACGACGAGACAAGCACCCTGTATAGCCGTTAATATATTACATAACACTATTTACAGCGTTTGTAATATCTGAGGAGGGTTTAGTTGAGAATCATGAGAAAGATACTAGAAACCATGTCTAGCTTTAAACTTATATAATATTTTTGGTGATTTCTATTAAACTTTTCATTGACACTCGTAGATATTTAGCAACCTAGTTAATCATACATTATCTGTAGAACAGTACAGTAACCTCCTATAATGACAGTTATTTTCCAAAGTATTTTGTCGGTGGCTGTAACTACAATGCCTACGCTTCCATCGCCGCTTCAAACTAAGTAGTCAACTTATCACATGAGCAAGTTTCAACCAAAAAGCCAAGTTTGTCCTAAAGTCTAAAGTTTGAAATGTGATTGAGCCGGCATGCGGCTCGTCGCTGTGTCGGCTAAATTACTTTTATGTTAAGATCCTAGGTTTGATACTGATATTTACTAAAAAACAATATGAAATTTTGGAAATCTTAGGGAACGTGAAAAACTGTTGATAGAATACTTGTCTTGAAAAAGTCATTCATAATACTAGAAGATATAGTAAATTTAGAGTAAATTTCCTCTATTTAGTAAACATTTTATAAGTGTTAGTTCTACCCGACTGGGCAAAAAGGAGGGCTATTTAGCATAGATTCGTATACATCATACATAATTTCACTTTTCTACTACGCAGAAACTATGAACAGAACAGATACGGAACAAAAGTCCCCTTATGTACGTATCAGGCCCAGGACAGTGGACTATGGAATATGACTGGACACGAATAAAGGTATTATCTACTAAAGTATTTTACATTAACCGATTTCATATCATTCGAATACATCCGACAGAGAACCAAGGTTATCGACATAGCTCAAAGAATTAGCAAGCTGAAGTGGCAGTGGGCCGGCCATATCTCGCGAAGAACCGACGGCAGCTGGGGCAAACGTGTTCTTGAGTGGAGACCACGACTCGGTAAACGTAGTGTAGGACGCCCTACGACCAGGTGGGATGACGACCTGCGAAAGACTGCAGGTAGATGCTGGATGCGGCAAGCTGAAGACAGGGCGCTATGGCGCTCATTGGGGGAGGCTTATGTCCAGCAGTGGACTGCTATAGGCTGATGATGATGATGATGATGATGATGATGATTTCATATCTATCATAACAGCTTTATCGTAATTCATCATACGTACATAGCTAACAACAATACAATGCGTACACACAGGTGCAACACCCTCCTTATTATAGAGAGCTACAAATACCAGACAGAATTTATAAAACTAAACCAATTATTGATGGGTGCCTCGACTAGACCGTCAAACGTCCAGTAGTCAATGCTCCTTCCGTCATTCAACTGTGATCTCTTTGATACATACACATCAGGTAAGCGGCTTTATGTTTCTTCTTTATTATTATTAAATCTTAAACTGGACCGGCCGGGTTTACGCATTTCATGGCTTTCAGGGAAATGTAGGTTTTCCTATATACGTTTTTTTAAATATGTAATGGGATTTTTAACATAAAATAATGGAAAACTGGTGAAAAATTAAATTGCTTTTTTTGTTGTTAATTATTTTTATTTAGTGCAAAAAGAACCGAGGCCTTTCCCTCTTCTGGCTGCTTAATCGATTTCGGGCTGCTCTGCTCATGGCAATAAGTAGCAGGAAATCTGTGATAGTGAGAATGCTACTTTATGAGTATAGCAATCAAATAATCGGATATAATATCGGCGACATGAGCCTCCTCTGAGACAATAATCTCTGTAATTGGTTCTTGGAGCAATTCACTATATCGGTCAACATTGTGTTCACTGACCGAGAGTGGTAACGTTAGTCTGTTCTGAATAAATATTCATATCTTATGGAATTAGCTTATATTTTATTTTATCTAGGGTTGTAATTTCGTTTCATAATTTCGCTAGAAATATTTACTTCGTTTCGTGGTCTGAACGATGACTTGTAATAATTTGAAATAAGTTATTTATACATTTGGTTTGTTATAAAAGAACTATGTGGCTTAAGATAATTTTATTAGCGTCTCTCATTGTGATTCAACTTAATTATTGTGCCAATCACTGTCCTCAATGGTTCGGTTAGGTTAGGTTACAACCATCGAGCAGTGTGCCGAGTGATGGCTGATGATGCTGACTGCACAGCCAGCTCTGCAGTCCCACGCCGCTGCGGGCTGTAGCTAGTTTTATTTCTCGATATATTGGCAAGTCATAATAATACATTGAGTCATAAATAAGGATCGACATCGCCCTTCTCGAGGATTTCCTTTTACGGTTCATTTAACTGTTGCTCTGAAGTAGGAGTAGGGTGGATAGAGTAAGCGGGAGCGGAGTATGGAAGGTTAGCTATTTAGATAGTAACTACCTGTAATGAAACTTTTTTTTTCAACTCATCCCGGCGAGCTTTTTGTATTTTTAGTTTTTTTCTGCTTTATTGAAAACTTATTTTTGAGGTTGGAGGCATACACTTTACGTTATCTTCGCCCTTTAGCCATTGCTTAGAAATGTGTATTTATAAACATATGGAAATCAACATTTTTTTGTTTTATTAATTTAACTTTGACTATCAGGCGTAGACCGACGTAGAGGGTGTTGTGTTTGGATTCTCATAACATGAATATAAAGTCCGTGTATATCTGACTGATGTCCATTATCGGTCAATCCGAGTACTCGAGAACTAGAGTTGTGCCTAACAGAGGGTAATTCTAGATAATCTCTCTAGAATTACCCTCTACGTCGGTCTACGCCGTAGCCGCGTCCTACGTAAAATACTGCTTCTACGATACCGCGGGGAATAAAATCATAATTAGCCAAAACGTCGTAGTAGTACAAGTATTTGTGATGCTCAATGCTAATCAAAGAGATGAATATAAAGATTGTTTGTTCTATTTTAAAACAATTTAAATTTTTCGGGACTATAATGTAACATTTCTTAAATCGCTATCTCTTATAACCCTGTCTCTACATTACAATCTAACATTAAGTGCCCTCTCATTGGCGACATATTTCACAGCGGGTTTATAATATCTATTCACCGTATTCTCAAATATTCCTCTCAGACTTGACTACGTATTCAGTGGACTCATATTTTTGACAAGTTTAGAAACAATGCGGGCAAATGATTAAAGTTGGTTTTGTTTCACGTGGCCTATGTTAGCTCGCACTAAATTATGCCATGTTGTTATTTAGGATCTAAGAGGCATCACTGTGTACAATGTACAGTATTGAGAATCGTTTGCATATTTTGCAAAGTTTAAGGAATTTCTTATACTTTACCTAAATATAAGAAATTCCTTAAACTTTGCAGGTTTTCAGTTAAGTCATAATATTCAGAGAAGTATACGGATTAATATAAAGTTAGTGGGTAATGTTATACACCCCGTGTGGAAGCAACTCTGTTGCAAATATTGTCTTTCCCAAAAACTGGTCACGCCATAACCCTTAATCCGTTCCCGGACAGGCCTGTAACTGTCGAACCCATATCAGTAACAACTAATAAAAGGTCCGCGGGCCATAATCAAGACACGATCCTAATTTACCCCGAGACTCGCCCGAGCCCGAGCGGGCCGAACAGTTTTATCTAACCCATAAGACCACTACGGACGTAATTCTGTTAAAAACATACCTACAGCGAGGTTACGGCATCGATCGAGGAAATAATAATAAATTCTATATAGGGATAACTGCTTACCTGGTAAAACAAAGCCAATAATGTTATTGGAGTTGTTAAGGATTGTGTGAGTGCTGGGATATCGTAATTTCTAACCTTTAACTGGTGACGTGACATTTGTGTAACGTAAGTGGAGACGTTAGGCCTGACAGGCCTCGGATGAATGTACGTATAATTCAAGCTGTATAAATGAATGACTGTAGCCTACCTATTTGTGTTAATATGGATATTTAGTATGAAATAAAACAATTATGTGTATTCTAACTATCACTATTATTTAAAAACAAGACGTATCAAAATTAGCTCTCGTATATCGCTAGAGAAAGTTAATCTAAAGGCGATGGCTACACATAGCATAGGGTATCATCCTCGGGTTCACAATATGATACACTCAAAGATGGTATCCGCCAGGTGTAGAGATTATTGCAAAGAAAAATGAAAGAAATAAAACCAGGCTATTGTGATGGATGGATGGACTGGGTAATCGGGCTATTGGGAAGAATACGAACGTCTGCTATAAACAAGTCAATCATAATGTTAAGAACAGTGGCAGATGGTGGCTTGCCGAATGCTGGATGGGTTCCTTAAAAAGCCGAAGTAAATTACCTGAGAGAAACAACATCGGCGCAAACGACTGAGAATGGAAACACATTGGGACGATTATAAGACAAAAATAGTTTTCGTCAGTACCTACCTGCCTGTGCCGGGAGTAGTTTCTATAATGATTTTTTCATATCCTCAATTATTTGTCTAAAAACTTGATTTTTATATAATTAATAGGTAAACATTCACAGAAGAAACATATTGGGACGATTTTAAGACAAATATAGTTTTCGTCAGTACCTACCTGCCCGTGCTGGGAGTAGTTTCTGTAATTATTTTTTCATATCCTAAATTCTTTGTCAAAACTTGATATTTATATGATTAATAGGTAAACATTCACAATGGAAACACATTGGGACGAATATAAGACAAAAATTGTTTTTGTCAGTACCAACCTGCCTGTGCCGGGTGTAGTTTTTATAATGATTTTTTCGTATCTTCAATTCTTTGTCAACACTTGTATTTTATATGATTAATAGGTAAACATTCACAGAGGAAACATATTGGGACGATTTTAAGACAAAAATAGTTTTCTTCAGTACCTACCTGCCCGTGCTGGGAGTAGTTTCTGTAATTATTTTTTCATATCCTAAATTCTTTGTCAATTTTTTTTTATATGTTGTTGTTTTTTTATATGGTATTTTATATTTGATTTTTATATGATTAACCCGCAGGGCAACTTGTGGCGAGCTGTTCGTGAGTAGCGACACCACGGGTATCGAGTGCTCATGGTAAATGAGAGACATAATAATCATTTATTTCAGACCATAGAAAAGTAACAGATCTTAATTAACTTATTCTATGGTCCATAGTAATATATACCTTGAAACTAGCATACATAAAATATAAAAGGTCTAAATTAATAATAACACGCTTTTTTTTTATTACGCCGTCAGCGTGTAGATGTCGTAATCAGGGTGTCAGATGGCGTCGGTGCACGGCGCGGGTGGTGCAGCGGTGTCCCGTTGCAGGCGGCCAGTGAACCTTCGGAACTTGACACGCTTCGGCCAAAACTCTGCGCTTAAGAACGTCGAGAGATGATGAGTTGGTACTCTCACCATAAATTAATTGAAGCTCACATTATGGCGAGAGTTCAGCTTCTAGACGCGCATCGTGAACCCGGTCTTCGTGTGTAGGTTCTCCTCCACACCCATGGCCTCCACACAAAAGTGAACGCGTGAGACGTAAAGCTGGGTAGTTGGTACCTCCGCTCGGAAACCAGTATTCATGTCTTTCGGCCCAGTACAACACTGGTTGCGGCTGGTGGGCTTACGGCTCTTGCGAACCACCACGGTGAATCGGTCCGCGTCACAGGGCCCCTTCGCAAGAGCCGGCGCAGCCCCGGTACTACGTGATGGTTCACAGGACTGTTTTTTTTTCCTTTTCTTTTAGAGCGCTCCGTAGGCAGCGGGCACGCAGCGGGCGCGGTGCAGTGCGCAGCATTGTCGGCAGCGGCGGCGGTGGCTGCGGCGACGGAAGCGTAAGGTTCCTCGCGCGGGGACGCGGGGAGCGGGCGGGGCGACCGCAAAGTATTCGCTGCAGCCGCGGCCGGCGACACGTCCAATATCGCTGACTCTGCCAATGACTCCAACATACTTTGCGCACCTCGATGCATGTTGACGAAGTCGAACGAAGTCTTTGGTGACCTAGTTTGCGTGGCTGCACGCAATGATGCAACCTCGGAGCGAAGGTCACTGATGGAGACTTCTGACGCTTCCAACTTCATCTTCATTTCAACTAGACTAGCTTTCAGGTGACATCCTTTAGCGGTCTAGTTACATCGACGTGGTCGAACGTCACGGGAGGCGGGGGGCAGCTTATGCAAGTCCTTCGCGGCGTAGAGATATCTCTGTAAAAATTAAGATTTAGAGGAAACTTTGCCATTTTTTTTCTATGGAGTCAAGTTTAGTCAATCGTGTTTCGGCTCCTATAACATACTAACTAATATCCTAAACTTTTGATCTTCATCAAAATATATTCGAAAAATAGTGGTTTTGTTCCCTTAAAATTATAATAATAATAAATAAATAATAATGCTGGACAATTCATTATTATCTAGCCCCATGGTAAGCAGAGCTTGTTTTATGGGTACTAGATAACTGATATACATAATACAATACATTACATAGATAGATATTTTTTATTATACATAGTAAACGACCAGAGCACCCGGAACAAATATCTGCAGATCGTACACACAATTGTTCCGAGGCGGGAATCGAATCCGCAACCTTCAGCGTCGCAGGCGGACCTTCGCCCACCGCGCCACATCAATCGTCAAATTGATAATCCGTTAAGTCACAACGTGGATTTTGGGACTCATTTCACCTTAAAGTTAAAACCATACAACATAATGTATTACTTTCCATCTGAATTTAAGAAAAATTAACAAAAAAGGCACGTCATTTAATCGAAATGAGCATTTTAGCTTTGCCTGGGCTTAGAATGTCGAGAGCTGTTGGAAATAACTCAGCACAAGCCGGGGGCAGCGCCTAGTGCACTGAGAGTGGATGTAGTAAAGGGAATGCTATATGAGCTGCATCTCTTGAGAATGAGGAGAGGGTTAGGCTGTGTCTACAGTGATATGTACGAGGCGGGTGCACCACATGCCTCGCTCTAGAGCTTTTTTTGTGTTTTATTGAATAGAATGGAGCGGGACGGATACAACATTGAGCGAACATAACATGAAATTTAATTTTTAAATGTTACGAAAATTTTGCCAGTATGGAATGGAGTAAAAATATATGAAGTAAAAACCACCTAATGGAGTAAAAACCTGGTGCAATCGAATTGAATCAAAAAACATGATTATCCCAAAGTCCATGAAAATATGTATATGGCTTCGCGGCTTTAAAGAAGCTTCGCTCTCTCGGCGCAGCACTCTGCTAAAATCTCTCAGGTATTTCGTCTTTTAGATCAAATCACGATCCGAGGAGGACTCTTATGCGAATTCAGCTTCATATTCTTTGAACTGATTTTCTATAATATTTGTGGTCAAACAACCTGAACTTTTTTGTTGGTAGTTTGTTGTAGTAATAGTTATATTAAATTCATTTTTCAATAAGAGCATTCGCATCTAAATATTGAATCCAAATCAATTTAGTCCATTTATCGCGTTAAACAAGCAATCTAAGTCAATACAAACGCTCTGAATCTTACATTGAAAGTTAAACTTGGTGAATACTCCCAAGGGACAGGGGAGTCCCTATTTTCCGCCGAATGAACCCGGTGGATAAACTGCTGGAGCCTCTGACGACCTCATTAGAACTTCGCCTTGCGCTGGATTTTAAGAATGGTCTAATCTGGTTTGGCTCTAGTAGGCCATCTCTGAGTGATACAAAATCTAATTTATTATTTGTTTTAGTAGTAGTGCTAAGTAACTACACTTGTTTATTTTAATAAAGAGTAACTTGGTTGTATAAGTGTTATTTTTATTCTCTAGTATTCCGATTTGAAACGAGCCTGACTCTGACGTACAGTCAATCCAACGGCTTGCTAATTTGTTTCAAAATGTTAAACAGAAAGATGCTGGAGTCCCCCTTACACACTGCCTGGGGTGTAAGAGGGACTCCATCATCGTCTCCCAAGCAAAGTTAACCTGCACGTGGCACACCCTGCTAGACAACCAATTATCTGGTGAAAATATCTAACAACCTTCATAATTTGATACCTCAGATTTTTTACAATTATTTTCCATTACTTGATAGTAGCAGAAAAGTGTCTAAGCAGACAAATATTACTATAATAAAAAAATATCATCATTAAAAAGAGAAAAAATTTATGCAAGTTAAAGTAAGATATTATGGCGATTCTGAGATGTTTATACCCTGTGAGATCTGCAGGTAACCAGGTCAATTATCTACTATTATCTTACAAACTCCGCAGGTGCCGGGAGTTTGTAAGATAATAGTATGATGAACTGAAAACCGACACACACGGGGGGTGATTGCGACTAGCACACTAAACTGAATTTAAATTTAACATTAATGCGCTATCAATTCAATTCAATTCAATTTATTTAATTCAGCTTCACAAAATACATGTTACAGCCATTGAGAGTTAAGTGTTAGAGTACGTACATATGTAATTTAAAAACTAAAAATAAAAACATTTTTATTGGAAGGGACACATCCTGCGTTTACAGACGCATGGCATTATGAATGTGCACCAGTGCTTCATAAAAGCGCAGTCCGTGTCCAGTCTTCCAGCTATAACGTTCAGATAGCTACCGGTGCCGCCCCTCACCCGGCGCATCAGGGATGCTGTTCTCTTGCGGATGATTGCGTAAAAGTCATCAACGCGGGACTCTGCAAATATCCCGGACGCGCTACAGAAGCGGGTCAGTCCCAGTAGCACTCTGAACGCGTTATTATACTGGACGCGCAGGGCATTCCAGCATTTCATAAAAAGATTGGCAGTACGCTCTAAACAAACTTAATTTAATTAACTGCTCTCGAAAATGCCCCGCGCTCCCTTTCTATATCTAGGTCATCTGAGAGAGTCTCGGAGACCCACTGGCCCAGATACTTGAACTCGGCTACCTTCTTCAGTTCAGTGCCTGCCAGCGAAACTGATGGGACTGCGGAATACGTCTTTGCTCCAGCTTTAAAAACCATCAGCTCGCTTTTGCTGGCGTTGTATCTGAGCCCATGAGCCTCCGCATAACTCTCGCAGATTTTTAACAATTTCCGGAGGGCACTGATCGATGGGCTCAGCAGCACCATGTCATCGGCGTAGGTAATGTTGTTTACAGTCTGGCCATCAATTGAACAGCCTATACCAGTGTCATCGACTCGATTGAGTAATCGTTCCAATTTTGGATAAAGTTTGGTAGAACACCACTACCATTTACCTATATATTCTGCGTATGGAATAATTTTCTATACCTAAGCAAAGATGTTTACAGATATATACGTCTGTGTTGCTGGTAGAAAAATGACACATTTTCCGAGAGAACCTATTAGGCTATAAATTTAGTTTGTGTGTCCAGCATGTATAACAGTATGCTGGACTTGCGCTTATGATCGTTACTTTTGTCTTATAGATAGCAATCTTTTTGCATTACGCACTTATAGATAGATAAGAATAATCCAGAGCTGTTTAATAAACCTTCGGATTTCGTTATCCGCAACAGGCGTGACAACCAGAAAGTCTGTTTACCAAATAGAAATACCACAATGATGAGCAATAGTATCTTTGGTATGGCCCCGTCTATATATAACAAACTACCAAAGTGCATAAGACTATTGCCGAGATTGGAGTTCCAAAGAAAACTTAAAACTATACTTTCTAGCAAATGTTACTATACCATTAATGAATTTATTACTGACAAAGATTTAACCACTCCATGACATTCGTTATTTTTAAGTCTGACTTTTGTTTTAAAATCAATTCTTATTATCTGTTTTACTCCTATCTACACTTTTTTTTAATTTAAATTATATCTATACAATTTAATTTAAATTCATTATACACAAATTGTAAATCTGACTTGATTGCACACTTAACGGTAGAAATACATTGAGTCACATTTATGCCTCAACACCTGTATACACTACACATGTATTTCATGCAATAAAATATACTTTACTTTACTTTACTTTACTTTACTTTACTAAGAACAACATCTCTTATTACAATACAACCCACTCACTAGAATGGCGCGTCAGTACAATGAGCTGCCCATAAAAAATACCTAATTGATTTTGACATTTTCAATCCTAGAATGATCCACTCCACTTGAACATTTCTTCGAACAAAATCCCTCGACTATTTTAAATAAATCTTTAATCCGATAATCTTTCAATGGGTTCGGAAAAGTAATTAATTCGTAACATTCACAGGAACTCGGTTTGATGAAGGTTATTGACGATAGGTATTGTCAGCTCTTCAGGATATTGCTTTCATTTGAGATCATAGCGGTGCTAGGATTGATCTTTTTCGAAAAACCATTATGAAAGTCTAGTGTATCCTTTAGACAATCTGTAAATTATATTTACCTATCAAATAATTTTAGACCGAATAGATATAAAAACAAATTAACTGTAATCTATGTACATTTATGAGTTCGGAGCATTATTTCTTCATCATTGTACAAAAAGTGCATTGTTAGTGGGAGCGGAATCGTATTAGGACTTAATGAATGAATTCCTCAAAACAACGCCATTCCTGCTTATAAGCACGATAACTAGCAGAGTTCTCGTCGTATTTCTGATTATTTATTTTTCCTTTACCTCATATCAATATTCCTAAGTACTATCCTACTGCATAAGATATTTACAAAACTCCCTAATATAAGATATATCTAAAAATCCCAGCGGTCTAACAAAGCGTTGTCGACGGGCTGGAAACTAAGTTATATTAGTTAGTACCTATCTAATGTACCTTCTCTGGAGCTTCTTTTCAGGAAATGAGTTCTAAATGACACTTTTTTTTCAAATTTGATTTTCTGTGTTGTTTGATATTGACAATAAGTTAATAAATAATAATAATTATATTGAATTATATTGAATTATATTGAATAATATTAATTAATAATAATAATATTGACTTATTGGTCTCGAAGAAAAATAATAATGTTTAAGGGCTTTATAGTAACTAAAGATGGTTTGTTACAATAAAAGTCTGACATAGTCGTAAAAGACTAAAGAAAACAAATATTATTTACTTTTCCAGTCAAACAAAACGCATTTCGCTTCCTTTCTAACATTTACAGCAGGTAGACATTTTATAACAAGACCTTTTTCCTCAATGATTTGAACTCGCTTTACAAACAACACAGACGTGAAACCAATAAGCGACGGGATTTAATGAAAAAATAAAACGATTCGATATTAATATCGTAAGATATCGTTTCTATCGGCCGACGACGGCCCCTGCGCGGAGAGAATGCCAAAGACGCTGGGACGGTGGTACTGTGGACACGGACGGGTTTTTCTAAAGCTTGTCATAATTCATTTATTTGTTTGTGAACATAATTAATTTATTGACGACCGATGTGGCGCGGTGGACGAAGGTCCGCCTGCGACGCAGGAGGTTGCGGGTTCGATTCCCGCCTCGGAACAATTGTGTGCACGATCTGCAGATATTTGTTCCGAGTGTTCTGGTCGTTTTCTATGTATAATAAAAAATATCTATCTATGTAATGTATTGTATTATGTATATCAGTTATCTAGTACCTACCCATAACACAAGCTTTGCTTACCATGGGGCTAGATAATGCCGTGTGAATTGTCCAGCATTATTATTATTATTATTTTTCATCACCACACACTATGTTTGGTGGCTGAGACCGCGGACAGCAAGCTTGAGGTGAAGCTTTATCGTCAAGTTACCGAAGCTATCACAATCGCGTTCCCAGAATACCTCCGTACAAAGTTATTGTATAAGTTATCTCACGCGTGATTGGCGGCAAGCCGGAACAATATATGAAATTATCGTCGAGAATACTAATCACTGATTAGCTTAATCCGGGATGTCGACATCGACCCCGGGGGAAGTTTGCACGAAGAAAAAAGAACTTGCGCTTTGTTTCGCTAATATTAGAAATAGCCACGGCTTACTTGGGGCTAGATGCTGCTGTGTGGACTGTTCAGGATTATTTGTTTATCTGTTTTATTATTGGTGATACGGATTGCACTTTATTACTCATGTTACAAGCAAAAGATTTTCTGATAAGTCAGTCACTGTGGTTTTTTGTGAAAGTTGGCTTCAAAACACTACCTACTGTATTCACTAAAAAAAAATTCAGAAAGCATTAATTAAAAACTACATTTTAGAAGAACAACCAAAACAAGTTTCAATGAAGCTGAACGTTTGACTTGGTATTTTAAACTCCAGATAAACGATTTAATAACAAATATGAAGTAGCATTTGAACTCGGAGTAGGAAATAAAGTCGTTTCAAACTCGTATTTGCAGTCGCCTTCATCTCAAGAGAATAATCACGCGCCTCCAGCCCGATCCTAAATTTTAATTATGCTTTTGTTAACTTTGATTAGTACTTATGGTTGTCCTTTGTCCTTCTTAGATAGTCTGTTACAGCGTTATTAAGGAGGACCTGCTTTGCGAAGTGCGTGGGAAGCTAACAAAAGTATATAATGAAGAAATTACTAATTATTTAACAACCATTGCATTCATTGTCAATTTGTAGGTCTTACAACTACGTGCATCCGCTTAGAGCATCACACGTGAACTGTTGTCGGTTTGAACGAACCGCGGCAATGAATGCGTGAATAAATTGCATGAATTAATAATATATAAGTAATATATTTAAGGTTTTTAAACACAATTCGATTATGATCTAATTGTGGTTAAAGATTAAATATAACTATCTCCATATCTGAAATTAATAAGTACATATTATTATAATCATAAGCAGTTTCTGCTGAGCCTGGCGAGCAGCCAACTGAGGGATACATTAAAACGCGATGTTCTTAGCGATGTGTTTTAAATTACCGAATATATTGTATACCACCAGGCTGATTATGTAAAAGCAACAGCAACAGCGACGCGACCGCGACCGCTCCGCGACCGGTTGCAAAGTGTCACTATATTTGATGGAAAAATGTTATTGCTTTAAAAAAAGGTTTATGTCAAAGGCTTTGCTCACGTAAACGAATACCATTATCGTCTTCACGCTCGCCCTTGGGCACGCTCCTTGGGGTCGCTTCGCAGGACGAGGAGGAGGGATACGTCCATGTGCGTCATAGGCAGTGAAAGTGTTGGTATATCTCATTCACAGCTCAATTACTGCGAACCGAAAGGGTGCAACTTGAAATCGTTCTAAAAACAACTAACTAACTCTCGAAAAAATGTGGCTAGCCCCGAAATTTTCCGAATAAAATGTCGCGAAAACCGTTTATTTTAATATTTTTTGCTGGAAAATTTTCAGTGAAATTCACTGAACCAACTCGTTACGTTTGGCTTAACTCATTACTCGAAGTTTTAAGTTATTTTTCGGGCGAGTGATCGCGTGGACAGTATGTTCACGCGGAGGGAGGTTTTTAGTCTATCGAACTCAAGTTAAAAACAAATTGAAGGCTAACATAGGGATGGTACAATCTGTTTCATGTTATGCGAATTTTATTCAGCAATCGAAGATGATTTTGTATATCTCCAGTGTATAGGTAGTACCTTCATAATTATGTTTCCCTACCGACTAACACAAGCTCTGTGTACGATTTATGTATAAACCACACATTTTGACGACCGATGTGGCGCAGTGGGCGAAGATCCGCCTGCGACGCAGGAGGTTGCGTGTTCGATTCCCGCCTCGGAACAATTATGTGTACGATCTGCAGATATTTGTTCCGGGTGTTCTGGTCGTTTTCTATGTATAATAAAAAATATCTATCTATTTAATGTATTGTATTATGTATATCAGTTATCTAGTACCCATAACACAAGCTCTGCTTACCATGGGGCTAGATAATGCTGTGTGAATTGTCCAGCATTATTTATTTATTTATTTGCACTTCTGCAAGCGGTGCTTTTTTACCTAGCTAAGCTTGGTCAGCTCAGTACGCGTTCGACCGCTCGCGGTGTCCCATGTTATTTCACATTCACATATCATTCAATAAATCAAGTATCAATTTAAACATCTCTCTATCAATTATCATCTCCATCTCTTATCATTATCATCTAAAGGTGTAGGGCCGGAAACCTTACATTCTGCTTAGAACAAGATGATATTGAAACAAACAGAAAAATATTATAGCCATTTGCAAACTAGCTTACTTACTGTTCTTACTGTTAACTATAACGGGTATGTTAATATTATGGAGGGAATTAGAAGCTGAATATTATAATTGCTGCAACTGTACCGGCGCTAGGTAGCGGGGCAGCGAGTGCACCGGGGTGCGGGGGGTGCGGCGCAGGGGGGGGGGGGGGGGGTGCAGTAGGGAGAGTGGACCAGTACGTACTTGACTACTGCATCCATGGTAGACCACAGGATCATTCAGAAACTTAGGTAAGTAATTCATCCCTAACCTATAACAATGTTCTTCTTCACTACATAGTATAAAACAGTCACTTCCCGCGCTGTCTGTCTGTCCAAATGTATGCTTAGAACTTTAAAATTACGCTACGCATTTTGATGCGGTTTTTTTAAATAGGTACATAGAATGATTCAAGACGAAGACCATTTAACACATAGATTTCCACGCGGGCGAAGCCGCGGGGTGCATCTAGTGAATTATAAAAAGAACGTTAATTGTTAACGTTAACGAATTTATGGCAGAACAAAGAAAACATAAAAACGTTGCCCAAAGGTAAGAATTTGAAGGTAAAAATTATACGAGTGGAAACTGTCTTAAGCTTCATTAATTGCTCTCTTTTAGAATTGATTATTACCGAAAAAAGCTTTTTGTTTTCTAAATAATTAAAATTAAATTAAAATAGGCCCTTCAAAAAGGTTGGTGCCGTGTCCCACGCGGCCCGGGCTAACAGTCAGTAAATGTAAAACAAATATTTACCGGGAACTCTGCGCACCTGAGTCGAGAAGCGATTCATTTAAATTAGGAACTAGTTAATGCCCGCAACTTTGCACGCGCTTTTCTGAAATTTAACTTAGTCTATGTCCCTGGGAGAGCGTTTTCCTCTCTGACAATTGTAACTTAGATTCATTCATCCGTTTAGCAAGGTTTAGCATCAAACGGACAGCGAACAGACAGAATTACGTTCGCTTTTTAACCGACGAAAAAAGACGAGCAGCTTCTCGCTTATTATATGTTTATATCACACACAGTGTTGAATTTATTAATTGCGTTTTGATTGCGTTACTTGTTTTAGTTTATTATTTTTGTCTCGTAACCAGTTGTAGAGTTTATTCTTGAAAGCGTTTATATCTTCTGATAATAGGTTCCAATTGTGCACCACCCTGTTGGTAATAGAATGGTACGCGGCAAGGGATTTCGTAGAGTCACGGGACAATCTAAGCATACTAAACCATTGATCGTGTATAACCTGTACCCTCCTGTAAAAGAACATTCAGTGTGAGTGTAAGTACTAATAAGAGCACTCGATAGAATGCTGTGCTCATTATCGCATTAGTGGCTTCACTGCACTTAATCTGGCTTTGACCGCGGCTCCGGTGGAAATGTGCAGCTTCATTAGCATCACATTATTGCTGGAGCGCTCTCGATAAATTAACAATTACATGCTGCATGTTCAAGATGTATCAAAACAAGCTAATCGCAGCTTAAACCACTTTGATTTTCCTTTGAACCATCATAACATTACAACTATGCATCGATTTAATTCAAACATCGGTAAACGTAGTGTAGGACGCCCTCCGACCAGGTGGGATGACGACCTGCGAAAGACTGCAGGTAGATGCTGGATACGGCAAGCTGAAGACAGGGCGCTATGGCGCTCATTGGGGGAGGCCTATGTCCAGCAGTGGACTGCTATAGGCTGATGATGAATTCAAACATGAAAGCTTTTGTGAAATCTTTTTTCGAGTTAAACTAACAAATAAAATAGAGATAAATTAGGTACATCGGTTTCGTTTTAACTAACAAAAAAACAAAATTGAAAAAAGATTTTAGATTTATTTCAATTTTGATTTGTTTTTATACAATTCAAACTGAAAATGAAAACAAAGTACTTAATATCAAACTAAAAACCAACACAGCTGCAGGAGAACAAAGCCGGTAAGGCTTTGTTAGATTAGTGTTCACAATACCCCTCCCGCCTCCGCCCCCCGCTCGCATTAATTAGTAGGTACGATACAATCCTGGTTCCAGCATTGATTGACAATTATATTGGTTCGAATTCGCAATGCATTTTGAATTTTCATTGTATGCATTGTTCGTGAGATGGTTATTCAATGTAGTAATGTACATATTTGGGTCAGATTTTGTTTTTGATTTGGTTTGGAATCAGTTCAGATCAGTCAAACAAGAGTTTATGTATAATGTGACTGGATAGAAGGTTGACGTTTTACGACAACGACGAAAATTCATAGACATACATACTTAGATATCTATTTGAGAACAAAATATACAATAAATAGGTACTTAAAAGAAACTATAGGTAGGTATTTAAACTTTTAAAGTATGTATTTTTGTACAAATTGCAGATCTAATATATACAATTCTATTGGGGTGTATTTACACGCATTATTGACCTCTACCTTTTCTGTTAACCAGAAAAGGTCAAACAGTACTCACTATGTAGGTACTAAGTTCACTGGTTGCGAGGACTCGTAGCATGTTCACTAAACATAAATAATTTGATGTACAGTGAGCGATAGTTTGCCGTGTACTATAGAACGGGAGCTAGCGGCAGTTTTGCGCCATAGTTTAAATTATTCCGTAGTGACAGTAACTCCAGTCATCCTGTGACCACCTTAACGTCTCCCTAAGCTTGCTGAAACGCTGAAAATTAAAGGTAAAACTATCAGTTTAAAAAAAAGAAGGCAATGTATTACTTAATGCCCTCAGAGGTCTCTTATAAGTGACTACAAATTCAATTGTTGAATGTTGATAACCATTAAGAAAAAATAGATTAATCAGTGGGCTGTTTGAATATAACATTACGGATTCAACAGCTTTGAATATAATCCAAAACGTGCTGCTGTCACGAGGTCACCACTCGCGGTACACTCGCCTGAAGACTCTTTGCTTTTCAGAACCCTTACGTTTGACAGTTTTAAAATAAATAAAAAATTTACAAAGAAAATCTCAGGAAAGTGCTCTCATGCGGAGAGTATAGAACTAGAACAGTCTTCCATTTCCTTATCCTATTAGATAGATATATTATTTTCCAATAATAACATTCCCTAGAAAGGATTCTTTTCCAGGAAAAAGACTTGTAAAGCCGTACAAAAATAAAGAAAAAGCTCCACATTAATTATTCGTACTCTTTCGTAGAGAGCAGAATTCATATTATGGAAGCATGGAATGGGATCTTTGAGGATTTATATTTCTATTTTAGAAACGCGAAAAGTACTTTGTTGAAATAATGCGGCTTGAAATATTTATAGTAAAAAGTTCATAATTAAAACGGAAACAAAGGCTTTAATTACTCTTACATTTCAGGTCTACTTGTTTTGACCTTTCCGTTATATGAAGTCCCGGTATATGTATTCGCTTCCGAAGGAATCTTTTATTGCCTAACAGGGTAGCTGCCTACTAAGCTACAGAACAACTCAATGTAGGTACTTAGTAGGTACATAATAATTCAATCTTTTATAATTCCTAATAAATACGATCTACTTCGGAGCACACAAGCTACTCGTAGTTTTTTAAACATGTGAAATAGAGTGTGTGGACCATCACGTGACCAGTACCCGTCGCGCCGTCTTGTTAAATGTACCTATTGTGAAGAAGAGAATGGGATAAAAGAGTTTCTATCACAATAAAACTTTGCAAGTCTTAGCCTAAACACCATATTTGAATAGCGTTATCACTACATAGTATAAAACAAAGTCACTTCCCGCTGTCTGTCTGTCCCTATGTATGCTTAAAACTTTAAAACTACGCAACGGATTCTGATGCGGTTTTTTTTTATAGATAGATAGGAGAGGAAGGTTATAAACCATTTGACACATAGATTTCCACGCAGGCAAAGCCGCGGGGCGCAGCTAGTATTATATACGTTGAAATAATTTTGAGCGAAGCTAGCGAGAACTATGAACTATTAAGAACAACAATGTTACCTATAGCAGGTGAATCACTTCCTCCATTCTAAATTGTAAACTACGCCGAATACATACAGCTTACATTGCAATAGCACTAGCTTCAGATTGGAGTTCTCAATCCACCTATAGACCATATCCATCCACATCTGTTCATCAGATGCGGGACAGGTTTAGAATTCTATATTTCGCAGAAAGCACGAACGAAGATTAAAAGTGCTTTTCTAACTAACTTCATTCAATTCTGTCAACCAAGCCACATGCGAGCACAACAAGGTCTGCTAACTGGAAAGCAAAATGTAAACTAACGCTACGTTAAAACCTTTCTATGAATTTAGAAATATCAACTGTCGTCTGTCTGTTTTACTAAATCCTGTTCAACAAGAATTTTAAGTCAAAATTCTGAGTGAAAGGATTATCTTTACCCTTTGTTCATTAAAATTTCCAAGAGGTTTTTGTCTTAATTCTTCCATGTCTCCGTAGTTTGTAGCTATCGTGCCGCGTTAAATAAGGTCTGAAAGTCTGTCTATAGGTATATCATGAAAATGCATTAGTTACATTGTACGCCTAATGCGGGGAAATTATTAAAAACTTGTATGCCTTTTTACCTTCATTAGTTCGTTAGTTTAATTAAATTTAAATGATTTATTTCAGACTACATAGGTCCATTAGATCTACATACAATACTGCCTGCACTTTGATAAACTTTGGTACATTTTTGAGTAGGTTATTATTTTACAAAGTCAAAGTCTCATAGCATTTCTTTCTTTATGCTTACAAAATAATCACTTAGACAAGTCAAATTACGTAACAGTTGTGTGCGACATTTGAAAATCTATTAGAATAATTAATTATAAATAATTATTATCTTACAACTGAACCGAACGCGCCTAGAGAACTTAGAATCGGTTGTGTATGTGACACGTCTTATAGGTACACATTGGAACAATTGGATTCATAAAAAAAAAAATTATAAGAATGTCAGAGTTAATTTGTTTCAATCCGATTCCTTCTGCGCTTCGGCCAATACATTCTATGGTATTTGCGGTACAAGGTCCCGGAATCCTAGAAGGTTTTTATTGTAGTCCGTGGAAGATGTTCCATCTCTAGAATAAACACAGCCCAGTCATAAAAACCTCTCATTCAGAATTCGTGGCCCGTAAATTGCTTCGTTCCCTCTTTGTACACTCGCCTCGGAGTGTGTGGGAGACGAGTATCGCATGTAAGTACGAACCGAAAACGTTTCTGGTAATAATATACTTATTTTTACTTGACAGGGCAATATATAATGTTGAATGGAGGATATTTTTTATTTAGAAAAGCATTATTTTATCGTCGTCATTATGAAATCAACTTACTCATGTGGCTCAGCGACGCAAAGTAGATCTTCGCCTCCGACACTAAATTTATCCGGCATCTCCGCTCAGAGCTTATCATGAAAAACTGAATTTTAATATGATACTTAGGCATTTGTGACGAGGTACCCACTTCGTACGTACGACGTCTTGGAGTGGGATACTGCAGGCTAGATATATATATACAATAAGAATATTTTTGTTGTGAATCCACATTCTGTTAAGACTCTAGAGCCTGGTGTTTCATATAACTCCGTGATGCCTACACAACGCAGTTCCAAGCTATGCTATTGTACTCGAATGTTCGAGATCACTTGAATTTTTGTAAAAACATTTTATGTTTGTATTATGCTATCCGGCAGCGGAATGTTGTACAAAGATGATTCACCAGAAACGGAGGGTTTTAAGAATTTTATTTACCTTTTTTATGGAAATGGTCGCGAGGTGTACGTTGATTCAAGGAAAGTTTTTTTGTAGAGAATACCTATTTACTTACCGGTTTAGGTTTTAAAAAGTCGCGTCTACGATGAACAAGCCATATTTATGTAAGGGGAAGGGGGACCTAAATATGTAGATGGTTCTCGCTCTACGAGTACATTTGATTGTATTGCAACATGTTAATAAAATACAAACATTATGTATACACGTTTATTTATCGCCATAAGACCGACATTTTCCATAATTACAATAACACATTACAATGATGCGATAACTTACAAACTGTATCACAGAAAATTTAGATACTGCTCAAAATTGACCATTACTTTACAAGATTAAATTAATAAAGTATATTATCAAATCGTAACAAATTCTTACAGTTCAAGACATTTATTAATAATATTTACAATTTGTACAGAAAAGAATTATAAACCTCAGCAGTAAAGTTGTATTTAGCACAGAAGATATTAAAACATTGAAAAACTTGCTTGCTTGAAAACAACTCATCATCACCATCATCAGCCTACAGCAGTCCACTGCTGGACATAGGCCTCCCCCAATGAGCGCCATAGCGCCCTGTCTTCAGCTTGCCGCGTCCAGCATCTACCTGCAGTCTTTCGCAGGTCGTCATCCCACCTGGTTGGGGGGCGTCCTACACTACGTTTACCGAGTCGTGGTCTCCACTCAAGAACACGTTTGCCCCAGTGGCCGTCGGTTCTTCGCGAGATATGGCCGGCCCACTGCCACTTCAGCTTGCTAATTCTTAGAGCTATGTCGATAACCTTGGTTCTCTGTCGGATGTATTCGTTACGAATCCTATCCTTCAGAGAAACTCCGAGCATAGCTCTTTCCATAGCTCACTGAGCGACTTTGAACTGGTGGACCAGCCCTATCGTGAGTGTCCACGTCTCAGCTCCGTAGGTCATAACGGGTAGGACGCACTGGTTGAAAACTTTCGTTTTCAAGCATTGCGGTATGGATGACGTGAAGACTTGACGTGGTTTCCCAAATGCTGCCCAGCCTAGCTGGGTCCTCCTTTTTTTGAAAACAACTATAAAGTCGAAAATATTTTAAGGATTTATTAATACTGAAGGATATCACATACATATGAATAAAATTATGGTTTAAATCGCAAAACGTCCAAAAATTTCATAAATTCGTTGCAAAAAAAAACGAAATAATTCTACACTCTGATTACATACGAATTAACAACAATATTTTCATGTTCTTTTAAACTCTTCTCTTTCTGAGCTTACGACTTACAATATTTATAATTTATAGAAATTTATTCTCTCCAACGTATAAATAAAATTAATATTAACATTTTGTGTAAAACATCTAAATTTTGTGCATGTATTTCATACAATAATTGATTTGCTTATTTAAACTTGACTTTATCAAAACTTCACCTAACCCTTTGCTCCACATAATAACAAAAAAAAAACATGTAGTGTGCGGTCTAATCGACCGATTGACTGTCCTTTCTTTATCGTGAAAACTTTTGTGGTTGTTTTGACTATTAATCTTTAAACAATTAGTAAACCAAATATGTTTTATAGCTAAATAGTTAAAAATATTACTATAATGTACATACATCCCCGACGTGTGTAGTCCTCAGCACGACTTACTGGCTACTTCACTCTAGACACCACCTACACAATATGTACACACTGCATGCAGCCACCATCAGTACATGTCCGCCCACAGCTGGGCCCACACCTGCGAACAATAATATAATATATTTTCAAGCCTGCATGGGACGAGGCAGGCTGCAGGGTATCAAGGCCACTCTAATTATCCTTCCACGTCGAAAAGTCTTGAAGTACGAGTATTGTGGAAGAATCTGTAATACGCCTAGCTGACTTAAAAATGAACTTTTTAAAAAATGGCTATATTGATACCTATATTAATTTATTATTTTGAAAAATGTATCTGTAAATTATCTCAAAAAGTATATGTAAAAGTATAAGTAGTAGATAGTCTATGTATTGAATTTTGTCCCAGCGCAGGCACCACCTATCCTATTGGTTCGCTGCGTAGACTGCGTCACTTGTTGCTTTGTATAGAGGTAGATAGGTAATTTATATGAGGATACAGGCGACTGGGCCCATACATAACTAGGACCGCGGTCCCAGTTACCTGATCACATTTTTGAATCGGTCGACTGGTTGCTGACTGTTGACGCGGAGAATGGACAAAACCGGTATATATTAGTGGTCCATTGAATCGTACTGTTCAATGTCTAATTCTGTTGAATGTCCCTGTTCACTGCACATTCAATCGGCGGAACGTCACTGAGGCGTTTTACGACGAAGGACGTGTCTACACGAGACTAGTTACAGGATTCATTCAGTGCACGTGAACATGTTTCGTAACTTTGTTATTCGCCTGTTTTGGCAATCAAATCTAGGTATAATATTTTTTTCCAACGATAATATATGTACATGCAAATGTTATTTGAAACAAAGTCCTGCTTTACGTCTGTCCGTTTGTGTGAAATGATGTCGATAACTTATTCACTTATAGATGTTTGCATCTTTTGACTAAACAGATAATTACGTACTCTTTTTTAAGAGGAACCGTTAAGAAGTCATCGCTGAGATACCACCGATCCGTCGAATCATACAATTACCACAATTTCTACATTCTAGAATATGGGGTTTCTTGTTAGAACTATAAGGAGAGAAGGTTAGGCCCCTACTCTGTTTAGTTGTTAGTTTGTAAGCCAAGTCAAATGTAGCCCATTGCTCAAGTTAATCGGTCTAGTTCAAGTGGTACTGGATCCTTTGCAAAGTTTGCTTTGAAGCGAGAGATTAAGTAGATACATACTGACGGTGGAAATTATTAGATGGCATTAATAAATCGTTTGTGGAATAAGCAAGCTTTTTCCTATAAACTTTCCAAAATAAACAATCGCGTCAATCCGCCAAAAACAACACATTTTATTTATATTTCATTGTCGCTTAAACTGTTTTATTGAAAAAAGCTAAGTCATAGACGTCTAGACACATAATTATAAATAGGTAAAAATGTTATTTTGGTATAATTGAAAGGAAATATGATTTTTACTGGTTCAACGAAGTAAATAGTTTGATACTGTTTTTGTCTTATTTCGATAAAACTGTGTAATTTATCAGGAGCACAGTCAACGTCCTCAGAGGCTTCAATCTAACACCTCGTAGCGTCAGATAGTTAATTGGCTCCTTAACTTCCAGTCTCTTTGGTGCATTACGAAATCACCTTCACAAATTTGGGGGCGTTTTAATTTATTTTCTTCAGAATCTGAATGCTTATCGAGATATGCGTAAAGTGGAAGGATGTCTTTATCTTATAGTGGGAGATCAGGCTTAAATATCTTCGGCTTAAATATATGAGGTATGATTTTAAATGAGACATACCTGAAGCCGTATACATAGATAGATGTGGCGAGTGCGCGATCACTAGAGTGGCGTTAGTCGCTCGGATGTACGGCGGCCACGTCGGCTGCGTGGCCTCGCAGCGGAGGCCTATGAGGCCCTTGTTGGCCCCCACGTGGAGGCGCAGCGCGCGCCAGCTGCTGCGGAGCCCGTGCTCGTCGGCGGAGGACACTTGCGTGTTGTTGAATAGCCGTGCTTCTGTCTGGGGAAAAACAAATTTGAATCCATACGAATATTATTTTATATTATCCTGAGTAATATTTATTTATTTACAAACATGTACCTACTTTCATTTTAACGGGCACACCCAATGCAATAGACTACCTTTTTATATTTTCTGAGTAAACATCATTATACATAAATTACAAAAAAACAAAACAAAAAATCGTAAAGTCAGCATTAATTAAATTTACATTTAATATTGATATATTACATTTATTATATTGAGACAACAATGTATGATGGTAATAACATGCTCACTGGCTCTATCAATGGAACTGCAACACATCAAGTGGCAATCATCATGCACTTGACTAAACTACGGAGCGATGTCTGAGTGGAAACACAGTTTGGTTAGTTGCTGTCTGATAGCAAACTAAGTTCTATACTCTATAATATTGGATATGCCCACATGCTTGAATTGCTCGCTACATACCTAAGTCAAAGTAAGTATATTCTTCCTCAGTTTAGAGACCTAGTTGTGACACAGATTTAAAAGAGATTTGCAATCAGATTTTATTAAGAGAGCTGAAGAGGCTTCGAAATACTTATGTTTTCGAGAAACACGAAATCATAGTTGCATGCAGAAGTCAACCAACCTTGCATTTTACCATATTGAGTTATTGCGTCAAGTGTTTGACTCAAAGTACGCTATTTCAATATTGTAATAGTTTCACTTAGCAATGTTTATGCTATGTGAAACTATTACTTCAGCTTTGATTTTTTATACTGCTCTGTGGATTATCCAGCACTATCTTATTAATTATATTTCGTTTGATTCGACAAGCCAAGAAATTCCGCTATGACTCAGTCTACATCTGGATGAGGTGTAATGTTTATATGAGATTCCTTCACCGTCTCCGGCTGGTCGTCTATGAACCACTGTATGTTGGCAGGCGGCATGGCGGCCGCGGTGGAGCAGTTCACCAGCACCTCCTCGCCGAGCTGCACGCTGCTGGGGACACCGAGGATCACAGGAGACTCTTTCAGCACCACTGCGGGGAGAGATGGTTGGTGAGGAGATGGAAATATTTGAGAGTTTCTGAATGTTGAGTTTATTTGTGACATAATAATTCTATATACAATAATTATTATAATCTCGCATTCCTCTACTGAGTGTGTTCAAATCTTACCAGCCACAGTAAGATTCTTGGTCTGCTTGACAACAGCGAACCGAGGCCCCTCGGTGGAGACCTCGCAGGAGAAGGAGATCCTCATGTTGTAGGTCTTCGGCAGCATGACTCCGATGGTGCAGCTTCGCTGGTCACAGGCGTCGCGCACCACGGCGGCCCCATCCGTCCCGTTGAACGTGCGTGTGGTCGGCTGGGGAGGAACACACTATTAGAAGGAAACCCTCGTGTTGTAGGTCCTCGGCAGCAAGACTCCGAAAGTGCAGCTGCACTGGTCACAGGCGTCGCGCACCACGGCAGACCCGTCCGTCCCGTTGAACGTGCGTGTCGTTGGCCGGGGAGGAACACACTATGAGAAGGAGACCCTCGTATTGTAGGTCCTCGGCAGCAAGACTCTGATGGTGCAGCTGCACTGGTCATAGGCGTCGCGCATCACGGCGGCCCCGTCCGTCTCGTCACTCACCTGCTGGTGGGGCGTGTACCGGAAGATCTCGTGATTGCCGCGGTACCACTTGACGGAGTGCAGCGCGGGGTCGCTGGGCGCGCTCTCATAGCGGCAGGCCAGCGAGGCCTCGCGCCGCGGGTCGCCGTAGCTGGGGACCGACAGCTCGGTGATGTTGTGCGCCGCACACAGCACTGCAACAAACAGATACCTTTCATTAATGTCTACATCAGCTCCAAACAACGTATACAAAGTATTGACACAGACCGCCAACTAATTTTGACACCAAGATAGTGTTGTGGCCCTCAACACTGGTGCTGTATCGAAATTAATTGAGGGTAGCTACGCCACTGTTTTTTATTGGATGATGAAGATGGAAGATGAAGGAAAATCAGACGTTTCACAAGATTTCAGAAGAGCAAGCAAGCAGGGCCAGCCTTCCGTTACTAAGCATAAGGGCGTATTTTGGTAGAAGTTTCTTGGGGAAATACGCACAATTAGGTTCCACAAATTGTTGTGGTATGTGGTGCTGTGACTGCAAGCCTAAGCCACTGGGCTTAGGTGTTTTACAACAGACCTATTAAATTAGGTTTAACTTTTGCTTGAATTTACAATCAACTTTTCTTAAGTGTCATGTTTCCCAGTATATTGGTAGTGGTTCTGTTGGCACCAAAACCTGAACTAAGTAGCAATTTATGCTGTCTCTTTTTTCCAAACGAGATAAAAGACGGCGCCAATTTATCTTCTCGCCAAATTTCACTAAGAGCCAGTCAGTAAATCTAAGTTTAAAAGACACAAATTCCATCCCAGAAAAAGGTGATACTTCTAGGAAGATGAACTTATAACTACTACAATCCTGAAAATGTTGAAATAGAATAAAGTAATCAGGTAGGTACACTACCAGCATTTTACCCAACCTTTTAAAAGCTCCAACTTTGCTTGTAGTTACAAACAAGCATTGTTTTGAACATACAAAACAAGTTAATGTTACGGCAGAGTATTGTTACTTCGCTCAAACTTTTACTATCGCATTTAAACTCTATCTCGAAGATTTATGACTTAAAACATGAGCATATCTCGGCCCCATACCATGAATATTGTAAGCTAAGAGGGTTCTGTTGTGGAACTCAAAGTTACCAAGTTATTCTTTAATTATTAACAAGTTTGTAAGTGGGTTATAAGTTAGTTTTCTTCGCATACTTAAAAGGGACTTATGTTTAACGCCTTAAAATGTTTGGAAATTTTCACATTTATTGCAACCTCTACTTATAACTTTTCCTCTGTCTTATCATTTAACTTTGCGAGGAGTTTTCTCAAGAACAAAGCCTTGTTAATGTTTTCTTTGTTGGTAATATTAATCTATCCCTTTAAGGGTTGTCGCAATCTGGGCATTTACAATACAATACAATATAACTTTATTGCACCATCAATACAAAAAAAAAAAAAAAAACTAAAGGATCTTAATACTAACTATAACTAGTGGCACAATCGGCGGCCTTATCGCTAAAAGCGATCTCTTCCAGGCAACCTTTGGATGGATAGTTTTAAAGCTGACGGTGGCGTAATTATTTAAGATTTTTTTTACCACGTGCTACATTATACCAGCTCTAGTGTGAAGAACGAACAGTCGCCGCAGTTACTCACCGGTTCCACACTAGATAGTTCAATGCGTTTTGTTGCACACAATAGTTCTAAGATGCCTGTTACGTTTTCAACATAGTACGAGTAATGCTCATGGCATTGCAGCTCGACATTTTTACACAAAATCTTCTGCCAAAGTAAGCAGAGCTTATATTTTGGGTACACTATTATTACTATTAAAAATAACAAGCGAACATTATCCCAAAACATGATGAGGAACTGCCCCATGAGGCTTTAGCTTCCCTTGATATGTCAATTCGGCCAAAGTTACCCGAACAAAGGTGTACTTTGCCGCAGACGTCACAACTGCCAAAATGAACATCGGGCCGAGTGGTCCCTATACTATCCACCGAAGATTTTACAGCCTCACTGGCCGAGGAGATTAGGAATTTAGGGCTCTGGCCTTGATTATGAGGGACAGTTTAGTTTTACTAAAATAGTAAATACTGCACAATGCTACAAACAATCTCACCCGCACTATAAAGTACTCAAAAATTACAGTTTGTATGTTTCACATTAATCATTTTAATACGAGACTAGCAATGATTTAAGCTAAAACAACCTAACGGCCGTATGATACAGGACCTAACTGGGACCAAACCTTTACAAGATGTACTAGACCTGGAATAACATATAGGATAGGATAAGTACTTTACAACTAAGCACTGGAAATAAAGCTCTTTAAGCTAGATTATGCTGTGTGGATTGTCCAGCATTATTTATTCATTTCTAATTATTATTTATTTTGTGTAGAAAGCCGCGGGCGAAAATTTGCTGATCCATATCCACGAGAATATTTTTATAAATGTTGTGAAATTTTATCTGAACACTCAATATAATTTTGCGAAAACAACTGAACGCTCCCAGTGTCGAGGCCGGGCATCCTCAAGGGCAGCAGCCTATCTGTCTGAAGAAAGGGTTTCCGTCTGATGGCCCCGTCCTAAGGGACACAAGGATTTGCAACAGTAGCGCAAAGCTTAGGTCTTTTAAGACGATTCCACTTGGATTCCGAAAATGAACGATAGCTAAAGATTTTCGCATAGAATGAACATAGAAACAAATTAATGTTAAGATCAGCTTTATGAATTAATTTAGGGTTTAGAGAAAGGCTAACACAAAACACAGCATACTCGTACAATATAACACAATACAAGATTAGGTGATTCATAAATTATTAAGTAAATATTGAGATGGAAATAATTGTATAAGGTGAAAATAGATAAAAAATAATGCATAGATTTTGAGAGTATGGTGTGGGCCAATCCGAAACTGTGTAAAGCATGACTATGAATGAGAAAGGTGACTATGAAATGAAGAAAATTCACTTTGATTTCAAGAAAAAATTGAATTGAGTACGTTAAAATTACCTAAAACCAACGTGCGAACTCTAAGGCAGTGAAGGTTCAATATATCTACTAATATTCCCTGCTGAAAATTTTCAGTCACTTCTCTTTCTGCCAGATATCTTCTTTATTTATTTAGGAGCATCTGGCAGACGGAATTCCATCTGCTTACAGTTCTGAACAAAGTTTTGTTGCGGAAAATTTTGCGAATTTTATCCGTTAGCGTTTTTATGTTTTACTATCATTTAAATTGACGCAACCAAATGTTGTTTGTATGAGTATATATGGGCTGATTCTGTTTCGGAAAAAAAATTGTTTCACTATATATTCGGTTTAGTTGTAATTAGAATTTGTAAAAGGAAGTATTGGCATTTCCAAATTTAAACCCTGCGTTTCGTAAGTACATACATCTATATATATAAAAGAAAGTCGTGTTTGTTACAACACTTATAACTCGAGAACGGCTGGACCGATTTAGCTGAAAATTGGTGGAGAGGTATCTATAAATACAAACCTTAGTACTTAGGCCCCGTATTTTGCAAAGCATGACTGAGCAATATTTTATAATACGGGCCTTAAAGCTGTTTGTATTAATTATAAGAAGAAGAAAGTGTAACCTAGTTTTTTAAGTGTAAGATAAGCACACACAGATACTACGAATAAATACAATAAGTTCAAAAAAACCTCTTTGTAACTTCTGCTATATTATATCTGACACAATACACAGAAACACTTTCACGGAGTCCATTGTAGCGTTGAGTAGTAAACCCTGCTCGGCGCAATACAAATACAATAGAAAGGAGCAAAACATGACGTTCTATTCACGAAAATATTTAAATGACGGAGAAAAACTAATTTATTACTATGGGGGATAAAACTGAAAATGTAAATGGGGGCGCGCAGATGGGCCGAGATAATTCGGAGCCGTAGGATTTAACATTCCGTTTGTTTTTGTATGTCGTCGGGATAAAAAATTTTTTCCTGTTGGATTCGCAGAGATAAAGCGAGAGTTTTATCGCTCGGATAGGGCACGACTGACACAAGCAATGAGTTTAAGAAACAAATTAATCAACTGTTTTTGAATAAATAAAAATGTCGAACACAGGACCATCCCCGCGTGCGTTTTGGGTCTTTTACTTTCAATTTATTTATACGCACGTTTTTATTTTTACACTTATTTCAGATATCTCCTAAAACACTTTTGAATTTACAGAAACTTATGTAAAGCCTTTCCTCCAATATACTTATAAGATATAATTAAACTGTATTCTAGAAATAAGCAACACCCAATAATAATTCCAAGAGGCCTCCTGTGTGACTATGTCTAATCTGCGACCGAGATTAATAATGAATGACATAAACACATTATTGCACAAATGCGGGTATGATATGAGTGGCTGAATAATAAACTTTAGTCTTATAGACATGTAGAAAGCTCAAAAACTAAACTAGAGTATATATTCGTGGAATCTTTAATGAGAAATTTCCTTCCTATTATTCTGTCTAGTCCCATATGAAAAATTCTTTGAATAAATTAGATTTATTTATTCAACGCCCAACTGAACTCAAGAGTGAGGTAAACCTGTTGGCAATGCACAGGGTTCAGTTTATCAGTTTATAAGTTTATCAGTTTATCAGTTTATCAGTTTATCAGTTTATCAGTTTATAAGTTTATAAGTTTTATCAGTTTATTTATTTCCACCGTAGGTGCACATGTTAAACTTTATGTCGTTAAATACGAGTACTATAAATTTTAAAAGATAAATCACATTTTCATTTTATTATATGTTATTTATCTTTTAAAATGTATAGTTCTGTTACCTAGGTTTAACAATAATAATAACGAGTTTGGTTTATAATAATTACTTCAGGTCCGGACACGCATTCCCAATGCGCGTAAAGTTTGAACGGTATTGTTTATAATTTTGTGTTTAATTAGGTAGGCATCAACAAGCAGGGAACACTATAATTTATTTAAAATGAGTAAAATGTATTTGTATGTAAATTGGATTTACTTATGAGAGTCCCAAACTGATTCTGTATTTTAGAAACTTTTAGGAACCTAAAGCCAAACCAAAATGTTAACTTGGGATCATGCTATGTAGATAATAAAAAATAAGTATCTGAGAACAACAAGTATGTATATCTGCCCACATCGCCTACTCACACCACTCGCTGCTGGGTACAGCCTTCTTCATCCTTCCCAGGCGCTCGGTATTATCTTTTGGCTTGGTATATCCAATCAAACAATCGTATTCATTTAATTTCTATAATTTCACAGGTTTAATGGGGTTAAAGCACAAAAAAAATTACAGCCACGTCTGTAAGCCCTTTAAGATAATGCGCGATCGTTTGCCGCCGCCGCGCCGGCCTCTCAGCGCCGATCTGATACGTTACCCTGACGCGAATGGGTAATAAGGAGAAAGGCTGATACCTACTCCAGAGATTATCTTTGAGATCTCCTTAACGTAAACATCTACATAATACTATGTAGTACTAGATGTTTTATGTAGTACTTTGTTATTCTATGATAATTCATAATACGTGAGCCGTAGGTACTAAAAGCTCTTACAGTGAAAAGACGAAGCTAATTTTATTCGTTAAAGCTTTTTAGTTATGACTTCTAATGGATTCTAATGGATGGATGAATGGCTGGCTATGTACCTACATAAATGTAGAGAACATAGAGACAACAGCGACAAGTAAAAATAAAACAAATCTTCTCTCTGTTTTTACCTTTGTTAAGGTCCGTTAAAGGAACCGGCTACCTAAACATTTTGTATGGAAATCTGCAAACAAGTTAAACAAAACTGCAAACTTCCTTTACCAGAGCTCCCAAACCCGTACAGCGAGCGCTGATTGGATAAGTGGCTGTGCGGAGCGCATGCAAGTAGGTTAGTCTATTGGCCAGGCAGGCGGAGGAACGGTGAAAATATTATCATTTTCGGAGCCAGTTCGAGGACTACATGCACCAGGTTGAGTAAAAAATATTTGGCGTAGTTGAGATTCTATGACACAGTTTTTGGGGATTTAGGAAGAGAAAAAAAATATGAGGTTTTTTTAATTTTTCGGAAATTAAAGGAAAGGAAGAAGAAGAAGTATTATATTTTCGGGATTGTTTTACTTTTCATAAGATATGTTTATTTAAGTTCATTTATATTGGCTTTGGTTTCTTGTTTTCTTTTTACTTACCGCACATTCAAAGAAAAGCATCTTTCTTATGTATGGGATGGAATGAAATATTCGCATATTCCATTCAGTATTATAGGTACCCATACTGTCATGGGTAGTCGAGTAAAAATATACAGAAAACTAATATTGGTCGAGTCAACATCAAGCCGGATATAAAACAAAGACAATAAACATCACACAAGCGGGGTCGGATATTGGCGGGATCCATCGGGACTCGTACAAGTCATGTTCAATGTATCGGACTCGATGTATCGCGACGTCTTTGCGGATTGGGCAATTTTTTTGACCTCAGTCAGACACGAAATGACATGTTCCCTCGGAACTTGGGATCTTGTTATACATAATATGTACCTACGAAATACCTATCCCAAGGATGAAATAAAATTGCATAATTAACTGCTTTGATTATTTTTTCAATTAAACCTGTAGACGACGCACGTTGATGTACTTATTTTATGTAAAGAGTTATTTTAGACTGAAGATTTTGTTTCCATAAACTTTGTGTTTACTACTTTTTTATACTATTAATGCGTATATTCGCAACATGTTACGGCATCTGTTGGTTTATTTTTGGAATCTTTAATAAATTAGATAAAATTGTTTATGCACGCAGAACTTACACATAAATGTTTTTTTTACAACATGTAGGAGTAACTTTGGAAGGTGTAACAGCTGCCGAGACGAGGTGGCTCCGTATAATATCGGACATTAATTTTCAAAGCACAAATCTCTGCCTGCAATTTCATTATGTCGTTAAAAAGCCTAGTTTTATTTGATCGCCTACAAAACTCATAATATGTTTGTCCAATAAAGAATTATATTTAGTTACCGAATCTAATCTGAATTTTTCATTAATGTTTCAATATTTTGGATTGAAAGTTATCGAAAAAGTTATAAAAATGTCATTAATATCAATGTGAATCCGACCCTCAAATGGCAAAAATCTGTTCACGTCGACCGAGGATATTGTTCTGAGTTCGAGGTTTTAACCCTTGTTAGCCCTGCCTAAGGATAGTAGATCATTTTTAAGCAAATAATGCCTTAAGGACAATTTTACGCCCACATTGGGTTTTTCCTTTTCGGTAACTGTTTATATATGTATGTATATATGTACATATTAATATCTTACGCAATGTTGAGTTCACAATGTTTCACATGTATTTACTTTTTCTTTTGTATCGGGGGATCAGCGTACGCTTGATTAGAATTAATAGTAGCTTCCTATTTAACTCCCTTCCGCTGGGACCCCCTGTCTAGAATGGGCGTAGAGGAATTTTATATCAAGTATCAGTAAACGATCCGGGATAACACGCTTTTTTGAGACAGAAAATATTTCAAATAAATCAGATAATGACTAAGCAGGTAACGTTCATGATGATGATTTTTTCAATAACCTAAATCAGACTTAATACTAATGTTATTGGTTTTCAAATATAAACATACTAGAAACACCCGACAAAAGTAACATTTTTAAACGTTTATAAAATCTTGTAGAAGTCACTCAATGCGCACGAGATAAAGTTCTCAGATATTTTAATTACCATGCGAGTATCTTAATCACTCACCTACAAAAAGTACTAATACAAGTAGCACAGTCATAATGAACAACTTCCCATGTCACAGTCACATCACGTCACGATCCATCACTTCACATCCTCCGTGCGTCCTGCCGCGCGCGAGACGTCTGCCCCGTCCGACGTCTGGCTCGCGACTGGCGCAGCATCCCTCCCGCTCCCTGTTATCGCGATCCCCTAATTAGATAACTGTCATAGCTTTTGTCTTTGCTTTTTGGCATTTGGCGGATGTGGATAGATGCATAACTACAAGAAGGAGGAGCCTGCACTGGCTTACAGATTTTAGTATCCCAGTGTGAATTTGTTTATCAAGTTTTTATTCTAAAATCCAAACCTTCAGTGAAACAGCTTCCTACCACTAGGGACAAAGATTACTTTGAGATACTGGCATGGGCAATACTGACAATGAAAACGCTTTCCTCTCACTTGACTGGTTTCATTGGTTCCGGGCATTCCTGATCCGATTTATATTGCCAACTGCGTCGCAACATAGTTTTCTCCTATATAATGATTACAATTTTTTTCTTGATTTTATGAACTTCAAATAAAATAAAATGTATTTCTTTAACAGTTTTACAATAATTGTTCACACCGTAGTGGAGACCTTCATTTAAGTATAAATACTTGTGCAACTTGGAGTAATCTGGAGAAGCCTACTTGTTCGGGTTCTTTAGGCTAGTTTATTACTGATTCATAGAAATCTGGGTACTAAAAGTAGTGACGCGAACATTGTCCCCATTGAGCACTAAGCTAGTTCATTACTAGCCATAAATATATCTCTAGTGGTGGTTCATTTCAGTCATTGCAGGCTGTGACATGTACCGCGAGCTCGGCGCGGGACAACAAGGGCATTACATTGTAGCCGCATTCTGAATGTAGCTTTATGGATGCTCAATGAAGTGTGGGGCTACAAAGTATGGAGACGGCCTTATGTGAGCAGCTGAACGGGTCATAATGATACCGCAAGATATACAAAATATG
The DNA here is from genome assembly GCA_943735965.1 of Eupithecia abbreviata. Taxonomy (NCBI): domain Eukaryota; kingdom Metazoa; phylum Arthropoda; class Insecta; order Lepidoptera; family Geometridae; genus Eupithecia; species Eupithecia abbreviata. The sequence goes on from OX030986.1 coordinate 416,744, forward strand.
TACGTGTTCTGAGGCTACGAGTCTCGTAGCAGCAAATTCGTAGAGTAAACAATGTGGTTTCTTTTTCACTTCTTCCACTAGTGGACAAAAAATTGAAGTGAATAGTAAAATAATTTTATTTGATAATAATTTAATGTATAAACTATGACTTGTCTAAGTGCTTATTTTGTAAGCCTAAAGAAATAAATGATTTTTTACTTAGTTTACTTTACTTTTGTGCTAGGAATATTGAGATGCTACGGAAGTTCATCATTGTTGTCCGATTATAAACTAAAGTAGGTTGGTAGGTCCTTGTATAACAAAGATCTAGTACTAATTTCTTAACTCACCGAGGCTTCACTGCGGTGAGACGATGGTGTACGTACTTTTCAAGTTGCTTGGTAGCCGGTGCCGGCACCCGGCAGCGAAATATAAGCCATTTGCTCCGGTACGTGCGAAAGCTATCGAGTGTGCCCAATACACTTCTTCGATGACGTCACCTTTTGACCACCAACGAAAAAAACTACCTGCTATAGCAGGTATTAATTGATTTATTTTGTTTTGCTTTGATTGTAACTCTCAGATTATAGCTGTAACTATAACACACTTGCCTAGTTCGTGGCTCCGTGCCGCCCGCGCCGCCGCCATATTTTAAATTGTGTATACCTACGTGTGTGTGTATCGGTCATTAATTATAGCGAGTGCTCGATACTGTGCAAGTGCCTACACTCGACATACTGCAACCTTTTAGTTACATACAATAAAATTAATCAAGTTTTTTGTTCACGATGGAACAGAGACAGAGTGAGGGTTAAAGTAATTAAAACGGGATATTTACCATGATTTGATTTGCGAGTTTTCCATGATTTGATTTCGACACAGTTTATCCCATTTTAAATGACTTTAGTGTTAATATCCATGATAGCTTCAAAAGTTTTAGGGTTAGGGTTGTTTGTGTGAGTTACCTATAATGTATATGATGGTAATCATTCGATGTGTATCACAGTTTCCAAGACGTAAAATCGTAAGTTTTTTCTCAAATAATTAACTTTGAGAATTAAATTAATTAACTGAGAATTGGTAGGGAATTCAAAAACCCTAACACTCTTATCCTACTGTACAATAGCTTCGTCAGGTCAATTCTTGAATATGGATCAACGGTTTGGAATCCCCAATATAAGATTTATATTGATATATCCAAAGGTTGCCTGGCAGAGATCGCTTTAAGCGATAGGGCCGCCCATTGTACAACACATTCTTTATTTGTCTTTTTCCTGTCCAGTGTATCTGTTTTTATGGTGTGCAATAAAGAATAATTGTAATTGTATTAAAGAAATACAATGAATTCAGAATACATGATCTGCTTACCATTATAATGCTGTGTGAATTGTCCAGCATTATTATTATGTCTCTCATTTAGCATGATCTCGGGCCATAAAGTGACCCGGTCCTTTGGAAGGCTTGCGTGGGGTCGAAGCCAAAAGCACAGAGGCCCTTTGAGAAGTTAATCTAAAGGCGATGGCTACACATAACGGGTATCATCCTCGGGTGCACAATATGATACACCCAAAGATGGTATCCGCCAGGTGTAGAGACTATTGTAAAGAAAAATTTAAGAAATAAAACCAGGCTATTGTGATGGATGGAAGGACTGGGTAATCGGGCTATAGGGGAGATTGCGGACGTCTGCCATAAACAAGTCAATCATAATGTTAAGAAGAGTGGCAGACGGTGGCTTGCCGAAAACTGGATGGGTTCCTTAAAAAGCCGGAGTTAAATACCGGAGAGGAACAACATCGGCGCAAACGACTGAGGGGTGTCGAGAGGTGCGGCCCCGATTTTACCATCACGAAGACTGCTCGTGAGCGGGTTTCCTCGCTATTACGCCATTAGACACCTCCACCCCCGAGTCTACATCCTAAGATGCATCTCTCGCGACTCCACTCAGACCGGCCAATGAAGGAATGCGGGTTTATTGTTATTATTATTATTTTTGAAACATTATTCATTCCGCTTTCCGACAGCCCCCACGGACTCTATAGTAGATCTTCACATTCGTCGCACTATACGAGATCAGGTGTTCTTATATAAATTACTAAATAATCAAATTGACTCCCAGTTGTTACTTGAAAATATTTATTTGTATTGCCCACGGGCTTCATCTAGGAAAAAGAAAACTTTTTGGACTCCAACCTCTAGAACTAATTATAGGCAGAACATATTTCTGAACAGAGCTTGCAATAATCACAATAAATATTTCAATGAAATTGATATTTTCCACTCAACCCTTGTCTCATTTCGTAGAAGCATTGCTGCCAATGCTGCCACCAATAACTGACTTAGTTTAGTTTAAATTATGTTAAAACTCTATTGATCTGTTCACTAGTTTGTTAATAGTGGAGACTTCACTGGTCTATGTAAATCATTATTGTAACTCTTTATAATGTCTATGTACTGTCTGTCTTCCAAATAAACAAAAAAATAATAAAATATTTATTCTATTAATATGGGTAGTTTAGTTAGTTAGTCAAAGGAAAGGTACCTATTGTATTTATTTATTTATTTTAAGCCGTTATTGTTCCTGCTGGGCAAATGCCTCCCTTTTCTCCTTCCACTCCTCGCGATCCAACGCTGCAAACAGGCCATGATGGAAGATGTACCTCGAGCTCGTCGCGCCATCTCATCCTGGGCATTCCACGTCGCCTCTATTGTATGTATATCATGTATTACTTTCATATGAATTAATCTTCCACAAGCAATTGAGTACTATTTACCATCCAGAAAAGGCATCATTCGAGTAAATCATTCCTGCGAAAACTGTCTCTAAAGCGAAGGCAATAGAACCCTAACTCCTGTGCCTCGTATGATAAGAAAGCTTTCGATTGAGTGACATCGAACCGGGCCGTCACGGCGCCGGAACGCTCCCGGAGTGGATCCGGACTCTAATTTCACGCGGTATTTACTTTTACTGAGCCATGCTCCGTTTGAATCACGCATATTAGGGAGAAAGACATTGGCAGGGGACAGTGAGATAGTAATGCGTGGCAGAAAACACTAGACTGAGCAGTCTATGGAGCGTCTAGAGGGTGAGACTGACTGACTAATGGCTGTGGCTACCAAGCCACGGGGAATATTTGATAAATATTTGAAAGCAAATAATTACAAATTTGAATTGACTAAACAATTTTCAGTATGCAGTCTGTTACTTATGAAAAAAAATCTGAGATATATAATAAATATTATATTGCAGCTGCGTCCGCTGCTTTGGAAAACAGTTATTGTAAGTTGATACATATTTCAAGTTTCAGCCTGTTTGTTCCCAGCTAGAAAGAACCTATCTTATTTGGTCCATGATATCAGATTTCATTTGTTTACTATAACATTTTAAATGACAGGCAAGTCATGTCCTGGCCCGACAATTAATTTGCGACAGTAGGCCGTAAATTTCTTCACATGACATTGATCGACTCTACAAGTGCAAACGAGGCTCCAAGAATGAAAGATTCACTTAGTTTGTTGCAAATAAACGAAAACATTCTGTTTTATCCCGACTGGGATGTTTCTGGTCCGCTGACTCGGGATTCTCATTGATTTGTTATAGTTTGCGTTACTTTATAACTTCAATACGTGACACAGGCGCGTCCTAGCGCGGGGTCCATTGTACCGCTGTGGTACAGGGTACAGGTATAGGTGCAGGGTCACATTCTATTATTCGTTACGCCATGGAGACCGGTACCTTGATTCTGAAATAATGATGTTATTATGAATTAATAATGATTTAGAATTCACTCAGCAGCACCATCTAGCTCCAAGCTCAGTAGTAAAAAAAAGTCAAAATAGTACATTATATACTATATAAGGGGAGGCCTATGCCCAGCAGTGGACTATTATAGGTTGATGATGATGATATAGGTACCTATGTGACTCAAATAATTTGACTAGCTATCATCACACAAACTTCAAATCCTTACGTGGAAATATTATTTCAGAGAAACCGTACCTACTTTCATGAAATTTTTAATGAATATAATTCCAATTAAAAGTTAGGAGTTGATAATAAGTTCACGCGTGTACCTAGTTACCTGCACAGTACATACCTACGTGAAGTTAGTTATGAAGTACAACTCGGACTTTATACCTAACATCATTCATACATCTAGTACTTGTGCTTCTCTAATTCTGTTTATATTTCCGGGAACGATAGAACCATGCAGTGAGTGTAGGTGCGAGGGAGAGGTAGAATGCAGCGGGAACCGATTGGAAGGTGGCCGGCGAGCGTACGGGCTGATTAACTTTGTAAGGGACGTATCTAGGTGGGGGGCAAAGTACAAAAAACTTATTTCTCTCATCTCTTTTTCGCATTGTTTATATCCTTACAGTCCGTAAATAGTTTAAATGTCTCTGACTTCATATAAACAAAACTTAGTAGAAAGAATAATTTTCTTTTGTATCAGTTTTATTTTAGTTTAAGCACCTGCCAATCTCTTTTGATATATTTGAGCTTTGATTGCATTGAAGATATCGCTTTAAGCGATAAAGCCGTCAATTAATTTACGTTTTTACCAAAATATTTGGGAAATAAGTTTTTTATAAAATTATCTATCTATCTATGTATATTCTCTCGTAAAAGTCCTTGGGTGTTTAATACATACAATGTAAAAGCGATTCTGGCAAATGCGTTACGTACGTGTTGTTTTATCCAACTGAGGCTAATACATAATAAGTTTGAGCAAGATTTATTACAAGTGTTATACATATATCGTGAAATAAGAAATATTGTTTTTTAATCTATATCTTTTGAAATTATTATTTCTGCAATAAACTATTTGGTTTATTATGCAATAAAGCACGTCGGTAGTCTCGCTGTTTCGCATTTAAGTGAAGTGAAGTTCTGTACTGATCTATTACTCGCATGTAAATGTAAAAATAACTCACGAACATTTAGCATTCGTTATTTCACTAACGTAAAATCAACAATGACCCGTGATCCGGTCAGGTTTGCGACCGCAAAACGTGCTCTTGGTCACCAATTCAAATCATTCGCTAACAAGTGCCTATTTAGTTTAGCTATTTGAATACCTATCTGCAAAACAATATTTACTAACGGGAAGGACAATTAATTATGATGATTGAAATATAGAAACAACATAACAGGCTGTTATAATATAGAGTAGATTAATTTTAAATGATAAACATTGAATATGTTTGCCGTCCTCTGTGGCGCAGTCGGCAAAGGAGCTAAGACTCAGATGGTTGCAGGTTTGATTCCTGTCACGGGACAAACTTTGTTTAACGAATGATGCCTGTTATTACCATGAGGTGAAATATCACGAAGGTACTTTTGCCTTATCTAGGTCAGCTACCATTGCAAATGTACCTGTATATAATAACGTACGTACATACATTATGATTAATGAGTATTTTTATTTTATCCCCAGGGCTAGTCCTCAATCCACCCCCGGTTCGCACATGCCGATAATTGAATCCGGTTTTTTTGTACTTTTGAAGCGCAACCTCGCTGATTGGGTTTTGAGTGGAGAACGCGCTTCTCCACTACATACCGACGAAACAACATGGCGGGAAATATGTACGGAAACAAACGTTTAGCGAACGGTGCGGAGCCGGAGGGAGGGCGGGGGGTAAGGCTCATCATACGGTAATTCGGTAATAGTTAGAGCCGGGTGCACGTAGTAGTGAGACGCTCTTTGGGATATTTTTTAATTTCTTATATTAGTTATAAGTCTTATATATCCCATATTAAATATCCCAAAAACAAAGCAACAGCAGATATACTCATAAGTTACTTTCTTATGGAACTTGTAATCTTGGCGGTCTACGGGTTCCGTTTCTGTTCAAACGTGGCCGACCATCACGATACAGGCCCAGTCCACTCCAGAGTGGTTATCGCTGTCACTTTAATAAGTAAATCTGCTCTACGTATACAATATACCTACATACAAAACCCGGCGCATCTGGATGTCCGTGATATTATGCTGTCAAAAATTCAAAATCTGGAAAGTCTCCCAACGTCATATAAAGCTTGGTCTTGTAAATGTCCAGCAAATACAGATTGATGATCCTAGCTCCACCAGGAAATTCAATTTAAACAAAGGTATACATACATATTTATTTAAAACTCGCTCTATGCGTCACACATGTCACCGGCATTACGTGTTAGTAAATAGGTTTATTTTATGTACATATGTTACATTAAGTTATATATTTTTATATGGACCTTAGTTTTTAAGTATTTTCTATCCTGAACTAGACTAATATTGCCATAATCTATGTACATGTACTTAAACCAAATCAAAATTATAGAATGTTTTCTTTGCATTTTTTGAACTAATTATATTTTTTTAATGTAGTAGTAGGTAAGGTAGGGTGGGTTGGTACCTGTAGATAGGCTTTAATGTTACAGTCGCCCATGGCTGCACCGCTTTCAGGCGGGACGCAAGCTGGAAGAGGAAATCTATTTACTCTCATTTCGTATTTTATAATTATTAATAGCCGTAGAAAAACATAGCATTTACTTATGTTCAATGTTTGTAATTGTTTCATATATTATAGTCAAAAGTTTTTTCCTTACATTCAAGTATTGAACTCACAGTGCAATATAATAATAACAATTATCTATTAATCCACAAAAGGGAGACTCGCTATCAGCGCCATCTATCAATTTCTGTTCAGACTATTTTGGCTCTGTGTAAAAACAGAACACAAAAATGTTTTAATCTCAAGACTTTTCAGAACGAGTAGAACGACGACGCTTTTCTCCGAGCCTTGTACTTACTATACATTCTCTATACTCAGAGCTGATTCTACTTATGTATAACAGGTGGTAACGACTTGATTGAAGTGTACGCCGCGCCGCCGTATAAACTTTAGCGCCGCGTTTATAAGCTTTGTATTGTACCGCTCAAGCTCTGATTATGAGCCATGGCGTCGCTTTTTATACAGCGGCGAGTCTTACTGCGTTATGTGAGGGGAGGGAGGGCCGGCTGTTTGTCCTTGTGATGACACAGTGGAGGTGGGCTTTAGAATGGCTTTAGATAAGTCAGAACTACCTACACTATAAACTATCTCGCGTACGTGAACCACGTGATACGTTCGGGACGCGGCCACTCTTTTCCGTGATGTTAGCGTACACAATTGAAATCACGTTTTTTGTTATGCCTTTAATATACATCATAAAAATAAAATTATTGGTGCAAAAATTGAATAAATAGGAGCCTCTTTGATTTAAGAAATAAATAACATTCTTAGTTTGTACGCTAGCGTACACATGACGGTGTTAGAAAACGGATTATACGGCAGCGGAATTTACCAGAAAAACAGAACACCAATAGCGTTCGAAAACATAGGATCAACTGAAAAACCCATTTTCATAATACCCAATTTATAACTTTACACAAGAATTACGCTGTTCATGGAAATGTTCGTGTTAATGTTTACAGAAGGAGCTCCCTCTAATGTTCCTCTCAGTCCGAGACGAGCTCTCGACCTCACAACACGAGCACACATTACCCGCCTTATCTGCGCACTCGGGTAACGGTACACATTACACATGTAAAGCACAGATTACCTACATCGCTTCAAACTCGTGCGATAAAGAACATTTAACTGTGGCAACACATCGCAAATTTGAAATTATAATTGGGAGTGTTGCCATCGTTTTGATTCCAGATTTCGGAGTCCGAAACTGAAACTTTGTTTTGAAATGTAGTGTTGCAGTGCCAACAGTTTTAAATACAGTGCCCTGCTTAACTTTTGAATGCCTACTCAATTCAACTTACATTTATTTTCTTTTTGTTCACTATTAAATTATTTTATTGTAAAATACATCGTTTTAGATCACACGGCTACGGTCTACTTTATTCAATCCGTATTTTTTTTTCCGGTATTTTAAACCAACTCCAAAAACCTAATAAATGTCATTTCCAATTCGTAGCACTCCGAAAACGAACTCCGAAACAACCTCACAACTCATCTTCACTCTGTTCACGTATCGACGATGTGTGAGTTTTTTGGGGCGTTTTTACAAGTGTCGAAAAGTTTGTTACTCACATGATTATTACCGTGTAGGTAAGTAGTATGGTTAACGGCTTCACTCGCGTGTATCCCGCACCCATATATAATAACTAGTTGTTAGGTGTGCGCGAGCTGCAAGCAGCTCGCGGCGGTTATGTGTAACAGTAATTTTTTATTAAGACTTCTTTTTCGTACCTTTGATTATTTTGTTTGAAATCGATAGCCATGAGAAAATTTTGCGATGAAAAAATGTTAGCCATCTTTGATTTGGAAATGGACATCTTTTTCGTAATCTACGTATGCGAGTTATTCGAAAACGATACCCATATTATGTGGGTGCTCGTCTCAAGGCGAGTATAAACTGCGATATAGAGTTGTCAGGCATCTTGAATTTGGAAATGGATATTTTTTTCGTAGTCGACGTATGCGAGTTGATCGAAAACGATATCTTTATTAGTGGGTGTGCCATCACACAGCGCGACTCGCTTCGCTCGCCTTGCTGTATGGCGGTGGTCGCATTGACGCACGACTCTGCTCCTGCTGCCACACAGCAAAGCTCGCTTCGCTCGCTTTGCTGTGCGACAGCTGTCGCATCAGGTCAGGAAGCGCGGCTCGCTTCGCTCGCCTTGCTGTGTGACGATGGTCGCAATTCGATCGCATTGCGCTAAACGATACCCATATCAGATTTTTTGGTTGGGGGAGGGGGTGCAGGAGGGCTGGGGGCGTGGGGGGTCACGGCACGGCTCGCTTCGCTCACCGTGCCGTTCCCCTTGGTCGGAACGGCACGGTGAGCGAAGCGAGCCGTGCTCCCCCTGGGTTATAGTTGAGGGGGTCTTGGGGGGTCATTGGGGGGTCACAGCACGGCTCGCTTTGCTCGCCGTGCTGTTCCCCTAGCTCCTGACTCTGCTCCTGCTGCCACACAGCAATCTCAGCAGCCTCTATCGCGACGCATCCGGTAGCACACTCAAAAGGGGGGTCCTGGGGGCAAGGGGGGGGGCAAAATTTTCTATGCAATCGAAATCACTTGTCCCCTTCTATACAACCCCCATAAAAAAATTAAGAAATATGGCTCCACGTAGGAGCCCCCCCTGAGGGGGGGGTCTTGGGGGGGCAAAACTCAAAAAGTCGGAATTTTCCCTAGGAGACTTTTACCTCCCCTATACGATACCGTAAAAAAAAACATACCTTCCCATCCACCATCAAGGAGAACAATTATGTCAATCAGTCAGTGAATCAGTCAGTCAGTCAGTCAGTGAGTGGTTATCTAGCTTTATATACATTGGAGCATTCCCCCGGGTTATAGTTGAGGGGGTCTTGGGGGTCACAGCACGGCTCGCTTCGCTCGCCGTACTGTTCCCCTTGGTCGCATCGAATTCGAAATCCTCACCCCCAAGTTAGTCAAAAACGATACCCATATCAGATTTTTTGGTTGGGGGAGGGGGTACAGGGGGGCTGGGGGTGTGGGGGGTCACGGCACGGCTCGCTTCGCTCGCCGCAATGCTCCCCCGGGTTATAGTTGAGGGGGTCTTGGGGGGTCACAGCACGGCTCGCTTCGCTCGCCGTGCTGTTCCCCTTGGTCGCATCGAATTCGAAATCCTCACCCCCAAGTTAGTCAAAAACGATACCCATATTAGATTTTTTGGTTGGGGGAGGGGGTACAGTGGGGCTGGGGGCGTGGAGGGTCACGGCACGGCTCGCTTCGCTCACCGTGCCGTTCCCCTTGGTCGCATTGCGGCTCGCTTCGCTCGCCGCAATGCTCCCCCGGGTTATAGTTGAGGGGGTCTTGGGGGGTCACAGCACGGCTCGCTTCGCTCGCCGTGCTGTTCCTCTTGGTCGCATCGAATTCGAAATCCTCACCCCCAAGTTAGTCAAAAACGATACCCATATCAGATTTTTGGTTGAGGGAAGGGGTACAGGGGGGCTGGGGGCGTGGGGGGGTCACGGCACGGCTCGCTTCGCTCGCCGTGCCGTTCCCCTTGGTCGCATTGCGGCGAGCGAAGCGAGCCGCAATGCGACCAAGGGGAACGGGTTAAGGGTGAGGGGGTCTTGGGGGGTCGTCGGGGGGTCATTGGGGGGGATCACAGCACGGCTCGCTTCGCTCGCCGCGATGCTCCACCCGAAAAAAAAGGTCAAAAATAGGCCAATTTTCGGTTTTTCCTAAAAAAAGGGGATCTGGGGGGCAAAAGGGGGCTAAATTTTTTTCTCATTCAAAACCATTTGTCCTCCTCTACAAGACTGTGAAAAAAAATGTCTTCCAAGCCTATCCGTTTTGGAGATGGAAAGAGGGGGCAAAAAAGGGGGTCAAAGGGGGGGTTCCATTTTTTTTCCTTCTAAAATTACAAGAAACCCTCTATACGACCCCGCAATAAAAACCCCTCTATCGCGACGGCATCTGGTAGCACACTCAAAAGCGGGGTCCTGGGGACAGGGGAGGGGGGCAAAATTTTCTATGCAATTAAAATCACTTGTCCCCCTCTATACAACACCCATAAAAAAATTAAGCAATATGACTCCACGTAGGAGCTCCCCCCCTGGGGGGGGGGGTCTTGGGGGGGCAAATCTCAAAAAGTCGGAATTTTCCCTAGGAGACTTTCACCTCCCCTATACGGTTCCGTAAAAAAAAACATACCTTCCCATCCACCATCAAGGAGAACAATTATGTCAATCAGTCAGTGAATCAGTGGTAATCTAGCTTTATACTATAGTAGAATATTTTACATTTTGTGATATATTATTTAATATTAAACATTTGAGCCATAAAGTGTATATCTGTCTATCTGAATCAGAGGGTTGCTGTCAGTACAACAACAAAGAGTGTAAAGAGGACCGAGTGAACTCTTAGTGAAAGGTTGAAGTGAACAAAACATCGAAGTGATTACTTTATTTCCTAGTTTTACTTATGTCATTTGAATTTTGTGACATGTCCAAGAGTCCTGTGAGGTCTAAAAGGAAATACTTCAACTTCTTTTTTTTTGTTTTGGCGCCGCTTGCTTTTCGCTACGACTCCAGTGTCTGTTTCAGAGTGTCCTAAACTAAAGGAAATAAAGCAATTTGATATTTGAAAAAAGTGTGGCATCCTATGGAGACCAGGCATGCCTTTGTCATTGCGAATCTGTCCTAGAGCGAATATGACATAAACAGAATATGACTTTAAACGAACAAGGGTTTCATTGTAGTAGTTGCTTCAGATCGAAATGAAATAGGTTTCCGGTCTCGCTCTGTGTCAGCTGACTCGGTAAATATGGAGGAGATGTCATGCGAACTACATCCACCTCACAACCCACGATTCGATCGGCCAGCTCACTCACATCCAGCCGAAACAATCTTCTCTGAGGAAATGCTTTCTTATCTCCGGTTTTTTTTTATAAAATACGTGGAGATATATAACCCCTAATAGTTAGTCCTAACCTCAAAACGAACAAAACACCCAAATACTCATACTCAACTGCAACTCAGATTTAAGCACGTCACATGTGACGAATTTTCATCACATTTTCATTGAAAACTTAAAAAACTCACACACGCTTGAATTTGTGTTGAGTATTCGGAGGTTATTCGATTCAACTCATCTAGTTCTATGCTCTTTACAATTCATTTATTTTATGTGAATCAGGTAATTTACAGTTAGTAAATAAGTCTTATTTTAGATCGCTGGATCCTGCCGGTTAGGCGTACAAACATTTCAATAAACATTGTTATTATAACATTGTAGCTAAGATAATTATATTATTTTATTTAAAAGCATGTAGTTATCACCTATATTCATTTAATTATAAATAATGTCAAAATGAACTTTAACAGATGAACTAAACTATTATTACAGAAAAAAATGTCTCAGAGGAAATATAAATGACATTTTCGATCGCGACACCGTAGTACAGAATAACATTAAATGCACCACCCCATCGTATCGCATGCTGCACATCAGCTTCTGTCTGGCATCTGACGCGCCGCACAGATCTCGCTGTCGTGTTAGCTCGAGAATTGCAGAACTATTGCACTATAGTTCAGGAGACTCTGCAGTGCTGCAGGCGACTGTGACATGGAATACGACTTAGTTCCATTGATATACGAACAAAACTAGGGTCGAGAAATGTGTAGCACCATAAATATGCATTGAAATTGAAACTTATGGTCCCAGTCCAAGTATAGGTAAATATCTAATCGCTCTCTCGCGCGGAATGACTAATTACAATAGGACTTGGAACAACATAAAGATCTTCTATAAATAAAACCAACACGCAAAAGACGATCTCTTATGAAACAAAAGACGGTTAGGAATTATTGCCCGATTAATAAGCTAATTTCGTTTTGAACGCGACCTTTTGAATACTAATAGTCTAGCTCTGGTTGGTCCGGGCTAGTTGAAGGTTTTAAGTAAAACCCGCCAAGTTGTTAGTAGCACGGGAGCCCCATTTTATTTTAACATATACTTTATTTTTATTATTTAATGTTATATCGGCTAGAGAAATACACACTCTGGAACTGTCTTGTTAGCCCGCTGACAGACAGCCAGACAGATAGGAGGGTTAGTAGGTAATAGGGTCCCGTTTTCATCCTTTGTGTACGGAACCCAAAAAAAAATAACATCAGGGTTAGAATTAATACTTTGTTGAATAAATTGATTCATCAGTCGTGACATAGAAATACTTTTGATAAAGTTATTTCAATAACCCTCCTTGCCAGGTAAGAAGCGTTTCGCCATACAAGGTCCTCTTTTTTAATATACTCATGAACGTTCAGAATAAGCTTTAGTCACCAACTTATAGGTCAGTACTTACCCTTTTTTGCGAAATAAAACGATAACGAGTTAAAACTTCTGAAACTATCATGGTTATTAACACTAAAGTCATTTAAAACGGGATATTTACCATGATTTGATTTTTGAGTTTTCCAATATTTCGGCACAGTTTCCAAATATTGGAAAACTCAAAAATCAAATCATGGTAAATATCCCGTTTTAAATGACTTTAGTGATAACGAGTTAATGAGATATGCGAACAGCCAGACACCATGCCTCGCTCCGTAACACAACTAATAAAAGAGCGGAGAAGTAGAGAACTACTCAGAATAATGACGCAGCATTCGCTAGGAAGGCCTGAACGTATATCTTCTTTGTACTTATTTCCCACCAGTTCGCGCTTATATTTAAATTGATACATGCATCATTCTCATCATCATTGTAGTTCTTAAAGTACTACTTCCAGCTTAACATAAAAAGTGAAATGATAACGTGGGGAAATTGTTTTAATTTTAACTAGCTTCGGCCCGCGTTTTCACACTCGTTTTTTCACAATAAAAGTAGCGTATTCTGTTAATTCGATCCATAACTTTTACGTACATAAGTAAGTGTGATAAAGATTTTGCTAAAAAGACCTATTTTTTATTTTCGTGAAAAACAAGGTCTTTTTGTTAAAAGTTTAATCTGTGTCTCTGTCCGTGATCCAAAGTCATAGCTAGCCGCAATCCTTCCAGCCGACCCACAGCCTAAGCAGGTGGGGAAAAGTTAAAACAACGGTGGACCAACGTGTAGAATGAAAGGATGAGAGTGATGGAGAATGGTTTTTCCTTATATCCTTGGTGTAACACTTATTATTTGCCATGAATAAAATCTTAATAGATACAGACTCGTGAATAACGAGATATATTTTGTGATTGCCCAGTTTTTTTGCATTTTTGCACTATAATAATAATTAATTATAATTCATTTATTTATCTTTCGACACAATACACATGTTCTTAGATAACACTCTCAGGTCAAAATCAGCAAGATCATAAAAATTGTAAAGCTAGCAAGCATACTCTGGAATACATAGCATACTCCGAATAGGCAATGTCTCGCGTAAGACATTGGGAATAACTTTCATTAGTTTTGGGAATCAGGTTGTAACTGTTTCAAATTAAAATTTTCCCTAGAACACTCGAACGCTCGACTTTTCCTGAATTAACTAAGAATGACCATTATAAGATATTTTGAGAATTTATAGCGACTTCTATAAATTCTCAAAATATCTTATATAGTCAAAGTCAAAAGTTTTTATTTCTTTATGCTTAGAAATAAGCACTTAGACAATTGATATTTTATACTATCCATAATTAACAACAAAAAACAATTTTGAAAGTTACCATCGCAATAACTTATTCAAGTAACATTAAAGTCCAATATATTCTGTTCAGGTGGGGTTGTGAGAGGTTGTATATTCCTTTCAAAGGAATTATTCCTCAGGTAGAAAGATGCCGCTACCTCGACCGTGTCGTAAGTAGCGTGTACAGTCGGCAGCAACAGCTTTATTTCATGGCAATTTGTTTTATATTTTTGTATTTGGATGTTTTTTTATACTAATATATTTTTGGCCTTGGGAGGTCAACAGACTTAGACAGGAAGAAGCTCTCTGGGCTTTACTTTAAGCAAACTGTTATTTTTCATTCATGGTGACTAAATTTGGTATCTATTTTACAAAGTAGGTTAAGAAATGTTTTATTGTTTTTTCATGTATTCAATGATATCGTTAGGTTCACCGGTATTTGATTTTTGTTTGAAATCATATTTTGTTTAAAATGTTATTTTATTGTAAATAAATTATTAGTTATAGTTTAATTGCCGACTGTACGCTGCAGCTGTACGGTTGAAAGTAAATGTTTAAAATGTAAAGAGTACCGCTATTTCCGTCAAGTGCAATCTAGTAAACGGGAGCTCGCACAACCTGCATCCTTTCATTGCGAGCTTCGATTGAAAGCTTCCTGAGGGTAATGAAACTTATATTTTTTTAGATTAGATGCCTCAGCTGCTTATAAATCGTTTCTTTCTTGTTTTTCGGGCTAGATGATGCTGTATGGATTTTCTATTTAATTATGTCTATTTTATTTCACGGATTATTAAAAATATAAGTAAATTAAATGCTTTTAACAATAATAATGTAATAGTAAGTGATTATTTTTATTTAATAATTTTAGCACTATTATACTTAGCTATATTTATTTATTAAGTGCATTTATTTTCTGTGTAGCTAAGAGTTTTCATGTTATTTTTTATTTTGATTCGATAAAAAAATAAATAATTTTTCTACATATTTGTAAACCGAGTAGCTGTGAGAAATCGATTTCTGATAAGGCCGACATTTCTTTTACAATTTGCATTGTACTAACACTATATATCCCAACTAATTAGAAATGTACAATTTTACTAAAATGAAACTAAATACGAAACAGAATGTTCTTGTTACTGACACCAACTAACGAAACAAAACTCCAATCACCGAATTCGGAACAGTTGTATGCTTCAGCAGGAAAAATTTAAACTAAATTTAAAGTAAAATACTCGCACCACATTTGATACATAATAATTTTAAAAACTCCCGCTTTCATTCAGTTATTGAACTTTGGTAGCAAAGTTCAATAACTGAATGAAACGGATGAATTGGAACTAAAGTTAGTTGTGCCGTGCGCCGCCGAGAGGAGAGAGCTAGTTCTAAACGAAATTAGGCAAAGTTTGTAATAACGCTGCATTTTCCCGGTAGCTGTAGAAGTAAGCTACTAAGCACTAGTAGGTCATGACGCAGTTAAGTTGCTCGAGTCCTCATAATCGACTTACCTATGCGATGACAAACGACAGACCCTGTACAAGCCTGAAAAGGAAAGTCATGTTATTAACGAAACAAAAAGTTTTTCTCGATAAAATAGAGGCATCAAACCCGGAAGCTAAACATGGCGGGTCCCCGAAGTCGTATACTGTAACCACTCTATACAGCCACCTCGTCTAGAGGGTCCGAGCCGCGGGGTGGGGGATGGGAGAACCGATTAGCGCCCTAGGACATGGAAATAAACTAGTTAGAGCATATCGAACCTACTGTCGCAATCAACCCGTGTGGTCAAGTAAATAATAAATAAATAAATAATGCTGGACAATTCACACAGCATTATCTAGCCCCATGGTAAGCAGAGCTTGTGTTATGGGTACTAGATAACTGATAAACATAATACAATACATTACATAGATATGTAGATATTTTTTATTATACATAGAAAACGACCCGAACACCCGGAACAAATATCTGCAGATCGTACACACAATTGTTCCGAGGCGGGAATCGAACCCGCAACCTCCTGCGTCGCAGCCGGACCTTCGCCCACCACGCCACATCGGTCGTCGTAGTACAAGTACAAGTACTGTGTACCGCATTTAGTAACAAGCATAGTATTTTGAGTTTATTCATTAAAATCATGAGTTTCCCAGATAATCAGGTTGTTATACCGCAAGGGTTGAATCAGTGCCTGAACAAATAAATCAAATGAAGCCCCAGTCGGGCCGCGTCTAACGAACACTAACTTGGATTTGCTTAACTGGTTCTTTGCATGTTTAGACAACACGAATAACAGATGGCGTGTGCCGTGGTAACAGGGCATTTAGTATCAGTACTCCCTTAGGATAGTAATATTTAATTATAAATGACGCGCAAGTGGTCGAACAAAGGCAAGGAGATGATGGTGGAAGGCTACATTTTATCCCGGAAAAGTGGAAGCAATGCCTTGGGCTCATTTTGTTATTAGCTCCTGATCTAGAGGAATTTTAGTTTATCATTTATATATATTATATTTATTTATACCTACGTATGTCCAAAGTTTTACAAAAGCAACAATCGACTTTTAGTTTTTGCATAGATACGAGTCTAAATAATGGTTTATAAAACTGAAATCGAACATTATTTAGGTTTCATCGTTTAAGTCGTAAACCACGACACTCGTCCATCGAGACTGCAAGGCAACATTCATCAATTTAGATGAGTTATTTAATTGACGCGATGTTGGGCGGATTAAAATGATTGTTGCTTTATGGAAACGTTTAATAAGGTAATAATCGGCTCGCTGTAAACAGGACATTTTCCAATTTGATCTTAAACAAAGAAAGCCAAGCAACATGCTGGGGTCATAAATTACAATGCTGTATTTAACGGTCACTCAAGATATCAAATTACCTGCGTAGCTACCTAGTTGCTATAAAATATTTTAACCAACTAAAGAAAAAAGGCCCTTTATACAATTACCCCTTTATTTGATTTTTAACGGACATGGATTCGAATTAGTAGGAACAAAGTTGGACACTAAACAAAAATAATTTACCAACTCATTTCACCACGGTAGACAGTTCATTCACTCACAAAATGGCGGCTCCTCCGAGATTATCCCAGTCGCGGTGGACGCATGAATATGTAGATTGTAATTGTGATTTTAAAGGCTCCTCACAAAGGCAATCTGGCTGATGCTGCGCTGTTATCGACAGTCGAGATTGTTCTTTGCGAGAGTGAATGATCAAACAGACTCAAGATTATTGGTTTGATGACGTGTACGATAAAGTACCTAGCCTGAGGACTAAAGCCTTGGTTTCTTGATCACAACGCAATACGTTGCGGTATGCGGTGTCGGACACATAATCGTATGAAAAACGTCTAGGGTGAAGTGGATACTACGCACAGCCTGGTACATCGTCTCGTTATCACGCTGCGATGTGCGTCACAGCGTCAACAATGGATTTATTTGTTCAACAAATATTTTCAAATAATCGTACTTACTTAACTTAGAGACTCAGCGCTTTTACTTCATATCACAAAACAATTTCTTGAAAAAATACGTTGAAGGTACAAACTAACATATTGGTTTATGTAAAATATTTACACCGCGGAACATAACTATTATTTTCACGAAGTTTATGAGCAATTTTAATAAATTTACATAAAAGTCACTTCGAGCATTATACTTTTTATTATGAAAACCTAATATTTTGCTCAGCTAAAGCTAAACGTTCACAAAATTATGTCAGAACTTACTTACCGGGGAAAGCTTTTATAACATTCCGGTGGAAGTTAGCCCCCGGGGAGCTTGTTCACACGCGGGGGCTGAGCTGCAGGTTAGCAATAGAAAACTTAAACTGGCTTTAAAAGTTTCCGAAACAGCTAAAATGCTGTGCCCCTAGCGAGTGTCCTCGTCGGTTCTGAAAAGCTAATGGTTACATATCAAGGCGCATCTTCAGCGTACCTTTAACTCAAGGCGGTACCAGCGGTCTTGTTCTCACGCCTCACAAAAATTATACCCAGTACCATGGGTGAACCACCGGGCTGCGGATATAAACGTAAACATACCTGTAGACTCGGTAAGTACCCCTACTACACTAGGTGGGTCAATAGATGGTGAAATACAGGTCAATGTGGTTGTTGAGGGGGATACATACAACCAATAAAATTGTATAAAGTTCCTCATCTTGTTAGGTATATGTCGTATCTGATAGAAGAGCGAAGTGTGTAATGGTTCAGTTACCTAGAAAAATCTACTGATCTATACATTAATACAGATATCTAACTAGGCTCAGATTTTCAAGAAATTCAAAGGCGAGAAATGACATTTTCTCATAATAAAACTATAGTATACGAACAGTCTAAAAAACCTTAATACTGATTATATAATATATTAGTAAAGCGGCGCATGTTTCGCGAAGTTGGTAACTTGCATTAGGTCTCACAGCAGATGATACATGAAGAAACTTTACAGTTTTATCATTTTGGCACCTCGAGTACCGCGAGGGTGGGGGCCTACCGTCCGTATTTATATTCCCTCCTACAATAATATAGCACTAAAGGTGGAATGAAAAATATATAGAAAGCACTGAATACTGAACCTACTTACTTAGTTTACAGGTACATTACATTTCTGATATGACTAGCAATAAAATAAGTTTATATGTAATACGAGGAATGATCGTAAAGTTTATGTTTATGTCACAAGGTAGGTTTATAAAAGCTTTCGTGGATAAGCATTTTTAAAATATTAACTCGTTTTACTACGTAGGTTGCCTGGAAGAGATCACTCTCAGCGATAAGGCCGCCCTTTATACCTTTATTCTAAGTTTTTATCTCTGTATTATTTTCTGTTTTGTAAAGTGTTAAAGTATCTATCTACGTTTCTGCATATGTACTGGAATGAGATTTTTCTTCTAACTACGATTTTTCATACCCAGTACTACAAGTACAACAATAAATTATTTATAACTAGATCTTTCTGGTTCGATGCGGAAAATTATTTTGCTGATGAGAAAGATTTATCTCTGCGTGCTTTTAGAATGTTCATTGCTCTACCTACCGCTAGAGGTAGCTTCAAGGATTAACAACATTTCTGAAATACCGCAGCGGGTCTAAATGCAGCTTCTAATGACCGAGGACATTTATCACCACTCCCACTAGAAAACTAGAATCTTGAAACCAAATGTACTAGATGAGATGACCTGTTTCATGATATTATGCGACCGCTTTTTATTAAACAGCTAATCCATGGCGGTGAGCTGAAGACAAGGCGCTATGGCGGTCATAGGAGAGGCCTCTGTGCAAAAGGATAGACTGCGCTGATGATGACGAATAATGATCTTGTTTTATTTCTTATGTCGGTAGAGTTTTGCAACTGATCAATAAAATAAATTTTAAATAAAACACGGTTTGATACGCCTCTAGGAAATAGTTTTTACTGTCACTATTAAATTTAACTCATGACAACTTGTTTTACACGTACAAATTTCACGTCAATACTCCCAAACCAAAGATTGTATTAAAAATAATCGACGTACGTTTCTACAATAAACTTGCTCCAAGCCACTAACGCTATCCTAGATAAAATGCAGTCCATACCATTTGGCACCTATTTCAAGCACTTTGATAAATACAGATAGCTTTATGTATGGCAGTGGTACACCGTTAATATTTGAGCAGAGAGCCCGCGGCAGCACGTGACCGCAGTACGGTATCTGTAAGGTGTACGGTATCTAAGGCGCTATGGATCTCCATCCGATACACGGAAAAGCTTTCGGGAGTTAGATTGGTTCGGGCTTTTAGATGGAAGTAGAATATGTAATAGTGCGCTAATACATTTTCTTATTAAGGGCCCGGCGACCCTCGCTTGCAAAAATCGCTCCGAATATCGCTGTCCCTGTTTAAGCCTTGCGCCGCGCCCCATGCGTGCGCGATAGCAATATTAGCCGTTCAAAATTTGGTTTATTCCGTAATACCAAAAATTATGATTGAAAACATTTTATATTCTTCACAAAGTATTGTTATTCTGTAACTAGACAATATAAGCTATGTTCATTAATTAATAACACGTAAGATATTGATGTTTTTAATACGAAACAAATAGCAAGAAAACTTGTCCATTTTCGCATAAAAATGTGCAAAATGCGATTGGCTTTCATTTAATTTAAGGCAAGTATTTTGAAAAAAGAACTATTTAGGAACCTAGATGATTACTATTTAAATACAAATAATACAATATTTTAGTGGAAATATGCTTAAATTGGAAATCATTTTGGTATTACGTTTGCATGAAGAATTCGTCCCTCCGGAGGCCTCTTAAAGGTTTTTGTAGGTTTACTGGAAAGTACCGGCTATATTTAATGCTTAATAAGTGTTATGCCTACAAATAATATAAATACATGAAACAAAATTTAACAACAAACTTAATAATACATAACATTAAAGCATACCTCCTCTAATTCGTCGTTCCAGTCATATGTGTCATCAATCACATCACTCATCAGATCAAAATTAGACTCGGATTTTAACTAGATACATTTGTATATGTAATATGTATATTGTATATCGTCACTTGGAACACGAGATCGCGCAATCAAATGTTCCGAATTTAAAACTATTTCCAAGCCCATTTTCATTATTCAAGAATTAAAAATCGGTTTATAGTTTACTAGCTGCCCCCGCGGCTTCGCCCGCGTTGAAATCTATGCGTCAAATCTTCCTCTTAAATCACTCTATCTATTGCTGAAACCGGCATAAAAATCAGTTGAGTAGTTTAAAAGATCTAAGCAAACAGACAGCGGAAGCGACTACATTTTAAACTATGTAAAGATTAAAATACGCTCATTTATAATTACTACATGTATAGATGTGTAATAGGCGGCAGATTAAAATTCAACATGGATTAATATAATGTAATACTTAAAATTCAATTTCTTTCATCTCGATTGTTATTTTTGCCGTCGGTTTAAAGTTATTCTTGTCTGTTGTTCTACATAAATAGGTGGAAACTTTGCAGGAACCCGAATCATTGTTTCAACTTTAAAATAACAGCCTTTGTGCTGCCCAGCTGCTGCCTCCCAATTAATAAATAAGTCCGAGACGCCAAAAATTTGCTAAGAAAGTAGTGGGTTTATATTGTTCAGTCTTTATATATTTATTTACATCAGGTTCAGAACACCAATCTTGAACGTAGTTACTAACTAATATTATAAATAGCACAACATTTTTTTGCTGTCCTTTTTACCCACTCAATACAATGGCCACTAGTGTCATCATTCCAGAAACGTAGTTAGTGCCCATAGGTACCAGGATTATTATTGTATTTAAAATTGTATTACTCGTTTTCTTTCTGCTTACGTGAAAATGAATGTACTTCGTGATTAATTGTGCTGGCGTCAATAAAAAGAGCAAATAACTCGTAAAGAAGCGCGTGCGAGTTTATAGCCCAAACGATGCGTCGCTTGCCAAATCTAAAATTTAAAGTCGACGAAAATGTAGATGTGGCAATTCAGTTATTACGTCGTAGTAGTTTCTCCTAGCGACTTTACAAGCACTTTTGTCCGTCGGAATATTATGAGTGTCGTTAAGGCCTTATGTTTGTTTAGTTTGGCTTATGGCCCTAGAACATAGCTATTATCTATCTAGCTAGCAGGATAGAGTCCCATTTCATTTAAAACACCTATTTTTCCTAATCTCCCATAATACTACGAATATTACACCAAAACTGTGTTATTACTTTGACTAACCTTTAAAGTGAATCATCCATTGCAATTTATCTACATACGCCATCTATTGGCAAGAGCGGGTAAATTACTCTTTATTGCCCGGTATAAAGAGGATATGGTAGAGAAATGACCCGCGGAGGAGTAATGGTGGCCGAAGGTGATTTAGCTATTGGGAAGTTTAATTCATTTTCTAGATACACATTGAGTATTATTTGCACATTGTGCATATTCAACATTATTTCTCTTTTGTTCTAGGTACCTACAAGCTGCAAAAACTACTTTCCTAATTGTGAGTACAGGTATCCAATCCCTGCATTGTTGTTAAGAATGAAATGGCATGCAGGCACAAATGATATCCCCGTTGAGGTATCCCCCGAGGACCACAAACTAACTAGAACACGGCTCTTCTAAAAAAGTGTTCTAATAATATTGCAGGGATCGGACTTCTATAACCAGCTGCGAATTTATCTGTAAATTGCATTATTCGTTACAGATAAAATATCTCCACCATATTCGTGTTCAAAAAGTCCTCAAACGTTGAGCAAGTAACCCGCAGAACAACCGAGAGTAAATCTGACGTTCACAAACTTTCCGACGATTTATTGCGCGACGTGTCTGCGAGCGAAGCCGGGGACAAGAGTTATGTGAGAATGTTTACTAAATGATATATTTAAAAAGTTGTGAGGATGAGGGAGGTTACTTTGTTTCTTGAGATTGAAAATATAGAGTGCGGGTGTTATTTTTGGGGGTTAGTGTTTTATTTGATTGGGGTGAAAATGTCTGAAAGGTCGAACAAGGTGGTAACTTTACAAACTCTGATTTCCCGGATGGTATGGAAATATAAATTGACCAGATTGTTTGTAAGATGGATATTTTTTACCTGTTTACCGTACCCCTCCAGTCCCCGAACACCCCTCAATGTTATCTACAAGCTACAGAACACAAACCTCTACAACACAATTACTGTGTTTATTTACAAACAAGCGGGGATCCGGTTGATAACAGCGAGTAATGATCGATATCCGGGCTACCCGGCTACCCGGCAATGGCGTAACTCGATAAAAGATATCCCGGGACGCCGGTAACTCACAACCGTCCGCGTCTCGCTGCAGACCCGCCATTTAAACTTTCCCGCTTGTAATCAGCAAAAAGTCATATTAGAAGCGAAACTTATTTATCATGCAAAAACCTTGCGTTAGATTACAGCAAAGTGAATAGCTAAACTATAACTGCAGATTGCAGATGGAATTCATCATTCGATGTTTGTCCACAGATGGACATAGACCTTCCCTAATGAGCACCTAGCGCCCTGTCTAGTCGTGATCTCCACTCAAGAACACGCTTACCCCAGCAGTTGTTGGAGACGGAAACATAAACACAACGCGGAACAATCTTATTTTTTTTTCATAGAACTTCGTCTTCCTTTATTTCTTGTCGGTTAATCTTTGTGTTATGGTGTCGGATAATCTTATTTGATAATAATTTATAGTAAAACATTTGACTTGTCCAAGTGCTTATTTTGTAAGCCTTATGAAAAAAAAAAAATTTTTTTAGCGGCCCGTACCGGCATCGCCCCGGTGGTCATTTGTTTCAGGCAATTTTTTTATTAATTTGTTTCTCTTTTTTCTCTCCCTAAGAACCATCCTCGTACGTCAAGGAATATTCTAAAAAAAGAATTAGCGAAATCGGTTCAGCTTCTCTCGAGATTTGCACATTCAGTGATTAATTTTTATATTATAGATAATAATAATTATAAGATTTTCAAGAGGAAGAAGAACTGAAAACATATTGAATATATTTTTTTTTTCTCGAATATAATTTTAAATATTATAGTCAGTTTAAGTTCTATAAACATTCGCAGCCCACCTGTCCCAGACCGTCCGTATAGAGTGGCCTCTGTTCACACTTTCGATGAGGCCGTGATTTAAAATGAGGTGGACTCAGGAATCCCAGGGGATTTGTTGCCGAGCGAAAGGTATTTAGGCGTATTACACCCTATGACTTGCTTTTTATACGTAGGTATGTAGATGCGACGTAGCCATAAAAGTATATGTATGTATATGAACTTATGAACAACTAAGTAATCAGAATGCCGTACAAAAAGGACAGTTACGTTACATAATATAAGCAAGTCCAAGTTTACAAGAAATAGATTCGTGATATAATTATTTCCGCGACTACCTGGTGCGGGCTCCATTGATAGGATTTTTTTTATAATGTGGTACCAAATAAATATGATAATTATGTCTATGTTATGTTTATAGCCAAATAACTTTATCTTTATCTTTTAATTAAAGTTGCCGGTCTGAACAGGCACACAATAACTATTATCCAGGGTAATTGGTAGATGCAAAGCGGAAGCGTGCAAGCTTAAAGTTAAAACTAGAAAATAACATTAGAAACGATATGAGCCATGGTTGTCTCTAACGAAGTCTCACCATTGATTTTGTACGAATTATTTTGTGTTTAGAGATGAAATCATATTAGCCACTATCAACAATTCAACAGTTAATTGTTGATAGTGGCTAGTTTAAACAATAAGTGAACTGTGTTATTATTCTATTTTATAAAATTCATATGTAAGCAATCTAAAAAAATAGTTATATTTTACTTAATTTATGCAAGTTCGAGTGTGTTCCCGGCTTTATCCAACCAGCACCTCCTCCTAGGTCGCGTTGCATTGTGGTCGCCGGTGGTGGTGTGGGGGTGCCATAAATAAGGGGCTATCAGGAGTCATCGACCCGGCCCTGTGTTGCGGGTGGGGCTGGAAATACAGAGATTATGCACTTTTATTTACGCTGGCTTGCTAATATCGGAACAGATGCGATAGAGAGATAAACAAAAATTAAAAACAGATTATTTTAATATCAGTTTCAGCGATATGCCTATGCCCAGCTGTAAGTGGAAAAGGCTGATGATAATGATGATGCAATTAGTACCGACCTATTCAAGTATTTAAGGTACATGTTAAGCTATGAAAACCTACTATAGCCTTTTTCATAGCTTTCGGCTATGCTGCCGAAAGCTATGAAAAAGGCACAAAATGTTATTGAGACAAAATTATAAATTATTTAGTATTGTGTGTATGCACAAAAATATGTAATTTTTAGTATAAGTAGTTATAACATCGCCTTAGGGCCTAATAAAAAAACCTGTTATGATGTTATTATCTGAATAAATAAATAAATAATAAATGTTCAGCGGATAAAATAAATAAATTTTATTTTTATTTCCACAAGATCTCAAAAAATACCTCATGCGGCTTACAGTGAATTTAATGTTAATTTAATAAATAAATAAAAAATAAAATTGTTTATTTCGAAGATAGGACTCAAAAAAAAAATACATTAAAATTTGCATAATATTAGGTATTATGCAAATTTTTATGTATTTTTTTTTCATCAGCTTTTTAGTTGTGCTCAGAGGGCACAAGTCATTGAGTACCTAACAGTTGAGTAGAAGTATGGTGGAAGTAAGTTATATTAGTTTAAGGTTAAAGTGATGGTTCAGCAGCCACCATTACAACATGTCTCTCACTGCTCATTCCGTGTCTGTGCTGCATATGATGCTGCTACAAAGTCAAAGTCAAAATAAATAAATAAATAAATAATGCTGGACAATTCACACAGCATTATCTAGCCCCATGGTAAGCAGAGCTTGTGTTATGGGTACTAGATAACTGATATACATAATACAATACATTACATAGATAGATATTTTTTATTATACATAGAAAACGACCAGAACACCCGGAACAACTATCTGCAGATCGTGCACACAATTGTTCCGAGGCGGGAATCGACGTCCACCGCGCCACATCGGTCGTAAAATCATTTATTCTTTATGCTTACATAATAAGCACTTAGACAAGTCATATTTTATACATTAAATTATTATCAAATAAAATTATTTTACTGTTCACTCCACTAGTGGAAGAAGTGAAAAAGAAACCACTAGTATGTTCATCTCTTATATGTCTACCTAACCAATGTCCCGCCGACACCGTGGCCACACACCATTCAGCGTTTCAAGAACGCTCATTTAATAACGTTGTTATTGCAAATAGCATTGTATAAACCACGTCTGGACCGCAAAATGTACTTTATATGTAAGAGGGCTCAGGGATGAAATAAATCGCAGTTTATGTGCAAATATCTTTCAAAATTGCGTCTCTTGTACTGTTTGAAATAGTCAGCTCTGACAATGTTTTGAATTTTGTTTATTGT
This sequence comes from Eupithecia abbreviata, assembly GCA_943735965.1. Lineage (NCBI taxonomy): Eukaryota > Metazoa > Arthropoda > Insecta > Lepidoptera > Geometridae > Eupithecia > Eupithecia abbreviata. Next base: position 442,772 of record OX030986.1, read on the forward strand.
TTTTGTTAACATAATATTGTATTTTTAAACATAATATTGTAATGAATTTCAAGATCTATGTAATAAACTCCACTAAAAATATATTTTGTATGTTTTTTTTAAATTTTGTGACATTAAACGAGTAAGATTTTTGTCTAGTCACCTCCTGCACTAGTGGACAAGAAGTTGAAGTGAACAGAAAATCTAAAACACCTTATTTCTTATATGACAATTATTTATAGTATAGGTATCTTTCTTGTCTAAAGGCTTATGAATTTTGAAGTTATGCAAGCGGCAAACGAACGGAACCATACAAATAGATTTCTTTGAAGTTGATCAAGCAATTAGTGTTTCTATGTACTACTGTAAAATGTCAATGTAACAGGAACGTATTTACAGGTAAAAGTTAAAGAATATCTTATTTATATACAATATCAACGAGGACAATTTTAATCGGATTCATTTCATCTTCAGAAACTCAAGATAAATAAATAAATAATGCTGGACAACTCACACAGCATTATCTAGCCCCATGGTAAGCAAAGCTTGTGTTATGGGTACTAGATAACTGATATACATAATACAATACATTACATAGATAGATAATTTTTTTTTATTATACATAGAAAACGACCAGAACACCCGGAACAAATATCTGCAGATCGTACACACAATTGTTCCGAGGCGGGAATCGAACCCGCAACCTTCTGCGTCGCAGGCGGACCTTCGCCCACCGCGCCACATTGGTCGTCAAGATATACCGTTATACTACAGAATAACTTCACAATACTAACGTATTTATTATTTGTGAATAAATCTATTTGTGTGTAGCTTTAAGCTTGACTTGTAGCATAACTAAGCTTTTCATATTAGATACCTACTGCCCGCGGCTTTGCACGTGTTTTCCAAGATAAAAGAAGTATTATATTATAGTACCTACTTAGTCAGAAGTAGTAGAATCTTTCTGGGACCCACCTTTTGTTAAATAGGCTATTACAGTCCCTATAACCTATATACAAGGGTTACATTACCTTCACCAAAGGCTCCTTTTCCATGCCGCGTAGCTCACTTCTACCCTACGGCTGTAAATAACGAACTTAGTTAAGAAAACAAAGGAAATGCACGAATAACAATACGTATCACAAATTGGACGGATTTAGATAATTGACGGCATACATACATCTGAGGGGATGCTGGCGGGATTACGAATTTGGAACATAGGGAAGCCTTCAAAGCGGAATGAAACATTAGTATTGTATTATAGTTTTATTCTTTCGTAGGTTTTCTAAAACAGACTTTTGTGCTTTATGGTCTTGTAGAATCAAGATTTCCTAAGCTTTGTTTTTTGTATAGTCTTTTGTCATTATCACTTGTAGTTATCCACTTCATTACGAACTTGTTTACCAAATCACCCAATCGATCAATTTTCTTACACGTATAATTACAAATTACTCCATTGTAGTGGAGTTGAGCGAGGTGGTGAAGCCGCGCCGGCGCGGAGCGAGCACGTACTTCATTACACATATTTATAGCAAGTCTAGAGTCTGCCGGCTGTCGGTTCACTCACTAGTGAACCAGAATTGCGCTGCCTAGACGGAAATAAGCAAATCTTGAGAGAATACCTAGTAAAATAGATTGCGTAACAGAAAACTGTATTAGTTACTAACATTTTGATATTCTTTGGATACCGCCAGTGACTCGGCGGTGCGCGCGCTGCGCAAACTTTCTAATAATTATTAGAAAGTTGTTAATTATAATTAATAACGTTTGAAAGGCAATACTTGTAACTGTTGATTTTGGATTTTGGCTTAACCAAATTTCTCTGTTATCGAGGTCCAGCTCATTGGAATAAGGTGTACTATAAATAAAATAACTAGCATGTAGTCGTAGATTAAATCCCGTGTGTAAGCCTAATGAAACGTCTCGTCGTCGTGAAAAACAAAGGTAAACGCAAGGCTGATGAATAGCATAGAGAACCATTTTTTTATTAGCGTTTTATAGAATTTCTAAAATAGTAAAAGGCGAATAGACAAAACAGTTTCTACAACTCTCAAACCGAAACGAAGATTTTTATTTGAAGGTAATCGTAGGGCTAATATAATTTAAAAGGAAGACAGTAGACAAAAACCTGTCAATCTATTGCCTCGAAGCAGCTGTCCCAAATATAGGATAACATTTCCGATAAAATATACAGTAACTTTTTTATCCTGCGTTAAAATATTCATCTGCCATAAATATGTCCGGGATACGCTTCTAGCGGCTGTATAACCTCGATACAAGTTGCCGCTATACATATCACCTGCAGTGTGTGCGGCGAGGAGGGGGCTCCTCTGGACTTAGCTTTGGAAAACGACACGCCTTATTTGGTAGGTAGATGTTTGATCGGCAAAAGAGGGTTATAATTTTTGGCTTAAGGTAAGTGGTTATAAAAAATGTAAACTCATTCAATGTATTCAAAGCAAACATGTCAAAATATATATCAGATAATTATTTTTGAATGCATTGGATGGGTACTACCTATACCTACGAAGACTTCCTACCTTAATTTACACCTATTTTATATTAACTTAAATCTCATGTAAGTGACATTGTGTCTTTTTGAGAATAAATTTCTTTAAACCGAAGTGATCTGATCTAGATGGATAGTAGTATTCCTTGAGCATTCTGAACGATATCTCCAGCATTCAGAGAAGTATTATGTATATTTTGTGAAGCCCTGTGGTATTTCTAGTCCAGTGCTGAACAGGCATGACGCACGAATGTCTCGCGCTCACGTACCTCGCGTCCCCGCGGCGTTCTTATCTCTCATGTTTTGTTTGCGTCGTGACCCTCCGTTTGTTCCAGAGAGTAACACTGCTCCCGGAAATGTGTAGTACTTACTAAAACTTACTTATTAGGGTTCCTTACGCAGAGAGCTTCTTTTGCCTTGATTATGAGAACGATGTCTTTAGGAGCATAAACGCAACACATCATTCACATCTCTTCAAAACGCAGACTTAAATTAATAGAAGCATACATGAAATTGGGGGAGGTCTATGTCCAGCAGTGGACTGCTATAAGCTGATGATGATAATGATGATGATGATACATGAAATTACACTAACTTCATTTTATACGTTTAGCAGATTTATAGTTGTTTACTAAACACTTTCCTAGTTTCACAAATTCATTAGAAGAAACGTAGTTGTTCTTACAACACACATTCGGTTCGCAGTTAACTCGCTTACAATACTTCATAAAAATAAATTCTGCAAAATAGTGTTTAAAAAAGCAAGATTATCTATGGTGGGGCGGAAAATTGTTAGTAAGTAAAGAAACAAATATTATCCACTTATGCCTGCCAAGGTTTGTAAAAAAAATGCGGTAGTCTCTCAGCACATTAAGCCACTCGTATGTTATTACTACACGTTTCTGCGTTCCAGTCAAAATACGGCTAGGTGAAAACACGTTTGTTTTTATATTAGAATTTATGAATATGTGCCTGTTATGCGAAGAGGAGATTATAGTATGTTTGCCTACTAACGTTGTATTTATTTATAAAGGAATTATCCGGTTACTAAAATGCGAAGGTGACCGGCAGTAAACTTAGATGAACGTTATATATTATATAGGGTGATGACGTCATCCTACCCGAGGTAATAAAACCTTGTTAGGATACTTTGAAGGGTTTATTCCCTTAGTTTATTATCTTAGACACAGCTGAGATAAAGTAATAGATCACAATCAGTAACAGATGGGGCCAGCTATTTAATTTTTTTCATTGAGATCCTCTATGGAGCTAAACTATATTTAAATAATGTACCTACTATTAAACAAAACATCAAACCACAGGCATTACCCAATCGTCTTTATAGATGGAACGATGATGATGAATTATAATTGTGAGTTGAATAGATAATCTTCGTTAGTATAAGTCGTTTTAAACTAGATTTACTTCGCAAAACTGTCAACAAATACATATTTTTCAAAAGAAAAAAAAAACAAATCTTTTTCAACGTAGGTACCTTCGATCGTGAGTATTTTGTTACCGGAATAAAGTTAAACTGAAGTAGGAAAGTAAATAGTTAACTAACACGATATAATGGGTAGTAAGTAAGGCACAAACAAGGAGGTAACGTAAGAGTACGTCTCGCTGAGAGTAATGCGCGCGGTGCGCCGGCGCGGGACAAACGACCGCCTCGGGAAATATATTATAAGCCATATTAGCGGACTCCCAAGGGCTATAATCCAGCACCGCCATATTGTGCTGAACATTCTACAAGATTACGCTTATTTTTTTATGTGAGTTTGCAAATATTTTTATGTTTGTGAGCTACTAAGGAGGAAAGTGAACCGTGAACATTCCCTGGATCGTTTATCTCTATTAATACATATGTACATATCTTCTTTAATATAAAAATGAGTCACTGAATGTGTTGCTAAGCGCAAATCGCGAAAGCAGCTGAACCGATTTAGCTATTCCTATTTTTAGAATATTCCTTGAAGCACGAGGGTGGTTCTTACGGAGAGAATTATTTTTTGGCGAACCCGGGACGGGCTAGCGGCCCGTCCCGGGTTCGCCAAAAAATAATTTTAAATTAACTTAATAAGATATTTTCGTTTTTATGAAAAAATATTAATTTGTTTTTGGATAATAGTTTTGTGTCGACGCGATTGTAGTCATCTTTATTTTGCAAAGGTCACCGAAGTTACTAATCGTTGGGCAACAGTTACCGAGTACCTGGTAGGTACTCGTAGGTGTATTTGCAAAAATTAAAAAAGTTGGTCTCAAATATTAATCAACATTTTACAATTAACTCGCCCATTTGTACCGTAAAGATCCAAATGTAAAGGAATACAGTATACCTACCTAGTATATATATGTATATTCTAACCGGGGAGATTTTAACCATTTGCCGTCCCTGAAGGATCATTTTTCTTTTATCCATGACCTAACAAACAGGTCACGCTACTTATCAACTACATCAGTGTAAAGTAAAACCGGTTTTTAATGTGTAAAACTATTAAACTGCATTAGCTTTATGAGTATTATGTACGTTGTCATATTTCAGGCGAGACTTTAAATGGTACTACCTAGTGTAATGTTTTACTTGAAACTGCCACTGGTTGCGCAGACCGGCGACGGGGACACCGTACATCTGCCGTTAGATAATCAAAAGCAACTTTAATAGTAGTTCTAAAGCTGGCTTAAACCAGTTAAAAAGTCTTGAGAGACTAATATTGTTTCGACCGGAATAAAGGCAAACATAATGTTATGAGAGAGCAGTCTTATAACACTATCCGTCGGAATATACCTCTATATGATCGATGATATATCTCTAGACATCATATGATGGACAAAGACAATATGGACATACTGACTAAGTGATGTGGATGTACTGATGAGGTTTGCTTGAGGGAAGAGGGGGGAGGGGGGGGGGGACTCGTGTGACGTGTGATATGTCCGGTGATATTCAAATAACTCGGCTGATAATGTGAATCGATTTGAGTTAAGATAAATAAGATTCATACATTCACTCGGTCGAACAATGCGTAGATAAGGTTTTGTTTGCCTTTAATTGAATAACTGGAGCTAAACATAAACGAAATACTTTTACAAACACATTAACATTATTTTTTTGTTTATTCCAAGCAACATTATGTCCCATACCATAAAGGTTTGCGGCCTCAGCAACTTTAGTCACCCTGTCCACGTGCAATAAGCCGTTCTCCTGAATAAGTGCCGTTATTAAGATAATGGTCGGGACTGCATTAGCGCAGTATTTGTGAGTCTGTCGGGACGCACAGTGCAGCCGAGCCGGAAACGTCTCGTGGAGACAAGTGGACGGAAGGAACGACGAGCGAAAGTTAGTTGTACTGTTGGGAAAACTTTAAATGTCTGTTCTCCGTCTGTCGGTGAGTAAAACATCACTAAGCGAAAGTTTTTCATCAACCAACACGTAGCAACTTTAAAATCGAAATGTTATAGATAGTAGTTGTGGAAATTGAAAATAAAATAAATATTCCAGCACTTCTAGCCTTTAACTGAATAAAGAATTATTAGGAATTAAAAAAGGAACCAGCTGTATAATTGATACCTTAGTTATAACAAAGTCTAGTGATCACCATTTGTCTAAAGCACGTAGATGCAATGGAACTGGTACTTGCCTCTATCTCGATTAAGAAAGTTTATAGTGGAGCACCTACATAGTTAGCGAGCGTCATATTTAGATTGTAATGTGCAGCTGTGTAAGGGAGACCGCACACTAGTGCTTTCAACTTTTTTTAAGTCCTGGAAATAAAATAATTTAGGCTTTCTTTATTTATTTTTAACTTTAGCCTTAAAAGCGCTATTCTTACAATACGCGGTTCTTACAATAACCGATAAAGTAGTATCTGCTCTGGTGTAGCTATCTATTGCTACGACGTAGATGCCTACGTCGTAGCAATAGCAACCTACTACTAAGCCGTGTGTAGCTGCGTCTACGCCGTAGCTGCAGCTACACATGGCAACTCTTTGCTACGACCAAGAAATTATCAAAATTAATGGTTTGTTAAAATATGTAGTAGTATATATTATACAATATTTTATACTTGATATAAGAAGCATACCACAAACGTCAGTCTTTGAACGTTACACGCTATAAATAGATTACGTTTATGGAACATGGAAAGTATTAATAAATGCATTGTATCCTAAGTCCACCACCATGCCGCCTCGGTTGGGCACTGAGCCTATTAAGTCTCAGAGCGCCAAGTATTTAAATTTCTAAGGAAGAATGTTTTACATCCAAAATTTTTCGCTGGAAAAAACAATTTGATTAAAATGTAGATACCTACTCTTAAGCCACCTTTATTTCAGAGAATAATTACCATTTTGTAGACGTTCTAGGAATTAAACTTTTGATAAGAGTTCAGAAGCATTTTTGAACTCACAACAAATCCAACACAGCTCCACACCTCAGACATTATTAAACTGTTATTTACGAGTCTTGCCCTAACTGCTATAAGTTGCACTTGCAACGATTTATGGCCAATATTGCAGAAATAATCTTCGAAATGGAAGTTTAAATGGCAGTTTTATTATACAGCTTTTGACTAGCGGCCAATGTATGGCCAGAGACAACGATTACTTACGAATTGTTATTATTATGTTCTGTTTGAATGGATCTGTGCATTTATATAGTGTAGGGGATAAAACTACATCATCAAGGAATAACTTAAAGATCAACCAGATGTATGGAATAACAAAAAAGCTAATATTTAAAAGAACACTTACCTCAGTAGTAAAAAACATAAAAAAACTGTTTTAAATATTGGTTAATATTCAATGTAGGCTTTTTATAATTATTTATAAATAATAAATAAATAAATAATGCTGGACAATTCACACAGCGTTATCTAGCCCCATGGTAAGCAGAGCTTGTGTTATGGGTACTAGATAACTGATATATAAATACAATACATTACAATTAGATAGATATTTTTTATTATACATAGAAAACAACCAGAACACCCAGAACAAATATCTGCAGATCGTAAACACAATTGTTCCGAGGCGGGAATCGAACCCGCAACCTCCTGCGTCGTAGGCGGACCTTCGCCCACCGCGCCACATCGGTCGTCAAATTATTTAATTAATTTAATTCCTACAAAGAAGACAAATTTGCGTGCGATCCATCCTACCTGTATGATGGCGGAGGTAGTTGTGACGGTGTGATGCTTGGGGGAAGACAACTACAAAATATAAAACTATGTATATTAGATATTTTTTTTAATCATCGTGGAAATATACGTGTGAAGCCGCGGGCATGGCCTTGTTACTTATATAAAATAAGTTCGTATATAACTCTCAAAATTCGTGCTCCATTTCTTTTATTCGTTCGTTAGCAAATTATTGTGCCAACAATGGAGGCAAGAATAGCATAATTGTATGTGTTTGTTGGCTTCAGCGTGAATCAGAGCTCGGGATGGCTCCGAGGCCGGTCACTGCTGTAGGGTAGCCATCCTTACTGGACTGGAGCTGGTGGACTGAAGCTGATGAAAGGTTTATAATAAAGGAAAACCGCTCTAGGTCATCAGCTAACTAGTGCGAGGAAAGGATTGAGATTTCGCCTCTGTTACAGTAGTACAACTAAAAAGTACAACTGGTAGTAGGTACAAATGACACACCTTTGTATCTCTAGTACTACCAGTAGTACTAGTGACCTTTTCGGGCGAAATAAAGAAAAATTCAAATATAAAAACAAAAACGAATCAAAAATTGTTGATGTTGTAATTTTATTTGAGCGTTGTTCCTGAAGACAGGAAAATAATAATAAAAATTAATTAATCTCTAACTAAGGTACGCTAATATAAGTATAACCTTATAATGTAATTTGTAAAAAAAGAATTTTCTATATAACGCAGGAATAAGTAAAATAAATGTTTTAATTGGACTTGTTGTTACGTAATATTTTTTTGTCCTTTTTATATTTTAGGGACTTTGAGTAATTTTAATGACAATGTCAGTCCCGTATTTTAACAACAAACTGGAACTAACCTACTTAAATAATAAATTTCCGCATCACTCAGTGGTGTGGCTAACTAAAATAAGGATACCTTCCTCTCTGTAATATTTGTAGGTACTCATACAGGATGTTCAGCAGACCGTGTGACGTTATGGTAACTAGTAAGTGGAACCAAGCATGGTGGTTTTTTTAATCCCGAAAAGCCTCTGGGCAATTTTTAAGATATTTCGTTATTTTTGGTAATATAAATTGCTTAGTAATGTACCTTTTTAGTTCTAAATAACAAGGATTACATTTTTTATTATCAATATTATAATCGAGACCTAGGTAAATAAAGCTGCCATGGACATTCGCTATTGCACTTTGTTTTACCTACTCTTAGTTACCGTATGGCACAAATATCGCCAATGTGTGGTCACCCCAGAACTGTGGTGGGTTTAATTCACGCGATCGAAAAACACGGTGACAATGCCAAATGCCACGCCTGGGACTAACGTCGATGTGGAGCCAATGAGTCCTTATTATGAGGGGCTTAGAGGACATTTTCCTAATTGATGTGAAGCAGTTACTGGTGATTTGTATGATGGTGTAATGTAGTAAGTAGATATTAGTTTAATACTGTGGTAATTTACAGGACATAATACAAATAATATTAATTCGCAGCTGGATTTCACCCACAGCTGTTGGATGGATAGATTTTCATAATTATGCTGCAAATAATACAGATTTTCAGCTACGAAATCCCGCAATAAAGTCATATTATACCTTGTGTGCACGACAGAAAACTTTATTTTATTGTAGTATAATACGGCAACACTTTTTGTAGAATTTGTAGGTAAAATGAAAATAAAGTTGGAAACTCGGCAGCGGTAATTTCTTCATTGTGAAACGTACGTGTGTTTTTATTCGACAAAATCCAAACATCTCTAAAGCAAATATAGGAACCAATAAAAACGTAGGCTGTGAGGGTTTTTATATAGGTAACATCTACCCCTCACACCTTGTGTATCCGTTTACAAGTTACGATGGATATACAGACACACAGATGGATACTATAAAGCTCTAACAGAAAATGAAAGGCGTCACGACTTTCTTATGACATAGAAACCTAAGTGCTGAGCTTAAAACCCTTGGCACAAGCTAACTATTCGTTATATTCCCGCGGTTACGTTTGCACCATTGATTTGCCCCATTAATGGTGCAGGCGTAACTGGTTAGTTATGTTTGCACTATCAGTGGTGCAGACGTTACTGGTTAGTTATGTTTGCACTATATTCTTTAACAATAATACACTTTTTAATTCGCTAACGAGGTGCAGATAAGGTTTTTGTTTTTTAATGTTAACAAGAAAAGACAATGCCAAAATAAACCTCAACAAGTTCACCTGAAGGCGAAGCTGTAAAAACTCAAAGGTATTGTATTATCTTAACCAAACTTTCTTCAATAGTCCGCTGGAGGCGCTCGGTTATTGTCCGGGAAATATAATGAACAGGATAATATACCCGGGATATTCGGATAGTTCGCGTTATTGCATTTTGTTCATGAAGCTGATTACAGCGAGCAGTGATCCGACCTCTGTGACGTAGTGGATAAAGGCCTGAGACGTGTTGCGAGTTTGATAGGTATGTACATGTTATTTGATAGCTTTTCTTTCTAACAGCGTATTCGCTGGTCAAGCCTCACAGTTTGTTTTTCAAACGGACTTCACCTTTCAAATTAACTAATGAATGGTCAAATCTTTTGGTATGCTTGTCCAATCATTCAAAACGGTGTCCTTTGATGTACGCCTTTCAAGGTACCAAGTAATCGATCACCTAATCAGAGGTGAGGAGGATCGAGAAACCGGCTGTTATCTTGTAAAGGCTGTCAAATCAAATGAACCAAAATATGTTTTGTTGAGTCAGCCATCATGTGGACGGATAATTTGAATATAAGAAGGTTTTGAAAATTGAAATAGATTGAATTATACGTAGATAGGAGTGATTCTGTGTGTAACAGAAATCAGGAGGCTGCACACGGTAACTCCCCGAGGAGTTGACGGCCCGTGACTGGACTTACTGAAGGGTTACCGTGGGTTGAGGCAAAGGCGAGCGCGAGACTATGGACGCTTGTATCGTAGAAAAAGTATTAATGGTGATGTGGCCATGCATATTCGCCGTAAGCCGGCTTTCTATTAATTATCTTTTTCACTTTAAACGACGGTTTAGGATACAAGCTCATGACTTGTGCTGCCCTCTACGTCAATGTTTTTATATTTTTATACTCGGGCGGAGAGATAGACGAACTTTATCAATTTCATTGTGAGAGCTTAAAGAAATCACAAGACTTTTTGGGTAGAACCTGTTAAATTTCTTAACACGTTTATGTTTACTTTTTCACGTGGTTTCATTTAGTCCCAATATAATCTAGACTAGACTACAACCCGCTCTGCCGCCAACCGCACTGCGAATTTTTTTAAACTAGTACGGGGGGTAGAAATCACTAGCAAGCTATGCATCTCTTTTGCAAAATGTAAACTACCTAATACTTATTAAAATCTAAGTTTGTATTGCGATTTTGAACAAATGTCTAAAAACGATAAATCACTGTACTTATAATTAAGTACAACAACCATTTCACCAATGTTTTAGTATGATTTTAGATTGTAGTAAGTTAACGATAAGTTTAGCGTTAAATGAATGTTTTAGCTATAAGCAACTCTTTGGAACAATAAAAAAAAAGTTTATAAAAAAGTTTATTTAATGAGTGACGTTAGCAGTTTAATGAAAATAGCAACTGCTTTTACAAATAACGAGTGCTTCCAATCGAGATGCGGTTGTTTTGTACTTGTCTGTTCATTATTCTGGATCATTGATAGCAATTACATTGCTATCCAAGATTTTGTGCAGAATTTGAAATATGACTTGTTGCTAGGTATAATGTTTACTGTACGTACAAACCTTGATTACCTTACTCACATCGCATTCTGAGGTTTTGCAATAAATATATTATACATGAACCAATTAATTACTTTTATAAAATCCTGTTATTTCGCCATGAGACACAGTTTTCCAGCTAATCAAAAATGCATTCTAAAGTTTTCCCCAAAAACCTTGCCAATTGTGAAAAAACTGGGTGAGAAAAGTTCGGTTTAGTTTGATGACGTCCTGTGTTACTTACGACTGGTGGCTACTGCCAAACCACACAGCCAACAGGGGTAGGAACATACTTGAGGGCTAGGGAGCCAACTAACGTGGGCGGATAGTCAAACAGAAAGTATTCATAATGGGTAGGCAACTTACCCGACCCTGTAGCTATATAAATTAACAAACATTTTTCTATAAATCATCAAATTAAAAAATCTTATGCTGGTCGCTAGTTCGATAAGTTGAGGAGTCATATTCTGGCCAGGGTAGCCAACTTTCACAGCCCTTGATATTCTACTGTTAGTTTCATGCAGGCCTCCTTCTTCCCATGCCTTTTCTATTTAAAATTAAATAACAATGTTATCATAAGTTACCAAACGTAATATTTTAAGACACATTTTTAACTGTATAATATTTTCTGACTTTATAAAGTCTAACATTAAAATCTTGCACGAGGCAGAATATATGGGAACTACCATTCATTAGGAGCCCACATTATTGGGAGCTTTTGTATTCAAGCCAATAAATGATTTGATTTGATTTGAAATCACAAAATAATATCTTTTTGTTTGCATTCATAATCCCCGGTTACTCTTTTGTGCATTGCTGCGAACTGCTATCTAGACAGCCCATCCTAATGCTGGCGCCTCAGTGGGGCGTCACCCCCCGCTCGGTGCTTGGATCTGTTCCAAGGTTGTCGCGTGTCGCTGTCGACGATACTCTGCTGGAGGCAATCTAATTATTTTCTCAACGGCTTGGTTAGAAGTTAAGATCGAAGTCGGATGTGCCAATTCGAAACGCAATCAAGTTTATGAGTAAGGTGCATCAATTGTACGATTTAAATATATGAAAAATAATAAATAGGAACATTTGCAAAGCAATATAGATTATTTATCACACTTTCTAGCACGCGCAATACGTTTCAAATAATATTCCGATTGAGCGATATGATCATCAAATTATCACATATTTTATAATTTTTTTTTTGTTTGTAATAAAGAATTTTTTATCTATCTATACCTATGTATGTCCCTGTGGCATAGGTGAGATAGAGACACAGCGACAGTAGCATACAAAGCTTTCTTATTTTCTGTCCAGTAAAGCGTGAGCTCTGGGGTTGTTATACCGATCGTCTCGATCTGAGATTCGAATGGAAGTTAAGTTTAATATGTAAATTTTTCCTCTTAACTTTCAATTGCGTAAATAAATCAATAAAGTTCAAAGAGTCCTTTTTGGTCACCTTATGCTCTTGTTTTTTTGTAAAAAGCTGCTTATTGTTAATATTTATAACAAAACGTAGATAGTTCAGGGCTCAACAAAATAGATACACCGTAGACCATGTGAAATGTTTTATTAATTCACAAACTCCACCAAAGGATTTCTAGATCAATAGACGCAGAGAGATGCTCAGCAAAGCGAGAAACTCGTTTTCAATATGAAAACTTGTATTTTTTCTGCTCAGCGATCCAAACTGACTGCTCTGATAAAAGAAACATTTCTCGTTGGAAATATACGAATCCTGTATCATCTTTCTGAATAAAATTATTTTCAAATGTAATGGGTTGTTTTGGCCCCGAGTGAAAAACTGTACTTTTCACTTCGATTGCGAGAAAATAAAACAAACAAAACTTACCTTCATACTGCACACTTTTTACTTAACGAATTTGTCACTAGTCGTTGAATACGATGGTGGAAGTTTTGGACGGGGCAGATAGGGCAGATAGGTGTCTTAACCGTTGAAGCTAAGTCGAGACTTTATGAAAGAAGACGAATGTCTTGTGCTGGCCGATGATTTCAGACTAAAATTAAAAAGAAAAAATACTTTAAGTCCCTAGGGAGTAGACACGAGTCGTTTACTTCCAATTAGCTACGGTAGAATAACACAATTCTTTAACAAGAGAAGATATAAATATAGTACTTAACTGTCTTTACAACATTTTATATAATAGCCAAGTGCGAGTTGAATTCGCGTTGAAGTTCACGCGATACACACACAACACCATTTTTTTTTAAATTAATTTTGAGTGACACATAATCTGAGCCCGCTGCATTATTAAATTAAGTTAGGATTTAAATTGTGATTGCATAGAGAGAGAACGATCACAGCCGAGCCCCATTCTACAAAAAAAGTAAAACACGGAAGGTCTCTGAAACTACCCGTCTGCGTGAGTGAAGAATTAGAGCATATGTTTATCTTTTACTAGTAACATATTTGATAATACAGAATAGAACTTGTAAGAATAACCGCAAACAATTTCTTACGTTCCTGCTTTAATTAGTAACACCATTCGTTCTCCCATCAAACAAGATACATATATTCAGAACTCGCGAGGCTATCCAAGTTGTCCGCGAGCTCTTCATACATACATATGAATCTAACTTGATCTGCGTCACTCGCAGAGGCGTCCTGGCGAGACGTTCGGGGAATGGTATTGATGTTTGCATGAAACCGTTGTGTTCGATTTACTAAAATAATGCAATTTATGCGTTGGGATTAATCATTGTTGGAGCAGTTTTCTCAAAATGCATACGTAAGCTAAGGCTAAGGCACCTTTATATCATCATTGAAACGATCTTCGCAGCAGAATTGTCAATTCAAATATGCATCTCTCCTCGTAATCAAAGGCAATGACGACCGATGTGGCGCGGTGGGCGAAGGTCCGCCTGCGACACAGGAGGTTGCGGGTTCGATTCCCGCCTCGGAACAATTGTGTGTACAATCTGCAGATATTTGTTCCGGGTGTTCTGGTCGTTTTCTATGTATAATAAAAAAATATCTATCTATGTAATGTATTATTATGTACATATATCAGTTATCTAGTACCCATAACACAAGCTCGGCTTACCTTGGGACTAGATAATGCTGTGTGGATTGTTCAGCATTATTTATATTTATTTATTTATTTAATGTCTATACTAATATTATAAAGATTATTTGATTTTTTTGATTGTTTGTATTGAATAGGCTCCGAAACTACAGGACCGATTTGAAAAATTCTTTCACCGTTGGGAAGCTACACTATCCCCGGTGAACATGGGATATATTATATTTTAGAAAAATGAAAATGAAAATGAAAAGTTTTTATTTCTTTAAGCTTACAAATAAGCACTTAGACAGGTCATATTTTATACTATTAAATTATTTTATAGTTCACTTCAATTTTTTGTCCACCAGTGGAAGAAGTGAGAAGAAACCACTAGTATGTTCATAACTTATGTGTCTAGTACATTTGATTTGCTTATTTGTAAGTTGGTAGATTTTGAGTTGGAGCAAAACTCGTTCCAAGCTTTTTTATCTTCTAAGTAATCTGATATTTTGTAATAAGCTTTTTTACAAAGAATATGTTTCACAATTTTTTTAAATTTATTTATTGATAATTTTTGCAACTCACTTGGAGTTTTGTTGTAGAAGCGTATACATTGCCCTTTAAAAGATACATTTATCTTGTGTAGCCTAGTTGTGGGCACAGCGAGTTTATTCTTATTTCTAGTATTTACATTATGTATATCACTTTTTTTAGTGAACCGATTGATATTTTTATGAGTGTACAACAAGTTTTCATAAATATATTGACACGGTACTGTCATTATGTTTATTTCTTTGAATATTTCACGTAGGGATTCTCTGGGACCCATATTATAGATCGCACGAACAGCCCTCTTCTGCAACACAAATACTGTGTTTATATCTGCAGCGTTCCCCCACAGTAGTATGCCATAAGACATAATACTGTGGAAGTAGCTGAAATAGACTAGTCTAGAAGTATCAACGTCTGAAAGATGACGGATTTTTTTAACTGCATATGCTGCAGAACTAAGTCTCTTCGATAGCTTATCTATGTGTGGGCCCCATTGAAGTTTACTATCTAAGGTTATTCCTAAAAATACGGTATTGTCTACAATTTCTAACGTTTCTCCTTTTACGTTTATATCAGCCTTAACTTGTTTTACATTAGGTAGAATAAATCTTATACATTTTGTTTTGGTTTCATTAAGCAAAAGATTATTAATACTAAACCAATGGACTACCTTTGAGATTGCAGTATTTACATCGTCGAAATTTGTATTTTGTCGTTTCATTTTAAAAATTAATGAAGTATCATCAGCAAACAATACAATCTCATGATCATTCTTTACAAGATGAGGCAGGTCATTAATATAAACTAAAAATAGGAAAGGACCCAAGATAGAGCCCTGCGGTACACCCATTGTAACAACAGACCCTTTAGATCGTTTCCCATTAATGTCAACTCTTTGTATCCTATCACTCAAGTAAGATGTAAGAAGATCCAAAGAGCTGTCCCTAATTCCATAATGATGTAGTTTCCTGATTAATGTTTCGTGATGAACGCAATCGAATGCTTTTGACAAGTCGCAAAAAACGCCTAAAGCATCTTGCGACTTCTCCCAAGCATCAAAAATATGCGATACCAACTCTACACCGGCATCAGTAGTTGACCTGCCACGAGTAAACCCAAATTGCTTACAATGTAGCAGGTCATTGCTATTGAAATGTCTAAGCAATTGGTGTAAAATAAGTTTTTCAAAAACTTTACTGAATGTAGGCAGTACTGATATTGGTCTAAAGTTAGTGGGGTCAGACTTACTACCCGATTTAAACAATGGGATTATTTTACTATGTTTCATTAGATCAGGAAATACACCACAATCAATGGATTCATTAAATATAAAAGCTAGATCTGGTGCAATGGTATCAATTAAAGGTTTAATAATTCTAACGGAAATGCCCCACAGATCTGCAGTTTTTTTAATATTTAAAAGTTTAAAGGTTTTTTTTATATCGTTTTCATTAACATGGGTGAAATTAAATTTACTATCGCATTTAGGTACATTTTCTTTAAGTAATGATTCGGCTATTACTTGAGAAGAGTTCAGACATTTTGTAGTACAGATTGGAATGTCAGTAAAAAAATTTTCAAATTCTTGTGCTACCTCAACATCATTTTTGATGGAGCAATCATTAATCTTTAAATTGTAATCATTAATGTAGGTACTAACCTTTCCAGTCTCACTATTAATTATTTTCCAGTTTGATTTTATTACATTTTCACTATTTTTAATTTTCGAGCTAATATAATTTGATTTGGCTGTATTACAAACTTTTCTAAATATTTTTGAGTAATTTTTTACTTTTTCTTTGAATTCCTGGCTAAAATTGTACTGCTTTTCACTGTACAGTTCATACAACTTTTGTCTACTCTTATGTATACCTACTGTTGCCCACTCACTAAAGCTAAGTTTTTCTGAGACCAAGAATGTTTTGGGTATGAATATTGAATTGAATGCAGTAGTGAATTTATTAAAAAAACTGCAATACGACTCATTTGGATTGTTAAGTGAGTAGTTAGGTGATGGTTTAAAATCCCAATCCAATTTCAACCGTTCAAATCGATCTGTGGTCACAGGTATGTACTTAATTTTTTTTTTACAATTATTATTTTTAACTTGATGTTTTAATTTAATAAGTTGACCTAAATGGTCTGATCTTAAATTGCTTATAATTTTGTGACTGACAATTTTTTCATTTTGGAAAACAAATATATTATCTATACATTTTGCTGATGTTTCAGTTATTCTAGTAGGTTCCATAAATGTTGGCCTAAGATTATAAGAATTAAATAAATTTGTTAATCTACTACTGAGGGAGTAAACTTCTAAAAGATCAATATTAAAGTCTCCACATACTATGAGGTTTTTATTTGATTTTGATATTTTAAATAAGATATCATCCATATTTTTTTCAAATATTTCAAAAGAAGCTGATGGTGGGCTGTATACGCTTGCTACAATAGTATGCTCCAACTCAACACATGCTACTTCAATGTGGCTTTCAATGGATAAGCATACTATGTCTTTACGTTCTTTGAATTTTATGAATTTATTTATTAATATTAAAGAGCCTCCACGAATAGCATGTGATCTGCAAAAAGAACTACCAACCTGGTGGTTACTGAAGTTAAACATGAGCTCATAGCTTTTCAGCCAATGTTCTGTGAGGCAGATGATATCAATATCAAATGAGTTCATGTATAATTCTAATTCTAATAATTTACTTCTAATTCCTTGAATATTTTGGTGCACCAAGTTAGTAAACTTTCCAGATATTTTACAATTTTGTTTTTTTAATTTTTTATTGTGATTCATAGTAATAATGTTTAACTTTTTAGGGCTAGAGACTTCCTCTATTGTCGCTATTTCTAATTTAAATGACTTGGAATAAGTTCCAAGGTCTGGTTTTTTAAATAATTACAATGCTCAATAGAAGCATTAGTTATAGCCAAGTTTTTGGCTGTTGTTTTAAAATAATAGGATAGCGAAATTGCTATCTGTCTTTTATAAAAATTGGGTAGGTAGTAATTACCTTCAGTCGAATAATATTTTTTACTAATAATATTATTAGTATCAATCACATGTACATTATTGTTGCATGCAATAGTATGCAATGTAATATTTAGCTTATATCTAAGGTTATTTTCCGATT
Organism: Eupithecia abbreviata; assembly: GCA_943735965.1. Lineage (NCBI taxonomy): Eukaryota > Metazoa > Arthropoda > Insecta > Lepidoptera > Geometridae > Eupithecia > Eupithecia abbreviata. Next base: position 460,867 of record OX030986.1, read on the forward strand.
GTGGCAAGCTGTCGCTGTAGGGGAATGTGAACATCACAATTTGTTTTAAGTTTAATGAGCACAGTTTGTCCAAATATTGAATTAAGTCAGATTTGTTCACATTACCCCTATTTCCAAGGCATATTACTAAGTTTGAATTAGTATTAAATGAATCATTGTCAATTTTTTGCATAATATTATGCAGGTTGGAATTTGGAAAACAATTATTTATTATAGGATGTTCCATACTATTATTTAAGAACTGGCCCATATTTTTTCCAATTTCATCACAGTACATTATTGTTTTTGTAACTAAGCATGAAGCGCTGGGATCCAGATGGGATGTAGCTGACACAGTACTGTCCGGACCTGAGTGGTCAGTGACTGGGCCTGGATTACAGCAGCCACAGCCATCCAGAACCCTGCCCTCCAGACTCACCTGGCTTCTAAGGAGTGCATCCATGGCCAGATTGAGTTCCCTTGTCTGTGTGGTAGTGCGTTCATAAAGGCTGATGTAATGCTCCAGGGAGTGCTCAGCCTGGCCAAGTTTGCTTCTCAGATCTTGCATTTCAGCCTCATACTGGGTCTGATTAAAATTTAGCTGTAATGTACAGAGCTCTAATTTATCAAGAACTTTTCTTTTACATTTTAGTTTAGATACTACATTTTTTTGATTTTTTAACAAAGTTTGAGTTTTTTTAATGAACTTACTTATTTTAACATATTTTTTTAACTTATTTTTGCTAAGATTGTGTTTGTTGTTTTTGCTGCTAGCCTCCACATTACACACTGAGTCATCTGTAGTTAAATCAATTGTTTGCAATGTATGTAAGTTGCTGCTGGCAACAAAAACTTGGCCTGAGGTCGATTCAGCGGACATTAATTCATCAAATAGACTTTGTGTTTTCGCGGTGGCAGAGTTATCGGCGTCTTCCTCCAGCTGGGTGATACGGAGGTGGGCGTCACACAGTTGCTTCTCCAGGACTGAAGTTTTATGCAGGACGGACTCAAACTCAATGCCACATTTTTGATCAAACCTATCTATTATCAATTGAAGCCTATACCGTTCCTCAGAAAGAGAAGCATTCTGGGAATGCAACTCAGACATTTCGCTTTTTAGTTTTTTGTTATTTGATAGGGCTTCTATAAGGATATTTTCGTTTTCAGCTATTTCCGCTTCTAACTGTCCAATCTGCCTCTTAGCTACCTTCAATTCCTGTAGAGCCAGGTTCAACTTCTCGGTTTTACGAGTCATCATTATGATGGTTAGTGAGGGTCTTGTAAATATTACTTAGAGGTAATACCGAAAGGCAGAATGCACAATGTCTAGGTTATATTTTGAAAAAGATTGTATGTACTTACGTGACGCTATAGATATAAAACTTTGTTGGAAATAGTATTCCTTTACATGAAAAAACGGCACTAGTAAGCACAAAACACCTTCAAAACACAATCCAGCAAAACTTAGTTATAATCAAAACGATAATTTTCCGTTGGCCAAAACACACTAATGAAACGACATAAACGCTTATTTATCAATTTCTACACTGGTTTATGTTGTAAATATGCGATCAAATCGGAAAGGGCTCTTTATAACTACGTAAAACAATTATTTTATAATAAATTCGTAGGGAACATTTGCGATCAGCTGTTGCTTGTCTACACGAGAAATTTGAAATTCGAATTTAACGCGGGTGAAACCGCGGGAATCCGCTAGTGTTATAATAAAAATATTTTTCGAGACCGGAGACGGAGACCTACTTCCAACGACTATACAAACATGATCAATGTTTGTATAAAATTTTAGTAAATACTTCCCGATACCTCCCCTGATAGGTATATATGAGTTTTTCGTTGATCTTTTACTTTGTGTATTTCTTTGTAAAAGAGGCAATGATATTAAAAACCTCAAAAACAGAAACCCCTTGATTCTAACGTCATAACGTCCTCCAGATCTGTAGATAAAGTTCAAAGAGTGCCTCGTCACGTTTCCTGAGACGACGCAGCCCCGGGCAGTAGGGCGTAGGGCGCCGCCCTGGAGGGCCCCGCGGTAACCAACGTGACAATTACGTGAGGCGGAGAGCTTTCAACGACTGAAGGACCTCGGGGCGAGAGGCCGGAGATGATGACTGGGGTAGAATACTTGTTGATCATAATCATATATGTCGGCGCGAAGACGTTATTTCTACACTACGATCTAATTTTAAGAGTTGATTTGAGTGTCTAAACCTATAAAAATTGTTAAGTTTCCTTTAAACCTTGTAATAATTTAAAGAAATCGCCCCGAGTTCGTTCCTTTACTATCGTGCAAACGCGGGGCGACGATTTACTATAAATATAGCCGTAGGCCGAGTAAAACATTCAGTCTTGCTCGAGCCGTCGGAGCGAACGGACCTCCCTGGAATAAATAACGTTCTTGTTTCTCATTCTTGTTTCTTTGAGACTTACCTTCCATGGAGGAATATCAGGTCAACGACAATAGTGACGTCAGCACTGCTGACGTCACCCTTTTTAAAAAGGGTCCTGGGACACCTCCTCCGTTATCAGAAGTGGGATCAGGTCCCGTCAGCGCCCCTGATCCAGACCATGTTCTTCGGGCAGCTACGCAGCATCCACCAGGCGCATCATCATCGGCTGCACCACGGACAACGAACTTGGACACGTATAATGTAACCACGCAGCCAGTGGAATCGCCAACACAAGGTGCATTAGGCGTAGGCGTACCAAATCTGTCTATGGCAGGCATACCACCACATTTCGTCATGAAGATGATGGAAATGATGCACCAAATGTCTGAACGTTTCTGTAGTTCACCGTCCGATCCTAAGATACGTATCAAGGATGTCTATTTGCCTTCATTCGATCCAGATGCTAATGTAGGAGTCAGGGAATGGTGTACACACATTGATAGAGCCATAGAATCCTACAAGTTTAACGATTTTGATGTGCGTATGAAGGTAGGTAGTCTGATGAAAGGACGGGCTAGAATGTGGGCTGACGATTGGTTGGTTACCACGTCATCGTGGGAAGAGCTTCGCAATAACCTCATCACTACGTTTGAACCAGAGAACAGGTACTCTCGCGACATCATTCGTTTTCGAGAGCACAGTTATGACTCCTCTAAAGACATTGCTGAGTTTTTATCACATGCTTGGGTCCTATGGAAAAGGGTCACTAAGGATAAACTCGGAAATAATGACGCTGTGGAAGCAGTAATAGGATGTGTTAATGATGAACGTTTACGGATTGAGCTACTCAATGCGAGAGCTACTACAGTACCTGAACTTATCTCGATTGCTTCGACTATTCGAAAACGGCGTTTTCGATCAGATTCGTCGTCCCCCGCACCAAACAAACGTTCGCGCTTGATGGATAATGGCCAAAACTCGATCAGTTGTCGTATCTGCAAAAAGACGAATCACAAAACCGAACAATGTAGATTCAAACCACAGGATGCCAAACAACATCAAAACACCAAGGATCCTCAACCAACAACATCCAACACTCCAACCACTAGTGCCACGTCCTGCTCCTTCTGTAAAAAACCAGGGCATACCTACGAGACATGCTTCAAGAGACAACGAGAACTTACTTCAAACGTTAACAGCGTAGCAGGAACAAAACTAGCACCGATCACTATCCAAATTGGAAACAAAGCCATGCAGGCTGTGTTTGATAGCGGCGCGGAGTGTTCTATTATGCGAGAATCGGTCGCTGCGTCACTACCTGGACAACGGTCTGAATCCGTCAACTGCTTGAGAGGTATCGGAAGGTTTCCCGTATTCTCAATGATAAAGCTGACCACTATCTGTGTCATTGATGCCATCAGCGTAGAAATACAGTTCTTCGTCTTACCGGACAATGAAATGTCAAATGACATCTTGGTGGGTATGAACTTAATTCATGGTACTAACCTCAATATGGTTATCTCGCCAAATGCAACAAGGCTGATTCACCAATACGCTATTAACCATGTGAGTACAAACAACCCAATATTTGAGACACTGGACTGTGACATAACGGACGATCGTGAAATTGAGCAATTACGAAGATTGTTGAACAAATACGAGCATTTGTTTATTCGTGGGTACCCGCGAACCAGAGTCAACACTGGAGAGTTGGAGATACGACTGAAGAACCCGGAAAAATATGTAGAAGACCATACCGCCTCAGCCCAGTAGAACGAGAAAAAGTACGAGCTATAATCAAGGAACTGCTAGAACACAATATAATTCGTGAAAGCAAGTCTCCGTACTCCAGCCCGATAATTCTGGTCAAAAAGAAAAACGGGGATGACCGACTCTGCGTGGACTTCAGGGAGCTCAACGCTAATACTTTGCGCGATCACTATCCACTTCCGTTGATTTCAGACCAGATAGATCAACTAGCAAATGGAAAGTACTTCACCAGCTTGGACATGGCAGCAGGATTTCATCAAATCCCCATCGCTGAAAGCTCGATCGAAAAATCAGCATTTGTGACCCCCGACGGATTATACGAATGGCTTACTGTCCCATTCGGATTGAGCAATGCGGTCTCCGTCTACCAGAGATGCATTAATAGAGCGTTGGTATCGCTTCTCGGCTCAGTTGCACAAGTGTATGTGGATGATGTATTAAGCAAATGCACCGATTTTCCAGAGGGACTATCAAATCTAGAACGGATTCTCTTGGCACTACAGGATGCTGGGTTCTCGATCAATGCTGACAAATGCAGTTTCTTCAAACGAAAAATCGAATATCTTGGTAATGTTGTTTCAAACGGACAGGTTCAACCAAGCCCCAAGAAGGTCGAAGCACTTGTCAAAGCGCCCGTGCCGAAAACCACCAAGCAGGTGAGACAATTCAATGGACTAGCCGGATACTTCCGAAAGTACATTCCTAATTTCTCCCGTGTCATGGTGCCGCTGTACGAGTTAACAAAACAGGGAACTAAATGGGAATGGAATGAGCGTCACGAAGAAGCACGACTAGAAATCACACAACGCTTATCATCAGCTCCAGTACTTACCCTCTTTCAAGAAGAAGCGCCAATACAACTCTACACGGATGCGAGCAGTCTAGGCTTCGGCGCAGTACTGGTCCAGATCATAGACGGCAGACAACATGCGGTCGCCTTCATGAGTATGAGAACTACGGATGCTGAGAGCCGCTACCACTCGTATGAGCTCGAGACTTTGGCAGTGGTACGTGCCATCAAACATTTTCGGCAGTACCTGTATGGACGGAAGTTTACCGTAATTACGGACTGCAACGCGTTGAAAGCATCCAAACACAAAAAAGACCTCTTACCAAGAATCCATCGTTGGTGGGCGTTCTTGCAAAACTACGAGTTTGAGGTAGAATACCGCAAAGGCGAACGTCTTCAACATGCTGATTTCTTCAGCAGGAACCCAATTGAATTGAACGTGAACGTTATAAACAGAGACCTAGACTGGCTAAAGGTTGAACAGCGAAGAGATGAATCTCTTCGCCTAATAATGGATTCCTTGTCGGAAAACAACTCAGTCGAAGGATTTATCTTGGAAAATGACATCCTGAAGAAGAAAGTGCCGAACCCTACATTTGGGGAACAGCTTTGCACGGTGGTCCCGAAGTCCTTTCAGTGGAGTATTATTAACTCCTACCATACTGCGCTCAAACACCCAGGCTGGGAAAAGACGTTACAGAAGGTCAAAGAGACGTATTGGTTCGACAAAATGAGCACAACGATTCGCAAATTCGTGGACAATTGCATCATGTGCAGAACATCCAAGGGAACATCGGGTGCTGTTCAAGCAGAACTGCACCCTATACAAAAACCAACAGCTGCCTTTCAGGTGCTGCACATGGACATCACCGGAAAGCTGGGAACACCGAGCGATCAACAATACGTTATTGTTACCATCGATGCATTCACAAAGTATGTGCTATTCTACCATGCTACCAACAAAGATCAACTCAGCACACTCGCAGCTTTGAAGAAAGCTGTTCATTTATTTGGCACACCAGTTCAAATAATTGTTGACGGAGGGAGAGAATTTTTAGGGGAATTCGCGAACTACTGCGAGCGTTATGGCATAAATATTCACACCATTGCACCAGGAGCTAGCCGAGCGAATGGACAAGTAGAGCGTGTTATGGCTACGCTTAAAAATGCTTTGGTGATTATCAAAAACTATGAGACTGAACTATGGCACTCTACCCTCGAAGAACTTCAGCTAGCCATGAATTGTACATCCCACAGAGTTACTGGCGTAGCTCCACTCACTCTGATAACACAACGCAAACATTGTGTGCCACCTGAACTTCTGAACATAGTTAATGTCGACGAACAAACTATCGATATTGAAGCTCTCACTCGACACGTAGAACAGAAAATAACGCGGACAGCTGAACAAGACAGACAACGCTTCAATCAACGAAAAGCAAAAGTCCACCATTTCGAAAGAGGAAACTACGTACTCATCAAAAACAACCCCCGAAATCAAACCTCTCTAGACCCTAATTTCAGTGAACCTTATGAGATCCTCAGAATCCTGGAGAACGATCGCTATCTAGTCAAGAGAGTCGTTGGCAGAGGACGTCCCCGGAAGGTGGCCCACGACCAACTACGCCGCGCCCCACAACCAGGCGAACAGCAAACCGTGTCGGCAGAAGAAGACGACTCACCAGCTGCCAGGAGCGAGCCCGTACCATCTACTTCCCATGCTGGAGTGTCTGGATAGACTCGGTAAGTCCATCTCAATACCTTACCTAGACAAAGCTTACACAAAACCCAGTTATACTCCCCAAAACCATTAGCTTACCACATCCGTGCTCGAGCACGCCTAAACTCACATAAACCTCTTGAAAAACAAAAACTCTTAACTTGACTGACAAAAGCTCAAAGGGTTAGCAGTCAAGTAAAGTTATTAATCTCCAGATAAACAAACACATACCTACCTTGATTCACCCATAAATCTACGAGAACCTCCGAGAACCTTCTACGAGAACCTCCGAGAACCTTCTACGAGAACCTCCGAGAACCTCCGAGAACCTTCTTCGAGAACCTCCGAGAACCTTCTTCGAGAACCTCCGAGAACCTTCCAACCTAACATAACCAAACCTAAACTAACCTTCTACGAGAACCTCGTTTGCAACTCGATGGAGTTGTAAACAGATACCAAACTCAAAAAACAAAACCTTTGTTACAGTAAACCGCAGACCAGGCAGGTGCTGAGCGCGCACCGCCTTGCAGAATGGCCGTGTCGGCGCGAAGACGTTATTTCTACACTACGATCTAATTTTAAGAGTTGATTTGAGTGTCTAAACCTTTAAAATTGTTAAGTTTCCTTTAAACCTTGTAATAATTTAAAGAAATCGCCCCGAGTTCGTTCCTTTACTATCGTGCAAACGCGGGGCGACGATTTACTATAAATATAGCCGTAGGCCGAGTAAAACATTCAGTCTTGCTCGAGCCGTCGGAGCGAACGGACCTCCCTGGAATAAATAACGTTCTTGTTTCTCATTCTTGTTTCTTTGAGACTTACCTTCCATGGAGGAATATCAGGTCAACGACAATAGTGACGTCAGCACTGCTGACGTCACCCTTTTTAAAAAGGGTCCTGGGACACCTCCTCCGTTATATATAATAATAATATAATATTGTGATTTTATGCATACAGGTAATATTGTTCTTAGATGTAGGATTTCAGTGGACAAAAACCCTAAAACTTTTGAAACTATCATGGTTATTAATACTAAAGTCATTTAAAACGGGATATTTACCATGATTTGATTTTTGAGTTATCCAATATTTCTTATAATCTTTCTTAATTTTCAATATTTATTTTTTTATTTGGTAGTGGCAACGTTCGTAGCAAAAGACAAAAAATGAGGGTAGATCGGTATGTCTGCCCATAAAAACTCGCAGTGCCTTCAGTTACTCCGTGATCATGGCGCATGCAACTGTGCCGAAATATTGGATAACTCAAAAATCAAATCATGGTAAATATCCCGTTTTAAATGACTTTAGGACAAAAACCCTGCATAAACAATGCATAAAAACCCTGTCGGGGCGCAATCATTTCTGGGTTCGCTTTTTTTATATTTATATGTTTTTAGAATCCTTGTCTTGTTTATAAGTCCCATTTTATAAATCATATAAATATGCAGTATAATAATATAATATGTATAATATTTATATAATTTATAAAATGGGACTTGTACACAAGACAAGGCTTCCAAAAACATATTTGCATTTCCTGCTCGAAAATAGTACGTGCTGTTTCTTCATGTTTTTTGATTAGCCTATTCTAACCCACGCTGGACAAATGTCTCCATGCCCTCCTTCCACGGTTTACTATATTTTTTTTTTATTCCATTGGACAGAAGACATTTTATGACGATGATAGTAAGTTATCTCTCCGTTCTCCCTTACTATTGTTCCATTCAACGCACGGCCATAATCATCTCGTTTGCGAGATATTCCGCTGAATACGCTTCCTTTGATTTTTTTTTCTGGTGACCTTTCGGGATGTCTTTCTGACTTCGAGAGGCTCAGTGGACTGAATTCGGACACTCGTCGCTGATTCCCACTGACCAATTATTCTTTAAACCTCCTTACAATCTAGAGCAAAGAGTTCCATTGTGTGTGTAAATGAGACATTAATAAGATATGAGAGGAGCGGAGGCTACGACGTAGCCACCTTACCTTGCTACGACTTGCTATGTCGTAACGAAAATGGAGAGGCTGTTACAAAAAAACCTTTTTAAAAATTATATTTATTTGTAAATTCTTTGTTAATATTTTCGTAAAGTGTGCAGCTATCCTTCAGCAGTCCACTCGCACCGGGCACATAGAATGGATACAGCAAAAAGGGCTAACTTAAATTAAATGTGCAACTATAACTCGAGTATTAACTTTTCCTTGCGAACTAGTTTAGACCGGAGCAGACCGGTTCAGTGCAACTTAAAACAGAACTGTGGCCTAAGCACGAGTTTTACGTCCACATGAACTGTCAAATTTTATTTTCACATCATTCTAAATATAATCCAACCTCATCAAACTAGTTACTACTTCTCAACCCTTACTATTTCCCGCGTTATCCCTAAACCTAACTTACACTCATTTAAAAAGTAAAAGCAACTTTCGCATGTTTACAAACTCATGCTTACAGTAGGTACACCTACAAAATAGCTATTCATACAATTTCTGTAGCAAGTGACAGTAATTATTTTACTTTTCTTACAAAATTAAATTGAAGACAACGGAGCTCTTTACAGTTTAATTAAAAGCAGACTTGTATCTACTAGAATCAGTTGGTTTATACCAAAGTGTACCCTTTGATTATATTTGATAAATACCCGTCTTTTATTTAATTTCAAGATCATTCTCTGTAGAAGGTTCAAGGTCCCTCAAATCAAATGGAAACTCTAACGGAATTCGTTTATTTGATCTTAAATCCTTGTCAAGAGACATTTCGTGGAACTCATTTTCTGGTTTACATAAATAGCTGGGTTTAAAGTCTTGATACTCTATTAAAAAATATATTCAACTTACTTATTTATTCAAGGAGGTTATAAGATATAGTGTTCTTGAGTGGAGACCACGACTCGGTAAACATAGTGTAGGACGCCCTCCGACCAGGTGGGATGACGACCTGCGAAAGACTACAGGTAGATGCTGGATCTGGCAAGCGGAAGACAGGGCGCTATGGCGCTCATTGGGGGAGGCCTATGTCCAGCAGTGGACTGCTATAGGCTGATGATGATAAGATATAATATAAATAGCTCGAGGTAACGATCAATGTCAAATGTTATAATTATTTGACCAGTAAGAAATTATGTACGTACTAAGTAGAACGAAGTACAAAGAACTAATTAGTTTAAGCAAGTAGGTACAAGCCGACTTTACCGTTGAACACTAAGTTCAGCTGAAATGAGTTCAAAGTTCGCGTGCACTAATCGAGTGTAAGGACTCTTTTAAACTTTAAGAGAAAGCTGCTTGAGATTTTCCATTCTATAACTCAAACTTCAATAAAATCAACTTCAAATAAGATTAATAAAAGTTTCTGAAATAAACTACACTTCATAAATTATGAACCACACAATAATTGCGGCGACGAATATCCATTGACATTAGACTTACATTACCGATTACATTTATGTGTAATCAAGTAAGTTGTTCGGTCGTTAAATACTCTTCGGTTTCAGAACAAATAAGTGGTCCATACGTCTGGAGGAGGCTCAATGTCAAGACGTTTCTATTGCTTGCTCACTCACCACTGTTCAGATAAATAGGTATGTATATAGCTCGCAATATCTAAAATCACAAATATTGGTAGCGTCCAAGTTATCAGCGTTAGTACGCACTAGCAGTTAGAACGCGCGTGATATTTTAAAATGAATTTTAGTACGTTGAACCAAACTGATCAGCTGATATTATTTCAATTAATTTGTTTAAGTGGTTGACTTTTTGGGTATCAATAAAATGATAGATTTTTTTTCTATATTATAGACAAAACAATACCAGAGCATGATTGAGAATGTATGCGAATCAAGCCAAGTCTGTAGAGTTACTGATACATAACTTATTTCGGCCAGCGGTTTGTTTCTATGGAGAGGTCATAGGTTATTTATATACCATGGAAACTGATTTGTGGATTTATGGAATGAAAAGTACATTGTTCCCCTATGTTTCATTCCAGGCCGAAAACTACCTGTATGTATAATTTCAGCCCCATCCGTACTTTTGTTCGTAGTTTTGGCGTGAAGAAGTAACAAACATCCAAACTTTTGCAATTATGTATTAGTGTGATACATCATTGGCAGTAGACATAATCGCAGTGAAGTGGGTACTATAGATAAAAAAAATAAAAAATAATGCTGGACAATTCACACAGCATTATCTAGCCCCATGGTAAGCAGAGCTTGTGTTATGGGTACTAGATAACTGATAAACATAATACAATACATTACATAGATAGATATTTTTTATTATACATAGAAAACGACCAGAACACCCGAAACAAATATCTGCAGATCGTACACACATTTGTTCCGAGGCAGGAATCGAACCCGCAACCTCCTGCGTCGCAGGCGGACCTTCGCCCACCGCGCCACATCGGTCGTCTAGATACTACGTACAAGACTTTTATCTTTGTAATTTTTAAACCTAACGTATGTAACTGTCTCAATGTTTATTGTTGTATATTTTAGTGTACAATAAAGAGTTATGTATTGTAATGTAAGTAATAAAAATATAACGTGTAAGTGTTTATCGAATATGTTTAGTTTCTAATTCCCGACATTAATCTCGAGTAAATCCGTCTTCCCGCTGTGACCAGAATCTCTGCCACGCGGTGGAAACTTTGGGAAGCAGCCACATGAGTCCTTAATCACCAACTAGCTAACATGCTCAGTCATGCGATCATAGAACTTGCCCAGTGCACTCAAACATTTAGGTCTTAGGTAAGTACTAGGTTTGAGGTAGCACATCTCCGCCGTGAAATCAGCTGCTGAGCTTGCGGCAGCGGAGTTGTGCTAAGGGCCTGAATTCTTGAAGATTCCTTTGGTAAAATAATGAATAAATAATTAAAAAGTCGAATATAAATATTTTCTTCGATCTTTCTACAAACTCATTAATCGATTCTCATTTCTGCGCAGTGCGCACCTGTACCTACTTGTGCCTGTCTGCCTATTTGTATAGACAGACAGACTCAAGTAGGTAAGTACGTTTCTCTGCCACAAACACAAGAATCATAAACCGAAAATAGCCTGCCATCCCACAGTAGTGGAGGTCGGTATTTACTTGTTTGACCACGAAACTCTTAAATGATACCTTATTGCAATGTAGATAAGCCGTAGCCAACAGCGAGCAGTAGGGATTATTCCTTATCTGTAGCTGCCTGCCAAATAATCAGACCAGTTCTGGTATAATAGATGTAGGCAAATTGTTTCCCATAACCATAAACATAGACGTTGTCTTTGGTACAGAAGCTGTTTGTTTACAAATTCATAACTGTATTTCCTCATGCTTACAAATTAAGAACTAAGGCACGTCGTCAAATTAAATAAGAAATAAAGGTATAATTGTTTCCGTCCTCTCCTTTTTTGACTTGGAATTACACTTTAAATAAAGTAGGCCTCTAAGTTATTAATATTATCTGATGCGAACAGCGGTCTTTATTTATTCACTCGTTCATGATTTCAAAGTCGTAACTCCACACTTTAACCTATTCAATTTAAAAGTCAATTCCCAACTCGTATCAGAATCTGTCTCACAATATTGTTGCAATAAAACAGAATCGATTCGTAATCCGCCGGGTAAGATTTAACTCGATTTAACTTCGAGATCCCGTGGGTTGATCGCCGAGGACCGGGGATCAGTAATTCTGTTTGTCTAGTGACCCACGGATATCCGGGATTGGGCCGTGGTGACCTTTAAGACAGTGATTTGAGTGAGATTGTTGGATTTTTAAAGGTGCGAAGGATGTATTTAAAACAAAATTGTTGGATACTCATTCAATTTGTTTGTGGTGCCAGACTTACATGCGTAGGTGAAAATGTATGATGGCATACACGAAAAAATTCACAAAAACTTCTATAAGTTCATGAATGTATTGAACGTGGGTTGAATTCATTAGGCTAAAAGGGAGTTGAATCTTGAATTCTAAAACAGTGGCATTTGAAAGTTCTTCCGCAAAAGATCTTATTGAATTCTAAGGTAAAGGTATTTGTTTCTTTCTGAAAATGCCAGATTAAACTGTCTCTTTCGCAGATTCGCAGAAGTTAACTGCTGTTGAATCAGATTATCCACACCACAGAATCAGCAGAATGCCGGCACTAAGCCTGACTAACATCATATTAGTTGAATTGGTTTCCAACGCAGCGCTCGTTTAGCTTGGGAAGCGAGACTGCGGAGGGCATACGAGCAAGTAAAGTGGTCAATCCCCTCCGATTTACCACTCCCATTCCGGGTCCCCGTGTATTCAGTACCCAATTACTCTACCGTAGGTAAATTATAATTATGTTGATTCACTTGAATGAGTGTGGTTTTGGTACAGCGCGCCTCTACCATACGGATAGGGAAATTCCTAAATCCATGCAACTGATAAAATCTCCCGTTCACGGGTCCCCTTCACGTGACGACCGCGGATTAATTACGTAAAAGCTAGTCTAGTTGGCATCGCAGTCACGGTAGGCCGTCTCTTTGTCGAGCTCGTGCTTTGTATGGAGCAGGCCGCAGCGCCATCTTCCAGCTGGAAATATTGCGTTTCATGCGCTGTGTTCATTTAGCTTTACATAGCGCTGCTGAGCTTCTCGTTCTTCTATAAGTTTGTTTAAAAAAATGTTCTTAGAAATATATCTTGCGTTCTTAGAGGAAGGTTATTTAAATAATAATGTTTCACAACTTAACATGTCATTGTTCAGGTGGTCATCAACATTCGACTCAACGTTGATCTACGTTGTTGAATGCGGGCAGGAATCGAACTAAAGTTCTTTCTTCCGGTTTCTACGTCGAGGAAAGCTTTCCTCAAGTCATGTGCTGTCGCTATGAGAGCCTTGCAGGCTTCTCAAGAGCTGTTCATTAGCCTGTTGGCTGTTCTGATCATCCTGGGTGATGGCTTCGGGCGACTCTAGGAGTTCCCGGGGCAGAGGTATGTCATTGTTGTCATTGTTTATGTCATTGTCATTGTGTCAATTGTTTTGATGAAATGGTAAACGAAGAATTTATAAGTTCTTCACAAACAAAACGTTTACTCAAAAACCCATTATAATAAGTTTAAAATACCTTTTAGTTAAGTTGTTTAATGTTTTTCTTAGTTGTATTAAAATTCACATACAACAAAAAAAGAAAGACACAGTCAAGGTAATATTGGTAAGCAATGAAACCACTGTTTCCATTTTTCATAACAAAAGACGACCTAAACGACGGTTACGCAAGAACAACGCAAGAACAACGACCGAAGGTAGTATAAAACTAAATGGACATCTCGATAAAAAGCTCTGCATTTAGTTTATAGCCGTTAATTACGACGGGCAATGTAAACCAATTAAGGCTTCGGAAAAAACGAGGGAAACGCATAAAAAAGGTCTGTGTAAAGGGTAGTGCAGGTTGTGGGGCTTTATAGAGAATTAAATCGTCTACGAAATCAAACAATTCCACAATTATGGGATAAAAACAGAACACTCAGTACAGACATGGTAATATAAGACAAAAATTACATAATGGTGTCTTGGGAGAACGGAACTTATTGTGAGCATTTTTCATTTCAAAAACTAGTTTTTGCAAGTTTTCATTAAGTCAAACTCCACTAAAACATTGTGTAAAATTCGCTGTCTGCCTCATTCTTGAATCTGAATCTGCCATTCTAAAACGTCCCAACCGTCTGTTAACATAGTGAGGTGTTTTCTGGTGTCTAGTGTAAAATGCTCTTTACTTCTAGTATCAGTACATTATTAGTATGCCTCGGCACGGGCTCCGCTGCGATGGTGAGATGATATCTACGTTCTATCGATCTAAGCATGTTGCTACAGTATATTAGACTCTCAGTCTCTTATCTTTAGATCACCATTTCTGGGAATTTTTGAACTCTCCGTGATGACTACTCGAACGAAACTCGAAGTGTTAACACGTAAATTGCCCGCATTTGAACCTCGTCACCCGATTAGTGTAGGTTCCTTAAAGAGCTCAATATTCAGATTCGTTCATTAAAAGCCAGATATAAATCCGCTCAATAGAGTTTTTCAAGACCTTGTAGTGTTCAGTTTTTTGCTACAAGAAAGTAAGATACGTAAAGTTTCACAAGAACAAAAATCCACAATTAACGTCTCATGAACATTCTGAGCACTCATCATTACAGACGCGTGTGACATACGTCTTACTTAATACATATTTAATGAACAAAGTTCAAACAAAACAATCGAAAAGCGACTCTATTACTAGCAGGAAGTCTTCCCAAAAACGGTGTCGGTTTCCGAACGAAGTCGTATGTACAAAAGATAATGGAGGCGGAATGACAGCACTTACCTAATTAAATAGTAATTGAGGACGATGTAACGGAGTTTATGTTTACTGCGGGAATTACAGGAGAAACAAGGATATTACGGGAATAATTATCTTGTAGAGCAAGAGGTGGGGTGGGGGACTCTACATCATGCTATACCAAAATGCGTCTTTACACTACAGTTGTCAAAACAGATATATCTCATTTGCAGATTCTAAAGGCATAGTATGATCAATCACCCTACACGAATTATCTGATAGGGTAGAATACACAAAAATGACATAAATTGGCATCGAATGTAAATAAATATTTGAACGTTTACCTATTTATTATTCATTGTATTTTACCCTATTCTAGCCTTGTCAAGGCTCTATTCTACGTTTTCCATTACCGGTGCTGGCTTCCCTATAGAAGTTGGCATCACACCAGCTTTAAGAATTACAGCTGGTACTTGATAAGGAAGTGTAATTCTGTGATACTGTCTTGATATTTTGTAATGTAGCGAAGTGTATCCGTATCATTGTAGGTTTTTGGTTTCTCTCAATGCCATCCTTATTATTAGCTATATTTTCGATATAACGAATAGGGATAAATTGTTTTAATTAGAGCAGATGTTTTTTTATTAATTTCTAAGTACGTAATTGCAGTGAGGGTTTCAACATTTTGTTTATTTGATTTTAGAAGCTAGCGCTTCTTACAGTTAGCGCTCGTCAAGGCTACCGACCAGAAGAATTGCTGTGTTCCGGTTCGTGAAATAAAATAAATCTGAATTTAATTCAAATTATTAACATTGAAATATGTACCAGAATATTGGGATATCAACTAGCTTCCGCGCATAGTTTATCGGGTTTTTTTTCGGAATAAATAGCAGTTTAACGATAATCCAGGTCTAAACTTACGAGAATTTACACAAAATTTCCGTCCGTAGAGGGTGTAACAAACATCCAAACGGTGTCTTTTATAGTATTGTTGTTGTGTTGTTAGTATATGCCCTTTCCCTGCAGCTCAATAATCAAGTGGTGACCATAGAACACGCCCCCACGCCCTGACGGTTATTGACGTTAGGATCCAGTCCACCAGTTTGTAAACACCCCTGAGCCTCCCGCCTTTATGCCAATTACGTGAGCTCTAGGCTGATTGCCCGTCGGTGTGGGTGTCAACTTGTCCATCACTGGGAAAATACAACAGAAATACAATTGTTTTGGCTACAGTAAAAATAATATTGCTTTTAAATGTGCAAAAGTTCTCCAATTTTTGTTATAAATATGCTAAAAAACTAATTCATCTGATATTCTCTAAGTAAGAATAATTTTCTGTTCACAGGTTTATATTACACTAGACGCGCCCCGCGACTTCGCCCGCGTAGAAATGTATGTTTCAAATGGTTTATAAACCTTCCTCTAGAATCATTCTATCTGTATTAAGTAATCAGAGTATTAAAAAGAATCGCATCATAATCCGTTGCGTAGTTTTAAAGATCTAAGCATACATAGGGACAGACACACTGGGAAGCGACTTTGTTTTATACTATGTAGAGATACGCGGGTTTGTGTAAACATGTTTGTTACCTACGATCTCCAAAACTACTCGTCAGATCAGGTTCAAACAATAATAAGCCACTTCTTATCCGAATAGTGCACGTAAACTCGTATGAAATAATTAAAACCGACAAACACTTAAAGTATTCTCTATTAAAAACTAATTTAAGAAATCTTACTCTTTACCGTGAAATAATGAGACTATAATGGTAAGAAAGTAAAATAAACGAAAGCGAAAAAATGTAGGTAAAAATAAAGATAAAAGAGTAAATTACCAAAACCGGGGTGAGGAGGGCGGTGCAGGCTCGGACTTAGGAGGGAATTAAGGGGGCAGTTTTAATATTTTTATTAAAAACCTTTCTTGGATTAATTTATTATAAAGATTAAATGAAAGAATTTACTAACTCTATAACCTTGTAAAATTATTGGTACGTAGGGGCGTTCAATAGCGGGACATACTACGGAGCATATCATGAACAATTTCACTTTTGGTCTTCTCGACCCGCTTCCCTTGCTGCATCCCTGTATAATAAAACAATGCTATACTTTCAATATCATTTCTATATAATTCCTGTAAGTGAACCATTTAGATCAATAGTAGTGCAAGTTTGTAAGTAGGACTCCCTCTGATATCCGGTAGTAGAGCGTGGTGCAAGTGAGGAGCGGGAAGCTACTATGACAACAGTATCTTATGATAGTGTAGCCTACCATACCTAGTACAGGCTAGGAGCTAGTGCAGTATCATAGAATTTCTCCTTTTGCTAGGATTCCATGAAATAGTCTTTTTGTTATTCCAGGTATACAACTTACGAGTATTGCATACAAAATGTTAGTCCGATCCGTTGAAGAGTTTCGACGGTGTGTACTGTGATTGTTACAAATATACTAACGTAGGTCTGTCTGCGTGTATTATTTTGTACGTATTTAGTATATTACAGCTCAGTTTGGTGCCCGATGGTGCTGTGTGGAAATGACCAGTAATTTTTTTTTTTTTTTATAGTGCTGGATAATTCACACAGCATTATCTAGCCCCATGGTAAGCAGAGCTTGTGTTATGGGTACTAGATAACTGATATACATAATACAATACATTACATAGATAGATATTTTTTATTATACATAGAAAACGACCAGAACACCCGGAACAATTATCTGCAGATCATACACACAATTGTTCCGAGGCGGGAATCGAACCCCTCCTGCGTCGCAGGCCGACCTTCGCCCACCGCGCCACAGAGATCGTCATTGGTGAACGACGTTTCAAAATAGGACAAGAAGAAAAGATTTTTCCTCTGAAATACTGCATCTAGTCGTTCCAAAGACATGTAGCCGCTATCTCTCTCACCCTGCACCAAGTTCGTGAAAGGCAAGAAGTTTATGACGTCATCACCCTCCAGGTCCGCGATACTTCCAATTACTTCCTCCGCTGAGATCATTGGCTGCGTCACACGAGCGGGACTCCATCTACACTTATGTTATGAGGGAAGTTTGTTCGTTTGTAAATGACATTTGTAACTTGAAAAATAAATCATATTTGGGTCTTCCAATCCACCAATCATACTGTTTCTACTGACTATGATAGTAGGTATATATCGCCTACATCAAGTGAGCAGGGCCTCTTAACACAAGCAAATTGTGTTTAAAAGGTAACTCCAGAATCTATCTGCAAAGTTTTATCAGTAGCTGCGATAAAAGAGACCTGGATTATCGTTGAACTCATATATATTAAAAAAAGAAACGAGAGAAACTAAGGGCGGAAGCTAGTTGGTATCCCATTCTAGTACATTTTCAACGTTGATAATCTGAACTTAAATTTCAATGTTCAGAATTAATCATCATCTAAAAACAGGCCCATTCCGGATTAGTAAAATAAACTGAGCTACGATAGCAATCCACTCTGGACCACTTGACTCTTATTACCCAAGCAACAAGGTCGACTATCAAAATAAAATAATAAAGAAACGGGTTTTCTTACTTTATACCTTTGTTTTCTTCTTCCTCCAAAATAAAGCAAGGTACCTACTTCATTTCCGTTCAACGACACACATCCGTAGGCGTACCTTATTACGTACGTGAACAGTACGTACTGGTTCGTATTACGTTGCAGAGGCTTTTGTTTAGAGGTCGTTTGTCGCGATGCGGCGCGGCTGGCAGCGACGTGAGCGACTCTGCGGTTAGGGCGACGTCGCGCGACGCGAGCGAGCAAACACGACGTGCGGGAGAGAACACGGACGACGCGACCTTAGGCAGTTGTCTCACCGGGAACGATGAACGAGTAGCGAGCAAAGCTAGAATGTAGAAACGAGTTGGCGTGAAGCGGGGAGCGAGTACGTAGTTTCGATAGTTGTGTAGCTCGGTGTACTCGCTCGCGGCGGCCGGGCCAAATGACAGTCCGCATTGTAGAGAAATGACCGCTCGGCGTGAGGTTTTGATCGCTGAGCGAGTGTTATTTTCCTGGCTCTTGTCGCCCAGCGACAAACTAGTGAAGCGAGTACTCGCCGGCAGTTCACGAACAGTCAGCGATCAACTATTTGTATATGCATCTCTTTTGTTTACACGGAATGTATATCTAACTGTACGTTTCTTGAGCGAGGAAATAGCCGATAGTTCACTCGCCGGCGGTGAGACAACTGTCTTACACAAGGACCCGATACATAAACTCTACGGTGTTTACTTAAGTTTTGAGCTAGACCTGACCTGACCTGACAACCTGATAACATGTTTTAAAAATTTAACGTTATTTAACCTACACCTAACAAGGTCAGCTGCTGGATATTACTGCTGGCATTACGATCTGGGGCGATGGTGGATTTAAATTAGGAAGCATTAAAAACTGTTCTGTTCTTTAATTCTGTGCAAACTGCCCCTAATCATTATTATACAACCACCATTTGTTTAGTTTCACAGGGACTTCAATTATTTAAAGCATCACGTGTTTTATTAACACTTTTTTGACGACCGATGTGGCGCGGTGGGCGAAGGTCCGCCTGGGACGCACGAGGTCGCGGGTTCAATTCCCGCCTCGGAACAATTGTGTGTACGATCTGCAGATAATTGTTCCGGGTGTTCTGGTCGTTTTCTATGTATAATAAAAAAATATCTATCTATGTAATGTATTGTATTATGTATATCAGTTATCTAGTACCCATAACACAAGCTCTACTTACCATGGGGCTAGGTAATGCTGTGTGAATTGTCCAGCATTATTTATTATTTATATTTATTTATATTACGCTCACGAAATCACTCACAGCCACTGCTCGCTTACCTCTGTTGTAAGTGTAATAAATCAAGGAGTCTTTGCGTGGCGACGTGTAAATCACGGGCGATGCTAATTCACACTGTGGAACCCATTGCACGGTGTACTAGAACGGGTTGTACTCAGTACAATGCTGCGTCTTATAATATAATTATAGTATTTTTTTATCAATTTTAGAGCAAGAAACAACAAGGGCGCAAAGAAATAAAACTGAAACGAATTTGAATTATATAAATAACGTCTAATTGTGCATAATTTTTGATTCATTTCAAAGTTGGTATGAAGAGGCTACGAACATGACGTCTACAAGCGCTACGAGACTGCTACGAAAAAGCTACGAACCTCGGCTAGTAACCGAGTGCTACGAAAATATTATACAAAAACCGTGGCATTTCATTTTGAATCACAAAAAAACCCTTATTGATCTTGGAAAAGATGTTAGTTTTATTATTTTGTCCCAAAATATTTTATTAATACCAATAGCTGATTTAAAAGTTATCAATGAAATACCAAAACAACTTGTATTTCATTGATAACAATCTGCTACCATTATTATAGAATAATGGTAGCAGAAGGTAGGACACAAGGAAGGTACATGAAGGCAGTTTATAAAAGATACACAGCGGACAAAAATAAACTGTTCCTGATTTTTAACGATTCCGTAAAAACAAACTAAAACTGCACTGGATATTTATCATCAAAAAACATAAATACGCCCGTCAACCCAGCATCACTTATCTCATTAGTAAAGACAAAACGTCGGAACACAACCTTTGTTCAACCACAATGAAGCACAATTAGGAAGACAATTAAATGCATATTATCAAGACAATTAGCATTTTCCTGAAGGATGGATGGACTGTGGGGGATGTGTTCCGTATATATATATATATTTCGCTGTTACCCGCGGCAAAATGCAATTGTTTTTGGGGTAAAAGTTCAGAAAATTCGGGACGCCTATATCCAGATATAGATAAAACCTGGCTGTGGATGACGATGATGATGTTTGGTGTCTTCAGTGGCCGAATCAGTTTGAAGCACAAGAGGTTGGATTCGCGCGAGGGACAATGGTTTACAAGACCTGCAAATAACAGGGTGTATTTCGTACGTGCATAATATGTAAACAATTCTAATGAATGTATATGTGGAAAATATTTTAAACCAACGCTTGGTTATTGTGTTTTTGGAATAGCCATGATGGTAAGGTTTATAAAGGTCCATATAAAAATGGGAAAACCTAAAATAAAAACAGGGCCATATCCTCAGGGCGGTGTCCCGGGGCGCACGGCCCAAACTTTAATTATCTCCTAATTTCCTCTTTCTTTAACGCTGTTAATCAATTTATGTCTGAGTTTTTTGTTATTTAACTTAATAAACAAGAGTCATTGCTTTCTCCTCAAATAAATAATAAATTACATAAATAAGTGTACATTCATAGGTTTTCGCGAATAAGCGTAACAACCAATGATCGATCCAACAACCCAACGCTGTATGGCCGGACACTGATTTTCCCCCGAATAATTTTCCCGATTGGTAACTGAATTGATTCACATCTCGTAGAAGTTGTAATTAGGCAAGGCTTATTAATAAGCTCTGAAGAGGAAACAATTGCCTCGCACCACAAAAACTTCTCTCCATTAGCGCTAATAGAAGAATGGAGTACAGAACAATTACTAATAGCTAATAGGAGTAAAACAGTAGTTTAACTTCATAGTCGCTTAATGTATTAGCTCACTACATTTTAGTCTTTGCATACTATTTTCCAAGTAACAAAGAAGCTTTTTCAAAACTTCTTGAGCTCATTATTTCAACGTGATCTGATAGATATATTTGGCTTTGCCTTCGCCCAAACATCACACACCTTCACGTCTTCGAATATAAACTTTCTTTTCTTACATTTGTAGGATAGCTAGAAAATATTATTCCGTCATCAAATTCATAACATTAGTATAAATGTGATAAGTTGAATGTTTGTTACTAGGGATTAATGTGAATATGTTGTACCGGAAGATTCAGTTTTAGGGATAAACGTTAATAATAACAAAAGTGCCTTCTTACAGTAGATCGTAAGAAGGTAATTACTATGTCACAGATAGTACACGCTAACTCACAGACACTCGGTTACTGTACCAATTATTGTCCAGATTAAAAGGAAAGTTAAAATCGCATTACTCGCGTTTAACGAGTCGGTTGACGTGTTAACTGTCATGATTCTCGTCGAGGTTAAGGTAAGAGCGGTAGCGTTAAATCAGCCCCAAGGCAGACCATGTCTGCAAGCGAGCATCACGCAGTAAGTCAATAAAGACAATCGTCACATATAGAGCACGTTTATGGTAGACGTTTTGAATAGAACTCTATTGTCGCCCAACTCTTTGAAAACTGACTGAAATCTCGCTTGGGCTCCTACTGTCTTCAGAAAATACAGCCAGAGGTTGTTGTATTACAATCAAGTAGCACTACGAGTATCCGACACAGGAACTTACCTATGGATGTGGTAAATGTGGTTTTTGAATCGGTAGAAGAGTTTTACATCAAGTAAAGGATATTGCGTGTATAGTTAAGTATTGACGAAGCAGTCTTGGGCATACCTATATGTATTTCATTGCAATGCATCACAATATTTGACGTAAACTCTGTAATTCTTAACTCTTCTATTTAACGTTATTATAGGGTAGTCCGAATGTTTTTACTCCTACAACTGGGATGAAAGGTATTTAGTGAAACACTTTGTAAGCATCAGGTGTTATTGTAGAGGAACACATCGGCATGTCCTGGCTGGTTGCTCCTCTGAACCCTGTCAGTGCACGCGTTCACTATAATATCAAATATACTCTCGCTCAATCCTCTCGCCTGCTCCCTAACCCTATCGTGAAACAAAGAACAAAAACCAGCGGCCGGCTCGAATGGTTATTAGCCAGTAATCCGCGGAATGGCGGAGAATGCCGCATTTATTGCATTCCATGATAGAACTGAGTATGCCGGGTATCGGCATTTTACCCATTGGGATAACAGCAATAAGTGCCGAATAATGCTATGATATCGTTTAGCTTTGATTATGTTTTGGAAACCAGTACGCGTCAATTCCTAAGTATCGTTATAAATTTTCAAACTTAAATTATCACAAAAAACGTTTGGTTTGTTTTGGTTCTCATTGATTATTCCGCGGGTCTGCTCATTAAAATAACATATTCTAAACCAGTTCGTGTTCAGCCGAAAGCGAATCCGAGCTTAATCAGGTCACCAAGCCAATTGAGCATCGGATCCGGCGAAAGATTCTCCGAGTTTTCCAATTACCGGATATCTACCGCTCCAGGCGGTTTCAGCCTATTTTTCCGCTTTGTCAATATAGATCAGCTGCAGTGATTGGAGGCCACACTGCCTGGATCAAAAGAACTGATGAAATGGCAGTATAGTAAAGTAACTGTATAGGGGCTAACTGCAAAATGGTGAGAATTGCATAAAGTAAAGAGAGTAGGTAGAGTAGATTAGAACGATTAGTAGGTAGGTATGTTCAGAAACACGACATAGCTCTAAGAATTAGCAAGCTGAAGTGGCAGTGGGCCGGCCATATATTGCGAAGAACCGACGGCCGCTGGGGCAAACGTGTTCTCGAGTGGAGACCACGAGACCTCGGTAGAGGTAAGACTGCAGGTAGATGCTGGATGCGGCAAGTTGAAGACAGGGCGCTATGGCGCTCACTGGGGGAGGCCTATATCCAGCAGTGGACTGTTATAGGCTGATGATGATATTCAGAAAATAGGTAAAGCAAAGTTGAATTTGAACCTTAATACAAGCGCATAAGATCAGGAGGTAGGTACAAACTCAGACAACACACTCAACAGTCAGACAAAACTTCGTTGACGTGAGGTAAGACGAAGAGATAAACGAGTTGTTACTTTCGTTACATTAGAAGTTTTCAATGACAATAGCAGCTTTTTGCTTGTTTGTTTCATACTGTAGGTACCTAATGCCCGCGGCATCCGATATGCAAAGTAACCTACGCCTTTTACACACGAGTTCCCGCACACGATATCTTGTTTTGTTTTATACATAAACAGAACAAAACAAACGGCTCTTAGCTATTGCTTTGAGGATAAAGATAAAGAGAGCATTAGCTCTGCTATTAATCCCAATAAGCAACCAGATTGTGAATAATATTCACCCCAACACCCGGACTAACGGACCGGATTCAATAAAGCGTTCAGTACTACCTACTATAAACCTGCTATAGAACAGTGCACAAGCTCCTAACGCCCGCATCAAACTGCGGTAAAGGGCCAAGGGGTGTACATTATTAGTTCATAACCAGCTATCAGTAGGGATGGGGCTCGCTCGCCTAGATATTACTATTTCGTTTTCGAAAACATCAATTATTTTAAAAAAAATGCTTTGTTACCTACATAGTTTATGGATGTTATAGAAGGCTAATAAAGAAATAAATATAAGGATAAAAGTATGTCACCTGATAGGTATGCAATACATTACACTGGGCAACAAAATTCGAACTTTGTCGCGCCACACGGACTTCACTTATATTTTTTACTTTGATGGATGACTGTTTGTGAAAATATGTAATTTAAAAAAATCTATTGGCCAAGAATTTAATCTATTGATATAGTTTAAATATTTAAAAATAGTGAATTTCTGATAAAAAAAAAAAAAGCGAAAATGTTCTTTTATGAATGTCCAATTTAAGATTTTCTGGCATATTTAGCTTCTGGTTGGTCCCTTTTTATCGTCCAGCAGTAATCAGCCAATATCCTTGGGTTCCATTTGCCCTTATAGCGTTTTTCCATCTGTGAAATATCCTGATGGAACCTTTCTCCGTGCTCATCGCTCACAGCACCTAAATTGTCAGGAAAAAATCTAGATGCGAGTCTAAAAAATGAATCTTAAGTGACAAGTTGCAACCCAAAGCTTGATAAGCCAATAACAGCTCGCTAACAGACTCCCTGTAATTGTCACTCTTATGGTTACCTAGAAAATGTGAACACACCGTCTTAAAAGATATCCATGCTCGTTTTTTCCAGAATTTTTATTTTTTCTTCAAACTCTGGATCTTTTACTAACTCCCTGATTTGAGGTCCAACGAAAACAGGTACCCTCTTTTATGTTCGCATCACTTATTCTAGGAAAATTTTCTTTTAAATACCAAAATACGTTTCCATTGCGATCCATCGTCGTAGCAAAATTTTTAATGCAGCCTAATTTAATATGTACTGGTGGAAGAAGTATTTCGGACGGCTCTACAAGGGGTAAATATTTCACATTTTTTTGTCCAGGGGTTAAAGATGCTCGCTTAGGTCATACTTTTTTATGATAATGGTTTTTTTTAATAAATTTTTCTTGTCTTTGTTTTTTGAAAGTTAAATCACCACTAAACATATAACAAAATGAACCCGGATCGTAAAAACACTTTCTCAGCATACTTACACAAACTCAACAATTACTTATAAAGCACTAAATTTGAATAAATACAAAAATGATTAATTTTATGTCTATTTATTCGCTACCGTTTACTTGCGTTTATTACCCTAGTACAGATTATGCTTATTAACACATCACAAAAAATCTGAGGCCAATCGAAACAAAACTACTGCAATTTATTAATGAGGGTAGGTGGCTAAAACAGTATTAGCTATCAGAGTTCGTGTGGCATGACTAGTGTTGGCCAGTGTTATCATATGGATAGATGAGAGAATCTGTCTTTCACCTCGCCCCGTCCTAATGTTCAGTAAGTACCTGCGCTCGTATCAATCTAAGACTCAGTTGCAGGACCTGCTTTCATATAT
Source organism: Eupithecia abbreviata (assembly GCA_943735965.1). Lineage (NCBI taxonomy): Eukaryota > Metazoa > Arthropoda > Insecta > Lepidoptera > Geometridae > Eupithecia > Eupithecia abbreviata. Next base: position 486,406 of record OX030986.1, read on the forward strand.
TATTTAGAGTGCTTGAATTTAATTTGAAGACGATAATAACGAATTCAGAGTCGTCAACTAGGCAGATTTCTTTGACAATTCTAACAGAGAGCAGAAAACAAAGATTTTCGTTCAATCTATTACTTTGAACCGATAACCGAAACATAGCAAGAATATTTCAGCCCCTCCCTACAACCCGTTGGTTGGACGGGCCTGTATGACCCTTTATGGCGCTTTAGGGTTAAAGGTACGTAAATGGTCTCATAAACACATTCACAGATTGTAATATTTCGAAGTGTTAACCCTAACATAGAATTTTAGTGAGGGTTTCCAAAATCAGGCAAATTGAGTTAGACTTAGATGTTTTTCAATCCGATTCGATTGTTCTGTTCTCAAAGAACGTTTTAATAGACTTGTTAATGGTACTTCTGAATGGATAAATTAATAACATCAGTATTACTCGAGACTGAAAACAAGTACGCGGCAGCAAGACAACAGCAAGATTTTGACAGCTGAAATAGCTGATACACTTTTCTCCAAATCTTTACAATGAAACGATTAATAAGATTATTATCCTCTATCCAAGTTACGCATCCTCGTATCACTGCAGCCTCGCGCTATTTATTGTAAAGCCACGCCAGCAGTTATACTCCACCCATTAGTATTCCACCCCAGCACCTGGATAAGGTAACCGCTCTATGAGATTGAGGGAAGGGAAGGCTCCGAATAAAATATGACACTAGACGACGTCACGGGCGCGGCGCTGGAATATTGAGAGGTGATATTGAAAGAGAGTATTCGTTTAATACATTTATAATGTAGCAAGCTGTCGACGGGAGTGATAGGGACTTTGTGAAAATTTGCATGAGTGTTTTTTAACCTGAGAGATAATCTTACCTGTTTTCAACACATGTTGCCATGCTCCGTGTAGCTCCGTTTTAATGTGGTGTTTAAAAGTGTCTCTATTATTTAAAACCATAATTAAGGATTTTCGTTCGTTGTTTTGTATGCAGTACGTCGTACGTAGCATATTTCGTTACAGTCTTTAAATTACCTGCGAGTAAACAGTGATGAAAATTGTAAAAAGGTCACAGACTAATTCAACGCTCGCTGTAATGGGTCACCACCAATTTACAAACCTGACACAGCGTCATATATCAAAAGTGGAATAACAAAATAACGGAATAAACCCAACAATTTATCTAAAGGAGCGTCTGTTAGGCCTCGTGCAATAAATCAGTGAAATTAACAAGATTCTTGAAGGGCTGGCGCCGGCGAGCGGGGACGTGGACAATGGACATGTCGCAGGGAGCAGGCTGGGTTTGGCGAGTGATAAAATTGATAATTCTTAAACTGATATCGTTTTAATTTGACGAAAAAGTTAGAGATTAATCACGATGGAACCTGCCTGCTGACGCGTGAGATTGGACCAGACTGGGCACAGGTGACACAGGGTGCTGTAAGTACTGCTGCGTACAAAGCGGTGATGAATGTGAAGTGGTGCGTGAGTGAACATTGTATGTAGAAAAGTAGAGGAAGTTTTTTAAATAACAGGTGATTTTATATAAGAGGTGAAGCTTTACGCAAGCAAATCTTATTTAGCTCATGAGAGTTGGTCATGCAGGACACGTACTACCGCGTAGTGACGTCACGCCGCAGCGTACATTCATTGTCATCATCATCGGAATCGGCGGACCTCGCGATCGACATTATCTGGCCCTGTCCCAATCGTGCCGACGGGGACGGGGTCCGGGCGACATGTGTTCTTCTTCCATTTACTTCATCATTCTACATCTCAGCACTAACTACTTTCATACTTATGTAATTCATGACTTCTATGTGTGAAAATAAGAATCTCCTCCGTGAGACTCGACGTTACGGCGATAATTCACAGAAGCACAAACACATACTAAAGCTATCGGTAAAGGTAGGTACTCTACTCTCCGCCAGTACAAGAAGTAGATTTATGTTATTGCTATTTGAATGAAAGTTGGTAATATATCGTCTTATTTAATTCCGCTCTATCAAACGGAAATCCTCTGAAAAGTTCGAGGTTCCTTAACTTTAGTTCAATTTGATTATGCGAAATGTTTGAAGCTAGAAGTGCTTGTTGTATAGGTACTCAGATTGAATTGCGTTGAACTGGTACTTACCGATAAATAAATCACTTGGATATCTAGTTATTTTTTTTATAAAAACCCAAATAGAAAATATCGTGATAAATAAATAATGCTAGACAATTTCACAGCATTCAATAAATAATTCTCCAATCAAACATTTACCCCGCGGCAGTAACCCAGCTCACGAACGATTACAAGATATTGAGAATATCCTCAAATACAAAGTCAAAGCTCTCTTTCAAGTACTAGTACTTTACTCAAACAAATTATTATTATACGAGTTGACAAAGTTTTCGTCTAGAAGTTCAGAGCAAAGGATTATTATTTGACATCTGTATCACAATAATTATAAAGTGGCTGGCCGGTCTTTGCATCACATCCCACTAATATTATAATTGCGAAAGTTTGGATGGATGGATGTTTGTTACTTCTGCACGTTTCTGCATGTTACTTCTGCACGAAACTACTGAACGGGTCGGGCTGATGTTTTGCTGATTTTATCATAAGTCTATTAAAGAAAAACATACTTAGGCTACTTTATATCCCATAAATTATTTCCTATGGGATAGAAACAATATTTAAACGTTTTCATAGAAATAACGCATGCGAAGCCGCGAGCAGAAACTAGTATGTTTTAACCTATTCTGTATGTCAATAATAATTAACTGTGACTGACATTTGCCTCCAGTGCCCAGCGCAATGTCGATAATGGATGCCGATCCGTTTTGTACGATTTTTCATGAGAATTTCCCATCCCTAGCGCGGTTGGGACGCTGAATTTCATGCCCAATGACTTGTTGACTTTCTGTTGGGCGTAAAAATAGCTTTTCCAACTGAGAGGACTGGCCGAGTGGGCAAAGGGTTCGGAGGGGTTTTGCCTTTTGAACGTAAATATGTTAGTAGTTCAAAGTATTTTCTTACGGTGACCGGTTACTTTTTGAACCTGTGTTGATTCGTAGATACTGGTTTGCTGACAAACTGAAAGCGCTGTAATTTCATTAAAGTTTTATCGCGTAAGTTTTTAAAATTTAATAGATATTTTGACAACAATCTTCGTAAATTATGTCTGTAACCATGGAAAAGTTAAATAAGCAATTTCATAAAAATACTATAGTAAGCTCCCCTTTTCTGCTGTCAGGAATATTGTCCTGTGAATATTGGAATATTGTGAATATGCCCAATATTGTCATTCAGTCACGCAACAATATCAAATCATAGAAAACTCTGCCTCAGTATTTTTAGAACACACGTGGCAACATTTGTGTCATCCATCACAGACATGTGGATTATCAGACAACAGTTTGTCAATTGAAGGAAATGGGGCGTTATAACAATTGAATAAGGCTTTATTTTGTGCGGCTTGTTCGACAATTTCTAGATTTTTGCATTGAATGCCTTGATAAGGCAAATTGAATGTCCAGTCCAGTGAACCAGTCAAGAACTAGTACAAGTACCTACGCTTTAAATCACCTAAAAATCCTTATAATTAAATTGACAGCTTCTGTTCAATATAAATTTTCAGGCTGAGTTTCCAATTATTTTACTCATTTGAAGACATTTGATTGACCCTTACCCAATAATGGAATTCAGCATAGGTTCTTAAACAAATAAAGCTCTTGGTATATATTTAGGCCTCCTCATCGATTTCGATGACTCGATGACGACGGCGACCCTAGATATCACGGTTTTTTTTTATCATGAACTCTAATATGGCTCTGTAGACCGAACTTGGTCTAGCGAGGTAAATCATATCAAGCTCTTGATATGATTTACCTGGTAAAGGTAGCGGCTAGTAGGGGAAATGTTAGTTTTAAAACTCAAACCTGTGTATACCGTATTGTGTGGGTGGGAGGCCACCCACACAGCACGAAGTAGGCGTTTTAGTTTGTTGTACTTTTATTTAGTATAATGGAGGAATGTCTTCGGAAGCCACATCCAATTTCATGAACGCTGTTCTTTGTGGCAATGTAATACACACAGAAGCAGTACAACAATGCTTTACAAAAGTTTTAAAAATGCCTTTTTATATGTGTGTGTGTTTTTGTGTGTGTGTTGTGTATGTAGCTAAGTAGAGGTAATATTAAATTTTCTGTTCGATTTTCAATGTTTTCCTGGTAAAAAATATTAAGATTATTATTAACAAAAAACATCCAAACGGTTCGGATAAGTTTAAGCATTTTCTTAGAGACTCAGTACGATAGTATTCGACCGTCCCCAAATCGTAATATTTACATATTAATTTCAAACTCCTGATTCGTTCTCTAATGCAAGTACAGGCTGTGCGATTCGGTGTTATCTGTACACTGCTAGTGAACGTTAAACTAGGAAGCAGTTTCAACATTGTAACAGATTTACATCCCACTGCGGGAGCTAAGTGTGCACTGAATTATGGTTGTTAGTGTGCAGTGAATTATGGCTGGTTTCAGACATGAGGCCATAATGAAACGAAACTCATTTGCTTTCATGATTGCTTTTTCACTATCTTGTATTTATAATGGTACGTTTAAAAGTAACGACGTTATAAAATATTAGAAGAAAGTTTTCTTGGTCGATATTCCTGTCTTCCGTGATCGCAATGGCCATCAGGCCATCAAAACAATTATCACTCTGCTGAAAAATAGCATAGATACACTACCTGGGTACGCCTAAGGACGTTCCCACTCGAATCTGTAAACCAGGGGTGTACAAAATGTGCCAAAACCGAAGAAGTGATGTACCAACCGCGTCGCTTTCTGATACCGTCAGTGTTGTGCGTCGTGATCGAGTTGCGTTCGAAAATTAAACCCGTGGTAATGGTAATGTTCGTAGCAAAAAAATGAGGGTGATTCGTAGATGTAAGTCGATAACCTTTCCTATCCTTACGGATTTAAAGTTTATTCTACTTCGTGAACTTTGTCTTACATTCTATACAAACCTACCCAATAAAAACGAAAACCAGCATACGAAATCTTACAAGACAATAACGACAATTCCGCTCCTCCAGCCGAGTGGGCACCGCCCACAGCCCGCACCGTAACACGCGAGCTTCACGTGAATTACGGAGTACGTGACGAGCGAGCGCGATGCGTCGTGAATACTTGACTTATCTACGTTCTACGTTGGAGGTTGTTTATATTTGAGGCTGTGACTGTTCTATGAAGGTGCTTGAGCCAAGAGTGTGATAGATAGACTTGATAAAGATTTATAGTCGTCCCGAGCTTTGCAAAAGGCATTTTCTCCTTACGAACATGGAGGGAAAATTGTCTGCAAGGAATGAAGTACCTACCTTCTATGTTATGTTTATATTTTTTATAGAAGTTGCTGTTTGTTTCAAGCCCTTTGAGGTAGGAAAATCGTCGGCGACATCGACACCGAACCGAAGTGACGGTGTGGCCGACGGTGTTGGTACTTTCCTGACTACCCACGGATGAGTCGTGGTCAAACGACGGTTTAATGAACCATAATTACGAACGATTTTTTTTCGCTTTGCGGCTTAAGAATCATATTTTTTTATTGGAAATGGTTAACTGACCTCCATCTCACGTAAAAATCCGACATCTCAACCCGTGGATGTCGTAAAAAGTGACGCGTACGCTGCGTACGCTTCCGACACTGATGCGGTGGGCGCACTCCCTTCTTTTTATAAGTAGTACCTATTGATTATGGTAATGGTGTTCTGATCGCATATTTAAACTGAAGTTATTTGAACTGTAATTGTACACGGCATTGAACAAGAACTTTGTAGGCAATTAGCAGTACGAAAAAGTAATAAGTTCAGAGTGGAGTGCAAGCGAGCAGCTTCACCGCGGGCTTCTAATTGACACAAGTTTTAATTGGCCGCCGACCGCTGCTCGGACCGGATATTTACCGAACCATCATCACCAGGGGGTGGATTTGCTTGGACTATGTTCAACAGTGGAAGGCACCCTCAACTGTAAGGTGAACCTGTACATAGAACAAGAATTAGAGAAGGGTGTCGTTATATATCTTGTCATTTCGCCAACCACTCTTTGGCCGGACTTTTTGCTTTTCTAATAATAAAATTAATAACCCTATTTTGATTTATTAGTAGAAAATACCTGCGCATGACTTGAACAACCACGCATCAATAAGGTCAAGTGTAAACAATGTTAAGCTTAAGCTCTCCGTAAAGCTCCCCAACACTAAAATGCACTTTAAGACCGCCGCGGTAAGGTTTAAAATCCTAATGAAACATTAACTTTAAACTGAACTATGAAGATGTTAATTAATTAGCTTTGGTTTCATCGTTCAAGTACCAATTAGTTAGTGAGTATAAATTTAGTAAAAAACATCATTTACCAGAAGTTCTGGTCGGTTTTTGTCTTGGTTTATTTTTAATTGGACAATCGTAGTGAAAATAGCCACCTACATAATTCTAAAAAAAGCAAATTATATCAAAAAAATATTTTATTTATTAACGGCTACAAAATATAAGTTGATATACAAATATACATTTAAAATATTTCATTATATCTACGCTATCAAAAGTCCTGGGATAAATGTAAATAAATGACTGCTTTTGAACGTAAATAGATCTCGTAGCACCCTGTGCACCGTACAATACAAAGAGCTCTGAACACTCGACTCGTAAATAAAACAGCTGCAGTGATTGGAGCAAGTTTAGATTGGTTCCAGAGCCGGGACACCAACCCGCTACAGACTAAGGACACAAGTAGAGCCCCTCGTGGAACGTACAGCTACTTATGCCTGGCATGCTAATTACGATGTAGTTTCATTGGAGATTTTGTATTGAGATCTGTTTTTCCCACGAGTCAAGTCATTCAGCCAGCTTCGTCGATTAATTTTGACGTGTATACAATCTAAAATGCTCTGCAATAACTTCGTAATTAATTGTTTTTAATGGAACTACTTTTAAATTTGGTTATTAATTTTGCTGCGGCGGGTCAATCAAAACAACATACTCGGTGTAATCACACCGAGTTTAATGTTCCTTCTCTTTAGTATAGTTTCAGATATGGTTCTTTATCTAATCTTGGACTGAATGTACCTTCTTATCGAATAGACTTGGAATAGGAGCTGGACAAAACCTGATGGAACCAGTATAGCTAGCCAGTAACGCACAACAGCGCACATTCGTACGTAAATTATAAGAAAATAGATAACACTTTATTACATTACACAAAACAGAAAATAATACAGAGATAAAAACTTAGAATAAAGGTATAAAGGGCGGCCTTATCGCTGAGAGCGATCTCTTCCAGGCAACCTTGGGATGGACTGGACATGAACGAACAATATAGACGGTGGCACTTTAATAAATAATTGATAACAAATACACTAAAACATTATAATAAACTTACAAAGACATAAGGCTATAAATTTTTATATGGATAAATAATGCTGATGCAGCAGTTTTTTGAAGATAGGGAGTGATTTTGCACATCTGATGTCCAGAGGGAGAGCATTCCATAGACGGGCAGCTTGTACAGTGAATTATTTGTCATAGAAAGAGGTAGAGTGACCAGGCACTTTCAGGAAAATGGTCGACTCTAAAGTTTTGAAGATTTCCAAACCATAAAGATTGGCAAACCTGACTGTGAACTGTTCCTATCCGATATTATGAGAGTTTGCTTCTCGTACAATTGACCTTAAATCAGCTCAATTGAAAATGTTATACTAATGAAAACAGAGTTTGTCGCAGCACAAGCAAACTCTTTCTCTTTCTTTAAGTCATCCCGTGACCACGACAGTGTGTAAACCTGTTGAAACGTCGGGAAAAATAGGTAAATAACGCGATAAATACCCATTGTATTAATACTTATAAACTCTTTCTGTTTTCCGAGCAACAGACGAAAGACATCGATATCATCGTTTTTTATGTTCCATCGTCGCATACAAAATGTAAAAATAACTCCAAAAGCTCGGCGTCGAAAGGAACGCAACTTTTACTTTATTTCTGCGAAAGTCTTTGAGGAGTGACGTCGCGTAACTTCAGGAATGGGTTCCATAGTTTAAGTCCACGGGATTCATGTAACTGCCGCAGGGCCAAGTCAAGAGCGACTTGCTGATTGCTATTTTGGTTAATTTTGAAACCGTAATTAATATAATAAAAGGTTGAATGGAAACTGGTAACAATCCTATTTTACCCACGACTACAATCAAAACAATGGCGAATAAGTGAGTGGGTTTTCCTGTAGGTGGAGCTAACGGCGCTAGAATCCGTGGGAAGTCCTAAAGATTTTCGACTCGTCGTCATCGTCGCTAGGTACTTGATTTTGTGGCTTAGTTGGTTAGATTCATTCATTCATTCATCATTTGATTGGTATTGAAGAATATGATCAACAGAGAGATCAATCGAAATCTTAGCCTAAAGCGATCTTGATTTGAATCTTTTATTTGAGGATCTGATAGGTCCAATAATATTTTTTATACTTTTTTACCGCGATTACGATCATATGGGTCTGGGTTTTTATGGTCTTTAAATGGTATAGAACATAGAAATCCTTATGCATCGACCTAAAAGCAATGCAGGCTTTCAGCCCGTAATTTGCACAGTTCTATAAATCTACCCGGGCTTAGCAGCGGGAGCAGCGGTCCGACTGCTTACGATATCTACCCAACTTAAAAGGATCTGGAGATGTTTGTTTTTATGAAAAAACGCCTTGATGTCTTAGGTCGTATTCTTGAATGAAGATTAATCGGATACCACACATTAGGTAATGTTATACGACATAGTCATTTGTTTATTGACTGGCCTTTTGGTAATGTGTTTTGGAGTGGATTGTGTACCTATATATCGCTAATATCGTATATCGCAAAGAAGTGATAACCGATAGGATAAACGTGACTCGGCAAACGTAGTGTAGGACACCCTCCGGCCAGGTGGAATAACGTCCTGTGCAGGCAGATAAATGCTATAGCGATCATCAGAGGAGGCATATGTCCAGCAGAGAGCTATAATATATGATAATAATAATATACGGAAGTCAGGAGAAATAATTTCATTTCTCATATGAGAGATTTTCTCATAAGATGGATTTTCAGCAAATTGGAAAGGGCCAGATTTATGGTACGATGAATCTTCCTCTATATACCTAAAACAGTATAAAAGAAATTAAAGATTGTATAAATGTAAAGCTCGTGTTCCAACAAAATGTTCTTCAAAAAGAACTCTGATGTAACATTTAACGAAAATATTGACGGTCTCATTAGCCGGCTCTTTGAAAAATATATCATTAAAAATTCTCTTTCGTTTCAACGCATTATGGTAACAACTCAAGTTATTTCCTTATTAAAATCATAAGAATGTTTACAATCATTGCTCTTAGGGCTCTTTAGATAACGAGGCGGGATGGAAACACCAATTTCGTTAAGAGCAATTTCAGGAACAAATAGATTGTTATTTGTTACCTTCTGTGTTTTTGGTATCGTGGGTACCTACTCGTACTAGTGAAGTAGTAGTACAAAGGCTAGTCACCTCATATATGTACCTACTAAGGATGTAAATAGTATGCGAGCGGCATGAGACATTGAGTGGGGAAGGTGGTACGTATTCCCTATGATTTAATAAAAATAAAATATTACGCGCTTGTCTTAAATACGCGCGGTTGGGGTCAACAAGTCGGAAGAAGTTAACAAGCGGTCGCTCAGGTACGGACTACGGCCCGGAGCAGGTAGCGTCGTCCCTTTGTTGCGATGCGCTTCGAGAAGCTGAACTCCCGCCATAATATGAGCTACAATTCATTTATGGTGAGAGTGCCAACTCATCATGGCGTGAGTTTTGGTCATGTCAGTGTATCAGTTCCGAAGGTTCACTGGCCGCCTGCAAGGGGACACCGCTGCACCGCCCGCACCGTGCACCGGCGTCACTGACACCCTGATTACGACATCTACACGCTGTCGGCGTTATTACAAAAAGCGTGTTATTAATTTAGTCTTTTTTGTATTTTATGTATGTTAGTTTGAAGGTATATATTCATATGGACCGTTAGAATAAGTTAAATAAGGTCTGTTACTCTTTTCTTGTCTAAAATAAATGATTTTTTATTATTGTTATTTGTTCGCCTCGGTGCACGTGCGGTGCACACACAAAGTCGAACAAAGGCGTTTCGCTGTCATATAAATATATATTTGACAGATGTAATTATGTCCGGCTGGTCAAAACTGTGAAAACTAATACTATACAGTACACCAAACTGTAAAGTTTTTAATAAAGTATTCTGCATTCTTTCATACATGACGTAATTTCTAATTAGAATTTAATTTATATCTTATTAGGCTTTATATTTAGGCTTTATATCAGTATTTGATAATCTCACTTATTGCCGTGCAATGAATGTGTATTATATTCTCTTTCTTTCTCTTTATATATATGAGTCAAATCAGTTCCACCGCAAACATTATCATCAGTCAGGGTTGCATCAGCAGCGCACTCCGAGGCTCCCGCGAGGGTGCCAATATCACTTCTATCTCAAACCAATTTAGAGCCTTGAGAGCTTTGCAAAGAAAATCTGCCACTACTCGAAATAATTAATTCAAAAGAGTTCTCCGTATTTAACTGAAAGCATTCTCAGGTCCACGTGTGAAAGCTTTTTCCTCAACTCATACGGAAGGTTCCTCCTTGGAAGAGTATACCTATTATTGGAATAGGAAATGGATCTAAAGGCGGTGCTGCTGACTTTCAGATCTCTTGTATCAGTATAGAGGTAGCCTACTATATATATTTGTGTATGTGTTAGAGCCCAATAATCGTATTAACTTAGCGTAATAGATTAATTAGATAAAATGACAGCAAATTTTAAAAATGACAGATATTTACAATACAGTGACCACGCGCGCAGAGCAACGGGCACGAGCTAGTTGGATAACCTCCGTACACATCCCTCGACTTCAATAACAACAAACTTGTCAATTATGTGCACTTTACGACGAGACGGTTTCAGAAGCATTGAACTGCATCGCAGCTTTACGAGCACGTAACGTCTGTACCAATATTTATTGCCAGCAACGAAATAAGCAATATGTATTTTATCTTTCGCAGAAAACTCTGAACAGGGAAAGCAAATACTTAAACTTGTTATTTTAATTTCCATGACCTCAGACTGTCGATCAAGATGAAAAATAACTTTACTAGGCAAGCGCTATCGTCATCAATAAACGGCTGGACTTCTCTCACTGCTGGGGATAAGCATTCATGTTCTTCTGTGACCTCTCTTGGGTAATCTTAGTCAACCCTGCGCCTCTGATTGTAATGGAGTTCGCTGCACATTCTATACACATCCTCAGAAAGGGTATATAAGTTTAATGGTGCAGTTACATATAGCCTACTCTCTGAAACAGTCCTACTTGTTTTTATTCCTAGTCTAAGGATATGTTAAGAAAACAAGAAGAACTTGTACAATATATATATTTAAGTAACTAGAATAGAATTATAATATTATCTCAAGGTCGTGAGAAAAGGGTCGTATCCGAATCGCGTTGAGTACCGTTAAGTTAACCACTGGCCTTAGCAAGAGCGGGAGTCGGTCCGGGGCTGACAAACAAGATGGACGCCGTCTCGTGCAGGGTGGACGCTAACTCGCTCAGGATGGACGCCCACTCGCGGCTGCGATCGTACTGAGGTTGGTGACGTAAGCGAAGTATCCAGTCGGATTTCTTCCAGAAAATCTGCCCGTAAGGTGAACCCCAATTTGGGGTTTCACAAGTTCCGGAAGACTAAGCAAGGAGTCAGTTGGATTTAAACGTTATTTTATGATTAAGAATTTAAACAAATATTAAGTCAGCGCTTTGTCTCGCCAGTGCCAATCTCAAAATGAAGATTCATTGTGCTTGACTGATGGTCGCTGGCTTGGCTCAAAACTGTCAAGCAAAATTCTCAAGTGACGCTATCAGGCCTCGCTGTCATTAGCGTTATCTAATGCCGCTGTCAGTGAGGCTGTCAACGCTGTCAGCTGTGTTCGCGCGGAAATTTAAAATGTAAGAGAAAACACAAGTGTTACACTCTTAGATACTTATTGGTTGGAAAGTTCTAATTTTTAGTTACTATATTTTTTATTTTTCTGAAATATCTTTAAAATATCTCCTTAAGAAATGCTGAAGAGCTTACCTCCCCAAACAACGTCACAAACAGCGATCTGAGCCGCTCTATGGTATAAAGCTTTATTAAATATTCAGGTGCTGGTACTCCAGAAGCTGATTATGACATCATTTAGACCAGTAACAAAGTGCTTCACTCGTGCCTTGTATTTTTCCGTTAAATAGGTACATATTTACTCACGTAGTCGGGAGTTCTCAGGAAATGGCAGGAGAGTGGTTTCCGACACTAAGGGCTTTTCATGAAAAGCGAGATATTCTCGAGTGGCCATGAACCCAGCGGGGCTCTGATTTAATAGGTAATTAGAAATATGTACGTACAAAATATATTTTCGAAAATGGAATAGCTAATTAATGATATTACATATCTTTATAAACTAATTTTCAAATGTCTACCATTTATTGAGGAAGAGGATCTGGCCACTTGTTCAAAAATATTCGTCGAGATCATTGTTCCTCTTGTTTCGTCACCTGTTTTTAGGATTCCAGTTATTTGGAAGTGTCCCTGTATAGAACTACCTCAACAGTTCATCTCATAGCCCCAAAGTGTTGCGTGTAGCGGAAACCGGCCGCGGAACTGTTAGAGAAAGACTTACTAAGTTCATCAAATACTTTTTGGTTTTCTACGAGTATCTTATCGATACAAAACATCCATGTCTTGGAGAAAGCGTTGTTATTGAGTTCAGAGTTTGTTTGCAATATATGCAGCACTAAATCAATGTAGCTCAACATTTTCCTCTCAACACTAGCCTGAACCTTCCCAACATTTAACTGACATTGACAGTTTTTGGAACATCCATTGCCGTATTTTTATAATATTAAATAAGGCTCTGGGTGTCCCAAACACTGGCAATCAGTATTATTTCTCGTATATTTTGGAATTTCAGTAAGCGGCTTACTGTCGAGCGAGAGCTTTCATTTCGAATGGGGCTTCCCATCGCAGGCTCGGGTTTATATAACATTAAAAAACTGTCACGACCGCGAAATACAGGGTGAATGTTTGAGACGGGCCAGTAAGGGCAGGTACCTTAACCGTTATAGTTACAGGAAAACGCTTTTATGAGACTATCCATAAATTTGACTGTACATTTTTCCGAAATCTATAAATGCAGTTCAGAATATCTTCAAAATGTATGGATAGTCTCCTAAAAGCGTTTTCCTGTAACTATAATATAACGGTTAAGGTACCTGCCCTTACTGTCTCGTCTCAAACATTCACCCTGTATATAAAACCTTATATACTTGATTTGTACCTATTAGATCCAAACATATGGACCTAAAAATACAGATTATTAGATTCCGTACCTAGTAGGTTACGAAAAAGTGGTGTAAACTCTTGTTTCTAAATAGTACAATATTGTAGGTAGTCTAGGTATTTATTGGGTAGTTTTATGTGAATATGCCGATGATGATAATGATAAGTTATAGTTCGAACCATCTCGGTTGCTACTGTGCGTCGAATTCCATGAAAACTTTCGAGAGCCTTCCGGGTAATGACTAAATAATTCCGAATTCAAATTTGTAGGTTCAAAGGATTCCGAAAAGTTGCAAAAATAGGATATTTCATACGCGGCAGAATATTTACAGTAACATTTGATCAGTATCTGTGCGTCAGTAAATCCGCTTATTCCAATATTAACGTACGCAATTCCAGCAAAATTCCATAAAATGGCGATCCAATATCGGCGCGCTGCATAAAAGTTTTACAGCATTGGTGACGTCACGTGACGTCATTAAGTGATGTGCTAACATTGCGCATAAAGTTTGCAGACCTGGGAGCTTGGACATATACGAGTAGGTACCTACATATACATATGTATTGTTTTAAGGTGCATTTTGGTTCCAAATAGTAAATTTGAATTATTTATAATTAGAATTTTTTTGCTTTGAGCCATGGCTCGCTGACCGACTTTGAACTGGTGGACTAGCCCTATCGTGAGTGTCCACGTCTCAGCTTCGTAGCTTAATTTAAATAGGTTTCATTCAACAATAGGACTTTTGTTTGTATTGCAGATGCTCACAAAAATCGAATAGGGAAATTACATAAAAAGTTTACACAAAGTGTTTACTCAGCCGCTCTTTGTACGACCTGATTTATGCCACGTCTGTGAAAGCTTTTAGCTTGTGTGCCTCATAATTCTAAGGTTGAAAGTATTTCTGACGAACTGGGAAATTTCACTTTTGAAGGGAAAGGTTCAGGATGCAATCTAAATGTACATTTAAAGTTGTGCTCTGCGCGAATGATAAATGTGGAGGAGAAGCACTTAGCGCGAGTGGACGGAATGTGCCGTATCTTCGCCACGGTATCTCACCTACAATAGCAAGTCCATGCGGGTTGTTTACGAGTTAAGTAAAGCACTTTATAAAAAAATACTTAACTAAATACAATGATTATTCACTGAATATCACTCAACTCTCCGAATTTCAAATGAGAGTGTTGAAAGCTGAAGGGTCCGGTTTAAATGAAGGATTTGTTGGACCCAATTAAAGCTTCGTGGTCCTTGTAACGCCGGTTTGAATTCAACATTACTGGCATCGTGGGATTCCCTACGCAAAGGGTGTCAACCTCTTTATTACTAAGCCTGCGCCGCCGTCTGGCTGTACGTGTGTTCGTCACATTCCTTTGGCAAACTTGTTATGAAACACCAATGGTATAAACAAATAAACATTTTATTAGTGATATGTTAATTTTTCAATTTTCAATAATATAGCCTATGTTCACCGGGGCTAGTGTAGCTTCCCAACTGCGAAATAATTTTTCAAATCGGTCCAGTAGTTTCGGAGCCTATTCATTACAAACAAAAAATCAAACATTTCCTCTTTATAATATTAGTATAGATTACGCATAATTTAAAAACTCTTGTTAGTGAATATAGAATAGAATTATTTATATTCACTAAAATAGAATATCGTATAGAATTTTATGCAGCGGAAACGTTTTCGGACCAAACACAACAACATGAACCTTTAGTTTGACAGTCAGACGAACAGGTACACATGCGAACACACAGATCGACATAAAAACGTTCCAATTTTTTTTCGGAAGTTAAACTTTTCAAATCATTGTAAAAGAAACATCTGATTATATTGTTTATCGTATCTAGTACTCACAACCATTTTTGTCGTTAGTGCATAAATCAACAGATCGATTGTCGCATCCCGCTTACACCTGAAGAACCCTCGCGTCCCCCCTCAGCTGCTTGTCATTCATGAGCTGAGCACTCGGTGATGCTTTAATATCGGTTACCGGACACCGGCATTAAAGGGATTCAGCTTAGAGTGGGTGGACCG
The DNA here is from genome assembly GCA_943735965.1 of Eupithecia abbreviata. Classification (NCBI taxonomy): domain Eukaryota; kingdom Metazoa; phylum Arthropoda; class Insecta; order Lepidoptera; family Geometridae; genus Eupithecia; species Eupithecia abbreviata. Next base: position 501,849 of record OX030986.1, read on the forward strand.
ACGATCAGCAGAACATTTTCCGCTGATTATTGACTTTTGAGTAGGTAGCCAGGGAGGAAACTGGATGCACGTCGATGTTTTAATGCCACTTGTAAAATCCATCAACTGAAATAGAGCAAGTAACGGCTTTGGGCAGATGGTGTAAGTGTGAGTAATGCGTCTGTTTATAACTTTAAAGGTACGGCCTTATCGGCTTTATCACACGAGGGATTTGTGAATGATTTCATAGCGAATAGATTGAGCGGCGAGCACGCCGCCGCGCCGCCGCGACGTGACGACGACGCCGCGTGCATGATAGCTGTGTCATCACCTTTGAAACCTAAGCTTAACTCGAAGTAAGTGAACAATTGGACTACGCTAGACTGGTTTTATAAAATGCCTTTAGGCATAATTACTGGTTTTGAGAAACTACTCCAGAAAGTTTTAGACATCCACTGAATTCATAATAAATCGTATATCTGCAAAAAAAGGGTTTTGAAGAAGACTTGAGCTTTATAAATACTATTCCGATTTTGCTCTTAAATGCTCGAATACTAGTGAATAAGTAAAGTAGCGTCTGTCGATGAGGTCAACGATGAACGAGCATCTCATGATACAGAATTACCATAATATTGCCGAGAATAGTATATAAGAGAAGTAATTCAGACTTTACCATAGTTACCTATTCTATGCCTTTACAATATGTACATATTGTGACCGCATGACGTCCTGTTCTCTAATGGTGTGAAACTTGACATGGCGGATTGCTGTATTTTGTAGGTTTTATTAATGTCGATCAATATAATAATACGTGTTTTGTAATCTAAGTTATTATAAGTAGGTAATATAATTATGGTAATGATTAGTCACATTTTATGACAACTTACATAACCGTCTTCCCAGCACGGAGCCAATTCAGAATAGCCCGGAAGAATGGACAGAAATAAGAACAAACTCAGTACCCGTTCCCTGCCAGAGAATGCACGGTTGGGTTTGTGTGTAAAACTTCAAAAGTAATACGATAACAAGACAGGAATAGAGTCGAGGGATTCACTGTTTGAACAGAAGTTTGCTGATTGTGATTTGATAAATGCAATATGAGCACCGGGTCAATATTCACCCGACTTACAGAGAAGCCCACTATTAACCATATCAGTCTGTCTAAGGTTAGTAGGTTTGATGTAGAGTCTGAAAGGAACGCGCGCCTGTGCCTTTTGCATGCCTATGTTAGGTAGAATGTAACTGCACATATGATAAATTTAAGACCTACATTGTAACATATATTCTGGCAAGTAAATATCTTTATCTTTGAAATGAAATGAAATGAAACTTTATCTTTATCTATAATAAAACGTTTCCACAATATTAAATTATTCCCATTATCCTAACCAATCGATACATTTGCTGTGCCATGCCGCAATAACAATTTATGTGTAATAATTATAATTAGCGACATGGCACAAAGCGCCGGTAGCCCATGACTGTTTTCCACAAATGTCCCGTCTCTATAAAATGAAACAGGAAGCGGATGTGGCCGGCCCATCCTTCTCGAGTTGTGTAATTTCGCGCGCTGCCTCTCCGCATTTTATTTTTCCATAGCAACATGGTTCTTGTTTTATGACTGAGCAATTTCATTTTCGTTAAGAGTTTAGCTGGTTTTGTTTCTCTAGATACTAATGTAAATAGTTTGTATGTTTGTTTTTACCAGAGGTAGGTAAATCTTTAGTCATTATGGTACTGGTCTGATGCTGAAAATTCTTTTAACATGAACATTTTAGTTTAAGATGTAATAGAATATTACTATATTAGACTCACCTGTTTAAAATATAAAATGAATGTAAATGCATAATCACTAGAAAGGCAGCCGCTGGTAAAATGATTGGTAAGTCAATAGGTTACCCTAAAATAAAAATAATTCTCCATGATTAGATACATTTTTCTTTTTTTTCCTAATCTTTCATAAATAAAAATGTGATCAAATTCCACCTCGCCGATTAAATAAAGAACTCTGCAAGTCCCCGGGGAGTTCGATCACGAACTTTAACTTAAGAACTTAAAAATTTATTGGCCATACTTTTGTCTCCAACTTTGAAATTGCGATCAGTAATGGATTTCTTTGGCGTGAGGTTATTAACCTTGCGAACTTTGAAACTTTGGAGACATTACGTGGATGCGGTCGAGTTTATATAAGTTGAATAAAATTATTGAATCGTTTAGTACTTTTAAGTCAACTAAATTCATGGTTCGTAATCGGTTACGTTTAGGTATACCTACTCGTATTATATTTGTTTATGAGGTTGATAGTTAGACCTTGAATTTAATATTTGTACAATTAATTCAACATTTTGACTGACACTAACTAAAAACTGTTGAAATGGCACCACTCCGAAATTTTATAACAATCGAATCACGGATCGTGGATTGAACCACATGTGCGTATCAACGTAGCTCTAGTAAATCAAAATAATACACTTTCTGTGAAACAAACCTGCAAAGTCTTACTTTGCAATAAGCAATAAGGCCGCCCATTGTACTTATGTATGAATAATGTCTTTTTGTACTGTATTTTTGTTTGTGTATGTCTAATGAAGCCTTCTGGTATTGTATGTACTGTTTTGTGTCGTAGGTACTTTGGTGCCAAGTGCTGCTGTGTGTTTTAAAGTACCACATTATTTATTTATTTTGCACAGACAGGATCTTCCGCTTATCAGCGGTGCAGACATTTATAACCCATAGATGTCGCTAAACATAATTTACGAGCGAGTCCGTCACGTCGACATTACTAAATTCCTCGTATTTCTTTACGCCGCCTTAAACCGTTTATTGCGTGTCGGTGTGCACGTTACGGCGTTTTATCTTTTATGACAGGTATGAAGACTACTGAATATTATGGAGAGCTTATAATGTTCTACGGAGATGTTCTTAGAAGTAGGATAGTCGCGGTGATGGGTAGGAATACTACTACTACGCCACAAAACCAAAGTAAAATTTATGTTAATTTAATATGTATGGCCGCTGGGGCAAACGTGCTCTTGAGTGGAGACCACGACTCGGTAAACGCAGTGTAGGACGCCCTCCGACCAGGTGGGATGACGACCTGTGAAAGACTACAGGTAAATGCTGGATGCGTCAAGCTGAATACAGGGCGCTATGGCGCTCATTGGGGGAGGCCTATGTCCAGCAGTGGACTGATATAGGCTGATGATGATGATAATGATATGTATTGACAAGAACAGCGATATCTGACAAAAGCATTGGGCCTGTAAACCAGACAATGATGGATTGTGGATGGAAAAGTCGAAAGCAGAAAGTTTGACTTCAGAACCTTGGTTGGACTAATTAGGAGATAAACATACTAAAATTCCCCCGTGAGGCGAGCCCTAGGAGAAAGGGCACAAAGACGGCCCAGATTTTTAGTGTTTTCATACATTTCGTACACGAAACACGATGCATCACAGGAAATTGTGTTGTAATGAATACACAATAAAAACTGATCTAATTTTCCGCAACTTTTGTTGAATACTTTTTGAACTATTCCCAATTGCTATAGTTCCGAAAAAAGGTTGATTTTCAAATTGTGTTAATAACTATCGCTACCAGGGTTTCCCCCAGTTGATATCAAAAGTCAAACTAGACATTTCCTCCCTTCTACAAACTGAATCACTTGTTTCCGTAGTTACCAGGAGTGCAAAAGACATTTCCACCAAACCAGTTATCACCTCCTACGTAATGCTTACAGCCTGGTACATGCGGATTAGATCATAGTTTAGATTCACTCACTTTGTTCAGTTATAATAACAATCGGACAACAACGTAGGAATCTCAAGTATGTGACTAGGAAGTACCTAGTCGGTAGTCATATGAGCCAAAATAACAGTTGTTTCCAGAATATAGCTATTCAACTGAAAATAATGGACAAAGGTGGCATAACTTCCCTGGTGGTTTCAAAACCATTTTTAACGCTGAAATTTAACCTAAATCATAGTTTTTATTCAAATTCTATTCGTATTTTTTTCAATAAAAATCGAACAACGTTTTCAAAGTTCTCCCTATGCACTGACTACTAACAACAGGTGTATCGAGGGGTGACGTCACTGATCCGTCGCTGCTTGCTTCAACCAGTAAATTTTACGTAACAGCTACCTTCACTTACTGAATGCTATCCGAGTTGAAACGCCGAGAGAGTTGAATGAAGCTTGAAACAAATGAAGTCTTTTATTGAAGTGTGCGAGGTTCAGTCAATCCTTCGTTGAACTTTTTCGGTGACTTTGCTGGTCGTATCATTTAGCATCTTATATAAGCTTAATTACTTAGGTATCTAAGTATAGTATAGTACAGTAAAGTTGAAGTATACACTCGGTCCTAGAATCCAAGATAATTTATGTTAGCAAAGACTTTATGAATGAAGACATTACAAGCTGTTGGTTTTCTTAATAATTATTTCCTTAAGGAAGTAATGATGACATTGCGATGTTACTTTTCTGTAATAAATCACCGTTGTAACGTGATTTTGTGCGTGGAATATAAATGGTAGACATATTTCAGCGAATTTTTCGGATATTTTTAACAATTTAGTCTGCTTTGTATGTCGTGGTGCATGATTGATAAAATATAGCGTTGCCCTGAATTACTCACATTTTATAGAAATGAAACTCTTTATAATAGGTACTTGCATTATACTACCACCGACTAGTTATTTAAACCAACTCAGATGTATACAAGATTTTTTTTACATATCTCAATGAAAACCTGTCACTTGAGACAAGCTGCAATCTCAGTTGCGTTTGTGTATTTGGTCGGAGGTTATTGTGATTATTTTTGTACTCAATTTGAGTAAATATTTATTTCTAATTGGTATAATAGAACTAGGACCCTTTGGTTTGGATTGGAATATATACTGCGACCAATTTGATATCCGACTCTACGCACAAACATTCCGCCTCTGTTAGTGAGAGCCGCATCGGCGTGCATCTGTCAAAGTGACGTATGTGATGTACGATGTCACATTCGGTGACGTATGTGTGCGTGCGTTTTTTTTACCATTTGTGGGAGCGTGTCTGTGCTGTTGGTTCAAATTCAATGAAATTCTGAAAGCGGATGAGTTGATTACTGTGAAAAATGTCCTCATGCGGCCATTTTCGCCAAAAAGTAAACCCTGCCGTCAAATAGTAGTTATACGGAAATGTATAAAGTCGAGTATAAATCTCGCGTGATGTGGAACTTAGCTAACGTTCCCATACATCACGGGAGCGTTTTTATTGCGGCGGTGGTTTGGTCTCAACTGATGTTGGGTGAAATGATCTTTATTACGTTGTTTAAAGATTTAATGGGTAACTGATCTGACATATACGTATGTATTTTATAAGAAGTTTTTTGTTCTTAATCCTTTCAGAAAATGACTTCAATAGGAAACCCAGATGAAGTCAAGCCAGATTAATCTAATAGTTCTTGAGTGCGTGTTCTATTTTGAATTAGATTCCCTAAAACGCCTTTGAGGCAATTCATATAAAATATTCAAATTTTAATTGAATAGGAGTCACAAATAGAACTCAAACTTTAAGAATGAAACATTACAACAAAACCAAGCATCTTAAACGAAAAGTCCGCATTGGACTCGAGGAAGATGTTATTGTTATAGTGGTGTCACTGTAATAACACACCCGTGTTTAGTTGTCATCATGAGTTACGTTCACAAAACGCACATGGCGTTCACAAGGAACAATGAGAATTAACTGAACTTGCGATCCTGACCCCAATCTGTATTTGATATACCTGTATGATTTCCTGATGCTGACACACACAAATGTATTCGTAGCTTGCTTCGATGATACTGTCTGCAATATCAGATGTAGTGGTAGACCACTTTATCTGATATTGATTTACCTTATGATAAGCCGTCTACAATTGCCTCCCACTCGCTTGTTTCTCCTCCAACTTGTTTGTTTTAATATATGGAACCATAAATTTATGATTCTTAAACTGAAGCGATACTCTTAACCTTAATGCCTAAGGACCTCCTTACCACCGAGAAAACTAAACATCGGAACCATAACATTCCGATGCGATGCCGAATTGACAAAATAAAATTATCCACGCCGCGACCAAAACCTGTAGGGTAGCTACTTCCCGATGACAAATTATATAAATAAAAATATATAAATATTCATCATTATTGTGCAAGAAACAAGAATAGAATTGAATAGATTTAAAATAAATATTTATCTTTAATTTTATTTATAAATTAAAGATAAATATCATTTATTTATTTATTTGTTTAAAGCATAACAACAATTTTAACATGTATTAAGTTAGTGTAGTCAACATAATAAATCACTAGCAACGAATTTAATAAAACCAATAATCCAATATAAGCATGTCGATGAGCAAAATATAATCCAATATACATATCAATAAACAAAATACAATAAAATACAGTCACAATAAATGTCCTCTAGAAAAATAATAATGCAATATATCAGTGAGCAAAATAAATTGAATTTTCAGTAGCATACAAAAAATATAATTATTTACAATAACATTAAATAAATAAACATGAATTGAATAGTATAGCCCTTGCGAAGTTGCTCTGTGAACAGTGATTTTATTATTTACTGTTATTAAAAATGTACACTGATTATTTTCCCAATAATTTCAACGTTTTCATCCCCTGCAATAAAACCCGCGGATACCTTAAATTTACTTTATCCCGTTATTGTTATAAACGGCTTAGAGGGACTTCTCTGTCCGGGATAAGATTAATGTCTTTCAAAATTTAAATACATTGCCGGGGATCGTGGGGAGGGGATATTGTTGTTTACTGTGATTCGGGAGACGCTTATTTTTATCCTAGGGCTGAAATGAAAATAACAGGACTATTAAAACATAAATATTTCCTCGCGGTCATATTATTAGTTTTCCCCGAACAACAGCCCTGCTTTCTTTGAGGCAAAAGGATGTAACACCGAAGCCTCTTTTTTCCTTTTGGTTTGGTTCTACTTTCCTTATTGCTAATCATTAAATCACATGCTATCATGTTTACCGCGTCCGTAGCTTAACTCCACATTTACTCTACAACAAGTAAATAAATAAATTTATCATTTTTCTTCTTCTTCTCTTATCAAAAGCCAACAATTTGAAAATTATCAGGATAAAGTCGCTGGCCCACTGCGCTGAACGTAGCTGCACGCTGCGACATTAGCTGCTGGCCCACTGCCGTACACAGCGTGCGCAGTGGGGCTGTGGTACCTACACATGAACAAACTGTACATTTAACGGTTATTTCAGATCGGGACAAGTTATCCCGCATCAGTTGCGCAACACGACTAAGTCGTGTTATATAAGTCGAGGGGATCGAGTAAAGTCACCGACAGCAGCTAGTTCCCTCTAACAATTCTAACCCTGCATGGGTACAGGCCAGTGCAAGTTTCATGTCACACGAGGGCTATTAATTCAGCACTGCATCGCGGGAACTCACCGCCGTTCAATTATGTAAACCGTGGAGGATGGACATATCCAACCGTGTGTAAACTTTTGCAGTAAGACAATGTTTTAACTGAATTTGGCCTGCTCATTGGGTATAATTAGGCTCCAGAAGTTTGTGCAATCCACCACGGTCCTTCTCATCCGCTGCCGCCGCGCTACACATGCAATGCCGTCTCCCTCGCACCTGCGCGCCCAACGCTTCTCTCGCTCAACCTCGGCCACTCACCAGGGGTAGCTTTGCTCCACCTATCATCACCTCGTCGTGCGATATGCCCCCATCTATATTTGAGCTCCAACATCCTGGACTATAATGTGCAATCAGATCGAGATCTGATTGTCCAAGGTCAACATCAACCTTGTAGACCTGGACCTACTTCCTACAAGTCTTCCTGCCCGTTGATTCACTCAGTGCTTGTATACCGCACTATCAAAGCAATACCCCTACCGGTTCACGAACACACTGTCAGTGGTAGCGGCAGTACGTTAGTGCACGCGACGAGCCCACATCTATTATGTATTTAGTATTCGGTCGGATTACATTGTTTCGGAGAAGGCCGATAGTATGCAAGCTTCTAATTTGCTTTAATGCAAACACTTTCGGTGAGGATATTAAGTTTGGTGACCGGTTCGATTCCCATGGCGGTTGGTTAGTACCCAGCTAATGCTTGGGAGGATCGGAAATGCCTTAAAAATGGAAGATCTTCATGCTGAGTTCTTAGTTTTCTCTAGCCAGTTAAAAAGTATAGGGATCGAAATGTATAAATAAGGAAACTACATTGTATCTGCAACAAAGGCGGCCGGATATGAAGTGAATGAAGGAAGGATATTGCAGTTCTGACAATAATGCTCAGAATCGACTCACGTATTTCATAAGAGCTGGCGATATGTTAAGACTCAAGCAAGACCTATCTGCACTTTTACACTAACTTACAATTAAATAAAAAATATTAATAACAATGTACTTATGATAAGTTCCTTTCTTATGTCATCATCATCAACAGCCTACACGTTGTAGTGGATTTTATTGTTTGCCAATGTGTCTGATATAACTGTAGGTAGCTATTTATAAAACCAACCTATCAAGTAACTCGGTAAATAAGGAAAGAGTCATAACAAATTATCTCTAAAAAAGAGAAGCGTACGTAAGTAATGGAACGAAGGCGTAACGAGGCGCGACTAGGATTCACTCGACTTCATACATGTACCAAACGTAGATGTGGTATTCTATGGACTTTGCAAGATTCTCGTGTAATTTTGAAAAGCTTATCGACAATGGCGACATCTTTTATTTTAATACCTACCTACTTACCACCTTACTAACATGTTTATAATATTATATTATAGTTAAAATGTTGTCTATCTCTGAAATCCAACAGTGAATGCCAACTCTAACAGTGCAGTTGTTTGAGCGAGCAACACAATGATTTACATTATTAACATACGAGTACCATAGCGCATTTCCTTCTTCAGTCTACTATATTTTGTATTATTAAATAATACCTCAAAATAAGGTCAAGTCGGTCAAGTCAGAGCAAAGAAAGCTATGATAGTAGTTCGGCTGAGTGAAGGGCTTAGAATAACTGGTTTATCACATTCCCGCTGGATATTCCAGCAGCGCGCGGCGCACCCTATCTAAGTACGCGTGTAATGTTGGCTGGATCTCGTCGTCTCACTGTCCGCGGGTGACTGTACCACGAATGCGAAGAAAATATTTTTTTTGCTTTATGAGTCGTTTGAATTCATGAGAATTGGTTCAACAATTAGTCTTCACCAAGGGTAGATTGACTAAAGATGCTGGTACAGTTATTTTAATGCACATATTGGATGCCTGGGATAAGAATAAGAATAAGAAAATAAATATGGCCAAAAAAAACGGTTTCAATGGGTACAATAACATATTAAAGCGAAAAATAAGTAAACCAGGGTAGTTCATGTATTAACAGTAAATTTTATGAAAAAACATAATTTAGGTTTTACCTATATTATGTTTTTTCACAGCGGAAAACTAGCAAGCGTACGTTTATACTAATTTGAAGGGTTCAATTTAACATTATTTTCAGTTATTTAATAGTCAGTTTTAGAATACCTAGACGAAATCATAATTTCATTTTATAAAATATTCAAGACAGTTACAAGACGAGACAGCGAAATGAAATAACCCAAACAAACCATTTTCCATAAAACTTAATTCACTTTAACATTCACTTGAGTTTTCAGACAACAACAGTTAACCCTTGACGGCCGACTGTAGCAGTTAACATTACGTTCGAGGCGTTAGGCAGAGCGACGCGAGGCGAGCGCCGCACCTCACACGTTAATCTGCATACTTTCAAAGGAATTGCTAAACACGTTTTTGTTAGCAAGCTCTAGTACGCGGCGGGAATACTAAATATACGCGTAGCTGAACGGGAACTGAACACTTGAGACTTTTGTCGGCAAAGTAGCATTTTTCGACTTTTCGTAGTCAGCTTCAAAGTGGTTTCAATAAAAAATGATAGTAATCATAACGTAAATTTAAAAAACTTTCTAATTATTAAGAAAAAATCTTTCTAATAAAGATTGAATCAGATGACAGGTAGAGTAAAATTTGATTACATTACAAATATTTTTGGTATCAGGGCTAAGACCAGCTAGCCATGTTGAATTAAAGTGGAAACCGGTATCCATAAACTCACTGACGAGAGCGGGGAGAGAGAGAGAGGCCAAGATCTACTCGAGGCCCCAAGTATTGATGGATTGACGAAGGAGTTCTTCTTGGACGTTCTTATGAAATACATAATTGTGTAAGTCGTCGCCCACGTGCGGCGGACCTTACACCAAGCAGGCGCGTTAACCATGATTAACGCGGTATTTGTGACATTGTCCAGATAAATTACGGCGCGCTATTTGTTTCGGAGATAGCGCTTTTCAAAGCGGAATGCCTTCGTTGAAACAACACTACTTTGTTATCTCTGCATAGAGCAATGGCTGCCCGCTTTTAGCTCGTTTCATTGTTCAATCTACTTTAGTTTGTTTACATTGTATTGTGCTACCAGTATTACAGATTTTTTTCATATCAACAGTGTAGCTAAGTATGGTAGGTACCTACCTCTCATTTAAGTATTTGAATGTTAATATTCTCTACTAGAACTGCCTTAAAACTGAACACCAGATGGAATCCATGGCCGACTCGGCCGACTGCATAATTTCCTTCAGCTTAGAATAATAAATGAGAACTATCCCTCCACGCGCTGCAGGTACCTACTCAGCACCAACTCTAATATTCATGTGGGTACAAAGTACTAGGTATTTGAACAAGAGGACGCACGCAACGCTTTATATATGTAGATAGATAGATAATTCTTTATAGCACATCTTAGTATAAAATAACAATGTAAAATAAAAACTTAAAAAACTAGATACAATTGGCGGTCTTAATAATTAAATATCATCATCATCAACCTATGTTAGTCCACAGCTGGACATAGGCCTCCTCCAATGAACGCCATAGCACCCTATCTTCAGCTTGACGCATCCAGCATCTATCTGCAGTCTTTCGCAGGTCTTCATCCCACCCTTAAAAAATTGAGGTTCTTAATTCTGCTGTAGGTATAAAGTAAAGTAAGTAAAAAATCATTTATTTCTTTAGGCTTACAAAATAAGCACTTAGACAAGTCATATTTTATATATAAATTATTATCAAATACAATTATTTTACTGTTCACTTCAATTTTTTGTCCACTAGTGGAAGAAGTGAAAAGAAACCACTAGCATGTTCATCTCTTATGTCTAATACATGGTTATTTGCCTATTTAAGTCTAAATATAATATGATTCGATACATGTCAATATTTAAGTAAAGCTATGCACAACAACAAATTACTTACTACATACTATTGTCGGTGCGAAACTGAGCGACATCTGGCCAAGCATTAACATCATTGAGATAATCATTTATGGAGTAGAAAGCCTTCTTGATGAGATTTAGTTTTATGTAATTTTTAAATTTACGAATAGGGAGCTCAGTTGCTTCAGATGGAAGCTTATTATAGAAGCGCACGCTATTGCCCATAAATGATTTCCCTACCTTGTGTAATCTAAATGATGGGATGTGTAACTTGTTCTTGTTTCTTGTATTTCTATTGTGAACATCACACTTTTTCATAAGGCTATCCTTATTTTTGTGGGTATACATTAAATTTTCATAGATGTATTGCGATATTACAGTCAGAATATTAATGTTTTTAAATAATTCCCTCAAAGAATCTCGTGGCTTTAATTTATAAATAGCGCGTACCGCCCTTTTTTGAAGAACAAATATGGTCTGGATGTCAGCTGCCTGTCCCCAAAGTAAAATACCATAAGACATAATACTATGGAAGTAACTGAAATAAACTAACCTAGCTGTGTCTTCATTGGTAATATATCTAATTGTTCGAACTGCATAAGCTGCTGAACTAAGTCTACCTGCCAGAGCCTCTATTTGCGACCTCCATTGAAGAGAAGAATCAATATGTAACCCTAGGAATACAGTAGAGTCTACAAGGTGAACAATCTCATCCTTCAGCATTATTTTTGTTGGGAGTTCTCTTACATTCGGTAGCATGAATTTTATACATTTAGTCTTTTTAGCATTGAGTAGTAGGTTATTGGCAGTGAACCAATCTAGTATTTGTGAAAGCGAATTATTTACATCGTCATAGTTATATTTATTTCTATCAACTTTAAAAATCAATGAAGTATCATCAGCAAATAAGACTATATCACAAAGATCTCTTGCTAAAAATGGAAGATCATTTACATATACTAAAAATAAAAAAGGACCTAATATTGATCCTTGCGGGACGCCTAGTTCAAGTTTTGATCCTCTAGATCTTTCTTTACCAATATCTACTTTTTGAACTCTATCAGCTAAATATGATTGCATAAGGTCCAGTGCCTTGTTATTAATTCCATAGTGTTCCAACTTCCTAATTAGTGTACCATGATCCACGCAATCAAAAGCCTTAGAAAGGTCACAGAATACACCAATAGCGTTTTTTGCTTTATCCCAGGCATCTAATATATGCTTTAATAGAACTGTGCCAGCATCGGTTGTCGATCTACCCTTGGTGAAGCCAAACTGATTTTTATGAAACAGCCTGTTAAGGTTGAAGTGTGAAGTCAACTGAGTAAGGATAATTTTTTCGAAAATTTTACTTATTGCAGGAAGTATTGAAATTGGCCTGTAATTGGCCGGATCAGTATATTTTAATGATGCCGTATTCGTAATCCAAAGGATGCCAACGGGACTTTATTAGTCTCTTAACTAGTCTCCGCTGTCTGTCCGTCTGTCAGCGGGCTGTGTCTAATGACCCGTAGTAACTTGATTGAATTTTGCACACAAAGTATATCTCTATTACCATTATTACAAACAATCATATTAAAAATATATTGAAAATGAAAAGTTTTTATTTCTTTAAGCTTACAAATAAGCACTTAGACAGATCATATTTTATAGTTCACTTCAATTTTTTGGAAGAAGTGAGAAGAAACCACTAGTATGTTCATAACTTATGTGTCTAGTACATTTGATTTGCTTATCTGTAAGTTGGTAGATTTTGAGTTGGAGCAAAACTCGTTCCAAGCTTTTTTATCTTCTAAGTAATCTGATATTTTGTAATAAGCCTTTTTACAAAGAATATGTTTAACAATTTTTTATTAAAACAACAAATTAAAAGTAACACATACAAAACGTCATTTATTAGGCTATTTTTGCTCGAGCCTACCAATCGACTATACTTTATTGTATTGCTTGAAACTTAATACAGATTTCATTACTTTTATTTCCCTGAGGAAATGTTTTCAATTAAGTACAAGGCAGTTGAACGGATATGGTTTATAAAAGGGAGCCGATAAAATAGATCGAGAGCGACATTTTAAAATTCAAATAAACCCAACTCGTTAGGACTGCTGTCACACCGAATAACTGCCTGTCGGGCGGTTCGACATTTAAAAAGATATTATAAAATCCCTAATGAGCAAAGAGTTCCTATGACAAAAAATCTCAATGGTCTGATTCTAGAGAATATGAACAGGTTTTTGGTTTCTTTGAGTAAGAATCAGTTACCCACCTCGTTTGACTCAAGGGTTTTTCTTATTGTAGGATACAAGTGTGGTCAGTGTCCACTGAGGGACATTTTTGTTCGAAATCTACATCAATAATTTTTTACAAAGCGATTTTTACATCAATGGTGCTAATGCTTGCAAAATGTCGCTCAGTTCCAATATTATGTAAGAAATTCATTTTTGTGCTTATCTCAATATAATTATTGACATGATTGTATCAATTCGCAAAATATTTGTATTTAAATAAGCTAAACAAACATGACACCTAAATTATATATTATATGAATGTACCGGTGGTTTATTTTTCATTTCTTACACGTTTGGACAAAAAAAAATAAGTAACGCGCATCAAAAACACTTTTCACATTTCTTATTAGATTATAATGAAGGAGTATACAATTTTACTTGTCTAAGTGCTTATTTTGTAAACCTAAATAAATAAAACTTTTGAAATCTGAAATCTGTGTAAAAGTGTTCCAGATTTCAAAGTTTAATCATTCTCGCAGTGGCAGAACGAATAAATGATCGGAATCGCCGACACAAATCGGTTTCCGGACGAAATATGGCCGCTTCGTGGACCATCCGTTGGACGCCACGGGGACATTTGAACTTGGAATTCGAAATGAATTATTCTTTCTTTTTTCGAGTGATTTGAATGTTTGTATTTAGAGTTCTAAAATCTCGTAGGTATTATCTGGAGCGCCAACGCAAATCATAACAATGTGCATTCAAATTATATTTATAGGCTTAACACATTCAATTTCCAGCCTCAGCTGTGTCTGGCAGGGGTGAGCCGCAACTAATCATCAGCCTATATTAGTCCACGGCTGGACATAGGCCTCACCCAAAGAGTGCCATAGCTCCCTGTCTTCAGCTTGCCTCATCCAGCATCTACCTGCAGTCTTTCGCAGGTCGTCATCCCACATGGTCAGAGGGCGTCCTACACTACGTTTACCGAGTCGTGGTCTCCACTCAAGAACACGTTTCCCAGTGGCCGTCGGTTCTTCGCGAGATATGGCCGGCCAACCGCCACTTCAGATTGCTAATACTCAGAGCTACATATGTCGATAACTTAGGTAGCAACCGTGGGCCGCAACTGCCCGCCATTATTTGAGCCATGCCATATGCGTCATAGGCATTGGAAGTATTAACTCGTTAATTTAGAGTCATTATTTATCGACCGCTTCAGATAACAGACAGCTCACGGGACACTCGATAACATTTCGATGTGTGCACGACACGAGGGCTTATTATAATAAACCTTGTTTACCCTTTTTTTGATTCATTACACTAATATTACAAAGGTAAGTACCTATGTTTGTAACCGAGGGGATTTGCATGAAATTCGGTACCAAAATAGTTTATTAGGTATCTTGGATGAACACACAGGCTTCTTGTGATCCCGGAATAGTGAAGCGTCGTGTATTTCGCGTCGTGTTGGTCGCAAATATGTATTTTCTCAATCCCAAACACTTCATGTTGATTGTAATAAAGGATAGGTTTCACGAAGATTAAATATAATAATAATAATATATAAATAATGCTAGAATTCTTCCACCTTTGACGACCGATGTGGCGGCGGTGGATGGTGGGCGAAGGTCCGCTTGCGACGCAGGAGGTTGCGGGTTCGATTCCCGCCTCGGAACAATTGTGTGTACGATCTACAGATATTTGTTCCGGGTGTTCTGGTCGTTTTCTATGTATAATAAAAAATATCTATCTATGTAATGTATTGTATTATGTATATCAGTTATCTAGCACCCATAACACAAGCTCTGCTTACCATGGGGCTAGATAATGCTGTGTGAATTGTCCATCAATATTTATTTAATATTTACCTAGTAGTAGTAAACAGAGCATTCGTAATGGGTGCCAGGTGACTACTTTGAGCCTTCAATATACATACATAGCTAAGTAGGTACATAGTACATAGTACATATTACAGACAGAAACACTGACAAAATGTTATCCTATGTCTGGCGGTGGACAACATTTTGTCAGGTGATTTTAATATTTGTTAAATAATAGTAAATATTAATAGTATTTATTTCCATTAACGTTTATACAAGTATTTATGTATTTGTATGTTTTTTTTACTGTATATAATTTATATTTACATTAGTCTAGAATACGCCACCGTCTATACCTATACTATAGCTACGTGTCCATCCAAAGGTTGCCTGGAAGAAATCGCTCTTAGCGATAAGGCCGCCCATTGTGCATCTGTATCTTTGTTTCTTTGTTCTTTACTGTTTTTTTTTCTGTGTTTGGTGTGCAATAAAGCGTATTTGTATTGTATTGTATTGTTTAATGTATGTGTTATGCGAAGTTGATCTTATAACTTTACTACAACTTACAGTAGGTACCTTACGGAAATCAGACCAATATCTTCAAGAGATCTCTTCGCTCATCTCTATCAAAAGGGACTATAAAAAGGATCTCTATAAAAATCCATTCTAGCATTATTCAGCCATCATCCTCGAGGATGGGACTCGTTGGTTGCAGCTGGCTTCGGGTGGGAATGGATGAAGTCTGATGTGTTACTGAACTTACTTACAGTTCTAGCTAGCATGATATTTGGGAGTTTTTTTTTTTTTTGTAAGTTTATAAATAATAATAAATAATGCTGGACAATTCACACAGCATTATCTAGCCCCATGATAAGCAGAGCTTGTGTTATGGGTACTAGATAGCTGATATACATAATACAATACATTACATAGATAGATATTTTTATTATACATAGAAAACAACCAGAACACCCGGAATAAATGTCTGCAGATCGTACACACAATTGTTCCGGGGCGGGAATCGAACCCGAAACCTCCTGCGTCGCAGGCGGGTCTTCGCCCACCGCGCCACATCGGTCGTCTTATTAGAATGTATCTTCACGCTAAAACTACTTAACAAGTTGGGGTGAAACTTTTCACAAATATAATAGAATTGGAATTACATTTCAGCACTTTTAATTCCAGAAAAACGAGAGCAAAGCCCCAGGCAGATGCTAGTAGCTAGTTAATATTTCCCGAGGTAAAGTGTCACTTACATTATTTTGTAAGTTTGATCAAGCTGACGATAAAAGACATAGACATTCATTTATTTAAAAGATAATGTTCTATTCAGGCCAAAAGTAATCTCGTTACATATCTAGCTAGGTAGATCTAGGAAGGTAATTTTAATACTAAAATGGTTGTTGAAACTCACAAAATCATAATTCACACTTAATTAACTTGTTGGGTACAACTTACCCCGGGAGACTTGACTTAACTAAAGTATGTGAATATAACAGACACTTACTACAGAGTGACACTTACTACCGGCGCGGTGGAGTCAGCTGGAGTGTATTTTGGCCTATACAGGTCACACTCGATATCTAGTTGATGCCCTAAACTTTAAACATTTTTAACATAATTTAAACATTATGATGCAAATAAAATTTGGAATACAATAGCAGTTCAATTTAAACTGTTGCAAAGTGTTTCTAAGGTAATCAAACTAATTTATTTCTGTCCCGGCTGTCTCGTGCCGGTGAGTACAGCGTTACATAAATCAAAAGTACTTAATATTCATTCTCCGCCGCGCGCTGGGTAAGGCTGTTGCTGTTAAACTAAAGAAGTTGCTTGTCTTTGTTTATTTTAGTTTCGGTTTAACCCAGTTTAGTTCAACGAAAGTTGGAATTTAACATACGGCGCTTTTTAACCCGCTATTTAAATGTTTCAAACAAATTAGTTTGAAACTTCAATGGCACGGATTTGTTGTAAAACGATTTGCAAAAAACATGTTCAAATGCTCATAGTTGATTTATGAGCATACGTGAATATCGTAACTCAATGCCGGTTGATGTCGGTGGCAACGTCCCTCTGTTACAGTCGTGTGTCGGTCCAATGTTACATCATCAATCGATTCATTAAAAAAAGCGATATACATAATGTAAATACTAGAAATAAGAATAAACTCGCTGTTCCCACAACTAGACTACATAAGATAAGTGCATCTTTTAAAGGGCAATGTATACGCTTCTACAACAAAACTCCAAGTGAGTTGCAAAAATTATCAATAAATAAATTTAAAAAAAATTGTGAAGAATATTCTTTGTAAAAAGGCTTATTACAAAATATCAGATTATCTAGAAGATAAAAAAGCTTGGAACGAGTTTTGCTCCAACTCAAAATGTAACAAATTACAGATAAGCAAATCATATGTACTAGACACATAAGTTATTTATTTATTTATTTATTTAAGAAGATAGGAGTTTACAGTATAAACCAAAGCACTCACTATCTAGTGAGTGCTTTGGTTACTGGTTTGGTTGGTTTGTACTGTTATGTTTATACTGTTTATATTGTTTATGAACATACTAGTGGTTTCTTCTCACTTCTTCCACTGGTGGACAAAAAATTGAAGTGAACAACAATACATATAATAATGAATAGTATAAAATATGACTTGTCTAAGTGCTTATTTGTAAGCCTAAAGAAATAAACTTTCATTTCATTTCATTTCATTTCATTTCATCATCCGTTGCTATGCCGGAGATTGTAAGGCACAAAAATTGCTTCACAGAAGTATGCTTAGCGCCGTAGCTTGCTATAGTTATTGCTACGCCGTAGCTCATTACAATGATTGCTACGCCGTAGCTCGTTAGAATGATTGCTACGCCGTAGCTAGCTATAGTTATTGCTACGCCGTAGCTCGTTACAATGATTGCTACGCAGTAGCTAGCTATAGTTATTGCTACGCCGTAGCTCGTTACAATGATTGCTACGCCGTAGCTCGTTACAATGATTGCTACGCCGTAGATTGCTATAGTTATTACTACGCCGTAGCTCGTTACAATGATTGCTACGCCGTAGCTAGCTATAGTTATTGCTACGTCGTAGCTCGTTACAATGATTGCTACGCCGTAGCTAGCTATAGTTATTGCTACGCCGTAGCTCATTACAATGATTGCTACGCCGTAGCTCGTTACAATGATTGCTACGCCGTAGCTAGCTATAGTTATTGCTACGCCGTAGCTCGTTACAATGATTGCTACGCAGTAGCTAGCTATAGTTATTGCTACGCCGTAGCTCGTTACAATGATTGCTACGCCGTAGATTGCTATAGTTATTACTACGCCGTAGCTCGTTACAATGATTGCTACGCCGTAGCTAGCTATAGTTATTGCTACGTCGTAGCTCGTTACAATGATTGCTACGCCGTAGCTAGCTATAGTTATTGCTACGCCGTAGCTCGTTACAATGATTGCTACGCCGTAGATTGCTATAGTTATTGCTGCGCCGTAGCTCGTTACAATGATTGCTACGCCGTAGCTTTCTATAGTTATTGCTACGCCGTAGCTCGTTACAATGATTGCTACGCCGTAGCTTGCTAGAACTTAGCTAAAGCATGATGATAAATCCTATATTTTTTTCCGTTTCAGGAATAGAATACTCGTAGATTTAGTAAAGTAAAAGAGAAAAGTGTTCGAAGACAGTTTAACGCGATCACTTCCAAACTTCGCCCCCGCGAAGCGTACTTTATACTTGGACTTATGGTAGTCATAGTGTTAAATGTGATGTTTGCTGGAACCCAACCATAACTTTTTACAAACCTTAAATGCCCATAACTTTAACGACTATTTTAATGGTTATAACCGTATAACCGTTTCAATCAGTCCGACCTCGACACCGTGTATCAAGAGGTTTACTCGAGAAAAATGATGTCACAGGACAGCCGGGTGTATGGAGAGGGTAATAAGGGATAGTTATGTTGATTCATAGAAATAGTTTTGGCAAGTTCTTTAGTAATAAACATGGCGTTCCTTGTCCTTGGTGGACTTAGACTGTAGTATTATATAAACCTGTGTTCGTTATCAGGGTCGCATTCTACCGGACAATGACTAATTTCAACTCCCCCCGTGCAGATATCCTATCAAATTACTGTCATTATTGCGCAATCAACATGCAGACTGTGGCGATGGAAGTGGAATATTAATGAGCCTTCTCTCTCCTTCACTACGTAGGTACCTATTGTTGGGCCAAAGGTGTATCTTTCATGTTATCTTTGTATTTATTTATTCATAAAAAGAAGAACGGTTTCCGGTGGCGTTCTTCTACTTGACTTGTCAGGGTCAATCCCGTGGCCCTCTAGGTAGCAGATATAGTATGTAACTAATTTTATTCGATAACATTTTGGCGAGTTTTATGAATTTTTATAATATTTATTAATAATACTAATACTTTTAAAGGGGCACCTAATTCAATTTAGTTCTATCAATTTAGTTTTAAGTTCTATTTCCCAGTAAGTACCTAGGTACAAATTAATGTAAAACTAGACGTATGTCCAGTTTCGTCTCATAATACATCCGCTGTAAGTGTTGAGATCACGAGAAGGTTCAAGTCAGCCATTTTATTATTTTATGACGTTGGCAAATTACTTTCGTATTACGGATGTATTACGAGATGAGACTTGGCACACTACTTTTTACATAATTTTTGTTCGTTTAGATATTATTTAGCACAAGGACTAGCTAGTAGTTATACGTAAGTGGTTCGCGCGGGGAAACGCGCAAAAAAAAGGTTCGGGCGAGAGAGGGGAAAATGACAAATAATAGCTGCAGCAGCTTACTGAGAGTAGATGGAATAAAACGTATTGAAGAAGTATGTATTTGTCGTTCAATATTTCCCTGTTTTATTGCAATTTATAGCCTGTTCTACTGCGGATATAAACAAATAGCCTCGATATCTCGGATGACGTGTTGCAGCAATCTCGCAGTCATCTGAGGCCACACAGGATACATGACGCGGCGTTATGTCACGGTCGGTGCCCCCTCTGGGGACCGCTAGCACGCTGTTATTGTAAATCGTAGCTATTATACCATCTAGGTATAGCATATACATAGATAGCAGGTATCACATCTGTATAATATACAGGTGTATAGTAATTATATTATAATTACTATACCTAGAAGTAAGAGCATGGGTGAGAGAGATACGTATCCGATGTACCGCACTACGATGCCGTTCTGGTCTGAATGAAGATGCGTAAGTTGGACGTCTAAATAAAATTAGTTTGTAACGTTCTTTATTAATAAATTCTATTTTTTTATGCTTACTACCTTAAAACTTTGCACGTAGACAAGTCAAATTTTAAACACACAAAGTAAATTTCTTTCAAATCATAGAAAGAAATGAACTATTGCATACAATCTACCGGTATTCTAGGTACAGGTACATCAACTGATCCATATTAGTACCTACAAGTAGGACGCGTTCCCTCGATGCAGGCTATATGGCCCCGCCGTATGGCAATGTTCGACTAAACATGGCTGGACCAAGAGCGTCGCCCTGCGGTCAGCCAGCAGCGGACCTAATCACTTTGCTCCTTGTAAATTAATTTTGACGGTGAACCGTAGCATTGCCACAGAATTTCTTAGTTTGTTGCTACTTTATTACTAAAAAGTTGTTATTAATAATAATACAAGCAATAATTTGAATTAAATCTGATGCATATGAAAATCAGCCATCGAAATTTTATGATTAAACTTTCGAGTCCGCATTATTATTTTTTTTTCAAACAATTCGAAGATGTAGTTTCGTTAAGGCGAAAAAAAGTACTAAAATTACATCATCCACTACTACGATGCCAATAGCAAACAGTGATACACAAACCACGTCCAACGTAGATCACCCGTTCTTCATAACTATGTAAATGTCTAAATATGTTTCAAATACCATCTTGTTGATATGCATGCATATAGTATACATATATGCGGGAATAGAGCAAAACCTACCGACCCCTTTTGTCTCTTGAAATATTGGAAAATCATCCCCACACAACCCATTTTCTGGAAACAAGGGACCACATCATATTCATAATGAATTTACGATTCCAAAACTTCCAACACTTCCTCATACAAACACCTATGTATAGTTAAATATTAATACAAATTTTCCAAACTTTACGTGGGTACAAACACAGGGCTGTTTGTTGTTTTAAACTCTAGGTGAAACAAAACAAGGTTTGATATTGTTGGAGAGTGTTGCGAGACAACTTTTCCCTCATACTTTCATTTTTGGAGTATGGCCTGAAGCTCTCAGGTATAATGTTTTTATTAGTTCAGGGCGCCCCGAAGTGTGTGGCTTGAAAGAATGAGTCAGTTTCTCTTTGAAATAGAATCATGTGGTGAGGTGCGCAACTTCAGCCCTCGACTTTCCATGCTCTATTCACAAAATGCCGCGGAACTGATCTTGAAGGATGAAGAAACATACAAACAGTCTTTAATTATTATTATGTGTGTAAACTGTTCTTAGATCCTAGTTTACCCTAACGCTATTATACTTACATATCACCGATACCTACAGACTAAAATCAATATAAAGCTGAGTGCCCATATCTCGCACGCCCCTAGGAAGCTGAAAGAATCTTGTTTTAGAACTTGATCTATGCACCATCGAAAGATTTGCCAGGGTTAATTTATTTTTATTTGATTCCTCAGCGCATACGGCTCAGGAAGGTGTTTGTCAGACAATAATAACAGATAGATAATAGAAGACAAAAATAACAACATACTAATAAATCTCTATCCTTTCTATAAAACTTTTGAAACTATAATGGTTATTAACACTAAAGTCATTTAAAACGGGATATTTACCATGATTTGATTTTTGAGTTTTCCAACATTTCGGCACAGTTTCATGCGCATGATCACGGAATAAATTATCATGGCGAGCATGGTAAATATCCCGTTTTAAATGACTTTAGTCTATCCTATCTACATCAGCATTCTCTTGTCATCGTGAGTA
Organism: Eupithecia abbreviata; assembly: GCA_943735965.1. Classification (NCBI taxonomy): domain Eukaryota; kingdom Metazoa; phylum Arthropoda; class Insecta; order Lepidoptera; family Geometridae; genus Eupithecia; species Eupithecia abbreviata. Next base: position 524,182 of record OX030986.1, read on the forward strand.
TTTAGCACCGCAAGTTTAGCAAGTCTAGTTCGTTACCGAACATATGTTTATGTTCGTAGTATATTTCCCCGCTCGTTACTTAATTAGGCGCCAGTTAATCAGTGCTGCAGCCAGCGCGACGGACTCAGAATGAATAATGAATCCGATTTGAATGTTGCTGAGTAGATTATCAAATTACTGCAAAGCAGAAAGACCTGTTTATAAAGTACTTTTGTCTGATTCTAAAATGACAGATAAGTTATTAAACTGTTATATTATAGGGGCCTGGGTAAAAGTCGTCGTTCGGTCAGCCGAACGACGACTTCCAGTGCTGGAATAAGTACTCAATACTAAATATATTTATTGTTGTCATCACATTGGCTTACTTAGTACTTTTGTATAGATAAGTATCACAATGTGAACCCTATTGGGCGTGAACAACAAGTGGAAGGCAGACCGAGGTTGTTTTTGGTAAATACAAATATGTAGGTACTAGGGTAAGTAGTACAGTATAACTCAAGATCCGTGCCCGCAAAGTTTTCCTTACTACGTTGGTAAATCTACGTAAAACGCTGAGACTACTAAATAAGTAAATAAATACTATACATATACTCAATCTCCCGCTGTTACCTAAAAGCGCAGCTAATAGTATAAAAATGGATACGCTTATTTAGTTTGATAATCCCTAAGTTCATCATCCTAATCAATATTTACAAGAATTATTCACAGATGAGTTCCTGCCCGCGCGCGTCACTGAGTAATGGAGAGTTTCCAATATCTATCGAGATAGATATTGGAAATCATAAATGAACTTGCTAATAATTAATTTAATTCTTGCTGGTTTCTGTGTCTGGATTGTGAGTGTTAACTCAATAGATGCTTGGACGAACAGAAGAAATAAAAAACATTTTTTTTTTGTCTATTCTTGTGAAGTCATGATCGTGTGTTTAGTGCTAAGTTAGAGTTAATCTTAGGTTGTAAGATGTCAATTTAATGTGTATATATTTTTGTCTTATCTGTGGTCTGCCACCCGTGTGGACACGCGCGCGCCAATGGTTCTGTCAGAAAACCAGCGTTGCTCTACTTCTTGAGGAGAAGTAGAGCAACATTATGCTGAGACAGGACCTATTGGTTCGCTTTGTGGAGTCGCTTGTTGCTTGTATATAATACATACGTAGTTAATTTTATTTATTTCTTTATGTTCTTGTTTACTTATATATTATTATTATTTAGTAGCAAGCTGTACCTACTTGTGAATCAATAAATGTATTTTCTTTCTTTCTTTCTAATAAACAATTTGTTCTCCGATCACGATCCATTTATATTCTAACGCAGGAATTTGAGCGATTATTCGCAAAATCGGGAGTATTACCACCGAGCTTACAGCGAGAGCTAGTTCCAGCAAGCTCAGATTTTACTTGTAAAGAAAAGCTTTTTAGCCATATTTAGGTTGAGACTTGGTTACCTTGCATGCTCCACAGTTCTCAAGAAGGTAGCCAATAAACCTTTCACAAAAACTCAACTATCTATATAACCTAACCATCCAGTGAGTACCGTTAGCCGCTAAGAACCTCTTCCATTTCTGATAAAAAATAAATAATGCTGGACAATGCTAAACGGCCAAGCTAAGCAGTTCTTACTACAATACATTACTTATTTAGTTTTTTTTTGGTCGATATTTGTTTTTTATACAAGTCATTTATAACGGGACTTATATGGTAATAACTATGATAGTTTTAAATGTTATTCTTTATTATACATATAAATACCTAGAACACCCAGAGCAAATATTTGCAGATCGAACAAACATTTGTTCGCCGCGCCACAAGGTTCGTCAATATTATTTTACTTTCACGGAAATTAAGTTCAAGTTCATTTATAGGTAAGATAATTGTTACACGTCAATCCTTATTATACACTAGCGGATCTTCCCGTCTTCGCACGGTTTTAGTACGGATCCCTAACTTTTTTGAAAATACATATAATATAGCCTATGTTCACCGGGGATAGTGTAGCTTCCCAACGGTGAAAGAATTTTTCAAATCGGTCCAGTAGTTTCGGAGCCTATTCATTACAAACAAACAAACAAAAAATCAAACCTTTCCTCTTTATAATATTTGTATAGATAAAGTATAAGTTGGTTATGTAGTAACATAGTAATTAATAATTTCTTCTTTGACTTATATGACAAGTGTCTGTAACCAGTTTCCTGTGTACCCTCGTTCTAATCGGCCTGGCTGAGCTCAGCTCGCCAACTGTTGCCCAATTAGCATTAACATAACAATGGCCACCGGGCCGAGTGAGGCCGGTGCATAATGGACCCTCTGATGAACTCGGCTTCTTTCTGAGACCAACTTGTAGCGATTGGGGGCTTGATCTATTGCTTTGTTAGAGATCGTGCATTGAATATGGCAGTGGAAAGGCATTGCATGTAAACAGCAACTGCATTAGGTGCGCAATATTTAATTTTATTGCAATTGTAAAAATATATTCGTAGATTTTGACAAAGCATAGGTTTTCTATGCCATTAGCATAATTTGTACACCTCCACTGTAGCCTCCACTCCACCGATCCCTGTCAACGATTAGATAAAGATAAACAAGTTCTATACTTGAAAAAAGTTTTTGAAAACACTGTAATGCCTGTAATGCTAATGCAAAAATTACATAACTCTGGTTATGTAATTTTTTTACAGCCATTGATTAAATGTTGAAAGTTTTGCTATTTGAAATTCGAAATCGTGAAAGCATTAATAAATAATAATAATTTGTCGAGTGGGGATAACAGCTATCCCCACTCGGCAAATTATTATTATTTATACGTTGGAAGTACTTGACATTTTCAAACGTTAAGCAAACCCTTTTGGTGAGATAAAAATTTTGAAACTGTCATTGTTTTTACCACAAAATATTAAAAAACTCAAAAATCTAATCATTATATACACGCCCTACCCGTTATAAATGACTTTTGGTGAGAGTTTTACCCTAATGATTGCAGGCGCAGAAAATAATTTTTAGACGCTGTATTCCTGATACTAACTAGGCATCGTTTAAAGTTGCATATTTCAGTATACCTGTAAAAAACCTAGACCTATTAACCTAAGTAAAATGTCTCTCAAATGTCAAGCGCAGAGCCGGCAGCTCGCCAATCCGAGTGTTCGTTAGCGGCACCAGGAGCAGGCATTGTCGAGGGACGCCGCTGTGCCAAGATGCTGTGATTTAGCTGTACCAAGGGAAGGATAAAATATCTCGTTTATGTTTTAGAAGGTTAGGGAATAATCAAAAATTATTATTTCACTCATTTATTAAAATTCTCGTATAAAATACATTTTTTACTATAGAAAATACAAAAATTGTAAAAAACTATTCTACAGTAAAAAATATATCAAAACGGTAGATCACCGACTGCGAAGCTAGGCTCAAGTGGCCGGTGACTAGGGCTGCAGAGAAAGGAACTTCCTGACGATACGTGCCGAGTCCAAGAGTACCGCCTTCTGGATCTGGCCCTTGATCCAACTTCCTAGCGAGAGTCTCTTCAGGTGTTGATCGAGGCTCTTCGCTATTACGCCGTTAACCGTAACGACTATCGGGACTATGGTCGCTGAATCTACATCCCACATGCTGACAACCTCGTTAGTCAAGTCAAGATATTTGCTAAGTTTATCTTTCTCAGCTCTAACGAGGTTAGCATCATGCGGTATGGTGACATCAGCGAGCACCGCCCTCCGTTCTAACCGATCTATCAGTACAATATCAGGCTTATTCGCAAGAATAGTCCTGTCCGTAATGATAGATCGGTTAATTAAATTATTATTATTATTACTTTTCTTACGATGTTGTAGAGAAGTTTTGTATTTATTTAATCATGTTATATATTCTATACTCTGAAACGTATTATCGCGGTGAATTTTCTGGTGCACGTTGCAATGTTCATCTTAAAATATGTACCTACCCACTGAAACCTATAGAATATTTTTTATTTAGCTTCGATATATCAATTAAAAATGCAGGGGAAGTAGTTTTCTTAGTTTTCTTTAGGTAATCTCAAGTTAGTCTTTAGTTGCGTTAAAAAAAAGTTATGGTCAGAAATTTTCATCGTTTCATAACTATGTTTAGGTACTTCTGGCCGGCTTACAAATTTAATAATTGGAATGTAGATAGAAATTAGTGGCAAAAATCATGTGGACATCATGGCCACCCTAGGAGCACCCTCAATACTGTTAATTACTGGAACTGGTCACGCGGTAATGAAATGGTCGGCCGGTGTCGATTGGCCGGACCCTGATAGTATTATAGATTTTAGGCGACTACCTACCTCGGCTACGGTTAACCTCAATTGTAGCTTGTTCGTTATTATTTCGGGGTCATCCTGATTTGATTACAATAGTCTACTACTTTATTTAGTCTGGACTAATAATAAATTATCTAGCCCCATGGTAAGCAAAACTTGTGTTATGGGTACTAGATAACTGATATACATAATACAATACATTACATAGATAGATATTTTTTATTATACATAGAAAACGACCAGAACACCCGGAACAAATATCTGCAGATCGTACACACAATTGTTCCGAGGCGGGAATCGAACCCGCAACCTCCTGCGTCGCAGGCGGACCTTCGCCCACCGCGCCACATCGGTCGTCGAAGAAGAATAAGTATACTTAATAAGTAAAGAAAACTTTGTTCTTACTTATGCCTATTTCTGTAAAGTAAAAATGTATCTCCAATGCTTATACTCGTAATTATGTCTTGAGTCTTAAAACTCCTTGGGCTATTGAGATACAGGGCTTAGTCTCTTGCTACCTCGAATCCATGTCAAAGCGACCCAATGATTATGTTTGACAAACAGCTAGCTACAGTTGGACCGACTAGTATTTACCTTGACTCAGAGGATGGTATCCGCTGAGTCAAGCCTTTATGGTGTTAGTGTTATACTGCCCTCCTTCTCAGCAGTCATCAAGGGAGGAAAACCTCACTAGGAAAACGAACTGGCTATGGTTCGTACGCTACATTAATTATCCAAGATGTAAATTATTTGTAATTATTTTTAAATTTGTAAATTAGTTATTTCCCTTGCCGAATGAGAGCTAAGAGATTTGTTGTCTTTAGGATATACTTGATAATGTACGGAAACAAAAATCGTGACCAGCAAACACCAGACTTTGTTTAATGTAACTTCCTACGTGTCAGGTCAGTGCAGGGCAAAAGCAACACAAGAGTTATAGTAATACCTTCCCATTATTTTGATTATTCTTTCGTCATCATCATCATCATCAGCCTATAGCAGTCCACTGCTGGACATAGGCCTCCCCCAATGAGCGTCATAGCGTCCTGTCTTCAGCTTGTCGCATCCAGCATCTACCTGCAGTCATTCGCAGGTCGTCATCCCACCTGGTCGTAGGGCGTCCTACTCTACTTTTACCGAGTCGTGGTCTCCACTCACGAACACCAGCCCCAGATTATTCTTTAACCCTAATTATTTTCGGAAGTGTCCGCCAAATGCATTTGTTGCACACAACTGTTTTCACCATCTCGTCGGAGGTGACCTCTGCGGCGGTGAATTGCGAATATTCTCGATTAAAACCACAAAAGGGGTTTTAGATAAAAAATTGAAGTGAACAGTAAAATAATTTTATTTGATAATAATTTATATATAAAATATGATTTGTCTAAGTGCTTATTTTGTAAGCCTAAAGAAATAAATGATTTTTTACTTTACTTTACTTACTTTAGATCGACAGTAGACAAGAAAATACATCTTTGCAGCAATAAATTATATCCGATGCTAACAGTAACATTAAAGTAAAATTATGACAAGTCGCATCTCGTAATACTAACCTTTAGCCTGTTAGTTGTTATTTTTCGAGTTGGAGGAAAGCCTTATTTTTATTCCGTAGATAATCTGATATTTTGTCTTTTAGCAAGGATTTGGATATTTGTTAGAGTTTAATTACTGATAGTTTTTGCAACTCACTTTGAGTTTTGTTATTGAAGCGTATTTCAACGATAAATTTTATTTAAATTTTTACCAAAATATTATATTATTTATTATTATGGTGTGGGTAATTTTTCACTAAAATGCATACCAGAAATTATTCGATTTCTATTTTTATAAGCTCAAACAAATCAATTGATTTTAAAACAGCATCACCGACACCATTCAGTATAGCATTTCAACCTTCTGCTACTAAAATTCACACCAAAACATAAGATTGTGCGCAACGAGGCTAAAGTTGATTCATTTATTTCACGGCAAAGGTTAAACTAATTTAGCGGCTTCGTAAACACGGTTTACCTTAATTCTGGATCAACTGGTCGGTGCTTTATCTCTTTGGGGTTCGGTTACGCATTTTAGTAACCAATGAAAATAAAATGGAGCAGTTTCTTTTCTTATGTGCCGTAATCTACATTTCGTGCTTTGTGCTTTTTTATTATCTTTTACCTAAATGTTTTCATGAATATGGATGATTCGTAAGATAAAACTGCGAAGGATCGCACTCACACACATTGGTAGATGCTGCATGCGGCAAGTTGAAGACAGAACACTGTACTGTAGCGCACATTGCGGGATGCCTATATTAAGCAATACTGATAATGATAAAAATGGTTGAGATAAATCATAACTGAAATAATATAAAATTTCCTTCAAGAAAACTATGTTTGCATAGGAAAACTTTAGATACACGCTAATTTAACGGAACCAGTTTTAAAAGCAAGCTAAGCTAAAGCTACGAGTATTATTAATATTGTAGTTCACCTTGATATACGGCGGTGTACTCTGGATGAAATTGAATCGAGCAATATTTTGCCGGGAAAATAACCTTTTTATTGAACCTTTACGTTTTAAATAGGAAAATCCATGCAAATGCTTGGTTTCTCCCGGGTACGGCGCGGTATACCGAGCGAGGATACTCTCGATACTGATCCTATTCTTAATAATTACAAAAAATATGTGATGCATATTTTTTTTTAACAACACGTAACAACACGTTTTTTGTGAAAAAATCTATCTAATTGGCATAGTAATAATACTTAGATACTATAAGTTACAAGGTAGTTCTTTCTATTATCTACATATTGTGATACCTGTAGTATCTCACTCTTACAGTAACTGAGTGGACAGATCAAAGATAGAATATCCGACATCTGTATATCGTATGTTATTAATATCTACTTTCTTTTCATAAATTATTATCTTTGTCTTCTTTTTCGTTATTGATACTTCCTATCTCTAAGCACTTCAATCAATCTTTTCAAGTAATATTGTTTCCTTTTACGCTTTCATTAATGCTATATGAAAACGTAAAAGTCACTCTTGGTATTGGACAATAGCACTAATTGCTGCTTCACGGAACTTAGTGGATGGCTTTTCATCAATGTTTTTCGCCTATCAGGACCCGCAAAATAAATAATGATGAAAATGTCATAAATGGTGCAGAAATCATCCGGCATAATGGGTGGTAGACCCCCCGCCTGTCGCTAATTAATACCTGGAATGGGGTGGGAACACGGAGGGGTCTATAAAATCTTTATTAGCTTATTTTTCTGATAAACTACCGATGGAGTAATATTTATGATCTACCAAACATGATGCAAATATGACGGGTCGTGTAAGTTTTACTCGGCACGAGGTAGGGTAGGACCAATGTCGACGTGACCGACCACTACAGAGAGGCCTATGCCTAGCAGACGCTGAAGACTGAGTCACAATGATAATGATTACTTTGACTGTAGAAGATGCTGAGTTAATAATATACATTACTAGCTGCTCCCCGCGGCTTCGCCCCCGTGGAAATCTATGTGTCAAAAATGTGTTGTTTAAATGATAAAAAGTATCCTATGTTAGACTCCTGGTTCTAAGCTACCTCTCCACCAATTTTCAGCTAAATCGTTCCAGCCGTTCTCGAGTTATAAGTGTTGTAACAAACACGACTTTCTTTTATATATATAGATATACAAAAATAAACATTGGACAAGTAAAAAAATGTCATTGCATAATGCTTGCTATTACTACGATGGTATTCAGAAAAAAAACACCACTACATAAACAGTTATCCAGAGAGCTCATCAGAGTTGACACAGCCACGATTGTTCGTGGAGATTCGTCATTAGCCAGAGCTCAGCAGAACGTCTTTGCTTACTTCAGTGAATGCCGAATGCTGCACGTTTGCATTGCACGGCTGGATCGACATCTAGCTATCATAACATCAGTCGGTGCAATCGATTTGGTGAGGAAGTCAACGCCCTTGATAAAATCTTTCAACATTAGGTACGTTGAAATGTAAAAGTTTTTGTGTAAGGGTCGGGTCAATAATATAAAAAATATCGAGTACCGATCTGACACTCTCACTATTCATTCTGTGATCATTAACAAGTACAGATTTCATTCCAGGTTAAAAACTTTTTCTTCCTATTATTTCAAATCATTACATTCAGTTTTATTTTTGGTGTTGAAAAACAACACACGTCTTGAAAACGTTTGCTGAAATAATTAATGATATTTGTTATGAAAACTCCATGGTCTCAGCGCTTTGGTATATTTTAACTTATTTAAGTTAAAATTACAGGCACACAACATAGGAGCGCTTTCACAAAAAGCAATTAACTAGCCACACTACATCGAAGCTGCACTATCGACGCCGCTGGAAAGGGTTGCCAGCGCGCGGTTTCACTTCATTTATATCAATTAGTCAGGACACGGGCCGCAGCCGACACAACTTCACTAGCTTACCTACCTACCTAACTAATCAGGCGACACAGACGGGCGATAATCAGCAACTTACGTGTTGTTAAAAGAAACGTTAACATGAGGAGACGCACCTCTACCAAAAATCTCATAGTTTTCAGTTTACCTGCGCTAACTGAACAAGAGTCGAGACTCTACCTCGCCTGTCTGGCATTTTATGACATTTAGTTTGTAGCTCAAGACTCATTTATTTATTTATTTATTCAGGTAATAACATCATAACAGGCTAAGGCGATGTTATAACTACTTATACTAAAAATTACATATTTTTGTACATACACACAATACTAAATAATTTATAATTTTGTCTCAATAACCTTTTGTGCTTTTTTCATAGCTTTCGGCAGGTTTTCGTAAAATATGTCTACGCTGTTTTTGGACAGAACATTGAGTAAATATATAGCGAGTGACATAGGGGCAAACTTAAGTAGGTTGGTCCTACAAGTGGGCACCTCCAGCATGGCTCATTACTGAACTAACGACGTACAAATAATATTAGTTTAGTGTAACGCGCGCGGTACGTGTGAGCGATACAATCGCTGGTGAACTTATATGGGTGCACATATTAGCAAACGTTACATAACCTATTAGCGCATGCGGTTACATTAAGGTACATACATATATCAATGCACGAGAATAGGAAATATATTTTTTCCACAAAATTCGGTTTGGAGACTCAGTGTTTAGTTTCGTTTGCATTAAAATATTATTTTAAAAGTACTTTCATGAAATCATTATTGGATCTACTCATAATATATGAGTAAGCAAAATATAAACAGACAAATTAAGATGTACTTAAGTAGTATAGTATTTCCTTCTACTCTTTTAAGAACCAAAACAATTTTCATTATTCAAAACAGTGACAGTGAACGAATGGCCACTAAATTGTAGTAGCAACTAACAGCACAAGAAAAAGCTTTTAGCTTTGAAAGCATTTCGGCGTGGATATCACAAAAACACAGAGTTTAACACACAAAACTTTGAACTTTTTTTATAAACATGGAAGGGGTTGTTTTCCATAGTTTGCAGTTGACGAGGGGCTGAACAGATGTCCGAACGGTGGAGGTTCTTTACGCCGATCATTTATCACATTCTTGCATTCTCATATTTTAAGTTTCAACTTTGCGATCTCATATTTTTTCGTATGCGGACCTTTTTATAGTGATTATAGTTATTGAAAGGGACCTACTGGACTTTTTTATAACATAGTGGCCAATTTAGAAGACTGGTCAATTTGGTTAGTTAAATACAGCCTACTGTCAGCCGTCATATTTTTATTTTTGTTCAAGGAACAACTTAGTAATGGACTAAGAACATGCGACCGCCAAGCCAAGCAAGACAAGTTTTTATTTTATAAAAACTGAGAGTTTGTCATCGCCCTTAACACAGGAACGATCACCGATTATGAAGTTGGAGTCATGGTGGCTTTTATATAATGTTTTTTTTAAGTAATGAATTCTATAAATGACGGGGTTTTTATGCATCATTGGCAAGGGCATTCATACCCAAAAAGACTACCTTAGAACTACCATAGGGTAGTGTTCTAAGGTTTAGGCTAGTGGTGTATAGACACCACTAACCTAAACCTTAGAACAATACCTGAATGCATTTTATTAGTATTTATTAAATGGCGGTGGTGGTGATGCCAGAAGGATCAACTTATCTCGTACAAGATATTGCCTGACACCAACATCTTTGCCCACAGCTATAAAACCGTTGTCACCCTCCAGCGACACAATACCCTATCAGCGTTCTAGTTCGCATGTGTCTCGTAAAAACATTTACGACTTATTATTGAGACACAACTTATTCAGACTCTCTTTAAGTTTAAGCACCAGTTCACAATTATTGGGCCCGCTCGGGACGTAAAGTTGCGCGGCTGTAAAAGCGAATAAAAACATCAGAGGAAAGGCTGATGTGACCCATATTATTGCAGAGTTTGAAGACCTTTGGAGGGGAGTTATCAGCTTGCTCGTGTAAAGTTTTCTTTGGTGTATTTGTTTTACTTTTTATTTACATACACATAATGTGAAAACAAGGCATATCTGTTTTGTTAATGTCTCTATGTTCTCTGTTTTCATTCATAGTTATAAAATTATTCTATTATTCAAAACCTTTCTCTTAAGGCGCAGAAATTTCACGGTTATTACTTACAATATAAATGACGACCTCTGTGGCGCGGTGGGCGAAGGCCCGTTTTCGTCGCAGGAGGTTGCGGGTTCGATTCCCGCTTCGGAACAATTGTGTGTACGATCTGCAGATATTTGTTCCGGGTGTTCTGGTCGTTTTCTATGTATAATAAAACATATCTATGTATGTAATGTATTGTATTATGTATATCAGTTATCTAGTACCCATAACACAAGCTCTGCTTAGCTTGGGGCTAGATGATGCTGTGTGAATTGTCCAGCATTATTTATTTATTTAAATGTATGTTAAAATAAATGCCAGAAGAAGCGTAGTGATATAAAGTGTCTGTTATTATTACTACCTCACGTATGGAAACATTTCGTTGCTAAGAACTCTCGTAGACGCAAACAAAAACTACTATCAGATGGCATCGTCAAATAAACAAGTTCTAACCGCAAATACTCAGAGCTCAATATTTATTCAATATCCAGTACCGATCATATTATCTAGAGAAATAATTCGATAAATATCTCACAAAATGTTATCTAGAGAAATGGTTTTCTGCCGCGAAAAAATATGTCTCGGTCGCTCGGTCGGGACATCGATCAAAAATCCACAAGTCACACAGAGTCTATACGTGGGATGTACGAAGATTCGGAGAAAACCTTTTACGAAGAAAATCTGGAGGAGGTTTTCCGACGAAGTTAACGAATACAGATACTTTTCTTACTGCTCCAACAGAACGAGACAACTACTGAAAGCTTATGAAATGTGTTTTACTTTGTTATCCAAGATCTCCTAACAGATCAAGGTGAAATTTGGCGTTCATTGTAACATAGCCTAACACAGATAGGCTACTCATCATACAAAAATACTGTGTATGCGAAGCCGCAGGCAGAAGCTAGTGCAAGATATAATATTCAGATCAGGTAGAATAAAGAATATTCCCAAAAAGTCTATGTAAAGAGGTCAATTTTAGAATAAGCTATTTTACTCGTAGTCTCCTTGAAACCATTCGCGTCAATTTTCGGTGGTACTTTGCTCTCTACGCGTGAGATTCTGATGTTACTTGGACAATAATAAAATGGCTTGACGAAACTATCAACAGTGACACGCTCGCACACAGAGATGGTCTAAATGTACAGTTAACATTAATGAGATGAGAGATTAGCGCACTCTGGACCGCGGCCACTAAAGCTGACCACTCTAGTTTAAATCTGCCAAATTAAACTTCGCGGTGTGCTGCCTAATAAGGAACCAAAATAGGAATTAGGTTATGATGTATCCGTATTTGTATTTAGTTTGAAATTCATACCTATGTAAATTGTTTTTTAAATATATTGTCCTAGTGCCTGGATTGATATAATTTCACGAATGATCTGCACCCAGGTTACACTTGCCACCATCCTGACTTGCTTAAAGAGGTCACTTATTGGTGGTATAGCCTCTGCGAGGCCATCAAAAGGTAACCTCTCTTTGTTCGTAGCTTGTTGTGATCCAGCTGAGCAGCTTACCGACCGGCCGCGTCATCTCCACTAACGACTAGATACACTCAGTCCCCGATAATAGTATAGAGACGGGTAATACGGAAACAGGCGAGGAAACCCGTGGCCCTTTTGGGAAAAAATTGGAGTAAATGACAGGTTATGATATTTTACTCCTAGTATATTCATTGTTCGTGTTAAAAGTTGACATAAGCCTTCGATATTTTATCTATATATTTTTTTTGTTTGTTGACTGCCTACTTGTGTGCATGACTGCCTACCGCACTAATTTCCGATGCGAGCATTAATTTTAATTTAATATTAATATTTTTAAGAGAACCTTAGTGTCTAGATACAACTATGTTAGGATTTAAGATGCTATCAACAAATTGTAACAAATTGGTAACACTAAATAAATATATCTATATCTATCTATCTAGCAGTGAGGTGAAAATACTTTTCTATACAACTTCACGTCAACCTCTACAGCCTGTATAGGTCCACTGCTGGACGCAGGCCTCCTCCTGATAAACGCTTTGTTAGCTTTCATCTCATGGGGGGTAATACCCAGAATCCCCACGCTGGGCATGCGGGTTAGGGATCGTAGTTCGGTGGTAAATTGTTCTACAGTAGGCGCCCCCGGTGGATATTTAAAAAAATATCACCACGTTGCGCCCCCCCCCCCCCCCTTCCCCCCCAATCCGCTGCGCCCCGCTCTAAACGCTGAGCTATGAATTGGTAATGATCAATAGTCGATGTCCCAACGCATCGAACGGAAAATTTATGCATTTAGAATTTAGAACCCACTTCACTGTTTCAAATGAGAGAGAAACAATTAACTAAAATTTATGCTAACCAAGCTAAGCTTTGTATTTAGGTATGTAGATAGGTAGGCTGAGGTTTATTCATTTAGGTAGCTGACGGTAAGTTAGGTACAAAAACAAATAATTAATGTATTGGTTCGTTGCAATCACTGTTCCTATTCATAATGAAGGTGTTGAGACATCATCAGTGGCATGTTGATTCCCTCAGCGAAACATTTGACTTCGATAGCAAGGAACTGTTTAGAGCAAATACTCCGTCAGGGCATAACATGCAAGAGGCAGTATGTTTGAGAGTCTCGAGACAAAGAAGAAGTCATGGGATAACAAAATAGGCTACTTTTAATTATAAACCGCGTGTGTAGCTGCGGGCATAAACTATTAATTTGGCGCCAAACATTTATTGAACAGTCAATACTCAATAGTCAATACTCAATAGTCAATAGTCAATACTCAATAGTCAATACTCAATACTCAATACTCAATAGTCAATACTCAATAGTCAATACTCAATAGTCAATACTCAATAGTCAATAATCAATACTCAATAGTCAATAGTCAATACTCAATAGTCAATAGTTAATACTCAATACTCAATGGTTTATACAGTCTACACCCACGTTCCGCCAGTAAATAACCTCGCCTATCAACACAACCTTTAATTGCTAATTAGAGTTCTGATGGTAATTATAAGTATATCTGCAGCGAATTAAAATAGCTTGTAAAAGAGAACAATATCATGTTGCTGGATTTTTGTTATAACAAACAAACCGCGAGAGTGGAACAAGATACAAGGAGTTTAATAATATGTATTCTATATAACTTCTCACCGAGGTCTTTAATATCTGTCACACCTTGAGTGTAATATCAGTTATACAGCGTGCTCCGTAACAGCCGGAGATCCAGCCGCCGCAGCCGGAAATGAAACGACGATATAAGCACCCTGTATATGTATATCCTATTTACTGCGTCAGTATCTTATATCTGAGGAATGTTAAGGAACATGAGAAAGATACAAGAAGTATGTAAACTGTGCAACTATGTAAAGCCATGCCAAGCTTCAAATAATATTAAATTTTTGGTAATTTCCATTATAATTTTCATTTAGTAACCTAGTTAATCATACATTATCTGTAGAACAGTAACCTCCTAGGTTCACATTAAGGACAGAGTTATTCTCGAAAGTATTTTGTCGGTGGGTGTACTACAATGCCTCCTCTTCCATCGCCGCTTCAAACTAGTAGATTCAACTTGTCACATGAGCAAGTTTCAACCAAAAAGCCGAGCCTGAGACTTGTGTGCTAAAGTCTCGTGCCGTCTCTGCGTAGTTTGAAATGTGATTGAGCCGGCATGGGGCTCGTCGCTGTGTCGACTAAATTACGTTTATGTTAAAATCCTAGGATTGATATTGAACATTGAAAAAAAAAGTTATGACATGTTTGGAAGCTTTAAGTAAGTAAGGGCGCTATGGCGTTCATTGGGGGAGGCGTATGTCCAGCAGTGGACTAATATAGGCTGATGATGATGATGAAGTGAAGTAAAAACAGTCGATGAAACGCTTGTCTTGAAAACCCTCTCAAATTGCAATAATAGTAGAAAATGATAATAAATTACATTTTCTCTGTTGTTCTTTTGTAATAACAAATTCAGTGTTAATTTCATCCGACTGCGCCAGAAGGATAGCTATTAGCATAGATTCATTCGTTTACTTCATACATATTTTTCTTTTCTATTATGCTGAAGCCATAAACAGAACAGATACGGAACAAAAGTCCCCTTGTTTACGTATCAGGCTCAGGACAGTGGACTATGGAATATATGGACACGAATAAAGGCATTTCTAATAAAGTATTGGACGCAAAACAACGATAACCAATTTCACAAATATCATAACTATCTATTTCGTCATACGTACATAACTTACAACACTCGCAATGAAGTCAAGAACATACTAGTGGTTTCTTCTCACTTCTTCCACTGGTGAACAAAAAATTTAAGTGAATATCAATATAATAATGAATAGTATAAAATATGACTTGTCTAAGTGCTTATTTGTAAGCCTAAAGAAATAAACATTCATTTCATTTCATTTCAGTCATCAACAAGAACTTAATAAAATGGATTCATCCGTTTCATAGCTCTGACATGCCGCAGACACAGAGTTGCGACACCCTTCTCTTTTACTATAAAACTCGCAGTAGTAGTAGTTGTAGATCACCAGTTTACATCCATTAAATAATAAATAAATAAATAATGCTGGACAATTCACACAGCATTATCTAGCCCCATGGTAAGCAGAGCTTGTGTTATGGGTACTAGATAACTGATATACATAATACAATACATTACAAAGATATATATTTTTTTTTTATTATATATAGAAAACGCCGAATGCACCCCGAGAGGTGGGCTAATGCTGCAACACCCTGGGTCCCGGAAGGAAGCCGCGGGCGAGGTCGGCCAAGAAAGCGCTGGCGAGACGACCTTAACGCCTTCCTCGGAGATTGGTGGGAGATCGCACATGACCGCGCTGAGTGGAAAGATTTGGGGGAGGCCTTTGCCCAGCAGTGGGACGAAACAGGCTAAATAAAAAAAAAAAAAAAAAAAAAATATATAGAAAACGACCAGAACACCCGGAACAAATATCTGCAGATCGTACACACAATTGTTCCGAGGCGGGAATCGAACCCGCAACCTCCTGCGTCGCAGGTGGACCTTCGCCCACCGCGCCACATCGGTCGTCGTCATTATAAACCCTTCTCTTTGTAGAGAGCTACAAATAGCAGACAGTTAATCCGCACAATTTATAAAACCAAACCAATTTATTGATGTCTCGACTAGCCCTTCTAACGTCCAGTAGTCAATGCTCCGAGCGCCATACAACTGTCATCCCTTTGATACATACACATCAGATAAGCGGCTTTACGTCTTTAATATTAAGTCTCATATTGAAGCGGACCGTTTTACGCATTCAGGGGTATTAGGGAATTGTAGGCTTTTCTATTTACGTTTTTGAAATATCTCACTGGTTTATAAGCTCTATAACAGAAAAGCATGAAAAACTGGTGAAAATCTATTCCATTATTTCTATTGAGCGGATAAATATGTACCGAGGTCGGATTATTGTGTTTCCCTCTTCTGAAATCGATTCCAGGCTGCTCATGGCAATAAGTAGAAGGAAATCAGTAACAGTGAGAATGCTACTTTATTAGTGTAATGACAATCAAATACCGATCGAATAGGATATCGGCGACATGGGCCTCCTCTGATACGATAATCTCTGTAATTGGTTCTTGGAGCAATTCACTATATCGGTAAACATTGTGTTCACTGACCGAGAGTGGTAACGTTAGTCCGTTCTGAATAAAGATTCATGTTTTATTGTATTAGCTAGATAATAATCTAGGGTTGTTTGGTAAGTTTCATCATTTTGTTAGAAATAGTTACTGAGCTTAGGGATGTCAATGTTGACTTGTGATAATTTTAATTAGCTAATTTATACATTTAGGCTTAAGGATTTTTATACCATCACTCGTTAAGATTAAAAAAATATTCAAACTTTCTTAACGATGTAATCAATCTGGTCTTGTCATGTCTGACCATCGCAGTATGCCTGGCGGCCGCTGATGATGATGATACCAGCCAGCACCGCAGCACCGCGCCGCTGCGGCTCGTAGTCAGTTTGATTTCGCGGAAAATTGGCAAGTCATAATAATACGCTGACTCATAAATTAGGTTCGACATTGCCTCTCTCGAGGATTTCTTTTTACGGTACATTTCACTCTCGCTCTGGGACAGGAATAGGGTGGAAGGAGTAAGCGAGAACGAAGATAGGTAAGGGCGGCTTTTAAAACTTGTGTTTTATAATTGGACGCAATCTCCTCTACTAGTAGCGAGCCACATAATTGTTTTAAGTATATACATATATGTATATTATAAACCCAAGCTTCTAAATATAAAATCTAAAAAAATACATAAAAAACATTTATTTCTATAGGCTTACAAAATAAACACTTAGACAAGTCAAATAAGAATTATAAATAATAATTATTTCTATTTGACTTTGACTGCCAGTACAGATAATATCTAACATTACCCTCTACGTCGGTCTACGCCGTAGCTGTACGCTGCTACGCGCCGTAGAACTTCTACGTCAAAAAACACTGCTTCTACGATAACACGAAGAATAAAATTATAAATAATGATATCTTTGAATAGAACGTCCGAATTGAATAATTCAAAAAGTAATGTAATGATATTGAAGCAGTTTTAATTACGAAGTAATTTATTTTGAGAAGGATTCATACTAAAGTACAAATAAAGAGCCTTTACTAGCGGCGGCAATTAAATTAAATTTTTAAAATTCAAGAACACTTATTGTGAGTTAACTATAATAGTTTGACATATGCTGTCGCAACATTTTTTGTAGATAATAATGTGTTCTGCAAAGTCGTAGTATATTATTTTGTTCTATCATCAATAGTTTTCGCAGCGCACTGCCTTTAGTTTACTATGTTCCAACTGAGTCAGCAATCAAAAACTGAATTTTTTAGGTAATTTTTTTACACCTTGCGTTTCATTATTGAAGTTTAGTAATGATGCCTAACTTTTTTGAAAGTATTATATAGCCTATGTTAACCGGGGATAGTGTAGCTTCCGAACGGTGAAAGAATTTTTCAAATCGGTTCAGTAGTTTCATATTCACGAAACTTGACTTCCAAAGTTTCTACATAGGATGAGGATAGTTTCTGATTGCTGACTCAGTTGGAACATAGTAAACAAAAGGCAGTAGGGTATTACTCTTACGTATGGCTAAAGCTCAGATTAGTACCTGCTCGTATGTATGTCTATGCTTAGCCTATAGATACTCTGTTTGGAATAGAGAGACACACCACCCTGCGAGGTTGGGAATGATGCAAAGTTTTACTAACACTGTGCAAAATGCGTTCCTGTTCTCTATTACCTGTGACGTTTTCGATGGATTGGAATACCAACAGTACAGGTAAAAAATAACTCTAGAAAAAAGAGTTTTTTATAGGAAACTAGATGCGCCCCGCGGCTTCACCCGCGTGGAAATCTGTGTCAAATGGTTTATAAACTTTCCTATTGAATTACTCTATCTATTAAAAAACCGCATTAAAATCATTTACGTATTTTTAAAGATCTAAGCAAACATAGGGACATACAGACAGAGGACAGCTATTTTGTTTTATAGGTACTATCGCACAGCGAGCAAACATTTTACTGAAAACTGTCAAATATCATCCCATTCTCGTTTCCTACTGAAAACATGCTCTTAGCAAATTCAAAGGATGCCTGCTCTATAGACTGTCGGTGTAAGATTCACAGAAGGGTAACATAGATAACGTGTCAGTGATTATCTAGCAGGGATAATGAGCAAACTGAGGCTGTAGACTAACATTTACTTTGAAGGGTTCATTGAATACCTACCTGCGGAGTATATATGGCCGTCCCGGTCCGCCAGTACGTCTTGATGTGAACTATGATTACTCAGTCTATTTGTTTGAAAGACTTTTGTAGCTGATGTTAGGAATGGGATTGTACGGAGGCACACTAATAACATACACATACACATTGCAGTGCACACCATAATATATTAGGTACTGGATAACTGGACAAGATGACTATGAAGATCACTATGATATGTGTATTAAAGGAACTCCTACACTGTAGAAATGTCGTTTGCATTTTGCAGAGTTAAAATTTCATGTAGTATTAGAGTTAAGTAAGAAAAACTAGAGTTTTCATTATGTAGTATAACTAAAAAAATTCTTGAATAATTTTTATTATAACGAAACTCAAGGGCAAAATAGATGCCCAGCGGTGGGACTGTGCCGGCTGAAAATATAAGGAACACTAGATTCATTCTAGTATTCGTGAATGAATGTCTAGAAGCAAATGCAGTGGTAGTTGCCCAGCAATGGGACGACCATAATTAATTTGCTATTGCGTAAGTAACATTCGCTTCACCTTCCATAACCAACATCGCGTTCTAAATATTGCATTTCCCAAAAACTGCTTACGACATAACCCTTAATCCGGACAGGCCTGTAACTATCGAACCCATATCAGTAACAACTAATAAAAGGTCCGCGGGCCATAATCAAGACACGATCCTAATTTACCCCGAGACTCGCCCGAGCGCGAGCGGGCCAAACAGTTTTATCTAGCCCATAATACCACTACGGACGTAATTCTGTTTAAAAAGAGGCATCGAGCGAGGTTACTGCATCGATCCAGATAGGAAGGAGATACATACATTCTATAAGGGATAGCCACTGGTGAAAATGGCGAATGAAATTATAGAAGTGGCAACATATTATGTGAGCTGAGATTTCAATGCCGAATAATTCACAAAATTATATACGACTCCATTATAGTCATCATCATCATATAAGACGATCGACGGCTTCTCCTAAAGACCTCAACAAAGACCGATTTTGTTCTTCCCGCATCAAGCCATTTCCTGTGAGGTGCATATTCGCCTGAATGATATAACACCGATCGCACACGTCCTGAGCACATATCTCTCATAGTCCAGATCGTTCCGACAAGATAACGAAGTTTTTACACTCTGCCCATAAACGTAAACGTTATCAAATTATTCTCGCGGAAAATATTGAGGAAAGTTTTGGATTCGGAGAAAAATACACTGAGATTCCTCCAATAGGAGATACCTTTTGTGTCGATTGATACTAAAATGTATGTCGAAAGTTTCGAACTTTTACGAGATAATTATTCGTATTGATGTATTAACGATCGCATGCTATCAGGTAAGTTGGAAATTACAGACCCACGCCTTAAATTTTTACTAAAACTCAAGGCAGCAGCATAATTGCTGTGTTCTGTTTATGTTATTGGTGATGGTCAAGCGTTTAGCCACCATCTCACTTGAGAGTTTGAAGAGCGCGGGCATTGAGGTGCGAAGGGTTCAGGAACATGATGCGTTCCTATGCAGTACATCAGTCATAGTACCCATAACACAAGCTCTGATTAGCTTGGGGCCAGGTGATGCTGTGTGAATTGTCCAGCATTCGTTTATTTATTTACTACATATATTTTAGCTGCGCCTGCGTCGAAATCATTATATGTGTCAAATGGTTTACAAACTTCCCTCTTAAATCACTCAGTCTATTAAAAACAAACCCACATCAAATTCCATTGCGTAGTTTTAAAGATCTAAGCATACATAGGACAGACAGCGAGATGCGACTTTGTTCTATACTATGCAGTGATGCCTCCGTTTGACAAATGCGTTACATTTCGTACATAAGCGATGTGTACGAAGTGTAACGCGCATATTCTAGCAAGACAGTTCTGCGAGTTGCCGCGTTGTTAAAGACGATAGCTGTACCCATTATACATTATTACGTTGCATTATATGGGACATATTCTTTTTTTACCGTAAATATACGCGATGATTCCTTTTTAAGTGTAAGACTGTAACGTTTTATGTCTTTCGAAAGTTCTTCCCAGATATTTGATTGCCCAATAAGCTGATGTAAGTGTTCTTGTCTAATGACGTCACGAATTCCTTTGAGGCGTTTATATCATGATCCCGTCCATTGAGAAATTCATCAGCATTATAACCATCAGCTCCGACCGTGTAACGTTAAACAGAACAGAAAAAAACACATATTTTAAACGAAATCATCATGCATTATAGCTTTGCCCGTACTGAGAATGTCGAGAGCTGGAAATAACACATCACAAGCCGGGGGCAGCGCCTAGTGCACTGAGAGTGGAGACAGGAAAGACAGGGTTACGGTTTGTCTACAGTAAAAAAAAACAGCAACAAATGCATTTACTGTATATAATATACAGCTTTAATGATACATTGAAATAAATCAAAACAAATCATAAATTCTTCATTTCCATAAATACAATAAATATTAATAAACTTAGTCTTCAAAACTCAAATTAATAAACTAAAAAACTCATGGAAATAAAGCGGCACTTTTTATTTCAGTCACTTTGATATTTACTTAAAGTACTTAAAAAACAAAGAAACATTTAGCTTGTTAGATGTTATTTTTCGAGGTTGAAGCAAAATCCGTCCAACGTGAAGCAGAATGTTTTATCCTTTTAGAATATAATGAATAAAGTATTGACTCAAACGGCCACTTTCCTCTCCCTCTTAAATGAAATCTAAAAAGTTAATAAATTTGTTCATTTCCTAAGTTGCTACAATAATATCCATCCCATTCAAATATTTTATCCAAATCAATTAAGTCCATCAATCACGTTAAACAAGTCATCTTAATCAATATTAACTCCCTGAATCTTAGATTGAACGTTAAATTAGTAGAATGACCCTATTTTCCGCCAAATGAACCACCCACAGGATAATCTGCTGGAACGTTTAAAGCTTAAATTACAACTAGTACGCCTACGCCTTAAGCTGGATTAAGTAATACTTTAATCTGGTTGGTTATAAAACACTATGTGGGAGTCATACATAATCAAATATGTTAATTGTTTTGGTAGGTGATAGCTATTAAAATTTTAAAATTAGTATCTTCTATCACATACCTTAATATTAACCGGTTCGAGCCAAATATATGACTGGCGGACATACAAAAAACTGTTAGTAATTTGAGCCCGTTGTTTTTTTTATTAAACTGTCAGAGAAGACTACGAGGCACAGGAACACTACAAAGCAAACCCACGATCACGTGACAAACAGACGGCCGCGCGATGTCACGAATGAATGAATGCTTGAATGGTCATCTGAGAGGAACTCTAAATATCCACGTAGAGCCTGCTCCAATTTAATCTTACTGACACAAAAACATAGAACTGTAGCTTTCCGTGGTTCATTTCGATTCGCGGCCTCGCGCTGTTGGAACGATTTGCTGATTTTTTTTTCTTTTTTTTTATTATACCTACCCTAATTTTCTTCATTTTCTGCATGTACTTAATATTATTATACTTATCATATCTATTTGTTTAATTATACCATTATAACCTCTAATTGTACCATTGATTTTTCTCCAACTCTTGGGTTTTATTATTACTTATACCTATATATGTAAAACTTTGTTATGTTTAATCTGTGGACCGTTACTCGAGACACGACGTCACCCCAATTTAAGGTCCAGCCTGAAAACCAGTGTCATTATCGTCCTCGGTCGATAATGACAACAAGCTGAGATTGGTCCTTATTAGCCGCGCACATAGGGAAAGACCAGTTATTCTTATACTTGGGAATCTACTATCACGCTACATTATGTATAGATTAAATCCCTACTACTTGAGTTGTTTCGTATTTTAAAGTGTTTTCCTTTTTTTTGTAACCTGTTTATTATTGTGTGTGGCTATTAATAAATTCTTTATTCTTTATTCTTCTTTATTCACGACATACGAAACTGAACCTGCCCGACGCTTTGGATATGGTTCC
The DNA here is from genome assembly GCA_943735965.1 of Eupithecia abbreviata. NCBI lineage: Eukaryota > Metazoa > Arthropoda > Insecta > Lepidoptera > Geometridae > Eupithecia > Eupithecia abbreviata. Next base: position 546,768 of record OX030986.1, read on the forward strand.
GAAGACTTAGATACTAAAGCTTAAAAAGAAGTAAAATATACGATTCCGAGACGTTTATGTGAGATCTGCAAGTAACCAGGTCAATAACCCGCAGGGCTCCGGGAGTAAGATAATAGTATGATGAACTGAGAACCGACACACACGGGAGCTGATTGCGACTAGCACACTAAACTACAACTTAGCATTAAAATCAGGGAAATCAGAAAACATCACTCATATGATACACACTATACTACTATATTCACTATACTACTATACTCACTTAATTGCCTATCGATCGGTATGTCAATCAGTGCGTTCGCTAACTGGATTGGACAATACGTAATTCGATGAAGTTTAGTAGAGCACCACGCCCATTATTATACTGTACGAGTATGGAATAATTTACAAGTCCAAATAAATGCATTCTCTCTTCTATTCTACTATAAATAAACTTAAATAGATAGATACGAGTACATCTGTGTTCAATGCTCTCGCTGGCTGGGACAAAGTCAGATTTTTCGAGAATATCTTCTAGGTGTACAAATGCGATAATAGATAGTACACTTATTATCGCATTTGTACTCAAATTGGTCCGTTATTGTGATGCCTTTTATCATAGCCATAGCTCATATACAGCCCAATTCCGTCCAGAAGTATCTTCGTATCTTCCTGGGATCTTCACAGGTTCCGCGGAGTGAACTAGGCAAGATGAGGATGGCGAAAATTAAAGAACTTTTATTGTGAAGTTATGATATTGAGAAAATAATTTGAACGGATGATGATGTCTGGTTGGACACTTTTCGGCCAGTGTCAAGTAATGGAAAATAATTGTAAAGTCAAGTTATGAAATTTGTTTGATATTTTCACCAGAGCCTAGTTCGTTATCTACCACGTGCATGTTAGGTTGGCTTGGGAGACGAGCTATTGGAGTCCCCCTTACTCCCCAAATAATTTGAAGTTGGTTAAACATTTGTAGCTCGGTGCATTTTCCGTCAGTGCGTCTGTGTCTTCCATCCCGGTGCATTCTCGCCGCTCCCCACCCCGCGAGCCCCTCAAAGGAACCTGAATCTGCTCATTCCTTACTCCATCGTTCAAGATCTCTTTTGTTTTCAGTCAACACCTTTTTCTGCCTTTATGAAGTGTGAACCTTGAGTGACAAGGAGCAGATACTTTGATGTAATCGATTGTTTTAATCCTCGTTAATAATAGATGTGTTTTCGTTCATCATAATTTTATAAGACTAAGAGAGCCTATTTCTCCATTTGCAACATCAAGATCAACTTACTTTGGGATGACAATGCTGTGTGATTATTAAACTATTACAAATTTCAATAATCAATCAGTTGTTATTTCGTAAAATAGTGGTAAATTGTAACTACATACATATATGAATTTTTTTATATTGTCTCGTATACTTATATAAATGTATCTAGCCATAGAATTGGCTAATGGGTAATTTAGTTCTAACTTATTTTTATAACAACATTACTAAGAACGTGTCCATTGGCACTTTTCTTAATGTCTCTATACTTAAGGTGAAGACACTTTGTTCATGTGTTCTTTAAGATAGCACTTCTGCACATACACTAATTATCACTACACTAACTCAAAAGGTTTTGTTCTTTTGAGCCTTCTCACTTCACACTTCATACATACATATACATATATATAAGACCTACATCAAAAGGCTGTGCTCCCAACGTAATTAATTTGAATTAATTACGTTGGGAGCACAGCAGTTTGATATGAATATTTGAAATCTACGCATTTGATTTCGATCAATATAGTTGCGCTTACCGACTCCTGTTAATTAACTCCTGTTTGAGACAGCTGGTGTAGTGAGCCTACGAACGTTTATGTAGTTATATTACCTACATCATTTAACCTACCTACTCTAGGTTAACATAATAAATTAAATGTACTACAAATTAGTATATTATGTAACACTAGTTTCTGCCCGCGGTTTCGCATGCGCTGTTTCTATAGAAATGTTTTAAGGTTATTTATATGCCATGGAAACTGATTTATGGGATAATTGTAGCCTATGTTTTATTTCAGGCCCAGAACTACCTGAATCCAAAATTTCAGCCCAGTCCGTAGTTTTGGCATGGAGAGATAACAAACCTCCATACATCAAAACATCTAAATATCCAAACTTTCGTATTTATAATATTAGTGTGATATACACAACATTATTAAATATAATTACAAAGAGAGCAAAAAACTTAGGTAATTGGTCACGCGGTATATAATTGTAATCCACGAACTTAGCAGACTTCGGGGAACAGTGCAGAGCCACCTTTACCTGAACTGTACAGACATTAACATTACTTAGAGAAACATTCAAAAAAGGCCATCAACTATTGAGTCAACTAAAATCTGTTTTTAGAGCTTGTTCCCTGAGTACTCTAGCGGTGACACGAGAATTGTTTCACTTGGGATCCATTCTCTGAGAATGTCCTGTTATCTGTACTCCGGGCGCATGACTCCCAGTAGTTCTGTTCAGTGCACGTTCCTCACAGAGAGTCACGCGGGGGTTCCATCTGCCGGTGCTCTGTTCCGGCACCCCACGTACGACATTCATGAAGTTTGGTAGCATTAGCGCACACACCAACGATACGAACGAAAATAAAAAGTTATTCCTTAATAAAAGTGATACAAATATAAGAATAGTTTAATTATCACATCACAGAACAAACAGCGAAATAATAATAATAATAGGTCTTTATTTCAGATATAAATTATATCCATAAATTAACTTAAAAATACCTATCAAATATTGTACATAGGCGACCGATGTGGCGCGGTGGGCGAAGGTCCGCCTGCGACGCAGAAGGTTGCGGGTTCGATTCCCGCCTCGGAACAACTGTGTGTACGATCTGCAGATATTTGTTCCGGGTGTTCTGGTCGTTTTCTATGTATAATAAAAAATATCTATCTATTTAATGTATTGTATTATGTATATCAGTTATCTAGTACCCATAACACAAGCTCTGCTTATCATGGGGCTAGATAATGTTGTGTGAATTGTCCAGCATTATTTTAAATTAATATTATTAAAAAAAAAAAAAAAAAAATTTTTTAAATATTGTACATAGGCTAAATTAGCAAAGTATTGTATATATATATATATATATATATAGGTTTAGGTGGCGATATCCACCCATCGTCTAAATGTAGCTGTTTGAATAAGTCTCTGCCGGACTCTTGATAATCGAAATATTACGCATAAAGTTTACTTTCTAGTTCGATCACGAAAACAATAATAGTTTCAGAATTTGAAGTTGTTTATTGTTTTGTTCTGTAAAATGTATTTTACGAATATTGATGATTTTTTCATCTATTAGATTTAGTTATGAGTGAATGTGATCATAATATTTGTATGTTTGCGTTCCACCTCCATACAAAGATATCTAAACAATGTATGTGAACTAATGGATTCTTCGAGCGCTCGGAGCTAGAAGGAATAGCTTTATGCGATTTACTGCTTAGAGTTACCTATAGAACTTGTCTTGCAATAGTAGTAATAACTCCACTGCTGGTTTGATCTATATTGTACGGGCAATATGATCCCATGAAATATTTTCTGAAACAGGATGGAGAGAAATTGTTGTAAAAAGGTTGAAACAAATCCCAAGACGTAATAAGTACTTACAAGGCAAACCACTCCACTCCTCGGTACCTATCCGGGTGCTGTAATGTGACCCGGGACACAATTAGCCCCGACAAGGCGAGTGCCTTGAACCACCTTCACTTGTTGTTACTAATGGTTCAGAACAGAGGAACGCTGCGTATGTACGCATTACCGAGACATAACAAACTGTTGTTTTATGACTTCATTTAGACATAGTATTGCGGCATTAGTGTCTCACCCATGGGCTCCTTGCTTTATCGACTCTAACCAAACGAACCCATACTGTATGAAGATGAGTGTAGCAGTATTTGGTACTCTACCTACAGCGCCCTGTGCCCCCCACCCCCCTCCTCTCCGCATCCCCCTCCCGCCGGCTGGTGATGCGTGGGTCCGGCTCTGACGACACATTAGATCCTCAAGGCGCTGCCTGCTGCGGGAGCGGTGCTAGTGTCTTGTTATACGTCTCTCCGCCCCCTCCCGCCGGCTGGTGATGCGTAGGTCCGGCTCTGACGACACATTAGATCCTCAAGGCGCTGCCTGCTGCGGGAGCGGTGCTAGTGTCTTGTTATACGTCTCTCCGCCCCCTCCCGCCGGCTGGTGATGCGTAGGTCCGGCTCTGACGACACATTAGATCCTCAAGGCGCTGCCTGCTGCGGGAGCGGTGCTAGTGTCTTGTTATACGTCTCTCCGCCCCCTCCCGCCGGCTGGTGATGCGTAGGTCCGGCTCTGACGACACATTAGATCCTCAAGGCGCTGCCTGCTGCGGGAGCGGTGCTAGTGTCTTGTTATACGTCTCTCCGCCCCCTCCCGCCGGCTGGTGATGCGTAGGTCCGGCTCTGACGACACATTAGATCCTCAAGGCGCTGCCTGCTGCGGGAGCGGTGCTAGTGTCTTGTTATACGTCTCTCCGCCCCCTCCCGCCGGCTGGTGATGCGTAGGTCCGGCTCTGACGACACATTAGATCCTCAAGGCGCTGCCTGATGCGGGAGCGGTGCTAGTGTCTTGTTATACGTCTCTCCGCCCCCTCCCGCCGGCTGGTGATGCGTAGGTCCGGCTCTGACGACACATTAGATCCTCAAGGCGCTGCCTGCTGCGGGAGCGGTGCTAGTGTCTTGTTATACGTCTCTCCGCCCCCTCCCGCCGGCTGGTGATGCGTAGGTCCGGCTCTGACGACACATTAGATCCTCAAGGCGCTGCCTGCTGCGGGAGCGGTGCTAGTGTCTTGTTATACGTCTCTCCGCCCCCTCCCGCCGGCTGGTGATGCGTAGGTCCGGCTCTGACGACACATTAGATCCTCAAGGCGCTGCCTGCTGCGGGAGCGGTGCTAGTGTCTTGTTATACGTCTCTCCGCCCCCTCCCGCCGGCTGGTGATGCGTAGGTCCGGCTCTGACGACACATTAGATCCTCAAGGCGCTGCCAGCTGCGGGAGCGGTGCTAGTGTCTTGTTATACGTCTCTCCGCCCCCTCCCGCCGGCTGGTGATGCGTAGGTCCGGCTCTGACGACACATTAGATCCTCAAGGCGCTGCCTGCTGCGGGAGCGGTGCTAGTGTCTTGTTATACGTCTCTCCGCCCCCTCCCGCCGGCTGGTGATGCGTAGGTCCGGCTCTGACGACACATTAGATCCTCAAGGCGCTGCCTGATGCGGGAGCGGTGCTAGTGTCTTGTTATACGTCTCTCCGCCCCCTCCCGCCGGCTGGTGATGCGTAGGTCCGGCTCTGACGACACATTAGATCCTCAAGGCGCTGCCTGATGCGGGAGCGGTGCTAGTGTCTTGTTATACGCCTCTCCATTTAAACTATAAATCATGACTTGCACTAACTATAGTAAGTACGTAAACATGCCGATACAGGCGTTGTTCGCGCGCAAGCTCAAAATGTCTTTACTACGAGTAACTCTTAGTTGTGTATTAGTCAGAGCTCAGAAAAACTATTAAAAATTTGGTAAACTATAATATTTTGGTTTGTATGATATTGGTGGTTGCGCTGACGATTGTTATTATTGTCTTATCGCTATCAATAACAAAAATACATTATGACAGTTGTTTCAGTACAGTAACTGAACACGACGTGACAGACAGCTTCGACGAACCGGTGTTCGTCGAAGCCGTTAGTCACGTCTTCGCGTCGCATGCGTGTCTATTTGAATTTTTATTTCTATTTGCTGTCGTGTATTGTTTCGGCACCACGGCGACGCCAGGCAACACCATAAATCCTAACGGGCTGCCTGGGACGCATAGCCCCTATACCGGAGTCAGCACTTCCCTCCAAACGGCGCTTGTTGGCAACTTTTACTGGGAGCTACTTCGAGGAGTACTTCACGCTTTTATGACTTAGTAAGTACCGTTACTTAATTTTGGCGGCTGAGGGCTGCCCGTGAAGGTTGCCTAAACGGTTTATTTTGTTACCTGTGACCTCACGCTCACGCTCACCAATGCTTTGCGTAAACCTTTGGTATGCCAATAAAATTTCTATCTTTGATTCCATAAAACTGTTTCTAATTTTAACCCTAGGGACAGTTTAGTAGAGCCAAGATTTCCTAAAATCTAAATGAGAGATTTAAAGTAAATGAAGTGATTGACAGCGGCTCTGTGTACAGCCGGGTTGTTGCAGAGGGTAACTGAATCAAACCAGGCAAGGCAGCGCTCGCTCTGAGTCTTAAGAGTGTACCTTATGTAATTTTATAGTTAGAAATCGTTATTTATCTCAGAATCTGTAAAAGCTACCACCATCATATTTAGGTAAATGATAATTCGAACATTTATCTTGGATTCCGTCTTTTCGAAAACACGATTGGTGAAAATTTTCACGATACTTTTATTTTTTGAAAAATACATGTTTTGCACACATTTTGCTATTTATCTCAGGAACCACCTAATTTTTTTGTTGGATTTTTGTTTTGTCGAGAAACGTAGTAGAATTTCTTCGTTTTCGTCTTTTTAATTTTTAGATTAGTTGTGTAAATAACTTGTAATTAGGCATTAGGCAGTTTTGGCGCTAACGTCGAAAAAAAATACGGAGCACGTTATCGCTCTGTGCTTCTCACTCACAAGAAAATCATATCTTGTCATTCTGCTCTGAACTGAAGCGAAATTCGAATTTTGGCTGAGGTATGGCACGCTCTTAACATTCAGAACTTGGCGGATGCAAAGTGGATTAGAGATCTTGATGTTTAACTAACTCAGTGTCCGATAGACGGTCGATAGATATCATCCACGTAATTAAATGATGTTAGTATCTCTCTCTCTCTATTAGAAAACTCAAGTAACACAACAAGTCTTCAAACATATTTAACCAAACCACTGTAACACAAACAAAGTACATAGTGGCAACTAATCATAAGGTTAGAGCGTTTGGGCTCAGCTGGAATCAGTTGTCAGAACTAGAAGATAGTCCGTCTTATAGCAAGCATACAGCATCATTACAAAGAGCACCGAAGCAACGCACGTTTGCACGTTTATTAATAAGGTTGTTAGTTTCGTGCGACCAGTCAACCGAAACTTCGTATTTCGTGTTTACAAGTAAGTCTTCTTTCATTTGTCGTTTCATACATGTGTCATCCAACGCGTATAGGTCGCCACTTGCAATAGATCGTGCTATCGAATATTCCGGGTTTAAAACTATATACATACTTCTAATCCCATGTGTCCTCAGAAATCATCATCATCATCAGCCTACATTATAGCAGTCCACTGCTGGACAATCAAAAGAAGTATTCACTCATCAGACTGACATCTGTCATGCAGTGTCACTGACAGCCTGTCCTCAGAAATACACTCCTTAAATTAGAACACACAAACATAAAAATACACACAATATTAGATGAATGTTTAATGTACCTCTTACTCTGTGAGTATGGGCATTAAAGAGTTTTTTAATTATTAATTACCTTCCCCAACCCTCTCCGTACCTCTCCACTCCACTCGAACATTTCTTCAAATAAAATCCCTGGACATTTTAAATAATTCTTTAATCCGATAATCTTAAAATCGCTTCGGAGAAGTTATTAATGTGTAATATTCAGAGGAATTCGGTTTGTTGAAGGACGATAAGTGTTGTCAGCTCTCCAGGATATTGCTTTCATTGGAATTCATTAGCGGGACTCGGAGGAATATTTTTGACGATATCCTAAATTGATGGAAAGGAATAATATTGTGAAAGTTTAGTGTGTTCTTATTTTTAGTTTAGTCTACTATTAGGAAATTATATTTATGAAATTCTTCTTAGACCGAATGGAACTCAAAACAAATTAACTTTAATCTATGTCCATTTATGAGTTTGAGGCGCATTTAATATTGTATAAAAGGTAAATAATTGTTAGTGGGAGCGTGAGCGTATCTGAACGTGATGGTTTATTTTCTCAAAATAGCACCGCCTACTGTAAGCTCGCGCCCTTAAATAACCTTTTTCTCGTTTTATTTGCTAGCATTTTTCCTTTACTTTATTTATATCAATATACGTATAAGTACCTAAGACATTTACATAACAGGTAGCTCCCTAATATAAGACATGTCTAAAATTCTCACCTAACGGAGCGTACTACGGGCTGACGTGGCGTCGTGAGAGATCATACGTCATTCGATCATTTTTTGTAATACCACCTCTCTAATTTACCATGTCTGATATGAATAAACTATTTGTATTTGTACGTCAACTTCGTTTTTCAGAGTAGACCTTTGGACACATTCCATTATCAACCAAAACCTGCAGAAAATAAAGCCTAAATTTAACTAAAACAAATCAAGTTTTATCAGTATACCTTCTTGTACCTTCTGTGTTTTAGGAAATAGAGTTCTAAATGGCACGTTTTTGCCATTTTGATTTTCAATATTGTGGAGAGATACGCCGTGAATTCTTATTTCGATATTCGATTCTCGCTTATTGGGTTTAAGGAAAAATATGTTCAAGGGTGTTATAGTTATTTTTTGTTGTTATATGTAGAATAAAAACAAACATATACATACTTATACCTTTATTAAGTAATATCATCATAATTAGAAGCATTATTTTTTTTAATTAGTCTCAGGTAACAAATTACATATGTATATGTTATATGAGGATAACTAATTACTTTTGCAAGACGTGTAGGTCACACACAACTCATAACGAGATATCATATATTAAGATTGAAAAGGTCTACATTGTATTTCGACACATTTTTCTTTTTCAGACCTTTTCACAGAGCTAGAACAATACACAACGCGAAACAAATAAATAATGAACGGGATTTGATGAAAAAATAAATCGGTTCTATATATTAATAACATAAGATATCGCTTCTATCGGCGCCCTGCGCGGAGAGAATACCAACGACACTGGGACGGTGGTATTGTAGACACGGACTGTTTCTTCTACAGATTGTGTACGTAAGATATTTAATCATCCCGATTACAATGCACATGGATAGCACCGCTGTGTATCTATTTATTCTGTTTCTACACATCCAACACGACCCGCACGACACACGACCGACCCACGCAACCTCTAGCTATTCTTTCACAGTATCTGGTGCGCTGTGTGCGGCAGTCCGGGGCTGTCTTCGTGAACGATAATGTGAATATAAGTTTTGTTCCTTTGCGAGCATCAAGCATTATTTTTTATAATTATGTAAATACAAAAATGTGGTTACCTATTAATATTTCCCTAATTTGTGCCATAGCTCCTATCTTCCTTCTTAGATAATTTAAACATAAGCTGCTGTAACTTTTCAGACCGCGGACAGCAAGCTTGAGGTGAAGCCGTGTCGTTATGTTACCGAAGCTATCACAATCCAGTTCCCAGAATACCTCCGTACAAAGTTATTGTATAAGTTAGCTCACGCGTGATTGGCGGCAAGCCGTACAATATATGGAATTGCCGTCGAGAATACTAATCACTGATTACTCTGATTAGCTTAATCCGGTATGTTGTCATCGACTCCGGAGGAAGTTTGCACGGAGAAAAAAGAACTAGTTCTTTGCTCCACTGTACTTTGCGCAAGAAGATGCTGAGTGAATTGTGCACGATTATTTGTTTTTTTTCCTGATGTGGTTTACACTTTAATACAAATGTTACAAGCAAGACATTTTCTGAAAAATCAAAAACATTTTCAGAGAGAGTAAATCGTAAACTAAATTGTTTGTTTTAAATTCTTCATTTAGGAAAAACAAACAAAACAAGTAACAAAGAAGCTGAACATTTGACTTCGTTCATTAAATCCTAAATAAACGATTTAATAACGAATATGAAGTAGCATTTGAACTCAGAGTAGGAAATAAAGTCGTTTCAAACTCGTATTTGCAGTCGCCTTCATTACCATCTCAAGAGAATAATCACGCGCCTCCAGCCCGAACCTAAATTTTAATTATGCTTTTGTTAACTTTGATTAGTATATAGGTATAGGGGGTGCTGAAAAGCAATAACTTTTTAAGCCAAAAAATGTTATAAACTGTATTTTGCTGTAGGACGCTTCTTTAGTAGATTTAGAAAATTTTACAGTAAGCTAATAAAAACTAAGTGAATTTTATTAATAACAACCGACTTCAGGAGAAGCTTCTATGTTCGGCTGTATTATATTATTGTTTTATATGGGGTTATTTTTATGTTGTGTGCTGAAATCGTTGACGGTGTTATTGTTAGTATATTATATCGTATTAACTCCCCAGCCTCTGCGTTTCGACCCGAAGAGGTGTAGCTTGGAATCGAACGAAACAATAACATCGCTAACTCTTCACAAGTCAATCATCGCGGACAAGCACCGAAATTTCCAGAATAAAATATTATGAAAACCGTTTATTTTATCTTTTCGCTCGAATTTTTCCGTGAAATTCACTGAACCAACTCGTCACGTTTGGTTTAATTTATTACTCGAAAAGCTCACAGTTTTAAGTTATTTTTCGGGCGAGTGATCACGTGGACAGTATGTTCACTGGAGTATTTTAGACGAACTCTATCTAGTTAAAAATAAATGAAAGGGGAAAGGGCAAGTTGTTTTAGCGGGGCAGCGGGGCGCGGGTTGCGGGGTCGTACGCCGCGGCCGGGTGCAGTGGGGATAGTGGACAAGGTACGTACGTAGTCGTACAGGCGACTGCATTGATGTGTAGACCGCTCACAGGATAATTCATACTGAAAATACGGTTTTATTCGTTGTTTTTATAAATTAAATAATAGTTAATTTATTTCATTTTGCCATTTGTTGTATGGTAAAGGTGCAATTCCAAAATGGACGAGAACAGCTGCAAGCGACTTGACAACTTGATTCCAAGCGACTTGACAACGCGGCAACATGTGGCACTGCGACCTGCGCTGCGGCCTGCATCGCCAGTGGTGTCGCGAACCGTGCTTAGAAATAGAAATAGCTAGATGCAATAATTTATACCGTTAAATGCGAACGCCCAGAGGTTCCAATGATTGTATCCGACAGTTGTCTCTCAGTAAATATAGAATGACACTGACAGGTCGACCTCTCTCCCCGTCGTGTTTCTATTATCAAATGTCAAATAGTATTGCTGTCAACAAAACGTAAACATGTTGCGAAAATGTTTTTTGGGAGTTAATAATATGGCTAAACGGCTTGACAACAAAATAGAGTACCTGAGTAAAAATGGGCAGCTGATGTCTCGTGAAAGAATAAACCATAATTATGGTCCTAAAAAGCTAAGTTATAAAACGCGAACGAAGTTGCGGAAAGAACGTTAGTGAAGTTATAAAGTTCACAAAGATTTATTCGATTCTCACACGTTTTTTCTATGGACGTTGTCCCTTGTCTAGTTAAAAAAAAACTAAATTAATTTATTTACCAACACAACAAAAATGCTTGTATTTTACTGGTGTTCCCCCGCACTAGGTTCAGAACCTGTATCGCGGGAGGCCGGATTACAAAAAGAATTACTAATAATCTAGAGACTGTAGTAAACAGAGCCGCAGTTCACACTAAGAAAAATACTTTAGAAATACAAAATAAAAAAGCAAATAACAAAAATAAAGTTCAAATATATAGTTTTGGCGTGAAGAAGTAACAAAAATCCATCCATTCATCTAAACAAACTCTCCAAACTTTCGTATTTAAAATATTAGTGTTATTTAATTTTCTCTTATATTTGCTGTATGGGCGTCACATATTTGGATTTTTTTATTTAGCTTCTAAATAAGAAACTCTAAATATGTATCCTAACATTCATTATTGAGAGTTTATCATTTAGAATACCTAAGTATTAGGCCTCTAGGGAATTGATCAGATCAATAAAGTTCATCTTTGAACATACACATCTAAGATAAAGTCGGAACAAAGTAAATATAAAAATATTGAAGGTACAAATTAAAATAGGCTCTTTAAAAAGATTGGTGCCGTATCCCCCGGGCCCGGGGCTAACAGTAAGTAAATTTAAAACAAATATTTACCGGGCACTCTGCGCACTTGAGTCGAGAAGCTTCCATTTTTATTTTGAGTTACCTTACGCCCGCGTGTTTTCCGAGATTAAGAGTAGTCTATGTCCTTCCCTGGGATAAATAAGTAGAATTGCTTTCGCTATTAGAATATAAGTATAGATTATATCCGTTTTCATTGGAAATGTACGGATTCCTATCTAGAAATTATTGTTCTTACTATTATTATGACGTACATTAAGATTCGCTTGATAGGACTTCCGGTACTCAATAACAATGTTATACTTATTTGTATGTTTTCAAACAACAAACTGTCAAAACTTACCAAAATTGACAAAATCAAAAAATATTATCTCACACTTAGTAGAGAAATGCCCGTAGATGGATGTGAACCCGCTCGTTCGTTCACTGTTCACCCGCTGCGCCAAAGAAGCCGTCTTACCAGTGAGTGTGTCGACACATTGCACAAGTACCCCACACCTACATATGTAGCCCGTAGTGAAATAAAGTGTAAGCACGGGTTATATTGCGGTGTAACGGTTACCGTTCTAGAAATAACGGCGAGAATACAGCTATGGAAGCAGTTGGAGGGAATACGAGTTTGTGGAAGGAATTTCATTTAAATTCCAAACTCTGGCGGAGGGGTAGATAGATATCCGAAGTGAAATAATTGCTTTTTTTGCATCAATTATACTTTTTGTAATAATAAATCAAAAGCTAGCAGGACACCGTGTGTTTATTTTTAATATTTTTTTCACCATGTTAAAGTGTCTTGAACTCGGTTTTTAGTATTTTAGCTAAAACCGTCAAATTATTATGAAGTACTAAAAAAAATATATATTTAAGTACAAGCATGACATCTACCAAACTCAACCTGCAATACAAAATAGACGTATAGTGAAGATTGCTACAATGTCCAGGCGTTCCAAGAAACTTTTCTAGTAACTACATTATACAGGTCTCCAGTTGAAAAAAAAAATAAAAAAAATAAAAAAAAAAACACTTGTGCTTTACCTGCCTGCGATGAAAATGGCTAGGCCAAAAGAAAACACAGATAATTAATGTTTATTAAGCTTTATGATAATTTAATGGTATAAGCCAATGTTTTATAATATGTTTAGCCTCAGTTACACTTGTCTTCTTAATTTGACATTATTTAGCTACATTATTGTAAAGACGAATTTTTATAAAGTTTCCTGTTCGTTGTGCAAATTTGAAGCATCTATAGTTGTCATTGAGAATCTTTAAACATTCGGTATAACAACTTTGGTGGGACGCCGCCGTACCGCTGGAAAGATGTAGTATGTAGAAGTGGACTAGGAGAGCTTCGACACGCACGTGGCAAACACAGTCCAGGCCAAAATGGTGACCTCTAAAAGCGGAGGCCAAGACACGCTTCGAATTGCTTTCGCCAGACAAACTTTTCGATTAGATTTCAATATAATAGTCGAATTTTAGCACAGGGCAACATTGAGAGTTGTCTGTTTGTGAGCGCATCTTATGAGGTTGTTGGTTGGTTCATTTCTAGTCTGAAGTTTTCTCGAGCTGTGCCAATTTCAAATATTTAGTTTTACTGTCGTGTGTATCTAAAATGAAGTAGAGTATAGCTACAGAATAACTAATATCAGTTTTGTGGTAGGGCTGTAGCTAGATGAATCTGATCTATCGCCCTTTTTGTGCACCGACTGAACAAAGCTGGCAACCTTACTCACCGCGGGAATACGACTTTCAAGCCTCGGAAGGCTAATATTCATCGACTACGTATAATAGACGCCTAATACCTATTTATTCCCTGTGCAAACAAGTCTGTCAACCAACTGAGGTGAGCGGGCGCGGGGAAGTGAGTGCTCATTGGTCCGTTCAAGGTTACGACAAATCATGACCATTATTAGTGATGGGGTAAGTACTATGAAAGCAATCGATACTTGCAACAAGGTATATTTACTTTGACGATTTGACGACCGATGTGGCGCGTCGAGCAAGGGCTGCCTGCGACGCAGGAGGTTGTGGGTTCGATTCCCGCCTGGGGTCAAATATTTCTACGATCTGCAAGTACCTATTTGTTTCGGGTGTTTTGGGTGTTTTCTATGTATGTATAATAATAAATAGTCGCATCTTGAAGTTAGTCAAAAACGATACCCATATCCGATTTTTTGGTAGAGGGGCTACAGGGGGGCTGGGGGCCTATGGGGGTCACAGCTCGGCTCGCTTCGCTCGCTGTGCTGTTCCCCTTGGTCAAATTGCGTCCCGCTTCGCTCGCCGCAATGGTTATAAGTGAGGGGGTCTTGGGGGTTGTCGGGGGGGTCACAACACGGCTTGCTTCGCTCGCCGTGCTATTCCCCTTAGTTGCATTGCGGCGAGCGAAGGTGAGAGGGTCTTGGGGGGTCAGCACGGGGGGAACAGCAGTTCCCCTTGGTCGCATTGCGTCCCGCTTCGCTCGCCGCAATGGTTATAAGTGAGTGGGTCTTGGGGGGTTGTCAGGGGGGCCACAACACGGCTCGCTTCTCCCGTCGCAATGCTCCTCCGGATTATAGGTGAGGGAGTTTTGGGGGGTCGCCGTCGGGGGTTCCCCTTAGTCGCACTGCGTCTCGCTGCGGTCGCCGCAATGCTCCCCTGGGTTATAAGTGAGGGGGTCTTGGGGGGTCGTCAGGGGGTCACAATACGGCTCGCTTCACTTGCCGTGCCGTTCCCCTTGGTCGCATTGCGTCTCGCTTCGATCGCCACAATGGTTATAAGTTAAAGACCCCCTGTCTTGGGGGGGTTGTCGGGGGGTTCCCCGCGGTCGCTTCGCTCGCTGCGATGCTCCACCCGAAAAAAAAGGTCTAAAATAGGCCAATTTTCGATTTTTCCTAAAAAAGGGGGGTCTGGGGGGCAAAAGGGGTAAAAAAATATTGTCATTCAAAACCATTTATCCTCTTCTACATGACTGTGAAAAAAAATTTCTTCCAAGTCTATCCGTTTTGGAGATGGAAAAGGGGGGGGGCAGAAAAGGGCTTAAAGGGGGGTCCAATTTTTTTTCTTCCAAAACAAAGAGAAACGACCCCACAATCAGAACCCCTCTATCGCGACGGCATCTGGTAGCACACTCAAAAGGGGGGTCCTGGGGGGGCAGGGGGGGGGGCAAAATTTTCTATGCATTCAAAATCACTTGTCCCCCTCTATACAACCCCCATAAAAAAATAAAGCAATATGGCTCCATGTAGGAGCCCCCCCACTGGGGGCGGTCTTGGGGGGCCAAATGTCAAAAAGTCGGAATTTTCCCTAGGAGACTTTTACCTCCCCTATACGATTCTGTAAAAAAACATACCTTCCCATCCACCATCAAGGCGAAAATCAGTCAGTCAGTGATAATCTAGCTTTATATAGTATGTATAATGTATAATAATAAAAAAAATAAGTATCAATGGTAATCTAGCTTTATACTATAGTAGAATAGAATAATATAATATGAAAAATAAATATTAGGGTTAACATTTAGATACCTTACATTTTATATAATACCATGTAGCAATGTAACGTTAAATATTATTTTAATCGACTTTTACATAATTCATCATAATCTTTCCTACGGCCATCGACATCTTAATGTCGATGCCTACGGCACGGCACTATTTGGCCCCGCCTTCTCAGAGAGAAAGGAAAGCAAATACAGAATTGGTTATGAAAGAAAGAGATGCACAGTTGACCTCGACAGTTGACCTCAACCGGTCAACCAAATTAAGTTGAGCTCCGTCAGGAGCCATTGAGTAAGCGAACGCAGAGATTGTCACGGGTCACTGGTCTGGTCGTTACTGATCGAACGTTAGTGGGCGTGGATTTTTAAAGGATCTCTTTTCCTTATGTGATGTCTTAAATCGTTCGCCCTGTATTAGGTGTCTAGGGTACGTAGTCGATGCTAATATTATACTGAATAGCGAGAGATTTCCAACAACTACTTTTTCAATCAACTATACGTCTGAAATACTTTCTCCAGCGCGGTGTCATTATAATATCAATAGTATGGTAAAGTAAAAGTAAAAAATCATTTATTTCTTTAGGCTTACAAAATAAGCACTTAGACAAATCATATTTTATACATTAAATTATTATCAAATAAAATTATTTTACTCAATTTTTTGTCCAGTGGAAGAAGTGAAAAATAAACCACTAGTATGTTCATCTCTTATATGTCTAATACATGGTTGTTTGCCTTTTTAAGTCTAAATATAATATGATTCGATACATGTCAATATTTAAGTAAAGCTATGCACAACAACAAATTACTTACATACTATTGTCGGTGCGAAACTGAGCGACATCTGGCCAAGCATTAACATCATTGAGATAATCATTTATGGAGTAGAAAGCCTTCTTGATGAGATTTAGTTTTATGTAATTTTTAAATTTACGAACAGGGAGCTCAGTTGCTTCAGATGGAAGCTTATTATAGAAGCGCTGATTTCCCTACCTTGTGTAATTTAAATATGGGATGTGACTTGTTCTTGTTTCTTGTATTTCTATTGTGAACATCACACTTTTTCATAAGGCTATCCTTATTTTTGTGGGCAGGAACAGAGCGATGGTAAACCGATATCAAGTAGCTGAGAGGGGTTACTGCGAAAGGTTTCCTCGGATATTGTGTTGCGGTTCAGGCCCCTTTCAGAAATAGCAGTTCTGAGAGATCCGTCACAGGTAATTTTGTAAGTGAAATTTCCTTCTTAGAATGAGATTACCGAGTAATTTTCGGTATTTCCACGCAAGATCTTAGCGACTGAATAATTTAAAATGTTTCAGAGTTTGTTTGTGCCACGTTTATGCTGAAGGGAAAGATTGACAGCTCTTTAGACATTATTATTATCTGATCCGATTCATCATCATTTCATCCGTCTGGGAGTCACGATGTCGCAGACAAACACACGACAAACTTATAATATTATTTTATCAACAATGTCTTGGTTGGGTTTGCAATGCTTACGCAAAACATTAACCGAGATTTCACTCAATAATAAGCTTTTTATCTAAAACATTCTTATTACCAAAGCTGCTTAAACAAATTAAAGTTGTTCCTGAGCGATTCAGCCGCGCAAACAGACCCGCCTAGCGCCTGGTCATTAGGGTGATTGCGCGCTTTATTTGATCGAGTGGAATATTGCTTTCCAGATTTTTCACTTGGTAAATCTTAATAATTTTTTCAGGTAGTGTGCGATACTTCACAATGTTTGACATAAATTATGACGGCATTATTTACCTTACTGAACCAAACGCAGCAAGGAGGCCGAGAATTGGTTGTGCATGTGATACGTCTCGTACGCGTTGCAGGAATCCATTTGAGAATTATCAGAATTCAGACATTCTGATAATTCAGATATTAGATGCATCGGCTGAAGGATGATTCCTTCAGCCGATGCATCTAAGAAGAATGCGCCTTGTAGGTACGTATGTACAATAGGCTGCCCAATCAATGTTATTGATTCAGCACAGAGTATATTTGCGGTGGCTCTGCCAACAACCAACAAGTGGACCTACCATGTACCATTCAAGTGAAACCATGTGAGCCTGCACTAGCCTACACTGGTACAATGTGCCTACAGGCTGTACAAGTTTTATATCTCTACTGTTTGTAACTCTGTCCTTTGATCATCATTCCCATTATATTATACTGGTTCTCTGTGGTACGAGGACCCGGAGTCCTGGTACGTTTTTATTGTGGTCCGTGGTGGAGGTTCCATCCCTAGAATAAACACAGCCCAGATATAAAAAGCTCTTATTCAGAATTCGTGGCCCGTAAATTGCTTCGTTCCCTCTTTGTACACTCGCCTCGGAGTGTGTGGGAGACGAGTATCGCATGTAAGTACGAACCGTAAACACTTGTAATAATATACTTTTTTTTTACCCCACTGGGTTTTAACAAAGAATATATTTTTCCAAAAGATGTCCTTAATTTCTTTTAAGTAGGTACTTACCCACATCCCTAACATTAGCTAACGCATTATCATGAAAACTTACTTACTCGTGTGGCTCAGCGACGCAAAGTAGTAGATCTTCGCCACCGACACAAACTTCTCCAGGCTCCTCGGCTCAGAGCTCACTATCGAAACTTAATTATATGAAAGAAGCACATAATAGCCCATGCCTGGGAGTGGGATACTACAGGCTAATAGATACAATAAGAATATTTTTGGTTTGACTCTAAATTCGGTTTAGACTCTAGAGCCTGGTGTTTCATATAACTCCGTGATGCCTACACAACGCAGTTCCCAGCTATGCTATTGTACTCGAATGTTCTAGAAAACTTGAATTTGTGTGAAAATGTTTATGTCTTGTGGCAGCGGCATATTGTACAAAGATGATTCACCGGGAACGGAGGGTTCGAGATTTATATTTACCTTGTTTATATAAATAGACGCGAGGTGCACGTTCATTCAAGTAATTTTAGCAATATTTGTTTTGTAGTTACCTCTTTAGGTGTTAACTTTAAAGCTTGTAAAAAATTTACTTTAAGATTGGACAAGTAAGTGGATAACGGGGCTTCACTTCTAGAATTAAGTTTATTTAAGTTTATAGTTCATTTTTAAGTGATACTATTTGTTATGTTTTTGGGGGGACCGATAGATGATTTTCTCTCTACATACAAATTGTATTATTTTGAAACATATAAATAAAACAAAAACATTATGTATACACGTTTATTTATCGCCATAAGACCGACATTTTCCATAATTACAATAACACATTACAATGATGCGATAACTTACAAACTGTATCACAGAAAATTTAGATACTGCTCAAAATTGACCATTACTTTAAGAGTTTAAATGAATAAAGTATAAAACCAAGTCGTTATTAATATATTTACTTAGGTTATTTTTAGCACAGTTTGTGTTGAGCCTTACTCATGTATTATATTCTCGCTCGGTGTTGCCGTGCTAAGCGGACACCTAACTGAACAAAAATCAAATAAAAATGACATACTCGTATGTCGTGTAATATCAGCCATCATAGTTAACTAGAAAGTAGCTTTCTGATTTCACCCGAATATGGCATTATGTAATTTATGACTTAATACATATTGTAAGAATTTATATGTTAAAATATTTCCTATACTATCAGCTGATGATTTGAATGGGTCACATCACATACATATAATGACTTTTAAATGTTTACCTACAAACAAAGACATTTTGTTTTCTTCTTCTATCTAATTATTTAAATTTACAATTTGTACAGAAAAATATTAAAACAAAGAAACTTTGTGCTCAGTAGTAAAGTTGTATTTGGCACAGAAGTTATAAAATGTTGAAAAACGATTGCTAGCTAAAACAACACATACGATAAAAAATATGTAATGAAGCAAAAAGTCAAAAATGTCATAAATTTATTGCAAAAAGAAACTATCTACATATATTCTGCTAACATACAAAATAACATCAATAATTTAATTTTCTTATTAGTATAGTTTACGACTAAGATATTTAAATATTATTAATTTTATAATCTTCAACGTATAAATAAAATTTAATTTTACATTTTGTGTCATTAATAACATCGAAATTCAGTGCTTGCTATTCATACAATAATTGATTTACTTAATTATTTAAATTCAACGGGTATTTATCGCGTTTATTTACCTTTTTTCCCGACGTTTCAACAGGTTTACAATACCCGTTGTATCAATACTTATAATTATGTGTTCAGATCGCGTAAGTTTAAAAATATTTATTTAAATTCACCTAACTAAACTAAACTTAACTTAACCCCTGCTTACTATGCCCTTATCGAACGACTCGTTTAATATGCCTTCTAATCGATCGATCGAGTTTCCTTGCCTTTTTGTCCTTACATGAATCTTATTCGTTTGCGGTCATTTTAATAGTTCGTTTTTATACAAAAAATACCCTAGATTAGACTGAGATTTTATATCGTTGGTGACGTCATTGGAATCACCTTTCGACGATTGCCCAGGCCCACATTATGATATAAAATTATGTTAATGTCAGAAAACTAGAAGTCTAAAAGTTAACTGTAGCTAGTAAAGATATAATATCTGTAACATTAGCAAACAAAAACACTTGTACTGTGTTTAGCTATGAAGTTATATATTTTTAATTTGTTTGGAATGAGCAAAATTGACACGGATTTCTGTCTTAATAATTATAATTTCCTGGGATGCTAAATTACCTTTATTATACTTCAAAACAAAACTAACAATCATTTGGCTAGTCCAATTTATTTTAATTTATAATTTTATGCTGGTTGGTAAGGTGCGCGGTCTCGCACAGTTCGTCCAGCTGATCAGAGGCTGAAGGTCTACACTCTACAGCCTACACGCGGGCTAAACCTTTTGGTGCAAAAGGCTTAGCGTGTAAAGCGTGCATCCTAATTCAACAATGAAAATATAATATTGAAATCGTAAGCGACTGTAACAAATATAATAAACATTAAATCACAGCGGTAGAATATATCCCAGAACTTTAAATATCCGATATCATCATTCGCATCAAACTACACACCAAAATCGTTATTGGGACAGAGTCATCGCTTTTTTGCGTTTTTTCAAAGTATTATACAACACAAAGAACAAAATATTTTAAATAAAATAATCTGTTAATTATTTTATTTGAACTATTCCATTTTGCGAGCCGCCATGGCCATTTTAGTGGATCAACAACAGAAGATTATTTATACAATGTACCTACCTACATCCCCGACATTCGTAGTAGTCCTTATCACGACTTACTGGCTACTTCACTCAAGGCACTATCTACACAATATGTACACACTGCATGCAGCCACCATCAGTACATGTCCGCCCACAGCTGGGCCCACACCTGCAAACAACAATACATAATAATTTTATCATGATTCAGAACTATTTTAAGTCTGCATCGTCCCACTGCTGGGTGTCAGGCTTTATTCCCTTTCACACCTATAAAGATTTTGTGGTAGCTTGCTAAATTGTGAACATCATCATCATCATCAGCCTATATTATTCCACTGCTGGACATAGGCCTCCCCCAATGAGCGCCATAGCGCCCTGTCTTCGGCTTGACGCATCCAGCATCTAACTGCAGTCTTTCGCAGGTCGTCATCCCACCTGGTCGGAGGGCGTCCTACACTACGTTTACCGAGTCGTGGTCTCCACTCAAGAACACGTTTGCCCCAGCGGCTGTCGGTTCTTCGCGAGATATGGCCGGCCCACTGCCACTTCAGCTTGCTAATTCTCAGAGCTATGTCGATAACTTTAGTTCTCTGTCGGATGTATTCGTTGCGAATCCGTAGTAATTGTGGACAATTCATACTCAAATGTGATTAAAATTACATATATTATCGTAACGACTGACAGCTACTCTTTATTTATCAAAAAAAAATATTGTATACCAGAAATATTCGATATGTATTGAGGTTTGTACTCTAGGCACCATCTATCAAACGACGTGACGTGATAGGCAGCTACTGTTATTTCTCATAATCAATATTATTTATTCCTCGGAGACCGCATTTGAGAAAATCAAAGCGTGCACATTAGAGACGATCGGAACAACATTGAAACCCTACTAAATAAATACGCTTCAGCAGAACAGTACCGATTGACGCGGAGAGCAGATTGAATCCGGTCAATATTAGTGTTCCCGTGAACCGTACTGTTCACAGTTCAATTCTGTTTAATGTCCAATTCTGTTGAATGTCCCTGTTCACTGCACATTCAATCGGCGGAACGTCACTGAGGCGTTTTACGACGAAGGACGTGTCTACACGAGACTAGTTACAGGATTCATTCAGTGCACGTGAACATGTTTTGTTACTTTCAGCTAGAATATGTAAAAAGAAACCAAATGTTTAACTGAAAGAAGACTCATAAGATTGTTTTTTTTCCTATTAGTTTTCATCCATACAACAAAGCTGAAGTGAGTTCCTACTTATACGTCTCGCTAAACTTCTGTGTAAGTCTTATATGAACTTTCTTCTTTAGATTCGACATCTGATGGATGTTTCCGTGCAAGCCTCGATCAATGGACGAATACCAAAGTTTATTTGATGAATCGTTTTTTTCGTAAATTGTTTCTACCTTACTTAGATTTAGTAACGAAGCACTTGCCAGGTCGTATCAGAGCTTTACTACTCGCACTAAGTCGATGATTGATTACACAACGACCGATATCATAATTGAGTATTTGTGAATGGGAATGCTCAGTGGTCGCTCTGCCGATTGATCACTGAGATTGAGAGCAACAACCAGCGATGATAATTGGTCTATTTATCAATATAAATATCAATAATAATAAGTCATCGTCGACAGCCTTGGTACGGCCTCTGTTGACAATCTAATGAGACAATTACGTAATTCTCCAACAATAAAATTACCTAATTAAGTTCAAACATAAATACTATAGAAAAACAACTGTCTATTAGATAGTTTGTTCCTGTTTTTTCTCCTAGTATTTCGATAAAACTATTTCATTTATCAGGAGCACAGTTAGCGCCCTCGTTCGAACAACACCTAAAGCAAGCGTGAAGGCGCTGCTCGTCAGTTAGTTAATTGGCACAACTAAAATAGTTCCTTAACTTCCGGTCCCTTTGGTGAATTACGAAACTACCCGACAGCGGCGTCACAAACTACCCGACAGCGGCGTCACAAACTTATTTGGAAGCGTTTTAAATTCCATTCGCCAGGTTCTCCTCGAGCGTAGCGAGCTGCGCTATTTTTGGCTAATTATATTGTTTTGCTAGACCATAATGTATAATTAATTCATTATTTCTTTAATTTTGTATTGTGTTGTGTAATTAATAATGTATAATTAATTTATTATTTCTTTATACGAATTATTATTTTTTGACTTGTACTATTTTGTTACCAATAAATTGATTATTCTGATTATTCCATATTTCTTAGTTTAGTTAGTGAAGAAAGATATGCCGAAAGATATGTAGAAAGATATCTATATCGACGAAGAAATACATCTGTTTGAGGTTTACAGCCCTTGAGGCAAAGGCTAGAATCTGAAATATTAAAAAATTGGTCATAAAACCCAATGTATGTTATTTATACCTAACCTACATTGCTATTGGTTTAAATTACGGTTTTTTAGAATTCAGAACTCATCATAAAAGGAAAACGTGTGTTTGTGTCAGTGAATAAAAACATTTCCTGCAAGAGGTGCAACGTTACTGAAGATGATGATGAGATGATTTGAAGTTGTGGCAGCAAAGAGGCATCTAAACCAATAATTACTCTAAAAACGTTCACGCTACGCTCGACGATATTACTGATATTCTGGGCGTAAAGCTACTTTACCTATTTTAAGTGGTCTGATTCGCTACACAATCTATAAATTCAACCACTACAACAAATAAATTAAATAATTAAATAATGCTGGACCATTCACACAGCATTATCTAGCCCCATGGTAAGCAGAGCTTGTGTTATGGGTACTAGATAACTGATATACATAATACAATACATTACATAGATAGATATTTTTTATTATATATAGAAAACGACCAGAACACCCGGAACAAATATCTGCAGATCATGCACACAATTGTTCCGAGGCGGGAATCGAACCCGCAACCTCCTGCGTGGTAGGCGGACCTTCGCCCACCGCGCCACATCGGTCGTCAAATAACGCAAAAATTAAAAAATACTTTGCGAGTTCACTTTGTCAAAGAGCACAAAAAGAGCAAGCCTCATAAAATATTGACAGATGCTGGATACGGCATAGAGAGGGTCTCTATGCCGTATCCAGCATCTGTCAATAGTGCTTCAGTTGCAGACCGTTATCCCACCTGATGGCGGATGTCCTACATTACTAGGATATGGATATCATATTACAACAGCTGCAGTTGTACCACTACCGCAGTTTAAATAAAATAACCAAGAAAGTTAAATATGGAGCCCAGTAAAGTAAAACACAGTTGTAAAAATCTACACTATGCGCCTGTAATGTTCAGAATGGAACCTAGTTCAAAATTGGAAAAGAAAGATATTTCATCTCATATAAAGCTTTCCAATGTGATTTAAGGACCGCACGTTTTTGAATTTTAAGTGATTTATCTTTTTGGCAGCGAGCCAATAGGGGCCGAGATATTTTGACAGATACATTACGTCACGGCGGTGCGGCGCCTCTTCTGCTCCTGTCAAGAATTATTTACGGTTCACAAAATTGCGGGTAGCTTTCGAAGGTGAACTTACAAAATTTTGAACGATAGATAGAAATCACTTGATTATCCTACTTAATATTACAAACGCGAAATTTTTGAGGATATTTGTTGCTCTTTCACGCAAAAACTACTGAATGGATATTGATGAAACTTCACAATAATATAGCGTACATATCAGAAATAAATATAATAAATAAAATATAATAAAATAAATACAGAAATAAATACTTAGGATACAGGAAGTACAAAGGGTGACCTTATCGCTGAGACTGATCTCTTCCAGGCAACCTAAGGATGGCCTAGACATGAAGAAACAGTATGGACAGTGCCAATTTAATAGCTAATTTGATAAAAAAAGAAAACAAATACACAACACAACATAATAATTACCAACATTACAAAAATTAATAATGGTTTTATACATTTATGTTTTGCCTAAGACCTGGATGGAATAGAAGGAGGTATTTGCCCTACAGTGGGATACTTCAGGCTAAAAAAATGAAAATATTGGAAAATAATAAATTGTTCATGAAGTAAGTATACCTGAAGCTGTAAACATAGAGAGATGCGGCGAGTGCGCGATCACCAGAGTGGCGTTGGCCGCTCGGATGTACGGCGGCCACGTCGGCTGCGTGGCCTCGCAGCGGAGGCCTATGAGGCCCTTGTTGGCCCCCACGCGGAGGCGCAGCGCGCGCCAGCTGCTGCGGAGCCCGTGCTCGTCGGCGGAGGACACTTGCGTGTTGTTGAATAGCCGTGCTTCTGTCTGGGGAGAAACAAACTTGAATCCACCCATATCAATATTATAGATCCGGGTATGGTTACCAATTCATTCAATTGAGATAATAACGTATACTACGTACGTAACTAGTGGGACGCAAGCAACAACTAAGCGAATTCAAACAGTGTCAAGTGGCAATCATAACGCATTAGACTGAACTACTGAGACGTCTCGAGTGTGCAACCCAGTTTGGTTATATAGTTTAGTTGTTAGTACTATAGTGAAGTAACTTCTGATATACATAATTACCGCACATACATGCTTCGCTCGCTACACCCGAGTCGAAGTTAGTCTGTTCGACCTCGAGTTAGTGGAGCGAGTTGCGATGCGACACTTCAAATTAGACTGTTTAGATTTTAGTTAAAGTGCTCACGCCGAAGAGACTTCTAGATACTTAGTGTTTTCGAGAAAATAATAAATAAATAAATAATGCTGGACATTTCACACAGCATTATCTAGCCCCATTGTAAGCAGAGCTTGTGTTATGGGTACTAGATAACTGAAAATTATATTTTTATGTATCAAACACATGCAATTTCAGTAAGGAATATTTATGCTCCATGAGACCATTACTTTGGCTTTCTTTGTCCAGCCCAATCGAGCCAACAAGGCTTGCCATGACTCAGTCAACATCTGTTTGAGGTGTAATGTTTCTATGAGATTCTCTCACCGTCTCCGGCAGGTCGTCTATGAACCACTGTATGTTGGCGGGCGGCATGGCGGCCGCGGTGGAGCAGTTCACCAGCACCTCCTCGCCGAGCTGCACGCTGCTGGGGACGCCGAGGATCACCGGAGACTCTTTCAGCACCACTGCGGGGAGAGATGGTTGGTGAGGAGGTGGAAATATAATAATGTTACTTAATCCTTTCTTTTGAGACATAAGAATTCTAAATATAATAATTATAATCTAGTATTCCTTTACCGAGTGTGTTCAAATCTTACCAGCCACAGTAAGATTCTTGGTCTGCTTGACAACAGCGAACCGAGGCCCCTCGGTGGAGACCTCGCAGGAGAAAGAGACCCTCGTGTTGTAGGTCTTCGGCAGCATGACCCCGATGGTGCAGCTGCGCTGGTCACAGGCGTCCCGCACCACGGCGGCCCCGTCCGTCCCGTTGAACGTGCGTGTGGTCGGCTGGGGAGGAACACGCTATGAGACTACTGACCTGCTGGTGGGGCGTGTACCTGCATGGGTTTTGCAATACTGACCTGCTGGAGGGCCTGTACCGGAAGATCTCGTGATTGCCGCGGTACCACTTGACGGAGTGCAGCGCGGGGTCGCTGGGCGCGCTCTCGTAGCGGCAGGCCAGCGAGGCCTCGCGCCGCGGGTCGCCGTAGCCGGGGACCGACAGCTCGGTGATGTTGTGCGCCGCACACAGCACTGGTAACAAACAGATACCTTTCATGAACAGTTGAACGTGATGTAAACTATAGTCGTAAATAAGATTCTAAATACAACAGGCTTGGCCGTAGATGCAATGTTGGTACAGTTAGCGAACTCTCGAAAAATAATATCCAAACATATACATAACAATAAATATAATTACACATTCTGGCAACGTTATAGTGAACACACGACGTAACCACTGCTAAAGTTGAAAACGTTAATAATTCTTAATAGACGTGTACATTACAAAGGAGGGGTTTGCAGAAGTTTCAAAAGGAAGAACCACACAGACCTACATAGTGACTTTATTTTCAGCACGTTCGTTCGTTATTGCGATATAAATGACGCGTTATTATTTACTTTCACAGAAAATCTCTATAGAAACTATGCCATTAAATGCTTGCTTCTGATGAGGTTAATTTCAAGGTCAGAGGGTAGCAGTGTCTATTAAATTAAATTTGATTAAAAAAAAAAAAAAAACTATTCTATTAATGTTGGATATTGTTATAACATCATAGATATAATCATGCATGTGTATTTTCCATGGAAACTTCTAGGCAGATGGACACTACCTACCTATAACTACTAGAATCCTGAAAATGTTGAAATAAAGTAAAGTAATCAGGTCGAAGGTAAAAGCCTTGCTCCGTCTCTAACTTTGCTCGTAGTTACAAAGAAGCGTCAAACATTGTTACGTTACGGCAAAGTATTGTAACTTCGCCGCAACAAGATGCACTCAATTTACGTAAATACAATGCAAAATTCCAGAACTTTTAAATCATTATTTAAATTACACTTTAATGGCGATTATGACAAACAGCTCGCAGAATCTTTGCCAATTTTACTATCGCATTTAAAACTCTATCTCGAAGAATTATGACTTAAAACATGAGTATATCTTGGCCCCATACCATGAATATTGTAAGCTAAGAGGGTTCTGTTGTGGAACTCAAAGTTACCAAGTTATTCTTTAATTATTAACAAGTTTGTAAGTGGGTTATAAGTTAGCTTTCTTCGCATAGTTAAAAGCGACTTATGTTTAAAGTCTTAAAGTGGTTGAGGATAGTAGAGGTTGGAATAAATGTGAAAATTATTATAATAACTTTCCTTTGTTTTATCATTTAACTTTGCGAGGAGTTTTCTTGGGAATAATGCCTTGTTAATGCTTTCTTGGTTAGTAATATTAATATATCCCTCGCATCGGGTTGTCGCAATCTAGGCATTTACCACTTGCTACATATACCATCTATAGTGTGAAGGAAGAACAATCGCCGCAGCTACTCACCGGTTCCACAGTACATTTTTTAATGCGCTTTGTTACATGCAATAGTTCTCAGATCATATTACGTTTTCAACATAATGAGCATTGCAGCTCGACATTTTTACACAAAATCTTCTGCCTTAGTCAGCAGAACTTATGTTTTTGTTACTTTCATATTATTATTAAAAATACCAAGTGAACATTATCCCAAAACATGATTAGGAACTGCCTTATGAAGATTTAATATCCCTTATACCGTAAATGCGACTAAAGTTACCCGAACAAAGGAGTTCTGTGCCGCAGACGTTACAACTGCTAAAATGAACATCGAGCCGAGTGGTCCCTATACTATCCACCGAACATTTTACAGCCTCACTGGCCGAGGAGATTAGGAATTTAGGGCTCTGGCCTTGATTATGGGAGACAGAATAATCAGAATAATCAATTTATTGGTAAAACTATAATAATGTTACAAGTTTAAGAAAAAACGTAAATACTGTACAACCTGACAAACTAGCTCACACGCGCTATCAAGCACACAGCACTCAAAACCATACCATTACGGATATTACAATAATCATTTTAATACGAGACTATCAATGTTTTAAGCTAAAACAACTAGGTACAAACTAAAACGCTAAACTACCTACCTAACGACTGAGCGAATCAGGGCCAAAACTTAACAAGATGTTCTGGACCTGTATTAACATATAGGCTTAATAAATAGGATAAATACTTTACAACAAAGAACTGGTGCTTTGTTGTATTTAAATAAAGCTCTTTAAGCAGATGATGTGTGGTGTGGATTGCCCAGCATTATTTATTATTATTTTATTTAAATTCTCGCTATAAAATACACTTTTTTCTATAGAAAATAAAATAAAATATTATGTAACTATTTTACACTAACTTCCTGGCGATGTATGCCATGTCTAGGAGTACTACCGTTTGGGTCTTATATATTTTTTTTTTTTAAAGTGTGATAAGCCACGGGCGATAACTTGCTGATCCATATCCACGTGACTATTTTCATAAATGTTGTATTTATTATCGTAACCTTCATGCAGTAGTTTACACCAAGCAATTTGGGTATTTTTATAAGCAATAGTCGAGTTGATCTGAACTCTCAATATAATTTAGGGAAAATAACTCAACATTCCCAGAGTCGAGGCCGGGCATCCTCAAGGGCGGCAGCCTACATACATATCTGTCTGAAGGGTAGAAGAAAGGGTTTCCGTCTGATGGCCCCATCCTAAGGGACACAAGGATTTGCAGCAGTCTCGCAAAGCTTAGGTCTTTTAAGACGATTCCACTTGGATTCCGAAAATGAACGAAAGCTAAAGATCTTCGCATAGAATCATTATAGAAACAAAATAATGTTAGGTACATACAGTTTTTTATATCAATAAAGTTTTAATTAAATTTAAAAGAGTAAATGTTGAGATAAAAAATTTATAAGATAAGAATTGTTTAAATGAATGTATGGATTTTAAGAGAATTATGCGGCCCAATCCGAAACTATGGAAAACATGACTATGAGAATATAACGAGAAAAGTCACTATGGGTTAAAAGTTATCAAAGATCGAGAGCTTATATGTTGGTGTTGTTAAATGGTGAAAAGGGCAACAAAACTGACCACCATAACCCTTATTAACCCATATCGTCTGATGACATAGAAGAATCAGCATCGTGTAAATAATATAAAAAATGGATTTGAGTTGTTAAAATTACCTGAAACTTCCCACGTGCGAACTCAAAGGCAGTGAAGGTAACATTCAATATCCTAATATTCACTGAGAAACATTTTCAGCTACTTTTCTTTTTGCCAGATATTTATTTAGGAGCATCTGCCAGTCGGAAACCCATCTGCTCATTGTTCTGAAGAAAATTTTTATTGCGGAATATTTTGTGAATTTTATCCGTAAGCCTTTTTTATTTGTTTTACAATAATGTATGAACCGTGACGTTACCAAGTGTGCCTTGCGCTCCAACTTCAAATAAATGAAAGAGTATGAATGTATGTACAACCCGGTCAGAATATCTGTGCACCTCGCTGGAATGCGGCGCCTCTCCCGCTTCCCCTGTCACATCTCCGCGCACTCAATAATAAATTGATTTGAAAAGGTTAGTATTTTTTTTTTACCTCCACATTTCTCGAAAAAACTTTTTTGCACACCGTACCCAGACCGCCGATATGACGTCACGAGGTCAGGTGCACAGATATTGTGACCGGGTTTGTATAGGCTGATGCTGTAACGGAAAAATATTTATATACCTAGTAAAGGTGGTAAGTCGACTTTGAAGAAATACTTTTTGGCGCTTTCACAACTAAAACCCTGTTTATGTAGGTATGTACGTATATATCTAAATACTTATCTTTACTACATATGATTTTCTTATTTACAAGTAAAATGTAACCTGCGTTGTTATGTCGAATAAATGCATACACAAAATATTCCAGATAAGTAAAATAAGTAACAAATCCTATGTCTGATAGAGTGAACCAGCCCCGTTATCCACATGCGATATTTGTTCGATCTTTGCTTTAAAAAAAATATAGGGTAGTTTAATTTAGTTAGGCTGTTAGCCGACTTCTCCTACCCTCTGTTTGGAAATAACGACCTGCCAACGAACGAGTGAAGGAGGAAGAAATTTCCCCACTCCTGTTCAAGCATAACCGTCGTACGAGGTGGACATCTTTACGCAAAAATCGTAGAAAACACAAAAGCTTTGAAAGTCGGCCTTTTTTTCGTGAAATCTCTGATTAAAGGTATTAATTACATTACATATTCTCTTTAGTTTAGTTTATACCCTTATGAAAAAAACATTTGCATAAATTACATTCATTATTCATACGTTGGCAAACTGTAGAGGTACGAGTTAGCCCTCAAGAGTTAGGTGAATACGTACGCACCGGGGTCTGTTAGTTGGGTTGAACAATATCAATAACGAGTTTTGTATATAAAAATTACTTCAGGTTGTGAACGCGAACGCGTTTACAGTTTTAATTGTTTCATTTTCATTTCATAGACGACCGATATGGCGCGGTGGGCGAAGGTCCGCCTGCGACGCAGGAGGTTGCGGGTTCGATTCCCGCCTCGGAACAAATGTGTGTACGATCTGCAGATGTTTGTTTCGGGTGTTCTGGTCGTTTTCTATGTATAATAAAAAATATCTATCTATGTAATGTATCGT
Source organism: Eupithecia abbreviata (assembly GCA_943735965.1). Classification (NCBI taxonomy): domain Eukaryota; kingdom Metazoa; phylum Arthropoda; class Insecta; order Lepidoptera; family Geometridae; genus Eupithecia; species Eupithecia abbreviata. The sequence goes on from OX030986.1 coordinate 577,502, forward strand.
ATTATGTATATCAGTTATCTAGTACCCATAACACAAGCTCTGCTTACCATGGGGCTAGATAATGCTGTGTGAATTGTCCAGCAATATTTATTATTTATTTATTTATTATTTATAGTGTTAAGTTTCGGTACGTGTAGGAACCCTAACAGTTATTAAAAGCGTTTTAAATATATTTGTAAATAAATTGGATTTACACATGAGTATCCTGAAATGATTCTGCAAACGAAGTTTAGGAGGGTAGGCAGGAAGATAGGGTATTATTATAAACTTTCAGGAACCTAAAGCCATGAAATAACAAACAGAAATGTTTACTTCGGATAGATCTTGCATTGTTGTTGGATCCAGCTTGTAATCGTAAGGATATAGTAAATTTATAATTATCAGTTCTAGTTACGTGGACAGAAACATGGTCTGTGTTGACATTAAATATATTAGATTCTAGATCCGATTTTATAGAATACATCGCCACGTTATTTGGATTATGAACGAACCATAATATCCATTAAGCTAAACACCGTTATGGAGGGTGGATGAGTTTGGATATGCCTAAATAAAGTCTACAAATTTAAATCAAACCCATATTATTTAAGCCGAGTTAAGCTGAGTCTTCAAATAGCGGGCGCTGTTCGTACATAATACATAAAATGAAGTGAACAGTAAAATAATTTTATTTGATAATAATTTAATGTATAAAATATGACTCGTCTAAGTGCTTATTTTGTAAGCCTAAAGAAATAAATAATTTTTTACTTTTTTACTTTACTTTTACTTTTTAATTACGAGAACAACCTGTAATTATTCATCATTATAGTTATTATCTCAACAAAATATTTTTAAATGTTCAGAGATGATTGTGTGAAATATTTTTCTGTATTACACGCCACCGTTCACTTGTTCAAGCACTTCATGTCCATCCTAAGGTTGCCTGGCAGAGATCGCTCTTAGCGATAAGGCCGCCCATTGTACTGCACATTTTGTATTTGTTTTTCTTTTCCTGTCTTGTGTATCTTTTATGTATTTGGTGTGCAATAAAGAGTTATTGTATTGTATTGTATTGTATTGTGATTGTGACTAGGATAATGAAATGTAACTTACAATTGAGACATAAATATTTATAACAAAAAGCATTCCTGTTGACGATTTTGCAGTTATTTATTTCATTCATTCACAGAATGAGCTTTGCAAAGCTCAATTGAAGTCAAAAATATTATGTACCTACTAGCTGCTACCCGCGGCTTCACACACGTTTCCCCGTAGCCAGATTTCCCGTAGCTAGATAATTTATTCTGTATTGTGTTATTCCATGTGTAGAACTACATCTATTAACATTTTCAGTCGGATCCGTTCATATGCTTAAGCGTGAAGAGATTAGAAACATCCGAACATTCTCATTTATAATAATTAGTGTGAGATAGGGTAATTTGCAGTGCGGTTGCTTGAGGATTGTGACGCCTTCAGCCTTCAGCTCTCAGATACCGTAAGAGCTGACTATGGGACTCTAGGAAGGGCAGCAGCTTTACGCTAGTAAGTAAGTAAGTAAATCATTTTTGACACATAAAACACACATACAATAAATCAGCTTAATCATAAAATTACAAAATTAAAACAAAATATAATTATCAAAAGTAATTACCTACTAAGAGATGCGTGTGTAGCAGTGCCGAAAAGGTAATAGCTCAGTGATAAAGTGATAATATTGCTCTATGAGCAAACACTGATTTTCAGCTATCACCTTCAAGGAGACGAGACAAGGCGAGCCCAGAGTCACACGTCTGTCAGTAAATATACCTACCAACCTACTGTCTACAACGATAACCAAGAGTTAAATATAACAAGACATCTATTACACTACATAAAGATATATTATTATCCAAAATATCTATCACCACGCGGGTGAAACCAAGGGGCGCAGCTAGTGAACTATAACTGAAATATTATAACTATGGACTGTAAACACATTTACTGCGATTGGCAATGCGTCTGCCAAGTATGGTGGCCCCTTGTGAAGGGAGGATAATATGATATGATTTTCACATGAATCTATATCCCTACATATTTAATGTGTCGGGAATTGGTATATTGAGGGAAAATATATATATTGTAGGTATTCGTATAACTTTACCTAACGCAACGACACCTACCTCTACTACACCTACTCCTATCATAAGGAGCACCAAGTAAATAGACCGGTCCCGGGCATGATACATAACTAACTATATATCTATATCAGACTGTATATGAGTACAGGCTTATTCACTCTTGGCAGGTATCGGTATTATCTTTTGAATTACGGTTATAAATAACCAAACAATCGTAATCACTTCGTTAATGTTCTACCAAAGACTTTCTTGGGTTACAGGTTACGTTACAGGAGAATAAATGTACAGCCTCGTCTGTAAGCCCTTTAAGATAATGCGCGATCGTTTGCCGCCGCCGGCCTCTCAGCGCCGATCTGATACGTTACCCTGACGCGAATGGGTAATAAGAAGAAAGGCTGATACCTACTCCAGAGATTATCTTTGAGATCTCCTTAACGTGAAAATCTACATAATACTACGAAGTACTACATAGCTGTTATTATGTGAAGATGCGTGAGCCGTAGGTACTAAAAGCTTTTACAGTAAAAAGATGAAAGTAATTTATTCGTAAAAGCATTTGAAATAATATTAAGATATGACTTTAATGGATTCTAATGGAAGGATGAAAAGATGAATGGCTATGTAGAGAGATAGACACGTATATTTAAAAAATCTTCTGAATATATTTACCTATGCAAAGGTCCTTTATCTGCAAACTAATTGACAAAACTGCAAACTTGCTTTACCAGTCTCTCAAATATCAGAGTTGAGCGACACCCAGTAATACGAGCGCTGATTGGATAAGTGGCTGTGCAGAGCTCATGCAAGTAGGTCACTCTATTGGCCGGTCAAGCGGAGGAATATCTAAAACATGATTATTTGCTCGTAGGTAGGCCCGGACCCTACAAGGAGCGTATACAAATTCAATTAGTAACTCGGTGTTCTGATTCATTAAGTTGAATAGAGACAATTGTAATGATGAGACGATGAGATTGAGATTGAGATTCTTCTTTGCAATGACTTCTCAACTAAATTAAGGATTTAACTATAAGGCGTAGTTCCCTTAAGGGACGCGTTACTAAGTTTAAAACATCTAACCATGTATTAGACATATAAGAGATAAACATGCTAGTGGTTTTTTTTCACTTCTTCCACTAGTGGACAAAAAATTGAAGTGAACAGTAAAATAATTTTATTTGATAATAATTTATATATAAAATATGACTTGTCTAAGTGTTTATTTTGTAAGCCTAAAGAAATGAATGATTTTTTACTTTACTTACTTTTACTATTTGATAGCATTTCCACTGTAGAAGTAAGCAAGCTTGCGTTGAAGTTATCTAGAGTAGAAACATTATTCAATGATCTTTGAGTTGCAAAGACCATTACAAGTACTTAACGTATCAACATCAAACAAAGAAAGATGATTTATTTCGCATAATATTTCGTTCAGTACCCCTACTGTCATGGGTAATCGGTAATCGGGTAAAAATATACAATATAATATAAATATAAATAGAACTCCAATATTGGTCGAGTCAGCATCAGGCCGGATATAAAACAAAGACAATAAACATCACCACGAGCGGGGTCGGATATTGGCGGGATCCATCGGGACTCGTACAAGTCATGTTCAATATTTAGGACTCGATGTATCGCGGAGGTCTTTGCTGATTGGGCTATTTTTTGACCTCAGTCAGACACGAAATGATATACCTATGTATGGAGGTTCACTCAGAACTTACGATCTCATTATGTACAAAAAACCTTCCCCAAGGATGAGAAGGATGAAAGCTGCAGTTTTAATAATTTAACTTTAATTAATTACACTTATTGTTATTAAAAAAAAAACTTTCTATGTAATATTTGAATCTGAATGTTTTTTGTAATATGCAAATAATCAATATATATAAAAGAAAGTCGTGTTTGTTACAACACTTATAACTCGAGAACGGCTGGACCGATTTAGCTGAAAATTGGTGGAGAGGTAGCTTAGAACCAGGAGTCTAACATAGGATACTTTTTATCATTTAAACAATTTGACACATAGATTTCCACGGGGGCGAAGCCGCGGGGAGCAGCTAGTATTCATATAAATTGACTTACCGACCTGCTTTGTAATAAAATATAATGTTTGACAATAGAAGAGATTAGTAGGATTTAAACAATAAGAATACATTATCTCAATGCTACTACTATTATTTGACGACCGATGTGGCGCGGTGGGCGAAGGTCCACCTGCGACGCAGGAGGTTGCGGGTTCGATTCCCGCCTCGGAACAATTGTGTGTAGGATCTGCAGATATTTGTTCCGGGTGTTCAAAAAAATATCTATCTATGTAATGTATTGTATTATGTATATCAGTTATCTAGTACCCATAACACAAGCTCTGCTTACCATGGGGCTAGATAATGCTGTGTGATTTGTCCAGCATTATTTATTTATTATTATAAATGTCAAAGTTTGTAAGTATGGATGGATGGATGTTTGTTACTCTTTCACGTAAAAACTACTGAATGTATTTAAATGAAACTTCACAATAATATAGCTAACACATAGGCTACAATTCATAAAGATATATAGTATTATCGCTCATTGGAAAAGCTTTCTATAGTGTCAAAGAACTCATGGACCTAAATTTGAAAATTAAATAGCACATTATCGACATGTTAATATTATATAACTTATTAATTTAAATCATTTTAAAATTAAATTGTAGGAACCTAGTTTTAGAAATTGTTTGCATGCCAATGTGTTTTGGTGAAGTATGTGAAACTACCTATTCTACTGTTTAAGACCTTGTATTATATTATGACCATATTTCTTGCAATAAATGAATTGAATTGAATTGAGTATATTATCCAAAATATCTATCACCACGCGGGTGAAAATGCGGGGCACAGAAGAAAATAAGCTGGGACCCCCTAGAATGGGCGTAGAGGAATAATATATCAAGTATTAGCAAATGATCCGGGGATAAGAGGAATAATATATCAAGTATTAGCAAATGATCCGGGGATAAGAGGAATAATATATCAAGTATTAGCAAATGATCCGGGGATAAGAGGAATAATATATCAAGTATTAGCAAATGATCCGGGGATAAGAGGAATAATATATCAAGTATTAGCAAATGATCCGGGGATAAGAGGAATAATATATCAAGTATTAGCAAATGATCCGGGATAAAACGCTTTTTTGGGATTGAAGATACATATTTTATTTCAAACGAATGTACTTTAAAACTTTCAATAGGTTAATAGTAACGTTGATGATGATGATTATTCCAAAAACCAAAAACATGCTTTTTTGTTTTCAAATATAAGTACCTACCTACTCGAAACACCCTAAAAACTTTCATTTTTTAACTATTTTTTTATAACTGAGTTTTGGATGAAGATCCTTACACGAGATAGATAGATAGATAGATAACACTTTATTACACCACACAAAACAGAAAATAATACAGAGATAAAAACTTAGAATAAAGGTATAAAGGGCGGCCTTATCGCTGAGAGCAATCTCTTCCAGGCAACCTTGGGATGGACTGGACATGAACGAACAATATAGACGGTGGCACTTTAATAAATAATTGATTACAAATACACTAAATACCTACACTACAAACATTATAATAAACTTACATAGACATAAGGCTATCAATATTTTATATGGATAAATAATGCTAGACGAGATAAGTTCTCAGATATTTCTATTACCATGCGAACGAGTATCTTAATCACTCACCCACAAACAGTCCAAACACCAGTAGCACAGTCATAATGAACAACTTCCCATGTCACAGTCACATCACGTCACGATCCATCACTTCACATCCTCCGTGCGTCCTGCCGCGCGCGAGACGTCTGCCCCGTCCGACGTCTGGCTCGCGACTGGCGCAGCATCCCTCCCGCGCCCTGTTATCGCGATCCCCTAATTAGATAACTGTCATAGCTTTTGTCTGTGTTTTTGATGTTTGGCGGATGTGGATAGATGCATACAGAAAATATTATATTTTTATTTCCCTGATCTCAGAAGCCTGCGCTGGCCACATTCGTGAACAGACCAACCGTCGTCGTCACCGCCTCTTCACTACATACATAGTATACTAGTGGACCTTCCCGGCTTCGCACGGTTTTAGTATAGTGTAGCTTCCCAACGGAGAAAGAATTTTTCAAATTGGTCCAGTAGTATATACTGTTAACCTACTGTTGGTGTGCATTATACCATACAGGGTGGGTTTGTGTGACCATACATAAATCATACAAACCATTCCTTCGAACTGAGTTAGAGAAAAGTTTTTAAAGAAGTCTTCGAAACTTAATTGCCAGAAGTCATCATGCCATGTAAGAGAAAACAAAAAGTGATTTTTGTTAAGCAAAGATTTAATAAAATTTACATTTTATTTATTTATTTAATCTTTATTGCACTATTAAAGGTACAAAGGGTGGGCTTAATGCCGAGGCATTTTCTACCTTCCAACCAGGAAACACATGTTTTAAATAAAGGGTTGGCGGTCTAACATATTTTTTTTTTTTTTTTTTTTTTGTATTATTTTTTATACCGAATAGGAAAAATAATAAGTTATTGTTTTATCGAGATAGTAACCTATGTATTAAAATTCAAAACGATTAAAAAAGCATTGAAAAAAAAATCGAGTTTTACGATTCCAGTGTAACTGTATACCTATGGTATTACCTGTATATGTTCTAATCCTTACTTTGTTCAATCAAGTTTTTTTTCTAAAATCCAAACCTTCAGTGGCACAGCTCCCACTAGGCACAAAGTTCACTTTAAGATACTGGCATGTCTTCTTCTTAAAAGAGTACTTTTTCTTTGGATTGTGATTCCTTTGAACAATGAACTTGTTTTCCTCTCAATTGACCGGTTTTATTGGTTCCGGGCATTCCTGACCCGATTTATATTACCAACTGCGTCACAAAGTCAAATACCTTCCTTCTATTTTATTTTTTCAATTATTTTCTAAGAACTCGAACTCTTTCGAACTCGGTTTAATCTGGAGTAGCCTACTTCTTCGGGGCTAGTTTATTACTCTAGCTACAACATAGTCACACAAAGCTTCGAGCTTTGTGTGACTATGTTGTGTGGTTGCGATGAACTGTGGTTGTTAGAAATTATTCGGGATCAGCTAAAGAAGCTGTACTACCCGGTAGTTGTGGTATTTAAAAGTGGTAAATAGTGGTAGTTGACGTTAGTATTAGCAACGCTACTACGAGTACTAATGAGTCATAAATGGCCTATGCCCAACAGTGGACCATTATAGGTTGACGATAATGATGTACCTATGTGACTCAAATAATTTAACTATCTATACTTCAGATTTCCTTACGTGGAAATATTATTTCAGAGAAAATTCATCATGAATTTTTGCGCGAAATTAATTCCAATTAGAAGTTAGGAGTTGTTAATAAGTTCGCGCGTGTACCTAGTTACCTACACAGTACAGTACGTACCTACGTGAAGTTAGTTATGGAGTGTACAGTTACACTGGGACAGTGAAACATCATTATTGACGACTTCTGTGACGCGGTGGACGGAGGTCCGCCTGCAACGCAGAAGGTTGCGGGTTCGATTCCCGCTCCGGAGCAAATATCTGTAGATCGTAGATCGTACACACAATTGTGTGTGCTATTGTGCATGCACGATCTACAGATATTTGTTGCGGGTGTTCTGGGAGTTACTATGTATAATAAAAAATATCTATATATGTTATGTAGGTATTTTATTAAGTATATCAGTCATCAAGTACCCATAACACAAGCTCTGCTTAGCTTGGGGCTAGATGCTGTGTAGATTGTCCAGCATTATTTATTTTTACCACGCTTTTATTAGCTTCACCTGTTTGTTTGTTTGTAACCGACTCCTTTGGTCTCGATTTTGACCCACTTTGAACGGTCAGATTTTATTTAAACTTAGTAAACATATTATTTTAAAGACTTTTGTACAATATATTTACATGCTTGTACTTTTCTAATCCAAATGTTTCCATTTCAGGAAGGATAGAAGCATGCAGTGCGAGTAGGTGCGAGGGAGAGCTGGAATGCAGCGGGCACCGATTGGAAGGTAGCGGCGGCGCACGGGTGATTAACTATGCAGGGACGGATCCAGGCAGGGGGCTGAGGGGCTCTTGCATAAAAGTACGAGTCTTTTTTCCATTAAAAAAAAACTAACATTTAGTGTACGGCGCGGAACCGTGGGGGGGAGACTTGTCATACGGTGATAGCTGTGGCGATAGGTAAAGTCGGGTGCATGTAGCACTTTAGACATGGCTCAAGTGTACCCACAGTTCTAGACCTCATTATTATTCTTATATCGGAAAAACGCGTCTGAAGTCACAGGCAGTGAATACTGGACTTCTACGTTTGAAAACTTTCTTTTACCGTAGACCGTAGATATACATATATGTATGTACTTAGAACGTTAAGATATACTGTTTTAAATGCAAGCTAACATCGTATTATTATATTCTGTGGTGTAATATAGTGAAGTAGGAATCATAACAACGACTGAGTAAAATGTAATTATGGCCACATGCCTGAAGCCAGCGCAGCCATAATTCACTGCACACTACAACCATAATTCAGTACACACTTAGCTCCAATAGTGGAATGTTAATTTTGTTTCAATGTTGAAACTGCTTCCTGGTTATAATAGTATTAAAATATACAGAAAGAAGTCTCTGGTCTACCTGGGTAGACAACATAACTGTTTTATTAATAACTACTATTGGGTTTTGTTAAAAACTCTTAATAAAATAATGATCATTTTAAATTAATTTGCTCTACCTGTCCATGTTTAAACATTTTACAATATGGCCGCAAAGAAACTTAGATCACCAAAGAACTTTCTTTAATAAATATAAATAATAATAATACATACATGGTTGAATCTTTGGGTGCATCATATTGTACACCGAGGATGATAAATAAATAAATAATGCTGGACAATTCACACAGCATTATCTAGCCCCATGGTAAGCAGAGCTTGTGTTATGGGTACTAGATAACTGATATACATAATACAATACATTACATAGATAGATATTTTTTTATTATGCATAGAAAACGACCAGAACACCCGAAACAAATATCTGTAGATCGTACACACATTTGTTCCGAGGCGGGAATCGAACCCGCAACCTCCTGCGTCGCAGGCGGACCTTCGCTCACCGCGCCACATCGGTCGTCCAATACAATACTGTACACCAAATAAAAACAGATACACAAGATAGGAAAAAGATAAATACAGAATGTGTTATACAATGGGCGGCCTTATCGTTAAATTTTTTGTACCTAGCAGGGTACAGATAAAACTGAATCGCACAGACTACATATTCATTTGAGAATGAATCACGCTCGGTTAATAGGATCAGATTTTGATAGCGATCAGATTCCTGCCCTTTCTTCAGTGACGCGAGTAAGCCGATCCGTTATTATATGAAATTTAATACTTAACGATTTAGGGAAGGGAGGGTGGTCTGTACTGAGAATATGTCGAAAACTTAAGCCTTCTTGTAGAATGATTTTGATTCGTTATCTTAAATTATTTTGACGTCAATATTTTTCTATTGGAAACTTTATCAAAAGCGTGTCTTTGTACAAGGTTTTTACAAAAATAATATAAATAAATAAATAAAATAAAATTCATTTATTTCGGACAACGACAAATCATAATTAAAATTAAATTTAGGTCCATATCATGTTAGTAGCAAACATTACTTAATACTATGTTAGTTATTAACAATTAATGTAAATTATTACAAACAGTGCAATCAAATAATGATGAAAGTGATTATTTCATCATTACTTGGTTGCAGTGCTTGAGGAACGGGCTATCCCATTTATTGGATAATGCATTCAGAATGACGTTGGTACTACCGTGCAGCCTGAACAGCAACGAGGCGATTTTCTTCCGCATGCATGCATGGAAGCCGTCCGTGCGCGCCTCCGCGAACATGCCGGACGCGCTGCAGAACCTCGGGAGCCCCAGTATCATCCTGAATGCATTATTATACTGGACGCGAAGGGTGTTGATCGCTTTTTGAGTATATGTGGTCCATAGGCTACTCGTGTAGAACGTCTGACAGTAAGACTTAAACAGCGTGACTTTTGCCTCTTCAGAACATCGATAAAACCTACGAACCAACATATTGGCCCTTACGGTCAACGCCCTTCGCTCCCTCTCTACGTCAGGTTCATCTCTAAGATTTTCACTTATAATGTGACCTAAGTATTTGAACTGGGTAACTCTTTTCAGCTCAGATCCATTCAACATAATGGGTGGTACCTCGTTCATGTGTTTTCCCTTTGGGGAGAATACCATGAACTCACTTTTTTTAACGTTATATTGTAGACCATGACTCTTAGCATAATTTTCACATATTACCAACAGTTTCTCAAGTGCACTGACAGATGGTGCCAGCAGCACCATATCGTCGGCATAACTGATATTATTTACACTTATTCCATCAATAGAGCATCCCACTGGCTGCCTGCTGAGACCATCTATCAGGGAATTTACATAGAGGTTAAAAAGGTGGGGCGAAGAGACCCCCCCCTGTCTTACGCCACATTCCATCCCATATGCATCAGACAGCACCCCTGCCCATTTTACCTGATTAGTTTGGTTGTTGTACCAATACTCAAAAACAGAACAAACATCTTTAGGCAAACTAGTCTCGCGTAGCTTTCGCCACAGCATATCGTAACACACGGTGTCAAAAGCACGCGAGAGGTCTAGAAAACAAGCATAGACCGGTGTCCGTCTATCCACGTAGTACTGGACAGTATTCTTGAACCCAAGAATAGCTGTATCAGTGGACAGTCCTTTCCGAAAACCGAACTGTGCATCATGTATTCGTAAGTGTTGGTCTAGGTGCAAATCCAGAAGCCGGTCCAGTACTTTAGCTATTATAGTTGCCAAGGATATTGGCCTATAGTTGCCCATGTCTGAAATGTCTCCAGTTCTGTTCTTGACTATGGGCACAACAATGGTTTTCATACAGTCAGAGGGCACGTACGCATGGCTGATACACAGGGAATAGAACATCGCCAGGACTCCTGACATATGTGTGCCAGCATACCGCAGGTGCTCGACGCTAAGTCCATCATGCCCCGGAGATTTACCCGTACTCTATATAGAATTACTGTACTCTGTTTTTGTTTTGTTTAGCTTTTATAGTTGGGGAGCCTCGTTTTATGACTTTTCTAATTTACGTAATTAACGAAGATTGCTGACAAAATATCTCTTAAATTTAAAATACGTACGCGATAAAACTTTAATAACATTTTCATCGCATAAGTTTTTCAACAAACCAGCACCTATGAATCAACTTAGGTTCTAAAATAAAATCTGACACGGAAGTAAATACTTTGAACTATTGAAAGAATCATTCACAAACAGAGACCTACGAATTTCTCGACGAAAAGTTTGTTAACTCGAATAATATGATTATATTTAAATAAAGTGAATGCTATCGGTACGAAGGTACTTTAGAACTTGAAAGAGAGCTTTGATTTTGTATTTGAGGCTTTTCAATATCTTGTAATCGTGCGGGAGCTGGGTTACTGCCGCCGGACTAATGTTTGATTAAAGAATTCTTTATTTAATGCTGTGAATATTCCAGCATGTGATTCACCTATCGGTCACCAGTTCCAGGTCAACGCAATTCAATCTGAGTACATACCTATAGAACATTGCGCTTCTAGCTTCAAACATTTCCCAGAATTAAACTGAACCAAAGTTAAATTTAAAGAAACTCGAACTTTTCAGCGGATTTCCTTTTGATAGAGTGGAATAAGATAAGACGATAAGACGAATTACCAACTTTTATTCGATTTAAACAAATACAAAAAGCATAAATCTACTTCTTGTACGGGCGCAGAGTTGAATACCTACCTACCTACCTACCTATAGCTGTACTATGTGTTTGTGCTCTTTGTGAATTATCGCCGTAACGTCGAGTCTCACGGAGGAGATTCTTATTTTCACACATAGATGTCAATAAATGATATGAGAACGAAAGGAGTGAGTGTTGTGACTAAGGATGATAGAAGTGAAAACATGTCATGTCATGACCCCGCATGATTGGATAGAGTAAAAAAATGTCGATCGCGAGGTCGCTGGTACCGATGATGATGACAATGAATGTACGGCGCGGCGTGACGTCACTACGCGGTAGTACGAGTCCTGCATGACCAACTCATGAGGTAAATCAGATTTCCTTGAATAAAAAGCATCTCCAAATTAAATAATATGTCTGTATATTTTATCAAACTCTTCTAATCTTCTACAGACATTCACTCCGAATTGTTCCACATTCATTTAGAGCACATTCATCACGGCTTTGTGTAGCAGTTCTTTCAGCCTTTGTCACCTGTGGCCGGTCCAGTCCAATCTCACGCGCCAGCAGGTTCCGTGATTGATGATGAGGACGGTGGTCGAGGGCGAGTCCCACCGTATGTCTGATGTCTGCTGCAGGAGAACTCAGACAGAGTTTTTGGTGGATGTCACAATTTAGTGCGGTTCGAGTGCCTAAAGAGGAGATAGATTTGAGATTACGTAGTTGGTAACAAAATACATAATACATTTTCACTTCAAAAAAACTATCTTACTGGAGCAAAAGTGTAAGCATATTTATTATACCTAGGTACTTCTTCACATTTATTATACCTAGGTACTTCTTCACATTTATTATACCTAGGTACTTCTTCACATTTATTATACCTAGGTACTTCTTCACATTTATTATACCTAGGTTTGTTTTCCAATTAAATTTTCAAAGTTTTAATCAAAATATTCAAGCAACGCGGCATTTAACCTTTAAAACTTTTTTTCATCTCAATATCGTCGCATATACATATAAGCATAATACTCAAAATGCTTTTGGCCTGCGTTCGAAATATTTTTTATGTCAATTGTAGTAGAACATGTAGATTTATCTCTACCCTTTTCGTGAAATTCAAACGATATTAGGGAAAGAATTATCCATTTCATCACTCGCCAAAACCCGCCCGATCCCTGCGACATGTCCACGTCCTAGCTCGCCGGTGGCGGCGGCCAGCCCTTCCAGAATCTTGTTAATTTCACTGATCTATGTCACGAGGCCCAACATAGCGTTTAAATAAATTGTTGGGTATATTCCGTTATTTTGTTGTTCCGCGTTTGATATATGACGCTGTGTCGGGTTTGTAAATTGGTGGTGACTCCGTTGAGTGAGTGTGTATGAGAATTATTCTATGACATTTTCAGCAACTTTATCACTTTTCGCTCGCAGGTAATTTAGAAGCAACTACCTAGGTACATACATACTTGTCAGGGACCAAAGTTGCCTCTTTATCTTTGTCCTCGGAGTAATGGCTAATTCCATTGGTTTTCTTACATTAATGTAACTCAGAATAAGAAAAACACTGTTTAGCGTGCATTCACACACACGCACACACACCCTCACGGAAAATCCGTATATACAGAAATGGCTTTAAGGGATCACTATGTTCTGACATAATCTGGTACCTGGATCCGAAATACTAACGTGTGTCTACATTTCTAAAACAACATTCGCCATCACTGAAAATACCGAACCCGTAAAAAGGACTGTATATTTTGTCTGTCGATATTTTAACTGGATCAGGAGTAGTCGTTGCGTGAGCTCTCTTTTTGTAAACATGTACAAGTAGGTAAGGTAGGTTTATGGACGATACTATTTACAACTAAATAGCTGAACGCATCTTAATGAAATTTAGCAACGAGATAGATTTTTATTTTTGTTTTATTTTATTTTTTGTTTTATTTACTTTTATTAATGTTGGCTTAAATTAAGTTAATCAAGTAATAATATACATTGGTATTATGTCTATGTTATGTCTTTTTTTTTGTAGGCTTTTTAAGTGTTTTTATCTAGTATTTCTTTTACTTTATTTTTTTTATGTCATTGCGTATGCTTGTTCGTGACGTCACCTGTACCTACGGGCTCTAACGGAAGACCAGCGCTGGCTAAGTCTCTTACGGAGCTTAGCCAGCATTATGCTGAGTTAGAGCCTTTTTGTAACAACTCTCTACATGTACCTATTTCTATAAGTGTGTTATTTGTTAATTTTAGTTGTTATGAATAAATGTCTTTCTATTCTATTCTATTTAATTCCCGGGATAGGTGCAGGATACTTCCTGTATCGGAAGGCGAGTGCGATGCCGCGGGCAGTAACTACTGCATATAGTATTAAGTCTCTTCCCGCAGTCTTTCTGTCCCTGTGTATGCTTCTCTCTCATCTTTAAAACCACGGAACGGTTTGTTTTTATAGATAGAGTGATTTCAGAGGAAGGTTTATAAACCATTTGACACATAGCCTTACTTTAGCCCTTTTCCACGCGGACGAAGCTGCGGGGCGCATCTAGTATAGTATAAAACAAACAGGAGCAAATAGCTGCTACTGCCACTGAAAACTCCTAATGTAACTTACAACTCGATATAACTCGCGTTATCTCACCTCAGGTCAACTTAGTTTTGTTTTTTAGTTTGTACCTACCTCCTGATCATATGGGCTGGTGATTGGTAACAGGTAACAATAATACATTCTTTGGATTTACTCAACATTTACCGCCGTTAGTTGGTAAAAGTACGAATTTAAAAATAAATAAATAATGCTGGACAATCCACACAGCATTATCTAGCCCCATGGTAAGCAGAGCTTGTGTTATGGGTACTAGATAACTGATATACATAATACAATACATTACATAGATAGATATTTTTTATTATACATAGAAAACGACCAGAACACCCGGAACAAATATCTGCAGATCGTACACACAATTGTTCCGAGGCGGGAATCGAACCCGCAACCTCCTGCGTCGCAGGCGGACCTTCGCCCACCGCGCCACATCGGTCAGCAAAAAGTAAACAGTCTATGGTTTACTAGTGATGGTTGATGAATGTTCAAAGAACCGTGAATATAAGAAAGGACTAGTAGTTAAAATATTATGCTGAAAGGTAGTAAAAATAAGTAAAAACGTAGTAAATGAAGTAGACAGTTTTAAAACGAAACTACCATGGTTATTAACACTAAAGTCATTTAAAACGGGATATTTACCATGGTAGTGGTAATGTTCGTAGCAAAAGACAAAAAATGAGGGTAGATCGGTATGTCTGCCCATAAAAACTTACTCGCGGTCGCAGTGCCTTCAGTTATTCCGTGATCATGGCGCATGAAACTGTACCGACATATTGGATATCTCAAAAATCAAATCATGGTGAATATCCCGTTTTAAATGACTTTAGACAGTTTTATGTTAAAATTCAGCGATTTTTTTACCCTACCTACCTTTCTGAACATACCAGTTCTGTGCTAATCTACTCTCTGTACTTTATGCAATTCTCACTATTCTGCAGTTAGCACCTATACTGCCTGTGACGACCGATGTGGCGCGGTGGGCGAAGATCCGCCTGCGATGCAGGAGGTTGCGGGTTCGATTCCCGCCTCGGAACAATTGTGTGTACGATCTGCAGATATTTGTTCCGGGTGTTCTGGTCGTTTTCTATGTATAATAAAAAATATCTATCTATGTAATGTATTGTATTATGTATATCAGTTATCTAGTACCCATAACACAAGCTTTGCTTACCATGGGGCTAGATAATGCTGTGTGGATTGTCCAGCATTATTTATTTATTTATTTATTATACTATACTCTACCATTTCATCAGTTCTTTTGAATCAGGCAGTGTGGCCTCCAATCACTGCAGCTGATCTATATTGACAAAGCGGAAAAATAGGCTGAAACCGCCTGGAGCGGTAGATATCCGGTAATTGGAAAACTCGGAGAATCTTTCGCCGGATCCGATGCTCAATTGGCTTGGTGACCTGATTAAGCTCGGATTCGCTTTCGGCTGAACACTAACTGGTTTATAGAACAAGGTATTTAAATTAGCAGCTAGGTATCATCATCATCAACCTGTTAGTCCACTGCTGGACATAGGCCTCCCCCAATGAGCGCCACAGCGCCCTGTCTTAAGCTTGACGCATCCAGCATCTACCTGCAGTTTTTCGCAGGTCGTCATCCTGGTTGGAGGGCGTCCTACACTACGTTTACCGAGTCGTGGTCTTCACTCAAGAATACGTTTGCCCCAGCTAGGTATAGATCCGCGGAATAATCAATGTGATCCATCATATGCGTCACGCGTTGCACGCCCCAACATTGGTAACCCTTCGCGAGGGATCCTACTCTAAGGATTTCACTTATTTACACTACGGTCCGTTCATAACATCATCGATGACCTTACTTAAGATTGTTCTCTGTATTAATTTTAGTTTGAAAATAAATAACAAAAAATTATAAGTGACGCGTACTAATTTCTAAAACCCAATCATATCAAAGCTAATCGTTATTACAGCAATGTTCGGCATCTATTGCTGTGTTAATTGGTAAACAGCCAATACCCGGCATGTTCAGTTCTATCATGGAAAGCAATAAATGCGGCATTCTCCGCCATTCCGCGGATTACTGGCTAATAACCATTGGAGCCGGCCGCTGGTTTGTGTTCTTTGTTTCGCGATAGGGTTAGGGAGCAGGCGAGAGGATTGAGCGAGAGTATATTTGATATTATAGTGAACGCGTGCACTGACAGGCTTCAGTGGAGCAACCAGCCAGGTCGTGCCGATGTGTTCCTCTACAATAACACCTGATGATTACAAAAGTGTAACTAAATGCATTTCATCCCGGTATGGTGATTATGTAACTCGCGACAGGTTTGCGACAGGCGTAAATTAAGCAATCAGTGCTGTCAAACTTGACGTTGTAGCTGGTGTCAAACTAATACAAAAGTAAGTAACAAACATCAGCCGGGTGATTATGTAACTCGCGACCGGTTTGCGACAGGCGAAAATTAAGCAATCAGTGCTGTCAAACGTCAATTTTGTATTAGTTTGATACCAGCTACAACGTCAAAATTGGTCAAAATTGGCGTTTGACAGCACTGATTGCTTAATTTTCGCCTGTCGCAAACCGGTCGCGAGTTACATAATCATCACCCCGGACTAGCCTATAATGACGTTAAGCAAGGCAGTGAGAAACACAGAGTAGAGTCTGTGCAAAAAGAGAAGTCTCGTGACGAAATGTTGAACTAACAATTTTTATCTTTTGTATTTTAATCTTTGTATACGAACTAAAACGCAAACTTACTTTTCTGCCTAAATTTTATGTATCAACGTAGAAATAACCGCTATCCGTTGTCATAGTTTATATTTTATTGTTATACTCTTGTCTTTTATTTCTTGTTATATATCTGTCTTGTGTTATCTTCCGTGACGTCACCAAACGGCTCTATCGGAAGACCAGCGTTGGTTGTAACATGCTTACAACTAACTCATGCTGAGATAGAGTCCGTTTTGTGACTCATGTACAAAAATATGTTTTGTCCTTTATTTTTTATAATCATGTTTGTTTTATATTTTTGTGTATTGAGTTACAAATAAACTTATTCTATTCTATTCTAACATATTAACGCAACACAAGTAGTACACTGGCACACGCGCGCCCTCCATTCCTAAGAGACTTCTCTTTTTGACTCTATACGGTATAGATTATAATCGATATCCGTGAAATTGTTTAAGCCGAAGTAAGACTTTATCTTTAATATTTACATTCACGCACTCAATTTCCTGTACGTAATGTAAAACTCTCCGATTTGAAAGCTAAACAAGCACCACCTCTTATCCAAGTACCTGTATCGGATACTCTTTTAATTCTAACAGAACAACCTCCATGAGCTACATTATTTGAAAATAGTAAGCGAGATTTCAGTCCGTTTTCAATGGAAATTGGCGTCGGGCGAGCAATAGTTTTTCATTATTTGACGACCGATGTGGCGCGGTGGGCGAAAGCCCGCCTGCGATGCAGGAGGTTGCGGGTTCGATTACCGCCGCGGAATAATTGTGTGTATGATCTGCAGATATTTGTTCTGGGTGTTCTGGTCGTTATCTATGTATAATAAAAAATATCTATCTATGTAATCTATTGTATTAAGTATATCAGTCCTTAACGCAAGCTCTGCTTACCTTGGGGCTAGATGATGATGTGTGGATTGTCCAGCATTATTTATTTATTTATTAAAAACGTTAAAAAATCGGTGATCTATGTTATGCAACCGTTGTCTTCATTAACTTGCCGCGTGATGCTCGCCTACAGACTTGGTCCCTTAGGGCAGATTTTATCGCTATCTCTCATACCTTAACTTGATCATTAAACGCGGATAATGCGATTTCAACTTTCCTTCTCACAATTATCAGAGCAATTGGTACAATAACCGAATTTCTGGGAGTTAGCGTGCACTATCTGTCAGTAAGTATTTATTTATTTTATTAATGAACAAAATCCACAGCTCTTAAAAATAAATAATTAAATAAAATAAAATATCTAACTTCCTACTTAAAGTAGATCTACTTTTGTTGTTATTGGCCAAAAACTAAATCTTCCGGTACAACATTTTAACATTCATCCACAATAAAAAACATTCATAATGTTAGTTTAATGAAGGAATCATGTTTTTTCGATATCCTACGAATGTTTTAAAAGAACGTTTGTATTCGAAGATGCGAAGTTATGAGATGTTTGGGCGAAGTCCAGGCAAAACTAAATATCAGATCGCGTTGAAATATTGCGCACGTGAAGTTCTGATAAAGCTTCTTTTTAACTTGGAAAGATATATGCAAAGACTAATGTAGTGAACTAATAAATGAAGAAACTATGAAGTCAAACTACTGTTTCTCCCCTACTATCCATTAGTAATTGTTCTGTTCTTCATTCCACTATTAGCGCTAATGGAGGGTAGTTTTTTTGGTGCGAGACAATTGTTTCCTCTTCAAGGCTTATTAATAAGCCCTGCCTAATTACAATTTTACTGGCTGTGGATTTTACCATTCGGAAAAAATATTTCCGGAAGATGTTTCCGGAAAAATCAGTATCATTACCACTAATGGGTGGTTGGTTCAATGGTTGTTACGCTTGTTCGCCAAAATCTGTGAATATATACGAATTGATGGTTGAATTCAAATTTGTTGTAACTGTTGTCAGACTGAGAGATTTATATGTATAATAAAATATTTGAATATTTTCTTTAGATACGCATCTTTCCTAAGAATTGTTTATGTACAAAACACACCCGGATAGAAGCAGATCTTGTAACCATTTGCGCCTCGCGGGAATCCAACTCGCTAACTTGTGTTTCAAACTAATTCGCCCCACAGAGGACGCCAATAATTATCATCATCGTCACCAACAGACAGGTCTAACTACAACTGGATAGGCATCTCGAATTTTCGAAACCGTCTCGACAAAAACATTTACTATAAGCTATAACAGCGAAAAATATATAAATATACGGAACACATCCCCCACAGTCCATCCATCCTTCAGGAAATGCTAATTGTCTTGGTAATATGCATTTAACTGTCTTCCTAATTGTGGTTCATTGTGGCTGAACAAAGGTTGTTCCGACGTTTTGTCTTGACTAATGAGATAAGTGATGCTGGGGAGGATGGCGGGCGCATTTCTGTTTTTTTATGGAAATTATCCAGTTTCAGTAAACAACCAGAGCAGATTTTTGATACTAAAGTCATTTAAAACGGGATATTTACCATGATTTGATTTTTGAGTTTTCCAATATTTCGGCACAGTTTCATGCGCCATGATCACGGAATAACTGAAGACACTGCAAATCAAATCATGGTAAATATCCCGTTTTAAATGACTTTAGTGTTAATAACCAATGAGTTTCAGAAGTTTTACAGATTTTTAATATTTTTAAGGGAATGTTAGAAGTCAGATACGGTATATTTTTGTCGTTAACTTTAACTAGTGTGCTGTTTGTTTCATTTTCAAAATCTTTAAAAAAACTACCTCCAATGCTGATTAGAATAGTAGTAGATTTTAAAGTTCTTAAAAGTCCCTATAATGCTTGTGATAATGAAAAAAATGTGGCATAAAATAATGAAACGAATAACTTTTTCCGAGTACAATAAGTGTTTTTTGTGATTCAAAATGAAATTTTACGGTTTCTGTATAAAATGTTCGTAGCACTTTTGTAGCAGCCTCGTAGAAGTTTCGTAGCTTTCTCGTAACGCTTGACGTAGACTGACGTCTAGTCGTAGCATCTTTATACCCACGTTTTAAATTAATATTATTAATTAATGACCAATTTCTAAAACTTTCTTTATAAAATTCAAATTTGATTCAGTTTTATTTCTTTATGCACATATTGTTTCTTCCTCTAAAATTTATAAAAAAAATACCATAATTATGTTATTAACAAGCATGGATTGTACTGAGTACAACCCGTTCCCGCGCGCCGTGCAATGGGTTCCACGGTGTGACTTAGCAGTCGCCATGATTTATACGTCGCCACGCAAAGACTCCTTGATTTATGATACTTACAACAGAGGTAAGCGTGAGGTTTCTGTAAGTGATTTTGTAAGCATAATAATAAAAAACATGTTGCTCAAAATAATTAATATATTATACAAAAATATTTTTAATAAAGAAAGTAACAGTCAAATGAAAGAAACAAGTAAAAACTAGTATTTACCTAGTATTTTAGAAACAATTACGCTAATTACAGACGGTTGCAAACAATCTACAGATAGCTGGAATATAAAATAATACTTTAAATAATTGAAGACCCGTACGCAAGTAAACAAAAGGTTACATGATATAAAGGGCAGTTCGCACAAAATTCAAGAACAGATCAGTTATTAAATCACTTTAAATTTAGACTCAGATACCTCAGAATGGCCCCAGATCGTAGTGCCGTAAAGCAGTTGCTTCCAATAGTAGATTTTGTTGCGTGTCGGTTAAATTACCATTTTCATATATATGTTGTGAGTATACATGTTGTGAGGCGCATAGTGACAATCTAGCTGAAAAAAAAACACATAGGAAAAAATATATAGGTATATATACCTTGTGTAAGCTCGCATGGCACGTCGTGTTTGCTCGCTCGCGTCGCGCGACGTCGCCCTAACCGCAGAGTCGCTCACGTCGCTGCCAGCCGCGCCGCATCGCGACAAACGACCTCTAAACAAAAGCCTCTGCAACGTAATACGAACCAGTACGTACTGTTCACGTACGTAATAAGGTACGCCTACGGATGGATGTGTGTCGTTGAACGGAAATGAAGTACCTTGCTTTATTTTGGAGGAAGAAGAAAACAAAAGTTAGTAAAGGCCTTTTTATGTTATTTTATTTTAATAGTCGACCTTGTAGATTGGGAAAGAAGTGGTCCAGAGTGGATTGCTATCGTAGCTCGGTGTATTTTACTAATCCGGAATAGCTTGTTTTTCGATGATATTTCATTCTCAACATTTTGATTATCGACTTTTAAATATGTACTGGAAAAATGGGACATCAACTAGCTTCTGCACGCTGCTCCTCGCGTTTCTTTCGAATAAAAAGTAGTTTATAATGTTAATCTAGGTCTAAAACTAGATGAATTTATGCAACATTTTAGCCCAATCATTGGTAGAGTTGTTGTAATATAATGAATACCAAGCTCTTTGCTTCCAATCGAGTAGTGACCACAGAACATGCCCCCATGCCCCGACTGTTATTGACGTTAGGATCCAGTCCACCAGTTTGTAAACACCCCTGAGCCTCCCGCCTTTATGCCAATTACGTGAGCTCTAGGCTGAGCGCCCGTCGGTGTGGGTGTCAACTTGTCCATCACTGGGAAAATACAACAGAAATACAATTGTTTTGGCTATAGTAAATAAATTATTTTGCTTTGTAATGTTAAAATTTCTAACATCTGTTATGATTATGCATCAAAACAATTTCGTCTGATATTCTTTTGGTGAGTATAACTTTGTATCAACTGGTTTATATTAAAATAATAAGGTATACTTAATGTATAAAAAAGTTAGGTAAACTACTTCTTTGTAAGTCTTTAAACATGTTTGATATCTACGATCTCCAAAACTACTAATGAGATCAGGATGAAACATTTAATGTACCGCTTTTTATCCGAGTGGTGCGAGTAAATCATATAAAATCATTGAAACTGGTAAACATTTATAGAATTGTCTATTAAAAAGTAATTTTGGCGACTTTATTCTTTACAACGAAAATAACGAGTATAAAATGGTATGAAATTTATAAAACATAAAGAGAAAAACCAGTGAAAAATCTGTCATCCAACAGATTTTTATAATTCAAATGAAAATAATTATAAATGTTTGTGCGTTGTGAAATCATGACAAAGGGGCATTCACTTTGATCTTATCTAACGGACCCGCTTCCTTTGCTACATCCCATATATTATAACAATGCTATACCTTCAAAAGGTCCTACTAAACAATGCCTGTAAGCGAACGTTTTCAAAGCACAATTTAGTTAAATAGTCGTATAAGTTTGTAAGTAGGTCTCCCTCTGATATCCGGTAGTAGAACGTGGTGCAAGTGAGGGGCGGGAAGCTACTATGACAACAGTATCTTATGATAGTGTAGCCTACCATACCTAGTACAGGCTAGGAACTATATGCTGTATTACAGAAGCGTGTTTTAATAGGATTACATGAAATAGTATTTTTGTTATTCCAAGAATAAAAGTTATTGCATACTACATTTCAGTCCGATCCGTTGAAGCGTTTGGGCGGCGTAATATGTTTGATACAAATATACTAACGTGGGTCTCGGTGTGTAAGTATTATGTATACACCTCACTTTGGGGCCAGGTACTGTGTAGAAATTACCAGTAATTATTTTCATTGGTCGACTTCAGAATAGGATTAGAAGAAAAGATTGGTCTTCAGAATACAGAATCTTGTCTTTCACATGTAGCCCGCTATCTCTCTCACCCTGCACCAAGTTCGTGAAAGGCAAGACGTTTATGACGTCATCACCCTCCAATTCCTTGATACTTCCGATTACTTCCTCCGCTGGCATTGGCTGCGTCACACGAGCGGGACTCCATCTACACTTATGTTATGAGGGAAGTTTGTAAGTTTGTAAATCATTATGTGTAACTTGGGTCTTGACTGTTTCGACTGACTATGATTTTGATTTTTCGCTTTTATCAAGTGATATAGGGCCTCCTAACATGAGCTAATTTTGGTTAAAGGGTGACTGATCCAGAACCTGTGTGTACATTTTTATAAGTAGCTGCATTAAACATTAATTTTATTCCACGAACTCATACCACAGCAATGTTTCTGGCTGGTAGCTTCGAGAAGCCCTAACTGTAAGAAGAACTGGCTTCTAAAATCAAATTCTAAATTCAGAAACAACATCCTGCAAGCCTCAATGCAATTATGTACTTAGAACAAGAAAAAAAACATGTGCTCTAATTAAAACAATTTTTCCCCATTTGTTATATTGGTAAATGAGTACCTGCAATACAATACAATACAATACAATAACTCTTTATTGCACACCAAATACATAAAAGATACACAAGACAGGAAAAGAAAAACAAATACAAAATATGCTGTACAATGGGCGGCCTTATCGCTAAGAGCGATCTCTGCCAGGCAACCTTTGGATGGACATGAAGTGCTTGAACAAGTATAGACGGTGGCGTGTAATACAGAAAAATATTTAATAGGGACATACATAAAATACCTACTGATATACATAGCTATAAGTATAAATACATACATAAATATATAATATAAATAAAATAAAATACACATATAAATATATAATATAGGTATGATGTACATAAATATATCAATTAACAGTTGAGGTAAGGAAGTGTTCATAGACCATATGTTTGAATATAGGGAGAGATTTAGCTTGTCGTATAGAAATGGGTAGAGCATTCCACAGTTTTATGGCATGTACGGTAAAGGATGAGCTATAGGAATGGAAGGGGTGGGGAGTTTTTAGTTGAAGAGTGTTTGTTGAGCGGAGGGAGCGGCTATGGGCTGCAATGATATAAATAAATGCTGGTGGCGCTTAGCATTACCTATGTCAAGACAGTATCATAGAATTAGACTTCCTTATCTTACCAATTGTAATTCTGAAAGTCTTCTAGCGTGATGCCAACTTCTATAGGGAATCTGCAGATGGGAGATTTAGCTGTTTCGACTAATGTAGCGTAAAATCGCATTTTCAAAAAAAAGAAAATATTTTTATTTAAAACCATACTTAACACGAAAAGTGGAATAAGCCATATCACACGATACGTTACATTAATAAGTAAGTATACAAACAAGAAACATATAAAGAACCACTCTTCTACAAGATTCCCGTAATATCCTTGTTTCTCCTGTAATTCCCGCAATGAACATAAACTCCGTTACATCGCCCTAAATTAGTATTTAATTAGGTAAGTGCTGTCATTCCGCCTCCATTATCTTTTGTACATACGACTTCGTTCGGAAACCGACACCGTTTTTGGGAAGACTTCCTGCTAGTTAATAGAGTCGCTTTTCGCTTGTTTTGTTTGAGTGTGGGTACAACTTTGTTCATTAAATATGTATTAAGTAAGACGTATGTCACATGCGTCTGTAATGATGAGTGCTCAGAATGTTGGTGTGAGATTACTTGTGAATTGAAACTTTTCCGATCTTACTTTCTTGTAGCAAAAAACCGAACAATACCGAGTCTTAACAATCGTGGATTTTTTTGCTTTGTAGACGATTTAGTTTCTCGTTAAAGCCCCACAATGTGCACTACCCTTTACACAGACCTTTTATGCGTTTCCCTCGTTTTTTTCCGAAGCCTTGATTGGTTTACATTGCCCGTCGTAATTAATGGCTATAAACTAAATGCAGGGCTTTTTATCCTGATGTCTATTTAGTTTTATAAATTCCTTCGGTCGCTATTCTTGCGGTTAACGTACGTTAGGTACGAAACTAATGGCTGTATGAATCGATCATTTAACCGTTGCTTAGGGAGTTTTTTGGTATCGAAAAAGAAAACAAGATTGGCTTAACACTTTGAGTGCTGAAATCACACGGTATGTGTTTTCTACAAGTGACTAATATGCGTAAATCCACACTAGCGCAGCGGCTGAGAAAATACAGATCTTTGTGACTCAACACAGTCGTAATATTTTTCGAACGAAACGCATGTGCGGCGCAACACAACCGCTGTGTAGAGCGGCAGCACGAATTTTTTAGAGTAAAAAAAGATTTTATTCACCCACACACATTAAATTATCATTAAACCGAAGAAATTCTACATACATACTACTTATTTGACTATTTTATTTTAATACCTATATCATGTAATTACTTCAAAATTAATTATATATATACAGGCTGAGACTAGTGAAGAAATCAATAACAAATACAATACTGAGTAATA
Organism: Eupithecia abbreviata; assembly: GCA_943735965.1. Taxonomy (NCBI): domain Eukaryota; kingdom Metazoa; phylum Arthropoda; class Insecta; order Lepidoptera; family Geometridae; genus Eupithecia; species Eupithecia abbreviata. Next base: position 602,895 of record OX030986.1, read on the forward strand.
ATAGCTGCCTGCATGCAAGAGACAATACAATACAATAATTCTTTATTGCACACCATAAAAACAGATACACTGGACAGGAAAAAGACAAATAAAGAATGTGTTGTACAATGGGCGGCCTTATCGCTTAAAGCGATCTCTGCCAGGCAACCTTTGGATGGACATCATTAGTTTGCTCTTCGCTTCATTTTTTGTGAACAAATTGTGACCGTTCTACATACATTATGTGTTTTTTACACATTTTGTTTAGAATAAGCACCTAGTGCAAATCTAAACCTGTCTAAACATTTTTTAACTTTAATTTTACTTTTTACTTTAGATACAATACAAAAATTCTTTAGTGTACACCATAATCAAATTAATCTTTACAAAAATACATTATATGCGACAGGTACAATGGGCGGCCTTATCGCTTAGAAGCGATCTCTTCCAGGCAACCTTTAGATGGAAAGAATGATGTGAATTTAAGAAAAGGCAGGGGGTGTACCACATGTTATCTAAATAAGAATACTAAAAAACAAATAATAAATATTACAAATTCCAAAATAAATAATACACTACTTAAATACATAAATAAATAAATAATAAGTAGGTACCAATATTCATTATTTAGATGTTTAGTTTTCAAATATTATTAATTGGATAAGTCTACGCCTCCCCAAGGTTGCAAGATATATCTCCAAGAAGATTTTGTCTAGAAAAGTCGAAAGGTCGTCGCCAGGTATTTACTTCACTGTGATATCCTGAGCCGTCGTCCCACCGACTTATCTGGATGATTAATATTTTAGTCAAGGTCTCTAGTGTCTAGCGTTTCATGGATATTAATTATCTCGTTGCTTTACTAGCAAATAGATCTATTATAACATTATTCGGCTTAAACGAACCCCACGTTTATTAACTTACTTCAGACATTACAGACGGTACAGACGTCCAAGGAATGAATCAAATCAAAACATATTTGATTTGATTCATTCCTTGTACGTATGTTAGTTTAGTCATCTCCATCATCATCAGCCTATATTAGTCCACCGCTGGACATAGGCCTCCCCCAATGAGCGCCATAGCGCCCTGTCTTCAGCTTGACGCATCCAGCATCTACCTGCAGTCTTTCGCAGGTCGTCATCCCACCTGGTCGGAGGGCGTCCTACACTACGTTTACCGAGTCGTGGTCTCCACTCAAGAACACGTTTGCCCCAGCGGCCGTCGGTAGTTAGTTTAGTACATACGAGTAAAAGCTTGTATGGCGTTGTGACCGCGGCAAATTGTAAAAATAAATAAAATAAAAAGTTTCTTTACTCAGACATATTGTCCATACACATAAATAATTACAAAAATAAAATAAACAACCAAGAATAAAACATTAAGTAAATTAAAATTAACTTGTCACAAATTATTTGAAGCAGTAATTCAACAGAATCACACAACCCACGGAGTCTAAAGAGTGAGGACTCTGTTGAAAGACTGCATGATGGGCGAGGCAAACTAAATGAAAGAGGATTTGAAGCGAAGCATTAAGCTCTGACCCCATTTATAGAAAAAATATTTATTTTGTAAACAACGCATTTTATTGCATTGATGTCCATTAATGATAATGATGATATCGCAGCAGATCTCGACTACGATGGCTGCGTTACTGGACAAGCATTGTAACTCCGAGTACTAATAGGCTGTTGATTGTTTACCCTTCCGATGCACCGAAGGGTAAACAATCAACAGCCATTTGATGGTTTACATTCCTAAATTTGAGTTACCTTAAAGCGCACTTTAAGCATGGTAAAATGCCACCGTCGTGGTTGTAATGCATGATTACCGACGGGCGGTCCTAGAGCTCGTAGCGTTTCTTTTCAAGTTCCACCCGACGTCCAGCAGAGCTCAGTAAAGCTAAGTGAACACAGGGCATGAAATGCAATATTTCCAGTTCGAAGATGGCGCTGCGGCCTGCTCCGTACAAAGCACGAGCTCGTCAAAGCCTGCCGTGGCTGTGATGCCAACTAGGCTAGCTATTACGTAATTAGTCCGCAGTCGTCACGTGAAGGGGTCTCGTGAACGGGAGATTTTATTAGTTGCTCGGATTTAGGAACTTCCATATCCGCGCGGTAGAGGTGGCTGTCATCATCATCATCATCATCAGCCTATAGCTGTCCACAGCTGGACATAGGCCTCCCCCAATGAGCGCCATAGCGCCCTGTCTTCAGCTTGCCGCATCCAGCATCTACCTGCAGTCTTTCGCAGGTCGTCATCCCACCTGGTCGGAGGGCATCCTACACTACGTTTGCCGAGTCGTGGTCTCCACTCAAGAACACGTTTGCCCCATCGGCCGTCAGTTCTTCGCGAGATATGGCCGGCCCACTGCCACTTCAGCTTGCTAATTCTTTGAGCTATGTCGATAACCTTGGTTCTCTGTCGGATGTATTCGTTACGAATCCTAACCTTCAGAGAAACTCCGAGCATGAGGCGGCTGTACCAAAGCCAATATACAAGTGTATCAACATATAATATACCTCATCATCATCAACATCAAGCTATAATAGTCTCCTTCTGAACATAGGCCTCCCCTATAATACTAAAGACAGGGCTGAATCCAGAATCTGCCTGTAGTCTTTCGCAGGTCGTCATAATACCTATACCTACGGTGGAATACATACGCGGTATTTCTGGACCTCTCGATTTTTTTATATCATATATTTTATTTGGTTTTGTATTTTACGTCTTCTAGATAAAAATAATTTATCTATTTCTTTAACACTTTGACTGCGGTTTTTTTCGACGACTGCAATCTTTTTTTTAACCTAAAAAATTCGTGTTGCCGCTCTACACAGCGGTTGTGTTGCGCCGCACATGCATTTCGTTCGAAAAATATTACGGCTGTGCTGATTCACACAGATCTGTATTTTCTCAGCCGCTGCGCTAGTGTGGATATACGCATATTAGTCACTTGTAGAAAACACATACCGTGTGATTTCAGCAGTCAAAGTGTTAATAGAATTATATAGCAACTATAATCTCAGTAACCGCGTCCCAGCCACTTAACTCGCTCGTATGCCCTCTGCAGTCTCGCTTCCCAAGCGGAGCGCGCGCTGCGTTGGAAACCAATTCACCTAATGTGATTTCAGTCAGGCTTAGTGCCGGCATTTTGCTGATTCTATGGCGTGGATAATCTGATTTCAAGATACAATTCCTTTTGAAACAAAGGTTTTAGATTGCATAAACGAAAAATGTTACTAAACTTGAAAGCACAGATTGAGTTTGGGTTGAACCTTAATTGTATTTGACATTAATTTAGGTTAAGGGAATTAAATCTTGAATTCTACTCATATCAGATAACGTAGGGTCAAACGAAGGTCTATTAAATATAAAAAAAAAACACGTTAGTTGCGTCACAAATATATTGAAGGAGGTTCCTACAATTTTGTTTTAAATTATATTCACCGCACCGTACAAAATCCAACAATACCACTCAAATCACTGTCTTAAAGGTCACCACGGCCAGATCCCCGGATATCCGGCGGATAAGTCACTAGACAAACAGAATTACCGATCCCCAGTCCCCGGCGATCAACCCACGGGATCTCGAAGTTAAATCGAGTTAAATCTTACCCGGCGGATTACGAATCGATTCTATTTTATTGCAACAATATTGTGAGACAGATTCTGATACGAGTTGGGATTTCGCTTTTAAATTGGAAAGGTTAAAGTTTGAAGTTACAACTTTGAAAATATAAACAAGTGAATTAATAAAGACAGCTGTTCTCATTATCAGTAATATTTAAAATGAAAGGCTCCTGCTTTTCAAAGTAAAATTAGAAATCCAATAATTAAAAAAATATGTCGGGCTTAGAAAAAAAGTAAAGAAAAAAGAATTCTGCAAAAAAAAAACAGAATACACTTTCTCTTTTATAATGGCCAAATAAAACAATTCTTATTCTTATTCTTATAATATTATTATGGATTTGTAAACAAACCACCTCTGTACCAAAGACAGTCTTTGTTTATGGTTATGGGAAACAATTTGCCTACATCTATTATACCAGAACTGGTCTGATTATTCGGCAGGCAGCTACAGATAAGGAATAATCCCTACTGCTCGCTGTTGGCTACGGCTTATCTACATTGTAATAAGGTATCATTTAAAAGTTTCGTCGTCAAACAAGTAAATACCGAGCTCCACTTTTGTGGGATGGCAGACGATTTGAGGTTTGTGTTTCTAGTGTTTGTGGCAGTCAAACGTACTTACCTACTTGTGTCTGTCCGCCTGTCTACATACACATATGTATAGTGTGCGCAGAAATGAGAATCAACTAATGAGTCTAATGAGTGAGTTTTTAGAAAGTTCGAAGATAATAACTATTTTGAATTTTAAATTACCTATTTCTTATTTTACCAGGAAATCTTGAAGAATTCATTCCCTTTTCAGTTAAAATATTAATATGGTCGGACAATATAGATTGTATATTGGAAGGTCCGTGAGTCTAGGTGGTCCTGTGGAACTGGCTCTTAACAGGTCCAGCTGCCATTAAGCCGGGGATCTTCCAGTAAGCTGAAGGAAGGTGTCCTCTAATCCCGAGGAAGTAATTAAGCTGATCTCCTGAGCTGTAGGGGACCCTCCTTCCGCTCACGACTTATGGCCGCGAAGTAACTAACTGCACACTGGCATTGATTCACTTTAGGTTACATAAGAGCATTAGTGGGTAAACCGCGAGGTTTGCCGCAGCGTCAAACGGACGTTGTAAATGCGGCGTTGCAAATTTATCATTGATTTTCGTCGAAGAACCAAGTTGAAACACTTAAAGTTGATAAATAAACAACGGGGGTGGGTTTACAATAATAATAATCTTTATTTCCGTTTGACGACCGATGTGGCGCGGTGGGCGAAGGTCCGCCTGCGACGCATGAGGTTGCGGGTTCGATTCCCGCCTCGGAACAAATGTGTGATATTTGTTTCGGGTGTTCTGGTCGTTTTCTATGTATAATAAAAAATATCTATCTATGTAATGTATTGTATTATGTAGGTATATCAGTTATCTAGTACCCATAACACAAGCTCTGCTTACCATGGGGCTAGATAATGCTGTGTGAATTGTCCAGCATTATTTATTTATTTCCAGATACGAGATCCAGATAGGTACAATATTATTCTAATTAAAAGCAATAATTCGTTTTAAAATAACTTTTGAGCCTCCGAAGTATCAACAATACACACTTATGGTCATGGGGTGATGTGATGAGTCATTGGACTATTTGAGTGGTAAACTCATATAGTTCAATGACTCATTAGTTGTTCATAAGTTTACAGAAGCTAGTACTTTGATCCAGTCACAGTCTCCCTCGGTTTGGTTTATTTTACTTGCCAAAGTGCATCTTACCTCTACGAAGTGTTATTGTAGAATACAGAAATAAAACGAAGCGAAGTGAAATACATCTCGCGTAAATTGTAAGTCACAGACACGAGATATCCTATGATGGTGGTGGTGGTGGTGATGGTGGCTTGTGTCACATTTATATCCAGGGTGTCGCAATATTGAATAGAAAATAAATGTAAAAAACTGCATCTTTGAAGACGTCTAGAAAATTACAGGGCAAAACAATTGAAAGCGTTTTTATAAACACATTTTTTTCAATTTCATATAAAGACCACTGACTCATAAAAAAAAATTGCAAGCAATAGTCAAAAACTCAACCCAGGTTTTGTAGAAGTTTGGTTAGTGACGATAAAAGCCTTCTTTTTACAAATACTCAATAATAATAATCTTTTCGCCAAGTGAAACTAATAGCTGAACTGAAGCGATTGCAAAGCTCTGGCTTCAATATCCAGAGAACCGGAGGAAGTTATTCCATATACCTCGTCTGCAGTATTACTTCGTTAGTTTAATGTTCAGAGATGGCAGATGCGGGCTTTATTTGTTCGATTGAGTTTTTTGAAGCTTCACTTCTATGAGTAGAGTGACAGGTAGTAACAGCATCCTGAAACTCATCCTACTAATATTATAAACGTCAAAGTTTGTAAGTATGGATGGATGTTTGTTACTCTTTCACGAAAAACCTACTAAATGGATTTTAATGAAACTTCACAATAATATAGCTAACACATAGGCTACAATTCATAAAGATATATAGTATATTATCCAAAATATCTATCACCACGCGGGTGAATCCGCGGGGTGCAGCTAGTATCCAATAAAAATGACTGTCCAATACGACACCAATGGATGCTCTAGATTTTGTAATTTTGGGTTTTATTTTTGTCTCTGTAATTTCATTTTCTTTTTTTATAATTGTATAATCTATGGACCTTTGTGGTCGAAAAATAAAGAATTTGAATAAAGGTGCACTTGTTAACTTACTAACTTAAGACAAAATATACTTACCGTAGGCAATACATATGAACCGAAACCTAAAATGGTGTCAAAATGGATATCAACTCAAAAAGTTTTTCCTTACACTCGATTAGTGCACGCGAACTTTGAACTCATTACAGCTGAACTTAGTGTTCAACGGTAAAGTCGGCTTGTACCTACTCGTAGGTAGGACTTGTAATTTCTAACTGGTTAAATAATTTTAAGTTATGATATATATCGCTACCTCGAGATATTTAAATGTTATCTTTTTACCATCGCTTAATGTAATTTATGAATGAAGTAACAACTAATTATAAGTATTAATACAACGGGTATTTATCGCGTTTATTTACCTTATTAACACAACTATTTATGTAAACCAGAAGATTAGTTCCAATAAATGTTCTTTGACAAGGAATTGAGATAATTTTCCATTTGATTTGAGGGACCTTGAACCTTCTACAGATATGATCTTGAAATTAGATAAAATAAGGATATTTATTAAATATATATCAAACGTATACTGATATAAACCAACTGATTCTAGTAGATAATGAGTCTGCTTTTAATTAAACCGAAGAACCAAATCCATTGTACCCAATTTAATTTTAATTTTCAAAAGAAAAGCCAAATAATTACTGTCGCTTGTTACAAAATTATATAAGGCTTTATAATATTAGAAGGATTTAAACAATGGTACACTTTGTTTAATTTTAGGAGGTAAAAGAATACCCAATTGTCTATTTATAGCCGGAACCAGCCGAGTGGCCAGGCTCACAGTCCCCTCCGCCTCTCGAACTCAGAGAGACTTGTCCCGAAAGCTCACCATTCACGAAAAACTCAGTAAAGCGTATTCAGCGGAATATCTCGCAAACGAGATGATTATGGCCGTGCGTTGAATGGAACAATAGTAAGGGAGAACGGAATAGTCATCGCCGAAGTTAGCTATGGATGATATTCTGTCATTCTAAAAAACCCAGTCAAATTACGCTTACTCGTCCTTACCAAAGTTGAATCACCATTTTGCAAAGTATTGTCTAGTTTTATTCGATTTCTTCAAATATTTTTTTTGTCAGAGCAAGAAACTTTTTGTAAATACTTTGGGTGCCCACTCTCTCGACTCACATGCCGAAGAATATTAATAGGTGGCGTCAAAAGAGGCCTCTCTAGGCGTCGCCTGTCCTGGTGACAACGCCGAGCATTGGCAATAAAAGCAAGGGCTTTGATTGCCAATGCTCGGCAATGCTATAGCATAGGTGCTATAGTTGTTTAGAACTTCGTTTATAACTAACAAGCATTCTTTCTACCCCGGTCATCATCTCCGGCCACTCGCTCCGAGGTCCTTCAGTCGTTGAAAGCTCTCCGCCTCACGTAATTGTCACGTTGGTTACCGCGGGGCCCTCCAGGGCGGCGCCCTACGCCCTACTGCCCGGGGCTCCGCATTCTCAGGAAACGTAACAAGGCATTCTTTGAATTATATCTACAAGTCTTGAGAACATTATGACGTTAGAATCAAGAGGTTTCCTTTGATTTGAGGTTTACAATGTTATTGTCTTTTGTACAAAGAAATAGGGTAAAAGAAAAACGAAAAGCTCATTAAAATCACACTTTGTAGGGAAATTTTTACTAACATGATAACAGTTTGTACGTTTGATTGTTGGAAGTAAGTCAAGTCTCCGGAACTACTCTGAAAAACACAAATGACAATTCTGCTGCAAAGATCGCTTTGGTGATTATATAAAGGTGCCTTAGCTTACGTATTCGTTTTTTGAAAGCTGTTCCTACAACTAGTAAACTCGACGCATATAAATTGCATTATTTTAGTAAATCAAACACTCTGCAAACATTAATATCATTCCCCGTCTGCGAGTGACGCAGACCAAGTTTAATTATTATGTAGGAAGAGCTCGCGGACAGCTTGAATAGCCTCGCGAGTTCTGAATATGCTGTTGTTTGATGAGAGAACTAAGGGTGTGCTTCTGTTATTTATTAAAGCGGGAGCGCAAGCAATTTTTTACGCTTACTCCTGAGAACTAGTAGGTTCTGTTCTGTATTATCAAATATGTAACTAGTAAAAGGTAAACACACCTAGCTAGTTCTTCACTCACACAGACTAGCAGTTCCAGATAACTTTCTTGTTTTGATTTTTGATGCGTGTAGAAAAGGAGCCGGTCGTATGGTTCTCTCTCTATGCATTCCCAATCTAAACCTTATCTAAAACTAATAATGCAGCGAACTTAGTTTACGTGTCACTGAATATATAATAATTAAAAAATAAATTTAGTGTGGTATGTAGGTAGGTAACCATTAGCGCATGAATTACACTCACACTTGGCGATGATATGATATTCCGTGAAGGCAGTTTACTACCAACATATTTAATGTTCCTTTGTTTCATTTTATGCCTGTTATGGCACATACTATATCTAGCAGGGTGAAGCGGGGTATTTTGTTTATCTGCAATTCAGACAGCTGAAAATAGAATAAATACAAAAGCGTCAGAGCATCGAGGTCATTGTCCCCGCTCGAAATCACAACTTCATACAGAATTCTAAGCAAAGATTTCAATTCTTATCCCTTTTATGCTAAAATACCTACTTAGAATAACATGTACCTACTTTTTAAACACGTTTGATTCAATTGTAGTCCTAATCAGTATAGGTAAACACGTTTACTGTTGAACACGCCTCCCACATATAAGAGAGGTAATTACCATAATCACAACGCTTGGCAGAGGGGTTGGTGATCGCAGTTAGAGGTGTCAATAAACACAGAAGGTGCCGTTCATATTTTGCAATTACGAGCTTTACTTACATATGAGCGAGTGAATACTGTATTCTACTTAGAATATCCTATAATTCTTAGTAGTTCCCACATTACCTTGGCACACGCCGTCCGCATTGTTCACTCTCAAAATAATAGTCTGTCATACTGAAACTTTATTTGTAACTCTGAATTCTTTATTTGTAAACACAAAGGTGGAAGAATAGAGATAGGTAAGCACCGTACTGGTTTTACTAAATGTTCATTAAGTCGGTAAACGTAGTGTAGGACGCCCTCTGACCAGGTGGGATGACGACCTGCGAAAGACTGCAGGTAGATGCTGGATGCGGCAAGCTGAAGACAGGGCGCTATGGCGCTCATTGGGTGAGGCCTATGTCCAGCAGTGGACTGCTATAGGCTGATGATGATGATGACATTAAGTCGGTAAGAGAATCAAGTTAAAGACTTTCAGTTTATTTTGCCTGATAATAATATTATTCAGAAATATCTAGTGAGACAGGATTCGTATATTTCCAACGAGAAATGTTTCTTTTATCAGAGCAGTCGGTTCGGATCGCTGAGCAGAAAAAATACAAGTTTTCATATTGAAAACGAGTTTCTCGCTTTGCTAGGCATCTCTCTGCGTCTATTGCTCTAGAAATCCTTTGGGTATGCGAATTAATTAATGTATTTACATAGTCTACCTACGGTGTCCATTTTATTAAATTCAGATGTATCAAAGATTATAGTGGCCTACGTTTTGATACAAATATAAACAATATGCAACTTTTAATAAAAAGATCCCTTTGAACTTGATTGATTTATCTACGCAATTGAAATATAAAACGAAAAAAAAACTTATTTTCCATTTGAATCTCAAATCAAGACGATCGTTCTAACAACGCGAAAAGAGCTCACGCTTTACTGGACAGAAAATAAGAAAGCTTTCTATATCGAGAACCTTTTTCTTTGTTTATTGAAATTTCGTTTCACAAAACTTTTTAACTTTTGTGCAATTACCCAGGCTTCTAAAAAAACTTTGCGTATAAGAATGTATTCAAATAAACGAGATACCAATTATACGTAAGACACAATAGCTATGACAATTGTATGGAGCCATAGTCGTCTTTGTTTTAAAAATAGTGGAATTAGGCCCCGGGCTGGTTGTATAGATAGAGACGCAGCCGTTGGAGAAGGCTTTATTGTATGCCAAAAGACATACTTAGATATATTATGTGAAACGTAATTGTGTTAGCTATACAATACAGTGTGTGTAATAATCTCAAGTACTTTGCATTACTTTGCAAGCGTTCCCGTCATAATTATTCATTTACTCTTTTAATTGATCCACCAAGCTTCTGAACTTGGACATTCAGTCTTCGATCTTTACTTTTAGAAGTAAAGATTAGCTTGTTTAGCCAAGCCGTGGAGGAAGTAATTAGATTGCCTCCAGAGTATCGTCGACAGCGACACGCGACAACCTTGGAACAGATCCAAGCACCGAGCGGGCGGTGACGCCACACTGAGGTGCCTGAAGTGTGCCCAGCATTGGGATAGGCAGCCTTACTAGATGCTTAAAGGGACGCCAGCAGCGCAGCAATGAACAAAATTGATTAGGGATGCTGAATCAAAAAAATATTACTTTGTTATTTATTTCATAACTTATATTACATTTTTTTTAGAAAAATATTTTAAACGGTGCGGACAAGTGCAGATTGTTTACACATTACATTATATTTGCTACATTACATCTATTTTATATTAATACAATACAATACAATTATTCTTTTTTGCACACCAAATAAAAACAGATACACAAGACAGGAAAAAAACAAATACAAAATATGTAATATCAAATTTTACTGATTGTTTAAAGTGGCCAAATGCAATGATCAATTAATTGTTGAATTTCGAAACAATAATCTGTTTTATTATTATCCGCCAACATGTTTGTTCGCTGATACCTAGCCCTCAAGTATGTTCCTACCCCTGTTGGTTATGTGGTTTGGCAGTAGCCACCAGTCGTAAGTAACACTCGACTTCATCAAGCTAAACCGAACTTTTCTCGCCTTGTTTTTTGGATTTGGCAAAGTTTTTGGGGAAACCGTCAGAATACGTTTTTAATTTGCTGAAAAACTGTATCGCATGGCGAAAAGACAGGTTTTGAAATAGGTAATAAGGATCCATATATAATGTATATTTATTCCTATTTCTTAGGATAGTGTAACTGGTAATCAAGGTCAAAGTCATGGTTGACTGTACCTCAGCACAGCGAGAATGCTCAGATAAGTCATTTCAAATTCTGCATAAATCTAGGACAGCAATGTAATTGCTATCAACGATGCAGAATAATGAACAGACAAGTAGAAAACAACCGCATCTCGATTGGAAGCACTCGTTATTTGTAAAAGCAGTTGCTATTTTCATTAAATTGCTAACTCACTCATTCGCAGCGCGGTTGGCGGCAGAGCGGGTTATAGTCTAGATTGGGGCTAAATGAAACCACGTGAAAAAGTAAACATGAACATGAAAACAAATATAACAGGTTTTGAACCCAAAAGGTCATTTTGATTTGGCTTCATAAAGCTCTCACGATAACATAAATAAAGTCCTTCAATTCTGTCTATCTCGGTCCGTCCGGGGATAGAAATTATTAAAGAAATGTTCCTACATACGAGTAGCACTCGGACGTACCTACAGGGCGGCGCAAGTCATGAGCGAAATGAAAGTACTCTCATTCCTCATTTATCCGAAGTAAGTTTAGATTTCGTTGAAAGAGAAAAAAGAGAATAAAGAGACAGCCGGCTTACGGCGAATGTGCATGGCCACATCACGATAAATACATCATCTATGATAAATGCGTTCATTGCTAACCAGTGTCTCGCGCCCGCCTTTGCCTCAACCCACGGTAACCCTGCAGTAAGTCCAGTCACGGGCCGTCATCTCCGCGGGGAGTTACCGTGTGCAGCCTCCTGATTTCTGTTACACACAGAATCACTATCTACATATACAATGTATTTCAATTTCAAAACCTTCTGTATTCTAGTTATCCGTCCACATGTTGGCTGACACATCATAATGTTTTATGGTTCATTTGATTTTTCAACCTTAACAAGATAACAGCCGGTTTCATAATTTATGTGTCGGTAACCAACCATAATTTATGTGTCGAATACCAACCATAATGTAAAAAAATACTAGACACCCGCCTAGTAATTTGGTTACCAACAAATAAATTATCACACACACGTGAAAGGACACTGATTTATATGGGTTAACACACTTGTCAAGAGATTCGACCACGGATTAGTTAGTTTGTAAGATGAAGTCCGTTTAAAGAGCTGGCTGTGAGTCAGTTCTCCATGGTTTGACCAGCGAATACGGTATTAAAAAGAAAGAAACCTATCAAATAACATGTACCTATCCAACTCAACAAACGTATCGCAACTCGTCTCAGGCAGACCTACGTCACAGAGGTCGTATCACTGCTCTCTGTAATCAGCTTCTTGAACAAAATGCAATAACACGAACAATCCGGATATCCCGGGTATATTATCCTGGGTGAATTACCCGGACAATAAACGAGCGCCTCCAGCGGACAGCGGACTAACTAAGAGATAATACAATATCTTTGAGTTTTTACAGCTTCGCCTTCAGGTGAACTTGTAGAGGTTTGCTCTTTGATTTTATTTTCTTGTTTACTTTGAAATATAAAAACATGTATCTGCGCCTCGTCAACTTTTAATCCGCTAGACTAAAAGTAATATTGTTAAAGAATATTCCGTGCCATCTTTTGCTAATGGTTTTCGCTCAGCACTTAGGTAATGTAACACTATGTGAAAAACAAAGAACGCCTTTTATTTTCAGTTGGAATTTTATAGTGTCCATCTCGTCTGGGCAAACTTACTCGTAATTACAAATGATATATATTAACAAGGTAGAGGTAAGATGATCTTATTGCGGGAATTCTTAGCAATGTTTGCTGAAAATCGCCATTATATGCAGCGTGTGTACCTATCACTATCTATATGATGATGATGATATCTGTTAATAATTTACCACAATTTTAAACTTCTATCTACTTACTGCTATCAAGCAGTTGTCGATTAAATCCAGCTGCGAATGATGATGATATCTGTCTATGAGTGGAGACCGCGACTCGGCGACGCCCTTTGGCCATGTGGGATGACGACGTGCGAAGGACTGCGGGTAGATGCTGGATGCGTCAAGCTGAAGACAGGACGCTACGGCGCTCATTGGGGGAGGCCTTTGTCCAGCTGTGGGCTAACATAGGCTGATGATGATGATGATCTGTCTAATAAATATACCACAATAATAAAGTATTATCTAATTACTGCATAACACCATCATACAAATCACCTATAACTTCATTACAACATAATCACGTCAATTAGGTAATATGTCCTCTAAGCCCCTCATAATAAGGACTCATTGGCTCCGCATCGACGTTAGTCCCAGGCGGGGCATTTGGCATTGTCACCGTGTTTTTAAAACGCGTGAATTAAACCCACCACAGCGCTGGGGTGACCACACTTTGATTTATTTGCGAGAATATGCCAAAAACGGGAAAAAAATATACAGGATGTTCCGCAGACCGTGTGCTTTATGGTTTGTGCTTGGCTTTCTTTTCTATTCTTAAAAGGCTGACAGCTATTTTTTTTAAAGAGAATTCGATTGTTTTTTGAAATGTGAACGATTTAGTGCTGTATCTTTTTTGTGCAAAATAACATGGCGTACGTACGTGGTTGCTTTTATTACATTGGTAATGTTAGTACAAACTATTGAAATCAATGTTTACCTGTATCTTGATAAATAAAGTCGTAAGGTTTTTGAAGGTGTTAAAAACCGCCAGAGGCCGCGGAGGCCTATGTCCAGCAGTGGACTACTATAGGATGATAATGATGACACGGTATGCTAAACATCCTGTATAATAAGTACTAATATTACAATGAGTTTCTATATAAAGTGTGTATGTTTGTTTTTAAATATCATCTGGAACAAAAAGGCCGATAATTTTTTTTTAAATGCTTGAAGACGAAAGTTTTTAATCAGTGCGTCCTACCCGTTATGACCTACGGAGCTGAGACGTGGACACTCACGATAGGGCTGGTCCACCAGTTCAAAGTCGCTCAGCGAGTTATGGAAAGAGCTATGCTCGGAGTTTCTCTGAAGGATAGGATTCGTAACGAATACATCCGACAGAGAACCAAGGTTATCGACATAGCTCTAAGAATTAAGCTGAAGTGGCAGTGGGCCGGCCATATCTCGCGAAGAACCGACGGCCGATGGGGCAAACGTGTTCTTGAGTGGAGACCACGACTCGGTAAACGTAGTGTAGGACGCCCTCCGACCAGGTGGGATTACGACCTGCGAAAGACTGCAGGTAGATGCTGGATGCGGCAAGCTGAAGACAGGGCGCTATGACGCTCATTGGGGGAGGCCTATGTCCAGCTGTGGACTGCTATAGGCTGATGATGATGATGATATTATCCGAAATCTCAATCTTTTCCTCCCACTAGTTAGCTAGTTTGTTTATGTCCTAAAGATGTTTAATCCTGTTTAATACCCCTTTCACCAGCTTCAGTCTCCAGTAAGGATGGCTACCCTTCAGCAGTGACCGGCCTCGGAGCCATCCAGAGCTCTGATTCACGCTGAAGCCAACAAACACATACAATGATGCTATTCTTGCCTCCATTTTTGGCACAACAATTTGCTAACGAACGAATAAACAAAATGGAGCACGAGTTTTGAGACATATATACTAAGTAAGTAACAAGGCTATGTTTGCAACTTTACATTGTAATTACAAAATATGAAGCATCCTGGGTTATTCCGTGGACTTTATGAATGAATGAATGAATGAACTCTTTATTGCACTTAAAACTATAAAATAACACCTTATATCTAAACATAACACATAAAAAGTACAAAAGGCGGCCTTATCGCTGACAGCGATTTCTCCCAGAAAACCTAGGCATGGAGAAAAAGATATAACTTAACTAAGAGTTGGTAGATCACAAACACAAACAGATACAGAAATATCAAAAACAAAAAAAACTAACTATATACATTGCAAGCTACTTAAATTAGAAACTAACACTAACTTTATATACATTGTTTTTTATTTGTAGTTATCTTCCCCAAACATCTCACCCCTTTACAAACTACCTCCTTCATCACACAGGTAGTATGGATGGCTCTACGACTCAAAGTTTGACTTCCTTGTGCAAATTCAAAAGAAAGTCTACACTGAAAGTAAACCAACATTTAATAAAAAAAAAATATGTTTTATCCTACTGCGGTTAGAAGGGTTTCAAAATACTCGCTTTTTTATTGCACATTTCTGGTTGGATCTTTGAGTTTTTACTTGATGATGTAGTTTTATCCTCCACATTATATAAATACAAAGAATAATTCAAACAGAATATGAAAATACTGATTCATGTGTTATAACTATATCTGGCCATAAATTGGCCGCTAGTCAAAAGCTGTACAGTAAAACTGCCATTTAAACTTCCATTTCGAATATTATTTCTGCAATATTGGCCATAAATCGTTGCAAGTGCAACTTATAGCAGTTAGGGCAAGTCTCGTAAATAACAGTTTAATAATGCCTGAGGTGTGAAGCTGTATTGGATTAGTGGACAGTGTGTATGGCTTTTGGTCTTTTGTTCTGAGTTCAAAAGCATTTAGGTTTTTTTTAAACGTGTACAAAAGCGAATAAACACAGGTTGAATAAAGATAAATAAAGTTCTTCTAAATAATAAATAAATAATAAATAATGCTAGACAATTCACACAGCATCATCTAGCCCCATGGTAAGCAGAGCTTGTGTTATGGGTACTAGATGACTGATATACATAATACAATACATTACACAGATAGATATTTTTTATTATACATAGAAAACGACCAGAACACCCGGAACAAATATCTGCAGATCGTACACACAATTGTTCCGAGGCGGGAATCGAACCCGCAACCTCCTGCGTCGCAGGCGGACCTTCGCCCACCGCGCCACATCGGTCGTCTTCTAAAGGTAAATATTGTTCTCTGAAATAAAAGTGGCTCATGAGTATCCACTTTTTTGATCAAAGTTAGTGCTTTCAGTGACCTATTTTGTCTGGAATATAATCTCGGAAACTTTAATACTTTACTTTAACAAATTATGGATCATTTAAGTTATCTGAAATAAAATTATTTTATTTTTTATTTTATTTATTTTTATTTACTACAAATACTTACTCGCTCTGAGATTAAATAAGGTCAGCGCCCACCGCGGGGCGGCATGGTGGAGGATTTTCGATACAAATATTTTTTTTCACATTTTGGTACACTATTTTTCTAACTTATATTGCTCGAAGACGGACTAACAAATGCAGACTGCTGCTAGAGCCTCAGCACCACATATCCATGCTACGTATACCATGCCGTCCAATATTAAATCTACGTGTTATAACAACCAATTTATTTTCATATTTACTTGTCGTATCAAAGATTCGCCGTGTGCCATAGCGACAGCTACGTCGTAGCAGCATCTACGCCGTAGCAACGTCGTAGCAACATTACATATATTCGTAGTAGTAACATTATACATAGTTTAAAATATCAAAAGTCAAAATTCATATTTTCGGAGTCAAAAAATTCGTTGAAAGCATTAGTGTGCGGTCTCTTTCACACAGCTGCACATTAGAATCTAAATATGACGCTCGCTAACTAGGTGCTCGACTATAAACTTTCTTAATCGAGATAGAGGCAAGTACCAGTTCCATTGCATCGACATGCTATAGACAAATGGTTATCAATAAAATTTGTTATATCTAAGGAATCAATTATTTCAGTTTCAATGTGCATTTTTGGTGGATGTGCAGTGGGTAGTATTTGTTGAATTTACTTCTGTAACTATAATTATTATTAGACTTAAAGGTCGAAACGCTTTAGATTACATCTACAATTTCTATTCCAATCTGCAACTTTTCGTTTAAATCGCTACCTTTGGGGGGAAACCTCACAAAGTTCCATATACTTGCTCCATTACTGTTCGCTTAATTATGAGTTACATACAGACATATTTGAAAGTCATCCCAACAGTACAACCTGTCCGCGGCAACTTTCGCTCGTCGTCCCTTCCGTCCACTTATCTCCACTATCCGTATCCGGCTCGGCTGCAGTACGTCCCGGACTCACTAACACTGCGCTAATGCAGTCCCACACATTACCTTAATAACTGCACTTATGCAAGAGGACGTCTTATAGCTCGCGGACAGGGCGACTAAAGTTGCTGAAGTCTTACCGCGACCCTGTACGATTTTATCAAAGGAACTTTATGTAAATGTGTAGCGAACTAATTCAGTTTTCTGTGATACAATTATTTATTCATCATCAGCCTGTAGCAGCCCACTGCTGGACATAGGCCTCACCCAATGAGCGCCACAGCGCCCTGTCTTCAGCTTGCCGCATTCAGCATCTACCTGCAGTCTTTCGCAGATCGTCATCCCACCTGGCCAGAGGGTATCCTACACCACGTTTACTGAGTCGTGGTCTCCATATTTAATTAAAGACAAACAAAATCTTATCTACGCATTGTTAGACCGTGTTAATGTTTGAATATTATCTATCTTAACTCAAATCAGTTCACATTATCAGCTGAGTTATTTGAATATCACCGGACACATCCCACGTCACAAGCGTCCCTCACGGAAACCTAGTATTCGTCGGGTTTTTATGTCTGTGTCCATCATACGTCCAACGACTATTTGTAGTTAACAAATTAACTAAACTAATTCCTTAACTACCCAACACCATAAAGACTACATAACTACTAACTAAGTGGAAAAAAAACTTAAATTCTACAAAATGGCGTCCGACTCAGCATTGTGTTGTGATAGCCATTGTGCATAGCTATCACAACGCTGATCTTCCGTCAGAACCAAACCCACGCGTCACGTCACGTCACATACCAACACAATACATTAAATAATACTAAAGCACAAAATAAAGAAAACAATAGGATAGATATAAAACACAATTGGATAGTTTTATAAAACTGCTCTCTCTTAACATAATATTTTGCCTTTATTCCGGTCGAAATAATATCACACACTCGAGACTTTTTAACTGGTCTAAGTCAGCTCTAGAAGACAAGTTGATTTTGATTATCTAATGGCAGATATACCTATATACACGTGTTCCCCGTCACCGGACTGCGCAACAAGTGGCAAGGTTTCCGGTAAAACATTACAGCGGGTAGTACCAACCTAACACTAATACGTCACGCCTGAAATATCTGCTAGCTACCGGAGTTAATATTTTTTTATATTTTGAAACTGGTTTTACTTTACACTCATGAGGATCTTAACACTTTGACTGCTGAAATCACTGTATGTGTTTTCTAAGTGACTAATATGCGTAAATCCACACTAGCACAGCGGCTGAGAAAATACAGATCTGTGTGACTCAGCACAGCCGTAATATTTTTCGAACGAAACGCATGTGCGGTGCAACACAACCGCTGTGTAGAGCGGCAGCACGAATTTTTTATGTTAAAAAAAGGATCGCAGTCGTCGAAAAAAAACTGCAGTCAAAGTGTTAACTAGCGTGCCCTGTTTCTTGGAAAAAGATCATTCAGGGACGAAAAATAATAGTAGATTGTTGTACAAGGGACTAGACCATCGCATGCCATCCCTAGGACGACAAGACTGAGTTAGGTGGTTTTGGTTCGAATTTAGAACTCTAGTCTTCACTTTGATTACTAGAAAATAAAACAATCAAAACTTAACTTCATATTGCACACCTTATACCCTAGACGTTAAGTCATTCGTGAAGTAGAGACACTCCACGAAATTGACGTAATGACGTAAGTCTTTAAAGATATTTATTTCACGTGAGTTTGACCGCAAAAGATAGAATCATACTAATTATTTATTCGCTGTTCTGTTCCACTTGCATATTATTTCTTAATATCATAAGCCACCCTCGCTATGCTCGGAACCACCCCGTATATAATGAGGTGGTTTAGTCCCTTGTAAATGTTTAAGCGTTATCTTGTAGAATAGGATTACCTTTGGGAGTCCGCTAATATGGCTTATAATAGATTTCCCGAGGCGGTCATTTGTCCCGCACCGGCGCACCGCGCGCATTACTCTCAGCGAGACGTACTCTTACGTTAACTCCTTGTACTTTACTTACTATTAATAAATAATTTTGAATTTACGCGATCTGAACTCATAATTATAAGTACTACTTAATTTTTCGACTACGACGTTTCTGTGTACTTATAATTATATTTACTACTTATGAATATTGCGTTACTTACAGTCTGTATCACACTACATGACGACTACGAGTATTTTATAATAGCTTTATTCATAATTAGCCTTGTTCCGTACGAGACGATTTTCTGTGAGAGTTACTGACTGTGATCTATTACTTTATCTCAGCTGTTTCTTTGGTTAACTAAGGGAATAAACCCTTTAGAGCATCCTAACTAGGTTGTATTACCGCGAGTAGGATGACGTCATCACCCTCCAAGATATTTATTTATCTATTACAAGGAAAACCAGCAGCACATATAGTAACTTAAAAAACAAGAAAATAGAAACAGAAGGCTATTAAGAGGTTTTCACGACTAAGAAGAATATTAGATACATAAAAAGTGTGAACAAGCAAAGAAAACAGATAACCTACAAGATTACAAACGAACATCTAAGTTGACTGCGGTCGCCATGTGAGGCGCGGGACAATAACTTGTATGTAAACATTTCGTTACATCCGTGATCCTACGAGACAGATACATGAAGCGACTGGGTCAAGGTGTCCGAAACTGGAAGGTGCTGACTACCGACAGGCTTCAGTAGTCACGTGACTCCGGCTCTTGTTTGTTACCGACTGACTCATAAACGACTGAATGAATCTTGAATGATATTAAGCAAAGATATGAATAATGGTTCTCGTAAGACACCAAAACCAGTACTTAAAGTACTATCTAGGGGCAGAGTATTGTTCCACACTAATCGTTGTCAGTATTATAAAGACTGAAGTTTGGTTGGACGTTCGTTCGCATTTGAATTACCCATTTTGGACTTAAATAAATAAAACTCTAGTAGGTAATCTTCGTCCCTAAGTACATACTATAATCTCCTCTTCGCAGAACAGGCACATATTCATAAACTCTAATATAAAAACAAACGGGTTTTCACCTAGCCGTATTTTGAATGGAACGCAGAAACGTGTAGTAATAACATACAAGTGGTTTAATGTGCTGGATATGCAGTTTTTTTTCATAAACCTTAGCAGGCATAGGTGGTTTAATTTATGCTTGGATTTGTTTTAGTCCCATCTTAAGTGGGTTTTGTAGAGATGTGAAGTGCTGAGTTTATGCGAAGACGCTGTTCTCATTAGAGTCTAGGCAACAAAAGCCAAAAGAACCCTCTGGGCACGGAACCCTAATAAGTAAGTTTTAGTAAGTACTACACATTTCCGGGAGCAGTGTTACTCTCTGGAACAAACGGAGGGTCACGACGCAAACAAAACATAAAGAGATAAGAACGCCGCGGGGACGCGAGGTACGAGGTAGGGAGCGAGACATTCGTGCGTCATGCCTGTTCAGCACTGGACTAGAAATACCACAAAGCAACATAGATATATTATTCTCTGTTTGCACAAAATGGGAACAACGGCTTATATATAATCAAATAAAAATAGTATGATATCAAATTAATTTGAACGATTCATCTAGCTGAAGACAGGGCGCTATGGCGCTCATTGGGGGAGGCCTATGTCCAGCAGTGGACTGCTATAGGTTGATGATGATGATGATGATGATCTGACTAGACGTGGTCATCTGTGCTTGATTCTAACAATTCTTTACAACGAAATTGAACATTTGATTCCCAAACACGTTGACTGCTGAACGCGTTAAGTATTTAGGATGTTGCAGTTATAAGAGAAAACAGCAACTTTATTCATTCATTGATATCATTTACTGTAATTTTATGCATCCAGGTAATAGATCTTAGGTGTAGTATCTTAGTAGGTACACAATGCATAAAAACCCTGTCAGATCGCAACAACTTTTTTATCGGTCGTTTTCCAAAGCTAAGTCCAGAGGAGCCCCCTCCTCGCCGCACACACTGCAGGTGATATAGCGGCAACTTGTATCGAGGTTACAGCCGCTAGAAGCCGGCATTCCGGAAATATTTATGGCAGATGAATATTTGACGCAGGATAAAAAAGTTACTGTATATTTTATCGGAAATTTTATCCTATATTTGGGAAAGCTCTTTCGAGGCGATAGATTGACAGTTTTTGGTCGACTGTTTTCCATATTTCAAATAATGTTTGCGCAACGATTACCTTCATTTATATCAAAGTGCGACTTTGTTTTGAGAGCTTTAGGTATTGTTACTATAGACTATTCTATTTTAGTAATAGGTTACAGTATGTAAGACGATGGGAGCTATTTCAGGTTGTCTCGACTTATTTCAAGTCAAACTGGCGCAAGTTAAACCATCTTACACATACATACGTCCAAACTACACTTGTTATTATTGCAGAACGTGACATGATGCCTCCTGATTGCAAGTTAGGTACTTACATATATATTTTTATGGTTCTCGTCTGCCTTTAGCTCCACAATGTTATAAATAACAATTTCTGTTCACGGGGACAAAATAATACATTTGATTCTTATTTTTGTCCTGATGACTGCATTCAACATTATAAAAAGGTTGTCAAACCCTGGCTCTGCGTACTCACGTGAATAAGGGTGTTAGTAAATAGCTTCCTACCAAGTCTTTCTTATTCCGGAAGTTTTTCCTCAATGACAGTAGACAGGAGCGTCGTGAACACGGAATGCATTTTGTAATTGCGCTCAAGTGACGGCTAAAGTGTGCACATGCAAGTACAATGGAACTGGAGCGGGCTCGTTCCTAGCCCACTCATGCATTGATCAAGGTTTATTAATTTTTTTAATATAATTTAAGCAAAAGGCTATAAAGTTAGGTAGTTCGTTTATTTTGACTTAAAATAACTTGAATATAATATAATTAAAGCATAGATTATTTATTATACGCGCGATTTTTAAGGGAGGATTAGGTCTTCTCTGTTAGTAAAAACGTTTTCTTAATAAAATCCAATTTCTTAAAAAAACAAACTTTGCCGCAATACTCGGTTCATGTCGAATCTTGGTTTGTTTCCATTTCAGCTATCATGTATAGGCAGGCTCGCTTAGCTCGTTCAACAGCAATCAGTATGTCAAGTCTGAAGCCAAATAGAACGCGCCTCGACTGCTTATTCGGCTCGAACCCGCCGCCGGAACTAAAAGCTCCGAGCTAGCTCCCCGAGGAGTCGATGGACTGAGCGAACTGAACGTAGGTGAGCGTTCAGTAACTCGGTTATCGGAGCGCTTTGTCTCGGAGTGTTAGCTTCTATTGTTTGGTCATCCGGCACAGAATAACGTTTCGGTTAATTTACAGGGCGTTCGGATCCGGTCCGGTCCGATTCTCGTTTTGTCAATACTCATACAAACTTCAGTTCACTTTATCTTAAGTAACCCTATTCTCTAGTCTAGCGTAATCAAAGGGTATCCATACTTATTTTAAAATTCGCGTTCTACCACTCTCTCGGCGTTTGTGTGCGGATTTCTTTGTTTTTATTTCATTGATTTAGCTCTTGTAAAAATATGTAGTATTGGTACTGTATAAAGACTTCGCTATTTAAGAAAAAACGAAATATATTCCGTCTCGTATAAAATATCGACACCACAGTTTGCACACAGCATTTTCTTTAAATCTGTACTGTATCTGTCTGGCAAACGAATTTATATATATAAATTATATATATTAAATATATAAAAAATTATTATTATATAAATAATTATTTAAATTTATATAATAATATAATAATAATTATTAATTATTATTATATTATTAATTATTAATTATATAAAGAAATTATATATATATATATATATAAATTTCAAGTTAATAGCTTCTGTACTTGCTGAGATATTAAAGACTAAAAATGGACGAACAGAGCGAGACCTCAGGGTTCCGAAACCAATCTCGAAAAGGAGGTCGAGTATACAGGCAAAAATACGTACAGCAATAAAAAAACTGTTTTAGAGAAGGAACATTCACAATCTGTCTGCTCTTTGCAGAGCGTTCCAATCTCCGCTAGATATACCTATTATATAGACCATACCGATGGAGCGGGCAAAACATCCGAATAACAACCAACCGAAATTACTAGTTCAAAACTGCATACGACTTTTTTGCCCGCATTTATTGGAAAATTGACGGTCCAAACCAATGTTAATTGAGCTATTCAGTTGAACAAGGTCGAGGTCGACTTTGTGAGTCAGCGAGATCTTGCTCCGCTGGTTAACTGCTCCGAGTGGTCTTGCTTTTGAATTGTATTTGAAGGAAATGTTTGAACATTTTCTGCTTTCTTCTATAGAGAGGTATTTTATTGAAAGTAACAGTAGAGAAAACTAAAAATGTAAAGTTTCATCTTATATTGCCTTAGTACCGGGAATGGAGTCGTCACAAACGACTTGTGATGACAGATTTGGCAGCCTGTACAGAGGTAGCTACAAACCGAAGGGGGTCGAGGCTCACTAAACTCTGCCATCATGTAAATTAAATGTATGTTGCTTGTAAATGTAAAAGTACCTAGAGTATTTCCATAAAAACTTTAATTAGAAATCGTTTTCAAGTGTACAATTTATTTTTTCTCTGACATACATTTTCTCACAAGTTTTCGCAAACATACCTCGTGTTTGCTATGAAAGATTAGATTGAAGTATGTTTGCATAACAAGCAAACTTTGTCTTCTTTGAACTTTCCAGAGCAAGCTCTGTTTGTAATGCGTCATTGAGTTCAACAGCGGCGTGAAGATTTAATAAAATAAATGATAAACTTTGAGTGTGTGTTTATGAATAACATTTTAAATTAGTCGTTTAATAAGTACCTCAAACTTGACCTATTAGAATAATTGTATGTTTGCTTACGAAAACTAATTAGTATAAGTCTAGCAAACTGTCTAAGCTAAGCAGGTAAGTCACTTGTCAATCATTATAATAAATAGAATTCATGTTCAAAACCTATCTAAAACTAAACTGATTATAATCAATAACAATTTATGTTTGACTCTCGTACCAACTCTCATTAGTGAGTGACTAGTGAGGAGGTACCGCTCACTAGTCACTCACTCCACACTCATCAGGTATTAATGTGCTTCTAATAAATATACAGACGAGAAACAAATGAATATCTCGATCTAGGTATGTTGGACTCTATTTATTTTGTAAGGCAAATAAACGTGCGCAGAATAGAATAGAATAACATACATACATAGTATATGTATAACGACTCAAGTTCGAACATAATGTACATAATAGAAAAGCTTTATTACATCCACGCGAGACGACGACGATACGACAACGTAGGTTCTTTCTTGACAAGTCACTTGTGAGTTGGTCTTACCATCGCTTGTAAGGAAAAGAAAGAAAGCTTTGCGTGATATCGCACTATTTTTGTATTCTTATCTTTAAATTTTGTAAAGGTATGTTGTCGCTTGATTCAAATTAAATAATTGTGTCAATCCATTAAGGTCGTCCACATGTAGGCCGACTAGTTATAATTTGACATAAGTTTAACTTTGACTTGGATATCTCAACTCAATCTCTGTAATAGATTCCGCAGTCGGCAGTTAAAGCGATCACACCCGGAGCCCATCGTGACGCAATCATAATAAACAGGGCTAGTGACATCTTTACAGGGCTGTTACAGGAGATGGGATGAAAGCTGAATCCTTATCTACTGTGAAACACAGTATAAGTAAAGTTATGATCGCTTAAGATAAAGCTACCTTTTTTTGTTTATTTTTTATGTTAGAGCTGTATTTACGGAAACGAGAAATTTGTTGATAATTTTCAGACAACAAATGTTTGAAATAAGAGAATTTTTCATTCATGCATTTGTAATTAATGAATATTGTAATTAATTTAAGCTGAAGGCATTATCGTTCCGAGTCGAACGCACTTACATATGTAGCTATACCAGTTAATTTTTTGTTTAATTTTAAAATGAGTTGAATGACTTTGATGGAAATGTTTCATGACATCCACGCGATACGACGACCGTTACGACAACGTACCTTCATTCGTGGCTAGTCCCTTGTGAGTTTATATATCTTTATAGTTTTTATATTTACTCTTTGTTAGACGAAGTATCATAATTCGATTCTCTCGGCTCTCAATATAGGTAGATGTGTATTCAGCTAACGTCAGGCCAGGCCACTAAGTATATTTTCCTAGGTGTGGTTACTTTATGTAATAATAGCTTTTGCCTATATATAAGTAGCAAATATCTATGTTAGGCTATGATCTAAATATACGCCATATTCCACCTTGATATGTTCAGTAGTTTTGAAAATCCTACCAATTATAAAAATGAATGAATGAACTTTGTTTTACTAAAAATATACATAAATTAAAATCTTATATCTAAAATAACAACTGCGAAGTTAATGGGCGGGTCTGTAGCCAAACTCGGACGGTTGTGAATTATTGGCATCCTGGGATATCTTTTATCGAGTAAAGCCATTATCCGGGTAGCCGGGTAGCCCGGATATCGATCATTACTCGCTGTTATCAACCGGATCCCCGCTTGTTTGTAAATAAACACAGTAATTGTGTTGTAGAGGTTTGTGTTCTGTAGCTTGTAGATTGTTATCTATGCACCCTTTAATATTTTAGGGGTGTTCAGGGACTGGAGAGGCGCGGTAACAACAGGTTTTAATCTGAACTGTAACTGATATATTATTATTATGTGTCGGAGGAACAGGTCAGCTTTCATATCTTGTATACCTTGGAAGTTGAACCAATACGATAGATAACGTACCTGTTACCATCATTAAACATCGGTCCTACTCTGAGCACATCTCCCTCAGAAATGTACCAACTATAGTAGTTGCTGCACATTATTGTAGAATAATCGGCAAAAAGTATTCCTCTTAAAAAAAATATCGTTTATTTATAATGCCATACCATCTGGGAAATCTGAGTTTTCAAAGTTACGACCTTTTTCGACCTTTCAGACATTTTCACCCCAATCAAATAAAACACTAACCCCCAACAATAACACCCGCACGCTATATTTTTAATCTCAAGAACCAAAGTAACCTCCCTCATCTTCACAACTTTTTAAATATATCATTTAGTAAACATTCTCACATAACTCTTGTCCCCGGCTTCGCTCGCAGACACGTCGTGCAATAAATCGACCGACAGTTTGTGAACGTCAGATTTACTCTCGCTTGTTCTGCGGGTTACTTGCTCAACCTTTAAGAACTTTGACCACGAATTATGTGGAGATTTGATTTACTGTAACGAATAATATAACTTATAGAGAAATTCGCAGCTGGTTATGAAAGTTTGGCCCTAAAATATATTAGAACACATTTTTAGAAACGTAGAAGTTTTGGTAGCCCTCGGAATACTCCAATAGGGAGATCACTTACTGCCATCACATCCATAACAGCAGTGCAGGGCCTTAGACCTATACCCAAAAAAAGGAACATGAGTGTTCTTTAAGCAGCCTGGCGGTAGAGAAAGAGTGAAATACTGTTGAATATACACAATATGCATTATGCATATGTGACGGGCACTCAATGTGTATTGTACGAAAATGAATACACCCTGCCCATCACCTTCGGCTTTACTCCTCCGCGGGTCATTTCTCTACTATTTTATATCGGACAATAAAGAATAATTCACTCGCTCGTGCCAAAAGATGGCGTATGTAAATCGGACAATAAAGAATAATTCACCCGCGCTTCCCAATAGATGGCGTATGTAAATAAATTTCAATGGACGGTTCATTTAAAAACTTAATCGTAGTAATAACAAATTTTTGGAGTATTATTGCGAGATAAGTGAATGGGACTCTTGCGTGCTAGCTACCTGTGCAGAAGGAGATAAAGTCGGTTCTCCCCACTAAACCTAGAAAAACCTTTATACGTTCACGTGAAAGCTCCAATCAATCTAACTCCCGAAAGCTTTCCCGTGTATCAGGATGGAGGTCCATAACGTCTTAGATACCGTACACCTTACAGATACCTTACAGATACCGTACATATACCTTACAGATACAGTACACCTTACAGATACCGTACACCTTACAGATACCGTACATATACCTTACAGATACCGTACACCTTACAGACACCGTACATATACCTTACAGATACCGTACACCTTACAGATACCGTACACCTTACAGATACTGTACACCTTACAGATACCGTACATATACCTTACAGATACCGTACTGCGGTCACGTGCCGCCGTGGGCTCGCTGCTCAAATATAAAATATAACGGTGTGCCACGGTCATACATAAAGCTATCTATTTTTAAACTTACGCGATCAGAACACATCATCATCATCATCATCATCATCAGCCTATATTAGTCCACTGCTGGACATAGGCCTCCCCCAATGAGCGCCATAGCGCCCTGTCTTCAGCTTGACGCATCCAGCATCTACCTGCAGTCTTTCGCAGGTCGTCATCCCACCTGGTCGGAGGGCGTCCTACACTACGTTTACCGAGTCGTGGTCTCCACTCAAGAACACGTTTGCCCCATCGGCCGTCGGTTCTTCGCGAGATATGGCCGGCCCACTGCCACTTCAGCTTGCTAATTCTTTGAGCTATGTCGATAACCTTGGTTCTCTGTCGGATGTATTCGTTACGAATCCTATCCTTCAGAGAAACTCCGAGCATAGCTCTTTCCATAGCTCGCTGAGCGACTTTGAACTGGTGGACCAGCCCTATCGTGAGTGTCCACGTCTCAGCTCCGTAGGTCATAACGGGTAGGACGCAATGCTTGAAAACTTTCGTTTTCAAGCATTGCGGTATGGATGACGTGAAGACTTGACGTAGTTTCCCAAATGCTGCCCAGCCCAGCTGGATCCTCCTTTTGGCCTCCTTCTCGAAACTGTTTTTACCCAATTGCAGAATCTGCCCAAGGTAAGTGTACTCGGAAACAGTTTCGAGAAGGTGACCATGTACGACCACCGGCCTTGGATCAATGTGACCATTGATCATGACTTTGGTTTTATCCAAATTCATGCCAAGACCGATACATCGGGAGGCTGAAGCTAGGCCGTCCAGCATCTGGTTCAGCTCCTCTAGCGACTCCGCCAATAGGACTATGTCATCAGCGAATCGTAGGTGTGAGATGTAGTTGCCGTTTATGTTTATGCCCTTACCTTTCCAGTCCAGCGTCTTAAACAAATCTTCCAACGCGCAACACATCACGATGATGTGTTCTCGATCATCGATTCGAGAACACATCATTAAAGTACTATTTTAACGACTATTTAATAAAAAATACAAAATTCATTTAAATACCAATTCAAAAAAATCATCGCGTTTATTTACCTATGTACATATGTATTTATATATGTCTACGTGGTCACGGGATGACTAACCGTCATGCCGTGACCGCGAGTGTATGAAACTGAATTTTTTTGTGAAAAATAGGTAAAAAAACGCGATAAATACCCGTTATTATTAATTATATAGCTGTCTGTATGTATTTATCAATGTGCTTGAAATAGGTGTCAAGTCCTGCAAGACAAGAGAACTACAAGGACGACATTCTATCTAGGACAGCGTTTGTGGCTCGGACCAAGTTTAAATTTAAATGTATTTAAATTTAAGGTAAGCAGAGCTTGTGTTATGGGTACTAGATAACTGATATACATAATACAATACATTAAATAGATAGATACTTTTTATTATACATAGAAAACGACCAGAACACCCGGAACAAATATCTGCAGATCGTACACACAATTGTTCCGAGGCGGGAATCGAACCCGCACCCTCCTGCGTCGCAGGCGGACCTTCGCCCACCGCGCCACATCGGTCGTCAAAGTTTAGTCCGGAACATAGTTTACTAGACTAGAATGTTCGGTTTGGTATTTGGCTATGAGATTTCACAAGTAAAACAAGTTGCCATGAGCTTAATTTGATAGAGACTGTAATAAAAGCAAGTTCCCAGAGGCCGAATTAAACGTCTTTTGTTTAAAATTTCTCTTTTTGATCAGTTGCAAATCTCTAGCGGCTCTTAACAAGAAATAGAATAAGATAAAATCACATAGTAACCACGTAGTCATATCATCATAGTCGTCATCATCATCATCAGCGCAAGTAAGTCTAACGTTGGACAAAGGCCTCCCCTAATGACCACCATAGGCGCCCTATCTTCAGCTTACTAGCTATATTTACTAGCTATTTAATAACATCGCATAATATCTTAACACTTTGACTGCGGTTTTTTTTCGACGACTGTGATCTTTTTTTTTACCTAAAAAATTCGTGCTGCCGCTCTACACAGCGGTTGTGTTGCGCCGCACATGCGTTTCGTTCGAAAAATATTACGACTATGCTGAGTCACACAGATCTGTATTTTCTCAGCCGCTGCGCTAGTGTGGATTTACGCATATTAGTCACTTGTAGAAAACTCATACCGTGCGTTTTCAGCACTCAAAGTGTTAAAACAGGTCTTAGCATGTACATTTGGTTTCAACATTGTAGTTTTCTAGCTCTACTAATGGGCGTGGTGATAAATGTCCTCGGTCATTAGAAGCTGCATTTAGACTCGCTGCGGTATTTTCAGAAAAGTTGTTAATCCTTGAAGCTACCTCTAGCGGTAGGTAGAGAAATTAACATTCTAAAAGCACACAGAGATAAATGTTTATCTGCAGTCAAAAAAATGTTCACGTGAGACCAGAAAGATACTGCCATTAATAATTTATCTAAAAACCAGTACTGGGTATGAAGGATCGTGGTTAGTTGAACCAATACATTCCAATATGCAGAACCGAAAAAAAACCAGTCAATATTCTAAAACCCTCTTAGATATGTTTTATCTACAAATGCTTTCATATTAGGAATATGAAGGTGACATAAACATAAACTTTACGATCATTCCTCGTAATGCAGATAAACTTATTTTATTGCTAGTCATATCGGAAATGTAATGTACCTGTAAACTAAGTAAGTAGGTTAAGTATTCAATGCTTTCTATATATTTTTCATTGGCTCTCAAATGAATAATGATTCTATGAACGGTTTAATTAGTATCACTAAAGTAGGTACCACAAGGAAGAATTTTGCCAGTTGAATATGCACGTGCCAGCAATGGGGTGTGCTATACGAGGATACCCTATGTGTTATATTTAGACTTAAATACGCAAAAAATTTATAAGACACATAACAGATACATGAATGTACTAGTGGTTTCATTTTCACTTGCACTAGTAATTGAAGATACAAAAAATCAAATCACCTTATTTCTTAATTGCTAATAATGTATAATATAAAATTTGACTTCTCTTAGTGCTTGTTATGGAAATTAATGATTTGACTTTTGACTTTGTGGACAATGGGATCGGAAGATTTTTTGCAGATATTTCACTATTTATCAATGTCGTATACGTAGAATTATAGGGATCATCGTTCCACTCCACCTTTATTGTAGGAGGAAATATAAATACGGACGGTAGGCCCCCACCCTCGCGGTCTCTCGAGGTGCCAAAATGATAAAACTGTAAAGTTTCTTCATGTATCATCTGCTGTGAGACCTAATGCAAGTTACCAACTTCGCGAAACATGCGCCGCTTTACTAATATATTATTTAAACGGTATTAAGGCTTTTTAGACTCTTCGTATACTATATCTTTATGAGAACGTGTGATTTCTCGCCATTATGTTTCTTGAAAACCTGATCCTGGATAGATTTCTACAATATTTTATAGATCTGTAGATTTTTCTAGGTTCAACGCTCTTCTATCAGATTAGAAATATACCCATCAAGGTATAAACGAACTTGATTGGTTGTTTATATCCCCCTCGCGACAGCCACATTGACCTGTGTGTCACCATCTATGAGCCAATTAGTGTTCTTCGCGAGCAAATCCGTAGATTCTAGGAGGTGCTAGCTAACTCTTGGTACTTGGTCTCATTTTTGTGAGGCGTAAGAAAAGTACAGCTTGAACCGCCTTCAGTTATACTTGTAGGTACTCTAAAGATTTACCTTGATATGTAACCATTCGCTTTCCTAACCGACGAGGACACTCGCTAGGGGAACAGCATTTAAACTATTTCAGAAACATTTTAAAGCCAGTTTAAGTTTTCTATTGCTAACTGCAGCTCAGCCCACATAGTGTGAACAAGCTCCCCGGGGGCTAACTTCCACCTGAATGGTGTAAAAGCTTTGCTCGGTAAGTAAGTTCTGACATAATTTTGTGAACGGTTAACCTTCGTAGACCAATAGATCAGATTTTCATATTAAAAGAACAAATAATTTACGCTAATGTAATGAAAAATGCTCATAAACTTCATGAAAATAACAGTTATGTTCCGCAGCGATATAAATATTTAACAAAGTCAATATTTTAGTTTGTAACTTCAACGTATTTTTCAAGAAATTGTTGTCATAAAAAGTAAAAGTGCTGAGTGCCTAAGTAAGTGCGATTATTTAGTAAAAATGTTTGATTTTGATGAAATAATGTTTGAGGGACTTTGCTGGTTATTTTATGTTTTTTTACTAGGCGAAAATCATTAGTTAAATACTAGCAAATGGTAAAAATACTCACTACACATCCGGATTCGTTTCAGAGTCAATTATGTGTGGCCACCTATATGATAAATGTTTAGGATATATTCAGTATTATATCCTAGAAATAACTTCAATCATTAAGCTTGATCTCTTGATCACAACGCACAACGCTGCGGTATGCGGAGCCGGACACATAACTGTATGCAAAACGTCTACAGTTTATTTGATCCCGCGAAGTTTGCGTTAGCGGTGAGGGGCAAGCGTAATGCAGTGGAGGGCGTGGAGAGCATACCGCAGCGTAGTGCATTGTGATCAAGAGACTAAGGCTTTAGTCCTCAGGCTAGTTACTATGTACTCTATTATACATACACGTCATCAGACTTAGTATCTTGAGTCTGCTTGATCATTCACTCTCGCAAATAACAATCTCGACTGATAACAGCCCAGCATCAGCCAGAGTGTCTTTGTGAGGAGCCGTTAAAATCACAATTACAATCTACATATTCATGCGTCCACCGCGACTGGGATAATCTCCGCGGAGCCGCCATTTTGTGAGGGACTGAACCGTAACGATATGAAGTGGAAAATGAATTTATTTACAGTGTACAACTTTGCACCCACTCATTCGAATCCGTGTCCTTTAAAATTATATATAAAGGAGTAATTGTGTCGCTAATTCTTGCTTCAAGCAGAAAATCCGATATCTTGAGTGACCGTGAATTTCCCGTATGTCTCCGTACACAGCATGGTAAATATTTCCATAAAGCTACAAACTCGAGTACCTAATCATTTTAATCCGCCCAACGCCGGGTCAGCGCGACTAATCCAATTGAGGAATGTTGCCCTCCAGTCTCGACGGACGAGTAGCGTGGCAAACAACTTAAACGCCCAAACCTATTTTATTTTTAAACGCATTTAAACCTAATATCTCTTACCTACTTCATAAGCCAAAGCTAAAATGCGATTGATATGTATAATCTGATAAGTTTTACCTTCATAATTACCTAAACCTATATGTAGATATTATTGTCAGAGTGAAAACATAACATAAAGATTAACAAATCTAGCTTCCGCCCTAGGCTTCCTTTGCGTTATTTTCCAGGATAAAATATAGTCCATGTGTTTACTCGGGATGCCACTTATCTCCTTGCCAAGTTTCATTGAGATTAGCACAGCCATTTAGGCATCATAATGTAATATGACTACCCTAACGAAGTATTGAGACTGAATGGTCCGTTACCACGACACGAGCCATCTGTTATTCGTGTTCCCTAACAGACAATGCAAAGAACGAGTAATGAATTGATCAAATCCAAGTTAGTGTTCGTTAGACGCGGCCCGACTGGGCTTCATTTGATTTATTTGTTCAGGCCCTGATTCAACCCTTGCGGTATAACAACCTGATTATCTGGGAAACTCATGATTTAAATGGCAAAACTTCCATTAAACTTGATTTCATAATTTCATGCTGAACAAGCCTGCCCCAATGAGCACCTGTCTTCAGCTTGCCGCATCGAGCATCTACCTGCAGTCTTTCGCAGGTCGTCATCCCACCTGGTTGGAGGGCGTCCTTCACTACGTTTACCGAGTCGGGGTCTCCACTCAAGAACACGTTTGCCCCAGAGGACGTCGGTTCTTTCTGATTTCAGTCTCATACTGAATATTATTTCACTCGCACGCTATGATCAGTTGAACAGAGCGTCGATCGAGTTAAATAAACAAAGGATATCTGTCAAGTAAATTCTAATTTATCCTTTCTTTTCTTAGGCACTATCGCTTGGCACTACCAATAGTGTAAAGGGAATTTTTACTTTCCCGTGACACCATATGGAAGATTTTCGAAAGTATAGGGACTAAAGCTGGTTTATTTTCCGCCTACAGTTTTCCTTATCCCGACTTGCTGAGAAGGTGGTGCTATGATCACTTTTATGATGACTTTCGCCTCAA
Organism: Eupithecia abbreviata; assembly: GCA_943735965.1. Classification (NCBI taxonomy): domain Eukaryota; kingdom Metazoa; phylum Arthropoda; class Insecta; order Lepidoptera; family Geometridae; genus Eupithecia; species Eupithecia abbreviata. The sequence goes on from OX030986.1 coordinate 636,589, forward strand.
GTCAGACTGATGCTTGAACTATTTTTCGCAAAATCATTACCTATTTTATGCTTGCCCCTAAAGGGCGGACCACAGAACTTGACCAAGACCAACCGGTGACGAACAGAAAAAGTTATTTTTTTCCTTTTTTGAATCATCAGAGCTACATGTACGTAATTTTGTACCCTGGTACCACTTATATGGAATTTACTGAATTTTTATTTTCTATTCACTTCTTTTCAACATTTACTCCTTTCTTACATATGTATGTCATTGAAGATCTATCATCGATTCAGGCAACAATCCGTCACTGCAGAACAGTAATTGGTCACAATCACAACGCAAAAACCATTTAAATTTGATTCAATCAGTCACGTGTAAATTTAGTTCTGAATTGTTGCCTAAATCCTATCATCTAGCTCTAACTAGACTTTACAGTAGACAGTAGGCTTAACATGTTCTAGCATATTTCCTCAACCTGTAACGATTATAGTCTGCAACCTAGAGCGATCAGTATTGTAAAGCTTATTATCAAACTTGAGTACAACGTCGGCTTTGTTTTTTCTAAATTTATTCATCATCATCATCATCAGCCTATATTAGTCTACTGCTGGACATAGACCTCCCCCAATGACACGACTCGGTAAACGTAGTATAGAACGCCCTCCGACCAGGCAATGACGACCTGTGAAAGACTGCAGGCAGATGCTGGATGCTTCAAGCTAAAGACAGGGCGCTATGGCGCTCATTGGGGGAGGCCTAAATTTATTATATAATTTTTATTCCTAAGTTTAAAATATAGTTGTTTGTTGTGCCTCTACGAAGAAATAATAAGTTGTGCCTATATAATAAATAAATATTTCCCTGATCTAAATGCCAGCCAGTTCTCCCTTCCCCCACCCCGCGGCTCGGACCCTCTCAACGAGGCGGCTGTATAGAGTGGTTACAATATGCGACCTCGGGGACCCGCCATGTTTACAGCTTTTTGGGTTTTATGTCACAATGTTACTTTATGGCGGAAAACTTTTTGTTTCGTCGATAACATGACTCTCCTTTTTCCGTTATTTTTTGAGCTATTATTGGAACGTGATCCATTCCAATTCCATTGTCTTCCATTTTTTGTTACGATTAGGTTTAAAATACAAAAAAGTACTTCCTAAAGAGTAAGGTTAATTCGACAGGCAACCAACTAAGGTCGCGATCTTTCAAACATGCCTGTGATTGGCTTAACCGACTCTTTTTAACAACCAACCGAACACTGTTTTTATTAGCTTCAGGGATTGCTCCGTCGCAGCTTCTCCTATCTTAGTGCAGATATCTCAGTTGCCCTCCCCATTATCCCACAAGCAGGCTATCAGCTTACACACAAACTGCTATTACTATTCGCCCCGCATACCTCGTATTTAGCGCCACACAAGGAACGTCAAAGTTCGTACGATGCAAGTTGCCACATAGAAGCTTGTTGTTGAATGAACGTTCCATACAAACTATTAGTTAGTTGATATTTATCATGTTCTTATTCTTTGGTGGTAATAATTGTTTCTTAAATATAGCGTGCCTTGGGGCTAGATGATGATGTTGAGTATTAGAGAAAGTATGGAACGTTCTTTCAAATTAACACTACTTATAAATTTAGGAGAGTGTGAAGGTAAAAGACACAAATTTAACTACATTTTAATCGAGATTTGAAATTTGGAATCAGAATAACACTTCACCGCAAATTATTATTTCAAATTTGATCTGTTAAATCTTTATCGCACGAATTTGAAGCGAGCGACGGGGTGAAGGTAATCTGTACCGTTACCCGAGTGCGCAGATAAAGAGGTTAATGTGTGCTCGTGTTGTGAGGTCGAGAGCTCGTCTTGGACTGAGAGGAACATTAGAGGGAGCTCCTTATGTAAACATTAACACGAAAATTTCCATGAACAGCGTAATTCTTATGTAAATATATGAATTGGAGATTATGAAAATAGGTTTTCCAGTTGATGGTATATGTTCATTCAACGTGAACCCTGGTCTTCTCCTTGCTTTTCCGTGATTATTCATTATTTCTTTTATAGACTTTCGAAAGAGACGCGTTCTGCTTTCATGAAGCCACGGTGGATCATTAAATTAGCCAAATATTTAAAAGCTCCACCGAAAAGTTGTATAACCAGACTCTATAACTTGTGATGCCATCCCAAGATATGTATGTACCTAAGAGCGAGCAGTGTAGTAAGATAATGAACTTTAATTTGATTATATCAGACTAGGCACGTGTGGGCGAGACGTCTTACTTCCAGATTACAGCAATAGGAAGGAAATAAAGGAGCCGTGGAGCATGGCGCCGCTGCGTGACGTCACTCTGCGACGTACGAACACCGACGCCGTGCGCGCTACAACACGTACCACGTGTCTCACGTGTGCGAGATATAGTTCTCGGTATCTAAAGCCCACCTCCACTGCGTTATTACAATGATAAACAGCCAGCCCTCCCTCCCCTCACATAACGCAATAAGACTCGCCGCTGTATAAAAAGCGACGCCATGGCTCATAATCAGAGCTTGAGTGGTACAAAGCGTATAAACGCGCCGCTAAAGTTTATACGGTGTACACTTACGAGCAAGAAAGTGGAGGACTTCTTATGTTTTTGAGGTGAAACGCCTTTCAAATTGGTTCCTGCTTTTTTGGTTGACATGCAGTGTATAGTCTCACCTCACACTGCGGCCTCACCAGCGGGGCGAGTGAAACGGACCGAGCTCTGTGCTGCCTAGGGCGCACAAGAAGAGTCAAGTCGCTAGACAATAAAAAAGCTTGGGACGAGTTTTGCTCCAACTCAAAATCGAACAATCTAACAAGGTAAAGGATCAAAGTGAGCACTTAATTTTCTAGTTTAATTTGTGCAATAGATAAGCAAATCAAATGTGTTAGACACATAAGTTATATGAACATACTAGTGGTTTCTTTTTCACTTCTTCCACTGGTGGAAAAAAAATTGAAGTGGATAGTAAAATAATTTTATTTGATAATAATTTAATGTATAAAATATGACTTGTCTACGTGCTTATTTTGTAAGCCTAAAGAAATAAAAACCTTTGATTTAGATTTTTGCTACTCCACTGCGGCTACGTTTCTCATACAACTAGCAAATCTTTGAGACTACCAGATAGTTTTCTCACGGTTACTGCCCAGCTGCAGAAAAATGTGCGTGTGCTTTTTGGGTACTGAAACTATTATAATATCACATTCACTGACCCAAACGTTACGAAAGTACTCACAACTAATTTATGAATACGGACATAGGGATAGCCTTGTGAAAAAGTGTGAAGTTCACAATAGAAATACCAGAAACAAGAACAAGTTACACATCCCATCATTTAGATTACACAAGGTAGGGAAATCATTTATGGGCAATAGCGTCCGCTTCTATAATAAGCTTCCATCTGAAGTAACTGAGCTCCCTAGTCGTAAATTTAAAAATTACATAAAACAAAACCTCATCAAGAAGGCTTTCTACTCCATAAATGATTATCTCAATGATTTTAATGCTTGGCCAGATGTCGCTCAGTTTCGCACCGACAATAGTAAGTAAGTAATTTGTTGTTGTGCATAGCTTTACTTAAATATTGACATGTATCGAATCATATTATATTTAGACTTAAATAGGCAAATAACCATGTATTAGACATATAAGAGATGAACATGCTAGTGGTTTCTTTTCACTTCTTCCACTAGTGGACAAAAAATTGAAGTGAACTGTAAAATAATTTTATTTGATAATAATTTAATGTATAAAATATGACTTGTTAAGCGCTTATTTTGTAAGCCTAAAGAATAAATGATTTTGACTTTGAACATTATAATGCCAGGTAGAATGCTACAGAGATGAGTTTGCCCTCGCGAGTCCAATTATTTAGTCCGGCGGTGTACGTACCCGCACGGTGCCTGTGCCGCGCTTGTCATTTGTTGTGATTACATACACCGCGCCTCGCTTCACATCACGTGTTATGTTATTATTCGCATTATGCGTACCTGCGGAGGGATGGCGGCCATTGTTGCCTTTAGTTTGCTTTATTTATGTTATGATAACGCGTAGCGACCGTACTACTGTATGTGGAGTGTGGACTACCAAAATATGGCAAGTAACGCTTAATTTGCATGTAACGAGTGGTAAGCTGATATTTTAAAAGTTACTTAGCATATCGAAAGAATACTCGAAATGTGAGGATTAATACTACTATGGTTGCTATTAAATATAAAAGATGTTTATTTGCTAGAATATGTGTAATGTATGTTGTAGGTCTTAAATTTATATAATTGAGTATTGAAAGTCTAAAAAGAATATCTCAAAAACTAAAAAAGAATTTGTACGGGACCAGGATAAACCGGGGTCGGTCGGCACGGCACCTACATATACTGTTAGTGGACTGTATATCAATGTGTGCGCGCTATTGTGCCTTCCAACTCCGATTGTCCATGTGTCGGCCTCTGTGTACGGGGGGTGCTGGGATTCTGTGTGGTTCCAGATTGAAACAACGTTGTGGCTCCAAGAGAACGCAGGCGGTCGGCGGAGTGGGCGAGGCGAAGAGAGAGAGGTCCTGTTCTTACTTGTTGCTTCTACTGTTGACTGCTGGCGACTGACAATTTTGCGATTTCCGCTCCTATATTTATCAGGGCACGCGGCAGCGTGACCAAGCCAAGTTCAAGCAAAGGAACGCGCCGAGTGTATCATTACACGAACCACTTGGTGCCACTTTTGACCCTTCTATAACTCAAAACCTCTTTAACGTAAAAACATAAAACTACGTGTGTTGAATTATATCCATAAGGACATGTAGAAGCCCAAATTTCATGAAGCTAGCTCAAACGGTTACAAAGATATGAAGGTCGAAAAGTCGTAAAAAATCACATTGACTGACTGACATACATATAGTACCTAATTCTAACCTACTTCCAGATGACCTAGAAGGATGAAATTTGGAATCCAGCTCGGTAATTGTGTGTAAGCGTAGGAAAAAATCAAAAAATAAAAAAAAGTCAAAAAATAAGTGATGTTAGCAACGACGACCTTATGTCAATGAAATAAGGTTTAAATTCGAATAGAATCCGCATTGCATAGAATAAGCAATAGTACTAACGTCTCCGATTGCGCAATAGAATACAGTGTAGTTGTTAGGGACCGGCAAATAATAGATTCTGTTTTCGAAGTAACTACATATTTTTACTACCTCACACTAGATGTCACTAGTGTAGGGGACGTACTGAGAATTATTTTATTCACAAAATTAATTTTCCAGCAAAAATAACTGTTTTGGTTAATTGTTGTCGGTTGGTTGCCCTATCATTTTCTATGGTTGCAAAATGCTTAAAACGAATACCTATATATTTTTCAGCTATTAATTTAATCAGAAGAATAATATGATTATCAGTATTATCAGCAAGAACAAATATTCGTATATTTCGTCGGAGTCCAGTCTTGTCTATTAATTTTTGTGATCCATTGCTGTCTTACATTATCTTGAGATGGAAATCTAGAACATACACAATTTAAAATTGCAATAATAGGTGGGCTTCAATTTCATTAAATTTACTAAACAACTACTATTATAGTAGTTGTCTCACGGAGGGAAAGTACTTTCAATATAGAATATTTATTATAAAACATTCCATAGGTGCATTCCAGACATGCTATGTTTCAACATAGCCGTGGGACATTCAGTAAAATAATTGGATTCTAAATACGGCCCTGGCCCTGTCTTTCTTTATAAGTTAATGGTTGACGATAGATGGCGGCTTGTTTAAAAATGACTATAAAAACTAAAAAATTAAAATTTTGGCGACTAAAAAGTCTTTAGGAACTTAAGTTGAAGTAATTTCAGTACATATGATTATTAAAATATATTAACACTGAGCCCTACGTACCTATAAATGTTTATTTCCCATGATACAAAGTATCGCCATCTATTGTCAAGTAGAATTATATTTGGAAACGCCGAGTCGCAATGGAAATGTTCGAGAACTTTTAAAATATGATGCGGTATTCAGAAAAATCCAAAAAGAATTATATTGGTCAGTTGTGTAGTTGAACAAATTTCAGTACATTTGATTATTAAAATATATTATTACTGAGCCCTACGTAGGTTTATTTCCCATGATACAAAGTGTCGCCATCTATTGTCAAGTTGAATTATATTTGGAAACGCCGAGTCAATACCTGCCTAGTTTTCTTTACAAAAAGTAATGATATCCCACCAAAAACATAAATGTAAAATAGGAGAGCCAAGTTCAATGCAAAAATTATGATTGGCTGTGGGCTTCGCGGCAAAAAGAATTGATATCTGAATGAGTGCCAAGTCAAATCTATGTAGGTTAGATTTGACTTGGCCAGTTTTTATCAGAATTAAAACGTTGAATAACTTTATAAAATGACTGATGTAATGAAAACTGGCCAAGTCAAATCTAACCTACATAGATTTGACTTGGCACTCATTCAGATATCAATTCTTTTTGCCGCGAAGCCCACAGCCAATCATAATTTTTGCATTGAACTTGGCTCTCCTATTTTACATTTATGTTTTTGGTGGGATACTATTTTGACCGTGGCTCTCTCCCCCGCGCCCCTCCCGCGCGGCACCTGTGTTCGTTTATTTACGTTTCTATTTACCTCGTATTGTTATACTCTTCTTTTTTTTTTATTGTATACGTTCTCCCGTAGCGACAACTCCTACCACACCCAGCTCCAGAACCTCGCACCACAGCATGAGCTAGCGAACAAATTTCACGCATACGCCAGAGAACTAGTCGTGGTAGACGAAAACACCAGCACAGCTAAGGTAGCAAAAACCAAGTCCGCCCGCTCAGAGACCTCAACCAGCCAAGTCCCGGCTACCGAGGACAGCGGAAGCGAACCTCGAGGGTAAGCAAAGAACACCCAGATCCCTAGCCGCAGGCAGCCAGGCTCCACAGGAGAACGGCTACCAGGAGGCCCAGAAAGGGCCGACCCAATGACCCCTCGTCAGTAGGCGAGGGCGGATGAATTGTCCGCAGTAAAAGGCTCACGCCTGAAACTGCCTCCCCACGCCGGCTTTCGCCGGCGTGAGAGACGACCCACCAGCGTATTGTTATAATTTCGTTACAATCGTTATTAAATTCTATATATGTATCTATTTAAGCTATTGCTAGATAAATTCTGTGAATATTCTATAGGAACTATGACTTTAGGGAACTTTGTATACCCTACATTTATTGCATTTCCTTACAATTACTTCTTAAATCTACATTGTTGTAGGTTTTTATTTGGTTTATGCTTATAAAAAACTATTTCTAATACAATATTAGATCTATACCTATTTACCTATACTATCCTATTAGATCTAAGTCTTACAACTAAATTCTTTATTTATTTTTACAATATTCTGTTAATCTATGCTTTACGTTTGTTTGTAACTATATTTAACGTTCGTCCGTAAGAGAATTAAAATTAGTTTTAAATTAAATTGCATGACTCTATAGCCTAGGCTAGCCATGACTGATCAACTTTTAAATGAACCATTAGGTATTTTTTGTAAGGTTTATTTTTGGTTTGTGAATTAATTAAAGCAATGGTATTCTGATCGCATCTTTAGACTGGAGTATAAAATAAAATTTGTACTGAAATAGTACGCGGCATTGAACATGAACTTTGTAGGCAATTAGCAAGTGCGCAAAAAAGTGATAAGTTCAGCGTGCAAGCGAGCAGCTTCACCGCGGGCTTCTAATTGACACAAGTTTTAATTGGCCGCCGACCGCTGCTCGGACCGGACGTTTACCGAACTATCATCATCAGGGGGTGGACTTGCTTGGACTATGTTCAACAGTGGAAGGCACCCTCAACTGTAAGGTGAACCTGTACATAGAACAAGAATTAGAGAAGGGTGTCGATAGATACCTTGTCATTTGATAGACATACCTACATAATATTTTGCTTATAGATTCTAATAATGAAATTAATAACACCATTTTGCTTTATTAGTACAATGTACCTGTGAATAACATTGTGGCTTTTAGTGACAAAAAGCTAGAGGCTACGTTATGATAATGCTCCCAGAATGCACCCCAACCCTAAAATAAACTTTACGACTTCCGCGGTACGATTTAAAATAGTAGGTAGTGAAACATCAATTCTGTAAGAATAATTAAATTAAAACTACAATGAAGAAGTTAATTAATTCTCTTTTGTTTCATTGTTCGCCTACCTACAGTACCTACCATTTAGTAGACATTTAATAAATATATCAAATACCATGTTCTAGATGTTTTTATTATGGTTTGTAGGCTCATTGGAAATCGAGAAGAAAATAGCCTAGAAAATTATTCTAAATAAATATCGTTTTAAAATAATTTTCAGAAAATCTTTTTTATTTATTTCCTCAGGAAATGCTGCAAAATGTATGTTAACAAACATATAAACTTAATTTGACGACCGATGTGGCGCGGCGGGCGAAGGTCTGACTGCAACGCAGGAGGTTGCGGGTTCGATTCCCGCCTCGGAACAAATATTTGTGCAATCTACAGATATTTCGTTATAGATAAGTCGTTTTCTATGTATAATAAAAAATCTATCTATGTATGTATTGTATTATGAACATATATCAGTCATCTAGTACGCATAACACAAGCTCTGCTTAACTTGAGGCTAAATAATGCTGTGTGAATTGTCCAGCATTATATATATTTTTTTAATATATATACGGCCAAATAAAATATGGCAATCGAAAGCCCCTTATCTTGGGCTGAACTTACCTACTTATCGAGTAGACTTGGAATGTGAACCTGACAGCAGATCCAGTAGAGCCAGCCAGTACCGCTTAAGATCGAACATCTGTACTTAAATTCTCACGAAATCGTCGAATCCAAATCGAGTCATAAAGATTTCCAAGCCATAAAAATTGGCAAACCTGAATTACGATTTTCAAAAATAACACTGCGAACTATATCAGTTATTACGAAGAGTTCTCTTCTAGTACAGTTTTTTAGTACCTTTTGTTATATCTCAAATATAAATAAGCTTCCGATACGAAATAGTAATTAATTAGCGGAAAATCGTAAGTACTAATGAAACCAGAGTTTGTCGCAGAACAAAAATAAACTTTATGTTCTCAAAGCAGCATACGGAAAGTAATCGACATCAACGTTCTTTATTTTCCCTCATCTCATAAAAAACGCAAAATCAACTCCGGAAACGCCAAAACTTGGCGTCGAAAGGAACGCAATTTTTACTTTATTTTTGCGAAAGTCTGAGAAGAAGTACGTCGCTTGACTTCAGGAATCGGTAGGTATGTACTGTACATAGTCTAAGTCCACGGGATTTATGTTACTGCCGCATACCGGGGCCAAGTCACCCCCAGTTTGAGGCGTACGCATTACAATACCAAAGACCTGTATAAAACAGTTTATTAGTAAATAGTTTTATTAGTGACATCTTGATTGGTTTATACGATATTTGACGACCGATGTGGCGCGGTGGGCGAAGGTCCGCCTGCGACGCAGGAGGTTGCGGGTTCGATTCCCGCCTCGGAACAATTGTATGTACGATCTGCAGATATTTGTTCTGGGTGTTCTGGTCGTTTTCTATGTATAATAAAAAATATCTATCTATGTAATATATTGTATTATGTATATCAGTTATCTAGTACCCATAACACAAGATCTGCTTACCATGGGGCTAGATAATTCTGTGTGAATTGTCCAGCATTATTTATTTATACAAAACTATAATACTGTTAACTTTAAGAATATTGTAAACTGTTTGTGCCTTAATAAACTAAAAACTAAAATAAATAAATAAAATCATTTTAAATATTTTTTGAAATGTTGCACCAACAAAATGCTCTTCAATAAGAACTCTGATGAAACATTTAACAAAAATATTGACATTCTCATTAGCCGTTCTCTCTTTGGAAGTAATGTCATTAAAAATTCTCTTTCGTACGCATTATGGTAACAACTCAAGTTATTTCCTTATTAAAATCATAAGAATGTTTACAATCATTGCTCTTAGGGTTCTTTAGATAACGAGGCGGGATGGAAACATTAATTTTGTTTAAGAGCGTTTTCAGGAATTAGGAGGCTATTTATTTAGATTTGAAAAATACAAAATTATAGAGAGCCTTTTGATTTATTTTTTTAATTTATTTGTTCTACGTCCGGCTGGTCAAAACTCATACTGTACTATGTACCGAATTTTTCAAATTGTTTTGAAATAAAATATTCTGCATTCTTCATAAAATTGACACTCGAAGACGTTATTTAATTATAGAATTGAATATATGTTTTATTAAGCTTTATATTCCAGTATTTGATAACCTCACTAATGCCGTTGTCATAAATGTGTATTCTATCTTTTTCTCTCTCTTTACTATAATCATCATCATCATCATCATGAGTCAAGTAACTTCAACCGCAAACATTATCATCATGGGGGAACCGCGAGGGTGCCAATATCACTTCTATCTCAAAACAATTCAGAGCCTTGAGAGCTTTGCAAAGAAAATCTGCCACTACTCGAAATAATTAGGTTTAAAGAGTTCTTCGTATTTGACTGAAAGCATTCTCAGGTCCACGTGTGAAGGCTTTTACCTCATCTCATACGGGCCTCCTTGGAAGAGTATAGGTACCTATTATTGGAATAGGAAATGGGTCTTAAGGCGGTGCTACTGACTTTTCAGACTTTTTGTATCAGTAGAGCATAGTCTGTGTATGTGGTAAAGCCCAATGATCATTTGAACTAAGTATTTATATTTATTGGATCAAATGACAGCCGTTTTATCGATGTAATTTTTAACAGTTGCTGTTGAAAATGACAGATATTTACAATCCAGTCACCACGCGCGCGGAACCACGGGCACGAGCTTGTTGGATAAAATATCTACCTCCGTACACACCCTCCCTCGACTTCAACAACAACAAACTTGTCAATTTTGTCAACATTATTGTGCACTTTACGACGAGACGGTTCCAGAAGCATTGAACTGCATCGCAGCTTTACGAGCACGTAACGTCTGTACCAATATTTATTGCCAGCAACGAAATAAGCAATATTTATTTTATCTATATTAGAAAGCTCAAAACAGGGAAAGGAAATACTTTTGATTGAACTAATTTTTTTCTTTTCCATGATCTCGGGCCGTCGAACAAGATGAAAAATAACCTTACTAGGCACGCGCTATCATCATTAACTCACTGCTGGGGATAAGTATTCATGTTCTTCTGTGACCTCTCTTGTTAGTCTTGCTAATCTTAGTCAGCCCTACGCTACGCCCTGCGACGTCGTTCTACACAAATAATCATCATATTTTCGAGAAATTAATCTAACATTATGTATCTCTATAATAATAAAATCTGGCCAATAGTTTGATAGCCTTACCACTTCCAATACAGGTCAGGTTACATCGCCGCCGATATCTTTGCATTTCAAAGCGAAGTGTTGTAGGAACAGAGTGCCCCCTGCCTCTGATTGTAATGGAGTTCGCTGCACATTCTATACACATCCTCAGAAATGGTATGTAAATCTAATGGAGCAGCTACGTGTAGCCTACATCTCTTAGTAGATACTTACTAGTCAGAAGATTTGAATTATGTGTTATGATGATATTTATTATTTTTCTTGAGTTGCTTTAAACTACCTCCAAAAATATGAAATGCTGAAGAACTCCAGGAGCAACGTCACAAAAAGCGATCCTCAGCCGCTCTAATGGTATAAAAAATAAAATATTTAGCTCATGGTACTCCAGAAGCTGATAGTTTTATAAAATTTGCTTATGAGCTAGCGTATGAGTACACTAGCGGACCGTCCCGGCTTTCGCACGGGTATTAAAACCTTTGGAGTTTTAGTAAGGAAGGGATCCTTACTAAAACTCCAATAATGTCCAATAATGTAATATTTTTTTAAATATAATATAGCCTATGTTCACCGGGTATAGTGTAGCTTTGTTAAATAAATTTTCAAATCGGTCCAGTAGTTTCGGAGCCTATTCGTTACAAACAAACAAACAAAAAATCAAACCTTTCCTCTTTATAATATTAGTATAAATATAGATAAGCTATACCAGTAAAAAGTGTTTCACTCGTACGTTGTATTTTTCCGTTAAATAGGTATATTCTGTACACACGTAGAGTCGGGAGTTCTCAGGAAATGGCAGGAGAGTGGTTTCCGACGCGAAGGACTTTTCATGAAAATCGATATATTCTCGAGTGGCCATGAAGCCATCTTTAATTTGATTGTACTTAACTAGTACAGTTTTCTTGAAGCTGAAACAGATTTATAAATACCTAATTAGTAATCTTATATCTATATTTATCTTTATATCCATATTTCTATCTATATTTACAATTAAAGAAACAAATTGGAACTAGTATTTATAATTGGAGCAATTTAGCTAACTGTAGAAGCTTCTTGCAAAAGATATGACGCATTATTATTACGTGGAAAGGTAATTTTAAAATGACTGCTCGTATTTGATGCGGAAAAAATTTCCAGACCTTTTTTTCAAACAATTGTATTTGTTTCGGTGAACTCTCCGAAGGTGTAGCAAGGTGTGTATAACTACCTCAAAGCCATCCAAAGCGTTCATCTCGTAGCCCCAAAGTGTTGCGTGTAGCGGAAACCGGCCGCGGAACGGATAGAGAAACTCTTAGTAAGTTCATCACATACTTTTGGTTTTCTATCTTACGAATGAAAAGCAACCACGTCACATTGACAGTGTTCGCAACATCCATAGCCTTATTTTTATATTATTGAAATAAGGCTCTGGATGTGCCATGAACACTGGCAATGTTTGGAATTTCTCGTATATTTTGGTATTTCAGTAAGCGGCTTACTGTCGAGCGAGAGCTTTCATTTCGAATGGGGCTTCGCATCGCGGTCCCGGCTTTTTATCAAATCAAAAACTGTCACGAACGCGAAATAATACATAACACGTTATAAACTTTATTTGTTTTAGATACGTAGTACATAGATTTAGTTCCCGTAGTAGGTAACAAAAAAGTGATGTAAACTCTTTGTAGGGGATCGAAATAAAAACACTGGTTTTAAACGACAGACGACAGAAATTGGTTTGCAGGCAGAATTGGACATTTATGTATGTGCTTTTTGACAATTTGTTTTGTGAGCGAGTGATTTATACTGCGGCGCGGCGCCACCTCCACACGTCAGAGATACAACTACCCTCTAATGTGGTAAAAATGCATTATTTAAATTTTGCGTGCACCCACAATCTCGTCGTATTTATTTATACTTTCAAAAGATGCCAACAGATGGCGTAACGTGTTGAGATATTAGCAAAATCTTATATCTAACAACATACCTTATTATTTACAAAACAAATATGTGTCGTATAATAACTCTTGTTTTGAAATAGTCCAATATTTTAGGTAGTCTAGATATTTATTGGGTAGTTTTATGCAATGTTATGTATTTTATGTAGTTTTATGTGCGAAATGGATAAATTGTTGTTACCAAATTATTATTAAAGACCTTTCCTATGGATGTTTTACACAATTTAACAATAAATATATTCTTATTCTCTTATTCTAAATGGGCCGATGATAATACTGATAAGTCCGAATCATCGGTTGCGACTGTGCGTCGAATTCAATGAAAACTGTCGAGAGCCTTCCGGGTAATGAATAAATATTTCCGAATTCCAATTCGTAGGTTTAATGGATTCCGAAAAGTTGCTAAATAAATGGGACAGTAGGGGCTCACAAAAAGGTATTTATCGCAAAAGTACCTACCTTGTACTTCTATTGCCCTACGTTTATTTTGTTCTCATTGGATTGCCTAGATAGCTACGTTTATATTCTTTCTGGCATCCATAACACAATATCTGTTTGTGTGGCTAGCTGGTGTTGTGTAGGAATGTCTAGTGGTTTTTATATCCAACAAAAGCTAGATTTAGACAGCTGAAACTCGCTGATAGATAACCTTAAAATATAAATATAGGGAACGATTATTTTCCTCCATCTCCCTCAAGGCACGCATCTTCACATCACCGCAGCCCCGCGCTGTTTATTGTAAAGTTACGCTATCAGTACTCCGCCCCATTAGTATTCCACCCCAGCACCTGGATAAGGTAACCGCTCTATGAGATTGAGGGAAGGGAAGGCTCCGAATAAAATATGACACTAGATGACGTCACGGGCGCGGCGCTGGAATATTAGGAGGTGATATTGAAAGAGAGTATTATTCATACATTATAATGTAGCTAGCTATCGACTAGAGTGATAGAACATTGTGAAAATTCGCGGCTGTACTTTAACATGTATTACTATTGCACACTATTGTAGCACACTATTGTAGCAAGCGTATACAGCCCACCATCAGCTTCTTTTGAAATATTTGAAAAAAATATGGATGATATCTTATTTAAAATATCAAAATCAAATAAAAACCTCATAGTATGTGGAGACTTTAATATTGATCTTTTAGAAGTTTACTCCCTCAGTAGCAGATTAACAAATTTATTTAATTCTTATAATCTTAGGCCAACATTTATGGAACCTACTAGAATAACTGAAACATCAGCAAAATGTATAGATAATATATTTGTTTTCCAAAATGAAAAAATTGTCAGTCACAAAATTATAAGCCATTTAAAATCAGACCACTTAGGTCAACTAATTAAATTAAAACATCCAGTAAAAAATAATAATTGTAAAAAAAAAATTAAGTACGTTCCTGTGACCACAGATCGATTTGAACGGTTGAAATTGGATTGGGATTTTAAACCATCACCTAACTACTCACTTAACAACCCAAATGAGTCGTATTGTAGTTTTTTTAATAAATTCACCAATGCGTTCAATTCAATATTCATACCCAAATCGATCTTGGTCTCAGAAAAACTTAGCTTTAGTGAGTGGGCAACAGTAGGTATACATAAGAGTAGACAAAAGTTATATGAACTGTATAGTGAAAAGCAGTACAATTTTAGCCAGGAATTTAAAGAAAAAGTAAAAAATTACTCAAAAATATTTAGAAAAGTTTGTAATACAGCAAAATCCAATTATATTAGCTCGAAAATTAAAAATAGTGAAAATGTAATAAAATCAACTTGGAAAATAATTAATAGTGAGACTGGAAAGGTCAATACCTACATTAATGATTACAGTTTAAAGATTAATGATTGCTCTATCAAAAATGATGTTGAAGTAGCGCAAGCTTTTGAAAATTTTTTTACTGACATTCCAATCTTTACTACAAAGTGTCTGAACTCTTCTCAAATAATAGCTGAATCATTACTTAAAGAAAATGTACCTAAATGCGATAGTAAATTTATTTTTACCCATGTTGATGAAAATGATATAAAAAAAGCCTTTAAACTTTTAAATATTAAAAAAACTGCAGATCTCTGGGGCATTTCCGTTAAAATTATTAAACCTTTAATTGATACCATTGCACCAGATCTAGCTTTTATATTTAATGAATCCATTGATTGTGGCATATTTCCTGATCTAATGAAACATAGTAAAATAATCCCATTGTTTAAATCGGGTATTAGGTCTGACCCCACTAACTTTAGACCAATATCAGTACTGCCTACATTCAGTAAAGTTTTTGAAAAACTTATTTTACACCAATTGCTTAGACATTTTAATGGCAATGACCTGCTACACTGTAAGCAATTTGGGTTTACTCGTGGTGTAGAGTTGGTATCGCATATTTTTGATGCTTGGGAGAAGTCGCAAGATGCTTTAGGCGTTTTTTGTGACTTGTCAAAAGCATTCGATTGCGTTCATCACGAAACATTAATCAGAAAACTACATCATTATGGAATAAGGGACAGCTCTTTGGATCTTCTTACATCTTACTTGAGTGATAGGATACAAAGAGTTGACATTAATGGGAAACGATCTAAAGGGTCTGTGGTTACAATGGGTGTACCGCAGGGCTCTATCTTGGGTCCTTTCCTATTTTTAGTTTATATTAACGACCTGCCTCATCTTGTAAAGAATGATCATGTGATTGTATTGTTTGCTGATGATACTTCATTAATTTTTAAAATGAATCGACAAAAAACAAATTTCGACGATGTAAATACTGCAATCTCAAAGGTAGTCCATTGGTTTAGTATCAATAATCTTTTGCTTAATGAAACCAAAACAAAATGTATAAGATTTATTCTACCTAATGTAAAACAAGTTAAGGCTGATGTAAACGTAAAAGGAGAAACGGTAGAAATTGTAGACAATACCGTATTCTTAGGAATAACGTTAGATAGTAAACTCCAATGGGGCCCACACATAGATAAGCTATCGAAGAGACTTAGTTCTGCAGCATATGCAGTTAAAAAAATCCGTCAACTTACAGACGTTGATACTTCTCGACTAGTCTATTTCAGCTACTTCCATAGTATTATGTCTTATGGCATACTATTGTGGGGGAACGCTGCAGATATAAACACCATTTTTGTGTTGCAGAAGAGGGCTGTTCGTGCGATCTATAATATGGGTCCCAGAGAATCCCTACGTAATAAATTCAAAGAAATAAACATAATGACAGTACCATGTCAATATATTTATGAAAACTTGTTGTACACTCATAAAAACATCAATCGATTCATTAAAAAAAGCGATATACATAATGTAAATACTAGAAATAAGAATAAACTCGCTGTTCCCACAACTAGACTACATAAGATAAGTGCATCTTTTAAAGGACAATGTATACGCTTCTACAACAAAACTCCAAGTGAGTTGCAAAAATTATCAATAAATAAATTTAAAAAAATTGTGAAGCAAATTATCTAGAAGATAAAAAAGCTTGGAACGAGTTTTGCTCCAACTCAAAATCTAACAAATTACAGATAAGCAAATCATATGTACTAGACACATAAGTTATGAACATACTAGTGGTTTCTTCTCACTTCTTCCACTGGTGGACAAAAAATTGAAGTGAACAACAATACATATAATAATGAATAGTATAAAATATGACTTGTCTAAGTGCTTATTTGTAAGCCTAAAGAAATAAACTTTCATTTCATTTCATTTCATTTCATTTCATGAGTCATAATCTCGGCTGTTTTCTAAGCATTTTCCTGTAGTTTAAATATATGATAATGTATTTAATTTTTCCATGGTTGTCTGGTAGAGATCGCTCTTGAGCGATAAGACCGCCAATTGTACTTAATTTTTAAGTTATTACTGTACATAGTTTATAGTTCAAGTGCAATAAAGAATTTTCTATCTATCTATCTATCTTTTAATATATCATCTAGAGATGATTTCAGCCCATCTGCTCTACTAACACCTAAATATCACAATTAATGAGTCAGCTGTATATGGTAAAATCCGTATTCAAATTTTGAGAGGGCAAAAACTTATTGAGTGAAATATATGCCTACTTCTAAATTACCTGCGAGTAAAAAGTTATAAGGTTGTTAAAAAGGTCACAGACTAATTCAACGCTCGCTGTAATGGGTCACCACCAATTTACAAACCTGACACAGCGTCATATATCAAAAGTGGAATAACAAAATAACGGAATAAACCCAACAATTTATCTAAAGGAGCGTCTGTTAGGCCTCGTGCAATAAATCAGTGAAATTAACAAGATTCTTGAAGGGCTGGCCGCCGGCGAGCGGGGACGTGGACATGTCGCAGGGATCGGGCGGGTTTTGGCGAGTGATAAAATGGATAATTGTTTCACTGATTATCATTTCAATTTCATGAAGAATGTAGATATTAATCTAGATATTCTACCATAGATTAAAATTTGTTACGAACTCAGGCCGAAAGATCTTTTGTCCAGAAATGGGACAATATTGGGCTGAAAAAAAGTTTTCATGTTGAAATGCCACATTTCTTAAGATCTAGAAAACTTCGATTAAAAATATTAATAGAATATTTGAAAAATTTAAAGAATTAAAATAAAGATGCATGTACTGGGCTCTACTCAGCTGGATTATTAAAGTGGAAACGCATTATTTTTCTACAAGCAACCTATAGTCGAAAATCTAACCAAGCTAAAAAAATATACAATGCGTTCCTTCAAAAGCGATTTGAAGAATATGTTTATATTTATGCTGTAGGTATAAATAATATTGGAGAATAATATTGTTGGTCGAATATTGATTGTCTGACCGCCAACTGATGTTTTGTACTTGATGATAAATCTCTGTCTTTCGTCTAATCGTACCCAAATCTAACTTCCACCAAAAACTCTGTATGAGTTGTCCTGCAACAGACACCAGACATACGGTGGGACTCGCCCTCGACCACCGTCCTCATCATCCATCACGGTGCCTGCTGGCGCGTGAGATTGGACTAGACCGGCCACAGGTGACAAAGGCTGAAAGAACTGCTACACAAAGCAGTGATGAATGTGCTCTAAATGAACGTGGAACGATTTCGGAGTGAGTATCTGTCGAAGAGAAAATTAAGAAAGGAAGTTAATAAAAGATTGAGACACGTGATGTGATTTGAGAAGAGACTTTTTATGCAAGCTGGTTTGATTAAGCTCATGCGATTTGGTTATGCCGGGCACGTACTACCGCATAGTGACGTCATGCCGCGACGTACAGTCATCGTCATCATCATCGGGTATCAGCGTCGCGGGGTCCGCACATTCTCTTCTTACATTTCACTTATATCATCCTTAATCACAGCACGAAAGGAGTGAGTCCTTTCGTAGTCAAATCATCATCTATGATTTAATGTGAAAAGAAGAATCTCGTCCATTAGACTCAATTACGGCGATTATTTACAAAAAGCATAAAAACACCGATCCTAATATAGGTACTGAAGCTGTAGGGTAGTACCTACCCCGTACTCAACTCGGCCAGAGTGTACAAGATGTGGGTTTATCAATGTTTATTGATTTATTTGATAAATTTGGTAATTTATCGTCTTATTTATTTTCACTGTATCAAAGGAAATCCGCTGAAAAGTTCAGTTAGTATCTTTGCATTTATTTTTAGTAATATTTGATGCTGGGAAATATTTTAAGACATTGCGCCATGTTGAACAGATTATATTGAGTTATAGCTAAAGACCAATAGGTAAGTAAATTACTTTTATATATTTTATAAAAACTTAAAAAATTATTATTCGATCAAACATTTGCCCCGCGGCAGTAACCCAGCTCCCGCACGATTACAAAGATATTGAAAAGCTCATCAAATACAAAGTGAAAGCTTCCTTTGAAGTTCTAGACTACCTTCGCACAGATAACATTCACCTTACTCGAATAAATTAATAAAATACGAGTTGACAAAGTTTTCGTCTAGAAGTTCAGAGCAACTGAACGGATCTTGGTGAAACTTGGAACATACATAGTATGTGTACTGGAATAACATATAGGTTACTTTTTATTCTGATACCACGCGAGCGAAGCCGCGGGCGAAAGCTCGTCAATAATAATTTTAAGTTCCCAAAGTAATGTCGAATAATTTGATCCTGCGATACACGTTCTAGCCAATGCTGTACAAGTGTACATAGTACAATTTTTCATAGAAATTTCTTCCCATCCCCGACGCGGTTATATTCGGGAAGCTGAATTTCATGCCAAATGCCTTGTTGAGTTTCTGTTGGGCGTAAAAATAGCTTTTCCAACTGAGAGGACTGGCCGAGTGGGCGAAGGGTTCGCCTTTTGAACGTAAATAATTATATTAACGTTCAAAAAAAAACGTTAATAATTATATTTACGTTCAAAAGGCGAACCCTTCACCTTCCTTCACTTCCCTTCCTTCTTTTCGGCGAACACGTGAAAAACGTGTTTCACGTATTAACGTGAAAACTGCACGTTAATACGTGAAAACTGTGTTTCACGCAATTTTGAATCAAAGTGTGCACGGCATGCGCCGCTGAGGTTCCCAAAATGATCTCGCAACATAAAAGCCTAATCAAACCCAAACCCTGTTAGGTGCCTACCTCAGATTATTCTGAATACTTTATCAGAATTGTGTCTGCGTTATTATGTTCACCTATATACAACATAAGTAAATAACGCGATAAATACCCGTTGCATAATAAATTAGTCCTTATAAAATATACAAAAATGCTACCCATCGAGTTACAATAGGATTGTAATGATAACATCCTAAAGCTGTTGTCCCACCGCCACGCACGCTGCGCACGTCCTCGCGGCGCATTTTAGCTGCGTGGGTTCGTTCGTTTGACAACATGGGTCAACGTTACCGGTTTACGTACCGCGTGCAAAGCGTGTACCGTGCGTTGACAGCGTTGCATCATATTCGAGCAAGCCACGCGTGTTGCATTCGTCATTAATCTCGTATTCGTGCGTAGCGTGGGTTGCAGTGGACGTTATCAATACATTTTCTTGCCAAGTGAAGCTCACACGTGCGTAGCCTGTCCGTGTGTAGCTGTGACAGCAGCTTTAAGGCTTGTCTTGCCGCGCCTACTGATCTGAATTCATTTCAGTCCAGTGGCTCGTGCGGGCGGTCGCTTGATTTGACTGCACAATGAGTGTTCGTCTCACATCTCGAAACAGCTAGTGACTTTCAACAAAATAAAATAATTCTTGACAATATATTAGTCCACCTTGCGCACCACGGTTTCCACGGAAGACCAGCGCTATGGTACGATCTGCTCTACCATAGCACATGCTGAGTGGAGACCGAGTTTTGTCAGTCTCTGTCGTCTGTTAATCTAAGTTCAGTTTATAAGAGTCTCTGTTCTGTTCTGAAAAAATAAAAATCTTTTTACTTTTACTTTACTTTACAATTCCCACAGCTTTATCTAGCTCCAATGTAAGCAGAGCTTGTGGTAGGTATAGGTATTAGATAACAGAAATCTCAAAGCTATAAGGCCGCCCTTGATTCTCAGCATTTATTTCTGTAAGTATTGTATTTTGTGTTTATGTTGTACAATAAAGAGTTATCTATGTATCTAATTATACAAACATTTTTTTATCATACATAGAAACACCCAAAACACCCGTAACAAATTAGGTACCTGCAGATCGTATAAACTCTATTTGTCCCGAGGCGGGAATCGAAGTCGCAATCTCCTGCGTCACAGGGGGACCTTCGCCCGTTGCTTCACTGGGATCTCAATAACTTTCATAATTACGTAGATCTCCTTTTCAAAAGGGGTTTGGAAATTTCCGCTTGAAAGGGGAAAGTAAATAAGGTAATTTTTCATCCAGAGGTTGCCTGGAAGAGATCGCTTCTAAGCGATAAGGCCGCCAATTGTACATGTCGCATGTAATGTACTTTTGTAATGATCTGCATATGGTGCGCAATAAAGCATGTTTGTATTGTATGGTTGTTACTTGAGCTGATGGCAGGGCGCTAAATAGGGGAGGCCTATGTCCAGCCGTGGATAGCCTGATGATGATGATGATATTGAAACTTAGGTAGTAATGTGATGGTTAGGCTGTGCGTTGCCTCTTCAACGTCTGCTAATGGCTGGTTTAAACTAAACTGCGGATTAAATCACTAAAATTGTCAGTCAGTCACGCAACAATATGAAAGCATAGACAGCTCTACCTGTTTCTAGAGCACACGTCGCTACATTTGTGGAATGTCAATTGAAGGAAATGGTTCGTAATAACAATTGAATAAGGCTTTATATTGTGCGGCTTGCTTGACAATTTCTAGGTACTTGCATTGAATGCTCAGAGCAATGTTTATAGGGTATTATTTTGAATGTATAAAGGCTTTAGGGACTAAATAATTTCTTTGTTATTCGGTGATGGCGGAATTTAGAAATATATATATATATCCAAGATATTTTAGGTCAACTAAGAAATTTATGCATTAGGTGCTATAAATTTAACGAAACCACAACTCTTTCGCGGCTCGCTCCGCTCGCTGATGATATTTTATAGTTTTTGTCGTGCCCATTGCTCGACCCTGTTTAAGAGCATTTGCCCAAAAGTGCGAAAAATAATTTCAACGCAAATTTTTCGCGCCTCGCTGATGATGACAAACAATCTCGAGCTTGGCCCATTTAAAATTACCTTATCTACAATACTGGTATGGTAGATAAGGTGATTTCTAAAATTAATGATTTTTGCTAGTTCCGTAACTAGCAAAACACATTCATTTTAGAGTTATTAAAATGAATTCCTGGCTCCAGCCCTGACTGTACCTACCAACACAATCACGTCTCGAAAATCAGCATCCGTATTTTACAAGACAATAACGACAATTCCGATCGACTCCGGCCGAGTGGACAGCCCACAGCCCGCACCGTAACACGCGAGCTTTACGTGAATTACGGAGTACGTGACGTGCGGGCGCGATGCGTCGTGAATACTTGACTTATCTACGTTCTACGTTGGAGGTTGTTTATATTTGAGGCTGTGAATGCTTCATGTTTTATGTGGTAGGTAGCCTATTTAGGGCAAGAGTTTTGTAGGTTATTAGACTAGATAAGGAATAATTAACTATAGGGTGAAGCTTTGTACTTCGCACGAGTATTTTTTCCTCTTACGTAGGTACAGTCAGCGTCAAATTGATATGAGCGTCTAGAGTAGGTGTAAAAATTCTCTTAGCAAACAAAGCTCTTAAAGGTAGTATGTCAACGCATAATTGCTAAGATAATTCAGACCACCCTGACTGCTCATATACATATAAATATGAAACAATGAGTAGTTACATATTTTGAACACCTTGGGTGCTAAGAACGATTATGATAATTCGAACTGCGTATATCAAATTGCTTTCATGGTTTTCAGATCATTTTGACTACTCTAGACGCTTATATCAATTTGACGCTGACTGTACGTAGGGGAAAATTGGCTGTTGCGAAAGTGGCTGCCTTCTTTTAGACCTTCGATATATGTACATACATCGTCGGGCATATCGTCTCGTAATCGTCACTAACTAATGACGATGCAGTGTACATTCCCGATCACCATCGGTTGAGATTGTGGTCAAACGAAGGTTTGATAAACCTATGAGATAACGACCAAAGTAGCTTGAAAGACTCAAAACTGTAGCAGCAGAGTTCAGTTTTTTGTAGTAAGTAAGTAAAGTACATTTATTTCTCCAACAACCTATTTCCCGAGTGAAATTCTAAATTGGAATGCTAATATTGCTCTTAAGCCCAGAATCCAAAGATCTCCGAATGGCGATGGATCCACTAATCGCGTCTGTCTGTTTGTTTAGGATATAGATGGAGGCCATCATTTAGCCGGATAAGATTGTTTAATTTCCACTGGAGTTTGGGATCGTTTAGATTGGGACAGTAAGGCAGTAGAGAAATTGAATGGAATACCGATTCTATTTCATCTTACGAAGGAACACATTTGTTAGGATGCAAAGATGTGTGTTTGTCGCGAGACAACGTAGAACTACCTACAGACTGTCTGAAATTTTGCACATATGAAGTTCTGAACTTCTACAGAATTATAAATAGGTAAGTACTTTTGTCCCAGGAAAATTTGTTTCATTAATAATATTACCTACATTATCAATAAGTAAGAGTTTTAATGTAATAACAATAAAATTGAATTAAATCCATCCAATCGACGATTATGGTTTAGATTTTTTGGGAAACAGTATTATTTTAGAACAATAACAAATTTTAAAATAAAAACCAGTGAAATTGCGCGCGGGCCGATCATTCCGCCGCTCTTGCCTCCCTTTCTCGCCTTCCCCGCGCGGCGTTCGTAAGTCCTTTTCTCGAAAAAGCGAACTCGCTTCGCCTTAAGTCTTACTGCCTCTAGTAGCTTGCCCAAACCAACGCAGCATACAAATCGCGCGTCTACCGCCTGCGTAATAAATCTCAGATCATCTAAGGATTTGTAAATAGACGCAGGAAAGATATTTAAAGGAGGGCCCATTTAATTGCGAATATTTAATCTGATAAGAGCCGGCTTTTACCCAAGAACCCCGCTGGTGCGGAGATGTGATTCAGGAAGATATATTGTTCTCGTGATTGTTTGTTGCAATAGCTATCACAACAACGACAAATTGTCATTAACTTGAACCCTAAAAGGTTTATTACAACCAGGCAAGTTTGCTCTTCATTATGTACAAACCGTACATAATGAAAGAGCAAACTAGCCTTACTACACCTAATATGAAATATAATGTAAGTTCCTACTATGTAAACCCTTCTATATGAATAAATATATTTTATTATTATATTATTTATGATGATTAAATTAAACGACATTCATAATTTCGGTAAAAAGAACTATATTTTCTGAAATATTTAGCTATATGAGTCAAGGTAAAATAATATGCTAGAGGTTAGGTACTTAGATAAAAATATCTAAAAATAAAAGGCCCGCTTGCAGAACAATTGTTTGCCACACTTTGTACGTATGTAATAATAAGATGTGGAAAACGAACGCGCACTTTCAACCGCGCTCGCACTGTCTAAGACTAGAGTCTAACTGCATATCCTCATGTAGTACGAATTCGTTGATTTGCTTGTTCATACAAATACAAATAAAGTGCTAGGTTGATGAGGAAGTGCTATGATTCAAGCCGACCAATAGGATCGCTCCATTATCGCGTAATTTTCATAGCCATCAAAAATGACTCGATAACTAAGCGATCCTATTGGTCGGCTGGAAACATATCGATGTAGCACAATGACAGCCTTATGCAAGCGGGGCTAGGTACCTATGTTCACTTCGGTACTTAAAATATATAAGTTTTCATTTAATGTCCAGTAAAAATATCAATAATTTATTTACAACAACGGTAACAACATAGTTCAAATATTTAAGTACGTATTGATGAATATCAATCAATAAAGATAATTTTATTATCTTTAAAAATAAGGGAATGTTCAATATCACAATAGTTTCTAATGTAATCTTATTACTATATTTGGCTTAAATTGAATTTATGTGGCCTATTTTATAACTAACTGGTATTTTCATATTTATCCTAAGGTAGTTTAATAATTAAATAAATGTCTTAATAATTAATTATATGTCTTAATAATTAATTAAATGTCTTAATTATTAAATAAATGTCTTAATAATTAATTATATGTCTTAATAATTAATTAAATGTCTTAATTATTAAATAAATGTCTTAATAATTAAATAAATATGTCTCAAGATAGATCTTGTCATACGTCGAAGCGGATCATCATTACATAACTGAGAACTAATCAATTTATTAGAAGAATACGAATTGATCTCTAAATTTGATAATTTCTTCATGTATCATCACCGGATTAAATCCAAACCTGAAAAAAAAACAGTGTTATGTTAGAAATATTGTCTAAGCAAATATTGTCATCATCATCATCAGCGTATAGCAGTCCACTGCTGGACATAGGCCTCCCCCAATGAGCGCCATAGCGCCCTGTCTTCAGCTTGCCGCATCCAGCATCTACCTGCAGTCTTTCGCAGGTCGTCATCCCACCTGGTCGGAGGGCGTCCTACACTACGTTTACCGAGTCGTGGTCTCCACTCAAGAACACTTTTGCCCCAGTGGCCGTCGGTTCTTCGCGAGATATGGCCGGCTCACTGCCACTTCAGCTTGCTAATTCTTTGAGCTATGTCGATAACTTTGGTTCTCAACATAAAGCAAATATTGTGCTATACAAAAATTCTAAATAGGCAAATTAGCATAATGCAAATAACTCAAAGAAATCTTACGATATGTAAATGCAATCATAATTCTAGATCTATGAACGTGTCATTCACCCTAAACTATAGTCTAGCCTAATTCGATATGCAATGTTTGTAAACAAACCGTCCATACTTGATCTAAACGAATTCACAACCTTGTCCATTTACGGGAGACCTTTCCTTCAACAAATATTGCTGACAATTATATAAATAGAGGTACGTTTGTAAATAAATATATGAAACAACATTTTTTTTTTTTTTACTGCCAACTCGCAAATTTTTGTTCTTTATAATTTAAATTCAAAAATATTTATTTCGGTTATCCACCATAATTGTTAATACACCTACTTATATACTGTCAGTAACCATAAATCAGATTTCACTTTAAATTCAGATTACATTCAAATATATATTACTATTGCAAAATTCAATTCAATTAGACAGAGATATGCATTTATTTGCTGCTGCAGTAAAAACAAACGCAAAGTATTACATTTAAGAATAATATTTAAGTCTTAGTACATCATCATCTGCCTATGTTAGTCCACGGCTGGACATAGCCAATGAGCGCCACAGCGCCATGTTTTCAGCTTGACGCATTCAGCATCTGCCCGCAGTCCTTCGCAGGCCGTCATCCGACCTGGCCAGAGGGCGTCCTACACTACGTTTGCCGAGTCGCGTATACTTAGTACAATTCAATAGTAATGGTTTGTTAACAAACATTTCACATCGAATTTGGCTGGAGTATAGGTTGGTTTGTTTACAAACATTTCATATCGAATTTGACTAAAGTATAGGTTATTTCCTCAAGTTGAAATCTCACCCAGTATATGCTGGTCGACGCTGGGCCCCTGCACGAGCCTGGCGGCCAGGTCCGGCTGCAGGTCTACCAGCAGGCGTCGCTGCGACTCCTGGAAGTTCCACAGCAGGCAGCGCACGCCGCGCTTCTCCAGCTCCGCGATACCAAGGACTATGTTCTGGAATCAACAACTTACTTACTATCAACTACTTTTTTAAACATAAAAAACATTTTTTTTAAACAACTACTTTGATTTATTGTTCCCTTCAAGAAAGCGTAGTAAAACACCTAGACCCGTCTTTACCTCAGCCACCCCCAGGTCTATATGTCCCGCGTGCCTCCCGTCGAGCACCAACACCCGTCCCTCCGCAGACAAGCACTGGTGCACTCGCGACGCGGCCGCGTAGCTCAGCGCGCCCATTATGGACACCAGTGCACAGTCCTGGTTGCCCACCTGAAACGAACACAGAACGGAATGTAATGTTTTCCAAAAACCTATAAACCGACTTTAAAGGAATGGGTTTGTAACGGCGTTTTATTAAAATAATCATCGAAATGGGCTGGCGTGATATTGAGTTCTTCGTCCATTTGTCCCTCACATACTTAATGCAAATTTAAGACTTATATGGTTTACTTATGGATGCCATTGTCAGAACTGTACCAAATTGAATGGGGACCACACGGGAAGCACCAGCTTTCAAATGAAAAAACAATCATCAAAATCGGTTTATCCAGTCGAAAGTTGTGAGCTAACATTTATTTAAAAAAATAGTCGAATTGTGCACCTCCTACTTTTTGAATCGGTAAAAATAACACTTTATGAAATAATATTATTATTTCATAAAGTGTTATTTTTACCGATTTCACAATTCGACTATTTTTTTAAATAAATGTTAGCTCACAACGATATATATTATATAGATAGTAGTTCTGTGTGACAAACCAATTTACACTAATGTAGTATACAATTCTTTTTTAATTGCTTTATTATGATTTCGACGGTTCAAGATAGATAAAATCTAAAATGACCCTTTGTTCGAATGGTTCTTCTCATAAAATACGATAAGCATAAATTATGGGCCAATTCTTTAAAATCTAGGACAATGAGATAGAAAGAGATAGAGAAACACTTTATTGACGCCACACTGATACAGAACAGAAATAGTACCTTTAGCTTACAGATACGGCCCAAACCCAGTTATCTAGTACCCATAACACAAGCTCTGCTGACCATGGGGCTAGATAATGCTGTGTGAATTGTCCAGCATTATTTATTTATTTATAAACCACCGTAAAATACACATTCGGATTTGGACAGAATAAAAGTTAAGTTTAAGGTTATTTGTTTTATAGTGATTACCCACACTTATATAGTTTATTTTAAAGTTTGTAATGGGTAATCTCGAGGACTAGTGGTACATTATCTCTTAGGTACGAGATTAGACTAGACTAGATTAGATTAGACGAGGAGATTATGGGTCCAAGTCAGTGAGCTGCAGCTATTAAGACCGATACCCAGACGGACAGAAGTGTTAGAGTTACCTTAAACTGGTGCACGTGGACGTTCGGCCGCGCCGCCCGTGCCAGCACCCGCAGCACGTCCAGCGCCGCGCCGCACAGGATGCCGTACTCCAGCCCTGCGCACGCGCCTGTCACCAGTGTCACCGTGTACACTAGTAGCTCCATCTCTGGAATTACAATGTACATTAAAATTTAAATTTAACATAGACATTTTGGGGATGCCACATTTAAGCCCTCCGGGACTACCATACTATTTATATATATTACGCCACTTTTAGCGCGATTAACGCGTGTTAGCACGCATTTATCGTGCTAAAGTTACCATAATAACGCTGCTAACGCGCGTTACGTTATGTGTTAAATAGCTCGGTAGCTACAGGCCAAAAAGTTTGATTCAGATTAATGTAAATTGGAATTTATCGTATCTATCTCTCGTATTTTTAGAATTATCAGTCTGTGATCTGTTTTGTGTATTAATTGGACTTTATATGAAAACAAAATTTCATTTAAAATAAAAATAAATTGATAAGAATACCAACCTCATTGACTTTAATATTATGCCTTAAGATATTAGATACCTTAGGTATACACCTAACAGTGGGCGTAACCCACTGTTAGATCTAGAACTTCATCCAGTGTTGATATTGACCGGAAAGATCGCCTTTCCGGTCACTATCAACAAATGTACTCACTAGTGTGCCTCCACAGCGTGGGTACGATGTCGCACTGTATGAGCGAGGCCATGGCCACCATGATGACGGCGGCGAGCGTCGCGCGCGGTATGTACGAGAACGCACTGGACAGCAACGTCACCGCGAGCAGCACCAGGCTGGCTGCAAACAAACACACCGCCTCTTACTATACGGTATAACTAAACTATACACCTCGCTGGCGTGGTTGAGCGCCGAGCGGGTGAAGGAGCCCGTGGAGGGCATGCTCTGACAGCACGAGGACGGTACGTTTACCAGTATAACGTACCTTTGAATATGGAGCCGGCGGGCGTGAGCACCCCGCTGGCGTGGTTGAGCGCCGAGCGAGTGAAGGAGCCCGTGGAGGGCATGCTCTGACAGAATGATGACACCACGTTCACGGCGCCGATGGCGATCATCTCTTGCGTGCCGTCCACGGGAGTGCTGCCGGCTGGAAACACCAGGGTAATTATTAATACTGGAACTTACTGTTTTAATTATTTATACATTATTGTCTAATCTAACGGTTAGACAACATATCTTACAAAACAGCGGTTAGACTCTAATATATATGTATATATTAAGGGTGTCTTATTTTGATAACCTATTTTGGTTAACGACAAGTCAAAGATCGACATAGATTGCCCCCGCACGCCCCACGCTCGGAGCACGTAAGAAAGCCGCCATCTTGGCGCTTTTAGTCTCGATTTCACACAGAGCATGTAGCGTAGAGGATAAACAGATAAACATTTTATTCATAATATGTCAGATTAATAATGTATGTCTACGTTACCATAATTTCAAATAATATGTAATAAAATTTAAAATTTAAGAACTCCTCGTAGGAGCAGAATGACTTAATTAAAAAAAACTCGGTGCGTCTCTAACCTTGTCTGGCAGCTTATTCATACTGGATAGACAGGATATCGTAGTTCAAAGATATACACAATGAACTCACCAAAAGCCTTGGCAATGGCGATGCTCTCGAGAATGGCGACGAGCGGCATCACCAGCCCCTCGGGACCGAACGCTTCCAGCATCTCGTCGAACGACAGCGTGCCGTTCTTCACGACCGTCGAGAACGGAGGCGGCCCGAAGTGGGGTAGGCCACCTACGATCTTACCTGGAAACATAATAAAACAAGCTAATATCTATCAACATTATTTGTTGTGTGCACATAGTTTACGTTTCAAGCCAGAGCATTTATTTGTTATCCTATTATTGCTTGTCATGTGTTTTGTGTACCCAATGAACAAAAATAAAATAAATAACAGTTTGAAGGCCTATACCTGCAGTGGGTTGCGGATATTCATCACCATCTTAGTCAAGACATCCACGGTAAGACATAGGTTTTATCTAAATATCGTCAAATTGACAGGTCCTGCGCTGCCCGCATTCAACGAGTGCCCGGGTATCGGTCCACCGTGTGAAGGTCTGCCTATGCGGTCGCCACTTGAGAGCCTGCTGCCTAACTATACAAAAATACGAACTCCCTACGACAATTTTACTTTATTCATCATAAAATTAGAACGCCTGCAACAATTTCCTTATAAATCCTATCGACTGCGCCAGTTTTATTGACAATTCAATTAAATTTATTTATTTCAGCTTCACAAAGTACATGTTACAGCCATAGAAGAATTAAGTTACGAGTACATAATTTAAAAAATAAAAACATTGTAAACACACATCCTGCGTTAACAGACGGATGACATTATGTGTGCGTCCAGTCCTTCATGAGAGCGCAGTCCGTGTATAGCTATAAGGTTCAGATAGCTACTGGCAATTACCAATGTATAATTAGTTTCTTATACTTAGAAATGTAGACTCACCCGTGAGTGCGAAGGGCACGATACCCCTCACATACAGTAGGTACGCTAGCAGCGCGCCTCCGAACACCACGAGTGCGTTCCGGGCGCGCACCACGTACAGGAGTGTGCGGGAGACACGCACGCGGAGCGGGGGCGAGTGGGGGGTGGTGGAGACCGCTGCGCACTGCGGGTATACACAACAGGCTTCTTAATAAGTCGCTTCACCATTACAATTATATTGTTTAATTTTTTATATATAAAATTTATTTTCTAAGAGTATTTGAAATAAATGAGTGTATAATAATGATGGACAATTTAAACAGCATTACATATCATAGTTCATTTATTGATAACTTTTGGTTACAGGCCACATATTATAATGCAATATGTAAAAAACTACATACATCATAATTATAATAATTGTTTAGATGTACCTTAAAAGATGGACGATTTCTCCAATCGCCGAGGTAGCTCACTTAGTCGGCGTGCGTGTCTCGTGTTGTATCTATGACCATCTCCGTACCTTTCGTATTTGTCCAAGCTGTGTTATCTAGCCCCAAGCTAAGCGGAGCTTGTGTTATGTGTATCAGTTATCTAGTACCCATAACACAAGCTCTGCTTTGTTTGAGGCTAAATAATGCGGTGTGAATAGTCCGCCATTATTTATTATTTATTGATACCACGAGAAAACAGTGACCACCGGACTAAACTAAATGGGCCAATAATACACACCTTGAGCAAAAGCAGCACTATGATGCAGGCGACGCCCAGCACCGTGTCCCACAGCTGGACTGTCTTAATGTTCTTGAAGAAGTTTATCAACGCGCTGATGAACGTACTGCCGCCACCGCCTGGAACGAACAACAGCGGGTTAAATGTGAGTCTTGAACTGATCGGAATAGGGTCCTAATTCAATCAGACCCATAGCACAGATAATATAATACATACCCATAGTAAAGAAAGAGACAACATCATTCTATCAATTTATTTTTTATATTAAGTGAGAACTAGTGCTTACAAACCTAACAAAGGTCATAAGTTATCTGTTAAATGTTTCAAACTGTTTGTCTTCCGAAAAAGGAAAATTAAATACAATAAATAAATAAAAAGGCTTTAAGGCACTAATAACTAAATTATGTAAATCATAAGGTTTATTAATACATAATAATCTATCTTATCTTATCAACAATTTTTAATGATGTTAACTTAGAGTTCCTGTACTAATATAATATGAGTCTTCCCACACGCCGTTTTGCATCGCATCGCGATCACCACTCGAGAATATTTACTCCCTTGCTTATTCTGACAGTCATGTCCGTTCTTCTACGAATATCTGTATTCAGATTCTTAACTTTATTTCGATACAGGCTCTTCATACTGTTATTTTTAGCCCACACTGTTCCACTCTGTATGCCAAAGGCTTGCATTGCTTAGTGTAGTTACTTATTTTCCTCTCCCAAATCCGCATGCGGGCGGGAATCCGCATGTCAAAAAGACAGCCATTACGCTATATTCCTTTTCCATTAATTACCTGTGACTCTAAACAGAGATTTCAGCTGTGAAGCGCTGATTTGCAGCGCTGCAGCTGTTGTGAATCCACTGATGACCGGTTTTGATATGAAATCCAGAAGGAAACCTACAAATAAAAGTATTTGTCAGTTACAATTCAAGAGTAGGTATGCTTCTCTTATTGCTTCTGCTTGTGATAAAGCTGAACAGAGCAACTCAAAACAGAACTCGCGTTGCGGTTTCGCTGCTATGATTTCGTGACGGAGGTGTACTACGGGCCTTAGGTCAAAACGCTTTATTTCCTTGAGGAATGCCTCAAGGAAATAAAGCGTTTCGTGCGGGATGTACAGTAATGACTTCTCCAAGTTTTTATTTATTTATTATTTAAGTACAAACACAACTAACAACTATATTTTAAACTTAGGAATATAAATGAAGGAAAAGTATAGTCCACTACGTTGTACTCAAATATGATAATAATCTTAACAATAAGTAATAAACAACAATAAGTTCTTACCAAGTTGCAAGACGCCGAGCAACAGAATGACACATCCCGATAGGAACGTGGCCAGGTAAGCGAAGTCGGGTGACAGCGCCACGTATTTAGCCAGCAGCGCCGCGAGTATGGCCGTGGGACCGACCGTCACGTCCTTGCAGCTGCCGAACAGAGCGTACACGAATCCGGGGAAAATACTCGAGTACAGGCCTACCTGCGGACAACAGCAGGGCGTGAAAGAAAGCCAGTTCAGTATCAATCAATAAATTTCTTTCCAGCCCTGGTGGGGGCACAGAGAGGGGCCTCGAGGCTTGGCCTCATTACCCCGGCGTCAACTCGAGGGGTGACGACCCCTCGGTCCTTGGGTTTTGTGGGAATATTTTTTTTTTCCCCCTTCTCAATATTTTTTTTTTACTTTATTTGGTTTGTATATTTTTTCTTTTTTTGCCAGTTTATACTAATAGCTACAATTATACAAAAACAATTGTTGCTAATATTTCTTATCTCACATTGTAGAAGCTGCTACTGCTACATTACTAGCCTATAGCCACTAGCCATATTTATTTTAATTTATATTTATTTGAAGGAAAACCAGAGCCTTATAAATAACACACAGCTGATTGAAGGTTTCCACGGATAGCCAACAGAATAATACAATAAAAAAGGCTGTGAACATAAGGTGACTTGTTTACATATAGCATCTTTAAAGTGAATTACATAATTATCTTTAAATTATTACAAGAATGTTTACTCTAAACCTATCATCCTATCATCAACATTATCATTATTTTTCATCATCATCATCAGCCTATATTAGTCCACTGCTGGACATAGGCCTCCCCCAATGAGCGCCATAGCGCCCTGTCTTCAGCTTGACGCATCCAGCATCTACCTGCAGTCTTTCGCAGGTCGTCATCCCACCTGGTCGGAGGGCGTCCTACACTACGTTTACCGAGTCGTGGTCTCCACTCAAGAACACGTTTGCCCCATCGGCCGTCGGTTCTTCGCGAGATATGGCCGGCCCACTGCCACTTCAGCTTGCTAATTCTTAGAGCTATGTCGATAACCTTTAACCTTTATTTTTCATAATGTTATTGAATGCATCGGTATGCAAAGTAAAATTAAAATAAATATGGCTTAATTGTTGTCTCGCCGTAACGTGAACTTCTTCGAATATGGACGGCGGGTTTTGTCCGAAAGGTATCATTTTCAGGAAGTTCATTGGACGCCTGGCAAACGACATCGTGCGTCATCGGACTATGTCCCTGACTTAACTATGTTAGTCTCTAAGGTATTTATTATATGGGAACTAATTAAGTTACTTTTTGCACAATTTCTTCGTTGCCTGAAATAATGTTATTCTTATCGACGACCTCTATGGCCCGGTGGGCAAAGGTCCGCCTGCGACGCAGGAGGTTGTTGATTCGATTCCCGCCTGCAGATAATTGTTCCGGTTGTTCTGGCCGTTATTTATGTAGGTATGATAAAAATATCTATGTATTTATTGTATCGTTATTATGTATATCAGTCATCTATAACAAAAGCTCTGCTAGATGATGCTGTGTGGATTGTCGAGCATTCTTTATTTATTATAATAAGGTAGGACCCACCTGTGGCGGTAGGCCGGCCAGCATGGCGTAGGCGATGCCCTGGGGGATGGAAGTAAGCCCCACTGTAATACCTGGAACAGAATACCGCACTCATCACTACACAGTATAAAACAAAGTCGCTTCTCTGTCTTCCCGCTGTCTGTCTGTCCCTATGTATGCGTACATCTACACTTTGACTGCGGTTTTTTTTCGACGACTGCGATCTTTTTTTTAACCTAAAAAATTCGTGCTGCCGCTCTACACAGCGGTTGTGTTGCACCGCACATGCGTTTCTTTCGAAAAATATTACGGCTGTGCTGAGTCACACAGATCTGTATTTTGTCAGCCGCTGCGCTAGTGTGGATTTACGCATATTAGTCACTTGTAGAAAACACATACCGTGTAATTTCAGCAGTCAAAGTGTTAAAACTACACAACTCATTTTTATGCGGTATTTTTTAATAGATAGAGTGATTCAAGAGGAAGGTTTATAAACAATTTAATACATAGAACTCCACGCGGACGAAGCCGCGGGGCGCAGCTAGTATTATTATAAATGCGAACGTTTGGATGTTTAGATGGATGAATGGATGTTTGTTACTTCTTCACGCCAAAACTACTGCACGGATCTGGGTGAAATTTTGCATACAGGTAGTTCTAGGAATTCTAGGTTCTGGAATAAAACAATGGATAGAAATAACCTTAAAACTTTTCCACAGAAAAAACGCGTGCGAACTGCGGGCAGCCACTAGTAAGAAATAACTCGTTACATATTAAGTTTATCATGTTCTAAGTAAAGTAACGCATAACTTGGTGTTATAATTGGTACTCGGTTCCATAACCCAAAATATTCGTTGTAAACCAAGACTACCAACAACATTTATGTATAAAAAGTTAACAAAAACTGATAATAAAAGTACCTAATAGTAAAGAAAAGGTTACCACTAAACAAGAACAAAACCTTCAACAACGCACAATCGGACTCGCACGAAAAAAAAACAGAAATCAGGTTCGAAAACGAACCAAAAATCGTTTCAAACTACGATTTGCTCTAATGATGCAATGATACCAATATCGTAAAACATTTTCGATCAATATTTATTTAGTTTTGTAACTCCTTTGTTAACAAAAAATATCCATTAATCTAAAACCGAGTACTTATAGTAATTTACAACAAAGCAGTAGGTATTACAAGCTCACATGACTACAAAGTAAATAGGAATCTCAGGCGTGGTAATAAAACAGCTAATCGTGTAATCCACGCGACCGGTTCGCTATCATGTGCGCTGATTTATAATTATATGTAGGCAACAGACCGCTCTTTAGTTCATTGAGTGGAATTGGATCGGTTCCGAATACCACTTAGGCCTTAAATGGCTTAATCGAAGTAAATCGGGTCAGCAGACTGGCCTTGGCTGGCGGTCCTCCGAAACTTATAACTAGAATTAACTTTGTTCCACAGTTGGGCAAAGGCCTCCTATCGTCCTTCCACGCATCTTGATAGGAGACGAAAGTGAACGTGTTCTTGAGTGAAGACCGCGAATCGGCAAACGTAGTGTAGCACGCCCTCCGGCCCGGTGGGATGACGACCTGCGAAGGACTGCAGGTAGATGCTGGATGCGGCAAGTTGACAGGGCGCTATGGCGCTCATTTGGGGAGGCATATATCCAGCAGTGGACTACTATAGGTTGATGATGATTATCATGATGGATATTGTTTCTCTGCTAGCTGGAGCCAAGCTCCAACACTCTCATGAGCTACGACGCGACGCATATATGGATCTTACAGATGTAGGTACTAGCAGCAGCCCTTGTACTACGAGCTAGTAAAAATATAAATGGAGGATATTAAACGTAGTGTCAAAATCGTTTGCGATCTAAATCTTACCGAGCTTTGGCACAAAGATGGTGATACCAGCTGTCTTCAGCAAGGATGCAATACCTACACTACAGGTTGTACCACTTAAGGGGGGAGCCTGCTTTAGAGGCTTCAAAAAATCGTTTTTTTTTTTTTGCATAAATGTCTTCCTAAACTATCCAAGAATGTGCCCCTAAAATTTCAAAAGCAAATTCAAATTATGTTCGGAGTTACAGAAGAAATAGTGAGCAAGCGTCAAACAAGTATACGAGCGGCCAGATCGCTCGAAGTGCCCGCGCGAAAACTTTGACGGGCGATTTCTCGGTTTTTCATTTTTACGATTTTCCCGAGTTGTCGGGAAAGATAGAAAAAAAACTAAACGTCCTATCGAAACGAGACAAAATTGGTTGTGTTCGGGATAAAATTCTCTTCTAGTTGAATCTAAAAAAACTTGAAAAAGTTGTGATTAACCATTTTTTTAATCAATCTAAACTGAATATTTTTTTCAAAAAAAATGATTTTTTTTTTTTAATTTGCGAAAAATAATTGAATTTTTCACTTTTTTTGTAATTTTCTTGGTTTATCTAGAAGCTATACTATTGAAAATTAAATTTTTTTTTGGTTTTTTAGTTTCAAATGAAAATTGCGACCTGCATCTTTCCCGCCGCACGACACCTGCATACTCGAGGCGCCTCGGCGAAATGCTTGTACCACGCATAATATGACATATATTTTGATGAACAAATTTGAGAAGACTCTTGAAATATATAACAATAAAACCTGAAAGTTTCGTTTCAATCAAATATTTCTTTCCTTCCCAAAAAAATCCGATTCTTTGAAGCTTCTAAAGCAGGCTCCCCCCTTACAGCAGGGGCTCTTTTCTGCTCAACTAATCGCTTTACTAGGTGTGTCAATCAAAGGTACTGCAGAAGTGCCACCATAGACACTTTTTAATATTATACAGAACAAGACCCCTACAGAATGAGAGACACGTGTCAAAAGTTTGAAGTTTGAAACCAATCTAACTAGGTAGAACCATTATATAAATCGTTCCATGCAAACCATTGCACGCTCGGCAAAATTATTCTATATCCAGCCAGTGTTAACAGGCTGGTGATAAATAGTATGCCCAAGCCGAACGTAAACTTTGTTTCCACGTCGTGAAGCGTGTCCAAATCTTACCAGCAATAGCATCCCGTATGAGGCATTCCCAGGAATACTTGGGCAGCCAGATGGTGACGGGCAGCCGACGGCGCCAGGAGTCCACGGAACAGAGCTGGGTGGCTAGACGCCGGGCGGCGGAGGGTCGACCCTCGCCTGAAAGGATACGAGGGTTTGTTCAAAATCAGTGCTTTATTACCTTTAGACGTCACAGGACTCTTGGCCACGTCACAACATTCAAATAACACAAAGTAAAACTAGGAAATAAACTGATCACTTAGATTTTTTGCTCACTTCAGTCTTTTTGTAAAGATGCGAACTAGAAACCTTTACCTTGTTAGATTATTCATTTTTGAGTCGAACTCGCAACTCGCATTTTTATCGTCTAGATCAGTAGTTCCCAAAGTGGTCCAGGTGGACCCCCAGGGGTCCACGGGAGACTCGACGGGGGTCTACGTTGGCGTGACAAAAAATTGGGGGTTCACAATTTCTAAGCGGGGGTCCACGAAAATGTATCTGCTTTCGATAGTGAAGAACTAAAATGTTGGCTTGACTTCACCTATCAATGTTGGCAGATAATATTTTAGGAAGCTCAGCGATTGTTACTTTCTGATAAATTTTTAATATTTAAAAAAACTCATAATTTACAATCTTTTATATCATCTAGGTCAAAAGTGCTTGGGAATACAAATTCAACGAACCCAAACTCGACGTGGTTAAGTCGTTTCGTTTAGGAGTTCCTATGGCCGCTGTAGGTTTCCATCATCAGACTGAGCTCGATGGTACCATGACATTGCATTATCACCGAACTTACATAAGTATTTTATTATTATAGTGCGTAAGCCCTTGCACTCGGGGTAGATATTCTCAAAGAATCAAATCCCACCGGTGTCGTAAATTTTTGGGATAATATTTAATTTCTTTAATTTTAAATTTCTTGTAAGGATCTAAAATTGTGTTACAAGATTGCAAGTAAATAAAAGCTTGTAAAA
Organism: Eupithecia abbreviata; assembly: GCA_943735965.1. NCBI lineage: Eukaryota > Metazoa > Arthropoda > Insecta > Lepidoptera > Geometridae > Eupithecia > Eupithecia abbreviata. The sequence continues at coordinate 674,520 of OX030986.1, forward strand.
ACAAGATTTTACTCACTTTTTGAATCAGTTTTACAGTTTCTGGAAAGTAAAGATCCAGATTTAAAAGAAAACCTAATCAATTTGAAAGCAGACATAGCATATTTGACATATTTGTTCAAAAAATTTTATGACATTAACTTACAGTTATAAGGGGACAGCCTCAATTTAATAAAAACAAAGGGTGTAATTTCAGCTTTTCTTGGAAAATTGAAATTAATGTAGCAAAATATTAGTCGGCGCGAATTTTCCCAGTTTTCAAACTTGTCACAGGTAGAATGCCTTGATGAGGATATTCAGACATACGTTCAACATTTAATTGCCCTGCATGATGACTTCAAAATTAGATTTGAAGATATTCTGACGATGGAAATACCACCATGGATCATAAATCCATTTGATGAAACGGAAGTGGAGAATGTGATATTACAAGAGGAGATACTCGAGCTTAGCACTAATGAGGAGCTGAAGGTGAAATTTAAAAGAGGGTATCAAACATTTTGGTTGCAGGCAAAAATACCCGAAAAGTGTCCTGGACTGTGGGGGATTGCGAGAAAGTTTTTGATAGCGTTTCCCTCGTCATATTTTGTCGAAAGAAGTTTTAGTATCGTAACAAACCTTAGGAGGAGGACCTAAGGAGCAGATTGAATATCACGGAACGGGGAGATTTGCGGTTATTCTTAACAAAACTGAAGCCAAATATTGATTATTTGCTGTCAATCTATCAAGTGCATCCCTCCCATTAAAATTATTACTTTTTTAATAATGTAATAATTACATACAATCACATATTTGAATAAATACAACATAAAAAACGTACTATTTTTATTTTTATTTTTACCACTCCGAATGGGGAGTTTTCCAAATAAGTGAGAATTGATTGGTTTCTTGTGCTGTGAATACAAAAAGTAAAGTTGGATGGAATAACTTTTTTGATTGGCCAACTTTACTTTTTTGACATTCATTTACAGCGCAATCAATTAACTAATTAACCAATCTAGTCTCACTTTTTTCGAAAACTATTAATTCGTGATAAAACTTTTGAAACTATCATGGTTATCAACACTAAAGTCATTTAAAACGGGATATTTACCATTCCGTGATCATGGCGCATGAAACTGTGCCGAAATATTGGATAACTCAAAAATAAAATCATGGTAAATATCCCGTTTTAAATGACTTTAGTATTAATTCGTGGTTGGAACTCAGCCTCAACGCAATTCCCATAGTTAGATCTAAACTTCACATTTTTTGTCGAGTTTTGGGAATATGGTAGAAATGTAGATGCAGGGGGTCCACCGAAACCAGCAAAATTTTGAAAGTGGTCTATGAGAAAAAAAGGTCTGGGAACCTCTGGTCTAGATAATCTGATATTTTGTAATAAGCCTTTTTAGTAGCCTTTTTACAAAGGATACGTTTGACAATTTGTTTGAATTTATTTATTGATAATTTTTACAACTTATTTGGAGTTTTGTTGTAGAAGCGTAAACATTGCCCTATAAAATATAGTGTAGCCTAGTTGTGGGCACAGCGAGTTTATTCTAATTACTAGTATTTAAATAATGTATATATCTTTTTTTAGAGATTTTTTTTCAGCGGTACCTACCTACCGCAGGCTCGTAACGGGTCGTCGATGAGATAACAGAACTAAGCTTTATAGACGTTGTGACTGAGCGTTTCGATATTCCCGCATTATCTCTATATGGCCTTCGACTTTGTTATGAATTATTGAATAAATTAATGTTCTTTAATTTCAGATAACTTATGTCCATACACATCGCATATGTAATAAATTATAAAAAATAACAGAACAAGTACAATAATCAATGTTGATGAAATTGCATAATAAGCGGCTTTATCTTTAGATTCCGTTGACATAAGTTTCATTTATATCCGGGTAAGTTTAATTTCAACTAGATACCCTCACTGAGAATAGAGGGAAGACAGACAGCATGGCAACAAATTGCTCCTATAAGCCTTATATTAGCAGTAGTGCCTGCGGACCACTGGTGCTCCCTGGAAGCATTCGAAGTGGTCTAAACACCTTAGCTCTAAAAAAATCGGGTTTTTTATTTTAATAGTGTTAAAAGTGGGTACCACTGTTGATTCTACCTGAAACGGCACGCGTTTCAGGTAGAATCGACAAAAACGGATTTATTTTTCACTTGCCGATAACACGTCTATAATCGATAGCCTGACCCCAGTTTAAGGTCACGTTGCCCACAACAGTACAAAAAATTACATGAAATCTAACAGAACACATACATTTTTCGCGGCTCGCTTCGCTAGCCGATGTTAATGTTTCGTTCTTGGTTAAGGCCAGGGTCTGCTCCACATGTAATGTTACTTTACTCATCAACGGAAACAAATAACACGAAAATCTAACTTAATACATATATGACTTATTCGGGGTTCGCTCCGCTCGATTCTTCTTTTAGGCCCGATCCTAACTCTCGTGTAATATCATTTTAACCACGACCACAAACAAATTACAGAATAATTTAAGTAACTGAAGTTCTGACTACATCTTGCCGTAGGTTTTACTTGTGGTACAAGCCAGAAATTTGTCGAGAGATCCCTTCATCCCGAAAAGGTTAAAAACCGATGCTATAAGGGTTCTTTTTTCCCGAATCCTAAACATGTGCTTAGTTTTATTCGTACGTACCACGTGAGATAACGTAACTTAAATTGAACACTAATACCGCACTCAGCAAAAATGGAAACTACATACGCCGCGTAACTCGAGACTTTACCGTATTTAGGCAGCAATTTGAGCTAAAAAAATATAGCTTCTTAAACTGAACAAAAACAACGACTTAATCACATGGCCCGCTGTCTCCACTCCTCCTAACCACTTAGCTTACCACATTAGATCACAAACCTTCACTTCCGATCATGCTGTTTAACAAACACAGAACACTACAACATTAACACAGAAACTATGCGTGACGCCGGCGCGGACTCTCATCACGTAATGATGTAGAATAGGTATCTGCTAGTTAATTATGTACGCTTTGAATACCTAACTATTTACTTTACAATATGCCCGCATCTACTCAGATCAGAGGCACTACTGCTTGCGCCTGTTACTTGGGTCGATTTTAGCGTTCCGTACGCAAAGGGTTCCAACGGGACCCTATTTTTAACCGCATTTAATGGCCGTTTAACCGTATTTCCCTGTTAGATTATGGCGGCTAGGTGCCTATAAGTGTGCGTGCTTTAAGCAGTACCTATGTATGTTAATTTTGTTTCTACTAGGTAAACATTTCGAGAATTCATGGAAATGTTGCCTAAAATGATACACCCTGCCTGGACAGGGTCGCCTTGCGAAAAACCAAAATTTTTGATACAATATGGAGAGATAGAAATAGCCGGAAGTTGATTTGAGGATTGCCTTTCGCAACGACGACAGTGCGAGAAAAAAACATTCTTGATAAACAAGTGGTTTTGCTTTCTCAGAGCTAACCTGTCTGTTGCTTTCTCGCTTTATCAGTGATGTATGACGTAAGAACCGGTCACTAAATGCGGATTTCCTAATACTACAGCTACTGATGAGAGCAATGCACAAGTCAGCAAAAAAACCATTTGATCATGAAGGTTTCATTAGAGCCAAAGAGGGGTGAGGACAACATTGTAATAAAAGATTAATGGGATAGGAAAATCTTTATTAACAAAGAAAATTACAATCAAATAATAGAAATAAATTAGAACCAGTATCACAATTGAAAAAATTGCAAATTGTAGACAGATGCAAACAATCAACAAATAGCTCAACTGGTCCATATCAATACCAGTTGGAAGCATCCTCAGATGCAAGCTACTTTGCCCTGCTGTATGGCAATGGTGTTGCGCTGCGCTAGATACATGGGAGACATGATTTTGCTATTTAATCCTTAACAGTCTGTTTGTTATCCATTTAGTCTGCAATATGAGGTAAACTACCTTCAACATTTATTTAGACAAACAGCTAAGCAGGATTTTTACTAGCCCCAGATAAGTATTATCTTATGTACAGCAGGTTTATCTATGATAAACTTCTAGGATTTTATTTATTCTGTGAATAAGGTGTATTCAGATGACTGTGGCTTTTTTCTCTGCTGTTAATGGATGTTAACAAGTTTCATTAACTTGCTTTAGTTAAAAAATACTTTTTAAGTATTTAGGCACTTAGGAACAGTGATGGGTGATTTGATTAGTTACTTTAATTTTGTTAGAATATGTTTAAAAAGTAGGTTCAAATGAAATTATGATTTGGTTATTGTTATAATAATAATTCATCTCTTTTTTAGAGTTTATGCTAGAAACTGTCTCTATTTGATTGACAACCAATGTGGTGCTGCGGGCAAAGGTGCACTATAATGCAGAAGGTTGCGGGGTTGTTTCTCGCCTTGGGACAAATGCTTGTAAGATCTGTAAATATTTGCTCTGGGAGTTTTGGGTATTTTCTATATATAATTAAAAATATCTATCTATGTAATGTATTTTATTAAATATATCAGTCATCTAGTCTGTACCCAGAACACAAGCCCATCTATTGGGGCTAGCTGATGCTGTGTGGAATGTCCAGCATTATTTATTAATTCATTTATGAAATTTAGATATCAACACTTGTGCATTTAATTTCATACACAACTCGACATTTACAGATTATTTCTTACATTTTATTTATAATATTAATAAAATTATTTTAGTTTACATAAGTCATGCTAAATGAGAGTGGGTTAATTTTATTATGAACACAAACAAGTGGTGTCAAATGTAGCTGCCTACTAAATACTAATTTATATTCTGTAGGCTATGCAACATGTAGCACCTATGTATGTGCATAGTCATAGAACAATGCTGTTCCATGCAGTCATTGTTATCTATTTGGCACAGGTTCAACATACTTCCAGTAGGTATTGGATTTTATGCATTGAATAACAGCAATATATACCTACCCATCTAATTTATTCATAAGTTTTGGCTTTGGAAACTTTGAATAAACTTTACGTTCCATGGTTCGTTATATGTGCGGTATGCGCTGTTATTTTATTTGATAAGGTACTTATTATGAAACGATCTACTATCTTACCCTGGTAATTTTAAGTAGAAAATGTGCATAAACCTAATTAATTCAGAATTCTTTTCCTTGTTGTGCTCTGATGATACCTTGCTGAATATAAAAAAAAATAAGTAACCCTTCAGTCTAACAAGTGAAACTATAAGTCAGTGAACGGATAACATCGTCGGGTCAAGGATTAGCTAGCTTCGGAATAAATTACGATCGGCTAATGCATTAGCTATTGCGTAGAAAATTACATCACTAAATATTACCTAATAACGGTCTTCTTGGGTCATCTTCATCCATTGTTGAATCGGATAGATTACAGCATATATTTATAAAATAACTTGATTTGTTATCGCACTTAAACAAAGCAAATTTATCTATTTTACGAAATTTATTGTTTGTGTTTACGTTTTTCAAATTTCGCAGATTTGACAATTTGTTGAAGATTTGATTTGACTGACATTGACATCTTTCTGACTGCGAAATACGTTCGGATACGCTCCCTCGCTACAATATTTAATACAAGTGCCATCTGTGTACCTCTGTGGAAAACGTTGCAGTAAAACCATATTTATATAGTTTCAGTTAATCTGTATAGATGGAGCTAAGTTCGTAAAGATACTTCGTAGCCAAATTACATACAATACAAACTCGATTCTTGACACTTGTCTTTTTGACCTTGTTTAGTAGATAACAATGTTTTGGGGTGTCAATTTATTTCTAAAAAAAAAATCAAACGTAAGGTAATCGCTGCAAATCATGAAGCATTTTCTTGAAGTCTCGCCGAAATCGAACCACTCCCTCCGGTGTATGTCCCTTAGTCGCCTCGTACGAAACGGGAAGTGTTGGGGTGGGTGATGCAATTCTAGACCTGCACCACACAGCCATTAATTATGCATCAGTTCACACAACAACATTATTATTTATCACAACGAAATGAACTTCATTTCTATAATTTGGTAGGTAGGTATTTATAAAATCAAGGTTGACCTGAGGTAAGTTTATTTTAATCTAATGTAGGTATCAACAAATATAAATCACTTCTACTACCTAGGTACTTCTCGCGAGTTAAAAAAGCTCCTTTAGGCGAGCATTTATTTTCAGTATAAGCCTCATTTTATACACCACCACTCCAGGGACGAGTAAAACTTAACTAGGTACCTACTTACTACTTGTCCCTGCACCACTCATATTTTACCTAGGTAACTCGCTTTCGATAGGTTATGTACCTATTATTATGGCGAGGTAGATAGGTAGTACCTATCTCATTAGTGTAGAAAGGTTGGACAAGTAGGTAGGTAGGTACTTTAGTATTTGGCAAGCGAACGCTCTCTAAATAGGTCGGCACGAGCTGCGTTCGGACCCGCGATAACCCCGTCCGTCGGCCGGCTACCGCGCGGCAACCGGGTGGAACTGGATGTAACCCGGAGCAGAGGTGGACCCGTGCACGAGGGCTAGTGACATTTACTTATGCTTTTTTATCTAGTATATCCCAGATTATTCTAATGTTCATGTAACCATGCTTTGTATTTTATATTCCACATCATCATCATCAGCCTATGTTGTTGCACTGCTGGAGATAGGCCTCCCCTAACGAACGCCATAGCGCCATTACGAATCCAGCATCTCCCTGCAGTCTTTCGCAGTCCCACCTGGTCGGAGGGCGTCGGTAAACTTAGTGATAAGTTTACCGAGTCGTGGTCTCCACTCATTCCACATAGGTACTTCAATCAAAATCAAGAGCAGCGTATGGAGTAGTTGCATTAGCATGCCTAGGTCCTAGGCACCGACCACCCCGGCCAGGATAAATCTAAGGTAAAACTTGAATGCTTGACAAGAAATAAAAATTTAAGCCCGGGCTCCACCAAAGCGGAGATGTGCGGAGATGTTCGAAGCGGAGACGATAAGATATGTTTTTTCAGCTAGGGTGTATCCACCGGAGCTGTGGGGAGGTGGGTACTGGCTAGACTGGAGCGGAGATGTGTGGTGACTAAAGCGGTTATTGCTATTATAGTACCTATCTAATAACCGCCATCATAACATCCAAATTGATGATAAAAGTTGTCCAACATAAATAAACGTTTATAATTTTACGCAAAATAAGTTGGTATATCCATAAAACTCCGTGTATTTCATCTATGGACGATTCTGCGATGATACGACTGTCATAGTAAAGTGATATTGAGAGTGAGACATCTCCGCTTGGTGGTCTCCACTGAAGCTGAGCGGAGCAGGATGTGTGTAATAACGACGTTCTATTGTTTGTTAAAATACATCTCTGCGCTTTGGTGGAGTCCGGGCCTAAGCGTTTGAGAAACGCATCTTTAGCGAACGATTAGTTTATTTATTTTATTATTGATTATTATCTACGTATGATTTGACAAACTGGTCCTGATCCACTCTAATCATTGTTTCTAATGAACCAAAGCATTTGACCATTATATCCGTTTGATTTCCCCCAGCCGATATCCACTTGCTGCAGCTTTATGTATATTTACCTATATATATATTTTTACACCTATATATTTTTCACGACGAGAATCTAAAACAACGAGTCTCCCCGCCTAGTAGTGTGCCAAAAAGCTTGTTATGGCAAGATGGAATTCCTATTAATGCACCCTTTGTGCCTAACTCACTTACTGTTATCATCATAATCATTATCGAATGTCCTATTTAAAATGAATAATATTTATCTACGTCATTCATCAAACCAAACCGCGTCACACACGTCAATCACAGGTCAAACCGTCAAACCAAAGATCAACGGAAAAAAAGTATGATCCAATGACAAAAGAAAACCTCTATTGTCATTCGATTACACTTTTTAAAAATTTGTAATCGCTCTGCGCCGATTTCCGATCACGTTAGCATATCTGATTAGTTTGGTGCTAGATGATGTGTGAATTGTCCAGCATTATTTATTTTACAGAGGACACCGCGTAACAGCGCGTCGAAATCTTTTGAATGCTAGTATAGGCGGGTCCGGCGCGGGCGTAGTATCGTAGCAGAGGCTACGAAGTTCTACATCTATTAGGTACCCCATAATATTTATCTTCATGGAGGTATGGAGAAGGATAGGGGCAAGTGAGAGGAATTAGTATTATATTATCTTTGACACCTAGTCGGGAAAATTACTTTGTAATAATTAAAAAATGAGGCGTAAAAAATACAATACAATACAACTTTATTGCACCATCAATACAAAAAAAAAAAAAAATACTAAAGGATCTTAATAGTTAGTATTAAGATCCTTTAGTATTTTTTTTATAACTAGTGAAATCCAATCTAGAAAAAGTCAAAGGTTGTCTGTTGTAACCTGTCGCATGATTACATCAGAATTCTTCGTATGCACTTTACCCTTACCCTTCATTCTATTGAATAAGAGTTATTATACAATTGACGAAGCTTTGGCTGATAAAAATATATTTTGTGATGAGATAGGTACTGAAGCTAAGGTTGCTGTTAATTAGCTATAAGTTTAAAATGTATTGTGACTTATTTAAGAACATGTTTAATGTGTCAAAATATAAGTAATGGTAAATGATTTTTATTTAATTGAATTACCGCGCAAGAGGCTCGGCCTCCAATCCCAAGTTCCCAACCATAGGTAGGGAAGCAACAATCTAGGTAAGCGGTAAGAAAAATCTATATCTCAGCAACCGTCACACTTAGAGCATTAAGTCTACCGGAGGAATGTAGCCCATGATTCCCCCAGAGCCTCAAGAAAATTTGTCGGTGCTTCCCAATACAAAACATCCTGTATATTATAATTTTCGATTTTAGAGTTTTGCTTTTCTTTATTGTACACCATAATTATTATTATTACAAAAATACATTACATGCTAAAAGTACAATGTTAGAAGCTATATTTTTATGTGATTTTTGTTTTAGTTCGGATCGTGTAATACCTTTATATTCGGTCGCGGACTAAGTCCTTTTAGAAAGATATTTACATATAATAATTTTATCAGAGTTCGTATAATTACACTGAAAGAGTACTCTTTCACTCTCTTAATATTTTCCTAAAGATGATGTAATATAATCGAAAAGTACTTAGTAAGGTTCTCTTCTTAAGGTTGTGTAGTAAAAGGTAATCCACTTTTCAGCTTTCTAGCTTCAGCGCTTAGGGCTGGGCGTTGATTTTTACCAGAAAAATCCTTGTTCTTTTATATATATTCTTAAGATTTATAGGTTCCATTGTTCCTAGCATAGAGTAACTTATACTACCTATATATGTATATTGGGATTGAGCTGAATGTTGAACGATAGTTTTAAACATTGACCAATTTTCCCAATTTTTTTATAATAACAGATTTCATGTGCGTTAGGATATAATTTTTGCATGCAAAAAAATGCACTAAATGTACGTATGTAGATATTATTGTAAAAAAAATGTGTTTGTAGCCGGGCTATTACTCGTTACAAACTTTATCATATCGGCGGTCTAGCATTAGCATCGCAATTACCTATTAAAAATAAATGGTTCAAAACAAACAATAAAACTATCTATTAAATATACTAATCTAATAAAATTTAATAACGTAGGTAACGTCTAATCGCCTTTCATCATCATCACACATTTCTATTTGTAATCGACGCAAGTCTGTCCCACATTGCGTCATTCAGAAATCATCAATGAAACAAAATGCACATTCCAATTCCACAAATCCGAGGTTGCATCGTATCGGCGTGTGTTGGAGAGAGAAAGGTGTATGTTTTGTTGCTGTCTCAGGTTTCTAATGCAAGGCGGATGGTTCGTTTCATCAGCGCGGAGTATCCCAAAGGCCCAACGCCTTGACTGCTCTAGATCTCTGCATTACTTTATTATTTACAATGAAGTAAGCTATTATGTTTTAATAATATTATTTTATCAATAGGTCATTAGGCCTATGTCCAACAGTGGACAACTATATTGTTTATGTTGATGATGATAATGATCAAGTAGGTAGATTTTTTAAATAAGTTGGCGCGATACCCTTTTTTTATTTACCGGAGGCTTGGATGATTGTGGTGACGTCGTCGTCGTCGTCGTCGACGTCGTCGTCAGCGTGGATAATTGTATGAAATAAAAGACAATCGCGCCAACTTTTATAAATTAATTTTTCAGCAAATAAATTGTAGCAATGAACGATTGACAGAAGTGAACACTGGACAATGCCGTGTGATCATTACCTTACCTACTTATCCTCTCATGGAATCAGTAATCAATAATTATACATATACCTTACTAATAATCATAAGCATGAAAATGTGTTTGAGTGAACCTACCTAGGTATCGCAGCTACAAGTTTGCAATATTTACTAAGTTTCATCCAAACGAGCAATGGCAGTTAGGTAGGTATTAAAATAAAATGTTTATGATGCCTTTTGTTAGTGAGACATTAGATACAATCCTCGATTTTTTCATAATATCTAGATTAATTCATATTTCCAAGCACTTCAACCGCAACCGAATACGCATATTGCGCATTCGATTTCGGGTTTACGAATCTTATCTCTAAGTAAACCAATGATCGTCACTATTTTGACGGTTGACCCAATTTTGGTACGCTCATCAAAAACAGCAAGCTTAGTTTTTCTGACGTCTCCAAGTGGAGTATTACATCACATAGTCAGTGACAACGATGTAACCTGTGACGCTGAAGGCGTGTTTGCTGCATTTCATATCGATAAGATCCTTATTTATGTTTACTTACAATAACAAATAATAGGCATTAGATATTACGTAAACTTGTATACCTACTTAGAACATAAGATATAATAATGGCATTTTTTTTTTACCTAAGCTATTTCAATGCTTTAGATTTTTTCGAAATAGTAAGAATTGTCATCATAAATCATTAGAAAATAGAGCTTTATTGAACGGAAGAGTGGATATTGTAGGCATAGAGTTCTATTAAAATGTTCGATCATGTAATCCCCCATGGTCTGGTAATAAGAGGCCGTTGGAAGGCCGCGCGTGTCCCGAAATCCCGCAACACCATCCACAACGATAGCGAACCGCACATAAATACGAGCGCGGACGCAGCCCCATGCCATTCAGAAACGGAACGTCATATTGTGCACAAGTGACTCTGCCTACCCTCAAATAACCTGTGACGGTGTTGTGAGCTTTGTATTGTGCTGTCTGTTTTTGAGGTGAGTGAAATATTTTTTTTTTTTTTAGGGATGAATTTCATAGGGTTTATTTGTTTTTGTCAAATCTTCGTTTATCTGTGATCAATAGCTGTCTTGCAATTTTGAATGCTGATAGTTTTCAAGATGTTTTCATGTTGACTTTTAAAATGTGGTTTGTGATTTGCCCATAGACTTAGGATTTTTTTCACTACGCTCAATAAGCCTTTGGATTTGCCGATACTGTACGTTGTTTATTCTGAAGAAAGGGATAAACTAAAATAATCGAATCAATAAAAGTTAAAGTTGTAATACAAAAACGTGCCATCACAAAGTTTAATTTAATTTCAGAAAACGTTTTACCGAGTCTAAAGCCTGGGCTAGAGGCAAAGCAAACATTGAAGACACTGGACTAGAAGAACCAAATAATAAATAAGTAAGTTATTTTATAATTTCATATCCTAGGTTCTAATAAGTAATGTAAATAAAATGTTATATTAATAAGGAGGTCACAATAACTGATGTCACTTGGTTCCTACTAGGAAATTAGAGGAACCTATTATAACGAAAGTTCTTTTTTTAACGTTTATAATTTGTTTCGGGTTCCACAACAGACCAGCAATGTAACTATAAGGTAAGGAATTTGAAGAATATCAATCCACTGCAATATTAAATTAAAATCCTTGATGATGACGATGAAATAGGTATTAAAAAAGAATAAAATAAATAAATAAAAATCATTTATTTCAGACCAGATCCATAGAAAAACACAATAATTAAACATATAAATAAAAATCATTTTACGTTTTAAAACATATCCTTTTTTATAAAAGATTTTTTTAAATTCCAAAATCAGATCTTGACTATTGATAATGATAACCCATAGGGATCACCTCTCATTCTCGTAGAGATGCTATGTACTTGGCAACCAAACAAAAAGGTACAGGCGAAAAATAACTTTTGTGTAAAAAATCTGAACAAAACCTTTTTTGAAGTCGATCAAAATAGGTGCTTAGTATAGAAACATTTAAAATATTGTAAGAGTGCCTAACGAAACCAAATAGCAACCCCACGGATCAAAATACAGCATCTAAGCTGTTATTGTTCGTAGATAAATGCTTGATTATTAGAGACCGGGGGTGAATGGCCGGTCTCAGCTGATTACTAGAAAGGCATAGACCCTTCACTGTGCAGAAACAAGGCCGCTTAATTCCTAGGTGTAGGGATAATTAGCTGTTATTAAAGTCCAAACACATACCAGCTATAAACACTATCTAATGAAATCAATGAATGCTTAACCCCCAACGAGGGTAACGATGAACGTGATTATTATCGTTGGACCCAAACGGATGAACCGAATTTGTTTTTTTATTTTATTTTAGATGGTTTAAAGTAATATTGTTGGGGTTTTCATATCTTTATAAAAGAAAGTCGTGTTTGTTACAACACTTATAACTCGAGAACGGCTGGACCGATTTAGCTGAAAATTGGTGGAGAGGTAGCTTAGAACCAGGATCTAACATAGGATACTTTTTATCATTTAAACAATTTGACACATAGATTTCCACGGGGGCGAAGCCGCGGGGAGCAGCTAATATATAATAATAATATTGAAGTAATAAATAATGCTGCAATTCACACAACAATAAGTAACTAGCTCCAGGCTTAGCGTCGCTTGTACACTATAATTCACTACTTAGCAGATATAATTGTCGTAAATAAGTATAATTACTTAGATGTTTTCCGTCTAAGTGTTTTGAGTATTAAATTTGTTATCCATCGCTCTGAACGGCAATTGCAATAACGATGTGCTCGTGTTGAGACCGTATTATTCATCTCAATAATACCTAGTAGCTTAGCTTTGAGATTTATTCCTGATATAGTAATAAACGCATCGTTATCTCGCACTTGGCCGGTTTTATTTCTATTTTAGATGGTTTAAAGTTAATCGTTGGTTTTAATTTTTTTATTAATAACCTGGTCTTAAATCTAAATACGTACAATATGTTTTTCGTATACCTACATGTTAAATTTCTTATCGTCGCTCTTAATGGTAATTGCAATAATGTGCAGCTATTAGAGCTGTTACGACCGTATTATTCATCTTAATAATACCGAGTAGGTACTTAGCTTTCACATTATTCCTGATCTAGTAATAACCGGATCGATATCTTCGTTAAGTTCAATGATGTAAAACTGACATGAGTTGCTGTAGTGCATAGGTGACCATGATTTACTCTCATCTATGGCCTATATAGTCAATGTTTACGCTTATATATTCAAAATTGTTGTTATTATTATCCTTTTATGTTTGGTTATTGGTTACCAGCATCGGGAGTCGCGCTGAAATGTTGCATTCATTTATGTATCTCTAAACCTGGATTATCACAGTTAATGACTGATTTTTATCCTGGGAAAAGTGCATGCGTAGTCGCGGGCAGAATCTAGATATTAATAAAAGGAAAAAAGAAAAATTATGTTGATTAATATACTTTTCTATGCTTATCATATTACCCTGTTAGTAGGAAATTTTTAAATCCCACGGGTGCCAGTATCGTGTTTACCTATGTAATAAGAGATTCCTCAGCTTAGATATTATTATAACCACGTTGACTGTGGAAAAAACCTTATAAGATCAATGAATGAATATTAAACCCACATGTTTTCTAGCATAAAAATATTTCTGATCAGTTGGAAATATAAAAGGCATTTCCGTTACGATTATGGCTATAGATATGCAAAATATTCCATTTCATACAATACCTACACAACCTAAATGCGAAAGCTCTTTGTCTGTCTGTCGGCTTAGGTACCGGACCGTATAGAAATAATTATCGGGAATGTAATGTACCTAATGTGGCCTGAGATATCATTCTCCATACAATAGCGAAAGAATACCTACATAAAATAAACATACATGCATCAATTCATACAGCAAATGATAGAAACTTCACCACTTTTGGTTTTCGTCGGTTACAAAATGTGAAGGTAAAGCGAGCGCTACCGATAGTTCGCAGTCCGCATCCCGAAAGTTTGTTGTAGAATATGAAATTAGTTGATTTCAAACCCTTAAAGACCAGATTGTTATCTTCATTTTACCTAATATTTCTGGATAACGAGAAATTGTCATCAAACTTTACAGGGGCTAGCATCGATGAAGCTCTATCACGCTAAACGAAGTAAGCACTTACTGTAACTGAATGTTTTACTATCAATTATTACGAGTATTAAATATGAAGATTCGATTTCTTATTCACTTCAAGGTTTTTCCACATAGAAGAAGTGAAAATGAAACCACTAGTACATTGACATATCTCTTATGTGTCTAATACATGGTTGTTTGCCTATATAAGTCTAAATATAATGTGATTAGATCATCATCATCATCATCCACCTATGTTATTCCATGGATATAGGGAGGCCTATATCCAGCTGTGGACTAACATAGGATCAAATGTGATTAAATACATGTCAATATTTATGTTAAGCTAGGCACAATTTGAATGTAATCCATGTGGTCTTGTTCCAGCAATGTCCCGAGTATGCGTGATCGGCGCGGGCGCAGCCGGGCTGTGCGCGGCGAGGCACCTCCTCATCGACCCTTCGGTCAGGGTCGTAGACATCTTGGAGCAAGCGGCCCAACTGGGCGGCACCTGGGTCTACACCGAGAACGTGGGGTACGACGACTTCGGCCTGCCCATCCATACCAGCATGTATAAGAGTTTGAGGTGAGATATTATTTTATACTGTTTCTCGCGGTTTCACCAGCGTTAAATTCAAATTTCACATTTCTAAAATATATAATATAGCCTATGTCACCCGGGGATAATATAACTTCCAAAGGTGAAAGAATTTATAAGATCGGTCCAGTTTCGGAGCCTACTCCGAAACTACTTACTCGTCGTACTCGTTACGGTACGGACTGATTTTAAACAAACAAAAACAATCAAATCTTTCCTCTTTATTATATTAGTGTAGATATAAATAGTATAATATTAGACTTGTCTATAGAGCTTGTATAAACTAATGGTGTTACCTTTATAATTGTAATATTAGTCCAAATGGACGAGACGTTTTTATAATCCTTATCGGACCTTATTGTGTCGTCAGTCAGTCTGAGTCTGGAAGTGGATAAGTGGCCCGACGGTTATCAAAATCTCCGAAATTTTATCCCGCAATGGCATTGACGGGATCAATTGATTTCTATATCCCTCTGGGGGTAAATTAAGTTACTGATTCTCAAGACAAAATCAAATGCCAATAAATACTTATAGGAAGGTAATTTTTATTGTAAGGCCTACGCCATCAGACTATCACATCACACATGAAAGGGATAAATAACGATGTCGTTGCATTAGGAAGAAACCACGTCACATCTTCTGACTTCGAGTCAAGTCAGACTTGCATGTGTCCGGTGGATGTTCCAATGTTAAAGAGATTGATTACATACGCTCTTCAAACTGAAAAGGTTACTATTTCACTTTTTAATCAGCAGTCGTAGTTACTTGGCCCACGGCCACGTTTAAAACCACAGGTTTGAACCAGCGAAAATCGGCGTGAACCTGAACTTTGATATCTGCAGCAACTAATGTTCAATTTGCAACAATGTGGCTCTGACATTGCCTTCCAACGATATACTACTTATACCTACTTACTATCAGTTTACGTTTAACATGTTACTGGGTGTTGAAATAGTACACTTACATTCAAATCGGCATAATTAGATTTAGGAAGCCGTTGAGTTTAAAATGATTTGCCGCCTCCTCATCAGCCTTTGCTTGGCCACAGAGGACATAGGCCTCCCCTAATGAGCTCCATAAAGCCCTGCCTTCAGCTTGCTGTATCCAGCATCGACCTTTGCGACCTTATTCAATAGAGATTAACCCTTCAACTTTTTCCAACTAGAAACAAAACGCCAGTATTTATCAAAATTGGAAGGCGCTCGGCGACAGTGACGAATTAAAAGATAGTGATATCTTGCCTTGTCTGTCGTTTTAATAATTCAAAGACCTTGCTTCGTGAGGCAGAAATCACTCCGAAACTTGTGTTGGCAACAAACAAGTGACCTGCTAAACCGCGATTGCGGTGTCAGAGGGTACCAGGGCATCAGCCGTCTAAACGGTTGTTCTGGAACCCCTTCCTATTTTATATTATCTTGGTATAACGCATTAGAGGCGTGTTTTTGTTTGTGAATATTCCAATGGAAAATTCAGTCGGTTCTTGAACTTTTATCACGCAAATTTTGTTGACGTAGAAAATAAGAACTTCTTTTGATTAGCTTTACTATGACCGAGAAGTAGGTGACTTACACAAAGGATTGTTTGTCTTTCGTTAACGTCCAAAGATTAGTTAATCGCTGATTACAACTCGTTACCAAACATAAACCTTGCTCTAGCAAAGTCTCTTATACGTATAAGAGACTATAAAACCATATATAAAACCTTCACTCATTTTAGTAGGTAGTTACCACAGGAATACGTAGCTGCTGGTACTAGGCTATTTTTAGCAGCAATAAGTTAAGCGCACAGGTCCATTAAAAGACGTGATAAATCACCTGATATCTGCGAGACAAACAACAAGAGAGAGTTCGCTATAAACAGTTGCTATCCGGGTTCATATCGTCACAGAACTGATCTGCACTCGGATGATCTGTGATTGGATAGCATTGCATCAGTTCTTGTCACGCATTATGAGATAAGAGAAAATCTGCTTTATTGATGACCTTAAATGACTTATTAGAATTATGTTTATTACACATTCATAGAAGACACCCAGAATACCCTGAAAAAATATCTGCAGATAGTGCAAACATTTATCTCGAGACTAAGAAATATCTAGTCTCATAAGAACCAATGCTTCTATTACAGAACCAACCTGCCCAAAGAGATCATGGGTTTCCCTGACTTTCCAATTCCCGAGAACGAGAAGTCCTACCTGCCGTCCAAAGACATGCTGGCGTTCTTACAACTGTACTCCGACAAACATGGAGTCACTGAGCACATCAAGGTATTTATCAACTTTACTTTTTCTGTATAGTGTAGGATGCCCAATGGACAGGCGTTAAGATCTGTGCAAGACTGCAGGCAGATGCGCAGCGCAGCAAGCTGAAGACAGGGCGCTATGGCACCCATTGTGGCTAGCCAGCAGTAGACTAGCGTAAGACTATAGAAAACCTTCACGTTAGAGTGGTATTTACACGCAAGGCGAGGAGACAGAGAGAATAAACATAGAATCGGTAACAAAGTATCAAGTACCCATAACACAAGCTCTGCTTAGCTTGGGGCTAGATGATTTGTGTGGATTGTCCAGCATTATTTATTTATTAATATTTATTTGGTGGGAGGCGAAAGTGAGTGGTAGGAGTGCGGTAGTCCTGTGGTACCTACCTTATTATTTATTAATAATAGTATGTAACCTTAACCTTTGTTTATTTTGCTGGAAATCCTTATTTACGAGAATGTTATCACGTAGACGTAACTTGTATGAGTTGTTGTTGTTATTCCAATATGAAGTTCTTGAACTCACGCACGACAATGACAACTGCGCCATACTTGTGTATTCGATGGAAAGATCGTATTAGGCTTTAGTAACTTTATTACTTCATTGATGTTATGGAACAAGGGCTGACCACCTACTCTTATAGGTACTACAGTCCATTTAAAAGACTTGACAGAGAACAACCCAGCTATACATTAAAATAATTACGTTACATATCTGAAGTCACGACAGCCTATCAAATGAACATAATTATTAAACTATAAATTTTTATTACAAACATCCAATGTTTATTCCAATAAGTGGTCAGGCCCAACGTGCGTTCCTCCTACAAGGTGCTCCTATTACCTGTATATAGGTAATAAATACAAATACAAATACAAAAAAATTGTTTACCAAAAAAGTTTACAAATAACACCTTAACTTAATTTAAATATGTACGCACAGTACTTACTATGTATATTGATGATCACGGGAAAGAAAACCACTGGATTCGAGTAGCGCAGGATCGGTCATTGTGGCGGTCTTTGAGGGACCTAATGTCAAGTTGATAAAAACTTTATAAGGACAACTCATTTTGAATCTTTCAGTTCAAAACCCACGTGCAGCTGGTGAAACCGAAGGCTGGACCTTCCGGCGAGCTGTGGGACATCTCGTTCAAGTGCATCACCACCGGGGCGTGCGAGACCCGGGAGTACGACTATGTGTTCGTGTGTAACGGACATTATAACACGCCGTTTATACCCGCTATACCGGGTCTGAAGGAGTTCCAAGGTGAGAGGAACATTTTCTAATATCTTTTCTAAGTGTTACATGTGCATAAATCATCAATGATGACCAGTCAGCATAATCTGAAGCCAGCCAAAGCTAGATTAGGGAAAACTAGGTTTAGTTTAACTGCATCAGAAATTGAAAATTTTCATATTTACAACACTAACAACAATTTAAGTGAAGTAAATATAACATTGTCAAGTTCTGATTCCTAGTTATTACTTATTAGGAAGCTGTATGAAGCTACGATGAAAGCTTCATCTCAACATTCATAGCGCCTAACAGGGTTCTTATTTCTTTCAGAATACAGAATACAGATCATTTGCACACATGGGTTACAGAGGTCTTAGTTCTAAAATATGTACATACAAATGTACCGTACATGTATTGCCTTAGTCTATATATCTTATAGCTATGGCATGCAATTTTTTTTTACCTACGGTAGGCTATGGTCACAAAACATTTAGAAGTAGGTTGACACGACAGAAAAATAAAATCAAACTCTTATTAAAATAGTCATTCTCTTATCAAAATAGTCAGTTTCTGTTTAGGACTTCGCACACTGTAGAATAGGACTACTAAATTAAATACTTTGGATTCCTACTTAATCTACTATCTGACCAGTAGAGCCTATGATTCTGACAACTATGTTGAATTCACCTATTTTTGCTGCTGTAAATCTTGGCTTTTTCATTAAACACATTTTTACTTACTGCCTTGAAATAAGACTATCCGTTGCTTCTATGCCTCTTAACATACTGCAGCACACACAGACATCTTACCCATATTTGTTTTATCTTTGTGTGTTTTTTGAAGTCAACTCTGTTTCATGGTTTTTGTTTTCCTGTGTACTGTATAATTGTTGTATTTTGTATGAATGTGTCATAAAAAAATTATTTATCTAGGTGATGTAATGCACAGCCACGACTACCGCGTCCCCGAGATCTTCACGGGTAAGCGCGTCCTCGTCATCGGCGCCGGCCCCTCCGGCATGGACATTGCGCTGGAGGTCACCGGAGTGGCCCCCAAGGTCGTGCTGAGCCACCATCTCCATGTAAGATTATTGTTGTATTTACTTCCATCATGCTGTCGTCCCGAGACGATTTCGACTACGGTGTCTGTGCGAGTCTGTAGATCATACGACGGACATGGTTTATACGCTAATTAAACGACCTTTTGATGTAGATGTTGTCTGCCAATATTCTGGAAGTTTTTTTTCTAGTAGAAAGATCATATGTACGTTTGATAGCAGTAGGTACTTGTGAATAATTGGGACAAGTTTTATAATCTAATCATTCACCTATTTGCCTTGCACCAATTCGCTAAAGTAATTTGACCTATGACAGTGGAAGGCCTCGGCCTTATTTAACTCACATTTCAATAATCTGCGTCTCTTTTAACCATACTTCTGTTTCTAGGAGAAGCCGAAGACCGTCTTCCCGGACAACCTGATCCAAAGGCCGGACGTGGTGAAGCTGGACGGACGGACGGCGTTCTTCCAAGATGGCAGTCAGGAAGACGTTGATGTTGTGTTCCTTTGTACTGGTATGTTAAATATATAATAAAAAACTACATTTATTTATGAAAACTCGTAGCTAGACAAAACATACCTAAGTGCACTTAATAAATAAATATAGCTAAGTATAACAATTTCGCCTGACACACAGGATGACCCTGTGTTTCAGGCGACAAGTGTGCAAACCTTATTATTAATAATTGAGTAGCTCTCATCATATAGAGAGCGAGGGAATAGAAGGTGCACCTGTGTTTGCGTGCACATAATATATCTACTCGTGCACTATATTCTGTTCTGCGCACGTGGCTAGTCTCCGTTGAGAATGGCCGCCGTGGCCGAAATTTGTGGACGAGTTCATCATCATCAGCTTATCGCGATAAGTTGATGCATGATGCTATTTTGATGATTAAGTTAGTAAGTACATGTTCAAAATGAAATCAAATACCCAGATAACTGCAGGGCCGGTACTTGGTATATATAATCTGCAAGATCGAAAAAGTCACCAAATTTTCTTGAATGCGTACCTCAAATTCAAATTATTTATTTACATAAGACCGTTATAGCTTTTTATTAAAGATACCTCCATTTCGTTATGCCTACCATTCTGTTCGTTCAGCACCGAAGACTTCTTTCTTGGTCTTTAAATCTTCTTGTTCTTCCAGGTTACCTGTACAACTTCCCGTTCCTCCACCCGTCCTGCGAGATCGTGGTCGAGGACAACTGCGTGGAGCCTCTCTACAAGCACATGGTGAACATCAACCACCCCAGCATGTGCTTCATCGGGGTTCCCTACTACGTCTGCGCCTTCTCCATGTTCGATCTACAGGTGAGCTCCTACATCCTTATAATGTTATCTTTAACAGATAGATTGATCATTTTATTATAAAAGAGTTTTACTATAAAAACAAAAAAATTCAATCAGTGCGTCCTACCCCTTATGACCTACGGAGCTAGGACGTGGACACTCACGATAAGGCACGGATATTGTATACCTACGAGTATGTATATAATTATACTAATTTCATAAGAAAATTCTACAATCACATCCATTTACGTCTGGGACAACTTTATATCAGTTTGAATTCCTTAGGTACGCTACTACGTGCGATCAATGAACGGCACCTTCCAGCTGCCCACTCCTGAACAGATGAACGAGAGCTGGGAGGAGGAGAAGCGGGAGCGAGCCGCCAGGGGGTACACGAAGCGACAGGCGCATATGATGGGGCCCGATCAGGTAAGCACGTTGTATAGCTGGCGAGAACAGACCTTTAAAGTATTCATGCGATGTCACGCACGTCCACCACCTAAAGGACCCTTAAGTAGAGGTATACATGAGCGTTGTGTGCCATCATGAAAGTGACCCACATTAGTTCTTACGAGTAGTTACGTACTTGACTTACGATTCTAGGCGATATATGACCAAGTTTACATTACATCTTTAATTTTGATGAAATCACAACCTATCAAAAGAAAGACCAGGGACTAGAAATTAAAACCAGTCTTATCGTCATTAATTTGATCTCAGCGGCATCAGGTAGGGCGGATATGCGTTGCGAACGTTCTATTTAAAACCAAACAGCAATTTTGCCATAACCAACAAAGTATTTCTTGTGAAAACTGAACAATAAAAGATGTTCAAAACACAATAATAATTGCTTCTTGGTAGTGTTCTAACCATTTGTGACTACTAGGCCGACTACTACGTGACTCTTTCAATGGAGAGTGGCACGGCCCCCCTGCCGCCAGTCTTCACTAAAATACACAACGACAGCAGCCAGAAGTTTCTTGACAACCTCACGGAGTACAGGAAAGATGTCTACAGAGTTATTGACTGTGAACAATTCGCGTGTTTTACTAATGCTTAGGATAGGACTCAGTCGACTACTAAGCTAGAACAACGTGTAATTTGTGCTTAGAAATCATATAGTGCTTCTGTAGTTTTGTAGAGCTTACGATTAGCACGCCGGCTTAAGAAGCAAAATGATACAGAGTAGGTATCTATGGAATAAATCAGGGGTGTAGCTCGAGGGATAGTATCGCGACCTCTAATATTTAGTTTATATATGAAATCAAACTATGCTAACTACTATACATAGCATTATTTTGGTTACAACAAAATGTTATTAATCAATAAAGATAACTATGCAATAGTCAGTTTCGATTTATTTTCCCGGCACGCTACCTAGGTACCTATAAGTAAACTTCATAAATTTTGGATATGGGCTTCAACTATTAACCACACCTAATTCTATTATCATCATTGAAAATGAAAATGAAAAGTTTTTCTTTCTTTAAGCTTACAAATAAGCACTTAGACAGGTCATATTTTATAGTTCACTTAAATTTTTTGTCCACCAGTGGAAGAAGTGAGAAGAAACCTCTAGTATGTTCATAACTTATGTGTCTAGCTAGTACATTTGATTTGATTATTTGTAAGTTGGTAGAGTTTGAGTTGGAGCAAAACTCGTTCCAAGCTTTTTTATCTTCTAAGTAATCTGATATTTTGTAATAAGCTTTTTTACGAAGAATATGTTTAAAACATTTTTTTAAATTTATTTATTGATAATTTTTGCAACTCACTTGGAGTTTTGTTGTAGAAGCGTATACATTGATTGCCCTTTAAAAGATACATTTATCTTGTGAAGCCTAGTTGTGGGCACAGCGAGTTTATTCTTATTTCTAGTATTTACATTATATATATCACTTTTTTTAGTGAACCGATTGATATTTTTATGAGTGTACAACAAGTTTTCATAAATATATTGACACGGTACTGTCATATTGGTAAATTTATTGACCTGAACTTTGTTTTACATGGTTGGTTACATGTTGCATAGGTAGGTTAGGTAGGTCATATCTAATCGTCAGAACTTAACTAGAGGGATGAAATCATCACAGGAAGGTTATTATAAAAACGGCGTCAAATGGGATTAGGTATACCTACCAATAAATTCAATGAATCTGTTAGCTAGTAAAAGTGTCAAAAATCCTAATAAAATAATAATATTTATGTTAGTAACAATACCCGCCTAACAATTGCAGCACTGGGTTCAATTTAATTTTATAGGCACACTACTTTATACTCATACGCTCATACGGTGCAAATTCCTATCCCAAAATATGTACCTACCTCGTTTTATTTAGCAACCTTCACCCCTCCCTACGGTATAACAATAAAACAATAAAAACACATTATTTTTAATTAAAACTTATAACAATAACATAACATAATACAAAACACAGAGTACTAGGGCCGCATAAGCACACAAGAAGCAGGCGAACAGACTGGAGTTTTCATATTTTATTCCGTGCAACATGTCTTCATCTCCGGTCTCGTTTTCTTTTTCTGATTTCTCGTTGAAAACGTCACTTTTTTCTTATTACAGGTTATATCGTCCGATCTTTGCGAATTCTCGATGCGAAATGTTCCACTATCTACTGTAGTTATTCCCTTATCGGAAAGGGTTATCTCGGTGTCTTCCTTGAGGTTGTTGTGAATATGTACTGTCTGGGTTGTTTAATGCGATAATGAACAAATAAGGTCTATTGATACTTGCTTAGTAACTTGCATTAGAGAAGACAGTTGGCACGAACAGAGACATGATATCTCATTAATATTTTAATGGTCACCTACCTAGGAATGGAATCCTACGAACTCATATTTCAATAATGATCATACAATAAAACTGTAAGCTTAGCTCTAAAATTATCCTACTAAAATAGTTTTCATGTGGCTTAGACAGCGCATGTCCAGATAGTAGATATTAAACGGCTGATTTAGTATCCTTTTTGTCTTGTTCCAGGAAAAATACTACGCCTCGCTAGCAGCAGAAGCGAACACCAAGACGCTTCCTTCAGTGCTGACGAAGATCCGCGAGGAGTCCTCCATCCGGTTCCTCCACAACCTGAAGCACTACCGACAAGACATCTACAAGGTCATCGACGATGACACGTACGAAATCATCAGTAATGGCAAGAGCGAGATTCTTTGTTGACCTTAAACGGGAAAACTGGTTTTAGATTAGTTAGGTTAGGTTAGTTTTAGTCTACCTTGAAGATACTTAATTTTTTATGAATAAGAATAATTAATTTTAATTTCTATACCTGTGGATTTAATTTTACTATTTATTTTTAATTTTAATAAGGAACAGGCATTGTATTGTGCATAAATAAAGTCTTGTTTCTATTTGCGGGGTTTTATTAAATAAAACACAAAATTCAGCCAAAAATATTTTTATTTAAGCGTATTATAATCTTTATAATCAATGCTGATATATTATTAATCTTTAAATCTAATATTCATGGCTTTCCCATATAGATACGCTACGATTGACAGGAGTATTCGTAAAATCTAAACAGTCTAGGAGAGAAGGCTGTTGTAGGTTTGCTGAATATCCAGAGTTAGTATACTTAGGTAGGGCCGAGCCTTGTCGTCAACAACGTTTGTACTTATTTTAATTTGCTTCTGAAGGGTGTGACTCCGACCTCAACATCATATATTACTTTTACATTAACATACATACATACCGATGACAGCAGACAACTAATCAAAACTAATTTGAGAGAAATGAAGAGAAATAATCTTTATGAAATATTGTATTGAACCTCCCAACCCTTATATGATCGCCCCTATGTATTATTCTGTCTTCTATTCAGATCAGAGTCACACCTTTACTACGTATAGATAAAAATAAAAATCACTATGAAATATATAAAAATACCACTTTACATAATTCTGATTTCAAATCCAAATTCTTTTATACTTATAATAATTGTTTCGATTTTGTCAAAATTTATTGTGGCTTAAACTAAACTGTAAAAAACTAAACCTTACTTCAGTAGATTACTTAAATCTAAAATAATATAACGAATGCGCTGCTTGAACTGAGTACTGGGAACATTTTTACAACATTGTTTAATAGCTAACGATATTAGCTAGAAGACTGGGTAATAAGAAATACAACAGATGCTTAAAAACAAACAGTAACTAGTGTCTTTAAGGCTGGCGTAACTTTCAACATTTTCTTAAAAACATCTTGGCCTTCCATACAAAACCTACCCTACTGAGCCACGCGTGACCTCCCTACCTACATCCCTGTCTTTTCAGTCCCTTTATCCGCACTACCAAGATATGAATAAAAAGGTCCAAAGCCCCACTACACTACCCTAAACATCAGGCCTACTATGACATTATTATTTAGATTTATTCAATCAATATGTTTATAATGTACGCGTAATTGGACCCGATATTAAGGATCGTGTAACTGGGTCTTAAAAGAAAAGAAGGGCTCCATACCCTGTGGAACATATACACTAAGTAAACATACATATCAAAGAGTTACAGTAAAATGGCAACGATTAGAGTACAAGCGAATATATAGAAAACTTATATAAAAGAAAATACGCCGGTCATCTATATACAAACCTTAACTACAGCGAAATAAAGTAGTCAGCGTCTAGCACCATTTAGATAAAGTATATTTCAAATCTTCAATCAAACATAAAATTATCAACCAAGAAATAAAGAATTGTAAAACAACAATAACAAACATCTGAAAGAGTTATGCCAATTATTTCCAAAAATAATCAGACAAATCACTGGAATTTTGAATAAAATAAGGGACTAGCTGATACAGTATTGCATAGACATTACAATTTAGATAATATACGTATACATAGAAATCTAATAGAATATACAAGAAATAGAGCTATTATACATTGAGATTATAGCCTTAAATGTAATAATATAAATCACATATCACCTCTGATCCACTGTGCCCCATCCATCCACTGCTCACTCGGCCCACAAACAAACCGCCCGACAGACAGTAAAACATAACAAGGGTAACTTTTAGAGTCAACGTGATGTCATTGAGCCTCAAAACTTACTTTAAGATCGCTACTTCACAAATACGAGTATAACAGCGAAAATAATCTACTGTAACAGTAACATGCTAACACCAATACTAATTATTCTGATAAAATGTAACAGATCAAACCCGTTTGATTGCACTCTAAATAATTATGTAAACGAAACGATTGTTAGGTTGAAGTCATTCTGTGCCAGTTATATTTGCGAGTGAGATACAAACTTCATACTCCTCGCACGATCGTCTAAGAATTTTTTTTTCGGTACACTATCGATCGAGTGTAAAAAGTTTAATCTAAAGTTTTAAATAGACGCCCGAATGACGCTAATTTTAACAGTAAAAATATCAAATCCTGTCAAATTTGTCAAATTCGTCAAAATGTTTCCCGTCAAAGGTCAAAAATCATCAAAAGTACCAGGCTCGCAGAAACCCCTAAGGGGTGTTCTCAACCGGAATATCAGCTTCCATTTTCAAAGTCTGCGGCGTGGGATCGTAATGGCCGGCTAAGTAGTACACGTCGTTATTGTCGTACACGGTGCTGTATTTGACCGGATCGTCGCCCATGCGCTCCTTGTACTGCGAGAGCGGGAGTACCTCGCACCGGTGGGATATGGTCTGGACGTCGTTTTCGTCGGTGTGGGGAGACTCGAAGAGACCGCCCTGGAATAGATGTAAGTTTTATAAGCATCGAAAGATCTTGATATATTTTGGCTTATAGTTATAATAAAAAATGCGCTTTTTAAGAAGAATGGAAGTCAAGGATTACAGTATGCCAAAATCTTGAATTTTAAGGTACTAGGTACTATCACGCGTAAACTTTGTTCGATTCTGTATCTGAAGACCGATGGGGCGCAAGGGGCGAAGGCCCGCCTGAGACACAGGAGGTTGTGGGTTCAATCTCGTCACGCGACAAATATTTAAGTACGATCTGCAAATCAAATAGTTGCAGATCGTACAATTTTTTTGTCCCGGCTCATATTTTGCGGGTGTTCTGTCTGGGTAATGACTGTGTATAATAAAACGATCTGCAAATATGTTCGGGGTGTTCTGGGTAATGTCTGTGTATAATGAAATACATGTATCTATCTATTTAATATATAGTATTATGTATATCAGTCATCTAGTACCCATAACAGCATTATTTATTTTCTCTTTAGTGTCTCGTCGCCTTGGAGAAAAAGGGACCTTAATTACTGATCTGCTGTATGTCGTATAAAAAGTATTTTTCAGATCTGTTAAATAATATAGTATGTAGTTGAATTATGTTCTAAGTTTCTTGTACAGTCATACGGGAATAAAGCACTTTTGAGGTTGTGATTTAGCTCTTACCGGGTACCGCAGTTTGTCCTGGCAAGGGATAGTCTCCTCCGGGTGGTAGAACCACTTGACCCTGACCGCCATGGCGCCGCGCGCCTCCCACAGCGCGACGATTCGACCGATGTACGGCCGGTCCGGCCGACCCGTTGAAAGGAATACTGCTGCGTCTCCCACCTGGAAGAATAACACATCATTATGTTGATATAGAAACCTCCACTTACAAAAAGTGGAGGTTTCTATATCAACATTTAAGTCACAAGTAGATCAAGCTTTGTGGATTTGAAGTTTCAAATAAATATCAATGTGCTTTATTTCCTTTGAATTCGCAGGACTCTTGCACGGACACGTCACAAAATTCAAATTACGTAGGTATAAATACTAAATAAGGTGATCAATTTGATTTTCGTTCTTCTGGTAAATTAAAAAGAAGCGAACAAGAAACCTAAGCAAAGCAAAGCTCGTCCCAAGCTTTTTTATCGTCTAGACTAGATAATCCGATATTATGTAATACGCATTTTTACAAAGGATGTGTTTGTCGATTCGTTTATATATATATATATATATTTACTGGACAATTCACACAGCATTATCTAGCCCCATGGTAAGCAAAGCTTGTGTTATGGGTACTAGATAACTGATATACATAATACAATATATTACATAGATATATATTTTTTATTATACATAGTAAACGACCAGAACACCCGAAACAAATATCTGCAGATCGTACACACATTTGTTCCGAGGCGGGAATCGAACCCACAACCTCCTGCGTCGCAGGCGGACCTTCGCCCACCGCGCCACATCGGTCGTCAAAAAGTTTGAATTTACTTATTGATAATTTTTGCAACTGACTTGGAGTTTTGTTATAGAAACGTATACAATGGCCCTTTAAACGATACATTTATATATAGTGCCCACATACATTTATCTTGTGTAGCCTAGATGGCTACACAAGATAAATGTATGTGGGCACAGCGAGTTTATTCTTATTTCTAGTATTTACATTATGTATATCGCTATTTTGTAGTTGTTATTATGTGATGTGTGATAGTGGATGACTCACATTGAGAGTCTCCTCGCCGCGCTGTATCGCCTTGTAGAACAGTTTCCTGAAGCGCGGGCGGGCGGTGCGGCGGTAGGCCTCGCCGCTCCACCGCCAGAGGGCGCCGCCGGGCAGGAATGCCGCCATCTTGGACACACCGCCGCCAGCGCCGCCGTCCGATGACGTGGATGACACCGTACGCCGCTTCATCTGCTGGAACAAGATAAAAGACAAAAATACATTTATTTGGCTATATACAGGTTCGTACAATAACACAAATTACAATAGTACACACTGACTACACATTACACTTAAAAATAAAAATAAATAAACCTACAGAGAAACAATAATTAGCTACCGTGCTAGCCTGCTGGTCAAAAAGGGTCGAACTCAGTTTAGTGCTGAATCGGACGTGTGACGCGGAACAACGCTGGTTTTCAGTTTGAACCCAATTACAACCGGGGTACTTTAGTACGAAAAGATACTAGTTTTTTAAAAGAGCTTGAGTTGGACAAGTTGAAGATGTTGTAAAAGATTGATAACTGGAAAGCATGCGATGACGATGACGCGAAGTTCACGCTTTTTGTTCACCCATAAAGTATACATTATTACACAGTTAGGAAAGCGTTTGCTTCGATGACGCGATTTCCTTGAGTATTGTTCACACAAAAAGTGGTCAAACCGTCTAAATTCAATTCATTTCACTTCAATAAGCTGGCAAAGAAATTAGTAAGGTTACCAGAACAATGATTACCTTCTTAGTGTCATCGCCAGTAGACGGACCCGCCTCGTCCTCGAGGCAAATGCCACTGTCCTTTAGATTATCCTTTTCTTCCTTCACTTCTTCCGGCTTCGTGTACTGGCTGAGAGTATTAAAGTCGAGCACAGCTGTCTTCACCAAACACTTCTTAGACAAAACTGTCTTCTTGATGACAGTTTTCATTTTCTCTTCCGGTGACTTTTCCACTGCTATGAGAGTTGAGAGTCTCTCGGAATCTCCGGAGACGTCAGATTTATTGTCAGGGAAGTCTGTTGTTGGTATCTTCTGTTCGTCGGATGAGCTGGTTTCCTTGCTGCTGGAGTGGTGCCGCTTCCTGTGCTTTCGGTGTTTCTTGTGATGTTTCCTGTGCTTGCAGTGGTCTTCGCAGCATTTGTGCTTTTTCTTTTTCTTCTTGACGTAGTCTGTGGGATCGTCTTCGCTGGAGTGACGTTTGATTTTATCTTTCCTGTGTTTCTTGAGTTTCTTCCTGTCCTTGTGGTGGTCGTCCTCCTGGCTGGTGCCGGGCTCGGCTTTGCAGGGTAGAGCGGGGTTGGTGATGACGGGCTTCTTGTCTTCTGTGGCGCTGGCGCTTGTGTTACGCCTTCTTTTTCCAAGAGTGAATAGTGAGTTCTCGTATTCTGGAATTAAAGAAACCAATGTGAATTAGATAGATAATACGTTATTGCAAACTTAGTTTATAAGAACAATGTAAAAAAACTTAATTAAACAAGATACAATTGGTGGTCTTATCGCTCAAGAGCGATCTCTACCAGACAGAGATGACACGAGATGGAAAAAGAAAATCTAAAATGGTTATTGAGCTGAACTTGGTAATTAGTATATATTTTCATCTCTAAAGTGTTTTGCGTTCATCTCAAGTTTATATTCATTTGGGAGTATTTGTTCTGCTTTAGAAATCACAAAAGGGCCTTTGCCTTTAATTGTCGAGAAAGCTCTTAATAACTTTTAATTTGTGCTCTCGATTATAATTATGACTTTATTTTAACAAATAAAGTCATAATTATAATTACTAACACAACGGGTATTTATCGCGTTTATATACCGTTGTATTAGTGCTTATAATTATATGTGTTCAGCTAAGAAATAAAGTCAGTCCCGTCGCCCTTACCAACAATAGGGTAATTCGGCTCCAAGTATCTGATATCTTCGATGGCTATCCTTCCAGAGTCCCCATCATCGAACTCCACGGCCACGAACTTGTCGTCGTGAGGGTCTGGCGACGAGACGGCCACGGTGCCAGGGTACAGGCAGCGGTACTGTTGCGACCAGTACGCGCACACGCGAGTGCCAGATGGCAAGTCGAATACTGTGGCGGGAGTTACTTCTAGAATCTGAAAGGAGAATACAGATATAAGAAAGAAGGTTCAAAAATCGAATCGTAGGTGGAGTGTTGCGAACTTGCGAATTTATTAGTGGTATTTAAGTTTTTTAGGTCAGGTGTACTGCAGTTGAAAATTTATCAGTTCCGTTCCGTACGTATGTAAGAAATTCAATGTTGTGCTTAGTTTTTAATAAGTATTTACATGTATCTAAAATCGCATTATACCTATATATAGATTTAGATTAGCAAATCAAATGTATTAGACACATAAGTGATATACGAGTATGTATGTACTAGTGGTTTCTTTTTCACTTCCACTAGTGGACAAAAAAAATTCAAGTGAATAGTAAAATAATCTTATTTAATAATTATTAAAATTTGACTTGTCTGAGTGCTTATTTTGTAAGTCTAAAGAAACAAAACATTTTGAATTTGAAATTTGAATTATCCGTAATCTTTGTTGTACGAGTAAATACTTTGTGATTGTGACAATCATTGCTAATGTCTTATTATCTAAAACCCCTGAAGATGGATAAGGAATTGCGTTTACTCACAGCATCTCTTAGTGTTTCCTCTCTGGAGAGGATATGAGGCTTATTCCCCCTCTCGCCATCCAACGTTATAGCGTACACATCAGGCGCAGTCACCGCACTCAGCTTGCCGGCGTAGAACAGACCGCCCATAGCCGTTAGAACCCTCGGAGACGTGTCTATCTTATCTTCAGTAAGAGTGCAAGAAGAATTTGGCACAGCCGGTACGGATGACTCAGCACCATGTGACCTTTCCTTAGATTTTAGACTCTTTCGTCTCTTCTTAGCTCGTCGTCTCTCTTTCTCGCTGTCACTGGAAGCGCTGGCTCGACGAATCGCGAATTCAAGTTCAGGGAAATCATCTCTAGAATGTTTTCTTGCTAATCGGTCAACTTTTTCCCTGTTCTTCTGTCGGACTTCATTCAAACTCTCCATGGAGGAACTAGCAGATCTGTCCAGTTTATAATCTCGATCCTCGTCTTCCGAGTGGACTTTAAGGATTGGTTCGGCTTTAAGCTTAGGGCGCACTTTACTGGTTCTGTTGGCTTCCTCGCGGGGTTCACCTCTAGTGCACAAAATACCTCCTTTGAGTTTCCCTTTCGCCAGCAGGTAACCGACAAGACTGCTTTTAGATTTCGGTTTCTTGGCTACTATCGTTTCTGTTGAGTCTGGGCTGGAGACCTTCCTTGGTCTACCTACTTTCCGTTTCTTAGACGAACCTCTGTCGGAATCGGGAGATAACGCAGGCGTAGAAGGTGTAGATGAGTTCGATAATGTTGGGATCACCGTCACAGGTGTGAGAGCATTTATTTGCGCTTTCTTTTCATCGAATTGCCTTTCCAGCTCATGTAACCTTTCTCTCATGTCCTTTTCCATAGCGTTGACTAACGCATGTGCTGAAGGCACGCCCTGCGTGTGCGCGCATGGCTCCACTCCGCACGGACAGGCAGTAACTCTCCTCAAACTAGCTTCTAACTCCCCCCCTCTCGCTGCATCTCTTTCCCTTTCCCTCTTGTGGCGTCGCACCTTCTCTAACTTGTGCCTCAGCCTCTCTTCTCGATCTTGGATTCTCTTTCCGCGTCGCTCACTAGAGGAATCTCCATCTTTGTGTCTATGTCTGTCCTTTCTGCTCGAGGATTCCGATATCCTTTCTCTATCTTCAGTAGGGCTGAGAAGTTCGCTCTTTATGAAGGGGCGAGATGTAGATGGGCTGTCGACGACTTCTTCCATAAACCTTTGTTCGGCCAATGCACAGAGTAGACCTAGACCGTCAAGGGAGGGCTTGGCCCTCACGCTAGGGTCTGGAAATTCAAACCTTCTTAGAGGCTCCTGCTCTGTTCTGGGCGGAGATTTCGGTGAGGTTTTGATGTGTATGCTCAGTTTCGACGGTCGAGTGTCTATTGTGAGCGGAGCAGTGTCCAGAATAGGCATGGACGTACTGGGGGTCGTCCGTTCGAATTGTTCGATGCTGTTTGACAGCAGTTCTAATCCACTGACGTCAACTATAGGCCTAGACTGCGTAGACACCGTCAATGGGCTCTGCGACGACGTATCTATGACGAGATCACCACTGTTCGAATTTGAGTTTTGTATAGATTCGTCGATGGCATCGATCGCTTTCTCCACTGCACCGGAGACCGCCGAAGCAGGTAGTTCAGAGGAATCTTCAGATTCGATAGCAGGTAAGTTCTGATTCTGCGGTGAAGAATCTTCAGGGAAGTGCGCAACGCCGACACATGCGACTTCTCTTTCGTCGTCGTCGGCGTTGTTCGGGGTTTCTTCCTCGTCTTCCGTTTGATCAGTTTGGTTCTGTGCGTCCCTATGCGCCGGGATCTCCGTGGCTTCAGGCGGAGGAGTGGGCGGGACGGGCGGCGACATGGCCTGGCTCCTGCACGGCTGCTCGTTGAACTCCGGCTGGTAGTACAGGTGTGTCGTCATCATCGGTTGCGGGAGAGGTTCCGGGGCGAACGTGGGTTGCGGTTTCTCATGCGGCGGTTCCGGTTCAATCTTAATCAGGTGGGGTGTGATCATCGGCTGCATGATCGGTTTCCTCTGCTCGACTTTGTGTTGCTGCGGTTGTGGCGGCGCTGGGGCCAGAGTGACGAGTCTGGTGGAGTGCGTGTGCGTGTGCTGGAGGGTCGCGGTAGACGCGAGCAGGTCCCCGGGAAGCAGCTGCAGATGGTGGGAGGGGTGAGGCTGTTGGGGGAGAAGTATCGGTCCGGAAGGGTACGGCATGCCTCCCCACACGACGGTGTGTGGCAAGTCCTGCGGCGGGTGTAGCAGGATCAGGGTGCCGGGGGTGGGCTCGCGCACGAAGGGGTAGCCCACAGAGGAGACGCCACCGCCCATAGAGCCGAGGCTGTTGACCCCGACGCCGCCCATCACCATGCTCTCCATAGAAACCGGCATTTGACCTGGAACAGAGTACACTGCTTCAAGTGAGGGTTTGTTGGTCAAAAAAAAAGGATTGGCTAACCGAGCCGAGTCAAATATGTTGGGCGAGTCATGACTGGCATTGACGGAGGAAATTATGCATGTCATAACAAATCATTGAAACAAAATCGTTTATGATGACTCGTCCAACATGACACTACAGCCTAGATAACAAAATGAACAGATAATAAGAACCTAATTGGAAAGCAAGGAATAAATAATGTTTTGGGGATAAAATAATTTGGCCAAAATAAAACATTAAATGTTCACAATTGAATGATCCCGAAACAGAAGAACCAAAATAGTTACGAGATGCCTAGTTGATTCCGCTGAGCATAGTAGGTACAATTCTCACTACATATAGCGTCGTGAACCAGTAGGCATGTCCCACAGCTAGTCACGACCGAGCCGCGACCACTTTAATTCCCATACAGCATTAGCATGCCTGCACAACTCCGGAAACGCGGCGATTGAATACCAACTATGTATACCTATGTGCTGTATACGTAGGCGAATACGAGTGGCGATTCATTCAAGCTTAACTTTCCACTGGTTTAAAACCGTACCCATACACTGGTTAAACTCGAAGTAGATTGTTTGTAAACAAACCGTCCATACTTAACCTACTCGTAATATTAATTCTGTTGCCGCTTCTTTTCACATGGTATTTACATTGTGGATTTGAGATCCTTCCCTCAATAAATATTGCTTGAAAAACATAGTAGGTATTTTAATGTGGATTTTGTTAAATAAATAAAAAATAAGTCTTCATAATGTCTACGTGTCGATGCAAATTACATCGATGAAGCTCCCGCCGGAACCGGGATTTTTACATCGATTAGCTTCATGGTTAATTCAAAGACTGTTACGGCTTCTTGGTAAGTCCCAGGCAGCACTTTAAAGTCATTCTAAGGTATAAATGGATTATGGATAATAGGTTGAATTCAAGGAAAAAATCAGCTTAATACATGCCGATTAGTGAGACTTAGCTTCACTTGCATGAGCATGTGACTTGTCAAGCCATACAAATATGTCCAATTTAAATATTACTAAATTATGATTCATTGAAGATTAGCGACTAAATTGAAATAATACCATAAATTTAATCACTACTAAATATGACTTTTGTATAATTTAACATTAAGCAATTAGTATCTAAGCAAGCGGGCTCGCTTTACCGAGAGTTTCTTTAGCCGTGCAGTAGTTCCTATAAGCATATCGAGTAAGTTTTTTATCGTGTACATGACACACAACAATAAGATACATAGGCCTCCCCTAATGAGCGGCCAACGAGCGCGGAAACTCCTAGACTTAGTATAAGAAAACAATGTGCTTTTTACGGAATGATTCCCAAGATGTATTCAAATAATTCAACTGCTTTGCTATTGCTACCCATGGGCACGCGAACCCGGGGCAAGTTATTCGTAAAAACTAAAATGCATGTTTGTATGAAAACATGAAACGAACCATCATTAATTTCCCACACAAACAAAACAAAAACAACCCTCAAACATTTTAACCGAATGAGTTGCATTCATTGCACGGCTGACTAATGCATTATTCCATGTGCCAGAGCGAGATAGTCATACAGCCGTTAAGCAAGAGCGAGCGAGATAGTGGGCATTAGCATATCTAACGAAACGCCATAAAGGATTGATTTGGTTTAAATTGAAGGACTTGTATTGAATTTTAATAAGGTAGCAGGTAGAATCTTAATTGATAAACAGCTTTAGGTTTATGGATGGGGCCGAATGGGCACTGTGGGACCTTTTAGTATCCCATCATTGTATGTAAGACTCGCTCCTACCCGCAGTGGTTTTTCAGGATAAAAAGTACCCTGTAGGAACTTACGTTATTCCAGGTTAACAACTACGAGTGCATATTACCTATATGCGATTTCTTCTTCTTGTTGAATTTCAGCGCGATCCGTTAAATCGTTTTGGCGTGAAGAGGTAAACATTTTGATGGATGTTCATTGTTCATTACTGGTTTATAATGATCTCTAGCTCTTCGCGCCTTATACATACCAATCAAAAAAAAAAGGTAAAAGGCGCGGTATAAGGTACGTATATTTAAATGTGATAGTTTGCATAATTAGATTAATTAGGCATGTTTAAAAAACTAATATATAATAAGCTTACTTAGGTAGTTATTCCTAAATAGGCAGTGAAAATGGCTTTGGAAGTAAAACCTCGATAGCGCGATCTAATTTTTCAAGTGGCGACATCTAATTAAAATTGCGTCTAATTTATTTTGATGTGATGACTGATTGATGACACATCATTTCTAAAATAGGCCTATATTTGAAGTGGAGATCGACAAAAATATAAAAAAACATACAGCTCAAGAACCTTCTTCTTTTTGAATTTTTGAAGACAGTTCAATGGTTATTAGTGTGAATTAAATGTGCAGGCAATAGTAGTAGCAGGTAGATATGATAGGTATATATCAAACCTTAGAGAGTCCCGATGCTATTAGTTCGTAGAACGTAAACAAAACAACCGTCGTAAATTTTTCGTAGCGTGTAGGGTTAGGTAGGTACATAAGTCGACCTCAGTGGCGGGCGAAGGTCAACCTGCGACGTGGGCGTTCGCGGGTTCGACTCCCGTAAATCAGGCAAATGTTTGTACGATTTGCAGACTCGCATTTGTTTCGGGTGTGGGTGTTTTGTATGAGCATGATTACTGTTTTATTATATTAATTAATTATTAATGTCATACTGCGAAGCTGATGGTTTCTCTCTGATGGCACATTGAAAAGCATAATTCGTTGAAAGCAGTAAACAAAAAGTGAACGGTCTTTGTAAGTATAACATAGGTGCATCCATCTCTGACAGGAGTTTAAATTGTTTGATTACAACTTGCAAGTCATATCCGATCAATCAACGTTCATATTTTGTGTTATTTGTTCGTCCAAACATCGCGTGAGGTGTCAAACGCCAAACAGACGGAGCTCAAAAATGCCATTTTCGTAACTTGTTATTACAAGAAAAAGATAAACGCAAAAAAGTAATACACAACACTAGCGCGAAGCGGCGAAGATGAAGACTTGAGACCTCCTTTGTCGGTGCGCCGCGTTCTGATTGGCTGAGACGTCAAGTGGGCGGGGCGAGTGGGTCGGGCAAGCTAAATTAGGGTTGTACGCGCGTCAGAGTCGAGTATTATCGATAAATGAGTTTTCTTATGGTGGATAATTTATGGTGAGGAAGGGACAGTTCCGTTCAGCGGGTTAGAGCGGCTTAGTGGATGGATGCGAGTGAACGATGGATCCGGCGTTTTTGTTTTAGAGTTGCGCATTAATAAATTCATGCTGGTAAGTGCGAGGTGCGGATGTTTTAATTCTTATTTCATTGGATGGATTATGATAAGTTTAGCATTTACAACTGCTTACAACTCATATGCTGTTTTGGATCTACCTAACGAACGAGAGCCTACGATAAACTTTAAGTACGAAACCTGATACGATAACTAACAAAAATCGGAAACATATTATGTAGGTAATGTTTGAGATGGGATATTTAATAAAACCCAGGATTTTATCAAAATCCTAAGCCAGTATTCAAATATAATATACGTCTACATCCAAACTTTAGTAAAAACTTAGCTCTTCAGAATAACTTTTTGTCAAACAAAAAGTTAGGTACGTAAAACTCCAACTTCATCGCGTGATCTGAGAAGCAAGGAGAAATTGGAGAAGCTTTTCGTGCTAAATGCAAGTCAAAAAGGATGTGCTGTCCTAATGCAATATTTCAGAACGTTCATGATGACTCAGCTATGAATAAGTCGGTGCAAGGAGCGGCAGTGGATTGAACTTTTAGCCTTTCGTCTCAGACACGAAAGGCTAAAAGTTCAATCCACTGTTAAATACTGACAAAAATCTCTTATTTCTTTCAAAAGCCCTTTTCAAGGCTTGAATATAGAAAATTGCATAAATAATTACATAATAATTTATTCAATTTAAATAGATACCTATAGAACGCATTCAATGACTACCATGATTTCATTTCTGATTATTCTTACAAGGCCTTGTCTTAGCTTGCCATGTTTACCCTGCTGGAGCTCGATTAGAATCTTCCGTTTTAACTTCGTCTACGTTTTCCCTACATCGATAGATGTCACATCACAATTTAACACTAGAAGCTGAAAATTTGCACGAATGTGAGTAGAGAGTCCAAGAGAGCTAAAGGTGTTAGATCGATTCAAGAACCGAGCTCTTCCTTCCAAATTTAGTCGTATGCAACTTTTACCTACCTCAAATCTAAATTAAAACAGGGCTACAAACTATTATAGGGCGGGTTTTGGAAATTAATATTGAATAATTTATTGCGGTATGCTCAATTTAGTTAATCTACCCAGCCCAAATTCATCCACTGTCTGGTATAAGAACGAAGGTCTCTTTGTCATCTCCTGTTATCCCAAAAAACGCAGATAATGGGCGTAAAGAGTCTTTTGAGAAGTCCGACAAAAAATACCAAGTCAGCTGGTGTAAGAGTCTGGTTTTTCCATAACTACGAAGTTTTCAAAACCATACATGCAATCCTGTTTGTTAGATTTTTTCCAAGACGAAACTTTTAATTTTTACGTAGTTAAAACGTAGTTTCCAAAACCCTACTTGTATTTATACTACTCATAACAAAATACCACCCGAGTATTTTTGTTCCGAGACCATTTTTTGCTGAACCTCGCTACGGAAATTATTTTTATGAATGCCATTTTGTTCTCAGGTTTTGCGTTAACGATAATGGTGAAGCACTAGAAATATTATACTAGGGATACATATAATCCTTTTGTTAGATTTAGCGATGGATGCCTACACTTACCTCGTAGTTCTATGATGAGGTGACCACTTAGTCATACAAGCTGTCTAGACTTGAAGTTCAGAAAACAAAACACAAATGACCTCTGTCCTAATTACTAGAGGTGGGAGTTATTGGATTTTTTTACCAACAGTTATAAGTTGGATATTTTGTTCGAATAACGTTAGCACCAACCGGTATCCAATAACTTTACAATACCCAAATTTTATGTACATAATTATATGTATTTATATATCATAATACTTACCTACTGAGCTGAGACATGGACACTCACGATAGGGCTGGTCCACCAGTTCAGTGGCGCTCATTGGGGGAGGCATAACACATACTAACATAGGCTGATGATGATGAAGTTAATCCTATTTTTAGCAAGTTAAGCATACCTCCAACGAAGGACTGACGACGACGGTTGTGCATTTGTACATGCACAAACCGTCGTCGTCGTCGCTAACTATATTCTAAACAAAGAAGTGCAATTTATCTAGTAACGATAAAAATATAACAGAATGGTACATATTCTGTTGTATTTTTATCGTTGCTAGGGATAAAATTCAAACCAATCAATTCGGTAGGTACCTATTTATTTATAGGATATAAGATAAATTTATGTTAAGGATAACTGATATACCCAGGTACCTACTTATTACAATCAATAGATATATTTTACTATATACATAGAAAAGAAAATAAAAAATGTCAATTTAAACTTCTTTTTGTTTTGGCGCCGCTTGCTTTTCGCTACGACTCTGCCAGTGTCTGTTTCAGAGTGTCAAAATGTCAATTTGTTCCAGCCTTCCAAGAAGTCTTCAAAGTCACTCAAAATATATGTAAATGTCAACGTCAAATAGTTGCTCGCACTTGACCTTTTTGTTTGACATTGACAATTCTATTTTTTTGAATTGTCAATGTCAAACAAAAAGGTTTTTCATCAATGGTTTTCTACAGTTCGTCTTTCGAGCGAAATGCGGTTAGAATCGAACTAAGGTTCTTTCTTCTAGCTTCAACGTCGAGCGAGACGTCACTCGAGTCTTGAGTTACAGCAATGAGAGTCCTGCCGGCCTTTCAAT
The DNA here is from genome assembly GCA_943735965.1 of Eupithecia abbreviata. Taxonomy (NCBI): domain Eukaryota; kingdom Metazoa; phylum Arthropoda; class Insecta; order Lepidoptera; family Geometridae; genus Eupithecia; species Eupithecia abbreviata. The sequence continues at coordinate 713,643 of OX030986.1, forward strand.
TGCTGTTCAGCAGCGGCTGCGATGGTTTTCTTGCGTTTGGACATCATCCTCGTGTTCCAGCAGATCCCGGGGAAGCGGTCGCCAGGAAGGTCTTGAATCTGGTGGCCTCGCGTGTAGGGGAGCGAGTCCGTTGAGGTGATAAAAAAAGGTTAAGTGCGAGCAACTAAATCAATTTGACGTTGACATTTACATATATTTTGAGTGACGTTGAAGATTTCTTGGAAGGCTGGAACAAATTGACATTTGAAAATAGGTTGATATCAGAAATTTCTATTTCTTTGCATATCGTATTTTTTATTTTCTTTTCTATGTATATAGTAAAATATATCTATTGATTGTAATAAGTACCTGGGTATATCAGTTATCCTTAACATAAGCTTATCTTACTACATAAACAAATAGGTACCTACCGAATTGATTGATTTTGAATTTTATCCCTAGCAACGATAAAAATACAACAGAATATGTACCATTGTTACTCTTCCACCACTTGACGCCACGGCCAGGCCTTTGCGTCTTGCTTCTATTGTACTCTTGTAATACGATTATATTCCTATACATAAAAATAAGATTTTCAAACAATAAACAACAAAACAAAACAATGCCTGCCTAATTAGTTCGTAAGCAAATCACGTAGGTGTAGGTAGGTACAATTAGCGTCACTGGCCACCGATCACTAGTCTAATATTTTAAAAAATGTATGATTAATCCAATGTAAATTCAATTTTAATACGCTGAGGTATGGTCGAATTTAAACTTATTTAGATAGGATGAAAACGATCGGCAGTCTTACCTCGCCACCTGTTTACCTATGCAATATTGCAAACCACCCATACCAACCAAAATGGTTGAACTTAGACGCAGTGCATAAAATGGGTACCCAATAACTGACTATCTCGTTTACTCGCCTAGGAATCCTGGTGTTGGACAGGGATGACAAGAGGTATTGGGTACTTTGAATAACTGACTATCCCGTTTACTCGCATCAGAATCATGGTGTTAGACAGGGATGACAAGAGGTATTAGATATTTCTAACCAAATCAGATGGTAGGCTAGCGTTCCTAGAATAGGTGAGAGTTATTGCAGGCTGGATTAGTTATGGTTGGGTGACGGGTGACGGGTGAATTACGGGTGGGTGGGTGAGCGGTGAGCGCGATGCTCGCTCGCTTCGTACAGTTATTCTCTAGCGGTACGCGGATTTTTCAATAACGCTGGATATTTTTGAACCAAGCCAACAGTTATTCAGTTAGATATTGTATACCGGACTCACCTCTACTAATTACCTTCACAATCAAGTGAGAAATCCAACACAGCGAATGATTTAATAGCATTCATCATGATTAAAAGATCGAAAAGAGATTAAAAAACTTGGAAAATAAATTAAAACGTTGAAAGCCACCGACAATAACCGGGATCGGGTTACCCAAGGCAGGATGAAATAAGACCGATTATAGCAGGTGTGCGAGCGCGGCTTTGGGAATCTTCATTTATTTAACTGTCGAAGTTAGTGAAATGAAGCTGCTGTACAGAAATTAGTTAATTAAAGAAGCTGGAAAATTATTAGGTGACAGCCAATGCGAAAATATTAATGGCAAGGCAATGTCAGAAACATTCGACTTTTATGAAAAGAGGTTTTTCGAAAACATGGACACGGCAAAAATGCAAATCACAATATTTGTTTCCCGAGGAAGCAGATAGCATGATGAACCTTGTAACCATCAGTGAAGACTGGGCACAATAGAGAGAGGTGCTGTGAAAGACCAAGGAAACGATGCTACATACGATAAGCTACAAGTTCAAACTCAATAAACTGGGAGGTCCTCAACGTTATCAGCTACTGATAACCATATGAATTGATCGATGAGTGCTGCTCGATTAGATATCGAACGCTTTATTGATATTATAGTGATTTGCAGTCTTGTACCCAGGTAGATTTCTTTAATATTCTATAATATTTATCGTATCGAGATCACCACTGCTTGTGGTGATCTCGATACGATCGAAGATCTATATACCACGATTTTATTTTTAATAAAGGGTAACTCCTTTATTAAAAATAAAATCGTGGTATTAGGTATAGTATAGTAGTTAGTATTAGGTAAACCAAAAATATTTCAAGCTACAAGAACTAGTGACAATTTTTTACCACACTCAGGTTGTGCTACCCCTTGGAGCGAATAGAAATATGACAGTTTTTACAGCTTTAATAATTTCATTCGTCTTGAGAATTTAACAATAATAATCACTATTAGAATTTCTGGATTTTAACTTGAAAAGCTTTTACGAAATCTGTGTATGGTCCCAAGACAATCGTTTACTCTGCGTATCATATTTATTGTGCAAGAATAGAAGACGATCTTATTTTCATTCAAAAGAAGTTAAGTTCGCGTTCGGTGCGTGTTAGTCCGTAAACCGCACCAGTCGCAAGACCGCTCGACTGGACAGGCATAGTTGCAATGCCACTACCAAAGCATCATGAACCGGAGGCGTTATACCAACAGCAGGAAGATGTCAAGAATTTGGCAAAAATTATTCTATCCCCCTCTAATAAGTGCAACAAAAAGGGATGGCTATACTAAAGAATGTAGGCCGGTTTTCGCTGAAACGCGCGGTCTCGCAATGTAGTTGGCGCGTATCTACCAGGAGAGCAGAAAAAGTAGGAGGTGTCTTACCGCTCGAGTAGGGCCAGATGGCCGTGGGAGGGGGTGCCTGGGGCGGGGCCGGCCACGCCAGCGGGGCGGAGCGGTCGTCGCACAGCATGTTGGCCACGCCCACCGTCATGGCCGCCTGCTCGCCGCCTGGGACAAACAAAGATGATGCTGATGTAATCGTCAACACTGCACGTGTCTCGTTTCTAACAGTAACACAATAATAAATCAAAATAATCTTAAAACTAAATTATGGCAGCATTATGAACGTTGAAAAGTAAGTAGTGCGAGCTTATTCTTAACTTCTGGTTCGATGACGTAATTGCATAGGATGGGAAAAACATAAATATTAAGCTCTACTTATTCCACTCTAGGTGCCTACTGCCTACTGAAATCCACGAAGAAAATGTAATGACGCATTTGATTCCATATTTTGTTCCAGTCCAACCACTCAGATCAGATCTTCCTCAGAACTTTCTGAATTCGGACCAAAAGCTGAGCTAATACATTTAGAGATTATCAAGTAGGTCTATCAATCAATAGGTACATAGGTAGCACTACTGCTAGTAGGTACTAGCAGTAGTGCTACCAAAATATGGATTGTTAGAAGGTTCTAACAATAGAAACTGAGAAAAAATTAAGAATGTTCGCGATAATATTATCAGATTACTTCACGTGTACCGACAATATCTACCTAAACTGTTTCACCGAAGTTTCTTCAAATTTTTTATTGATGATGTGTCGGTCGCAGGGCAAACGTACATGCGGGAAACACAAGATAGAGAAGGCTGGCTAAAGTAGGCCTTTATGCAGCAGTGAGTGATGCCATGTTTAAATGATGACGATTACCTGTGTGGTTAACAGCTTAGACACCATCTATAGAATAGAATAGAATAGAATAGAAAGACATTTATTCATTACAACTAAAATTAACAAATAACACACTTATAGAAATAGGTACATGTAGAGAGTTGTTACAAAAAGGCTCTAACTCAGCATAATGCTGGCTAAGCTCCGTAAGAGACATAGCCAGCGCTGGTCTTCCATCTCACTTTAGTTTCTCTGTATATATTTTGTTACTTTGGCATCGAAGACTCCATTCGTATTCTTTCACACGCAAGCTCAGAATTTATTTATTTTACGTAATCAGAACGACCGTAGGCCAATTACAGACTGTTAATCTAAAATATAGTTAGAATGAAGTTCGTATGCATTTTTTTTATAATATTTTGAAGTATCTGTTTGCGAACCCCTGTCAGTATTTTCGTGTATTCGTGAGTGTATCACTCATACTATTTGCGCGGCTCATTAGCTGCATTTTGATTAGGAATGAAACAGAAGAAAATTTAAATATACCTAGCAATAGGGGAGTATATTCAGCTCATTTGTACATTTTATTTTGGCTGGTGTCTTGGCAAGTCCAAAATTCAGATAAATGCGGCGGATTTAACCTTGCCAAGACGCTAATTCAGTATCTAATGACCTCAGCTCTTATACTGGTGAAGCTTATCTGAACGAACTTGGCTGGATGTTTTATGTTTTGATTAAATATCTATAAATTACGAGATAAATATCTCCTAGAAAACCTCCTGAACGTATGAACCGAATCCGATTTTGTTTGAAAGGTGAATTAGTTGGGTGTGTTCTTAGCTATGTTTGATGGAAATCGGTCGCCACAAAATGGCGAATCGGGTTTTTAAAATTTTAAATCTAGGTAATTTTAATGTTATAGAATATGGCACTTTAACATAAAACCACTATTTAGGCAAGTAAGCCTAACCTACACGTGCATTTTCAATGCCAACCTGTCCGAAGCAAGTTTATTCTTACGCAGACCAAATAGAATTCAAATTAACAAACCGGTTGGACCAGTTCTCAGCTGGATGCGAATTATTTATGGCCAGCAACAACTTTAATCCTTTTAGCTGCCTCATGCGTCCTGTACACGTTGGGCCAATGCGTTGGACCAATGCGCCAACGTGTGAACACTTTTTGCGGAGCGCGCCATGGTCCTTTGATGTGTGCACGAAAAACCGACTCTAGTCAGTTTGCGAGCCAACGTTGGCCGCCAACTTCCGCCAAATAGGTCTCTACACGTTGGCCCAAAGCATTGGCCCAACGTGTACAGGACGCATAAGCCGCCGTGTGGATGGAAATAAGCCTGCAATGTTCCCTTATTTAACTAAGTACCTACTACCCAGTTAAAAGTATAATATCATGGTCATAAGACACGTAGATAAAGATTAAGATGAATTTAGAATGAATTTATTTGTTATAAGACTTCACAGAACATAATAAACTTAAACTAAGAGGAAACGTGTAGGTAAGTGTGTAAGACCAGTAACAAAATGCCTCTGCCTCAGCATGAGTTGGATAGTTTGCTAACAACTAACGATAGTCTTCCATGAGATGACAGCCTCTTGCTGTCCCGCTTACATAAACTTTGACCCAATATGATCTAACCGGGGCAGCTTAAATTCAGTCCCATCCCAATCTTTATCTAATCTACGCCACTTATCGTAACATTGATAAGTGCCTGAGTGATTTTATGGCGATTTGTTTAGTCTTGATTTGTCATACAAATTGATAAAAGCCCCATTGAATGTACAGAACTACAGATGCATTATCATTATCATCAGCGGTTTGGCACCCCCTGCTCTGCATAGGCCACTCTCTATGTTTCTCATTCATCTCAGACAGACGATCAGCGGTTTAATTTGAGGGGTTGGAAGAGTTTGGCCCTAACATCGGGAACCACACAGTTTTTTTCCTTCAAATCGTGGCGCATAGTAAAAGTTATATATTTTGTATAAAATTATATAAATAAAAAATATCCTATCTATACTAATATTATAAAAAACCAACCCTTTCCTGGTTTGATTTTTTGTTTGTATTGAAAACACTCCGAAACTACTGGACCGTTTGAAAAATTCTTTCACCGTTGGGAAGCTACAGTAACCTATTATCCGCGGTGAAGATAAAATTTAGAAAAGTGAAATTTGAATTTAACGCGTGTGAAACCGCGGGAAACAGCTAGTACTTAATATAACATAATTATCTAAGGCTTCAGGTTTCCGAAATATTCGCATATCAAGAAAATTCATTACAGAAATATGTAGTTATTACTTTCGTTATTAGGTACATAAGTTCTAGAAAAGAGTGGAACGAACTTCCCACGTCTGTTTATCGGGTAGAGTAGTCTCGTGTAGTCTTCAAATCCTGAGTTGATAAGTTCCTTCTTGGAAAGCGTGCTCCACCTTAGGCCACATCTTCGCTTTCCCATGTGCGATGATGATCAAACACTTGCCTATACCAATAAAAAAATATATCATCTGTGAATTTATCAGAAACCTGACGCTTTAGAAACAGAACAGATATTAATAAGTACGGATGGTCCGTACAAAAATCTTCAAACCCCTTTACTACCCAATAAAGTTTGAACGCTAACGTTTAAAGTAATATAAGTTACCTACCTAGTTATTTTTTTTTATTTCACCTATGAGAAGAGGTAAAACGACAGCTAGATTTTTTTCACGAAACAAATTCCCATTATGTGAACACTCGAACATCAGCGGTGCGAGGAGCAAATTGAAGATTATGAAAGGAAGCACGTGCTGGTAGCGCCGTCCCGCTCGCACCTAGCGAGTCTCTGTCAGGCGCTCAACCGCTTGTTGCTGCGCAGAGTAGCCAACAAACAAATAAAGCTGACTTTGAGAGATTTGAGTTGTTGTTTGAGTAACTGGAATAATTGTAATTAAAATGATCTCAAGTTTAGAAGGCTAGAAACACCATGTTCTCTTTTATTTCATGTTATCACTATAAACTAAGACATATTTTATCTTAACTACATTGTACACTAGGTATTTAGACACTTTCAAAATACCTAGTGTACAATTATTGTCAGTTTTATTATTTCAAATCCAATTGAAAATCCTAACAAAAGCAGAAAACATGTTTTTAGCTTATGTTACTAGTATTTTATTAGTCATTCTCTGCTTCGCGTTTACTCTACCATTACTATCAGTTGACCTTCACCGTACGCAACGTCTCTTTCTCACCCCCGCATTCCAAGCATCAGCGCCTCTCACTCGCTCGCCAAGCTTATAACGCCTGCGGCGCGCTTGTACACCTCCTCGTGTCTGCTGCTAGCCTAGTATCACGCGCGCTCAAGAAAAGGGTTTATCCGACGCTAGTGACCCGGTGCACCTAGGATTTTCCGAGCAAAAGCAATTTTTCTGTTTTTCATGAAAAACTTTTACTGAAGGAACGTTTGTGAAAAAGAGCTGAAAATTGTGTTTTGGTGGAATTACTTCCGATTTTCATGATTTTTTAAAATGGGGTTGGATTAGCCTTTGGACTCATTATAGGGGCTGGTGACTTCAGCAATTTTCCTGAGTATTTAGAAAATCTAGGTCGGCTATTATGAATAGACAGCCGTTCGCATGGCTAGCTCGCAAGCGCAACGCAACGGGTGATGCGTAGAGTAGTCAACCGTATCGGAAATAGATCGTCGCCTCGTCGCGTCGTTCGTCGCGCACTACGAACGTAGATAAGTAAAAGATAGAATATACCTGGTACTGCGCAGTTATAGTAAGAAAGGTAGGTAAGGAATCGTTACTACAGCTTTTTGATGCACATTTATGTAACAGAATTGCTTATTCCATTCTGAAATACAAATTAGTGCATACCTACTCCTCTAATCGGCAGAAATCAATGCAATGTCACGTTTAAATACCACGTGGTTTTGATTCAAGAAAATGTAGCGTAGGTATCATAAAAAGATTGTAAATATTATTTTAAACACAATAATGTGATATGGTAACTAAAGTAGTGATGTTTAACCAATACACAACTACGCACAGCAACATCAACACGGATTCTGATTACGTCAGTGTTCGGATGCTGCACAAGAGATCATTTTAATTCGCTCAACCAAAGTGTTTCTGAAAGTCGCTAGAAAATAAACTTTAGCACTACAGAAATAGAGTTAAATAAGCAAAACAACAAAAATGTATTGAAGTTCACTTTGGTGGTTGCAAAGCAATCGTAAGACGAAAACAGTACCAGGGCAGCAGGAGTGTCGAGGAGATGCGCGAGCGAAATCACAGCATACTTGGTACAGCGAGTAACTGAAGTCAGCAGAGCTGCTATCTCAAGTTTCTAGGTTCGTTCCGTTTGGATTTAACTCAAGTTTCATTGTGATGTCCTCTGTTAGACAATGCAAATCCTAATTATCAATTTGAAATCAAACAATTAGCAAATTTTTTTGGCGTGGGAACTCGTTTGTTGTTGAATAACTCGATTTTTATCTGAATGAAGTATAATTGCAATGTAAATAAATGTCAACATGAAGTCGTAATAGCAAAGTCAACATTTTCGCCCAAATATCAGAGGGGATCGCGTCCCTCACCCCAGTCATATTTCACTCATATCGAACTAAACCTTATTATTAAGGAACTACGTCATATAACGGTTTGTATTAATTAATAACAGGTACAAATTTTTTGCCGAACATTTACCGAATTGAAAACTTTATGGCAGCGCGTGAATTTTAAAATAAAAGCATTGGATTACTTTGAACGAACACAAATATGTTGCTTTTTGGATAAGGAACAGGATGAGATAATATCAATAATTTAAAAATAAAAATACGTGTTATTTCAATACCTATATTTACGATCGTACTAAAATGTACTTAGCTATAGAACTAAGGCAACCATTTGTACTCAATTAAACTCTTAAAAGAATACAACGAATGCCCAGGAATTATTTTTTAGTTTGACATAGTTAGAAACATCAAATAAAAAAACTTTGGTTAAAACAAAACCTTCGATCTCGATTTTTATCGAGCCTACATTAATTCTCAAATCGGTTCCAAACAGTTCCAAATTTAATTCGTTAGACTGAGCATAAGATTATTTTTTCATGTCATTTTAGAAAAACAATAAAATTTCACTCATTTCAAAGATCACGATAATATTTAAGTAAAACCGCAGTAGACGACAAGCAGTCGTAGTCGATAGAAACGTCATGGAATGTACCAGGGACGCAGAGGCGGACAGGAGTTACCGGCTGGCATGAGTGGCATGCGAAGCGACCCCTGCGAGGGTTAAAGGGAGGTATCTTTTCGATTTCGTCGCGTCTTCTAGGGTTGCCATGCCAATGCATAGGTTACTAAGGTATACTATTACCTTCTTCGAAAATATTGTTCGCCGGTTATGAACCGTTTACAGCTATTGCAGCAAGAGCTTAAAGACTAAAAATACTTAGCCCCTAAAATTGCGATACCAAAGCTAGCTCACTGTCATCTCTTTACATTACCAAGATAAAATGAAGGTGTAAAAATAAGATAGTGTGCACATAACTAGAACGAGCTTAGAACCATCCCGTTGTAAAATTCATTCAAAATTTACAAGGCTACGGTCGTCTTTAATGTCAGTCGAATCGCAGTTCATTCTCACTGCACATGCGTGTGAAACGTAATTATTGATTACACGCCTCTCATTCACACTCGTTTGTCAATGGGTTTGCTTGTAAGAGTAAGTACAGAACCACATTCTTCTTTTCTTTTAAGCAATAGAATCTCATTTGAATTAATAAGATTAATAGTGTTATTAATTTGCAAATACATCGTTGAGTGATTGTCTAATTGCGTTTTTTTGCCGATCTGGCAAGAATATATGAAGGCCTAGAGAAAATATTAAGTTAAGCGTAAAGAAATTTAGGTCACTACATTATCATAACATACAGAATCATCGGAAACGATTCAAGACCCAAAAAATTAAAATATACTTCATATCTACCGATTAGTGCTAAAATATCTATAACCGAAATGATAAGTTGCAGCTATCATTAGTTCTGTTTGACAAGAAGCGAATAATAAAACGGAGGTCCTTTTCGGAAATTTGATAAGCGAGATGTTTTTAATTCTTCACGGTAGGTAGACTTTCGATTGATTCATTTAAATTTTATTCATTAGTTTGAATAAAATCTGCGTTTTTCATAGGAACAAAGCTACTCGAGGTTCGAAGAGTTTTAGACCTGGAATAAGTCCTTTCATATCATAGACTCTTTAAAATCTGTGTCACCAATGTACAAGGCGTGTAATGCGTCGGCTAGAATTTGCATCGAAAGCTTAATCGTGCGTACTTAGGATATTGGGCAATGCAAGCTCGATGGCAAACCATATCCAAAATTATGATTATAGTACGAATTGACATTGGCAACCCTGAACAGACATGACGGGAAACGCGCCAAATGTTTTTGACGGCGCGGCGGCGGAGCGCGGAGCGGGGAATCGTGATTAGAAATACGCTGCACTTTACTCGCACTTTATTATAGCCTAAGGCTCCTCATGCCCTGGTAGATGCGGTTCAGAAGTGACTCATTCGAGGTTGAGTCAGATGACAATAGAAGTCGCATCGTCGTCGCGTCGTCTCTATCTTTGATTTCTAATATAGGGCTGGGTAGGATTCGAACCTATTGTTGGCTTTTTACAAGCTTTTATTTGAGTTGCGCTGTTAGTATTTATGTGGGACAATTCATGCACCTGAATTGCACCAGTTATCCTCAACCGATTGAGCTGAAATTTGGAATACTAAGTTAGTAATTAAAACGTTGTTTTCATCAGATGTAGTATCCCCAGTCTACCCGACTACCTCTCCATTCAATTTTTGATTAGTTCCAATCCTTTCGCAACGAAGATACTGCATACAGCGTGTTCAAAAACTATAAAGCAGCAGCACAGAATAAATAAGGTGATGCCGCACGGCACGCACAGTTTTTGTTTCACGTGAGGACGCCAGAGCGGCTGGTTTCATCGTAATTGTGGTTCTGATTAGCATGTAATTGGACGGTTTTTGTTGTGTAAATAACTCTTGCGATTGGATCCGCCCGTTCGTTTTCTATGGGCGGCTTATCAGAAATCAGTATGCGTTTAATGGGTTTTAATTAATTTTATTTTATTGACCGAATTTTTATGTTTCATATTTTTATTTCACTCCGGGACCTGGTACATAGTAACGGTTTACCGGATTTACATTTTATTATATATAAGTTCATACTTGTAGTAAATTTTGTAAAAAACAAAAACAGTCTGGCATAAAGGGACATCGTCGCAGACAAAATAGCTAAAATAACTTATTTTACAATTATTTGAACATTTCAAAGCACACGTAAGGTGCGTCATACATAAGTTGTATAAAAATTAAACGTTATTTTATCAGGAAGTACTGGAAGTATTATCAAACGAACACATAATATTAAAACTAATTAGTAATTCGTTCTCAAAAGTGCACCCAAACCGTATTTTATTTTACAAAATTATTTCCCAACTTAATTTAAATTGTAAATTTGTGACAAGTTGCATAATAATGTAGCCATTGAATTCAGAACCGCTGCTCGTCATCGGGTTAAATTGTGCATTGAGGCAGGTGGTATTATAACGAGATTTGCCCCTAAAGTGCACTTTATTACAACGACATAAGGTCACGTGAATTCCGGGCGTTTTAAACCTTTATCGATTGCGGCGTGACGTTGCATGACTCCAGCTCATTGAATTGAGTTCATCAGCAAAAAATACGAACATAAAGTAACGAATTGCTTTATTTATGCACTTTATAGCGTCATCAATTTGAATATCAAAAAGATATTATGACTAGTTGCAGTCGATGGCTCGTTCTATCGACGACACAGCTGACAGCACGCTAGGGGTCTTGTTGACCAAATCCTTTGTCTGCTCCAAAACTACACATCGTCATCATCATCACCAGCCTATAGTAGTCCACATAGGCCTCCCCTAATGAGCGCCAGAGCGCTCTGTCTCCAGCTTGCCGTATCCAGCATCTGCCTGCAGTCCTTCGAAACTACACATGCATCAATGTTGATTAGCAGGCACCACTGCCAATGGTGCCTAAAGCATGATAAAAACGCTGACGCTGTGTGGTACAGCCCAGCCCAGCTCAACCCCGCAATGCGCATGAAAAACACAAACTTGCGATCTGCAAGAACTATTATAATCGTGTATCGTATTTATATTCAACGCACGAACCCGATACCATCTACGGCGATCAATAACCAGGAACATCCGATCGAAATAACAAAACCTACTTTTTGATGTAAGTTAACGATTGCAATTACCAATGAAACAAGTAATTACTAAGCACCTGCAATTTAATTGAATGTGTGATGGTCTGGTCGGTCGTATTTTCGGGGCTATAAAAGACTACAAGCAGATAAATAACTTAGTTGTCAGTTTTCTGATTGATCATTATCAGCTATATTATGATGAATTGAAACCCTTTTGTTCGATTCGAAGTACCTATTGAGCCCAAGTTAAACAACGTACGCGATGCATTATGAAATCTGGACGCTTCAATTTGTATGAAAACAGGATGGCCGGGAGACACACTTGCCGTACACCACGCCATCCAACGCTTCCTACATTTATTCGTGTATGTTGCGTGGCGTGGGCTGTATATTTCTAGCCTCATTGTTCATATAATTTACGGAACTTTTGTTTTCTCTTGATACGGCCGAACCAACTATAGATGGTGATTTGGTGATCCTAGGCAGACCTATTACTTCAAAATGTATCATAATTTACAATAGTGTTACTGTATAGACACCACGACTCGGTAAATGTAATGTAGGACGCCCTCCGACTCCGACCAGGTGGAATGACGACCTGCGAAAGACTGCAGGTAGATGCTGGATGCGGCAAGTTGAAGACAGGGTGCTATGGCGCCGGCCGGGCAGAGCGGGGAGGCCTATGTCCAGTAGTGGTCTAACATAGGCTGATGATGATGATGATACTGTATCTACAAGTTTCTGGACATTCTAGGCTAGGCTGTATTGAGAATATATCTCTACAGTAGATGTAATGTATCAGATAGTCGTGTGCACGTGTAAAGAGGTCCCACTAGAGTGGGTTATTGAAAGTTGAAGCCGTGACTCCGCAGTAATGATACATTTGGGTCAGGGTCTAAGCACTCGCCACTCATCAAACTCATAATAAGTCACATGATGAAACTTTTAGTCCACACAATCGTCTTACCATTTGAAAACTTACTTTATTACTACTTATACTTTAGTGGGATCTTTTCAAAGGTATTCATTAATGTTTTAATATGAAATTGCTTTTATAAGGCGCAAAATAACGATCGATACGAACAAGCGCAGCCAAACAGTGCCGGCTGGTGGTAATTGGTAACTCAATATTGGATATTTACCTTATTTCTATCCTCTTCGACGATTACTTACTAAGTTTTTATTTCACAAGTTGTAATGTCTAAAGAAACATATACAATGTAATTAAATAACGTAGAGCGTTCGTTGGAGTCCGGTAACCGATTAGCATATATAATTTTTTATTTTATTTTTTTATTTATTTATTAAACACACAATACAATTGTCGGATACTTCGCGCTTTGCCATAAATCTCGCTTACAAAGGTCAGCTCACCGGTTATACCGAGAGTAATGAAATGATTGTAATAATAGCCCGGTAGAATAGAACCGGTAAACACGTTTTACTGAATAAAAATAGCGAAACCAGTTTTAAATTTAAATATGCAGGTTTGGTTAGTTCTGGTTTAAGTTCGCCTTTCAGCTACAGGAATTAAATGAGAGTTTAAAATTGTTATGCTAATTTTTCATATCTGGCAACGACGATAATAGTGACAGCAGCCGCCTACAGGATAATACTTTCACGTTTCCCAATATCGAGACGATAAAGTACTGCGCTAACTAAAACACGGTCAAAACAGATGATAACGTCGAGCTCGCCATAAATTCAATGAAACTTGATAAAATGTGGGGATGTATCACCCACACTATATCCCCACACATTTTATCGGGACGCCGGAGGGGCCGAACGCTTTATTTCGAAATAGTTCTCATAAATCAAGGGTATGGGGTTCTATTTGTCTCGAGTCTTCAACCAATCTATCCTCTCGTTCATACTCATACCTTCAGTTCATATGTTTGAGTTAAGTTTAGTTGTTCAGCTCTATGCTTGATGATTATTCACATTATTTTAAATTATACTGTCGTGGGTAAGTGGAGGAAAACCGCAGTTTTAACCTTAACTATCGGCGTAACATTTTCAAAATATGTAGTTAGTTATTGTAAGATACTATATTTTCCACAAGGCTATGTATGATGATAGCTTTGTTATTGAATAGAATTAGACAAGAAGCACAACGCAAAAGGGTTATATAATTCAGGACTTTCACTTTAATAAATAAAGAAATGTATTATAATATTAAGTTAACTAGTAAATGAAGAAACATCCTGGTATTTATTATAATAACTCAACCGTCGTTTTGCTAAGTAATCGGGAAATAGCCTATAAACTTGACAACAGAGCATTTGCAATTGAAAATTATTATGATTCTACTAACAATCGTGATTTAAAACTTGGAAGGGCCAAGGCAATTCGCATGATTAACGTTGTGAACAGAAACACACGCAACGAACAGTAGCCAAACGGTAGCAACATGCGAACTCAAACTGAATCAATCTAAAAACTGTATCGATTTCTATTCATCCAGATAATTTCGGATCCGAGGCAGAGTTAGTTAATTATAAAATGTCTAAATATATTAAAATAAAACCTCATGGGCCGGATATTGGTCGTAAAAGGTTAATTGGATGGAAAGTCGGTTATTAAAAGTATATTTCATTTGGATGCTAACACAATCGAATTATTTACAGAGCACATAAAGTTGATGTTTTGATTGTTTGGTAAAACTAGTGGTTTGCTACGAACTCAGCTGTTACAAAATGCTACTGCATATATAACGGTGCCTTAAAGCACTAGCCATTTCATTTAATGGCATTTATTTGAGTCAAAAAGTAATCTTAGTATACATGCGCAACAGCAATAACTTAGTAGTTGTATTTAATCTGAAGTTGTGATCTAAAAAGCTATAAAAGATGGAATAACCAGCGCTGAAGTAGATGCATGATACTCAGATAAATTATAATATTTCCGATTATGACAACAATTTTTGTGCTTGAAATTATAGTTACGTCTTTCGCATTCCCAGATAATTTTCTTTTAAATATATACCTTCAGTCGGAGCCTGTATGTGCAGTGTGATATTTTATTTACTCGATGCTCCTCACAGGTTATTTATTATAATTCTCTGCTCATAGACAGCTAAATTCACCACATCTTTCAGAAAACTATTGAATGGTAAGCCTTAAATTTAGTGTGCTCATAATATACTTCCAATAGGAGGTATTATTTATTTATATAAAAACAGCAACCGACATTTCCTATCAACTTTCGTCGAATTGAATACCTATCAAAACTTACCCGTTGCCTAAAATATACTCTATAACCAGGTGTTAAGTTATATTTTCCTCTGTCTGTCCCTATTGACCTCCACTGAATTTTTTCATTACCAAGCGCATCACTATAGATACATAGCGGTACCAGGCTATCACGCTTGCAAGAGAGGTGGACAATTTGATAAAGTCTCTGACTCAGCCAAGCCAGCATAGGCGGTCGCTGAGCGTGGGACGTTGCGTCATCGAATTCATTAAAATTGTTTGTTTACAAAAAACGCTGAATAGTTTCCTAGTAAGTAGGTTTCAATGTAGTATACGTGAGATTGTGTTTCGGTATAAATGTACCGTATTCTATCACGAAACCGGATATTACTATTTTAAATCAAAAGCGATGCTAGAATGCGATGGGTCTTAGACCGAAAGGTGTAAAGCTTACTCGTTACTTAAATCTATGGCTTAGTTAGACAGACAATTTCAACACTATAAACATAAGACTTCAGAACAATATTGAAACTTTGGATGTATTATGTTTCCAGCTGTATTCTAATTAGCTTACCAAGATCATGCAGCCGTTGGTTGTCCTTGTGTGAGAGACCGGCCAGCAAGCCTACGTCGCCCACGCGCTGCCTCGCCACTGCTATACCGACGGGAATCGAACCTGCGATGATAATGTCACATTTAAAGACCAGAAGTCAAGAGCGAAAATAATCTGATCAAAAATATAATAACAAACAATCCACTATATAATTTCAAAAAGAGATCTTAAAACCTCGTCAGGCCAAACGAAGTTTTTATCGTGCTTGATAAAGCAGTCGCTACGACCTACGGCTACTGTAGCAGCCGTAGTGCCGCGTAGCAGCTGACAAATGCTACCAAATCTACCAGGCTGTCATAAACTTACAAGAGATTCGATTCACTGTTATCACGACTACCGACGACGGGTTGTTATCTAATATTGTTATGATCAGTGTTCCGAGAAGTCTATTTTCAAATTAGCTGGATTCTGATACGCTCTTTAGAGTCAACGCAAGTTGTCTGGGAACCTTTTGGTACTGGCACTGTGTGTATTGTCTTAGTTATTGGATAATGGTATTTCTTGTACATGGTTTGAGTACCTAGTATTATATCTTGGTTGCCTAAATGGTGTGTGAAGAAATTAAGGATTTCTTATATCCATTCAGGGATTACGCTACTTTACGATTAGACCGGTGTTTTCTGAGTTCTGAACAAAGTGAACGCCGCGTGTTCGAGATTACTAATATACCGCTGCTAGTTTTTGACGTAAATATCGAACGGTATAGTGTCTGGGCAAAAAGACCGTAGGTTTTGTTCCTACATTTCGTTTGAGGCGGGATCTGAAAGTCTAGCACGAGGAGTCAGATCCAGATTCTTTAGTTAGGTATTTCTTTAGGCTCACAAAATAAGCACTGTTCTGGACACGACGAGGCTGATTAAAAATCTATGGCTAATTGGTAGTGTTAGCGATATTATGTGTTATTATCAATGGAATAAGGTTTAGATTCAAATTTCGCACATTCCAGATGGATGTATAGAATAGGCAATAGTAAGTACGTGTCGCCTCCGATTACTTATACAAGTTTCCAAGTTACGGTGTAGTTATTGTATTATCTTTGTTGTTTTGCTATTTCGATCTCGGAGGATCGATTCGGCTCCGACTTCAGGGCCTTTTTTGTATACCTAGGTATATAAACTTTATATTCTAGCCAAAATTCCCTATACGGCGATTTATGCATTATTTATTTCCATAACTCACCTGAACTGCTAAAAATTTCCAAAGTACATAAATTTTGTTTTAATTTCATTTCTAACATCCCCATTCCCCTTGCTCGACTGATTAAACGTTTATCGAATTTACTCGTACGTAGTAAAAAAACACATTTCTTTTGTTTTTGGCGTAACAGTGCAAACGAGGCGCGACATAGCCGCTAAGAGGTCCCCAGAGCTTCATCACATCACAATAAGTTGTAATCTTACTCCAGTCAGTTTATATTACGTCAGTACATAGCGTGCGAAGGACCAGGCATGCATAAATCACAAGGTCTCACCATTATTCATCGAGGCCGGTATACTGGGATGGTCCGGCTTGTTTCCCGGAGAAGACTGCTCCAGCTTCACAGCCACTAGCTCCGACATGTGCATATGCTGAGGCTCTCTCTTTACTTGCACTTGCACGTTCTGGCCGGCCACGCCGAGCCACGTCACTGGGTTGGTGCGACTGCAGCCGCCATCTGTGTGGATCACCTGGAATAACAGCCATGTTAGTTGCGAGTTAAAGTTGCGTTTTCTTTGTAAGTTTTTCAAATGATTTAAAAAACTTCTCATTACCTCAGCCAAAAACAATCAACTCAGTTCTTTTACTTACACGATAGTATAGGGACATCATCAAGACATTCCATTTTGTATGGGATTCATTAGCGCCTCTAGTCTGCGAACCAGATACTAAGCGATCGATACCCAAAAATAACCGAACTTATGACTCTGCTGGTCGTAGGCCTCCCCAAAAGATCGCCACAATGAACGGCCATACGCTTTCCACGTCTACCATTTCCCCGAAACCTTCACCCGGTCATCGGCCCACCTAAACTACTATAAACCTGTCCAAATGTACTTTTAAATAAACATACATTAAGTTCTAATTCCAATAAACAGCTTCCATTGATCTGTAACTTTGGAATGGCGAATATAACAGAACAGTCAGGCACACTTTGATTTGCTCAACGCCAGTTTATTTGTTCAGTAATATCAACAGAAACTGCGAAGCTCTTGATGAGCTCTGTATTCACGTAGTAACGTTTACATTGAATACACTGTATTTGTAAATATAGGTTTGTAATGAACTTATACATAATGATTTTCTAACTACGAAGATGCTTTCAGACAACAATCAAATAAATGTTGCGGGTATATCATCGCTGCAAGATACTTGTAGCTCTATATGACTACCTACAGAAACGCGACACATAACGTGAATTATAAAGATCTCTATCAAGAAGGAATTCCTCTGCTGACGAGAAAGCGGACAACTTTCGTGTTAGCATATAAGATGGGGATAGTCCGTGATGGCCTCCTATGCGCGAAAGGTAAGCAAATAGGTAGGAGTAGGAATAGCCATAATAAAAGTCAAAATAGTACAAAAAATACTGGCACATTTTTGTACGGATATCGATAAATTATGCAAGTTCGAACACGTAATTAATCGTAACAAGATCCTTACAAGTTTTTACGTAGATTAGGTACCTAAGTAATGTTTATAGAGATGAAAATGCATAAGACACAAACATAAGGTCAATCAATCACTTTCATCAAAAAGAGCCAAACACACAGTAAATACAGTAGACGAAGAACTGACCATCTTGTTTTGCCTACGATAAGAACTCAACAGGGTAAAAAGACGATTACTTTCGAAGGGGCCCAGTTCTATAACTGGCTACCTGAAGACGTTAAAGGTGCTGGAACGTCTGGCGAGTTTAAACACAAATTTCATAGATATATACTTGAGGATGTAACGCTACTGGACTAAACATAAAAAGACGGAAAAATAACATAATATTAATACTTAGCTTTAGTTTCTCATGTAAGTAACATGTATGTTGTAAATGAGAAATAAATATCTTTGAACTGAAGGTCATACTTTCTTAGGTGAGTTAGTGAGACACGTGTTGCACCCCCGCTTGGCTTGCTCCGTCTTGATGCTGAGAGGCTGCATGACGCCGAGGCTCTCCATCAGTCGCTGCTGGTGAGGATCCACGCAGCACAGATCGGGCATGCACTTGCCGATCTTGTCGTCCATCTTGGGTTCCCTGCTGAATACCGAATAGAAGTTCATTAGCTGAGAGTTGCTGTGTAATGTGTGACCAAAATATAGTCCTAGTGATAGGGGGTGTTCACAAGTGTTCATCATTATCTTCGCTTTGATGTTTCTCTACAAGAATGAGAGTGCAATTACTTCTGTGGTTCATTCTGAATATTGGAATAGAAGCAAATTAGTTCCGTTCTGAGTTAGAAATGTCGTTCATCAAATTTTTTATTTGAATTCGGCTTTTATGTTTAGTTCGGTTATTCAAAATTAAGCCTACATTATATTGGCCTATTTTGCAGTCCACGTTAAAAGCTTTTAGTTCAGACAGGCTAGCCACAGCTTAAAATAACCCACATAATTATTTCGAATGACTATCGCGGCTGCAGAAAATAAATTCCTCTAAATAATTTAGCAGACATTCCAAAACTAGCAGACATTTGGCACAGCTATTCGGGGATGCAAATCGGGCAATTTGCATAAAAGCCAATCCGGAACTGCAAATAGCTCACCTTAAATAGTACAGGGCACAGTATCGGATCCGGATACGGGTCAGCGGGCCGCAGCCCACTAATAATACAATTTATATCGATCCTGTGTAGTGGGCAGGCTACGTGGCTCTAAGTGGCTACTGTAGGTATGGATCTGCCTGTAGCTCGGGTAGCTAATGATAGGCATGAAATGAATACTGTACCTATCACTGGCTACTGAATAGTCTAGCATTTTTCAATATATTACTTACTTACTTTTTCAATATATATTACACAAATCTTGGTGCAAAGTAAAAATTAAAGTCACAAATCAAAATGAAATTTAAGTTACAGTACTCAAAGTAATAAATTCTTAATAAAATTCAAGTTAACACGACTTGTCGTGATTGCTCTATTTGAATGCAATTTTGAATCGTTGCAGTTAATAAAATGGCGATGCTTTCGAGTGCCATCACAAACATGTATCAAGGAAAATGTGTCAAAAGTCAGCAGTCAGCACACATTTCATTTCGCATTTCCAATCGGACCGGCTTTCAGTGGCCAGTGAATGTAATATTCCCGGTATTGATATTGGAAACGAAATGTTCCCCTTTAGATATGGGAAAATGAAATTTTTTGTGGTTTTAATTAGCTACAGGGGTTTAGCAGCAATTTGACTGGACCGAGTGTGATTAAAATAACTGAGATACCTAACTAAAGTTCTAAATATAATTAAACTGAATTTTTCGAAAAAACAGCCGGACAACGCCAATGTAGTGGTTTCATATGGGTTACTATAAGGCTTCGGCCTGCGACTTCCAACGCGTATTTCGGGGATCAAAAGTAGCTAGCCTCTATTCGATCTGGCAGTCTGATGATAAGTAGTTTTGGTATGGTTTGCATATACTTCACAAACTTTGTTTTGCCTTTAGAACATTGATAGTGAAACGAGCGATTTAGTTCTATAATATGCCATGCCTTTAATTGGTGTAGTTCTACAGTTTTACAGAAACCGATTAACCTCGAATTTCGCAAAAACAACAAAACCTTTAAAACTCGTTTAAAGGTCTACAGTCAGGTTACTTAAGAAAAGCAAGTTTATGGTACATCCAGTTTCAAATTCCAGTACTAACTTGTCGGTGAGCAGGATCCTCTGCGAGCAGTTCAGCAGCTCCAACTGCAGCGGGGAGTAGGGGGAGTTGGGGGGAGGGGTCGGCACTCCGAACGCAGAGAGGGAGGTGGAGAACAGACTCTCGGTTACTGCGGACAAAGGAGGTATGATTAGTGTCGATACGTTTATGAATGATTCGCTGTAGGCTTGTGTTCAGAGTTAGTTGCTTAGCTTCCATACTTTTCATCACAATGTGAAAGCGAGTTTTATAAAGAGTATACCATTGACCATCTGAATCTTTTATTTTAGTGTTTTATAAGAAAACAAGATGTCCAAAAAGGATTTATCGGTTTTAAAAAGAAAATCACAATTTAATAATTCTTTGTTTCGAATTTGTGATTCAAGCAAGTTCAATATAACTTTGGTGGACAAAAATGGAAACCAGCATTTTAGACCAACAAAGTTAGATTTCATATCGTTTAATGGCATTACAGTCATGTCCAAATTGTCCAAGGGAAGATAAATTCCAGAGGATATTTAAAGCTCTCCCATCATTAGTAGCAGCGAATTGATGCGGGCAACATGCGCAACAAAGAGTCTATTTCCGTCGGGCCCAAGGGAGGGACCTTAATTACTGCGCAGTGACAGCAGACTCCCGCGCACATGTGGGGCTTGCGTCACTTCTTGTGTGTGTTCATGGGAAATAAGCTCTGTTATGTTGGGTTTCGATCGAATATGGAGTGGTAGATCGATTCTCAAGACCCTGTCTCATATGCCTCATTTGTGGTTAGTGTTTATATGATTGCAGCTTTGCTATGTTAGGTTTGGATCCAATCACTATAGAATGGTAGGGTCATAGACCACGCAGTGGAAGACGATCTCCACGAAAACGATACATCTAGCTCAGAACCGAGATATCGACAGAAGTCTTGTGATTAGTCATAAGTCTTCTAGAGGCTGATATCCACTTTGGTTTTCTGACCCATATCATGTAGATTCCTTTTTTCTTACTTGCGTCACTTCACCTACGACTGTGTTTAGGGATAGTTTTGGTTATTACAAATTATTAATTATTCTATTAGATTGGTGTAGGTATTAATCTATGCAAGTTCAGAATCGTTATGCGAGACTGTGATCCCAGTTCGTCTCATTTCATGCCAAGAATGCCGTTCTTGGTAGACGAATAAGTCATGGCCATCACGCCTAGAAAAGGGCAGAGGTGTTTCATGGCTGGCCTTTAGAGATTTCAAATACATAATCATGAACGTAAGTAGAATTTAATTCCATTAAAATTCTTATGTTTGTTTTATACGAAACAGCCATTTACGATATGGCTGTTCAGTAATATCAAAACAGATGTGACGTATAAATAGGAGTCTACGTTCCTCCGCAATGTAAATAAATCTGCAAATGGGTCTAGTTTTCATTAGATATATACATCTTTGTGCTGAATCAAAAATTTGGTTATAGTAGATTATTTATTTGCAACAAACTGCAAGCAACTCAATTGTCAATAGTACTATTTGATTGTAATTTTCTTTGTTATTAAAGTAGGTATAGTGCTTCTAGTTTAACAAAGCTATAACACACTTACCTACCTACCGCAATGTAATATTAGAGAAGTTTCCTCCTATAGAAACACTTCAATGAAATCGGATTTCCAAATCATGTTCAAAAAGGTTTTTTATCTTTCCATAAAAAGTGTTATTGTTAACACGTAAGTGTTCCTAAAAGATTTCACAGAAAAACAACAAAAACTAATCCCAGCAGCAGACGACTAAAACCGGTTGGATTCCTATAATTGCTGGCATTTCATTATCCCGACAGGCTCACACAGATCACACTGGTATTCGAGGTGAGTCTGTCTGTGTTGCTTACTAGATCGCAGAAATGCTCGGATACATTGTGATGATACACAGTTTGTGTCAAGAACATTTTACTACGGCATTTCGTCTCTTCATAGTGTATCATAATCATAACTGAACCAGAAAATATGTAATAATATATCTAAAGGATACCAAGTAAGAGCATCGAACTATATCGCCTGTAGTGCACCGCTTTTGCTTGACCGTGATGGTGAGATCACAATTAGACATAAATTACTGAGTATTCACACGAAAATTAATATTTAATAAAGTAAAAGTAGCAATGGAGCCAACTCGACCACTCGAACTGTAAGAGCGATGCAAAATAAACCTCCTGATGTCAAAATGTCTCTCTTGTTTAATTTGAACGTGTTGCTCTTGTTGATCCCGTCGAAAGGCTTGTGTAACTACAACTTGTTCAGGGAAGTGAGAGCAGAGGAATGTCTGAGCGGCGTCGCCGGCAAGCGCTTCCTCGATAAGACGTTATTTGATTAGCGAGAATGAAATGCAAGGAGCGGGCCAGTCCGGTCAAGTTTCACGGGTGTCGCTCTGTGTTTATCGCAGGCAGGCACATTAGTTTGATTATACTGAGCATACTTGTTTATAGGAGTCGAGGCATAGGAGGCCACTCACTGAGAGGCCATGGCACATTATAAAACGCACACGGCAACTGATGATCACCGCGGTCCCTCAAGTCGATCTCAGGTCTTTGGGTCTGCAAATATTTGTGTCCGGGTGTCTGGGTGTTGTCAATGTATAGTTAAAATATAGTATCTCTAAGTAGGTAGGGATTGTATTATATTATTATGTATATCAGTCATCTTGTACCCATAACACAAGCTCTGCTTAGTTTGGAGGTAGAAGATGCTGTGTGGAGTGTCCAGCATTATTTATTTTAATTTCCATGTTCTGTGGTGGCTTCAACATGGCAGTACGTTACTCTACTGACCCAATTTCTATAGATGAAGTTGGTCATCCAGACTTTTGATTTAAATATGTAGTTCTAATTAGGGCGTGCAAAACCGGAAGGATTTGAAAACCGGTTTTGAATTTCGGTTTTGAGGGCCCAAAACCGAAAACCGGTGCTAGCACCGGTTTTGGCAAACATTTTTTTATTTTTAGTTTAGTAGATTTTGAAGAAGAAAACGATATTCTTTTAGTTAACCTGAACTTAAAAATAAACTTTAATTAACTGAGATCAAATCAACAACAAGTAAGAATGAAGAATAATATTTTTTAAACATAAAGGGTGTCTCATAATGTTTTTCGTTTTTGATTTGAGTATTATGCGCCACCACAAACAACAGGGGGTGGGGAGTGGTCTCAATCGCTTGATGGGCTTTTGCAGTTTAATAGTCATGGAACACATCGCGGGAGTGCAGCGCATATTTTGCATGCGATCGTTTAATAAAAAACACTATTCTTACACAACTGTTCGACGTCTCTACAGGACACATTTCAATTTAAAGTTTTAGTGATTTCTGATGCAGTTATATCGGATAACTGGCAGCCCTGGGTGGAGTTTTGTTGGTTAACATGACCATTTATGTAATAATCGATTTGCCGGAGAGTCAGATGATATTGTAATTCCTAAAACAATTTCTCACTGTCCTACAGAATTTAAGTCATTCAATGAGGTTCACCGGCCTAATTGCTTGAACATTTACAATTTTATATGTGTTAAAATGTTAATCTTTGTGAATAATGCGACGAAGCGCGGATTTATTCAAATTAAACGAAGCTGCGCGTAATCATAGTGATTGTCATAGTTGTTCATAACACACTGGCGTACGTGGTCGACATTCATGCTCCTTTTCGAAGTCTTTAAGCACCCAATTGATTAATCCGGCATTGTATTCTAAGTCTCTTTAAACTTGCTCACTTAAGCTTGATTAAATTTGGCAATTTCTCATAGTCGTTAAATTGAAATTTATCATGTAGAGACGTCAAACAGAGTGTACGAATCGATGTTTCTATAAAAAGCTTGCACGCAAAATGCGCACTGCATTCCCGTTAATAATTTCATGCCTAACAAACTAAAAAAAATCTCTCAATCACTTGGTGAACACCAAGTAATTGAGCCTACTGCACACCAGTTGTGGTTGGCGCATTATACTCAAATAAAAAACGAAAAACATTCTGGAACACCCCTTACAAAACATAGTTATCATCTTAACGTTATCGCTGTGCACGTGCACTCCCGGCAAGTGTATTTGGGCAACAACGCAGGCAGGCGGAACGCAGGAATCGCGTCGCGGGTGCGGGGGTCGCGGAAGAAGGAGTGTAGGTGGGCATATGTTGCTTTCGGATATATTTGATGACTCAAAATTACATATTTCTTGAGTGCATTCGAAAAAAGTGGATTAAAATCAAGATTTAATTCATTAATGGGAAAACCGGAGTTGGCACCGGTTTTGTCTCTCAAAACCGGTTTTCAAAAAATCTAAAATTTCGTCCGGTTTTCCGGTTTTCAGCAAAACCGAAAACCGGTTTTGCACGCCCTAGTTCTAATGAACCTTATAGTCTGTAAAACGGAATGGCCATTACCTTACCTACTTTAGGAGACCAAACTTAGCCAAATTAGATCCAATTTCTTTTAAATATTTCAATCCAAATGTTGGTGATTCAAAATCGATTCTTTTTGTGTCATTCATTTGGTTTTCGAGTCCATAGAATTCCACCCAAAGCCGATCCCACCCAACCATGAGCCAGTAATAAGAGCACTAAAAAGAGCTTCATTCAATTCATTAATTACTAAGCCCTACATTGTCCCTAATCCCTATAAAGAGCTTAGAATTGAAGCACAAGCACTTTATTCTCCTCGGTAATTATTTAATACTCGTAATATTCGGGGCCAGTTCCTCGCATAAAGCATCGTCCGTGAGCCAGTCTCCAAACATGATGCGTTGTTATTAGATGGTAGGGTACATCTGTCTGTCAGCTGTCAAGTCGATCTTCACGCCTGTCGCCCGAGGGAGCCGAGGTTAGCCGAGCGGCGGCGGAGACATGCGAACTGAAGGAGATTTTATATTCAACCTCATTGTTGTGTTTGTTTTTGGGAGACGATATATTTTTTGATACTTCCTTCCTACTTATATTATAAACGCGAAAGTTTGTAAGTGTGGATGGATGGATGGATGGATGTTTGTTACTCTTTCACGTAAAAACTACTAAATGGATTTTAATGAAACTTCAATAATTGACATTTTAAATAGGCTACAATTTATAAAAATATATTGTATATTATCCAAAATATCTATCATCACGAAACCGCGGGGCGCAGCTAGTACATCATAAAAATATTGACGCCCTCTGTAGCGCGGTGGGCGAAGGTACGCCTGCGACGGAGGAGGTGGTGGGTTCGATTCCCGCCTCGGGACAAATTTCACGATCTGCAGATATTTGTACCGTGTGTTCTGGTCGTTTTCTATGTATACTAAAAAATATCTATTTATGTATTGTATTGTGTAAATCCACTGTATATCAGTCATCTAGTAAAGTACTCATAAATAACACAAACTCTGCTTATGTTGGGACTAGATGATGCTGTGTGAAATGTCCAGTATTATTTATTTGAGGGGTTCGTTATTATTTCCACTGTAAACACACTACAGCTCAACTAGTAGCTCAAGCTGTACCCTAACCTAAATAAAGGAATGTCTAAGAGAAATAAATCAGCAGTAGAGGTATCTTTGTTTTACCACGATAACTTAACTCATAACATGCAATCACGAAATAGCTCAGCAGCATGCAATGATTTCAACATGGATTCAGTCAGAAATTACCAGAACGATTCGGATTTTCATGACCAGTGATTTAGAAAAATCGTAAAAATTCAGAGTCTTACATACATGTCTCACACTCCGGAAGTGAACACTGAACAGGCCTAAATTACAATGCTGGATCACTATATCCAGTGTTGAATCGCTCTACCAATGCCTGTTGAATAGCTTAAACCAAACAATCAAACCTCTTGATATCCTCGAAATCTTCTGTTTAATCCACTTGTTAATAAGTCTGTAATATAATAATGGCAGATTGACAGCCTGTCAAGACTTTGCAAATATGTGAATGGACCAGTGAGATCAGAGGAGGTCAAAAGTTCGCAATCAGAGGTGTAAATTAAAAACAAATGAATGAAACTTACCTTTATGTAAAGTGGGGCGATTGCCACCCTGAACCGGGAATAGTGAGTACATGGGATAGCGGGACACACCTGGGACGACATAAATAAAATAAATTGGAAGGTAATGCATAACTGAATGGAACAAATAAATCTCTGCGAGTGCGGAATTGTTTCGCGTTCAATTTTCATGATTTAAGAAATGGAAAACGAAATGAAATGAGAATATTGATTGGGTTGGTTCTAGATTCTAATGAACTCTACGTTCATTAGACGTTCACTACAAATTTTCTGTTAAACTGAATATTATGATAATTCTAATGAGACCATGATTAGCAAATAAAGTACGCAAATAACTTTTAAAAAATCTGCTTAGTGGGAGAAAAACATCGAACATCGAAATAACTGATAATTAAACTAACGGTACCGATATTACGTTACCGGAGTACTAGGAGCACATACCTGGTTGGAGGTCAGTGGGCGGGCGGGAGCGACCCCCCGCCGCCCCGCCCAGCATCGCCTCTCGCGTTGAACCACCTCACCACCTGCCGGCAACATAGGCACGTTACACACACAACGAAAACTCTTTTACAACAAAATGATTTCACATTGCACCGGAACGGGTAATAACTTGTTTCTAGATAGACAGACAATAAGTCTAAAACAAAATGATTGTCTAACAATCATTTTGTTTGAGACTGATTGTAGAATTAGAAAGCTAAAAAGCTTTTAAACGCTGAAACTTTTAAGTTTAAAATTAATTCTATTCCATCATTCTCGTAACACATAAAAGATTACGTATTACGTATTTATACTTAATGAGATTCATAACGTTTTAAGTGTGAAGTACAAATACAACTTTCAGACATAATAATCAGTTTTAAGTCGTTTCTTAAACCACGTCTCGATCTCGTCCCGTCAAGCTATACGAGTCCACATTCAACGCATAATAAATTAAGCTTTGTTTTCGTCGGAATGACGCGATGTTATCAGTCATTCATGGTCATTACAGCATTTTATTACGTGCAAGTACATATGAGTAACGTAACGAGGCATGTATTCATCAGAGCGCGTTTTATAAGCTCAAATAATTTGAATTATAATATAACAATAGGGTCTAGTGTTTAGTTTACAACAAAGAGGCATAAATTAAAAAGTTTGTAAATGTGAAACAAGTGCTCATAAATATTTGGTACATGGCTAGTTAACAATTTTAAATTAATGAATTCGAAATAGGTACCTACTTAAACGACTACCTCGTTAATAGTAAGTGCTGTTATATTTCCTTTCGCATAGAAAATGCTCATTTATAAAACTTCATAGTATTCATTAGTATAAATATAAAACTTATTTAATATATAACATAAGATATAAATTACTTAGTTTAAGGAATATACATTTCATTAATAATTTATAATATTAAACTTAGTAATTTATATCTTCTTTCCTATGTAAGCGCTAGCTTTACGTTTCTCGCCGCGCGAAGTAATAACAACTAGCAAGTAGCAACTAATCTACGCCCATTGTGACGTAGCGTCTCGAGACACGAGTCACTACCTCGCGTTGCTGGCGCCCTGGTACCCGCGATCGCCACTCACTTTCAAATCGTCGTGAAAACGGCACGATTACGATTCGATTCGACCTGAGACTATGACGCAACGTCTCGTCTCGTCTGGCTTCTTTCGGCAAGAACGAGTTTTCGTAGACTCGTAGTTCTGTCTACTTGTTACGAAGCTACTGTACTGTTTCGTATTCATTGAGACCGCTTGATAAGATTGATCTTAATATTTTTCTCAGTAAGTTCTTGCGGTTCCTGCGAATTTATTAAAGTTGAATACGTGTGAAATATATTGCTAAACCTAATCGGTCATGTACATATCTTATGGTGTAGGTACTGTTCATAACAGGATGATTTTATTATAATAAAATGTTGATGTGAAAAATTATATGTATTATTGGTAAAATTACCAAAAAAAGAAATATAAAATTATTTTATAAGAAACTCCTGTAAGCCTGTGATTTGTAATTCGTTGTGTATTTTTTTTTTTTGTTACTTGTATTATTATGTTTGACATATAAGAATATTCTTATCAATAAACAACTGAACTGAACTGAACTGATGACAGGATCGATGGACCCATGACCGGATCTAATGGAAGATTTGTAAATCGCCTGATCAGGCATAATTTACTAATGAATAGGAAGAAATATGAATTACCCCATGAAAGGTTTAGACTGAGTAGAACAAAAGCGAAACAATTAAAATTCTACGTGTATTTCATACATAAAACAAAAGATAATTTTCAATTGTAATAATACGATCGTTTGGCTACCGAGGCGAAACAAAACACCATGAGAACACGACCATGGAAATTACAATTAGATGGGCCACTGCTGTGCTGACCCATTATTATCGTATTACTGCTTCTAAATAGATTATGTCATTAGAGAAGGTGAAATAGGGATTTATTTACACTAAATGCGAAGCAGTTGCATGCGCGATCATGATCACGAAATAACTCCGTGATCATGGCGCATGCTAAATTACTGATGCATGCAATGCAACGACGCTGAAATTTAGGAAAACAAAACACCACGAATCATAGTAAATATAAATATCATGATAAAACTGATTTGTGAACCATTGTAGTCTCAAAAGGGATTGCCATGGAACATTATATCCGTATCCGAAGCATGTAAGGTCGAGGAAACAATTATTGGAAGACGACATGAGGAACAAGATCAA
This sequence comes from Eupithecia abbreviata, assembly GCA_943735965.1. NCBI lineage: Eukaryota > Metazoa > Arthropoda > Insecta > Lepidoptera > Geometridae > Eupithecia > Eupithecia abbreviata. Next base: position 742,720 of record OX030986.1, read on the forward strand.
TTGAATAGTGAAACAACGACGGGTGGCTAGAGTGAGAACATTCTGTTGTGTTCCTGTCTAAGCACACAGTATATTTGACTGTTCTGAACTCCATACCAATATCCAACAGAGATCAACTCAGCACCGATTATGTTCCATATGTGGAAACTCTATGAAAGTCGATGCTAATATTAATGGAAAATAATTCTAGGAAGATGATTACGGATAAACAACATTTGGGATTTTTATTTGGCGATCATTAGAGGAGGCCTAAGTCCAGCAGTAGCCTAATCTATATATATATCTACTGCTGGACATAGACCTCCCCAAATATTGTGGTAATTCAAAATATCATCATCGCTGTTGATTACTTCTCTACCTATAGTAAGTATACCTTGATCGATATCTACAATTTAGTTTTAGAGATCGTTATCTCCTCTCCGATGTCTATCATCATCATTGGCCTCTAATTCCACAAAGGATAGTTTATCTTGTCCGTTTGGCGTAACTGAGACATATTCTCTATCCCTTTCAATTTTTACATAATGATTAATCAAATGAATGTGCTATTGTTGCCAGCACCGCCTGCGAAAGGTTAGGTGTCTACGTCAGATGTCTGATTGCAATTAGGCCAATCTTTGAAACGTCTCACCACGCCGCATTAAGCTCCGTGAAAATCTGAGCTCTCTAGAAGTACCATCGGCGAAAGTGTCTGCCGACTTGCTTTCCTTCGGCTTGAATAGTGCTATTTATAGTAGTCACAGAATAACTACCTATTTTATAATGTCTCTCGAACGAAACCATGTGCTTTATCGATAGCTGTCGCAATTAAATGGATTAAGACACCAGTACACTTTCAGTCACCTAATGAGGAATAGTTATTAATTCAATAAATAGTTTTTTAATGACATACTTTCAGACTACTGTCTACTGCAATACCGAATCCATTATGTATGATATGTGTTTAGTGGTTCCTAAGTCTGACCATAGACTAGAGTTTCAATTACCCATGGTCTGATTATGACTGCCCACCGCTGTGCGTGAAATATAAACCTTTATAAAATAACAAAAAAGATCGCCATTGCTCTCGTTATCTACTTAAGGCCAGGATATTTAAGCGCAGTAGGAATTTAACGGTACTTCCCTCCCCGCGTGGCAAGTCGCGCGAATACAAACTTCAAATGAACTCGCTGACCTCGCGCCGCGCCGCTCGCACCACGCTGTCGTACACAGTATAATTTGTAACAGTAGTTTAACTCCAATGTAGCAGTCCCTAAATGCGAATTTATTAATTATAAATTATGAAAACAAGTTTAAGTAAGATTACATAGTTTTTTCAAATGACCAATTTTCTTTCTCAAGGTTTGTAGTCTTTAGATAAATAGTAAATAAATAAAAGTAATAGTTATAAAAATAAAAATTCATTTATTAAATAACACAAATTGCTTTATTTAAAATGTAGAAGACAGTTAGAGGCGAGCGATGTCACAGATAGTGTTTGCACTATTCGCTTAATTTTACTATTCGATAAAATTAATATTTCTAGCGCTAAATATTTGAATATTTTTTTAACATTGATTGAAAATAATACAATATCAATTCAACACACACAAGAGCAGCTAGACTGGGGTTTGGTCTGATTGCAGCATAATTTTATTCAAATAAAATCAAGAATTTTAATTCGTTTTATAGTTTCTTAATAAAATAACACATTTATCGTTTTACAGAGTACTTTAGTTAACTTTTTAGTTTAACTTCGGTTTACCCTGTAAGCCGTGTCCACTTAGACATGGCAAAGCCCGACACTGACAAAAAATAAGATCGACTTTATCATGGCAGATAGCAAGCACATATTCAGAGATGTCTCAGTGATCAACAGGTTCAATGCCGGATCTGATCCTGTTAATATCTGCAGCGTTCCCGCACTGCAGCATACTGTATCTCAAAAAGTCAGAATTTTTCCTAGGTCACTCCGACGCCCCCTACACGATTCCGCAAAAAAATATACCTCCCCCTTTACCATCAAGGAGAAAAATTATGTCAAACAGGTTGTGACGTCACAGGCAATCCAGCTAATGAAGAAAAAACGACACTTTTTTTTTTTTTAATAAATAAATAAATAATAATCAATAATGCTGGACAATTCATACAACATTATCTAGCCCCATGGTAAGCAGAGCTTGTGTTATGGGTACTAGATAACTGATATACATAATACAATACATTAAATAGATAGATATTTTTATTATACATAGAAAACGACCAGAACACCCGAAACAAATATCTGCAGATCGTACACACATTTGTTCCGAGGCGGGAATCGAACCCGCAACCTCCTGCGTTTTTCGGCTTAGTAGACGTTCGGCTTAGTAGACCCTGTCCGTGGCACCCTGTATAAAGCCCTAGAACCTTTTTATTTAATCGAGTATCTAGTAGGTAGTTAACTACTGTTCACTTGCTGTTTTTTTTAAACGTGCCCTTGTATCTTGGCATCAATGAGCTGCAAAGTTAAAAATGTACTGAACAAAAATGGTCATACAGTTGCGCTACTGTTATGTCTGTACGCTACCCTCCTTTTGTTGACTGTTTTAGGTAGTTGATAGTAAATAAGTATATATAATATATATAACCTTATTTCTATTTTAAGATTCCGTAGTTTTCGTCTGGATACTTTTTTATTTATTTGCCATTTTTAAATTATTTCTTAAACGGTAAATCGATCGATTCACGGGGAGTACTGGGAGCCGGCAAGAGCGACACAAGTCCTACCTCAACAAGGCCCGGCGGGCTACTGAAGCAGGCCGTTTGAGCGCGGAGTACTTAAATTCTATAATTATTCGTTTCAAAAAAATACAAAATTGTTTTGAGAAAATCTAACCGGAGAATGCCCTTCTAAACTTCGTTGCCTATTTTCTGGCATATTTTTTGAGAGTACAACGTTTATACACTTGAAGTACAACAAGAAACCAAATAAAAACTAACCTTTTTTCGAGATTTTTTATCATCAGGTGAAGTGATAAATATCGTGTTTTGAACCGTAGAATGCTCTATAGTATATATCCAACTACAACATATATTTTTTTCCGATCAAAACAAAGGATATTTGATGGTTTAAAACTGAATCTAAGATTGCATGATTTCGAATATCGTGGCCTTAAACGCAGCCGAGCTTCTGCAGATAACATTCTTTAAATCATTTAACTTCAAAAGAGAGTAGGGACAAAGTTCTCGTATCTTATGTGACTATGGGCTATAACTTTCCAATGTTTACCACCTCCAGTATTATAACCTCCCAATAAGAAGCTCATGTCTACTATACGCGTCCCCGAACATAATTTGCGGTCGTTCAAACTCCTAAACGGACCCCAGTGGACCCCTGCAGACCCCGGCGATAAAACGCATCCGGCATTCCGGGTTTTATTGTTTTCTGGATAATTAAAAGATTCAGGGGTTCTCGGTCGCTGGGTTGAGGAAGTCTGATTATTTTTTGATTTTCGTATGCGAAGAAAACTTATGGTTGATAAACATTACCGGCAGGATACAGCAGAACTACTGGAATAAGCTCCATCTTTGTCCTCCTGCGATATGGTGATGGTCAATCTCCATGTATACTGAGGGTCGGCTTATTCCGAGCCTTCACTCACTCGTCTAATCGTCTAGCTAGCAGAAAGTGTGAGAAAGTGTGGGAGAGCACTCTTCTGTTTTTGCTGGGTAAACCCAGCAAAAACAGAAGATTGTGCTCGTAAGCAAATTTAAATACCAGTCATAACAAAAATAAAGAACTATTGTGAAAGAAATCGCTTATGCTACATCTCGCAAAACTAAAGCTCCAATGGCTCCACCAATAATAGCACGTCACAATAACGTTTTATGACGTCACCAGCGATTCCTTTGTTTGAGTTTATCACGTCCCTGCGATGACGGCGCGGCTTCGTGTTGCCAACAATCGTTCAATGTATACATAACTAGCTCCTGCCCCCGATATAGCAAAGAATTTTGGGAAATGACTTTTTCTCGCGGATTTTACGGTTTTTGAATAATCATATATACAGTAGATTTTAAAAGGGAACAAGGTAGGAGAATTTCTCAAGTTCAAGTAAGAGAAATTCATTCAAGTTTGTTCTTCTTCCACAAGTGGACAAAAAATTTTAGTGAACAGTAAAATAATTTTATTGCATAATAATTTATAGTATAAAATATGACTTTTCTAAGTGCTTATTTTGTAAGCCTAAAGAAATAAATGCTTACCTATTGACTTTGACTTTTGACTTTGTCACCACTTGGCGGAAAATCTTAAGGCCTATTTCTAATGTTCTTTTCCGTAAAGTTCCGGTTATTTCTGTGTCAAGTCATTCAACGATATACAAACAAAGTAACTTTCGCATTTGTAATATAAGTGATGTTGGAAACATTGCGTGCGGTCTGCCACTGGCGGAGATCGTAAAATCAGATCCAATCGGCTATTCTTTACGCGGAGTGTACCTACCTACACTCCTGTGTGTACTAGGTAACAAATTAAGAATTATTGCTTCTTTCTGTCTACGATATTGAAATTGGGAAAGTTTCCCTGAGTGTATGACATTTTCTAATTTCATCCAACACTTAAGTCCTATGGCTGTGTTTTCGGTGGACAGGGTAGGTAGGGATAGACGTTTGACACGGCGTGTGAACGTTCCATTTAGAATCTGTTAAGAAACCACTTTTCATTACAACCGATACAGCCTTGCACGCCTTTGGTCGAGTCGGTGCTAGCTGTCAAATAAAACAAAACATTATTTTCTTTATGACTTAAAGGCGAACAAAACAACATGTGAAGAAACCACGAGTTACCTAAACAACACAACTTAACGACCACTAATCTAACGGATGGATTTTACAAGAATTGTTCATCATTAAAGCATATCCAAATTAATTGTATAGTTAGTTTTGTAGTTGGAATTACCAGAATTGCATTTCTGAGTACACTTCATCATCATCTGTCTATGTTAGTCCACAGCTGGATATAATATAATGCCCTACCTACAGTTACTTGGAGATCATGACTAAAACGCCGAAGTGAAGTACCTATATTACATTTAAACAGTATACATCGATCTAATACATATTATACGATCCAATAGTAGGTACGAGACGTACAGATAATTTCCTATCACCCTCCTTCCGCAGCCCCTTGAACTAAGTAATTGAAAGGCCTCGGGCGAAGCTCCGAATAGCTCAACGAGTAAATCGAGATTTTGAGAATCGACAATATAGAGGAGATAGCGCTAAAAATCGCCCTCGGACCACTTGTACCATCAATGGTACTGCCTAGTACTATTGATGGTACAATTGGTACCGATATCTTGATAATGATGTTCTGTAGTAAAGAATAGATAGTAAATGTTTTTGGTCATTTCTATGATCTCGGGTCGGAGCGGCGGCGGCGCGGCCCATTTTGGAAGGAGCGCAATTTGAACATAGCCTCATTCGTCTATTATTTATTATATTCCACAACACAGACCCGAAGCACAGACCAATATACAAATATCTTTCCATGTCACAATTTGATTAAAAATAGTCACAAATCAAAATGTTTTGTAAAACAACAAAGCAACTAAAACTGTTGGCTTTTTTTGCAGCACCAACATTTATTTTATAATACGTTTCCAAAACCGACCACAAAATCGATGTCTGTGCAAAAATCTCTACGAACCACCAGCCCCCAACCCCCTCGGTTGCCAGGCAGCGCCCTCTGTCACTTGTTTACTCGCTATTTCGGCAAAAACCCACGCAATTTAATAATAACCGACCGAGCTTGTGTTTACAGATATGAATAATGCATCTTCAATCAATTGTTTCACATTTGATCATGGAACTATTTGACGGCTCTTGTAAAAATTTGGGACATTTGCGTAATATAATTATGTCTGTACTTACCAAAATAACTTTTTTAGCAGACTTCTTCTGTGTTCGAATGTATGTTCGTCAATAACCTATTATAGCGAAGTATTTATCGGTCATATATATTTCGCTATTATCACTGAGTTAAATGTACTACTATATATCGATAGCTATTGTATAGTTTAAGTAGTTTAGAGAATGATCCCTAAGTGGCCTCATAAAAATGTATTCTCGCGGGATTAGTATTAGTCCCGCAAAAATTAAAAACAGTGTAAAATTAAATAGTGTTGATTTAAGCTGCGTTTCTGAAGATAGCCAAAGCGGGAGCCGAAGCGGGTTTTCGGTAGTTTTCAATGGAACAAATCCCCGCCGCAAGCGAAACAGCCTTTTAAAACTAAAGAATCCGATTTGAATCCTGCTTTGTAACTTAAACGTAGAGTTATTCCCAATTTCTCACGTGAGACGCGCTTATTCCCAGGCTCTTACGAAAAGTATTGCCAACGTCCCACGAGACTCAGAACATCGTGATTTACAATATAATCTACATCATCTATTACTTCGTATTTTTCAAAAGGACTATTGAACCCAAGAGATAAATAAACGGCCTACCCTGCCAACACGCACGTTGCTCTAAAGTTTGAAGGTACCTACGGTAAATCCACCAATATTCCAGCTTGGAAAATTGGTGGATTTCCAGCCTGAAGTTATTCGAAAGAGCCGCGTATTTAGCAGGCAATATCAGATGGTAAAGCTGCCAATAACCTCGGATACCGTAATGCTCGGCGAGACGAGACTAACTATGTTTGACTCCGACCCTCCGGATTTCTCGCCGCGCTCCCGGATGGAAAACCAGGAATTATACCTGCAGGCGTACATCAGGTGTTATCGACCTTAGAACTTAGGGTCTACTCATAATCACAGTACATATTGCCACACCCTGCTTGGGTACCATTGTGTTTCTTATACATTACCTAGATACTAAGACCTATAAATGTACACAATCATGCAATACAATAAATATGAAATAATAAATAATGCTGGACAATCCACACAGCATCATCTAGCCCCAAGTTAAGCAGACCTTGTGTTATGGGAACTGAATGAATGATATACTTAATACAATACATTACATAGATATTTTTATTACACATAGAAAATACCCAGAACACCGGGAACAAATATCTGCATCGCAACCTTCTGCTTCGCAGGCGGACCTCGCGCACCGCGCCACAGAGGTCGTCATAATTGTTACCAACTTGTGTAAATTGTTTATGTATAGAGTTTTCTATTGTATTGTATCAGGCACTGAGGATCTTTAGAACCAGTCAGCCAGGGTGACTCATCAGTTGCATACAAACCGTACTCTTATATACCTCGGGCATTCACGGAGAAACCGATGCTAGACTAACGCCTCATTCGGTTATTTCCTAGTTTGTATTCTAGATTTTCTTTGTTCACCGTCGTCAGGGATGGATCTCGTTAGAACCATTGACTAGATCCATGATGAAGCGTTGTCGATGAGCTCGCAGTCGGAACAAAACTTGGTATCCCGGTCTCCCCAGGCTCATCCCACAAGTGGGACGAATAGGATTTTCATTCGTCCCATGATCGATATTGATGATGTGGGACGGGACTGGTGGTACCAACGGTATATCACGGAACAAAACAACTTAATGATCACCTAAGTTGTTTTGTTTCTATTGTGAGCTTTTTAATTGCATTTAGTATTTTTTAATTAACTTTTCCTCAGAAACTTGATACAACAGATGACTCAACAAAATGACTTCCGCAAAAGATAAGCTAGGGAATTGAAACCCTGTTATAAAAATAGCCATGAGCTAAGAATAAAGCTACAATCAAGTAATTACCCCTAATTGTAGAGTAGCAAAGTGTGAATTAACCAATTGAGCTGCAATTAGAGGCCTCACGAGCATAGCCCTCCGCTGCAACTTGCCAGGCGCGGTCGGGTAATTAGCACGTGAACGGCGCCTATCGGTGCAACACTTGTGGTCATCTATCAAGGATCATTTTGAGGCTACATTTCTTATAGCTTAACTGAGTAAAAGAGGAGGTTTTTAATTTTAAGTGAAAAAAGTCAAAAGTCGAAAATCATTTATTTCTTTAAGGCTTACAAAATAAGCACTTAGATAGATATGTCATACTCATATTTTACTGTTCACTTCAATTTTTTGAAGAAGTGAAAAAGAAACCACTAGCATGTTCATCTCTTATATGTCTAAATGGTTATTTGCCTCATTAAGTCTAAATATGAATATGATTCGATACATGTCAATATTTAAGTAAAGCTATGCACAACAACAAATTACTTACATACTATTGTCGTTGCGAAACTGGCCAAGCATTAACATCATTGAGATAATCATTTATGGAGTAGAAAGCCTTCTTGATGAGATTTAGTTTTATGTAATTTTTAAATTTACGAATAGGGAGCTCAGTTGCTTCAGATGGATGCTTATTATAGAAGCGCACGCTATTGCCCATAAATGATTTCCCTACCTTGTGTAATCTAAATGATGGGATGTGTAACTTGTTCTTGTTTCTTGTATTTCTATTGTGAACATCACACTTTTTCATAAGGCTATCCTTATTTTTGTAAGTATACATTAAATTTTCATAGATGTATTGCGATATTACAGTCAGAATATTAATGTTTTTAAATAATTCAAAGCTTACAAAATAAGTTCCAAAACAGTCCTTCAGTCCATGGATAATAATGGTCACTATTGGTGGATAACGTACCTACTCGAACCTACATGTATCAGAACGAATGGAATATGAATTTAAATGATTCTGGATTAAAAAACAAAAGAAGAGATGTTATGTTATGATCTTATGAAACGTTGACTCCAATGAGCAGAGGTGCGAGTAGAAATCGTGAAAATTAATACGATTGATTGCAAATAATTATAAAATAAAACTCCTTCGATTAATGAGATCTTTTCATGAAAATGACTGTGTAACTGGCGCTAGATATACTTCAATAGCAAAGCCTCTCCTATAGCTGGGAAGTGACGAAGTATAAATATCTACTTGTACAAAAATATTGTTTTAAATAAAAGCCCAAAGTAACCATTTAACTTGATGAATAAAAGATCATCAACAACATCCCAGTGTACAATCAGTATTTGTTGTAATGACGTAACCCTTACAATGGTGTATGCTCGCGGCCTGTGATAGCACAGTATAACTACACATATTATGTGATAGCGCTATCAGTTCGTTCCGGGAAAGTGATAAGATTATTGCGCGAAACGCCACGCATGCGCGAGATATTTTTTACAGTATTTGTGTACTTGTATATAGTTTCTGTAATCGTCTTTGTACGCGTGTTTCTTGAGTATAGTCGTTGTATATAGGTTTGTTTATATTAGCTAGGTATAGCTAATAAAAACAAAGTTATAATAAAGACTGATACAGCCCTAAAAACCTCTCTAAAATAGAGACAGTCCAAAACTATTTTAAATAACTATTGTAAATAAGTTTTCATATCTTAAGTACGTTAAGTATTAATTAACCCTCTGGGACTGACGTGGTAGTGTCAGTGTCAGACACCACAAAATGTAAAAACGTTTGTTATTTTTTAAATCATCATAGGATTGAAAGATTAAATTCTACCCAAAAACATACTTACATATGAACATCCGCAACAGAATTGAAAACCTTCATCCTTTTCGAAGTCTGCTTTTTTTCAGCACTGAAAAGGACCTGCCTCCGCATAATTTAACCTCATTATGCTAGATTGTTAAAAAAACGCAGTTTATTCAGTGGTTTATGTGATAATACCTACGATAATACCCGTAATAATTAATTAATTAATTAACCAGCTATCTATCTACCACACCGGCGGACAGTATCATAGTTTCTCGAACGTTATTCACTGACAACTTCTAGGGCTGCCTTGAATATACGATTCAACGCTGAACTGGAAACTATTTACAACTTTCACAGACTGGTCAAATGATTTTTGTACAAAAACAACCCGATAATCACTTGACGATAGATTTGAGTATTGATACATCCATCATCATAAGCCACAGCTGGACATATGGCTAACCTAATGAGCGCTATAGCGTCCTGTCTTCAGCATAACCATTGATTAGGTAGAGATATTTTAAAGATGATTTGCGACAAGTGAGTACTCTAAACAAACACAGTGATCCTGGACGTCTATGAGTCCGCTCCACACATACTATGACAGTAGGTAGGTATGAAATATGGGGAGTATGGTATGGATGGCCATACCATAGGTATACTATATATTACATACCTACCATACCAGCACAAAGCATTAATTAAACATAGGTATACTCTGCAGTGTAGTGAATATTCATCTAGGTACCTTGGTTCCTATAGCAGTGTAACCTAGCTACCTTCTATGAACGGGAATCCAGCGAAAGTCTCTACTACACGCCATAATTTCAACCTAGCTAGGGTATAATGGAGATATGGATTGCAAAAACGATGCAGCGTTTTCCTAAAAAGAAAAATCCTGTTTGCCTGCGGTTTGGCACATATCAATGTACTTAATTCATACTCATTGTCCTATAAAGTAACTTTTTTATTTATATATTTATAAAATTGTCTTTATTTTTTTCACATTTCGGTGTCTATAAGTTATACAAGATGAAAGAACATTGGTAAACCTAATAAATAAAATTAAAACCATATTCTCAAGCAATGGTGTAAGTATCCCCGGACAACATAATGTCGTGTCTAATGAAAGGTCTCGTTTAGGCACGGCCTATGATTTAGTCTAAATCTAAATTGATAGACGCATCACCGCTCTCACAGCGCCCTCTTTACAGTCAAGTTGAACAATTTGTTGGAGATAACTCCTCATTTGTACATTCCAAATCAGAAAGCTGAATAAACATTGGTTATAAGACCGATATTGTTTGAGTGGGAAGAAATTAGGTGCTTATTTGAACGTAACATATCTTTTGACCATACATATAAGTGCCTCACAACTTTGATCTTTAATGTATAATTTTGTACTTTTGCGCTCTTTTAAACTGTGGGTATTAAGTACATTATACTTAATTCGTGTGTGTTATACTTAATAAGTATTTATCGTGTTTATTTATATATTTTACGTGCAGGTTTAGAGTTTACAACGCGATAAAGACCCGTATGTAGTATAGTTATTATTTCAAAGTTGTAACAGGACGGTTGTTTTTTGAATTAATGATTTATTCTGCGTTTTATCTTTTGCCATCAGTCAGTACCTTCTGGCAGACTAGTCTTTGCGAGCAAAGTGGGATTATACATAATTGTATGTTTATTTAGGGTTTCCTGTGCCTACCTCCTCGATGCCATGCGACCCTGGTACCCCAACTTAATTATATCTGGGGGCGTCTCCCCTCCCTGCACCGAATTAATGATGTTAGTGATTTTTAGGCATCAGGGGAGTTTCAAACGTAAAGTGCTCACTTTATTTTCGACATGGTTGTGGATACTCATTTATTGACATCAAAAAGGCAAGATTTAAAATTCAACTTCCTAATGGTGTTGGAGTCATTCTTGTTTCGTCACACGTCCTACGGTTAGTCCGTGGCTAGAAAAAAATCCAATATTCTCCTTATTCCCCCTAAAATAAAAGTACATAGATACGTAGGCACCTGTCATACATAGCCAATGTATTTTTTTATACTCGATGTGGTCGTATGTTCTATTCTATTAAAGTAATCTACTTCAAAAGACATTCTTATCTTCGGATTTCTGATTTATAGAACGAAATGCATAAGATATGTCTCTCTCTGACGACGACGTCGATACGGTACACTGTCATTCTCGTAATAGCTTCTTCTTCAAAAAAGTGTAAATACCAATAACGTCATTACTTTCTAGAATAGCCCATAAACTTGTAGACATAAAAAAGCTCCCAAAATTATAATTATATTGATCGTCCAATCTGGATTATTCGTGGTGAGTGTAGCATGCATGGCAACATTGGCAACCCTAATGGAAGGTGGCCGCAGTGGGGAGCTAGCGAGAGTGCAGTTGAACCTGTGTTGTGTAACTGTGTTAGCTTTTAGGGTTCTGAACACGACATGGAAACGTCCATACAGTCCATGGGAGTACCACGTTTTCAAAAAAGTATTTTCAAAGTCTCCATCGGTTCTGTGTGTTATTGTACAACATTTGCCAAACTGTAACATATTTCCTAGGATTTCAATTGGGTGTTAGTGTAAAGCTGAAAACGCATTGGTATTTTTCAATTTCCAAAAGTTACGAATAGTCGCAAGTTTCCTGAGCCGAACACGAAGAAGAATCGAAATCACAGGAAACATCGCACATTTTGTCTGCGCCGCCGCCGAGTCGAATGAATTGTCAGATTTCATTTGATTCGACTCCTATTCTTGACCCGTACCGTATTTAGCTGTAGCCGGCATTACGTAAATTGTATATTTCTAACTAGCTGCGCCCCGCGGCTTCTTCCGCCTGGAAATCTATTTGTCAAATGGTTTATAAACCTTCATCTTGAATAGGTCTATCTACATATTTATAAAAAACCGCTTCAAAATCCGTAGCGTAGATTTAAAGATCTAAGCATACATAGGGACAGACAGTCAGCGGGAAGCGACTTTTATACTATGTACTGTAGAAATAATCATTCTACAACTGACAGAATCCACGAGCAGGACTTACACTTGCCCGTTTATTGCCTTTTATCCCTCTGATTCCGTATTCATGAGTAAAAGGATTACGTGGACTACGAGCTAGTGATTAATTTACTCGCTTTTTATTTACGTTTCGTTTTACCCAGTAATCAGATCAGGAATATCCAAAGATTTACAGAATACTTGCTACGCATAGGACTTAGCTCTACGCATTATGGATCACTGCTATCTGAAATAAAATCATTTTATTTATTTTTTATTTATTTATAGCTCATTTCAACGACTTCACTGACAACATACAAGTGAAGAGACCAATTACTTACGGCATGCATGGTGTTAAAATAGTTGTTATAAGTGGTGTAGACAAAGACTGGGATTGGAATGTCGCTTAGACTATATTATTATCTAAACGGGACTGCCTGGCACATTCAATCCCAATCTTTATCAACACTATTTATATTCGAGATTTTATTGAGTGGATTTCACAAATTGTTTCTTGGCGATGATGAAAATAGCAATCAGTCACTTGACTTGTATTGCTTCTCGTCAAAGACTCGGCATGACTTTCAAACATTAGGTTTGAATTTCAATGACGAAATCAGTTATTTAGAACGGGATTTATGATAATTATTTCATGATTAGAGTTTTCCAATATTTCGGTACTTTCTTTCTGATTAGTTCTGTCCACAAAACAAATGGGAATACAATTCTCACTTGTTCTGTTGATCAGTTATTCCGTGATCATGGCCCAAGAAACTGTCCCGTCCCGTTATAAAGGATGTTTGTGTTAATAACCAAGATAGTTTCAAAGGTTTTATTTTTCCGTAATCAGTGCAAGTACCATATACAGACAAAATTGTAAACCGTAACATGAGCCCGATTCCCGATTCATAAACGTCTCGGATCGGATAGGACCTACGATAACACGGCCCTCCTCGGAAAAAAATTACAATGCCATTATTCGTGGGAGGACAAAAAACTTATCGAGCCAGGGGAAGTGAGAACACGGTGCAGCGGTGGGGCGAGCTATGTTTTTTATCGACATCGATAAAATATTTACCGGTTTATCTTATCGATATTATCGTTCTACCTCACTATGACGTGGTTATGAAATTTATGAGAAGTGACGCCTAAAGCGTGGGATGTTTATAAATACATTTATTCATTCATAAAATTAATTTGCATGCCAAAATAAGTGAGGTTGTTGAGATTCGCTTGTACCGTCTAGCTGGTCTATTTTAATGACATGCGTAGAAAAATATTATTTCTACGTTATAATTCTTAGTTTACATTTAAATTTATTTGCATAATAATGAATCTCTGCTATCTCTCTTTAGATTATTTTTTAATGTAGAAATATTTTTTCCTTTACCATAAATTCGTTATATCACTAAATTTATAGATACTTAAGCTAATCCTACATTAAATCATCCTAGTTCGCTAAATTTTGTAGGTATGTGAAATAGAGAAACACGCTTTTCCCACCGTAACGATTTCTATAAAAATAATAAAGCAATTTTTATAAATCTTGCAAGAGATTAGACTCATTGACCAGATTCAAACCTCGATTTTAATTTATATCATTAATTACGGCAACACAACTGTTTTGCAGAAGTGCCGAATCTACCATATACACACACACACACACAGAAAATTCTCAACCAGGATTTGTCGAGTATCTCGAGACTTATTAAAAATATCAAAAATATGTTTACTTGAGCACTGTATACCGACTACTTATGAAAAGAAATATTGACGGATCGTCACAGTAATTTTAACGAAACGAAACCAAGCGCTTCCATATTTTTTAACAAAAGTTTGTTTTCTAAAACCAAAGACGCACTGACAAGACAATTTCGGTTTGATTGGCTACTAGAATGACAGCGGGGTATACTGCGAGATTGGCCGAGCAACGTGTCCCGTGGGTTAAAATGTATTTGATTATTATCAGCGATGCAATAGGTACTTAGTTACCTAGCGCAATTGATTTCTCGAGTTCTCGAGGCGTTGAATTTTTTCCGGAATAAGAATAACTCTTGCCTCGAGAATTCTCGAGCAGAAACCCTGGGCGGTTGAATCTTGGATGCAACTTTTGATAAGCAAGTCTTAAAATAGTTTGTTTAGACGACTTTTCTCATTCTAATCCAGCAGGTCAATTAAGATGTAATAATGACATACTATGTTCGCCGCTCATCAGTTAATTTTCTTTTCTTTTTTATTTGTAATGAAAAAGCAATGAAAGAACGACACAAAAAATTGGATTCCCGGAATGTAGACGGGATTCCGTTTGCCTGCCTAGTCTGTCTTGTGAGTTCGACAACCGTGCGATTCACGCTTGTTCGACAAAACGCCTTATGCTACTATCCAAGTAAAACCAAACATCGATATTTTCACAAAACAACTCGCCCATCCCTAGTATTTTTTGTCGCCGGGCGCTACCTGGGCCGTCGCCGTGCCCTGTGAGCTTAGGTAGAAGTTTCCGAGAAGTGCGCCACTCGACCAAACCTACCGAAGGTGTTATTGTAAGGGAATTGTATCATTTGTTACCATATTGGGTTGCGGTTTATGGTTTAGTTTACGTCATTAAAACAATACTGGGCAAATTTTATATGACTCATAAATGTTCCAATGGACGAAACTAAGACTTATAGCAAAAAGTAGAAATCAAGAAAATGGAAGGAGTATTTCCAATATTTGAAAATTTCGTGACGAATTGAACAGTCCCTAATACTAATAATAATCCAAAAATTCGTAATAAATAGGTTCCTATTGAATTTGTTTCTGACAAAATAGGAATTACCAATTATGCTGTCAATCATTTACAATAGCAGAACCCATATCATGGCGGATTATGCAGGCGCGCCGCAGGAACCGTTTATGTCGGGGACCGGGTTATTACACGAATTATTGTTGCGTAAAATCATGACGTTGATGTGGAAACTAAAATACAATCAATACATAATCCAAAAGGATTAGGCGGTTGTAGGTTTAGTGCAAAGTTATCGTCAACTTGAGTCGGACTATAAATAGAATAATGCGACGGTAATCGAATTCGATTAATATTAATCTTGTCATGCATGGCCCAAGCAAGCCGCACATGTCTATATGCAGCGCCGCCGCGCGACGAGGTGTTTTCGGCGAACTGCCGAGGCTGGCCAGTGAAAGCATTGTAAAAAGATCATGTCTACTTTTAATTAATTTCTACATCTAGGCTCATAATTGAGCGTATATATAGATTATCGCTCGATCTATAGCGCTAGCTTATCTGACGAATCTCGTTCCCAAGAGACGTACCTCGGTTAGACTTCGAGGCACTGAGCAATTCATTACGTCGATTCTCGATCTCGTCGTTCATACAAAGAACCGTAAATTTTTAGCAAACCATGTCAGTGGTTAGTGGTTACCAGCAAATTGTCTGTACAATTCTGTATGACGACGGGCTGACACGAAACTCATATTTTTATCTCCAACCAGCCAATTGAAAGTGCGCAATGGCATCGCGGTTTCGACGATTTTTATGCCGCTCCTGTGGTCGCCAGTTAATGGCTTCCGACCTCACTGCATACTGGATTTACGAGCTATCTGTTTTTAGACAGCTTTGCCTTTGGCTCACCCAGTGTTTCATTTTGTCAAAACTATATCTGAAGCTGAAATATTTAGAGTAGGGTGAAATCGGAACTGTCATCTCGATCAAATGAACATGTCCCAGAGCAGAATTCACAAGGATTTTAGTTGATTTGAGTTTCTAACGCTAAAATCGTATAGAATCACTACGTACATATAAAACAAAATCGCTTCCCGCTGTCGTCGGTCTATCTCTATGTATGCTTATATCTTTAAAACTACGCAACGGATTTTGATGCGGTTTTTTAAATAGATAGAGTGATACAAAGAGGAAGATTTACTTATAAACTATTTGACACATAGGTTTCCACGCGGGCGAAGCCGCAGATCGCAGCTAGTATAATAATATAGCACAAAATCCCGATTAGATCCCCTAGAATAAAGTAAAGACCTAAGCACTCCCATAGCCAGCTAGCTAGCAGGAGATGCATGGATGGTTTATGTACGGGCCGCTGGCTATCAAAGAACCCATCAGAGGGAGGGCGGGGGCTCAACACTACGCTACATACAAGGTGAGTACGGATGTGGAGCCTGTAAAAACAGGTCAAAGGAAACTACACGGATAGATAATAATTATTATGTTACTTACTATAACTAAAACTACAGTAACTACTTGAGACATAGTGTTAGTCTTTTTGAATCCAAGTAGACTTGATGATATAGGTCCGTAGAGCATTTCAGCCACGAATTTATAGCAGGGAACCACAACACTAGTTCTACTGCGCAACATTACTCAACATAATTTAACATTTGTCGAAGTTCGATCAGCAGAATACTTATACATTTTCAACTGCCACAAGATGTAATGTGAAACAAACGCGGTATAGCAGCAAAATAACTGACCGAGCGCGGAGATGTAGGAGCGTCCGACCGAGCAGATGGACGGAATCGAGCGATAAAGAGGTAGAATACTAATTCTATGAGTAAGGAGAGGCAGTTTCGCCTCAGTTCCGCTTGTCGTACATGGAGAAACTATTGCGGGTTTGCTGCTATGGTTTCGCATAGGAGGCATGCCTGAAGTAGGATCTTATTTGTTTCTCATAGCTACAGTATATCGCAAGGGCTAGTCAACCCACACCTATGCGTAGGTAGCAGCGAAGAAGATCTTCGGACTTTAATATATTTTCGTAAGCTGAAACTACTACACTGAAACTTTAAAACATCCTCATGTCTCCTCACCGCCCGCAGGAGGTGACTTGCTTTCTCTATTTTGCTGGATGGTAACACTTTGAGTGCCCCTAAAAAATGAAATGAAAACGAAAAGACCGATACGATGCATAGCGCCCGAAGACGTCAAAACTAGATGCTCAAGTTGTGCAGCGATCTTGCATGTCGCACCGCTGCCGATCCTGGGCAGTGAATACGTTACGTGTACATCACACTAAGAATTAGCAAGCTGATGTGGCAGTGGGCCGGCCATATCTCGCGAAGAACCTCCAACCGCTGAGGTAAACGTGTTCTTGGAGACCGCGACTCAGCAAACGTAGTGTATTATGACCTCCGGTCAGGTGGGATGACGACCTGCGAAAGTCTGCAGGCAGATGCTGGATCCGTCACGCTGGAGACAGAGCGCTATGGCGCTCATTAGGAGAAACTTATGTTGAGCCTATGTCCAGCCGTAATATAGGCTAATGATGATGTACATCACAGCCGGGACGGACTATGTAGTTGCATAACGCATCGGATCGTGTAATGTAAACGCATTGGGTATGCAATGCAAGGGTCGGGTGCGGTGCGAATCACACGATGGCTATAATCGACGAGGGACAGGTGCGCTCGGTCCGGTGGGCGATCCTAACTGGTAATCATGACTCCGAGGGCTTGCCCAGTAATTGTTACTTTCTAGTTCTACCTACCTAGTTGTTACAAAAATGCCGAGTAAATGTTTGTTTTGAAAAATGGATTTATTTCTTTGGTGGTTATATTTTTCTGTCATGCAAATCTGATGTTTATACTTGGTGGCTTGGCTTGGTTTGACGCAGAATTACCTACCATCATGAACTGTTACTGCGTTGAGTCGCGAGGAGGTGACCAAAGTTCCTTTAACCCAGAAGTGGGACAGCAACGGCTGAATTAATGACGATAACGCGAATCTCTTCTACTCACTGTACGACAAAGCCCTCGATAACAGTCTTAATAGTCATTTATTCATAATAATAATTACATGTCATGTTTTTATAGGTACCTAATTATGTTGGTTGAATGTTAATTAATTAATTAAATACTCTTAGTATTTAATTAATTAATTAACATTCAAATTAATAATATCATAGCTTTTTTTCTATTCTATTCTATTCATAGCCAAATTAATAGATTAAACTGTTATTTTATGATAATAAATTATAACTTAACAACTGAACACTAACTACGAATGCGTCGTAGCTGTAGAAAGTTTGCTCATGATAAATCCCTCCATGCATCAAGAATCTTAGCCAGTTGACCTATCGTCTATCGTTTAACGCCTAACCGGCTGAACGTTTTGAACGTTTGCCAGAGAGGTATCCCGCGGAGGAACATAGTCTAGAGTTTATCCCAGAAAGTGCATGTGATGCCACGGGCAGTAGCTAGGTGCTGTATCAAACTAGGAATATGGTTTTGTAAATTTATCGAGCGACGAAAGGTCATTTTTGGTGGACCGGAAGGTAGACCGCGGGAGCGAGCGAGTTTTTGACAGGCGGAGAGTTTTTGACTGTTTTAATGGAAGTCTGCAAAGTTGGATTGAAAACCGCCAAAACTTCTATTTCAATCCACTGAAATGTATATACATCGAAAATCCATATCTACTATATATACATCTATATACGGTTTTTGACAGAGTTTTGAGTGTTTTTTAATAGAAGTCTGCAAAGTCGGATTGAGAAACTTCAAATCTCCGATTTGCTTCTTCTTCCACCGAAGATGCATGCTATACCAAAAACCTATACTACTACCACTTTCATTCTCTGATTTGCACTTGGAAAACTGATCGTGATGGTCACTGCATGAGGAACCAGCTCTACAACTCGTGACTTTCATAAGAGCCGACTACGGACGAACCAGAAGAACGACAGCGGCATCTGTGTATTTTTAACACCGCTCTGCGATCAAATATTTCCACCACCAATTATTATAATGCCTGTTGAACGTGCCAGTCACAGATAAGAGGGGTTTTGTCATAATCACGCTTGGTGAGTATTGAAGTGCATATAGCTGGGTGTTTACAACACAAACAACACTAAGACAAAACAGCCGCATGCAGTATGGCTAGCCGGACCGTGAGACTAAACAAAGATTTTCACATTTTTGCCGTGTTGTGGTGACTCATGCCGCTTTACTCATTATTTTTAAACACTTCACCTACTACACACACACAGTCTGTTCGTATGTGAGGTAGGTAGGGTAATACATGCATTTTCCTAAGTACTAGGTACTAGTAACAATCGTCGTGATTCACTGAGTTTGTCGGTTTCCGGTAGTTCTAAGACATTTTTCTGCGTGCATACTTAAATGTAAGTAACTGGAGAAGGCAGCTAGTAAGTTAAATATGTATATTAACGATTACTAGTAGGTATCTAAATTCTAAGAATTTATATAAGTATCCCAAAAATTTACGAATCAGGCAGGCGGTACTTGACCCTTCCACGTGGTACGGGAACGCGCTACCAATTGCGCAGAATTGTATCTTAGTGTGGTTTAACACTGATGACATTTCTTTTTGAGGAATTCTTTTTAGGTACTAAAACGTCTATGGAAAATTCGACACGAAAAGTTGATTGCCATATTCACACTCAACAAACCGCGCGACCGATTGTGTTCAGAAAGAAACCGGTGATTGAACAGACTTTGCTTCAAAAATATTTTATTGAAAAACAGATAATGATTTGAGAACAATTATAATCTTGTAAGTACATACATACTTTTATTACTGGTGGTTATTCTAAAGGTCCTTGTCCTTATTGAATTGAAATCATTACCTGAAACAAAACAAAAACTTTAGAAATCATTCCAATTCAAGAGTCTTATATCTATTATCTTCAAGAGCTTGGCGACAATCCCGACCCTTAACTCTTAGGTGAAAACTGTTAAAAGTAAGCTGGAGTATCTATGACAATAGAGTGAGCGAAGCGAGCCCCGAAAGTTTTAAATACATTGCGGTGTGGTAGGTACATAAAAAAGCTATGAATATAAATAACGACAAGCCGAACGACCGCAGTAATTTAGGAGTTCGGAAAGGTGGCTTTAGCAACAAAGACAAGGAAGGTAAAAGGATTAATAATAAAAATAACGATGGACAATACACACAGACGACACTCGACAACTCATTTTTCTCTAGATATGTAAGAACGATCTTCTTTACTTAAAAATTGCAAGAACCGAGCCCTAGCTAGCCCTTACCCCAGAGCTGGGCCCTTCCTACCACAAGCCCGTTAGGGGCCCGGCTGGCAATCGCCACCCTGACCTTGCCTGCATGAGACACATGTGTAGAACTGCAGACTATAGACAGGGGGAGCTTTGTTTGTTTTTCTAGAGCCGGTGGCGCCGCTACCGCCGCCGGCGTTTTATAAACTTGTATTATACTCTGGACTGTACTTACTTTACAACTGTAGGTAGATACATAAAGCCAGAATTAACTTTATAGTGCTGGATATTGCAGTTAAAGGTGTAAGGTGCTTCTTATGTCAACGAAAAGAAGATGATGGTTTCCGGCCCAGTGATATGGAATGGTCAATCTTGGGAAAGAGTGGTAAGTATAGCAGTCACTGGTTACTTTGTAAACAAAGATATAGATATCTGAACTACGGTTCCAGAGCAGCCCCTTCCTAATACAGACCGTCAACTTTGACCAATCGTGGCTGAACAGTGTAAGATTTTCAACGTCAACAGAAGAAAACAAACGAATCTTTGTTATTGTTTAAAATTAAATAAATGAGATAATCTGCGTACGTAAGATATTTATGGACTTCATGAACGAAATTAAAACATATGTTTTTGTACTTAAATAGAGCGACTGAGAGTAACGTCATCTCACACGCAACGCAACCCTGCTCAGAGAATTTGATCCGAGCTTGACAGCATAAAAATAATAAAAATAATGCTGGACAATCCACACAGCATCATCTAGCCCCAAGCTAAGCAGAGCTTGTGTTATGGGTACTAGATGACTGATATACAAAATACAATACATTACATAGATAGATAGATATTTTTTATTATACATTGACTAGAACACCTGGAACAAGTCTGCAGAATCAAACCCGTAACCTCCTGCATCGCAGGCGGACCATCGCCCAACGCGCCACAGTGGTCGTCGATAAGAGATGACTCAATCATATTCTTCCTAATTCGATCATGCTCAATCATATTCTTCCTAACCAAAAGTAAGAGGGTTTTTATCCAGTGTACGAGTACCACAAAATCCAAGCTCCCAGCCGTCCAGCCAGCATTACTCATCGGTCAGTAGAAGGAGACAGGTCTCCCGTCTCGCTCCTGTATGGGGTGACGATGAGATGTGATCCGGATTGTATGTGCGATCGCTCCTGAGGGAGGGTTTGTACTGATTGTGTGAGGAATCGTTTCAAGATCGAGATATATTGAGGAAAGCTGGATGTTTTACGCAGTATCGTATCTGTGTTACGCGTGCTTTTGAATATTGCATAGGTAATTAACTCTTGATGCGGTTTATATTTATAGGAGATTCGGCAACTTAGAGTTTACATAGATTCCTTATTTTAAGACATTTGATTATAAACATCCAGATGTCTAGATAGGCTGTCAACGCTGTAAAAGCGTCTAAAATCCCCAACCCTCGCTTGCAAACTTTTTTCATTGAGCATATTCTTCTAGACACTCGACGTTATGGTATGTACATAAACACTATGTGTAATGAGAGTTTTCTTACAACTGGTATCATTATGCCCAAGAATATCAAGTGTGTAGTAGCAAGAGTTTAAATAGTAGATAGCTGTCGCGACAAATAAGTTGCCTGTTCTTTGTGGTTGCTTTGCAGCGCGACATTCTATCTAGCTAATTATTAATAATCAAACGTAAACATCTTTTTAATAAAACTTTTATAATCGTCTAGGACCAAAGTGCTTGGGAATAAAAATCTAAACTAGACGGGGTTGAGTGGTTTCGTTTAAGAGTACTTAAAGCCTACTTCTGTCTCCATCATCAGTCCAGCTCGATGGTACCAGCCGTGTACGTACTACAATTGAAGGGTAAGCTTCCTCAGCAGTTCTGTAAAGTTATAGATATGTGTTCAAAGTATTTATTTAGCGCTTATTACAGTCTGTGATAACTGTAATAAGGCGGGGCATGTCGCGAGGCTTAAGGATCAGAGATGGACACTAAAAGCGACATTATGGAAAGGTCCTCCAGGTAAAAGGAGCAGAGGAAGACCGCTGACACGTTGGGACGAGGATATTGTAAGGGCAGCCGGCTCTAACTGGAAACAGACCGCACAGGACAGAGACACATGGGCATCTTTGGAGGAGGCCTTCACCCAATAAGGGGTTCCTACAGATATTATTGTATGAAACTAAATTACACGTTAGATTAATTAAGTTATATAAACAACTAGTTTAAAAGAACTCTAAAAAACAATGTACTTAAACCTAATAATTTGTTGGAAATAAAAGGCTTTTTTATTTTATTTTATTTATTTACAGTCTGTGAAGTCTTAACTAAGTAAGTAATAAGAGCCCAATGATTTTAAATCTTTGTACGAGTCCTCATAGAGCGTTTAGCATTTTAAACCTACATAAAGACTATACTTCTATAAGCCAACCACTTTTTCTGGCTTCATACAACACCAAGCAATTAGGTTGAGCTCAGTTCTGTTCTGTCGCTTTTCGACTTTCCGTATATAAAAACCGGTTGCCGGTTTAAAAACAGTTTAATTACCGGTTCTCGGTAGTAACACAATATGCCTTCGCTTGGGCTGGGTGGGTCAGACAGATATGTGAAGGCTATTCATTGTCCCATTAGGTAAATTCCCATTAGCACAGCCCAATGGTCGTGCTATTGGGTTATTTATTCCCAATTAAACAACGTGTCGCCCGCGTCTTCGCCCGCTATAAATTGACCTGTAATTTATCGGGATTAGCATACGCGTGATAAACTTGTTGGTCGGGAACATATTTAGGCGATTCAATAAATTGTATACTTAACCCGTCCTTTCATGACTCTTGACTAAATGTTGGACATAAATAGCGGATTGATATTAATAAGTACAAGTTTTTATAACGATGAATAATAATGACCCTCGTGGCACAGTGAAAAGTGATATGGTAAAAGGTTAGGTTTCATTCTCGCTTATTGTTTTAAGAGTTTGGAAAATTTTTACTTCCATAGCTTTTAAAGAAATTAGAATAAGTTATTTTAATATAGACCTTTGTTTGACCACAATCGCACCTGATGGTATCGTAAGTGAAGATGTGGCCGACAATGTATCACGAATTCACGAAAGCCTAGACGAGACCACCTTCTTACTCACGTCTTGAAGACCCCGGTTAAGACCGTGCTTGAGTAAAACTCGATGAATGAGTAGGTATAAAATGAAATGTATATTGAATTTATGACAAATCAAGAACTCAACGATTGCAGAACATGACGAATTAAGCCTCAAGAAGAGGCCGAAAATCGAAATAATATGCAGAGATTCCTGGCCCTTTATCAAACAGAAATGGAGGCGAATAGAAACGCAAAAATAATAGCTACCACTTAATTACAAAAGAAACTTATTGCATATGCCATCGAAAAAATCTTTTTAAAATTCTTAGTAAATACGAGAACTCTGAAGCGCCCGAGTACCTTTACGGAAAGAAATACTAATACTCGTGAGGCGTGAGTGAATCAAATATTATAAAGCTGAGTAGGTACAGTAGGTACCTATCCTTTCATTGATGAGCCTGTGAGGGTTTTGTTGACAAAACAAAGTGGGTATCGTGTTACGAACATAAACAACTGTATCTGGGTCAAGAGAGCGATAAACTGCTAACTAATGATTATTGTACGGATGTTTGAATAAATAATTAATAATGCTGGCAGGTCACAGCATTTTCTAGCCCCAAGCTAAGTAGAGCCATGTAGGAGATGACTGATATACTTAAAACAATACATTACATAGATAGATATTTTTATTATACATATTAAATACCCAAAATATTTTTTATGGTATTATACATTCGTTTGTACATACACGACAAATCGGCCAACATGTGGAATAGGGTATATTACAACCAATTTTGAAAAGGGTCTCATTAAGATACTAGGTTCACTAAGTTCCCTAAACATCGATTAAAAATGTACATTTTTAGGTGTTGCGCGTAGTTTTACGAAACGCTGGACACAGTGGACGCCATTTTGCTCTGTGGTCATGACGTCAGTTGGCTGTGTAGGTAAGGTACCTACCCTGAACAATATGCGCTGATGTTGCTGGTGACAGTTGATACTTTTTAGTTTACGTCCTCAGCCGTATGACGTAATAAAATTACGTCTACTATTTCATGGTGTTAAATGACGGATTAAAAGAACTGAAAAGTTTAATTGGTATTTTAAATTTATTTTGTTATGCTGTTAAAAGTATCATTTTCAGTCAGTTTCATGCGTATACTAAGTATGTATCTCATTTTTATATTTTTTTCTCATAAAGAGTAAAATACCCTATTGTAGACTAAAGATAAAAAGTGGTTACTGTCCTTTATAGAAAAGAGATAACGGACACCAACACTAAGACCGGTTGATAAAGCCTGACACAGCTAAGGCCTAGCAAGAAGCAACCTACCTATAATCCTTTCTTCCATTCAATTCCATTTCTAATATCAAAGTAATCCGTAATATAAAAGCACCCAGCCGTATTTCCTCCTCATAATCCGATATCCCGAGAAATTCCTCTTGCCCCAGTTTTTATCACGTCGATGTGTGTCCCCTTTGAAAGCTAGATGGGTAATGAAGAGCTGAATTCGAATTTCAAATACGAAGCCCACAGGGTTGCTCTTCTGGGTTCATTGCGCATGCGTATTAGACTCGGATTATTCTACAAGAGTTGCATAGGAATCTAGACTCTTAAAACTTGGAATAGAGTTGGAATTTCCGTAATATTTTCATACTGCTATTGCTCATTCTGTGGCTATGCAGACCTTCACGGTTAATTCGAATTGATTGTAAACTTTATGTCGTAGAGGTAGGGTGTGAAATGTAATGATGACGGTATGGTTATGCTAAGAGGGTAGATAGAGATCAGGTGGCATAACACGTTGTATTTTAATGTAATGACGGCTCGATGTTTGGGAAATTAGGAAGAAACTGGTCATTGTAGAAGTTTCGAAAAACTGCAGATTTCCTTTCGTCAGTTAACCTGTAGGTTGAAACTTTCGAAACTGTCATGGTTATTAACACTTAGGTAGGTCTTTAGTGTTAATAACCGTATTAAATAAAAAATTAAAATAGTATATTTACCATGATTAGATTGTTGAGTTTTCTTCTGTTTTGACATCATTGTTTGCTTTGCAACTAGTCCGCAGTTCAGTTACCTCAACGTAAATAAAAAGTGTATATTTCTTATTTGTTTCTATGGCTTAGTTAAAGTTAATTATAATTTACTTTGTTTATAAAGAAAATGTTTGTCCTAATTTCAAAATACCTAATTATTATGATAACTCAAGACAAGTGGCCGTGCGTTAACTATACGAAATTGGAAAGTCAATAGTAAAAAGTGACAAATATGTATTTGACATATTAATATTATGTAGAGTTCAGGGCATTAGATACAGACCTGTCTACCAATTCTTTCACAATTATATTCATCTTTAACTGACCTTTACACTTATCGGGCTTCTCTAGTTTCGCTATGATTAGTCGACGACCGATGTGGCGCGGTGGGCGAAGGTCCGCCTGCGACGCAGGAGGTTGCGGGTTCGATTCCCGCCTCGGAACAATTGTGTGTACGATCTGCAGATATTTGTTCCGGGTGTTCTGGTCGTTTACTATGTATAATAAAAAAAAATATCTATCTATGTAATATATTGTATTATGTATATCAGTTATCTAGTACCCATAACGCAAGCTCTGCTTACCATGGGGCTAGATAATGCTGTGTGAATTGTCCAGCATTATTTATTTATTTATTTGTATTACAGAGACAGAACCACTGGACAGAACACTAAAACTAAAACTCAATGCAATCACTACCACATTAAAGGGCGGAAGTTCTAATGATACATTATACCTAGGTTGTTTCTTCGATCTCCAATACAACTTATCCGATCAAGATGAAATATTTTGTTATTAAGGGTACCGAAGGCCGCTAGGGCAAACGTGTTCTTGAGTGGAGACCACGACTCGGTAAACATAGTGTAGGACACCCTCCGACCAGGAGAGATGACGACCTGCGAAAGACTGCAAGTAGGATTGGGGAGGTCTATGTCCAGCGGTGGACTGCTATAGGCTGATGATTAAGGGTGCCTGGGAGAAATCTCTCTCGGCGATAAGGCTGTCTTTTGTACTTTGTTAAGTTTCTATTAAGATACTTATAAGATTTTTTCTTTTGTACAATAAAGTGTACATTCATTGGTTCTTTCATTCATTTAGCAAACTTCTCTCATGTGATGTATTTTTTGTAATTATCTGCGTCTGGTGTACAATAAAGTATGTTTGTATGGTATTGTATAATGCGACTAACGTATAATCTGTCTGCTTTTATCCGGGGACCGCACGTGCCAAGTCGAGTGCAGAAGTTAGTACATACATAACATACCTACGTATAATAGTTGTTTTAATTTAATACTGGCAGCGGGCAAAGGGTATTCAATAACAAAGATATTTTTAGAGGAAACAATGGAACATGGGGACGGTTATTTGTGAAATATAACAATTCATTTCAAACATCCGGCCGGCAAGTACTCTAACTTAACTTATGTTTACCTACTCATTACTATTTCAAAGTATTGAAGCTTAAACTTAATTATTATTTATTTGACGAATGATGTGGTGCGGCACTGCGCTGCGGCACATAATCTCATCCGACAGAGAACCAAAGTTATCGACATACATAGCTCTGAGAATTAGCAAGCTGAAGTGGCAGTGTTCTTAGGTGGAGGCCACGACTTGGTAAACGTAGTGTACGACGCCCTCCGTCCAGGTGGGATGACGACCCGCGAAAGACTGCAGGTAGATGCTGGATGCGGGCGTTATGGCGCTCATTGGGCTCCCCCTTGGCTCCATAGCGCCCACTACCTAGACTTATATAGGCTGATGGTGATGATGATGTGGTGCGGCGGACGAAGGTCGGGTTCGATTCCCGCGTTAGAAGAAATACCTAGGTACGATCTGCAAATGTTTTTCCGGGTGTAGGGGGTATTTTCTATGTACTTATAATATACTTTAATTTATTCTAAAATATTGCTGAAAGACCCTCAAACACAAACTACATTAAAATATTTATCAATCAATTCACTTACTGGGTTATTAAAAATAAAAATAAAAAAGCCATTTATTCCATAACCTTATAAAATAATAGTGCATAATTAAAGTAATTGACAAGTAAAAAAAAAATGGATTCTATATGAAGGTAATGTTACTAATGTATATATGTCAAATAAAATAAAATAATTTATATATATTTTTTTTTTATTTAGCCTTTCTCGACCCACTGCTGGGCAAAGGCCTCCCGCAATGAGCGCCATAGAGCCCTGTCTTCGGCTTGACGCATCCAGCATCTACCTGCAGTCTTTCGCAGGTCGTCATCCCACCTGGTCGGAGGGCGCCCTACACTACGTTTACCGAGTCGTGGTCTCCACTCAAGAACACGTTTGCCCCATCGGCCGTCGGTTCTTCGCGAGATATGGCCGGCCCACTGCCACTTCAGCTTGCTAATTCTTTGAGCTATGTCGATAACCTTGGTTCTCTGTCGGATGTATTCGTTACGAATCCTATCCTTCAGAGAAACTCCGAGCATAGCTCTTTCCATAGCTCGCTGAGCGACTTTGAACTGGTGGACCAGCCCTATCGTGAGTGTCCACGTCTCAGCTCCGTAGGTCATAACGGGTAGGACGCACTGGTTAGCGTGCTGGTTTGGGTAGCGTTATGTTCTGAGTCCGATTAATAAAAATGGCAAATAAAGAAAATACAAAATTTAGATTTTTTTTCCTACACGATGGTGTTAATTCAGACGCATCATCATCATCATCATCAGCCTATATTAGTCCACTGCTGGACATAGGCCTCCCCCAATGAGCGCCATAGCGCCCTGTCTTCAGCTTGACGCATCCAGCATCTACCTGCAGTCTTTCGCAGGTCGTCATCCCACCTGGTCGGAGGATTCAGACGCGTTAACAAAGAACTAGTTAAGGCCCGTGACTTCTTTGTAGTGAATACTAGATTATACCTACATATAGTCATAACCACATTAAAATTCCCAGTGATCAAGTCAGTCCGACTGTAGAGGTCAGGACTGTAAAAGATTTCTTGCGAGTTGTTTATTATTGCATAATATTAATGTTAAACTGGGTTCGCAGAAATAATATCAGATAACAGGATATTACGGAAACGGTGCGTCTTATCTTCATTACGA
Source organism: Eupithecia abbreviata (assembly GCA_943735965.1). Classification (NCBI taxonomy): domain Eukaryota; kingdom Metazoa; phylum Arthropoda; class Insecta; order Lepidoptera; family Geometridae; genus Eupithecia; species Eupithecia abbreviata. Next base: position 771,394 of record OX030986.1, read on the forward strand.
TGTTATTGTTAATAATCTTTAAACATCAACGAGCCCGCCCGACATATCGATTTTAACACTTTGACTGCGATTTTTTTCGACGACTGCGATCTTTTTTTTTTAACCTAAAAAATTCGTGCTGCTGCTCTACACAGCCAGCGGTTGTGTAGCGCCGCACATGCGTTTCGTTCGAAAAATATTACGGCTGTGCTGAGTCACACAGATCTGTATTTTCTCAGCCGCTGCGCTAGTGTGGATTTACGCATATTAGTCACTTGTAGAAAACACATATCGGTGTGATTTCAGCAATCAAAGTGTTAAATAATGAGAAATAGAATTATAGTTACCTACAGAAGTTGATCCCAAAAAATCCGAAAAGCTCAATTTTTCCTTCAAAATCCTTTTTTGCAGAATTTGATTTATTTCTCAAAATCAGTCATCATGCCTATTCACCATCATAATCTGGCCTCTAACTAACCAAAACTTTAGTTTGGCTAGGTTGGGTTCCAGATTATGATGGTGAATAGGCATGATAACTTTTTAGTGTATGTACCATCTAGTTAGTACTACTTACTAGATGGTACATACACCCACTAAAAAGTTGAAACATTTAATTTTGATATATATTTTTATTTAATAAGACCTACATAACAAAACACCTATTAGATACAACCACACCTTTTTCGAACGGAATCTGAAGGAACTGACTGTTGCATGAAACCCCGAACACTTGCTGCGCTGAATCAGACGCGTCTTCAGAATTAATTTCACTGCCTAACCAAAATCATATTGAACTCCGATAGTTAAGTTTTCTGCTTAATTAAACAAACTTATACAACGGGAACCAAAATTGTTATAAGTTCGTTCCTTCGAATAGTTTTCGGTTACTTTGGCATAGCGTGCGTAACTTAAACCAACTTTGTTAAACTTGTGCTATTCTATCTGTGGCGAGTGCCGAGTATGTAGCCAGTAAGTAGCGAGTATGGGTGATACTGTGGCTGCAACTTTGTGCTTTGCTAGTTTTGCAACTTTGTCTCGAAGCGAGTTTGTGAAAAAATTGCGGTTTACCGATACGGGTAGTAAATTACATAAAATTAAGTTTTGCTGTTTTGTTTTCGTCGTGACTCACGCAAAGACCAGTGTCTGAGTGAACACTTTAGAAAGAGAATGTTTTGACTGGGGAACAAAAGAGAAAAATCTTTGATTGTGTTAATTACGCGTAGGTAGAAACGTCATTTATATAACGAGCGCAGCGTGATCATTCGACGTTCATCAATTGTATATTTACCCGAATGAATCAGTAGGAAGGTATTTAAAACTTTTTTTGTCTTAGCATACTCAATCAAAACATTGTTTGGCAAGAGAAGCGTTACGCTGAGCAATGTTAGAAATTAAGAATAAGGAATGCCTCTGTAAATGATACGCATGACATGAAATTTATACTAGCAAAATTTAAATAAAAATAAAACATATACACATACCTACATAATTAAAACTAAAAATACATAAAACAGGAATATTTAAACAGAAGAAAACTAAATGCCTGTTGGTTATTAACACAACTACATATATAATTGATAATAATTTATATATAAAATATGACTTGTCTAAGTGCTTATTTTGTAAGCCTAAAGAAATAAAATATTTTTTACTTTTACTTTACTTTGAGAAGACTCAAAACGTTAACGACCATTTGTCTAGTCTAGAGTCCAAAGTCAAAGTTCTGTTGAACATGAAATTTAAATAAAGAACCAGAATAGGCTTTTGTTTGAAATCAGAGAAGTTTTGCAAAGTGTTTGTGGGTTTTCTTGAAATATTGCATCGCTGTACCACAGAACCAGAATAGGCTTTTGTTTGAAATCAGAGAAGTTTTGCAAAGTGTTTGTGGGTCTTCTTGAAATATTGCATCGCTGTACCACAGAATATTTAAGACTGCTGTACCTATGTGGCTGGACGAAATAAACGAAGCTGCTTGAAAGTTTGGCAAAGGTTTTTGGAGTTCCGTACCGTAGATAGATAGATAGATAATTCTTTATTACACACTACTTTCCCTGCGTGAAAAATTCAAAGAAATAAACATAATGACAGTACCGTGTCAATATATTTATGAAAACTTGTTGTACACTCATAAAAATATCAATCGGTTCACTAAAAAAGAATAAACTCGCTGTGCCCACAACTAGGCTACACAAGATAAATGTATCTTTTAAAGGGCAATGTATACGCTTCTACAACAAAACTGCAAGTGAGTTGCAAAAATTATCAATAAATAAATTTAAAAAAATTGTTAAACACATTCTTTGTAAAAAAGCTTATTACAAAATATCAGATTACTTAGAAGATAAAAAAGCTTGGAACGAGTTTTGCTCCAACTCAAACTCTAACAACTTACAGATAAGCAAATCAAATGTACTAGACACATAAGTTATGAATATACTAGTGGTTTCTTCTCACTTCTTCCACTGGTGGACAAAAAATTGAAGTGAACTATAAAATATGACCTGTCTAAGTGCTTATTTGTAAGCTTAAAGAAATAAAAACTTTTCATTTTCATTTTCACTAAGTATAAAATGACAATGTAAAATAAAACTTAAAAAAACTAGATACAATTGGCGGTCTTATCGCTCAAGAGCGATCTCAACCAGACAACCATGGATGGATAGGATCGTGGACAGTACCAGGGGATCTGTGTGCTTGCAGGTTATACATATATTATAAAATAAAATAAAATACTTATAATACTTACATGAAAATATACTACATACATATCATAAAATATATATACTTATATACATAGGGACTCAGTTATGCATTAGTGACAGCAGGACAAATAGTGCTCCTTTAACATAGTTTTAAAGGTTGGTAGCGACTTAGCACGCCTCACCGAAACTGGTAATGCGTTCCATAGTTGAACAGCCCGGGCAGTAAGGGAATGGGCGAAGAAAGAAGTAGAGTGAGCTGGTACTTGAAGCATAAGAGTTGCCGAAGAGCGCAGAGAAAGAGTGTGAGAAAGATGAAGAAAGGTGAAACGCCGTACCCCAAGGGTGAAAACGGAACTCAACAAAGAGATATCAAAGCCTGAATAGAGGTTAGTGTTTCTACAGAATCAGGTATGATTCGGTCCTTTCGAAGGCTAGCGCGAAGCCGGAGCCTAGGTCTTAGATGTTACTTAACAGACAAACATTGTATTTGTACTTAATGTGTCAAATTATACGTCACAACTTATAAATCATTATCATTATTTCTAATATATAAATAAAATATCTACTTAATAATAATAAAAAAAATCAAATAAAATTATTCTAGATTACGCGTAATTTAAAAACTTAACAAGGCATTTAAGAACAAAGTATCCAAAGAGATTCCTCAAATCAAATAAATTGTTTTTATTTCCTTAGGCTTACAAAATCAGCACTTAGACAAATCAAGCCTTAATAGATGTCAGTTTCTATAGGGACTCTATTAAGCACATAAGTACTAGTAAATATGAAAGCTTGCCTAAGCTCTATGTTTATGTGCAATAGAGGCGCCGCCGCGCCGATAAATCCTAGGCCAGGGTTACTTGTGGCGTTATTACGAGAACAAAGAATCCAAAGAGATTCCACAGGCTGAATAGAGGTCAGTGTTTCTACACAGAGTTAGGCAAGCTCTGATATTTCTGTGCAGTCAGCCAGGCGAGGTAATGGCTAACTCGCGAACATCGCCCATTGTATGGAGATAGGGACAAAGAGTAGAGTATAGAGGGGACAGGCGGCCTTTTGTGGGACATTTATTATTTGTAGAAAGAAACGGCTTTATTGTTCCACCAAAACTTTAAACTTTTGTTGTTTAAGTTTGTTATCATTATCAGTAAATCTGATAATAATGATAACTAGCGAGGCACAATCGCCGGGCTTATCGCTAGTAGCATAGGAGCATATCTCCCAGGTAACCTTTGGAACTTTTGTAGGTTTGGTTCTTCAAATGATTTGTCTTATCTACTCAGTTATATTATGAAGATGTGAAGTATGTAAGATGTGATAAAGGATAACTATGTAATTTTCAGAACTAGTTACTAATTTTATATATATTTACCTATATATAGAGGTTAGGTTCAATATTTTCAGTTCTTGGAAGCCCCCAGATGAAGTATAATATAATTGACCTAATCTGTGACCACCGACCAGATCTAGGCATCAGATAATAATTTCATACTAGCAGTCGTAAATGATAAGCAAATTAATGGACACATCTAGTTGACCAACTAATAACACGTTCAAAACATTATATTTAATTGACTGTCATTACACGATTCACGAAACTAATCTCCATAACTAGCCAGTTAAGGTGCAATATTCGTAAGCAGTTGGAAAAACGTTGTGAATTATCATGTTCGGGCTGCGTAACGCATCTGCATCGGTTATTGTGTAGAGAAAGCATTGCCGTGTGAGGGCACGCGAGGTAGGTGGACGAACGACAATCACTTAGGTAAGCATTTAATTTGGTTTGAAAAGTTGGTAATACTGTAGGAATAAAGCACCTTCCTGATAGAGCGACCTGCAGTGCCGCCGCCGCCGCCGCGCCGGCCAGTTAAAGCAAGCGAGTAGGTACAAATAGATACAACTGGCCGCCACTGCTGCTGGTCTTATCTGTCTCGGAGAGGTAAATGGTAAAGGTTGTCGCAGATCTGGACCACACCACTGCCGCGCAGCACAAATGCATGGAAATATGAGCTTGAACTCGTTATATTTGGTTACATTGTACAGTGAAGCCATAAAAAAGCAGAAAGCGCGCTGTAAGCAATGCAATTTTTGGCATTGTAAAGTGTATCATTAATTCATTACATTAGAGATGACGAATTCAAGTTTAATTGAATGCTTGTTGTCGTGCTATGTGCTGATTCTTTATGCAGGCTCTGTAGTGAGTCCATTCAGTTACACGATACAAAACTTTTATACTTAATTTTTGGATTCGAAATAAAAATGTTAGTTTAGGGATGGATTAGAAAATAAGAGATATTGATAATCGAATTTAGAATAAGTTGCGATGGATACAATACAATACAAAAATACTCTATTGTACACCAGATACAGAACATTATGAAAGACAAGTACAATGGGCGGCCTTATCGCTTAGAAGCGATCTCTTCCAGGCAACCTTTGAATGGATTTCATAGGAAAAAATTGAATTCAGAATGTTTTGGTGTTGGGTGAAAAAATTCCAACAAAAGATTCAAATTTTGAATGGATTTAAGTAATTTTATGACTGATCGTGGCAGCGCAGCAGATTGATAATATGTATCTAGATTGAGTTTTCAATATGAAAAGTACGCTACAGTTGAACCAAATGATAAAATTCCTCACTGAAGCAGGCTACAACTACGCAATCCCTTCCATTCTATTCGCTATCTCCTCTTTGTCTATGCCTGCGTAGAGTAGTGGAATAGATAATGCGTAGTGATAGAGTGAGGTCACATGTGGACGTGTCGTCATGCCCGCCTGGTGCCGCCTTCTTTGAGGTTTGTACAAGTAACGCCTGAGTACTCGAACCCAACTCAGCGAAATAGAAGTTAAAGCATATCGAGCTCTCAATAACTGTTTTGTAATCGATCTATAAGCTGATACTAAGCGTACAGATTAAAGCACGTCTCAAGTACAGATTATTTAGTTTTCAATGGAAATCTATCTTAGGCCCGTATTATAAAAGTTTGCTCGGTCATCGATCAATAAATAACATACCTACTGCATACATAATGCTGGACAATCCACACAGCATCTTCCATCATCTAGTCCCAAGCTAAGCAGAGCTTGTGTTATGGGTAATAGATGACTGATATACTTAATACAATACATAACATATATAATTTCGTGTGGGAGTGCAGTTGAAATGTGCGTCTAGTCTAGACTCTAGAGCCTTCGTGAATCCTATCCGTAAAGCAAACGTGTTGTTGGATTTTTCTAGTTCAGTACTTAGGTAGTTATTTGTTGACTTTTTGACCTAAATTTAAGCTTTAGTTTAGTTTTAATAACTGTAGTAAAGACCCATAGCTCTCAAAGGTCACCTGTAATTCTCGGAAAGCAACCAATCAGTTGGGTTCTTGGAAGTTCGCGCGGGTTGAGCGGCTAATGCGGAGTTCTGTAATTATGTTTACAACTTGGATGGAACCATTTTGAATAAGCTTTTTTTTTATTTGTGATAGATAACGATTTATTATGCAAGTACAGACAGAAGCATTAATTGGTAACCCCCTCACAGAATATGTAATAGTGCCATTCAGTAGCATGCAGGTTCAAACCCATGAACATAAAAATATTGATTTTAGTTTACATTATTCTCGTTAATTGGGCTGTTTAACTTGTTTTATTTTATTATAAAGTTTATTCAATTATTTAAATAAAAAACTAATGTTTTTTTTCAATAGGTACCTACTATTATCTTTGTTCATTTTAATAAATAAATTGAAATTGAAATATTTTGATAAATTGGCTGAAAAAATAAAGTCACGAAGAAACGGGAATTTATGACGAAAATGGCGACAAATTTGTGACGAAACGAGAAAAATCACGACATATCTTTTTTTAAGAATTTATCTAATTTTCGTTTTATAAAACTTGTTCCACCGGCTATAAGAGCTCATAAGGAAAGTAAACTTTAAATGTCTACAAGAATTTATAAATGTTGTAGGTACATAAGGACAAGAATTTGTGAAAACAAAGTCTAATCTGTTTATAAACCGGTTTCAACGAAACGAACATTATTCACGGAACACGACCATTTGATTTGAAACTTCAATATCCAATAAGGAGGTATTGGAAAAGACTCCGAAATGTCCCTTTTAGACCCAATATTCGGTACTTTACTTAGCATACGGAATACTCCGTAATAAGCGGGTAAGAGCATTTTTACAGCCGGCTGTTTTAGTGCCTCGTCTGTGAAATTATTCACCAGAACCACAGAATAGATAAATAGTATGTATTCGCGCGATGTTAAAGAACCTCGTAAATTCGTCATTATGTTGTTGGAATATCGTAGGCAAATGAGAGAATAATTATACCTTACAATAAAATTCTGGATTGGACAGTATTGATGAAAGTTTGTATGACCTGCAGATATTTGTTCCGTGTATTAGGTGTTTTCAATTTAGGAATATTTCTTATAAAGTTAGGTTTTTATGTACCTAGTTTAAAATTATCAAATAACCTTGTAAGTACTTACTACAATGGAAACCCTTATCACTTATCACAAATGCAAGTTGCCTAAGGTCTAAGTAGAAAAATGCTTATGTAAAAATGTTTAGCTTTTATTTAGAAAAGCAAGGCCTGATACGGTGAATTTAGCTAGATCAAGATAATACACAAGACATTCAGAATCAAGACATTTGAATGCGCCAGCGAAGCCTTGGCTCTCCGAACTGAGTACTCAAATAATTACTAACATCCCAGCTCCACCCATCGACCCACATTCAACTCGCATCATAACCGCCTCGACTCTGGCAAATAAACGATTTCACGCGACCATAAGCACGTTGGGTGTACTCCAGCGAATGGAAACATTAGAACATCTAGCTTTCTATCATGACTGTAAAAAATGCACGGACCGAGTCTCAGTCAACCGAAGAACGAAGCACTCACTGATGTACCGATTTTGACATTGTCAATTTATAAACCTTATTACCTATTCTATTATATAGAGCTAAATTAACACAGACTGACTTGACTTACTGATTGACATAATTTTTTTCCTTGATGGAGGTATGTTTTTTTACGGAATCGTATAGAGGGGGTTGAGGTGAAAAGTCCAACTTTTTGACATTTACTCCCCCAGAGATCCGTCTGGAATTATTACTAAGTCTATGCTTTCTATTGTATTGTTATCATTATTTTTATTTGTCCGAGAAATTTTTGTGGTTATTTTTTTAAGAACTGTCGTCGGTAGTTCCTTAATTATTGTAAATTTTAGTACTACATTGCATGCCTCATAAGGGCAGAATACATTGTGACATCCCATTACTTATAACAACTTTTTATAACATGTAAGTATTTCATGCAACAAATGAATTTGATTTAGAATTATAATTGTGAAAAGTGTAACGACCGATGTGACGCATCGGGAAAAGCTCCGCCTACGACGCAGTTGGTTCCGGGTTTGATTCCTTGGGACAAATGCTTGTACGATCTGCAGATATTTGTTGCGGGTTCTTAACTTTTTAAACCGAAAAAACTGAAAAATATGGCGGCCTTGAGGGGACAATCTTTCGTCTGCGAGCGAACTAGTTACTAGATAGAGACCAAAGCTTTACATTACAATACAATTTATAAAGATCGTTTCCTTGACACTCGCTGAATCTTTTCTCTATACTAGAAGTAAAAATACAACCCTCTTTGCTATCATTTAAGGTGTCAGTTACCAGAATCCGGGCCCAAAGTATAAACTGTATTGTATCGTATTGACAAACAGCTGTTGCGGTCAGCTTTTGTAGTCTTTATTTGAAAGTTGTTTTTTACAAGCTTCAAGGAACAAAGTGTAATTTCAGTTGTTTTGTTACAGCAACCAACGTTACACTGCTGCCGCGCTAGTTTTTATTGTCTATACATTTTGTCATTTGATCAAAAGCGTAGCTTTTGCACAATACCTATATTTATATACCTACATTGAGAACTACTGCAGACACCCGGAACAAATAACTGCAGATCGTACACACAATTGTTCCGAGGCGGTAATCGAACCCACAACTATAGCCATAGTTGTGGGTTCGATTACCGCCTTGGTATGTAGGTATATGGAGTTAGTAATTCCTGGACGAAGAAAATTATTTGTGCATTGCGTGTTCTATTCTAAATTATATGCTAAATTACAAGCTAGCTATCAAAAATCAGAAGTTTCTAAATATAATCATCCAATTAGACGGTCTCCATAACACAAATAATATGTTTCTGAAAAAAGTTAAAATAGCTGGTTGTACGTTATCGACCTAATCCAAGGAAGTGATCCATCAGAGCTATCGGATCCGTCGCTTCCACTGATACGTACACTTTGGAGTGCCTCTGCGAGCTTTTCCTAAACCCATTGAATATTATGCATTTATTTTTATTTGACATAATAACTAAATATAAGTTAGTATTACAAGTTACATCAGTTCGTTTAATTTGAGATTAGGGCTGGTAATGATGATGATGATGATGATGACGCAAACGTCATCCACATCGTCAAAACTAGAAACATGAATAATGCGCGATTATAGTAGAATTGAGATAAGTTTGACATGTCATATCATACTACAATAGATTGGAAACTTGGACGAGGACTTGAAAGTCATCTTTAGGAACAGAATGTTGAATTCTCATAACGTTGAAAGCTTCAAAATGCATAATTTCCCAGAATGTTGTTTTTTTTTTTTGTTATGAAATTCTCGAAGAATATAAAAGTTAAAAACAAAAGCATTCCCGTAACTTTTTTTACTTTGTAGAAACTACATTTTGCTGTAAAAAAGCTGGCAAAGTTTATTTGTTCCATCAAACAAAGGCAAAGTTTGAAGGCCTGCGCAGAACAAGTTACAACTTGTACCGGCCTCATGCAGTTTTAGAATTCGTTGTATGTAGATGTATGTAGATATTTATTTTATTCTTCAACGGCTAAGTTAATCTGCTCTTGCCCCTTTTTGCCCCGAGCACAGATTATTATTGTATAGATATCGGAAACTGGACTCATAATGATAATGATACCTATATCGAGTTACGAAAGTCATGTCCAGAAGTGGACGGTAGGCAATGTAGGTACCTACTTGAAAACAGAGGTGTCAGAAAAAATAAATCATAAGCAACTGCGTGTGTTACCAGCAAATTACGTACAATACAACCGTTAGAAAGTGCGTAATTTGCCGGCGGAATGCCAGACAGTCTATCATCTATCGGCCGAGTAATGAGGTAGACATGTTTCGATTCTTGCCAACTCTTACCACGCTAATCCCATTTGGTCCGAATTCGGATTCCTTGCCACGCGAATCCCTTTATTTCGAAATTATTTCTTTATTTTCATCGAGACGCGTGGTCCCTCGCTCTGCTTCAGTGGGCATTCGAAGAAATCACTTGCGTCGTATTCGAAATATCGATTATTGTCCGATCGGAACGCAACACAAACGAATGTTAGAAGGTAAATTTATATATTCATATTTTACAAGGAATCAATAAAATAAGCATAGAATAGACAGATAATTCTTGATTAACTAAAAGATCGTTGTATGACCAACAACCATCAAACGATTGGTACGTATACTATACCTACTGTATAAGTACATAATTAAGGTCTAAATAAAAAAACACTTTGGAACTTTAATGAATAAGAACAGATATATAAAGTAGATGGAATTTGTTTGTTGTGAAACAATCGTAAATAGCTGAATTAACGAAATTTCGAAATCCAGTGTAAGCAATTAATTTATTTTCCCTTGTATCTCTGGATGGCGATATTCCCAGTAGAATTTGCACGCTCCACCAGTTAAACTTCTAGTAAATTCGTATCGAAAATATCCCGTGTGCAGTCCGTGGGGGACCGAACGCGTGCCGAAACAGCTGATTGCCGTCCGACCACCATAAAAAACCCACAAAAACATTCCTTATTAGAAAACCGACCTTAACATTCACATACAAGGTTGCTTGTATGTTGAAAACGGGTTGCGACCCTAAATGAAAACACACAAACGATTTCAAACTCAAAAGCTGGAGTGTAGCTCTCAAACTTCCATGTTCACTTTTATCTCTGCGCGCGGCAGCTCTGGAATAAATTCTTTTGCTCAGAGAATCGGTCTCTATGTGTGGGTGGTAAGGTCGAGTTTGGCAGCTAGTGGGATTGTTTAAGATAAAATGGAATGGATTTTGAGCATTTTACTTGCGTCGCCACGTCGCGTCGTCGTCGCCTGGGGCGAACGCTGCATTCGTTTTTAGAATATGAACGGTAGGTCTTGCTTAGCTTACGTTAATGGCGGTTTTACACGAATTGTCTGTATTTTCATGGATTATCTCTGGAATAGTGAGGCTTGTAATGTTGCCATAAAACTCTTTTTGTTGGTGAATTTTATCTTCCCCAAAGGTTATCGTTACGTTTTCGTAAACAAAGGCCTTATTATTTGAAACTGAGATTTGACACCATTGACGAATTAATAGGAATAATATTTACTTAATCGTTACTATGGCAATAATGCATTACCTACCAACCGCACCTAATTTCCCTTGCGTGAAATTACGCATCACCCGTATGCATAATATTATTATTATAAGTAAAATAGGTAATACATAATTAATTATAAGTATTAATAGAACGGGAAATTATCGCGTTCATTTACCTATTTTCCCCGACGTTTCAACAGGTTACACTCTGTCGTGGTCACATAATTAATTATTTAATGTGAGTTACATTTTACATCTTTGGGCTGATGCGGGCCTTAGCTACTATTGTATAGGTAACTCTGGTTTGAGAATCCCTAGATTTCTTTTTGTAAACCAAGGGTAGGAAGCCGATAGATGAAGCAGCAGAAGATGAAATCGGCTTCGGGGATTTAGGTGATATAGGTACCTATTTTCTGTAATGCCTTTTAATACAGAAAATATGTACTTACCTCAAAAATAATCTTTTTTTTTTTTTTTATTTGATTTTGTTTGACTTAATGTACTATTAAGAGTAATTAAGAGTACCTTACCTAGTAAACATAGTACCTAACCTACCTAACAGTATTTTGTTTTCCTATACCTGCATTGGATAATTTATAACGACCCCGGTTGTACCGACTTTTACATAGGTCATAGCGACCCACCCAATACCTAAGTCACTTGAATGTAAAGCATGCTTATTTGCTTAAAGCATTTTGTTATGGCACTATCGCGACTTCGTAAGTAACACCGATTAAGGCTGTGACTAGTTTTAATGAATCATTTGAAACTAGTTAAAAATATGTGTACTGTGGCAACCGGGATCACGCACCAACACAAAGGTTAATATTATCTATACATACCTACTATACCTACTAACATTATAAAGGTAAAGTTGTAGGGCTAATCTCTGGATCTACTGACTGAACCTGGGAGTGTCATAAATAACCGTATATTAACCTGAAAATGTAGACTTTTTGTGCATAAAGATACTCTACGTTCATCGCAAAATGTCTATGAAACAAATGTCCGCCCGGGCGAAGCCGGCACGGGTCGCTAGTGATTGATATGACATCATAAAGTTTTCTTATCTTTTTGATTAGGACCACATAAATGTATGTACCTATTTTCAGCAGTTGTAATAAAATACTTTTGTATATACATCGTTGTAAATGTTTAGGTAGGTAAAGTTAAATCTAAGAATCAGTAAGACAGTTATTTTCGGTGTGTTATCTTGTGTTTATTATTACTTTGTTTATTATACAGTAGAGTTCACTGTTAAGAGGTGAACCTAACTTATCAAGCTAGCCGCTCTAGGCCTAGATCTCCAAGGTCTCCTAAAATCTCGTGTTACTTAAAATCAACAATGTTAGTTCTTTCGTAAAATAGCGATTACGAAAAAATAACAATAACAAAATCACCTAATACACTTCCACGCCACTACGGATCCCGTCGGGTGTTCCCCAGGGCTCTTTGCTTGGACCTCTTCTATTTACACTATTTATTAATGATATTTCTATTAATTTCAAACACTCTTATATTTTGCTCTATGCCGACGACATGAAAGTTTCGTGTCCAGTTAGAAAACCCGAAGATTGTCTAAAACTACAAAAAGATCTGATTAGATTTCAAGATTACTGCCGCATCAACAAATTGGATCTTAACGTTCTTAAATGTTTTGTTTGCTCTTTCACACGTAAGCCTTAGTTCATAGCTTTTGACTACAAAAGCTACAATTAAAGGAGTTACCTAACTGTTGCAAGAGTAGATTCTATCCGTGACTTAGATGTAACATTTGACTCAAAGCTGCTCTTTGACAAGCACGTGGATAACATTGTCAAAAAGGCATCCAAAGCGCTAGGCTTTTTGATCAGAATGTCGGCTGAGTTTGAGCAAATTAAGACGTTTAAAATTCTTTATTGTGCGTATGTCAGGAGCCATCTTGTAGCAGTACGTTTCTCAGGTGTGGAACCCTAGCTATAATATTTATATAGATCGGATCGAGGGCATCCAAAAACGTTTCCTCAAATACCTACAATATCGCGCCAGGACTTATATACCCAACTATTTTTCACGTTGTAGGAAGTTTCACATTCTTCCACTAGCAGAGAGAAGGCGTGTAGCGGATGTTTTGTATCTTCTCAATATTGCGAGTGGCAGGGTGGACTGTCGAGAACTACTTGGTTGAATAGGACTCAGAACAACACCAGCATCTCTCAGAAACCATAATCTTCTAAATATGCCATCATCTAAATCGCGTTACAGACAGAACTCATATATTCTACGTGCGAGCAGATTTTTCAATGCAATGGCAAATGAAGTTGATTTGTTCAATACTTCTCCAAGTAACTTCAAATGTATTTGTACTAATCACTTCTTTAGTGTATAACTTCACATATTCATAATGTTTGTCCACTACTTATTCTTTTTAATATTTTTTCTTACTACTTGTAATAACTTGTAATTGGCCGTCCTTATATATATATATATACTTAATCTTTCTTGTTATATGTTTAGCCGTAAGTTTTCCGAAAATTAAATAAATAAATAAGTGCATTGTTTCGCTTATAATTTGGTCGACATCTCAGGAAGGACTTAGGTTAGTATATGTTTTGATTTATATGTGATATTATTATATTACCAAAACTAAACTTTTGGCTCCTATAAACCAGTTTTTTCACACCTAAGTTGTGTAGTTTTCTTGTAACAAACTATAATTAATTTTACGCTCCTATGAATATGAAACCCTATTCCTACCCTATTTCCCACACATGGCTGTAACTTGCCCCTTAAAGAAAAATTGGATGTTATTTCTCGATTAATGGTGAACAGCATATTAATCTGATATAACGCCGAAATTAAAGTGCTTTAAGGAAACTATTGTCGTTATAGCCCATATTATCTGTAATTGTATAAAGTACTGTACCTACCTACTTATTAAATTCTGTACTAAATAAATTGAAAAGTATTCTGGTACGTTAGGTAGGTATGCAGGGCTATTCAGAAACAGTGTTACAGAGTCTTCGACACGGAAACTGCCACGGATTCGCACTAGGTAAATCGAAATATTTTTTTTTTCCGAGTTCTATAATTAATGGGTAGGTAAGGTACTTAGGTAGGTATAGGTACCTAGTACCTATACAGCAGAATAGAACTTGGTGTAAAAAATTCGATTTGGTGCAACTTTTGAAGTATGGTATTAAAGGTTCATTATAGGTACAATACGTACGTAGGTAGGTACCTATCATACTTTATTGTATGTAGCATGGGTTTATTGGAAATTGTCTACGATTTGTGAAATACTATCTACTTTACTGGTAATTGCATTCCTTGTATGACTCAGAAAATAGGCATTGATTAATAACAGCTAAAATATTTGAATTTCGCCCGAATCTGTGTCAGATTCTGTACCTACCTAGGTAGTTTACCTAATCGGAAACGGTGTTTCAGCTGACTAGCCCTGATAGAAAAGTCTTCGTCTGATAGGAGCCTTTCTTTTTCTACCTAAGTAAATTGAATTCATAAAGATGCTTGTTCTCGGAAGAACCAATACAAATATAGGTTCCTAGCTAAATAGTTAATTCACGATTTTTTTGTCACTAAAATCTGTCAAACGTGAATAAGCTGAGGGAGTTTAAATTTCACACCGAGCGAAGCAAGCCGACAACCAGTTCGAAAACGGACGACAGACGGATGAAGCTTTCAAAACCATATTTTTTTTGCAATTTCTGCGATTTTCTCCTGTCATAAAATATTTTCAAACACTTTATTTTCTCTTTTCTTTGATTTTGTCCCTAATCCCTGTGTTGTGTATACACTTAATACCTACCTAGAGCAAAAATTACCAAAAACAATATATGCCTAGGATTACAAAAATATTTATTTTCTCTTTCTTATATATGCCTAGTCAAGTCAGTTAATAAATAGTAAAGTTCATAATTCCTTTAGGTTAACCGTCACTTAAGGGTTGTTTAAACTAAAAGTCTTATTATCAATCTACGAAACACATCATTATAAATTATTAAAAGTGCAGTTTTCATTTATATCCCTTTTACTTTCCCTTTTCCCTACTATTTAGAATACCCGTCCACGTTCATACGGAAAAAGTTAGGCCTACCGCGCGCGAACTTGCCAAACCTCTACCAAAACTTCCTAAGTTCCCAACGTTATTTCCTTGATAAATAACAACAAAAACATAATAATAACCAATGTTACCTTTTCAACAGATTTCAATTGCAATCCTTTGTGTGAATCCAGGGGTGTTAACATCAATTTTACAAGGAAACACAAGTTTTTCACTGCACTTCACTAGAATTTCGTGCGATCCGAACACGATTTGCTTTGTAGCTATCTTTCAGTTTTCACTTTTATTGTAATTCAAATTCACTGAAAAACCATTTCAATAACAATTTTGTGTTTACTCACAAGCTATCCACAACTTTCAATTATGTTTTTGAATGGGATTCGTTCACAAGAGAGCACAGGTCAGACTATTCGTCGTAGTCAGCGGTAAAGGGCGGGCAATGACCGCTTGTGTTCCGCATTCAAAATCAGCTGTTCAGCCGAATCGATAATGTGAAGACTGAGGACACAGTACACAAAGCCTCAGATACGGATTGACGATTTCACTAAATATCTAATACTAACCAACCAATATTACTGTAAGAAAAATTCGAATCTCCAACAAAATTACACAAATGAGTACTAAGAACACTAAAAACTAATTAGAATAATGGTTACTGAATGAATAACAGGAGTTTGGAACGGTATCAGGGTGTTTTGTTTATGGCTCTGTTTCTGCGGGCCACATTTTATGTGCGTTCGTGCGCGTTCACGGCGAGTCGCGGACTGCGGGCCGCGGAGCGCGGGCGCGGAGTGAGGGGGCGGGGGGCGGAGCTCCAGGAATGCTATTGTAGGCGAACTTGCCGAGCCGCCACTTTTTTTCTTAATTCTGGTCAAACAAGTTTTGTATACATACAACCTGCATTGTAAGGATTCCGCCATTATTCGAACCAAGCAACGGTCTTTCTAAACTTCGTATACAGTCTCTTGGGATGAGCTTTTTGGGAATGTGAGCAAGAGTCTGCAGCTACCTACCTTTTACACTTGAAGTAAATAAAATTGAAGTGAACATTAAAATGTTATTTGATAATAATGAATAGTATAAAATATGACTTGTCTAAGTCATTATTTGTAAGCCTATAGAAATAAAAAACTTTTAATTTTTAAACTCAATTAAAACAAACAATCGGCTGATCACAGAAGGGTAAATGCACCCGCAGTGGTACCAGTTACCCAATGATGGCAAAGACAATACAATAGCTGTCCCTACCGAACTGTGTGTGTGTGTGTTGAATTGCAGTCTCAAAACTAATCACTAATCAGTCAATATCATAGGTAAGGTCAGTACAAATCGTCGACCTAGGTAGGAGTAGGTAGTCAAGGTAGGTACCTATACCTACCAAATCTAGAGGAATACAGGTAGGTTATGTTATGTAGGTAGAAAGCGCTAACAAAAGGAGGAAAAATTACATTTTGATTTGCCCTAAACAACGAGGTCGGAGACAACTGGTCAAATAAATTTTGCAGTATCCATAGATATTCTTCTTATGAAGGTACCTAAAAGGGATATTAAATGTGTTACATGATTCACAAGGATTATTTATTTTATTTTCAAAATTTTGGGAAAACTTACAGCTAGGTCTTCAAAATAGTTACTTTCTTAGTACATGCCGGTAAATACCAGCGCATGTGTGCTGAAGGCCAATTAAAAAGTTTCCGCAGATATGTACTTATAGACTAATAAATGACGAACAGTAAAAGTAGACGACATTAGAACAAAAATGAAATACACAACACAACAGGATGTACATAAGGTAGGTAAGTACCTAAAGTAGACCCTACTTACATAAACGAAATAATAAAACATTAATTTAGGTATGTTTTAATAATATTTAAGTACCTACCTATTACAATTTAAGAAGAGAGCCTGACAAACATTTATGGGTACACCAAAAACTTTTTACTGGAGCTTCTAAAAACAACGTAGGTAAGGTAGGTACCTATACCTACCTACCTACCAAAAATTTAAGCAACCAATGCTAATTGATTAAAATGAGCTCACAGGGTTACCGTTAATAATACCGGCCCACGATAAAAATCATAACGGGAAATTACACTTATTTTGTACACCTAAAATACGAAGGTAAAAATTTAATAAAACTGTTCAAGACAAAATATAACAGCAGCTTATTGCATAGGTATATCGATAGCTATAACTGTGGCTATAAATAGGCAGGTAAGGTAAACCTTACCTATCTCAAGAGATAGAATTCCAACCAGATCCACACTCAAGGTTATAAGGGAACTTCTGAACTAAGTATTTGAAGAGCAATAAACGAACTTCCACGAAGTCGGATAGACTAGACCGAGATAGCCAGATGAACTAGTTCATAAGAGGAAAAGAGATGGCTGAGTATATTTTATTTATTGCCCTATCAAGCTGGTTCGGAGCTTTGTATCGCAGACGAGTTGTTTGGGTGGAATAAATAAATGATATGTCATATAAAATTTCAAAAGATACTGTTTAAGTATAAAAATATTGTAAATCATTTAGCTGTGCTACTTGGAAAAGGTTAAAGGTTTCCTTTTCAACCTATGAGTACGTATTTATTTTACCATTTAGCTTCTACAGAACTAAGCAATCGTAATAACATTTGAAATTGATTTTGAGTTTTCTCAAGTCATGTAGGACCAAAGCAATTAAAAGAACACGAAATCAAATGTTCACAGGTCAGGAGCATTAAGTTATAATATCCAATAACTGTCAATCACAAGTGCAAAATGGCAGAAAAGGCATAAATTGTGCAAATCAAATATTAGCGATCCATTATATTCGCGGAAGCTGTCATAATTAAGTTAGGTAGATCTAGGTACTCACTTGGATATTACATTACATAATTTAAGGCGCCTATATTTACTTGAGTTGAGACCTATTCAATAAGACCAGGTGGTTTGAACTTCGATCTTTACCTGAGACCTCATGGTCATTTTTGTCTCTTAGCTCGATAATTAGGTACCTATACCTCACCTACGTGGATCAAAGGTCGATTAAACTTAAATGTAATAACAGGAGATAGGTTTAGGTACATCAAATCAAAATATCCTCATTATTATATATCATAGACATACGAAAAATAAAAGGTTGACATACAGCCAGTCTGAGCTTTTTGGTATGAATGAATTTATGTAATTCAGGACCTAGAATTTACTGCTGAAGGTAATTAATTAGGTATTTCTTGCGCTTCCTTAATTTTTTTTCCGTAAATTGTAAATTTGAAGGTATGTTATGTATGAGACATTCTTTACTGAATGCAATGAAACGTTGGTAATTAATTTATGTAAGTACCTACTTCAGAATACCTATCATGAGGAAGTTTTATACGATTATTACTTATTTTTGATTACCTTACTGCAAAGGGATACTTTGGGAAGAAATAAGTTTTAGCGGAGTTTCAAGAGCATCACCGACACGAAGAAAGCTTCAAATTATCTCCACGAGTCGTCAAACATTTCGAGTAACCGGTTATTAGTTTCGAAGAATAGCATGTCAACAAGTTGTACCCAGAATTCTTACAAACCGTCGAAAGCTAGATATTATACGATATACGATGTCAACACTAGAGCTTGAGGTCTTTGTCGAAGATTATATTTTTAGGGTCTGGCTTTATTTATTTATTTATACATTTTGCACGATAAACTATATACAAAACTTATTCTAGAAGAATTAATACAAACGCGAACTTAACCCTAAAAAGAGTTCTCTTCCAGCAAACCTTATTGGGCTATGTACCTAATAATAACGAGTTAAATCTTATCTCTTAGTAACAATTTCCTTTCTATTAGTCTTACTCGAACACTAATACGTTTCGGAACTAAACTCATAATAAAATAGCATACCTACCTATATATATAGTAGAGTAAGAAGCTTAGGTAGAAGTTACAGTAAATAAAACACTGTTACTTTGACTCACTAAACTATGACCCTACGTACGTCATCGAGTTACAATTAAATGTAATTCCAAGCCCTACGTGGACATTATTATTATATCAGCCGACCCAGAAATAACACTTAACTGTTATTACCAAATGTGTCAGTGAAATAAACCAACAAAAGATGAATCACCAGATCCTGGAATTGAAATACGGGCTCATTATGACGGGAGTGGAAGGAGCTGGACTGGATCACCGTGCACGGCTACTACAGAAGCACAAGTACATAGATTACTTACACGTATAGTAGTGAAGATGTCAATTAGAAAATTCCAAACAAATCACGTCCTGATCTGACAACACTAGTTTTTATTTTAAATATATTTTAAATAAATACTAGTATTGTCAGATAGAGGTACCTTACAAATTAGAAATTTTTAAACATTTTTTTATTGAACAATAGGTACAATAATTTACATATTTCGTTAAATTTTTAACACCTATGAATTGCATTTATACTTAATTTCAATGTTTGTTTGGTCAATACCTCACAATTTTTACGAGAAGTCCTGATCTTGAAGACATTCTTGCAGATGTTGACCACATGACCTGTGCCGTCCAGCCAGACGAATCCGCTAATCCCTCATCAATATTTGATATTGATATTTGATACTCATCGAATCGACTCTCTTTAACTGTGCACCTGTCACATGGCAGTTGTGATGATGTGGATTGGTGGTGAAATGTTAAGTAGAAAGAAAAACAATGTACAATTTTTCAGCCGTTAAAGTAGTAGAGAAGTAAATGCCATAGCATTGCTGAATGTTTATGAATTTACCGAGTGGGTAATTGGAACTGCACGTTTTTATGAATGGCCAAACACTGCCATTGTACGATTTGAACATGCATGACTCAGACAGGTCAGAAATCGTGTCGTGGTCAAGAAGCAGCTAGAATGTCAAAAAAATTAATCGTACCTAATTCATCAGTCATGTCAATGTCATGTCATAGCTGGCATGTCCTCAAAATTCGTGACTGATTATTTTAAATGACTTTGTGAATAAGATTCTCTATATTAACTGAACCCCGGCAGAAAAGTGGCAAACCAGACACATATGCCAATATCAAAGAAATAAAGTCAAAATAATCATTATTTCCGCATTATGACAGAACATCTTTGAAAACTTTTTTTATTTTATTTTAATAAAATCAATTGAAACACCGGCTTCTATTAAATGTACTCTAGCTTGAGCTAGTTGGTATGCAAAATGCTTGTTATTGTCGTATTGATTTGTCTCGTACGTTGCTGATACTGAGGAAATTAAATACAAGAGGAAGATAAATAGGTATATTCTGAAGACCTAATCTAACATGGGATAAGAACCGGAAGAAGAAAGAGGTTTGTTTCGTAATTTCATAGGAATTACTGATGAAAAAACAACATTTAATTGGAGAAGCAGTACTGTAGTAACGGTATGGTGGCCGGAAGGCGAGAGCAGGGAGTGACGGATTGACGGGCATTCACGCCGAGAGGAGACAAATCAAAGAATAGTCACGGGAGCAGGCGGGACACAATATCGCGGGGATGCCATTCTTCGGATCCCCTTTGAATCTCGACGCATTGTTGTTTAATTAAATGTGGCGTTACGGTGGATACTTTCGGGATATGAGAGAGAAGTGCTTTTGTTTTGATCGTCAAAGTAAAAGGGAACGCATAAAACTTGCATAACGGAATGTAATAGTAATGTCTGATTGAATGGTATAAAATAACAAAGCGTTTTAGATAAGATACTTAGTACTTAATTCAGTTTACAAATAATTTGCTCTATATAGCTATTTTATTATGGTAGGTAAGGTACTATCATTTACTTTATAATAAGATTTAGGTCTTATTTATTTTGTAACATTTAATTAAATGTGTTTTGTTGAATTAGGTAGGCGCTAATCTTAGTTAGAGCCTGCCTTGGGTTAGATTAGAGCAGCATAGGGTCAGGCTTACTTTTTTAGGAAAATAACGTACCTAGTTATTCCTATATATATATACACGAGGTGTAGGTATAAAATAGTATCTGCAAAAAAAACTATTATTTTTATTGATTTATGAGAATAAATTAATGAAAAAATATTTGAGCTCTTGCACACAATAGTTTTTTATCTTTGCTGTATGTAGGTAGGTGTAAACATCACCACAATTAAAATTAAAAACAACTGACACTTCTGTTTGTTGTTTATAGGTCATTTTCGTTCTCATTTTCCATTCCGGCTTCATCATTAATTCCATTCCAATCTATGTATAATATAAGTTAGAAATGAAGTATTTTCGATAGGTCTAGGTACCTAGTACCTACACTTAAGAAAGTACCTACCTAGGAATTTACTTATTTTTGTTCAAAAGCATAAGGTTATGGTGGTCCATGATTATGATAGCTTTCAAGCTTTAATGACATAGGAAACGTAATTTTAATGTTTAGTAGGCTGGCAACCCTAGCTCTAACTCCTATTTAATTATTTTTTACCCAAAAGATCAAAAACCATGTACCTACCGAGGTAGTTAGGTACCTATTTTATTTCTACAAGTCTTTACCATGGCCGGAGGTGGGGTAGTTTACCCTACGCAATAATTTTACTTAATGATTTATTTGTCCTTGTGTCTATGCTTTTAACTGCTGAGGTACCGCTTATGTAGTTAAATACCTCTAATAAGTTCTCTCAACCACAAAATCGATGTGAATCAGCGAAAAATCAGTAATTTAGTATAATTAAGCTTTTATTACATCGCACAGTGAAACCTGTCGGCGCGCGGCGCGCGTCATCGATCCGCGGGGCGTTGCCGCTTCGTGCAACGTTTGGCTTGCATGCAGCGCAACCGACGACGACGATGAGACCGGGAACTCAGTCAGGGCTCGAAACCTTCTATACTGACTTCGATTTTTCATATTCTGTTTGCATGTTCAATTAATGTTGCACTTGCAAAAATTGTAAATCATAACTCGAACACCTTTCAAGATGAAACTCTGAATAAAAAGTTTTTTTTCTGTATTCTGTATGTGTAAAGCTAGCGACATCTGTTGTCATCATGAAAAACTATCTGATGTGAAAAACGTTGGCTGACAAAATTTTGAATGGACAAAGTAATCTGCCCGTATACTTTACGTAGTAGTTGGTTACAATCAAACGCTACAGATGGCGGTAGGGGTATCGTAGGCAATTTAAAAACGCACGTAAAAATTCATTTTCATTGTTTTTCAGTCCTTTGCCCAGCCAAGTTACATCTCATGTTGTTATTTCTTCATAAAAATGAAAGACGAATTCAACAAATTAACGTAACGATAGCGGAACGTTCTATTTAGGTACCTATATGACGTGGTAGGTACTAGGTACCTAACCTACTACCTACCCTACCACCACACCGACCTCTAAAGAACTGCAAATTCTAGTATGTAGTTAGGTACCTACCCAACAAATACTTCACTCAATAATCTATGATGCTACTAGATGCTTTTTTCTTTGAATGGTAACTTATTATTACATTACATAAAAAAATTGCCCATTGTGGCCATTCTGTGTTGTTTGTATTGTTGTATCTTGCGAGGTAGGTACCAAGTGAGTGAAGTCTGTACACAGTACCTGATGACTTAGTTCAGACGTTGCGAGCCGCTGGCATGCCAGTAGCTTTAGGGTGGGAAGGGATTGGTTACCGAATGAAACAAAGAAGTTATATCACTCTCAAAGAGTAACTTATTTATTTGTTCTTTGAACTCGTGAATTCATACATTCTCGCGGCACATCGTTACTTTACAGTCCCTAGACAAGTGGCAAATGAAATACAGACGTATTCCTCTTATCGCCTTTAAAAGTAATGGCTTTTAAATTAACTCAGGACATGCGAATATATGACACTTTGTGGTTTGGGTAAATAATGGTTTTAAGTAGGCTTTAAAATAGGCCTTAGAGTTTTATTTATATACTTATTCCTCTTCGGATGGAGTCGGATTTAATGTCACTTGCCTCAAAGGACTTCCTACTTAATCACACATTTAATGATCACATGCTCTCAATATTCTATACATAACATTTGAAAATATATTATAGGTATTTTAAGACGATCACAAACTTTGATAAGTAAATAGGTGACATTATTTGCTCGAAGCGCTACTCTAAAGTACTACATCCCATACAATCCGTGCGATTCGAAATCGCAACGTTTCTACAATGAGCATAAGTACCGCCCTTTACTAAATTAGTTCCCCGAAGTTTTTTCAAATAAGACATTTTAATACAACTGGTAAGACTTTGATATTGTTTTACCGAAACGTTATTTCGATAGATAATGTGAATAGTAAACTTACCTATCATTATTTTTTCCCTTTCTTCGTTACATCATATTAATTAGATATGAAAATCTCATTTTAATAACTTCAGAGAAATAATTTTAAAGGGAAACGATACTTAACAATAAGGTAAAATGTTTAAGAACCATAAGTTGCCATTCTAAAGATAGTCTAATTTAAATACTTAAGTGATTATATTTCGCTAGTAGTTGATATTAAAATTGTTTTCATCTAGTTATAGTCCTAACCAACTCTCTAGAATTAGCAAGAATCTTTACCAACTTTCTAACTTATTTTACAAGTCTAAAGGATTAAAAGCCGAGACTGGTCGGTTACCGATTCGAATTCATCACACAATTCACAAGGCCTTGCGAGAGTCGCGAGTTGCCCACTGATTTCATACACACTATGCACAACTTACTTTCTTCTTTCTACCATGTCCGGTAGATGTAGTGCACGAGCGGGGCAGAAACAATTAATTCAGTAGCGACACTCAATACAATAAATCGATCAGAAAACGTTTTCAAAGTAATTACGGTTTACAAACAGGGTGACTCTAAACAAAACGCAAGAAAACGCGCGTTCACAATATTTAATGTGCGATTTCAGCGTTATATTCAGGCTCAGTCTTCCTGGAGGTTCAGGTTATCTACAACGTTATCTGACGATTTGGAAACTCTACAATCACTAGGCCACTTAAAGCTGTATCTTAACATAAAGGAAATACTATTCTAACTTGTACTGTAGTTGCCTACCTAAAATCAAAGACAGTGGAAAATGTCTTTGCCTTAAATAAATATAAGGATAGGTTATACATATTTTTACTACTCCCTGAGATGAAATTCGTTTTCGTTACGCAACGTTTTCGAGACACTGCGCAAATGTAGATGAATAGATAGATAGATAGATATTCATAAATATTTGCTTCTTTTCTTTAATAGCTGATGGAAAAGTATTTGGTTGTCGTCTCGTCAACGTAACGTTTTCGACAACAAGCTTCATACCAAGTATAAAGCCCTATCACAATACGTTTCTGCTTTAATAAGTAGTCACTATTCGACCTAAGAGAGTCCGTTTTACGGCCGTTTATTGAAATTAGCAAAAATGTTTGCTGTGAAGTTAAAGTAGATGTATAAGTATTTTTTTTTCTAGTTACGGTCGGTATTTGTTAAATATTTACTGTTATGTTCCGTATATAAACAATTTGTCAACAATGATACAAAATACAATCGATAGGTAAATATAATTATTTCTAATTTTAATATTTAAAATACAAAAGTACATTTTGTTCTCTTTACTATAAAGTAGTTTGTATTATTTTATATAATTTGGATTTTATTATGGAACCTTTGTTTCGTAGGTAGGTACATAACATATTGATAAGGAGCTTGCAATTTAAGACTGGATGATTTAGTTATAAAATTCCTATTCACGCGCACAACCAACTGTTCAAAACAACCTTCTAAATAACTAATAAAACCAAGGGTTACAATTATTACATTAAATAGAATAGAAAAATATCATAAGCCAATAAATAATCTGGTGTATTCTGTTTCATCCGTTAACTTTCTAATTTCGAGACGAAACCTCTCGTCACGTTCACTTACGAAACGAAATTCGAATGTTTTCGTACTAGACTAAATCAAGGCCGACGAACTTCCCACAACAACAAACAAAAATATTTATTTAAACTAAGTACCAATACAATGTTGCCATCATTAAATATATTCTCCCAAAAAGCCTTTTTATAATTAAGGTTTCGCCTTAAAAGTTTAAAACACCCTTTTTCATGAAACAAATAAATTAATCATTTGTTCAAATGTACGACAATTCGAGTTAACTGCTACCTATTTTGTGCTCATAATAAGTAATTCAACCAAACAGGTGTTAATAATATTATATTGAACCGCGTGAAGCCTACGGTGGTAGGGCACCAGACATTAGAGGCTTCACAGACAAGTATTAACAAATAACTTACAAAACAACTAAAATATCTTAAAAGAGAACTACAACTATCCGGTTGGGTCCGGCCATCACAGCTCGCACGCACAGCCATCATCACCATCCAATCACCACCGTCTACACTATTTACAGCAGGTATTGAGAGATAGCTTCGATCTAACTCTAATATTTTTGCGAGAAAGTTCTTATCAACTCTAGAAGAGTTTCTATATCACGAGAAGATTTTCATAATTCACTACACTGACGAACACAAACTCAAAGTCTCTATTACAAGGATCCGTTATAATTTGGTTCAAATAGTGACCAATAAGACTTGAAATGACACGTCCTCGCAATATGTATTTGCAATGTCCCCACAACCGCTCACTCACACATGCCCCGGTGTCAGCTGCGGTATGCGCTTATCCTGCATCCTCTCATCAGCCGCCAGCAATCTATCCAACTCCTCATCTTCATAGAACACTACGAAATGCTCCGGCTTAGCCACAGCCTCAAAGATGGAGCAAACTGATGGTTTTACGTTGTAGAAGTATAATGGCTGCCGTCGAGCGTGGAAATCAGCCGTGAGCTGATCGATACTGGTGGCAGCGGTGTAGTCCGCGCTGTAGATATGTGTGCACTCGATCACGACCGGCACAGAGTTGCTGGCCGCGCATTTGGTGACCAACCTTCTCACGTAGTCCACGGAGGGGAACATGAGACACCGATCGGGGGTGATCATGAGGTATTCGACCCCGGCCTCTGTTCTCAGCAGCTCGACTGAGAACTTGGGGCGCGCGGCGTGGTAAAGGATGAAGATGATGTTGACGATGACGCCCGTCAGGATGCCCAGCTCGATGGGGAGCGTGAGGCAGAGGATGAAGGTGCCTACTCCGGGGACTAGGTCTAGTTCTGGAAGGAGACAGATAGGGGTTAATTAGTGTTCAAGCCTACAAAAATTTAATTAAATGTTTTTTCGAAAAAAGTAACTTCATATGTTAACAAACCGCGAAAATTGTGAGATTTTCGTCATTGGAGATTCTTTGGGAGTCGGAAACCATGCTGAGTTTTGTATATTAATTAACGCATTACCGAAATGAAGGTGAGTTGTCTATATGGGATTCAAGCCCTTGTCAGTAGGTACCGCTTAGTACAGCGTTGTCTCCCAGTCAAATAAATAAAATAAAACGCACCTTATCATAACTGACTATTTTTAGTAAGTTGAGTACAGTAGCTAATCTTAACGGAATGTCA
The DNA here is from genome assembly GCA_943735965.1 of Eupithecia abbreviata. Lineage (NCBI taxonomy): Eukaryota > Metazoa > Arthropoda > Insecta > Lepidoptera > Geometridae > Eupithecia > Eupithecia abbreviata. The sequence goes on from OX030986.1 coordinate 798,011, forward strand.
AACCTTAGCACTTACTTTTAGCCCTCCACATGGGTTTGACCACATTGTATTCCACCATAAACAGGATGGCTGAGATGATGACAGCGGCGAGCGCAGCCTTCGGGATGAACTCGAAGTACTGTGTGAAGAACTGTAGCGCCAATATCACCATGACACCTGGAGATACAACCATATCATTAGTTGATGGTAAGGGTAAAAAGATAAATATTTGAAATAAATGCAAACAAAATAATAGACTATTTGTAAGTATACCCTACAAACCCTACAAACTACATATACGGAAAAAGGAATCCCGTAGAAGATGAAAGGAGAAAAGAGTTGAAATAGTAGAATGGATTATCTTCACATCTTAAGTGAGGGTAAAAGAAGGAGATAAAGTTTATTAGTAAAATTAACATTGATTTTCTATAACGAAAAATATAGGATAATTAAGAAAACTGACCAGTATAAAGTCCGCTGAACGTAGTCTTGACTCCGGACCCGTTGGCCACCACAGACCTCGCCAGTGACCCTCCACCAGGGTACGCTTGCATAAACGAGTTGACGATCCCCGCAACGCCCATAGCTATCATCTCTTGCGTAGCATCTATCGTTTTCCCATCAGAGAATGCCTTGCAGATAGCGATGTCTTCCAGGAGCACGATCAGTGGTATGACCAGGAGACCAGAGCCCAGTTCTGAGACCATGTCGAGGAAGTCGGCTGTGGTATTGTCGGCGCGGACGTAAGAGAACGGAGGCAGCGTCGGGATTGGCACTCCAGAGGGAATGGGACCTGTAATGTTGGGGATTGGTCAGTTTATCACTTTGCCTCTGGATTTTTAAACCACATCATTGAACAATGTTGTAGATAATTAAAACAAAGTGGTCGTGTGTGATTCTGTGGTAGCATAAAATACATTAATTAATATGCAGTAAAAACAAACGAAGGCTACGAAGGGTTTATACTTAGTTCAGGATCACTTTCAGAGTAGTTTAAGTATTCACCTTTCGATTTTAACAGCCTCTTATCTCTTGTGCTTCTCGTATACTCGTTAATGGAATCGGAGAAACTAGTGGTATGAGATATGACATGACACTCTGTGACTAATAAGAACTCTAGTGGTCTATCGTGAAGGTTGATGATAATTTCTAGATGTCATGTCTACTCTACGCTCTAGTCAACTCTACGCTACTGAATTACTAACCAGTCCGGAGGTTCTCAGCTGGAGCACAAAACAGACAAAAAAACATCAACAATTTCTCTGATATCTTCCCGAAGGACCTTGAATGTATTGTATTGAGTAGAATATAATCTTTAAAATAAACAGCACATTCACGCAGCAATTCGTTTTAACAGTGTCCACCCAGCCTCAACTACCTACCCATCTGCACCATTTAGCACACCAATCTAAAATTCTAAGCTGACGTACAGATACTGATTTGTTTATCACTAAAGTACCTACTAGAAATGACATTTTTATCATAAAGAATCAACACGCACAATGGACCAATTTTGAATCCAAATGCGGAAAATAGGAACGCCTCTCTGTTTCAATTACTACTGAAACACACAGGTATTCCTATGTACTAATAGGAATACGTAATTTCATTATGGTTGTAATTTGTATTATCAGTTTTTCTTTGTAGCAATAAATAAAAGTAAATATTTTCATATACAACCGACAGCCTATCGTAGACATATTATATCTACTGTTGATAACATCTTTGGTTCAACGGAAAAGCAAATTTAAACTTTTACCTTATTTATTACTAACGACCCGCCCCGGCTTCGCACAGGTGCAAATGCATGTATTACATCAATTCAAAAAAACCGCATCATTATCCGTTGCGTAGTTTTAAAGATGTAAGCATACATAGGGACAGACAGACAGCGGGAAGCAACTTTGTTTTATACTATGTAGTGATTATATAAAAGTATTTGGTCAAAAGTCTCACCCATGATCTTAAACGGCGGCGTGCCCTCCGTGTTACTAACGAACCAGTAGCCCAGCACTCCGGTGGCCACCACCACGATGGCATTCCGGCAGGTGCCGAGCATCCACATGCACTTGGTGACAACCTTCTGCCGCGTGCTGGGGCCGTCGTCTTCCTTCTCGCCGAGCTTTAGCATGCCGATTTTCTGGAAAGTGGAGTGCTCAGATTAATATCGGAATCATCAGACTAGCAAGCTTTATCATCATCATCATCATTATCATCAGCCAGCCGTCCACTGCTGGACATAGGCCTCCTCCAATGAGCGCCATAGTGCCCTGTCTTCAGCTTGCCGCATCCAGCATCTACTTGTAGTCTTTCGCAGGTCGTAATCCCACCTGGTCGGAGGGCACTAACAAGCTTATATTATCAAAAATACTACAAAAAACTAACACACTACGAATTAATAATCTATAAATTCAATTTGAAACTCAGGACAGAGATTAATACTATCAATAACAATAAAACAATCTCGATCAAATGGCTTTTGAAAGGACAAAAATATCAAATCAAAATCAATAGACCCGCTTGAGAGCTGCGATGCTACTCGTATAAAATCGCAAACGCCATTTATGAGATGAAGTGGGTTGGTTATCAACATTGTTTTGTGACTAAAAATGTGGTTTACGTTTTATACAAGAATTTAAATTATTTATCAAAAGAATACAAGATGAAGCCATCAAAGATTTGCATTATTAGATATTCATTAGATGCAATGAAACATTTTATTGCATCATCAAAGTACATAATCTAAACATTCTTCTATACATACAGTACAAAGTCGGTAATACAATGTAAATTAACCATTGAAACACAAGAAATAAAAGACTGCTTTTAATTTTTCTGCAAAAAAACCCAAGTCAATACAGCGTTTTATGTATTTTTGACATGGAGTGGATTCTAACTCGATGATTGTCGAAATGAGAATGTAGGTAATTGCATCGCACTCCACCCACACTAAGCAACGCATACGCCAAAACTACTGAACGGTTCCGACTGTTTTTTACAACTTATGTAGTTCTACATGACTATCATAAAAGGCTACTTTTTATCCCGTAAAATCGCGTATTAAGTCGCGGGTGAAAGCGAGTTTGTTCTAAAGTGATTAATAGGTGTTCGATATTAGTCGCTTCGTAGTAATGAAGTTATGAACCTGGGTTCATCAGGATAACTTCATTATCTACGAAATAGGGCAGGCTCTATTCCCATCTCGTAACGTTATGTATCCATAGTGGTTCAAAAGAACAAAACCTTTTAAGTTAGTGTGAGTGTAAGTAGTAAGTGCTACATATCTTAAAGAACACATGAATGAACCTTAAGTATAGAGACAATAAGAAAAGAGCCAATGGACACGATCTTAATAATATGCTGTTATAAAAATAAGTTAAAACGAAAAAAAACATATCCAGATAATGCTCACCCTCATTATCAGTAAGAGTGCTATGCAGCTGAACCCGAGAACGGGGTCCCAGAGGTGCGCGTTGTGAAGGTTTTTGAAAATAGAGATCCATTGCTGCAGGAACGTGTCTCCAGTCACCGTTATCGCGAACAGATCCTGCAATGGATAATATCGCGTCAGATTTCTGGAAGTCACTGATCACGGTTTCTAATTTGGCTTGACGATGCATGGACCGAATCCCATTTATAGGGTAGTCTCTAATATTCGATAGCATCGATGCATTACTTGAATTGAAGACTCGGTAACTTGTGGGTAACAAGGTAAAAATCAAAAGAAAATCTGCCAACACTAAAGGTAAGGTAGGCTGGCTATAATGACCTTGACTTGACTGGTAGCGATCATAAGAGCCACTGCGGAGGTGAACCCTGACGAGACGGGTCCCGACACGAAGTTCACGAGGAAGCCCAGCCCCAGAACACCCATCATCAGCTCCACGATGCCGGCCAGTAACGTCAGCAGAATTGCCTTCTCGACCACTCCACCGGCCACCTGGAAAATTTTGGTAAAAATCTAATATGTATTTTGTCTTACAATAATAGACTACAGATATATATATAGGTACGTCTTCGTCTATGTTGTTTCAAGTTCTAGCATAAGCTCAATACTGTCAATCATCATCATCAGCCTATAGCAGTCCACGGCTGGACATAGGCATCCCCCAATGAGCGCCAATAATTTCAATCAAGATACAATAATATCTGCTAACAATACCTGCTATACGTCTATGCTGTTCCAAGTTCTAGCAAAGCTCTAAGTATGTCAATCAAGATTTATATGGGTATAAAGATAGGCTCACTGGGTATGTTTGAATTGTTGTCACTGTGCGCTTACACAAGGATCTTCGACCGGTAACCATTCTTCTCAAAAATAAAAGCATTGGATGGGTCGGCCACAACTTTCCTTCTGCTATTGGTTCCTCCTACTTAAGAAGAACGTTAGTTACCTGCCAAGTGAGAAGAGAAGCGATGGCAGTAGGTCCAGCCGGCACCGCCCTACATCCTCCCAATACGATGTAGACGAAACATCCTAAGAAGGAACCGTACAGCCCATGCTGCGGCGGCAGACCAGCGATGTTGGAGTAGGCCAGGGATTGAGGGATGACGGTGAGACCGACGGTGATGCCAGCTATCAGGTCGCCGATGGCTTTCTCGGAGTTGTATCTGAAATTGAACATCACTATTGTAGTAAAGTAAGTAATCTATAGTCAGTTTTTAACTATACAAATGCGCGCTTTACAAAGTGCTCACTGCTCATACGACGTAATTATTTTATGTAACTTTTGTTTAAAATTTGTATAATTTTAGTAGTAAATGATTTAATAAGTGTTAGTTATTATAAATAGTATTTTGTCAAAAAACTTTTAAAGGCGTTCAGCCTGTCGAGTTATTAATTAATTGATTTTGTATCTAGTTAGGTTCTAAACAGTGTTTAGTTAATCTACGACTGTAATAATTTGTGTTGAATAAAGAACTTTGAAAATCAAAAACAAATCTATAGTCTGAAAGGGCTGATAAGTCTACGTCTACTATAATAGTTTTAAAAAGTCAAGTTTCAACAGACCAGGATCGCAACTTAACGGAGTTTAAATGAAATTCAAGCCCGCATAAAACTTGACCCTAAACATTATTGTTCTCAGTCAACGCGTGCTTCATTTTAGAATACGACTTAGGTACCTATTACGGAATCTAATTAACAAAGCTTCATGGCGCTTTCACCACAACAACATGCTGTAAGACAAATGGAATGAATCTGAGCCTTCTGTATACCTATTTGTACTTATTTATTTATTTCCATATCTTAAAGTACATTACAGTTGTGACTTTTGGATACCTGCATTAATATAAAATACTCACTGTGGTAGCCAGGACGTGATGGGCAGTCGTTTGTGCAGGGTCTTCCGGTTGAAGCGGCGCTTGAGGGCGCCTCGCCAGCCGTCACGGGAGCCCGAGTCGGATACTGGAACAATAAAAAAACTCGATGGAATACCGTAGCCTATACCGGGAGTTCTATGGCTTATACGATACTAGCCACCCGCGTGCAAATGCATGTCATCATCATCATCATCAGCCTATATCAGTCCACTGCTGGACATAGGCCTCCCCAATGAGCGCCATAGCGCCCTGTCTTCAGCTTGCCGCATCCAGCATCTACCTGCAGTCTTTCGCAAGTCGTCATCCCACCTGGTCGGAGGGCGTCCTACACTACGTTTACCGAGTCGCGGTCTCAGCTCAAGAACACGTTTGCCCAGCAAAAAAAAATAAAAAAATCATGTATTACACATATAAACCTTCCTCTTACATCACTATACCACATCATAATCCGTTGCGTAGTTTTAAAGATCTAAGCATACATAGGTACAAAACTTTTGAAACTATAATAGTTATTAACACAAAAGCCACTAATAACGGGATATTAACCATGGTCAAATCTTAGAATAGAATATAACACTTTTATTAGCACACACAAAAAAGACAGATATACATTAAAAAAAACACACATTAAGCTAAAAATATATAACACTAAACTAAAAGCTAAACAATAGAAAACAGGTAAAAATAACATAGCCTGTCCTCAGTGCGCGCTAATGCTCAATGTCGCTACCGCCCGAGGACTGTAACGACGACGCTGGTTTTCAGGCTGAACCTATGGATCTTGGTAAATATCCCGTTATAAGTGATTATACATAGGGACAGACAGCACACTTTCAAAAAGCTTCACTTTACAAATGCACGAAGAGCCAAGTGATAGCTCAAACATACATGAAGTACGAATATACACTGACGGCTCTAAAATGAAAACAGGTACGGGGGCGGGAACGTTCTCGGAAGATCTTAATATTCACAAAACAACAGCACTGGGTGCCCACAACTCCATCTTCCAGGCGGAATGTGTAGGTATTATCTAAGCTGCGACTGCAGTGCTACGAAGGAAGGTAACTGACCAAAACATCAGGATCCTCTCGGACAGCGCGGCAGTACTACAGGCCTTGAACAGGAGAGAACACAACTCAGAACTGACTTTGCAATGCCACCACCTGCTAGAGCAAATAAGTAAGTCCAATAGAGTCACCCTACAATGGATAAAAGGCCACAGCGGATCCAGAGGTAACGACGAAGCTGATTCACTGGCGAGGAGAGGTTCAGAATGGCAACCGGCAGGGCCTGAACCAATAATTCCCCTCCCCTTTAGTCAAGTCCGCTCATGGATCCGTCAACGCACAGCCAAACGACACGAAGATCACTGGGCAAGTACTCCAGATTGCAGGCAGTCGAAGGAGGCATTCCCGGTTTTAAACCCACGGTACTCCCGAAAACTCCTCAATCTCAACCGTGACAAAATCCGGAAAGTCGTCGGGATTGTCACGGGACACTGCATGCTAAACAAACACCTTTTTAATTTGGGTATCACGGACAGCCCCCTTTGCAGGGTTGCATGAATGCAGAGGAGACGGCAGCGCATGTGCTTGTAGATTGCGACAGCGTGGCTTCTCAAAGACTGCATCACCTTGGGACACCGAGGACGCCTAGGGAGGCATGCACCGGCATCAGCGAGCTGCTGGCCTTCCTGGAGGACATCGGGTGGTTAGACTAGCAGCCCCCCACCCGACACGCAAAAAAGGCCCAACGGCGGCCAAGTTGCGGAAACCAGTCCAGAAACAAGTAAGTAGGGACAGACAGGCAGCAGGAAGCGACTTTGTTTTATACTATGTATAGTTAGTAATATGAGTTTGTTACGTTTTTTGAAAAGCTAAAACAACAGCAATCAAACTGCCTCAAGTAATTGGATCGACGCTCCTCGGGGAGGGCCCTTTTGATGAGCCCTAGCAAAAGTACGAAAGGCCTTTGGGAGTTTTAAAACATGAAATCATCATCATCATCAGCTTATAGTAGTCCACTGCTGGACATAGGCCTACCCCAAGGAACGCCATAGCGCCCTGTCTTCAGAAAAAAAACAATAACCCAAATGAAATCAACAACAACCCAATTACATAAAATCATCCAATAGAGTTCTTCCTACTCAAAGTGTGTAAGTAACCCTGAGTGTGAAAGGTAATCAATTATTAGGGAAAGAAAGAAAAGTAAAGTTAATTAACTTTAAATAACTCTGCTCTAAGATAACCCTTTGTTCTTAGATAATAGATCTTCCTATTTTACGACCTACCTTCATTCGTATTCACACTTTACTTAGTTACTGGATTTATATGAATTTTGCCAGTGCTAATTAGTATTAGTACCTGTCAGTGCTAATTGGTACATTACCTACTGAGGTACGGTACCTAATGGAAATGTAAATACAAAGGTAAGTAAGTACAATTTTATGAGTGGCATGGTTCATAAATCTCACAATAGACACGCTATTCAATCTCGGTTTTATTGCGACATCAAACGACGATTCAAGCCTTATTAAAGCTGAACCAAGAAAAACAAGTATTATTGTTGAGAAAGCCCTAAAACCCTACTGCTAATAAATAGAGATAGTTTTTTTGAAAAAGGTTTTTGGTAGTTTCTGGAAAGTCCGCAACAGACGTAAATTTGAACAATAGTAATGAATTTTTGAACCACTAAGTTTACTTGGTTAGATACCTCGCCTCTATTCACTAGCTAAACTCGATGTAGCTGTTTGTAAAAAAACCATGACACAAATAATTAAAACACACTTGCTTGTAGTATTTTCCGATATAATTGCAATCAATATTAATTGAAGGAAGATTCTCAAATCGACAAGTAGACTGAATTTTAGGTTAAGAATGGGCGGTTTCGTTACAAAAATTCAACATCGAGTTTGACTAGTGTATAGGTACCTATTCATAGTCAAACTAACACGACTTTATTTCTTCTAATATGTACAGTAGAACGTATATAGATCTAGGTAGACTTAACTACTACTTATGACCTAAAGAATCTGATGAACGTCAAAAATGCTCACATTAAAATAATAAACGTGCTCCCCATCCAATTAGTTATAATAATGAACATTTAGCAGATGCTTATCTAGAGGACGCAGGAAACGCAGCGCCGGCCAAGATCAGGGTCGCAGCTCACTGCGACCCTGATCTTGAACGACTCGAAGCTTGCGCGACCCGACATGCGACATGGCCTCTTGCGACTCCTGCGCAAAGTTATTTTGTGGAGACATTGATATTTGTTATCCAGGCTGGGTTTGATCAACTTCTTTGTTGACATTGTATGTTCTATTTTAATACGACTGGAGTAGATAAGGTATTTTACTGTCCAAGATTAGGGTCGCAACTAACTGCGACCCTGATCTTGATCGACTCGAAGCTTGCGCGACCCGACAGGCTAGGCGGCATGGCTTGCGCGTCTTGCGCAAGTGGAGTCGCTGTTTCACACCTTCACACGTAAACAGGTACTGCCTTTTCACACCTATTTACTATTTACCGAAGTGTGGTACAGCCTAATGTTTTGTTTACATGCGACAAAGCCATAAAATACCTCCGTGTAAAATACAGTTCAAATTAACTGGGTTTTACGCTTTGGGAAACATCGTTTACTAAATTATTTTATGAAGACGTTGATAACTGTAACAAGGCTGCTCCTTCTGCACAAGAAGTTTTGTTCATAACAGTTGTTTGCAATATGTTGTATTCTGATAGGACTGGAGTAGTAGGTAAGGTATTTTAAGCCTAAATAATGCTTCGATCAACAATACCAACGTAGATCGAAGGATGTTGTAAAGAAGTATGAGTGTACATTGTCAGCATGAAAAGAAAGCTTTTTGAAAGCTATAAATTTATCCAATTTTCAATCTATTCGATAAAAAGAGGATCTAAGTTCAACCAGTTCAACTGTATGCATGATTTTTTATGTTTGTTCCCCGATTGCGCCATCAATTTACTCGTACATTTTGATGATTTTTTCGGCATTGCAAGTAAACGATCCAGAGAATATAATCTCATTAAATCAAGGGATTACTATTAATCCCGCAAAACATAACAAATTCAACAGCTTGTTAAATTAACCGACTTCAATTAATTCCTAAAGTTAAGTCGGTTCAAAAAAGTCAATTTTGACTACAATTATCATAATTATGATAATTGCTTACCAAAACCTTTCCTACTAAAATTATTCCCAAGCAAATTTAATCGCTTGTCTCTATAACAATTAATTCTTCCATAACAATTAATCCCAATTTTATTTTCTCGGAACATAAGCGGCGTAGACATGGTAGAATAAATTTAAAGGCGTCCACTAATCAAATTACGTCACTTCACTCGATTGCGACTCGAATTCCCTGAATTTGATAACCATATCCACATCTGGCAGGACTCTGACCTAGTATCCCAACATCTAGCATCATCAATCATCATTATTAATCAGCATGGTGCTGATCCATATTTTTTTGTTGCCATAAGACCGCTAAAGATTATTGAGTTTACACGCGAGCGCAGCGAGGAAATTTTGACTAAGGTATATACTCGTACATATCATACTCTTCTTTTCTGCTATACATTAAAATCTTATTCGTTGTATGTATGACTTCACAACATAGTATAAATCAAGTCAAAGTCGCTTCCCGCTGTCTGTCTGTCCCAATGTATGCTTAGATCTTTAAAACTCCGTTTTTTTAAATAGATAGAGTGATTCAAGTGGAGGTTTTATAATCTAATTGACACATAGATTTCCACGCGGGCTAGGCCGCGTGGCGCAGCTAGTAATATCTAATCCATAGCATTTTACTTACTGATGTAGTCATTGCTGGCGTGCTTGTCGTCGGGAGGTGGCAGCGAGCCTGATGACGCGTTGTGTTTTCTCCGAGGAATCATTCTGGTAAAAACAATCTCATATTAAATTCTGATATAAATTAGAAGTGTATGTATAAAAGTACCGAGGTTACCTGTCATGTCAACGTTTTAGTAATAAACTGGCTACCGAGCAAGACGCACGTTTCATTTATTAGCGATATACCAAAATTACGCGTTGTTATTTATGTGCTTCTGTTGCACTGACTCCTCCTTTTCAAGTGCCTTTTAAATATAGACATAGAAAAGTTTATTTGCGTTTCAAACATGTGAAGTACAATTTATTGCTTCCAAATGATAATCTTGTACTCATTAGAACATTCAGAAATAAATTATTATTATATTTGTGTGTTGGCTTCTGGTTTTTGTAGTGTCGTATACATAATCGAATCGATAGGAAATGATCCGGGGACAGAATCTGGGCTAAAATGTAATGATTCCATTACACAGATATTTTAGACCAGATAAGCGTTGGCTACGTTAGATAAGCTGTTGCAATTACGATTGCTAGAATAGCTATGACTTGTCAGTTTTCCTGCGTAGCTAAAACTGTTTAGAGCCATATTTATATTGTATACAAATAGGCAAAACTCTCTCACATCTAGAAGAACAAATTTTACCAAATAATATCGTGCTAAAGCGACTAAACAACGGAATGCCGAAACTAGAAATACCGAGAAAAGTAACTATGTATTTAATAAATAAAAGGGCCGAATTCTGCAAACCCATCGCTTTACAATGATACAAATTTAAAGTTTAACAATGGTATCGCAGAATCGTCCATAGATGAAAAGGCTAATAGTGCGTGCGGTGCTATTGGCACGGAGTTTTTTTTTTACTTTTATATCTATACTATAATATTATAAAGAGGAAAGTTTAGATTTTTTGTTTGTTTGTTTGTAATGAATAGGCTCCGAAACTACGGGGCCGATTTGAAAAATTCTTTGACCGTTGTGTAGCTACACTATCCCCGGTGAACATAGGCTATATATTATATTTTCAAAAATGTTAGGGATCCTTACTAAAACTCCAATAATGTAACCCAAGGTGTAAAAATGTCACCTTATAAAGTGAAATTCGAGTTTAACGCGGCTGAAACCGCGGGGAACAGCTAGTTTATAATAAACTAGTTTCAGACTTTTGACACGCATCCCTCCATCTGTATTTTCTTCATCAAAGGTAAAATGCCAAAATGCATCATTCTAAGACAATATCATTGTTACGGTGAAGCGATTAATCCAGTGTAATTAGGTCCCAGGTTCAGTATCACCAAACTGTCTGTGAGCTAGTTAATTACTCATGTCACGAGGCCATTTGCGATGCTAATGTAACTAATGTATAAAGTTTCCCTAATTACATAATGATCTAATCCTTATGGTGACGTCACACCTACTTCGACTTCCCTTGCTACAATCCGATTTGGGGATAATCCCCTCAACTGAAATTCAGTACGAGTTACATATTAACATGTGGTGCCAAGGTTGCGTTCTTTTAGCTAATTGTCTGATAGTTTTTAATAATACTTTTTGAGGCGCGTTTAAGTAGAATTGGTGTCATATTAAAATTACTTTTACAAGGTAATAAAAAATATGTGTCATTTCCGGAACTAATGGATCGATTTCAAACATTTTGAATAACGAGCTACACCTAAAACCGGCCAAAAATTACACATCAGCATTTAGCTCCAATGAAGAAAGCGAGCTCTGCTCTCAATTAACTTTTGCGAAAATGCTGTTTTGTGAATAATCTAGTAAAAGCTCCAGGGAATCTAATTATCAGCGATTTCTTGACATACAGACTAATCCACCATCATTAAAACCATTAAGCTAAGTACAGTATTGTTACTGTAAGTAAATCCTTTCCACACCATTAGTTGCTCGCTCAGTGCAGTTCCTTATTTCTTCACGTCACTTGTGTTTTTCCTGCTACAAAATTTCGAAAGACTACCTCGTTATTTGATCAGCTGTTAGTCACGAGGTTTCCTCAATGTGATATTGTGTACCAGCTGACATTGTTCCACAACATTGACACACACCAGTGTAATCATTAATGACTAATTATTAATTAATCGAGGAAATGATGACGTATTGCTGACTGGTGACTGACGAGACTAACTGAACGCATCTTTGTTGCGAGTACCTATAGATAAACTACGCTAGTAAATTAGTCGAGTAGCTAGCTAGCGGGTCACGCGTCGCTTCGCGATGTTTTAATAAATAAAGAAATAATGCTGGATATCTTCACAAAATAATAGTTCAAAATTAGTAGAACTAAGTAGTGTATTTTCCCTCCCTGACTTCGGTCAACCGAAGACTAAAAACTACTTTTAACTTTAATTGATTCATTCTGAATGTGGTTTTAATTATAATTAGATTACCAAGTTTAACAGGAATCCAAACTCGAAACTACCAAATCATTTGCTACTCAGCTGAATTACTAACTTAGTATGAACGAGGCTTTAGGGACTACCTCAACGAGCGGTTTCACGGCGCCGCCTTTAATAACCTATCTGATGACTCCATTTACGCGTTATCACGCGGCGTTAGAACTACCGCCCACTGGAACCCTACACAATATGGCAATGGTTTACAAAACTATGATAGGTGTTATTATATCATTTAGTCTGTCGAGAACTACCTGGTTGCATAGGACTCAGAACAACACCAGCATCTCTCAGAAGCCATTCTCTTCTAAATAATCCATTATCTAAATCGCGTTACAGACAGAACTCATAATATCCTACGTGCGAGCAGATTTTTCAATGCAATAAGTTTTCCGAAAATAAATAAATCAAATAGGTGATACAAATGAATTGCTCATGTACCTATTGTACCGTACCACAGGTATTGTATTTGTAAATAATTGATAGATAACCTAATGAGCTGGGCGCTAGGCTAGCTAATGTGTTCTCTCACGCACGCAGGAACTGTTAGCTGCGCTGCGGTCGCTGGTCAGTAGAGACGCTACATGTGCTCGTAGACATCTCGTCTCGGCTATCTAGGACTAGTGGTGTGCTAGCGACCCGAAGGGATTTACCCGAAGTTTACATTAATGGTTCTGGTAGGTGAGTTAAGGTAAGTTCAATTAATTTGAACCAGCACCAACTTCGAGATTTAAATGTTAAGCCATTATTTGCTCAGCCAACTGAGTACCTACATACATATCTATACAGCTCTATAAAATATCAACTAGTTATATTACCTATAGTTAACTAGATGTGCGCTTTGCTCGCGTGGAAATTAGAAAAATATAAGGGGTATGAAAAATAGTTTATGTCCTATTCTAAACAAAAAAAATTATAAGCATCGGTCTAGCCTTTTGGTGGAGTTTTGTTACAAACACTGTGACACGAACATTTTATATATTGGTATTAAATATACTTCCTTTGGGACCAAAGATTGGTTGAATTATTTAGACTCGGGGTAGCTAGCTGAACCAATCAATTATTAAGGAAAAGACGAGAAATAAACCTAATAATTTTTTTATATTAGATTAAAAATAAAAAATAAATTTAATTCTGTGAGTTAGGGTCATAATATCTCCAAAGCAATGCTCATTTTCAACTTTCCTTATTATCAGATTCCAGTTTTAACAAAATCATCGTTCAACTTCCAAAAAACACATTACATTACAAATCACATCTCTAGTTTAGTAGGTAAAGGTAACATCACACTAGGACGTGTACATACCTCCATCAACTTATCACAGTAATGAGCCATTAGCAGCTTACCCACTGACACGTGAACTACCTTACCTAAAGTTTTTACATTACTAACGAAATTGGATTTACATTACTAACAAAATTGGTTTTAAAACTGTTACAAATCAGAATGCCAGTCATGGGTTTAATTTGTTCTGTTGCAAAGCGAATCATTTATTTTTCAGAGGAAATAAATGTTTCCTTGTTCTATTTCTAGTTAGGATTAGGTAACACGTATTACTTGAGTTGAATGTTCTATTTACTACGTACGCGGAAACTAATGGTGGCAGTTCTATATATTCATGGAAAACCTAATAAGCTTTTCAAATAGTTCAAATAATAGTCAACGATATCAATAATATATATATAAATACAAATTGTATTTTCCAGAATAAATGAATATTAAACTTTTACAAAATGCCTAACATATGCGCGACATAAGAAACATGTACGCATTTTTTGTGCTTACGTTTTAAATAGGTAAAATTAGTTTAAAAAAAATATGCTAACGTTTTAAATTCGTTTCTAACTCAGCAGATGAAATGTCACATGAGGGAACTAAGAAAATTTATCAAAGGAAGAAAAACCACCTCTACTGTGGATCACTAATGCCAAGCCTGGTGATTGAGTGTGTGTGTGACTGAGTGCTCCATGCTATACGACTCATCTTGTTACCACGTGAACGAAGTTAACGGCAGAAGCTGGTATATAATATAGTTACTGTTTTATTGTACGTAAATTGTAGGAATTGATTGTCAAGGCCTGTCAAGATTTTCACGGTTGCCTGATAAGGCGTACTTAGTTTCAGACGAACATAAATAATGACTTGAATAAATATAATGTATTATTGTTATTGTTAAATAATGAAGGATTGTTGGAAACATGGTCGCTAACATTCATGCACCTAACGTAGATAGGGCACGAATGATTCTCTTCATTAATTTATTAGTATATTTGGATGTTATTTTAATCTGAATTGCGAAACAGCACTATTATAAGAAAATATTATTTTATTTGAGATTGTTAACAGTCTACTGAAAAAAATAACTGAAATTCTTGTGTACGACATTTTGAATTGCCTTCGACGAATTAATTACAAGAAGAAGTGAACAAATATCTGCAGATCGTACAAACATTTGTCCCGAGGCGCGAATCGAACCCGTAACCTCCTGCATCGCGGGCAGACCTTGCCCACCGCGCCACAGAGGTCGTCGTCAAAAATACTAGAAATGTTTGTAATTATTTAGTTATACTGTAAATAGCATGTTCTTGAAGTCAGGGCTCTTATATCCACAGCAGATAGTGATATGTGACATTCCCCATGTGCGGGACAAGGCGAGATATTGTGAGATAACCGTCTCACCTGTATAGTACATACTGGTATCGAGAGCCGCTACTATCTATAATGCGGTATGCCAGTCTCGAGTGGTCTTGCGTGTGACGTCAGAGTGAAATTCAAGATGACTTTTGAATTTCACTGTCTTGATATAAGTTGTATAATCTACGACCTCTATGGCGCGGTGGTGTAGGTCCGCCTGCGACGCAGGAGGTTGGGGGTTCGATTCCCGCCTCTGGACAATAACTGTGAGTACTATCAGTCACTAGTATTCAGCACACATGCACTGGTATTTACCGGCATGTACTAATTAAATAACTATTTTTAAGAACTAGCTGTATGTTTTCCCAAAATTTTGAAAATAAATAAATAAAATAAAATATTTGCAGATATTTGTTCCGGGTGTTCTGCGCGTTTTCTATGTATAATAAAAAATATATAATCTATGTAATGTATTGTATTAAGTATATGAGTGATCATCATATACCCATAACACAAGCTCTGCTTAACTTGAGGCTATTGATTATGCTGTGAGGATTGTCCAGCATTATTTATTTATTTATTTTATAATAATGGCGGAGTTCGCCAAGGTTCGCCTGAGACGAAGGTTCGATTCCACGGGACTAGTATTGTTGCGTGGCCTGTTGTTGTTCCTGGTCTAACAGCCGGTTTCTCCATTATATTAGCTGGTTAGTTGTTTATTATTTGAAAAGGAGAGTAGCTTTACCACAGCTACACATTGAGTTTTGGGCCCGTACTTTAAACCTAAGGATAAAAAAACTAAAGTAGGCCTGGAGGCCTACCCTAGTTTTTTTATACTGTGTTGTTTTGATACTGGAGTATCGACAAATATTTGACGTCAGCGTGGTTAATTGTATGAAGAGACAATAGACAATCGCGCCAACTTTTAAGATTTTTCCTAATAATTAAATAATTGAAGTGTCTTCACTTCCTATTATTATATTCAATATAAAATGTCTATTTGCGTTTCCAAACCTATGTATATTGTATATAATAATATACTCTTTGAGTGTATGTATTTCAAATGACCAGCATGTACGCTTCAATTGTTAATTTTGTTATTATAGTTCTAATAAAATGTTATTATTTACGTCAAAATAAAATAACTCGTAGTTATTGAACCGTGTCGCGTGGCGTGACGCTGATTGGTAGGTCCCCACTCAGTTTAAACGTTAGTCTTGACTAGGATATTTGCTGCGCCTAAACTTGGTTTAAACAAATAAAAACGTTAAGTCTGTTTTAAAACTTGCTAATTCATAACGTGCGTTAAATCAATCTTGACGTAGGCGTGAGGTGGGTACCAGGTACCCACTGTATTGACACAGTAACGAACACTGTGGATAGCCACGAATTTAGAAAGTTTAAATGTTTATGAAATTCGATAAATGTTGTATCGACTTGCTTCTCAAATAGCTCGTAAAGGTGAGGATACACTGGTGAATATTTTGACACGAATCAAAAGTATTTTCTGTTAAATAAGATGACAACAGGAAAGTCATCTGAAGGCTCCGTGAATGGCATCTAAATCTGAAAATTCACCATCATCATCAGCCTATAGCAGGCCACTACTGGACATAGGTTATACGAGTTCCCTACGAGTTCAATATAATAACATCTTCAGGATGATGTTGGGACTGCCTCGTTTCTGCAGTGCATCGGGGATGTTTGCCGAGTATCAGACGGATGGCTTTGCCGCCATCCTTTGGAAAAAGACGGCGTCCCTGATGCGCAGAGTGCGGGACAGCCCCAACAGCATCCTACAAACTGTAGCGGGCAGGATTGATTCACCAATATGGCGGAAATTAATAAGAAATGCAATTGGTTAATTTGAATTTAATGATGATGTAATTTGATTTGTTTTAATTTTTAATTTATTCTAATTTATTACTATTCATTTTAATTATTCATTTCAATTTAATTTAATTTTAGCTCGTAAGAATTACTAACATTTATTCTAAGATTTACTAACAAATTATGGATCTATAGTAGTCCGAAATAAAAGAATTTTATTTATTTATTTTATTTATAGGCCTCCCCCAATGAGCGCCATAGCGCCCTGTCTTCAACTTGCCGCGTCCTGCAGGTAGATACCTGCAGTCTTTCGCAGGTCGTCATCCGTCGGTCGGAGGGCGTCCTACACTACGTTTACCGAGTCGTGGTCTCCACGAATCAGACAATTAGCCTGACATCATTTTGTCTGGTTGGGTCTTTTAATTACTTTGATTTATATTATTTGGGTTTCCTTCGAGGATAAAAATAAACCTATGTTATTATGTTCTTCCTTGTGCCACTTTCATCAACCCTTGTCAAGTTCCGTTCAGCCGTTTCGGCATGAATAGTAACAGACAGACAGACAGAATTACTGTCGCATTTATAATATTAGTATAGATAAATGAAAGTAAGTATAGTATGTAAGTATGTGTTTGCCACGGTCACTTTCCACGATGCTAGCGTAAAAGGTGCTTTAAGTAAATTCGTACACTCTGTACAAATAATAAAATTCATTATCTAGCTCAGTATCTTTGTAGTTGAGGCTCTCGTTTTCAAATTATTTACGTATTACAACAATTTTCGTCCGTCAAAAGTAAAAAAATATACTTATGGTTTTAATCAAATCCATTTTTTGCTAATTTATTATTTTCTCGGCTGACTCAGCTTAATTTGATTATTATTGTGTCCTGGAATAGTTTTAAATAAAAAATACAGGGAAAACGCATAAGTTAACGAAATATATTTTTTAGGTAACATAAAAAATTAATCAAAAGCATTTTTTTGCGATATCGCAAATTTATTATTCATGGCTGACTCAGCTGAATAAAATAATTAGTTAACTGTGACACGGAATAAAGTAGCTACCTACTTAAAGGTTTAGTTCATCATCATCATCATCATCAGCCTATATTAGTCCACTGCTGGGCATAGGCCTCCCCCACTGAGCGCCATAGCGCCCTGTCTTCGGCTTGACGCATCCAGCATCTACCTGCAGTCTTTCGCAGGTCGTCATCCCACCTGGTCGGAGGGCGTCCTATACTACGTTTACCGAGTCGTGGTCTCCACTCAAGAACACGTTTGCCCCAGCGGCCGTCGGTTCTTCGCGAGATATGGCCGGCCCACTGCCACTTCAAAAAGTTGTTAAGTAAGTTAAGTTAAGTTAGTTATCTTAAATTCATCGCAGTAACTTAAGAATGTCTGTTTGAGTTTGGTAGATCGTTACCGAACTTGGGTAAATACCCATTGCTTAGTCACGTTTTCTAATTATGTAGGATTACTTATGTACTTTCAACTTTTGACGACAGAATGTGGCGCGGTGGACGAAGGTCCGCCTGCGACGCAGGAGGTTCCGGGTTCGATTCCCGCCTCGGAACAATTGTGTGCACGATCTGCAGATATTTGTTCCGGGTGTTCTGGTCGTTTCCTATGTATAATAAAAAATATCTATCTATGTAATGTATTGTATTATGTATATCAGTTATCTAGTACCCATAACACAAGCTCTGCTTACCATGGGGCTAGAAAATGCTGTGTGAATTTGTCTAGCATTATTTATTTATTTATAACTATACAAGAAATAATTAAGGTTCTAGTAAAAAAGATATTTAGATCTCAAGGAAAGTCTCTTAAATTAATGATTTCTTAATCGTTGTTATATTAAGCACTATTGTAAATTAGAATTACGGGGATGACATGCCGTGTTTGGCAAAACCCTCATGAACCAAATAAAAGATTAAAATAATAATAATAAAAATAGTCTCTTAATTATTACATTTATGTTTGACTATATTAAGAGAATGTATAAAAACGTTACCTGGATGTCATGATCATTATTTATGGCACTTTGAAATTTGAAGGTCGATTTTGAAACTGTTTTTTTTTTCTATTTTCACTTACTAAATCCGTGTATAATATTCAAATAGTTCTTCTCGGCTTTATCCTTAATTGCAAATTATTTAAATTATGATTTAGATAATTTTAATATTTTATTTATAATTTTTGTAGGTCACTTACAATCCGTCAAAAAGCAAGTTCAATACGGTAAACAAACGGCAACTGAAGCTGAAACTAGGTGACATTGTTTGTTGAATTGGAGCCTTGGCCATGTCCAGGAAAGGTTGTTTATCAACACGAGGCACCAGGAAATACTCTTTTATATACATTTTTAGCTTTAAAAGACTTTATTACTCGAATTCAGCGGACGTTTGGGGAGAAAACCTGTTTTAACTCACAAGTAATAAAAGAACGGTTTTAGCCATAAGCTAAAATCGTTGTTTACTTTTTTTGCCGTTTGTTTTTAAAATTGGAGCCTTGGCCATGTCCAGGAAAGGTTGTTTATCAACACGAGGCACCAGGATATACTCTTTTATATACATTTTTAGCTTTAAAATACTTTTTTACTCGAATTCATCGGATGTTTGGGGAGAAAACCTGTTTTAACCCCACAAGTAATAAAAGAACGGTTTTAGCCATAAGCTAGTCGACAAAAGCGCTCCTCTAAGTAACATGAATAGTCCGAGCGCTCCTCTAAAAACGAATTTCAATCACCAGTACGTTTTTAGGAAATAATATTAAAATCACAATGTTTATTTATTTATTTTTCGGAAAACTTACGGCATAAAAAAGAAAGATGTTACTCATACTAATATTTTTAACACTTTGAGTGCTGAAAACGCACGGTATGAGTTTTCTACAAGTGACTAATATGCGTAAATCCACACTAGCGCAGCGGCTGAGAAAATACAGATCTTTGTGACTCAGCAGAGCTGTAATATTTTTCAAACGAAACGCATTTGCGGCGCAACACAACCGCTGTGTAGAGTGGCAGCACGAATTTTTTAGGTAAAAAAAAAGACCACTGTCGTCGAAAAAAAACCACAGTCAAAGTGTTAAATGTTAGTATCGATGGCGCTGACTGTACCAACGAGGAAAAGGGCCATACAAAACGAACTGAAATATTATCACCGGTTA
Source organism: Eupithecia abbreviata (assembly GCA_943735965.1). NCBI lineage: Eukaryota > Metazoa > Arthropoda > Insecta > Lepidoptera > Geometridae > Eupithecia > Eupithecia abbreviata. Next base: position 818,220 of record OX030986.1, read on the forward strand.
TCCTTAACCCGTGGCTGCTTATCACTTGCATGTAAGGGTTTTCCTTCAAAGTAAAAAATAACGTTGACGAATAATGTTTTTATTTTATAGTAAATATTGAGTTTATTATTATGTAGTGCAAGTATGCAAAGTACATATTATGCGTTTTAAACCACTGTTTTTTTAACAACGATAAATAATAGTAGTTGAATCACCACCCCCATTCGGTTAAAACTGTATCGATTTTATTAGGATTAAGGAAAGATCATCTTTCGTTACAGTAATTTTAGGGTTCCGTACCTTATAAGAAAAAAGAAACCCTTATAGGGTTACGTAATTGTCCGTCTGTCAAGTTTTCTCACGAGCGCGTGAAGGTATCGAGTTGAACTGTGAATTTTGGCCCGTAACTTCTTGGAGCCATGATATAAATCAAAATGCCGCAATAATAACTGACAGCTGGGTACACCCATTGTTTTTTTAATTTCAAGGGAATCACATGCACACAAAATCTATAGGGTACTTTCCGTTGACCTAGAATCATGAAATTTGGCAAGAAAGGTTTTATATTTATTCGCAACCGTCGTCGCCGGTGTGAGAGCCGAACTGTCACTTGACGTTTTATTTATATCTACTTAGGTTTTCTTTACATATTTAGGTTATATATTCAAGTTCAAAATGACCGTGTTATTTAATAATAACTCCATGGTTAGTTCAGGTTTTTGCAGTTGAATTTATAACAGTATCTATGTTTAGCCTATTCTAAAAGCCGATCTTGTTGCGCAGTCGAATAAAAATGAGCATCGCAGGCCGATATATTTGGTTGGTCTTATTATTAAAAAAACAGATAAAATTATTGTTAGTTATTTTTAAATTTCGGCATTTAAACTAAAGCCGGTTTTTAATTGATATATTTACATTCAATTCTTTTAAAGATGAATGTGTGATGCGAATTCAAATATTGTTTTTTAAGCCGTTGATGAATTTTTTTGTAATAATAAATAGTCTGCTTAGGTTTTATTATTATATATTGGAAATTAATAGCTTTAGTGACTATTAGTACATTATTCATAGTTATTTTAAAGTGTGTAACGAAATTATATCGAGAAGCACGAGTGTCAGCCAAGACCGACTTGAATTATAGTAGGTCTACTATAATGCGAGTTTGATAATGTCCGAGTTACAGTAAGGACTACTATTGCGTCCCCAGATTATTATATAGGTACCTGTACTTATATAGTAATCTACCAATAGAGTAAGAATACCAAATTTAATAAGTAAATTATAAAAATTAACTATAAAAATGCGTGCTTTACAAAGTGCTCATACGACGTAATTATTTTATGTAACTTTTGTTTAAAATTTGTATAATAGTAAATGATTTAATAAGTGTTATTTATTATAAATAGTATTTTATCAAAAAACTTTTAAAGGCGTTCAGCCTGTCGAGTTATAAATTAATTGATTTTCTATCTAGTTAGGTTCTAAACAGCAGCGTTTAGTTATTCTACGATTGTAAAAAATTGTATAACTTTGAAAAACAATAAGTAAATTTTCGCGATCGTAACTAAATCATGGTTTTGATTTGTTGAAAATGTTTGTTTAAATCATTTACAAAAACGGAACTTTAGTTTTACCTTTAAAATTATGATGGCAACAACCTACATACCTGACAATTAATTTTATTGGTTATCTTTATGATTTGTTTAATATTTTTTGCGTTAGTTTTTCCCCCTTTAATAAATGAAACTACACAAGCATTGCGATTCTAACCACTTTGTTAATTAAATAACTGAGGTTAAGTCATTCAATAATCTATAATCAGCACGTGCCACGACCATTATCATATTCATTATCACAATTATCAATATTTAGTGATGAACGACAAAAAATTAAATTTAATAATAATTAGGTAAAAACTGTGTAGTTTTGACGAAATATTTAATTTAGTTTAGTTAATTATTATTGTCTAAAATCAAATTAATTTTTATTTTACAATATCAGACAAATTGTTTACAAATAACTAATTAATAAGATACCTCTATTATATTAGGTAAAAATAGAGCTTTAAATAAATAAATACAAAAATCAATGGATAATGTCAAATAATCGAATGAATGTTATAAAAAAAAACTTACGTTCTTACGACTTTGTTAATGTGAAAGTTACCGAGTGAAAATCGATGACAAACAAACACAACACAGATCCGAATCTACGAAGATATTGACTTTACGGTTTCACTCATTAAATAACACAATTTTTACGAAGACATGGTCGCGGTACATGTGGACCAACTGCAGGACCATTTGACTCAGTTAAGCCCGTCGGTATGCAGGTGCACCCATTTTGTACCGAAAAAATACCAGTTCAGTATTTGTAAGCATCAGCTGCATCTGTAGATCGGTTCCCTAAAATCTATTATTCTTTATGACGAGGGTAGAATCTACCTGGTGCACCCTCCGAAATGTTTTGTATTCACTTTTTTGTACACTTTAGACTCACTTGTAAGGATGCGGGGTTTTTTGGTTGTGTCAGGAGTTCATTTGCCGGGTATCGTGCTGGAGGTTAGTCGTAATAGTAGACAGGTCGGCGGTTAGCGCGGGCGAGCGCAGGACACGTGTGTTCGGCGGCGCGGTCGGGGCGCGACTGGCTGGCTGGCGGCCCGCGAGATGCGCGGAGGCTGCGGCTGCGGGCCACCCTGCGCGCACTGACATGCCGAATGCCGGTTCCAGTGCTGCCAGCTGATTGATGGATTGACGCTACATTTGAGATTTTGATGATTTTGTTAGGCGTCACAAGTAATACCTATCCACAGGCTTAGGCAAGAGTTACGGTCAAGCAAAGTTAAATCGAAGATAGACTAGAAGTTTAATTATTTATCTGTTTTAGAAACAGATACATAGATATTGATGAGAGTTACCGTGTGGTATAAGGTCATAATTTCCAATCATTTGAATTCTCGTAGACGTGCTACGAAGCGCTACGAGTTCTACGCGCATCGCTCTGGACTTTATATTTCATGAATTTCTGGTCTAGGACATCTTTGTCTTTGTTTTGCATAGAACTACATACATATGTTTAGAATAAAAGCATTTACAAAAAAACATACTCATAATTATATTATTATATATCTAAAAATTAAGGAAACACGAGTCAAATCAACGGTAACTCTTACCAAGTTAAAAACAGGGAGAATTTAATAAAATACATCATCATCATCAGCCTATAGCAGTCCACTGCTGGACATAGGCCTCCCCCAATGAGCGCCAAGCGCCCTGTCTTCAGCTTGCCGCATCCAGCATGTGCAGTCTTTCGCAGGTCGTCATCCCATCTGGTCGGAGGGCGTCCTACACTACGTTTAACGAGTCGTGGTCTCCACTCAAGAACAATAAAATACAATTAATTACCAATTAACATCACAAATGTAACGTTTAATTATAATTAAACGTTTATTTAAAAACCAAGCACGTGTCAATGGATTTATAGGTAGCAATTTATCGGAAACCTTTTTGATTGCTTGTTTCGTTTATAAATTTCGACAAGAAACGTTTAGTTATAATATACAATTAGCATCGAGTGGCAAAAATAATAATCGCGAACAAAATTAATTCCACTGACTAGAAGTTAAAATCATCGCAAGTACCAATCACCTTGCAGAAACAGCTACATCAAGCACACAATGCGCGCCGGCAACACTACATACGTCAGCAACCCCCCTCCCCTCGATAGGTGATCCACAGTGTCTATTTTATAACGGCTGTAGTTATTTACACGCTTGCGTCAGTAATAGCACACGGTAGTAAAGGTAAAGGGATTATGCAGATTTTACTCTTCGCATTGTCACATGATTATGACACTAGTTGTTTTAGAAGCTAGGCTTAGATAATGTTATCATTACGGCTGGCGTTACTTAACACTTCTAAACTTTTCAACTCTAACGAGTTATCTGCAGATATTTGTTCCGGGTGTTCTGGTCGTTTTCTATGTATAATAAAAAATATCTATCTATGTAATGTATTGTATTATGTATATCAGTTATCTAGTACCCATAACACAAGCTCTGCTTACCATGGGGCTAGATAATGCTGTGTGAATTGTCCAGCATTATTTATAGATGCAAAAAATTACATATATATATAACATATTTCTGGGAATATTCGTGACAATGAGTAATTTCAAATATCATACCGTAGCTCACTGTAATTAGAGAAGCTTTTATGCGACTAAGTACTTTTACTCGAATAAATAGATTATTATTAGTCATTTAAAACTGGTCCTAAAGTTCCACGTAGGAAAATAGGAATTCGCTCACAGGAGCTTTCGCGATTGACGTCACGAACGTGATTGGTACCTACTGTTGTCTATTCCGTGGTCCAGGTGAAAGATGAGCGGAGGCGCTTTCCGTTGATGGATTCATTTTGCTTCGGGATCAGCTTACTGTAGCAATGGCGCATGAATATTTATTATAAAATTGATTTTAGCCGGGGTTCTTGGAATATCTTTCTATTTTGGCTATCTCAAGTTATTTTTAAGTTTTCGTTCGTATACTTATATTATATACCCTGATACCTATGTACTCATATGTAAATCATAACCCTCTGTTAATTACCCTCCCAAAAAATAAACTCATAGGTGACACTTAATGCCTTGCATTGAAGCTATAAAAGTTAAAATTGATCTAGAATCATAACATTTATTAAAAGAGACCTTATCTCACGAAGAGGTAAAGGAAAAGGTCTTAAAATCCTTTAGATGCATTCGATTTTGAACGGAACCCCGTAAGCGCAAATCTGACTCGCATTTGAAATTAATTAATTTAAAATTGGCAAACTACCAGTTTGCCAATTTAAAGTTGTTTGGTAATTTGATAAGGATAATACAAAACAAGAGAAGGAAAACCTTACTAAGGCCAGAGAGATAATTTTAATAAGACGAGACACTATCACCTGGTTGGCTCTTTCATCAATCTGATGAACCATGTCTTTCAGTCCAATTTGACGACCTAGTAGCGCGGTGGGCAAACGTCCGCCTGTGGCGCAGGAGGTTGCGGGCTCGATTTCCACCTCGGGACAAATATTTGTACGATCTACATATATTTATTTAGGGTGTTCTGGTCGTTTTCTACGTATATTAAATATATATCTATATGTACTATATTGTATTATGTTTATCAGTTATGCCCATAACACAATCTCTGCTTAGCTAGGGGCTAGATAATGGTGAGTGAATTGTCCAGCATTATTTATTTATTTAGTCCTAGTGGGATGACATTGGCAACAGGAACAAAGTTGAGGGCGTTCACTTGCGTTGTACCTGCCAAGGTTGTTGCGAATGTCAGCAATATTACGTAAGAACTGAGTATATTGTTATTCTGTGGCCTACATTATACATACAGGTGGTCAAAATGTTACTAAAAGGAGTATTTATTTATTGAGCATTACCAACAGAGGCTATAGTTAAAACACATACAATGATACAAGATCACATAAGGCATCAGCTGTTGTGATTCCAATGATACAGTAGCAGTTGATGGGTTTGTTTTGATAGAAAACTACACGTTCATAGAATAAAAATCATATCTAAAACATAAATGTGAAATGGGAGCCAAGTTCCACTTATGCCTTGGTTGTTGACTTCAACGACAGAAGAAGTGAGATCTAAAAGGGCGCCACGTGCAATGGTGAGGCCTGAAATTTATTTATAACAAAATAAAAAAGTTTATAACAACTTAAAATATAATTTCTTCTTATAACTTAGGATAATATATTGAAGCCTGAGGTCTGAATTGGCTAGTTTTCATTTACAAATTAAAAAAAAAAAAAAAAAAAATGCTGGACAATTCACGCACATAGTATTATCTCCCCATGGTAAGCAGAGCTTGTGTTATGGGTACTAGATAACTGATATACATAATACAATACATTACATAGATAGATATTTTTTATTATACATAGAAAACGACCAGAACACCCGAAACAAATATCTGCCGATCGTACACACATTTGTTCCGAGGCGGGAATCGAACCCGCAACCTCCTGCGTCGCAGGCGGACCTTCGCCCACCGCGCCACATCGGTCGTCAAATTACTATTAAGCACCTAATAAAACAGTCATAAGTGTTTGAAGGCTATTTTTTTCCAGCAAGCCAATGACAACTGTCATACCTGCAGGAGCTAAGTCCCGGGCGTTCACTAGTGTTATTAGTACTGTGACAGTACCTCCTCAGACAATGAGCTCACGGCCCAGCGGGGCTCCGGAGACGCCAGCGGCGGCCTAGGGCGCGCCAGACATCGTTCAAATTGGATGCTGGCCCGAGATGGTAATGTAATGGCTACAGAAGAAGTACCTTATATTATATTAGTAGTATCTTATATTTTATTTTACAATGTTAGAAAAACTAACAGCTACGTATTATACCGTTGTGTGTGTAGCTGATGGCTAACGGTTTTTGTTATTATTTGAAGTTCCCATTTTAATACCTATTTTGCCTGTTCTAAATCTTACTTTATTATTAATATTTTTTACTGACTTCAAAAAGGAGGAGGTTCTCAATTCGGCTGTATTTTTCATCTTTGTTACCTTCGACTGGGTGAACCGATTTTGTTGATTTTTTTATTTAAAAACTGGTGCTTCCTTTGTGATCCCATTTCAATTTCATCATGCCATCGTTAGAACACCATATAAGTCTCTCGATGATTTTTTAAAAGTAAGTTTTAAACACGTTTTCCTTAATAAAGAATTTGGAGTCGGTTTTTAGTTTTATAAGACACGCCAAATTATTTTTTATACTACAAATGGTGTGGCAAACTAGAATAAAGCCCGCCTGATGGAAAGCGGTTTCTGCAGCCTACATATGTATGGACGCTTGCAACTGGCAAGCTTCGTTTCAGCATCTCTGAAGGTCTATTTTATGTTTTGATTCCTGCCTATAACCCCGTAATTTGTTTGACTTGAGATTGACCACTTCTGAGGCCAATCTACCACATTTCTCTTCTTCCTGGAACATCATTGTCACCGGCCATTGTCGGTAACTCCGATTGAAAAAGTATGTTCTGTGGTAAATTATTTTCATAATCTTTTAGAACAAGGTAAGTAGGTAAGGTACGTACTTTTTTATCCCACGAAAACAGAAATCCTAACAGTTTTTATATTTACAAGGAAAAATGCTAAGAATCATTTGAATTGTCAACTGAGACAATTAACTATGTTAATGTTTACCTGAACCGGTGTATTCATAGAAACTGATTAACAAAGGTTACATAAAAAATGTGATCTATTTTTATTACTTACTTTAAGAAATTACAATTGTTTTGAGACTTCGGAGAATTGACAGCAGACTCATGGTTCCAAATACTTACCTATTCGACCGGTGGTTAAGAAAAGTATATTATAAAGTCGCTTCCTGCTGTCGGTCTGTCCCTGTATGCTTAGATTTTGATGCAGTTTTTGTAAATGGATAGGATCCAAGAGGAACGTTTATAAACCATTTGACACATACTTTTCTACGCGGACGAAGCCGTGGGGCGCAGCTAGTATATAATAGTTATACAATGAAATGTACGTCCTCCTTAAACAGAACTTACAAGTTCTTATTGTACTTACAATCTCATTATACAGGTTCCACGGCAGAGGTTTTATCTGAGGACTTAGTTGTACGTTCATTATTTATCAACAAACGTGCCCTTTGAAGTCAAAGTCAAGCAGATTATAAAATTACGAGACCATAAGGTTTTAAATATTTTATGAGTCCTTTTGAAGGATTTGGTAAGGTAATTTAGCGAAGTCCGGTTAACCCTAATTAGAAGGTCTACCTGCGCTCGCGTCACTAGGTCATTTCTGAGACGTGCGCGTTGAAATCTTTTGTTTGCGCAGACGACGACTTGCGGAGTGCTTTCCGGACTTTCTTGGCTATTTAGTACCTAGCTTACACGTATACATATAACTCATCGGGCCAACTCTACTGCCATATGTGCCGTAGAGTATTTAAGACCAAGTTCGGTCTAGCGAGCCATATTAGAGCTCATGATAGAAAAATCCGTGATATCTAGGGGCGCCGTCATCGAAATCGAAGAGGAGGCCTATATAAAGTACCTTGTAGTAAGCACCTTGTAACTTAGCATAAAAAGTCATGTTTTAGTGTCGTTTATTTTTTCAGATGTTCTGTGTGCCGCTTGCTGTCGCTATAACCCTAACAACTACCTAAATAAACAATATACATATTTAGGTTTCTTTCTTTTTCACATAATCACCTAGCCCCAATAATGTAAGCAACTGACTTAAAAACATTGCGAGCGGAGCGAGTTAAGTACCAATTTTTTTGTTGATTTGTTGGTATGTCTTATGTTGTGAAAAACAGTTTAATTAAACGGACCTACATACGCCGTAGCCTTAATAAAATATTACTGATATTTGATATCATAACGTTACCCCTGAAATACAGTCAGTACAGTCCGTAGGTAGTACAGTTCCTAGAAATAATACGAATGTACTACCAATTTTATATCTGTTATGTTCAAAGAGGATATTAGACACACCATTTACCCGTCGAATAACATTTCAATATGCAGTGCCGACCACAGCCAAAACCACAAGTCTCACCGTCTTCCTATCACGTGACTCCGGTACAGGCTCGCACCTCGCGAGGAAAGTCCATCGTATCCATCGAGGAAGTGACAGTTTTCCTCGTGAGGAAAAGCCTAAGGAACGACGTATCGAGGAAGTGATACTTCCCTCCATCGCTGCCATTTTAATGAACTTTGCAGTTTAGTTGCAACAAGAATTAACATTAAGAAGGTTTGTTGGCCCTGTGGAGCAAAATTTAAAATTCAAAGTATTTTATTTCTTCTTCTTTCTTTTGGACACGTCCCTTGAGATTTTCTTGTGGATTTTAATTACTATAATCAACTTCCTATTGGTTAAATGTTTTGATATTGCGCAAAGCACTAATTCAATACCTAGGTATATTGGTTAGAGTAAATAGAAACTGTACTATTTCTATTATTTGTATTTACTTGTAAGTACGTAGGTACCTATATAGATAAATATGCCTTTTTAGTGAAGTGTAAACTGTTTAATTTATTTCTCCATTGTTTTCCATTGAACAAATAAACTAAAACCATTCATTCATAAACTAATCAATTTTTACAAAAGCACTATTTGTTTTTGTTTATTGTATTATAGTACTTACCTACATACATATATTGGCATTCATCTTTCATCAGTTGAACAAGGTGTGTTCTAGCTGACCAAGTGACAGGTTCCAGTCTCGTAATTACTTCAGTTTTGGTTTCAATGAACACAGAATTATTTTAAAACTAGAATCTTTCTTTTAAAATAAAGATAGCAATAAAGTAGGTATCGTTTTAAAAAAGCTGTCCGAAATTAGGTTTGAAATTGATCGGTTGCGGTGAGGTGGTGGTGGGGAGGCCTTTGCCCAGCTTTTCGGCTGAGATGATGATGATCACTTTCGGACCATCATCGATTTAACGGCTGTAACTTAAAAGACTGATTTTTTATTATCTACAGATAATTTATAAGACTGATTTTTATTTTTTTATACTCGTTTTTTGATTTCTAAGAAGTTTTTTTACATTTTCGTCATTGTTATTTTTATTTTTTGTGTGTCAACTGTAATTGTTATTTTTTGATTTTTTTAATGATTAAATTTTATTTTTTTGCTACTGTGTGTGACTGATTTTTATATTTTTAGTAATTTATTTTTCTTTTGAGAGGTGTTATTTAGTTTTATTTTTATGCATAATATTTATAATGTTATGGTATGATTTTTGAAATAATGTGTTGGTACATACATTTTTTATAATTGATTTAATATTATACTTTTGATTTTACCCATAAAACACTTATTTTATTAAATTTCACTGTTATTTTAATGTAAGGAAAACCAAATAATGTAACTACCTACGTAGAATATAGTTAAAGGTTCATAAGAATTAAGGCAAATATTTGTTTTATAAAACAAGATTTCATCCGCATCCAGCGCATACAATTTTATATAAATCATACTAAGGTTTCAAATGGCGGCGCGGCGAATGTACGCCCTTTGAAATAACGCAACGTTAAAAGGATTGACGTAGACTTGCGCGCCGGTCTATGGCTAGTAGTAGTGATAATTCACCGTTTACTCGCGCTCGACGTGGAGCAGCGCTCTATCGAATTGCGTGAGGTTTTGTCAATGATCGATCCGGAGCACCATTCCAAAAAAAGAAATTGGTCAGCTATCTATGATAAAACGAATAATATTTATTAGTTTTTTCATTGTCATAAAAACGAATCGGTAAAGCATTTAGACACGATTATTTTGATTGTCAGGCGACCTACCAAAAATAAAATAATTTAATGGAGTAGTAGGCACATGTAGGTTACGATAGAGTTATGGTGCATGTAGGTTTTATTGATTGGTGGTCGTTGTTCACCTACCGTATTTGCGTGCTAGCACGAGTCAACCTCTGGACTAAGCATGCTCAAAGCTATAACACAGCGAAGCATGAAGTTACTTGAATTTATGTTTGGCTGAATTAGCATTTTAACTAGGGTAGATAAAATATCCTTTATTTCAGACCAAGACCATAAAAATTAACAGTCTACAAAAAAAACTGGTTTTAGAACATTATTGAGACACAAGAAGATGCTCAAAGCACAGCTTTAGGTATATAACTAATAAAGCGCTGCTGTTTTTTTTAAAAAAAAACACTGTACAGCAGCTTCTACTTTTGAAACTTAAAAAAAGTTTTATCATTTCTTCCATTGATTGATATACTAAAGAAAAGCACCGCACACGCGGTTGAGTGGCCCAAACAAGGGCGGATTAAATTAAAAAAATATTTTATCTTAAAATTTAGGTACATTATATTAAAAGCAATGTCATAAAAAGAGTTAGATTATAGTATATAATCTAGAATAACCTAAACATTTTATGGACAAACCACAAATAAAAGAATCGCATCAAAACTACATCATGACGTTTCTCACCACAAATGCATTTTTGTTATTTCCAGCGAAAAAATGGCGGGTAAGAACCTTTTGCAGGAAAATCCCAAAAAATACCTTCCAAGTTCCAACTCAAGAATGCAAGGCCTCGCTAATTGATGCCTTTCCAAAATAAATAAAAATGTTGACGACTAAGTCGGAAACAAAATACTACTTTCAGCTCAAAATTATGAAAATAAGGCTGGATCATTCGCATTACACACATTATCTGCATCTCCGCATCGACGATGTCATCCAGTAACTTACTTCCGTATAAATTTCAACACATATATCAACTTTTTATTCTTATATCTGAATTACGAATAATCGAACTTGTAACTTCCACTAACCTATCTACTCTTACTTTTGCCTATTCCCCCTACAAATCTTCCCAACCAGCCGAATGATTTCCCTTATTTACTATGTAAGCTATGTAAGTAGGTATACACATCATCATCCGTAGACGCTTCACGCGACCATCGCATCGTCATCGATCTGAGACCTTGACCTCGACTAGAGATGCCCCGTTCCGACCCCCCGCCGCACCCCCCAGGGGACGGGGGACAAGGAGGCTGTCTGGTACAAACAACGCCACAGTGTTAGGGTATCTTTAATCACGTTCACGTTGAATCACAGTGCCTTCTCTTTACTTTGTCACATGACTGTCACAGTATACTAGAGTGTTGGTCAATACTAATATGTCCTACACTTTGGACCTTACTATTTCCCTCCCATAACGAAGGTTCCGATAATTTGCTATGTAAATTGATTGCTATCAAAGAAACTTTACTTGTACATACATTATTATGTTTATTGCTATGTACTCGTGCTAATACAATACAATCAAATACAATGTTTGAATACGATTGTATTATACATGTATATTTATTCGTATTGAGTTAAGGTATTATCATTCAGATGATGTTGGTCAATATTTATATTTACACAAATAACAAAAGACAGATATTGAGATGGCAACATTGTTATTTAAATCCGTCGTCTGAAAATAAATGTTCTGTATTTCTGTACAAACAAGTAAGGAGCGTGTCGAACACACATTAGCTAATATTTTAATTAATTATAGGCTTCAATGAGGACAAAATATAGCTTTGCATATAGCACGGTATGCCACAGTACCGTGCTATATGCAAAGCTATATTCTGTCCTCTTCTTCATTGACGTGCTAAGTGTAGTGTATAATGAACCTAACTATAACAATCTAATACCAAACTTAAATAATTTTCAAATTTTATTCTGTTTGGATTGTGTTGTAAATATTTATTCAAAATATTGAGGTACATCTATTGCTATTTTCTGCCCGCGGCTTCGCACGCGTTGTTGAAGTTTATTTATATCCCACTGGAACTGACTTATTGGATAAAAAGTATAGTTAAGTAGTTTTGGCGTAAAGAGTTAACAAACATCCAAACTTTCTCATTTATAATATTTTTGTGATGTCAGACCTATTGAACCAGTTGATGATTCCGTTAAGAAAGTAATATTACATATTTGTAAAACTACTTTTTCGGCAAACTTTTTTGCCGTGCCGTGCCGCTCCATACAGTTGGCATCGGCTCTATTGCGAAAGGTATTTTTTCTCTAGATTAATATTGAAGTGAATCATTTTTAAAGCATATGTAGGAACTTTGGTTGCACTACCGGCCCAAAGATCACCCGCCAAGAGAAAGTAGACTCTCGGTGAAGGAACTGTAACCTGTACTTTTGAAATAAGCTGTATTTTATCGAAACTTGTTTTAAAAAGCTGTTTCAAAATGTGAGTGTGAGGTAATACATTTATTAATGCAGCGACTTATGATATTTTTGGTGAACTTACGATGTTACAAAAGCTGCATATTCAGAGTTTATAAGTAATTTTGCACTTATTTTGAGTTAAAACGGGACCTTTTACTGCTATTAATGTTCGTTCATATTATATACTGAAAAAGATTAAACGTTAAGCCAATACTTTATAATAAATGATTTATCTATAATATATTATATTGTTACGTTAACCACGCAAAAGTATTGCGTGTTTGCAAACAGAACTTGCTTGTTTGATTCGCGTAGAAACATTGAACTTTAGCTCTCCAGACACTTGGTCAAAAATAATTAAGTATGATCAATGGCATCACGAGAACTTTGACCATTGTCCGAGAATTTGTTTGTAATTACATAGATTCACTGTAATATTAAGATGGGAGTCACAGTCACACCATCAAGCATACATCAAATTCTCGGACAATGGTCAAAGTTTAATGTAAAACTGCCCGGTTTGGCTATTTGCACACATCATTTTGAAAGTAATCAACTAAAAATCTTAGTGCTCACACACGACTTAGTGAGAACTTACTAAGTGTGTCTCGCCTCGAAAAGTTGCAAGTTGTCCAATAAAACCTTCAAATTGTTCTACCAACTCTCAGTTGCCGTGATCAGCTGTTAATCTGCGAGCCCCGGGGAGCGGAGTCCACAATCAATACTGGAACCTTGGACCCGTGCCAACTGCTGGCTTCGCAAAATGACAGTTTGTGTTTCCATGCGCGTGGTTCAAAGTCAAGATCAGGCGCTACCTGTTGCGCGATCGATATACATCCGCAGTTAGCGGTATACTGGAGTATGGGTTACGGTCAAAAGCACAGTTTATGTTGAGTTTTTGCTCTACGATACATTTATCCTTCGGAACAAAATGACAGCCAACCCGGGTGTAAAATTTTCAATGTCGTTTTGCAAGCGCTTTCTCTAGTTTCTCTTCACAGGATATAAAACAGCATTCGTCTTTCCTGAAAATAGCGCTTGGATTAATATTGTTTAAGAAACGTATAAAAGTAAAAAAATATAGTAAGTGTGCCATAGAAAACTGAACTACATTTTTGGGCCATAAAAGCCTATACTAATCAATTAAATATCAGCATAAACCAAGGCCACACAACATTTACAGATTTTATACATTTGGAATGTAGGTACTGTAGTACGCAAGTAGGTACTAGTCGCGCGAAACGCGGTCAGCAATCTCTGCGTGTGTGCGTCCAGAAGCACGTGACTCGGCGAACCTTCCACGGACGCGAGGGTTCGGTGACCTCACGCTGCAACGCCTGCACTAACACAGAACCACCAACAGTTAGTAGCGACCCTCACGCACCGCTTACATCAGTGCCTGCACTCACGCATCGCGGGGTGGGGTAAGGAAAGTCGGGCCGGTTTCTGCGGAGGGGTAGTCATGTGACTGCGAGAGGGGGGAGGGACAGCCCCCCCATTGATGCGGTGAGTCAGGCGCACGCGCATGGAACGGGTTTCGTGACGTAGCTGTGTTTACTAACGGCTGAGATGTTTGCACGTCGCGTCGTGTGCTAATACAAATTTAGAGGTTACTAGTCGCGTCGCGTGCCTAACGAATGGCGAAAACCTATCGACTTTTTTAAAGACTAAGTAATTTATTTGATTGTAGGTCATGTAGTTAAAATCGTTATGAGCAGAACGAAAATAACTCGTAATGGTAGCAGCGCAGTACTGGTACGGCCCTTTTCTTTGTCCAGTCTTTCACGAAGGCTTTCATAAATGGTATTTTGCACGCAAGTGCGAGAGCTAGACTATGAATGTTTAACCGTAATGGTTATAAATTACTGTTGACATTGTTCCACGAATAGATTATAAAACAGAACGTCAGAGCTTGGACTGTCGTGTGCCTTCAATATGTGTTATACACTCACGAATACATCTGATTCTTCAAGATCCATGCTAGTAAACTGCATACCTTCCCAGTAAAACAACCAACAATAACATCCCATACCTACATCAAACAGAATGTATGTAATACGCAAACAGCCAATAATATGTCAAACAGTAGGTATGTATATATGTATGTATATAATACGTCTTCTTTTACCTAGACCTTGATGTGCCTTATTGACAATCCCACAACTATATTTAACCTGGTATCTTCTACCTATACTAACCTAAAGGCTGCTAAACTGATACTAAGCAAATTAAATCGATAAAACTTAGTAACTATCGACCTAAGTTATTCAAAATGTGGGAAACGTTGGGCTTGTAGGCGCGTGCCACTTGCAGGTTAGAAAGTGGTTGCTGTCAGGTCGCAATGGTTTCTCTGAAGATTTCCCAGCTCTCAGCGATGCAGGAATACAAAGGAGCTTGCAGGCGGCTTTAACCTAGTCTTATTATGGTGTATTTATAGAATTTATAAAAAGTTGCCATTAAAGGTCAAGGTAAAATAAAAAATAATAGGTACTTATAAAAATTAATTAAATGTTTCTTCATAGAGTTATGTGGTGGTTTAAGTGGATAAAACTAAGGATAAGGAATTTAGTTTTGATATTTGATGAGTAGTCTGTTGATATACTTTACATACCTACCTGATATTGATGAGTACTGTACTGTTGATATACATAATATACCTACCTACTGAAAAAGGTGATTTGCCAAATTCTAAGAAAACTAATGATATTTCTTAGTGCGAGTCTCCTTGGTCGACATTTCCATACCTACATATTTTGAGGTTTCAGTTTAAACTCCTCCTTTCGAATAATGTAAACTAACTCCTTAGGAACTAATGAGATTGAATTTAGAACATCAAAATAATGTGTGAAAATGTTTACGTACTAAGGAGATCCGTACTGTGAGATCTTCTTCGAAACTCGAATGAACTTCTTTTGAAAAGTCGAAATATAAAACGAATGCCGCGAACCCCCCTCAACTACTCGTAGAAAGTATGAAAGTAGAGTATTTTGATCGGATTTAGGAACCGCTGTCTTCGTCTTAGGCGTGATTGAATCTTTTCAAACTTACGCGATCTGAACACATAATTATGTGATAAATACACGTTGTATTAATACTTATGTATAAATTATGAGATTGAATCCCCCTAGCACTAAGTTCTAGTAACTCCCTTGCTTGGCTAGCGAGTTATTCTAGATTCCTGAGGTGTGACGTACGTAAGACACTGTTTTACACATTTAATCTATTGATTAATCTCAATATGTTTTTTTTTTTTTTTTTTTATAATTCTGGACAATTCACACAGCATTATCTAGCCCCATGGTAAGCAGAGCTTGTGTTATGGGTACTAGATAACTGATATACATAATACAATACATAGATATTAGATATATAGAGATATATAGAGATATATATTAGATATATAGATTATAGATAGATATTTTTTATTATACATAGAAAACAACCAGAACACCCGGAACAAATATCTGCAGATCGTACACACAATTGTTTCGAGGCGGGAATCGAACCCGCAACCTCAAGCGTCGCAGGCGGACCTTCGCCCACCGCGCCACAGAGGTCGTCTGTTAATGCTTGTATGTTATTTAGACTAATACCAATCAGATAAACCATTATCTAACTCTATGGGTAAGCGCTAAAGTTGTCTGGATGCTAGGGTTGCTTAAGTCTTTTCTGTCTGTTTGTTTGTTTATATTTCCACCGTAAGCACACATGTCGATAAGTTGATGTTGTTCTTGATATCGTAGTACAGTAGGTCCAAACAAAACCAGCTCTTCCATGTGACCTAATTTAACCAAATTTGACCGTTTATTGTTCTTTCATCTTTATTAAATAATCTCTGAGGATATGAGTGGATCCTGCAGCAGTGGGGCAAGTCGCACCTGACCGCTAAAACCGGATGGTTCGCCGGCTCGAAGGACCAGTTTGAACCCTGAGCTCGCTTTACGCGTTAACACTCACACGTTTTTGTCACATGTCTGTATTTTAAAAGCTTTTATTCTACTTAGTAGTAGGAACGACGAAGGACAAAATAATTCTCGCTAAATTGCAATTATTCTAAATGTAAAAATGTTTCCAACAGTTGTATTAACTAAAAGGTACCTAATTAACCTATTTGAGACTTAGACCTTTTATCCTGATCTTCTCAAAGATATGATGCTATATCGCACACCGCAAGGCATTGTATTTTTTTTTGCAAGGAATTTGTCAAATAATTTACATATACAAATACATAGGTACTTATGTGATTATTCCAATAGGTATTCGAATATAATAATCGATTTCAAGGTGAGTGGTAAATAAGTAAAACGTGAATTTAATTGCTTGTTTTAATGAATGTCACCAATGTAGTACTGTGCTTACTAATTGTATGTGACCATATCGAGTTGTTTGTTTCGGAATATGAAATTCCACTGTAGGTAGGTTGATACGTAACTGTGTATATTTTGGCAGACACTGAAGCCACTTGAAGCGCTGTAGCTTATTAACGAACACCTAAACAAAATACTATTGAAAAATATTTCGATACATATAATTTTATTTGATATACCTACTCGTATTACCCGAAGTGGCTTTCAACACCGTTAGTTTTTGTAACATTCCCTGCCTTTCTTAAATCCAAAGGATCCACAGGTTGCCTGGAAGAGATCGCTTCTTAGCGATCCCCATTGTACTTGTCGTATGTAATGTATTTTTTGTAATGATCTGCATTTAGTGCACAGTTAAGTATTTATGTATTTTTTTCACCATTTTGATCTTGTTAATGTTACAGAACTCTATGCCTATGTCCGTATGATATGATGAGGATACTTAATTTGATGAAAATCGAACGTCCTTCGATAGTGTTCCAGTGCAGCTTGGTTTGTGAAATGGCAGCTGGCATTGATCGTGTCCGCCCGCCCCTGAACTGTCAGCGCTCAAGGGCGGGCGGCAAGGGCGGAAGCGACAGTTGTTACTGACTATCACCCATCGAATATGCAAATAGACCAATTCTCTTGTTTTTTTGGCGTTATTTCTTCGTGTTTACATTTTAAACACAATTATATTGGAAGCTATGCAATATAATGAACACAGATCGCCATATTTAATCCATCCGCGGTTTTCTGGTAGAGATCGCTCTTGAGAGATAAGACTGCCAAATTGTCACATATTTTATTATGTTTTATCTTTTTTGTTTTTATTTTTAAGTGTGCAATAAAAGTATATAATAATGTGATTATATTATAATTATCTTATCTACAAGTATCTATGCTGTGTGAATCTCCTGTAATTAGGGTTCCCAGATAAAAAAATCCGGAGAAAATTCCGGACGTATGGCAACCCTACCTGTACTGATATTATAATAAAATAAATTGATTCCCTATTATTATGACAAACCAATGCAGCTGGGGAAAGGCGACTCTGTGCCTATTCCTGTCAGGCTTAGCGCTCCTGACCTACTTCAGTCCAATCAGGCAGACAATAAGATGCGAACAAGAGCAACCAATCAGCCAGGAACTGCTTCCATTCGTTTCGCTATCTCTGTCAACTATACCGAGCATTTTCATTTAATGTTTTATTATTTACACCGATTCTAACGTGACGTAGCGCACGCGTTGCCTGCGCCCACTCACCTAGGATTAGAACACCTGGAAAACTTTAGAGGTATCGACTTGAGACAATGAGATACTGCCTGATAAAGCGTGGGTGGACCCAGTCAACTGAAGCGAAGGTTGTCGATCGGTAGCTACCGGGGGTTCTACTCCGAACGATCCCAAACGACACTAGTATCATTTATTCACAGATATTACAGCTCATAGTAAATTTAAGTTGTTATCTACGACAGTTCGCAAAAAGTTTTTTTCAACTACTCGTATTTGCGATCGAACCAAGGTTCAATTCAAATGGTCAAATTTATTTGAGGTTCTTTTTCTATTGCGAGGAATCTAGAATATAGTTTAGGGGAGTTGGAAGCTGAAATGAGTATATATGAGTATATATTCTCAGCACGATGCAGTGCCAGCTGGAGTCCAGTGTCAACAATCATAGTCGTCAAGCTGGTGAGGAAGCATTGATTGCAAATTTAGGCAAAACTACCGTACGTTCCCCCCGTTCGATTGAACGGTGTTGACTAAGAGAGGGTGTACTCTTTTAAGTACTTAGGTCACATAGTCACTACCGACCTCAAAGACAATGAAGACATCGAACGGGAGCGGAGGGCGCTGTCGGTGCGGGCGAATATGGTTGCCAGGAGGTTTGCGCGTAGCTCAGAGAAGGTAAAGTTGACACTCTTCAGAGCATACTGCACCTCTCTGTATACATGCAGCCTGTGGGCGAAATATACGCTTGCGACGTACAGCGCCATCCGTGTCCAGTACAATAATGCGCTGAGAGCGGTCTTGGGGCTGCCCCGCTACTGCAGCGCCTCAGGGATGTTTGCGGCGGCGCGAGTCGACTGTTTTCATACCACCATGCGCAAGCGCGCCACCTCCCTGGTGCGCAGGTTGCGGGCCAGCTCCAATACCGTTCTCGCAATGATAGCTGGGAGAGTGGACTGCCCGTACACCAGGCACTGTTGTGAGCGCCACCTTCCCAGCAATCCTTTTAGTTTTTAAGATTATCTTGTTGTTACTAATATGAGTGTAAATGCTTGAAATAAATACTTTTTATTTATTTATTTATTTTATGGAATTATTTAATGTATTTTGCTGTGTTAGTTGAAAAGTTTTGAATAAATACTAATAACTGAAACTACTCAATGAGTCGAGCTCTAAGTGTTGCATCGATGTAAATTTAGATCAGTATAGAAACTTTAATTTAATTTTACTTCAGAAGAAGCGCCTGTGAGGCCTGCGGGCCGCTTTTGAACGCTTGTTTGTAATGCATGGTTGGTTGTTGTACGTAGTAGCAGCTCTGAACTTTATAAAGGACATATCGTCACGAATAGAGAGACAAGGGATGAGTGACGTCAAAATGATGACGTAGACTTGACGAGATATTCTTTGACAAGGAGGTTCATTTATTTCTTAAAAATAGGTATTTCTCGGAACAATGCCTCCCTTCGATACCTTGTCGTGGGGTTAAACAGGGTTATGGGTAGGGTTTAAAAGGTTGCGCCTGATATATTTGTGTCTTCATTCTTACTATATGTACCTACATATATATAAAAGAAAGTCGTGTTAGTTACACTATTTATAACTCAAGAACGGCTAAACCGATTTGGCTGAAAATTGGGGGGGAACAATGTTCAGCAAGTTATATATACTTATATACGGGCGGACGACACCAAATGCAGGAGGCCCACCCTCCCAGCAGTGGGCACAATCCGGCTGCAGATGATGTTTTTGTACTTCTATGCTAAAAAAACTTCAGCCCGTCTCCACAAAGAAATTACTTTTTTACGGATTAGGTCACCAGTAAAAACTTTTTGATGGAAAAACTTTTGTATTTTCAGCTGTTGATAAGACCAATAATCTGTTTACTTTTCTTATCCAGTATAACTTTATTTTTCAATATACTTGTTTGAAGAATGTATTTATCTTCAACTAGCTACGAAGGAAGCGATGAAGGGGCATTCGTTTGGCATGTCCCTATTGTGACATAGGGATATATTTAGTAGTGTGGTGGCAACTAGGTATTTTCTTAATAAAAGTCATAAAAGCATTTCTAATGAAATTTCAGATATTCTAGCACTAATGTGCCGGGTATGGGTATAGACGGATAGATGCGGGGGACATTTCACTGGACTGATACTGACACCTCACCTTTTGAAAAAACCCAAGTAGTAGGTACTTTAAAGAAGCAGGAAAATCATATATGGATAGTGCCATCCAACTTTTTCCGTCCGCTTGCGACGTTGCATCGCTGATTCAGTGCCTGAGTAGTTGTCGCGCACTTTGTCCCGCCTTCTACATCCGCAAACAGACTGTAAAAACAATTAGTTTTATTGATTGCTCCAATCAGAAGAAGGCAATGATTGCTGCTGATTGATTCACAATCACGTATTTCATTGCTAGGAATAAAACTGAACTGATGTAACTCACTACATAACGCTGTTTATTTCATCTCATATATCAACTTACTAGTAGGTTTGCAAATAAATAAGATGCGTCATTTATCGGTGCAAGGACTTTGAAATCAAAATCAAAACATGTAATCTATGTTTAAAAATAATTCTCTAACATTCATAACAAGGGCTGTGTGGTGTCGGCCGTGATAGAATAGCACCACCCCAACTCTTCCCGTGGGTGTCGTAGGAGGCGACTAAGGGACATACACCGGGGGGCGGGCAGCAGCGTCCCTTGCAGCACACTCCCTATACTGCGATCCCCAACCCGCATGCCCAGCGTGGGGATTATGGGCATCAACCCCCCCATGGATAGACACGCCAAAAGAATGTGGCCCCCAGTTCCCGGCCGCTTCGCTATTCCTGGCCATGGTAGCGGCCACGGTAACGGCGGGGCAGGGGGTGCTAGGAATCCCCGGGCTACATCAGGCTACCAAACTCTACCTAAACTGACCCTGGCTACGTTTGTCCAAGTACAGGGTCAGCAGTCTAAACCCATCCAATTGCGCAGAGGAGTGAGGCAGGGGAATGTCATATCCCCGAAACTGTTCACGTGCGCATTGGAAGATATGTTTAGGTTGCTGGACTGGAAAGGAAAGGGCATTAATATAAACGGCGAGTACATCTCACACCTGCGATTCGCTGATGACATAGTCTTAATGGCGGAGTCGCTTGAGGAACTGAACCAGATGCTGGACGGCCTAGCTTCAGCCTCCCGATGTATCGGTCTTGGCATGAATTTGGATAAAACCAAAGTCATGATCAATGGTCACATTGATCCAAGGCCGGTGGTCGTACATGGTCACCTTCTCGAAACTGTTTCCGAGTACACTTACCTTGGGCAGATTCTGCAGTTGGGTAAAAACAGTTTCGAGAAGGAGGCCAAAAGGAGGATCCAGCTGGGCTGGGCAGCATTTGGGAAACTACGTCAAGTCTTCACGTCATCCATACCGCAATGCTTGAAAACGAAAGTTTTCAATCAGTGCGTCTTACCCGTTATGACCTACGGAGCTGAGACGTGGACACTCACGATAGGGCTGGTCCACCAGTTCAAAGTCGCTCAGCGAGCTATGGAAAGAGCTATGCTCGGAGTTTCTCTGAAGGATAGGATTCGTAACGAATACATCCGACAGAGAACCAAGGTTATCGACATAGTTCAAAGAATTAGCAAGCTGAAGTGGCAGTGGGCCGGCCATATCTCGCGAAGAACCGACGGCCGATGGGGCAAACGTGTTCTTGAGTGGAGACCACGACTCGGTAAACGTAGTGTAGGACGCCCTCCGACCAGGTGGGATGACGACCTGCGAAAGACTGCAGGTAGATGCTGGATGCGGCAAGCTGAAGACAGGGCGCTATGGCGCTCATTGGGGGAGGCCTATGTCCAGCAGTGGACTGCTATATGTAGCTGATGATGATGATGATGATGATGATTCATAACAAATGAACTCGGTGCCAAATAAAGCGAATTACATATATGGAACATAGGTAATATGATCTTCTGACCTTCTGTTTCAATAAAAAGTATCGAAATCGGTGAACAATGTGAGTTTGATATTTATTTAGACACCGGTTTATTATCATCATCAACCTATTAAGTCCACTGCTGGACATAGGCATCCCCTAATGAGCGCCACCAGTTTATAGCGCGGTCAATTACGTGAAGTCGATATGAATAGGTAATTGTCATTGACTCCGATACCATGTGAAATGAAAAATAAATATTTTGAAGCTTAGTTCTCAATTTGTCTGCAGGTCTTTTTGTGTGAAAAGATGAAGAAGAACCAACCCCACACGAAAAAATAGGAAAGTAAAATAAAGAACTCATCTTCGATTTTAAATCTTTCTTTCCTTTCCCTAAGGCTCAACTCACACCAAAAGAGCGTCGAAGCGCAGCGAAGCGAGGCGCAGTTTCAGTGTCATATGAATTTTAACTTTATTTTCATTACAATAAAACTTATTATCGCATGAGAAACTCGAACGAGTCGCGTGGATGCCCGCGGCGGCGCCGCGGGAATTCCGGCGAATTCGACTCGACAAAAATAAAAAAAGCCTAATATTTCAGAGTCAATGACAAACTACATACCTAGTACTAGTACACACCTAACATCGACTTCGCGAAATTGACCGTTTAAACTGTCTCAATAAACTTCAATAAAATACCAAGAACTTATCTTTCACAAGCAGCCGTGCCTTTATTGTACGAAAATAATGTAATTCCGGTCAAGGAAAGATCTCTACCGAGAATGTTTCGCCTTGCGAGACACCTCCTCTTTTGTCTTGTATAGGTAGTCTACCTGGTTTTAGCACAATTTTATTATTAGTCTTGTCGGCAAAATTTGCTTGCAATTGCCCGAAGTAGCTCCGTTTATTACTCTCGGATTATCAACTAAAGCGAAATTTTTTCTTGTCTTCTGTTTCTTGTAAACCGTAAACTTATCAAAGATAATAAAATCAGCGCCATTACAGTTGTAATCTTGATCAAGATTAGAACTATTTAACGGATCACACTCCGATCTGATCAAGTTCAAGCATTTGAAGGTTATTGAAGTTTCGAAATGAAGGAAAAACTCGGGTTTGGGTTGAAATTTTGGAGATAAATTAAATATTTATCTCTAAAAGTTCAACCCAAACCCGATGCTATGCTTTGAGAGCGATATATTTATTTATTTATTTAACACATTTTATTTTTGCATCCTAAGGTTGGCTTGAAGAGATCGCTCTCAGCGATAAGGTGCCCTTTATACTTCCTTTATTCTATTGTTTATTTATATTGTATTGTTTTCTGTTATGTGGTATAATAAAGTGTTTTCTATCTTTTACAATGCCATCTAAAATAATTATACAAAAAAGTAGTTACCTACAATCTACATTGTACCTACATACCGTAAAAATATGAGATTCTACGATATCGAGTACATACTCCAGATAGAGCAACTTGTGCCGTCAGTGAACTGACGAACTGATATCGCTAAGTTAAACTTATGTAAAGCATACCTGATCAATCCCCTTCTGTCAAGCTGGATCAACAGCTCAACTGATTAATGATAGCAAATAGCATAGTATAGTTATTCTGGGCAAATAGTAAGCCTTCTTATCAATGATAAGTCAAACAAACTTGCAATAAATGTAACAACACCAACATCATTTAGTATTTATAATATAACATCTTAGTAATTTTCATATGAGGTTGTCTATTTCTAGATTTAAGATTAGAAATCGGATATCTAGAAATAGCTTTCTAGATAGTTCTTTCTTCACAGTTCTTTTCATCTGCAGTTGCGAAGAACAGTTGCAAAACTGAACGTCTCGCTTACTAACGAACAGGCCGACCGTTTTCATACTTTATTTATGGCTGTGACTTTTTAATATTTTTATATATTAAAACGGTAAGTACCAAAATATCAGTGTCAAGTAAAATTTAAAATGTTTATTTGGATGGAATGATGATAGTATTATGATCATTCCAAAGTAAAAAAACCAGCTCAACTTCGTATCATAGTGTGTGTGTACCGCCCTCCCGACGCAAATCAGGTAGACTTTGAAAGTACTATGGAAGAAGCTATGCTAAAAGTATTTACTTGTAGGAAGGATCTCATTGTTTGTGGCGATTTTAATATAGATATTTTAGCGAATCCTCTCGCTGATAGATTGATTAATTTATTCAAATGCTTTAACTTACAACACCTTTTCAATGATCCGACTAGGGTAACCCAAACTTCTGCCACTTGTTTAGATAATATTTACTGCAGTCAATCTCCAACCAACAAAGCAGTAATTAAGCATTTCAAATCAGACCATTATGGTCAGAGTGTTAATTTTATTAATAATTTGAATGATAAAAAAACAGTTGAGGAATATACCTACAGGCCTATCACAGATTGCCGTATTAGTAAATTTAAATGTAAAGTAGATCTAGCAGTAGCTAATATACCTTGTTCTGATGACCCTAATGGTTTATTTAACAGCTTAATTTTTTAATGTTATAAACAAAGAACACAATGAAGTATTCAAACTTAAAACATGCACAGTTAGAGATAGGGTCGGGTTTACTGATTGGGCCACTCCTGGCATTTACAGAAGTAGGAATAGGCTATACGATCTCTATGGTGCTAGAGAAGCTATGTTACATGACCCTGCGTTTCTTTTGTATGTAAATAACTACTCGAAAACATTTAAGAAAGTCTGCAACACAGCAAAATGCCTATTTTTGAAGAATAAAATAACAAACTCATCTAATAAAATAAAAGCGACATGGAGACTAATAAATAATGAAACTGGTAAATCAAAGCCACGTAATAGAGAAATAAAGTTAAAAGTTAATAATTCAATTCTTATAAATGAAAAAGATATTGCAGATGCTTTTGATGGATTCTTTGCTGATATCCCTAAAATTGTAACCCGGTCTCTCAATTCCTCTGCTTTAAAGGCAGTTGAATTATTAGAATCATCTGTTGAGAAATGTAAGGAAGTCTTTATCTTTAGTCACGTAAATGGTAATTACATTGTAAAAACTTTTAAATCTATAAACATCAAAAATACTGAGGATCTCTGGGGCATTTCAACTACAGTACTAAGTTCAATTATTAAGGAAGTGGCTCCCTGCTTGGCCCATATTTTCAATAATTGTGTAGACGCAGGAGTTTTTCCTGATCTTATGAAATGTAGTAAACTGGTTCCTCTTTACAAATCTGGTAGCCATACTGATCCGGCCAATTACAGGCCAATTTCAATACTTCCTGCAATAAGTAAAATTTTCGAAAAAATTATCCTCACTCAGTTGACTTCACACTTCAACCTTAACAGGCTGTTTCATAAAAATCAGTTTGGCTTCACCAAGGGTAGATCGACAACCGATGCTGGCACAGTTCTATTAAAACATATATTAGATGCCTGGGATAAAGCAAAAAACGCTATTGGAGTATTCTGTGACCTTTCTAAGGCTTTTGATTGCGTGGATCATGGTACACTAATTAGGAAGTTGGAACACTATGGAATTAGTAACAAGGCACTAGACCTTATGCAATCATATTTAGCTGATAGAGTTCAAAAAGTAGATATTGGTAAAGAAAGATCTAGAGGATCAAAACTTGAACTAGGCGTCCCGCAGGGATCAATATTAGGTCCTTTTTTATTTTTAGTATATGTAAATGATCTTCCGTTTTTAGCAAAAGATCTTTGTGATATAGTCTTATTTGCTGATGATACTTCATTGATTTTTAAAGTTGATAGAAATAAATATAACTATGACGATGTAAATAATTCGCTTTCACAAATACTAGATTGGTTCACCGCCAATAATCTACTACTCAATGCTAAAAAGACTAAATGTATAAAATTCATGCTACCGAATGTAAGAGAACTCCCAACAAAAATAATGCTGAAGGATGAGATTGTTCACCTTGTAGACTCTACTGTATTCCTAGGGTTACATATTGATTCTTCTCTTCAATGGAGGTCGCAAATAGAGGCTCTGGCAGGTAGACTTAGTTCAGCAGCTTATGCAGTTCGAACAATTAGATATATTACCAATGAAGACACAGCTAGGTTAGTTTATTTCAGTTACTTCCATAGTATTATGTCTTATGGTATTTTGCTTTGGGGACAGGCAGCTGACATCCAGACCATATTTGTTCTTCAAAAAAGGGCGGTACGCGCTATTTATAAATTGAAGCCACGAGATTCTTTGAGGGAATTATTTAAAAACATTAATATTCTGACTGTAATATCGCAATACATCTATGAAAATCTAATGTATACCCACAAAAATAAGGATAGCCTTATGAAAAAGTGTGATGTTCACAATAGAAATACAAGAAACAAGAACAAGTTACACATCCCATCATTTAGATTACACAAGGTAGGGAAATCATTTATGGGCAATAGCGTGCGCTTCTATAATAAGCTTCCATCTGAAGCAACTGAGCTCCCTATTCGTAAATTTAAAAATTACATAAAAATAAATCTCATCAAGAAGGCTTTCTACTCCATAAATGATTATCTCAATGATGTTAATGCTTGGCCAGATGTCGCTCAGTTTCGCACAGACAATAGTATGTAAGTAATTTGTTATTGTGCATAGCTTTACTTAAATATTGACATGTATCGAATCATATTATATTTAGACTTAAATAGGCAAATAACCATGTATTAGACATATAAGAGATGAACATGCTAGTGGTTTCTTTTTCACTTCTTCCACTAGTGGACAAACAATTGAAGTGAATAGTAAAATAATTTTATTTGATAATAATTTAATGTATAAAATTTGACTTGTCTAAGTGCTTATTTTGTAAGCCTAAAGAAATAAATGATTTTTTACTTTACTTTACTTACTTTACTTATGAAATTACCGTTTTACGTTCGATTAATGTACCGATCGAATGACACAAATCGAAATTTCGTACCTTATGAAAAAGTAGGCCTTCAGTAAACGAAAAACAAAAGATCGCGCCACGTTTCGGTAATATATCTATGAGATACCTAGAGCTTAAAAATAAGTTGTTTACGATCCCACTGTCTGTTGCTTCTTTGTAGAAAAGTGACTATCCTTATATCATCATCATCAGCCTATGGCAGTCCACTGCTGGACATATGCCTCCTCCAATGAGCGCCATAGCACCCTGTCTTCAGCTTGCCGCATCCAGCATCTACCTGCAGTCTTTCGCAGTCATCCTTATATAACTTTGACGTAACTTCGCAGATACCCTAGTTCCTTACAAGGAAATCTCCCACTCGACTGAACACAACGGCTATGATGTATAAATAGCACAAATCAATACGAGTGGGCTCTTACAGACCTGATACATCGAGTCGGTCATGTGACACTCATTTAGTTAAATGATTCCCAATTTAAAGATGGTTAGGGTTGTCGACTATTGACAAGCTATGAGTCTTGGGGAAAAAAACTGCGTATTATATAGCTCCAAGTTAAGTAGAGCTTGTATTATATGTAGGTACTAAATAACTGATATATTAATAGAATACATTACATAAATAAATATGTTTTATTATGCCTACATAGAAAATACATAGAACACTGGTGAAACAAACATTTGTCCCAAGGTGGGAATCGAACCAACAACGTTCGCCCACCGCCACCCCGTCACATCGGTCGTCGTTGAACATTACATAAGACAAAAGAGCCTACTTTTAGGTCAGTTTCAACACATATACTTAATTCCCTTTTTGTATGTGGTCTAAAATACAATTTCTTATATTTAAACGAGCGACGTTGCCAGCCCTACGGAGGGCCCACGTGTTGGAGCGTGTTGATAACATTCCCGATCAATCGATACTATTTAATAATGTAGGTACCTATTCCATCCATGGTGCATAGCTTTATTGCTAGATGTGGATAAATAAAACTTATGAAACTATCATGGTTATTAACACAAATGTCATTTATAACGGGATATTTACCATGATTAGATTTTTGAGTTTTGTAAATAACGGCACAGTTTCATGCGCCATGATCACGGAATAGGAATAACTGAAGACACTGAGAGTAAGTTTTTATACGAAATACCGATCTACCCTAATTTTTTGTCTTTTGCAACGAACGTTACCTTTTTAGAAAAGACATATCACATTAGTGACAAATCTGCAGTGTGCCCTCTCCTATTTGCACGCCAGTAGTGGCAAAACATGTAGCTCATATTATAATATTTTAACATAATTGCATGCTCACACCATGTGAATTTTTTTTTATTTTACCATTTTAATTTATTTGCTTAAAACTCATGTTTTAAGCAAATAAATGATTCTTATTCTTATTCTTATTCTTAACGTTACCATTACCACGGGCTGTGCCAAAATATTGGAAAACTCAAAAATCTAATCATGGTAAGTATCCGTTGTAAATGATGATTATAATATAATAAGATGTGAATATATTTCATATTTGCTTCGTTTTGTGTGCTTTTAACACCTCCACTCAGCTCACCAACTCTGCCAAGCGTGATGATGGGGAAACTTTCCTTGTTTGAGGGGACACGATCAACTGTAGGTACGTGACGTATGGTAGTGCGATTGTGGACGGATTAGTCATCGCAGTAGAGGTATTAAAAATACACAGAAGAAAGCTACTGCCCACCCTCTGAAGGTTTCCTTTGTTAACTCCTACGATATTCACGGGAATAGTTGGGAGGGCGGAGGGGCCGATTCTTATTAGGTACGTCGCGATTGCCAAAGCTTGCAGTCGCGTTAAAACAATGTTATCTTAAAACAATGTAATGTTAAAACACTATAATGTTAAAACAATGTAATGTTAAATCAATATAATGTTAAAACAATGTAATGTTAAAACAATGTAATGTTAAATCAATGTAATGTTAAAACAATATAATGTTAAAACAATGTAATGTTAAAACAATGTAATGTTAAAACAATATAATGTTAAAACAATGTAATATTAAAACAATGTAATATTAAATATTTAATTATGTATTTTTAGAGAAAAGAGTTTAGGGGTTTTATTACCTAGTGAAAGCTTAGTACATACATTGACCGTTGTATTCTTAGTATATTTCCTAGGGAAAGCCTAGTAATTGACCGTTGTATTCTTAGTGTATTTCCTAGGGAAAGCTTAGTAATTGACCGTTGTATTCTTAGTGTATTTCCTAGTGAAAGCTTAGTAATTGACCGTTGTATTCTTAGTGTATTTCCTAGTGAAAGCTTAGTAATTGACCGTTGTATTCTTAGTATATTTACTAGGGAAGGCTTAGTAATTGACCGTTGTATTCTTAGTATATTTACTAGGGAAGGCTTAGTAATTGACCGTTGTATTCTTAGTATATTTCCTAGGGAAAGCTTAGTAAATTGACCGTTGTATTCTTAGTGTATTTCCTAGGGAAAGCTTAGTAATTGACCGTTGTATTCTTAGTATATTTCCTAGGGAAAGCTTAGTAAATTGACCGTTGTATTCTTAGTGTATTTCCTAGGGAAAGCTTAGTAATTGACCGTTGTATTCTTAGTATATTTCCTAGGGAAAGCTTAGTAAATTGACCGTTGTATTCTTAGTGTATTTCCTAGGGAAAGCTTAGTAATTGACCGTTGTATTCTTAGTATATTTCCTAGGGAAAGCTTAGTAATTGACCGTTGTATTTTTAGCTAACCTTGCAAGGCTAGGTGTGAAACGTGCCCCCATCTAATTACACTATGTCACAGACACACCTGCACTCATGCGGATTGAAGCGCAACCTTGAACCTACGGTGCTTAGGTGCAAATTGCCTTAATACTGATTAACATTAGGTATAGCAGTAGTTATATGTACTTAGATTTGTACTGCTACTACAATTCTAACATCATCATTATCATCATTAGCATATAGCAGTCCACTGCTCCCCCATAGCGCCCTGTCTTCAGCTTGCCGCATCCAGCATCTACCTACAGTCTTTCGCAGGTCGTCATCCTACCTGGTTTGAGGGCGTCCTACACTACGTTTACCGAGTCTCCACTCAAGAACACGTTTGCCCCAGCGGCCGACGGCCGTTGCGAGATATAGCCGGCCCACTGCCACTACAGCTTGCTAATTCTTAGTTATGACGATAACTTTGGTTCTCTGTCGGATGTATTCGTTACGAATCCTATCCTTCTGAGAAACTCCGAGAATAGATCTTTCCACAATTCTAACAGCCCAGTATTATTAAATGATCAGTGTTAGATGTAGTTAATTGAAGGTGATTCTTTTGGATAATTTAAAAAAGCCTTTATCTGCGAATTGGATTTTAGGAAAATCCTGCAACGCTATAATTCTACCAAAAGTTGGAACGCTTCACTGTGACTATGAAAAGTGCATAGTTACTTTCTGGTGCAGTTTGGGCGCTGCAAGGCGATAAA
Organism: Eupithecia abbreviata; assembly: GCA_943735965.1. Taxonomy (NCBI): domain Eukaryota; kingdom Metazoa; phylum Arthropoda; class Insecta; order Lepidoptera; family Geometridae; genus Eupithecia; species Eupithecia abbreviata. The sequence continues at coordinate 848,812 of OX030986.1, forward strand.
TGTATGGAAGGAAACGAAAACTTTTATAGTTTTCGTAATCAAGGCTAAACTCATCCTAAGGCATCCAATGGGTGTAACGAATAATATCCACATCTTACAAATTACAAGTATTTTAAGGTTACAGATAATAGATGGACCAAACCGGTAACAAACTGGTACCCACTCGATAAAAAGCGCAGACCAGGCAGACCATCAAAACGTTGGAGTGATGATATATGTAGTCAAAGTAGCTGGAATTACTTGGACTAGACAGGCTTTAAATAGAGAAGCATGGAAGGATCGGAACCTGGAGGAGGCTTTCACCACTCTAAGTGGTACTGCCACAGAGCTATAGTTTAAATTCAGTGTATATATTAAAATGTAATTAATTGTGGTAGGTATTAAATAAAGCTTATTTTATTTATTTTTGCAGAACCTCATACCAAATCACTATGTCGCTCAACAATGCATGCTAAATAAGTTTACAAAAGAACAAATAAGGTAACAAACAAACAGTACATTTTCAAGGAGCTTTGTTAACTCTTATATAAGGGAAAGTGCCCCGATTTCCGTAAACTAGGGCATCTAGGCACCCCGCGCTCTGTTACTGTGTCCAGGGGGAAAGGGGGTTAGTGGGAGGGGGAGGGTTCATGGACATGCGGGAGACCTTGAGTTTTGAGACTCTTTGTATGGTAATGTGAGCCATGAAATAAGAATTTGAAAGTATTGGGTAATCTGAAAAATGTAGAGCTTAGTAGGTACTGGATGAGTGGAAAGTTTGGTTAAATCAATTTTTAAGTAATATGATATTCTACAAGTGTGTGATGGGTATGTAAAATGTATTTTCTTGAGCTAGGTAAGTACAAATAAAACGTCAAGTGAGAGTGGCACTCGCGCACGTAAGATCTAAGCGTACAGATAGCGGAAATGAAGACTTTATTTTATACTATGTAAAGAAGATACACACACAAAGCTGAGGTGAGCTGAGAGTTACACTAAAACACTACATCAAGGTTGCATAAATAAAAAAACGAATTCTACTAACAACAGATGCTTTAAAACTAGGAACCTAATTAAAAAAAACTACGCGTAGAATCGTTTAAACATGATAACTAGGATGAAAAGTAGAACGGTTACAAGCTTCCCATAAAAAACTGATATTTATATAGTAGCCTACGTGCCGAATAAAACAAATGTAATAAAGATATCTCTAGCCACACGTGTCTGTCACGTGTAAATAGAACCCTACCCCATGATGTATCCGTGGAAATGATCGTAAACAAAGGAAAAATTCGCATATTTACCTAGATTCGATGAATAAATACAATATTTGTCAAGGCTTAGGTCGGCTCACTGTTATAATATGGTTCAGTAGGTAATATGACTTAATTTTCTCTAGTCTAGTATATAATTATTTATCTAGAGTAGTAACTCTAGTCATCAATCCTTAAGTTTGGCCTCATCATCATCATCATCATCAGCCTATAGCAGTCCACTGCTGGACATAGGCCTCCCCCAATGAGCGCCATAGCGCCCTGTCTTCAGCTTGCCGCATCCAGCATCTACCTGCAGTCTTTCGCAGGTCGTCATCCCACCTGGTCGGAGGGCGTCCTACACTACGTTTACCGAGTCGTGGTCTCCACTCAAGAACACGTTTGCCCCATCGGCCGTCGGTTCTTCGCGAGATATGGCCGGCCCACTGCCACTTCATATAAGTTTGGCCTACAGGCTTGCTACTCCAGACATCAATAAAATGGATGGATGGCAGTCTGTAGACTGACACTGTATTTTTTTAGCTGATACTTCAGGCTTTACGACTGGTTTAGGTTATTGATGTAATGTTTGATGTTTTAATTAAACCCAGCTCCAGCTTAGTAAATCAATGCGTGCTGATGCTTTTCAAACGACCTATCAACGTGGTTATGATATAGGCACTTCGGAATGGAAATATAACGATGTACTTACCATGATTTGAAGATATTCAACAAATTCGCACAAGTCATCGGTGGGTCATGCAACTGTGCCGAAATATTGGGACTCATCATTCGTCACATAGTCAATACTTCACAATAAGAAAGATGATAAGTGTTTATATTGTGATAATAGCTTAGATATCCTCAAAAGTGTAATCTAATAGTGTAAATAAGTGCTTTAAGTATTGAACCGTGGCAAAAAGCATCGGCTTCTAATAAAGCGGAGATAGAATAAATAAATAGAAATAACCGAAGATAAGGTCAGGTTTTTTCATCATAATAATATCAATTCTATGGCCTGTTGCCTTGCAGCGTTCGATCGCGAGGAGTGGATGGAGAAAAGGGATGCCTTTGCCCAGCAGTGGGACAATAATGGCTAAAAATAAATAATTATCAGCCCATATGCGTTCACTGCTAAGCATAGGTTAGCCCCAGGCTATGCCACACACACAAACGATGCATAGCATAGAACAACGCCAGTTATTTTTAAGGAGACAAAATCATAGTATCAGCAAAATTACGAATATTTTCAAAATAGCATCTAGTGACGATCATATAAATAGAAATTCTAATTGTTGCAACAATTAGAATCTCGAATACTTAGTCTTCTCTTAGATTAAGTCAAGTGCGTTATGGCTTATTCCAGTTTTCCCCACAAATCCCCCCCCCCCCCTAAGTTGGAAAACGGGAAAAATCTATTCCAGTTTTCCCCGGATATCATGCACCGAACCTGATTAATTTAAAAGACACCGTTACAGTTGTGTTCATAAATTTCCGGAGCTCCGTAAATTCCGCAATTTGAAACGTAAGATAACAAATAAGAGCGTCAGTATTATCATTTGGAAATTTCCGTTATCTGAACTGAGAACCTTCCGACAAGATTATCTTAGGTCTGCTACCAGATGTTATCTTTATCTTAGAGATTACGATTTCATTGTTATTATATATATGACTCTAGTAGGTATTGTTTCATCACGTGGCTCTGCCTACCTCCGTAACAAGAGATATGTCACGGGACAAAAACCTAACATGGTGTGGTGATGGTCATTTAATGAATTCTTATTCTTCCTGTTTATTTATGAGGAATCGAAGAGAAACTTCTTTATAAGAATATCAACTTCTATAAAAAGAATAAAAGTAGTAAATAACCAAAAATGAGGTCAGTTTTTTTCATCATAATAATATCAGCGCTATGCACTTAGTTGTATTCTTATAAAAGTAGGCTGCTTCTTCCCGCGTCTTCACAGGCTTTTCATCAGATAAAGAGCCTTTATGGTATTTCTGGTCCAGAACTACATGCGTACGAAATGTCAGCCCGGTCCATCTGTGGTCTCGAGTCAAACTCACGCACGTCTTTAATAAACCTGTGCCAGTAAATAAACAAAAAAGTTTACCAGGTAGGTACGAAAATGAATAGTTAGAGAGCGAAGGGAGACATTTATTTTCTTATTTGAGTCCTAATATCACCTATTTGTGTCGTTTACCCCCATGATAAACTTCTTTGTTTGTTTATTCTATGCCTGTATTTTGTACCTGTGTCTAAATAAATGTTTTTTCTATTCTATTCTATTTGCCTCCAAAATAATTTGTAAACTCATACAGACTGTGTAATGCCCTGAATGAGAAAGAAAATAATGTCCTCGCTGTGCGTTGTTGATAGCGGACACCATGGTGACGTCGTATAAGCCGCAATTAATACGTGTTCTTGGTTATTAAGTTTCATATTACATGCATGTTATTGTATCTACACTTATTAATATGGGCATTACAATTAGTTTTTATGATCTGCAACAGTCTTGAGACGCCTGAAATTAAGGTTATCTTATATTACTCGTAATCAGGTTGGTATCAAGAGCAGGACCGAGCATTGTGGTGATCTTTGGAGATGACCTATGCCCGGAAGTCTCAAATAACCATTGTCAGCTGAGAGTGGTTGTAAGAGAACCCCTCAATATATCCCATATTTTTTTGTAAGAGAATGAGAAGAGGTTTAGTCGGCTTCACCAAAGTACACACTTCAGAACCATTTCGCCCTAAAGTTCACGTATCATGAACACATCATTATGCCAACAAAATACTTCTTTTTCGGTTTTTCCAGTATGACATTGTAAATTTGTAATTTAACCCTTTTTCTGCAATAATGATGACGAATTCCTTTAGTGACATTAACACTCCGTTCAAAGTCAAGAGTCAAGACCTAGTCATAGACCACGACTTATTAATGACGTCGTCACACTTGTTGGTGTACCAACGTCATAAGTTTCATACTTTTCCAAGCCACAAGGAGCATCATCATCCATCATCTTATGTGAGCAACAATTGCAACAGCAAATTAGGTATGAAGTTACTTCTACATATCCGTTTGTCATTTAATTTAACAGTTTTCCATAGATAGCCCGCTGAAAGTTTATGTATTTTTTCATTTATTAATGGTGTAATAAAGCTTTATTCAATAATGGGCAAGTTAGAGGGGAAAAGACCAAGAGGACGGTCACCAATCCGCTGGTCTGATCAAATTAAGGCTATAACGGGACTCACTTTGCCTGCAGCCCTGAGACTGGCCGGAGAAAGAGTGGTCTGGAAGCGGTTCATCAGCGTCACCGTGAAAGCCTTCCAGGACGGGCACGACCTTCAGCAATGAAGACAACGCTTTAAGAGAAAGCTTTATTCTATTTCTATTTATTTTTTAAGCTACTTTAATTTAACCCAGTAAACGCAATATTTATCCAGAATATTTTTTATGTATCTAATATTCTTCTTAGTCGTGAAAACCTCTTAATAGCCTTCTGTTTCTATTTTCTTGTTTTTTAATTTACTGTATGTGCTGCTGGTTTTCCTTGTAATAAATAAATAAATATCTAAACATATCAAAATATTCAAGGTCTAGCTACATTCTAGTCTAGACATTATAGCTGTCCCTGGACCTAACAATTATTATTTACATTATCTATTTGCTATTGCATAGATCAAAGAGTCGCTATGTTATTTGTATGTGTGTGTTATTAGTACCAAATAAACGTTTTATCTATCTATCTATCTATCTAAAGAGATGCTCCTTTGATCTATTTCTCATTGTTAGAGCCAGCATCGGGGACGATTTTGTTTCGAGGATAATGATGCCTGAGATTTCCAGAAAAAAATATATAAAAAACATATTTTCACATAACCATGTATCTGTTCAATAAACACAACGCGTGCACGTAGCAACTAGTAACGTGTAACATAGTAAAATTGTTAATTTCAATTATTTTGTCTCATCTCAGATGTCCCTTATCCAATATCATATCTATGTTGGCCTCGAAAATAAACCAAAATAGGTACAAACAACATAACTTTCCTTTAGAAACCCCAAACTGGTTATAAATTAATAACAGGCCTTTAGGTGTTTCTTTAATTAAGTCACCTTTTAAACTCACGATTGAATTCTCGATCCACTGTGAGCTAGGATCTCGCGTCCTCAAAATCTAAAGCACGCTACTAAATGTGGCTCAGATTAGAGATACCACCAGCAAGTTATAGATTGTCATACTGTAGCATATCGTTTCGGTAAGACTACCGTTCGCGATGGTTTTTAATTTACTGAAAAGTTATAGGTACTTTTCAGTAAATTAAAAACCTTATTCTTTATTGTCATCCAACTCAAAAGCTAACCTAACAAGGTAAATAGTTTCGTGTTCGTTTCCTAAATTTACCATAAAACGATTTGGGTGAACAAAAAACGATGATTTGATTTGAATTGTAATTATGTAATTTGAATTATGTGACGCGTCTAAGAATCCTGTAAGGTACATATAAAGGAAATATAGCTATTTTATGTTTGATTAATCACAATTATCACACTACTGTTTAGAATTTAAATTTTAAACTGTTGTCGCTCTCGTTTCTTTCACCCCTTTACTGAGTGACATGAACGAAGTGCGCCTCTGACGGTCCGCCCGACGACCGTCCGTCTGTCATATGTCAGTCCGTCCAACAGTCTCGCATCGTGACTCGAACCTGCGTCCATCGAGCCGAGCCGAGCCATCGTGTCGAGAGAGCCACGAGAACACTCCACTTTGTTCCTGACCGCCGAACAGAGAACTACAACTGCCTAATACCTAGTCTGGGTTTACTCTAGGTAGCACACAGTAAAGTATATTTAGATCTTTAGATATAATTTAATGTGATTACTTACCTATGTCTTGTGAGATTATACGATCTATTGTTTAAACTTCTTGTGTCTTTAAAACCAATGCTTATTTTGTAAATCTGTTTAGTAAAGTATTCAGAAACTTAAAAACGTAATGTTATATAGGCAAGGCACACTATTATTAAATTATATTTTGTGCCTAGAATAATAAGAATATAATAATAGTTAGTTTATAAGTATTAGCCACTTAGCTAAATATTGCCGCGCCCGAGCAGGGTGCATGGTTGAAACATTTTATCTTCAAGATCCTGTTTGCAATAAAAATATTGAGTAGGTACCTGAACGCTTTTTTTGTCTGCTTTATATATATTTTTTTTTTATATTCGTACAAAACATAAAATAATCACAAAATATACAGAATTTGAATAATAAAGGGTTTAGAACTTGATCATTTCACAAATGATGTGCATACTGAGAATCATAACAAAACGTGTAGAGCAAAACGTATGATAGTAAAAGCTTGAAATAGAAAAAAAAACAATAAACCGGATAGGTACCTAAATCTATATATAAGTAAACTTACATATGTGCTCATGCTCCCACGAACAAAGACACATCATTATAAGCTTAGGATCAGGAAACTTAATCTAATTTAACTGATTTGAAAGTTCGGTATTGAATTGGTAAATAAAAAAATTATGATCTGGCTTTATTTAGTAAAAAAAAATTTTAATCAGCACACAAACAAGGAAAATCCTATTGAAAACTTTTTAATCAAATGCGTTGACCTAGTATTGTTATAATTAATATGTCTTTACAAACATGGACGCAATCATTTCGACCTACCAAATACGAGTCAATAAAAAAAATGGATTTACTTGTCAGAGACAAATCGGCGGCCTTACCACTTTAGGTAATTTTCAATTGGCAAGGTTTTAAGTTTTGCAAGATCTAGGCCAGGATCGAATAATAACTACCTCGCGTATTTCATAATTTATGGATATTTTTGGTGTTATACGAACCCACCTTAGAAACAATTAGTTTTCGTTTTTTAATAACCAACGGGTGGTTTTTATTTCAGTAAGTAGATCAGACAATTTGAAATTACTTTTACTTTTTGATTACTATGATTTTGTAGATTTCAGAGTTATGCGACTTTGTTTACGTTATTAACAAACACCCCTGGGTTTCTCAAACTCTCACGTGCGGTTGCGTCCTATCTGATTCCGTGAATGTACAATTCGGAACAAACGTCTTCAACGCAACCACATGCAACAGTCCGTCAATAATCTGTAGGTCTACTTTGAAAAACCGAACGAAGTTGACGGATGACGTCATTCGAAACGAACTATCTTACCACCAAGTTGCTTTGGACGCGTCACCAACCGACACCTTTCATTTCCGATCTCTAAAAATTATATGTCAGAATCATTTTCATAGTAAGGTCACCGAAAGAACGGATCGGCCGTCTTTCGTCTGGTCATCTGGTGCGATCCGATGTCATCCGTCAACTTCGTTCGTTTTTCAAAGTGTTACACATTGAAGATTCATGTAATCAGATCGTATCGGTTGCAGTGAGTAACCGCTCTAAGGGTGGTCAATCCATCTATCAACAATCGAATTAGGTACTTGATGGCTAGACTTTCTTGTTTCTGCTATTTATTGCCAATTAATGAATGCTAATCCGTTTCCGAGCGACAAGTAGCTCTCCTCGGCGAGTCGGAACTAGGGACGATCGATGACTTATTTTAATTGCTGTTGACAAATAAATAAATACACTAGTTTTAGTTGTAATCATGCCTCCTTTCGTGGACATCTACCTAGGCAGGCCTTGCAATGCCTTGCATGCTTCCGCAGTCAAGTTATTCTTGCAATGTGTTAGGTTTTATAATTTTGTTAATATAGTGATAGGTTGCTTTTGATTATTTATATAATTAGTAAGATGGTCAAAAATGTAAATTCTTTGTGGATATGAGTCTGGGAAAACGCTACCATTACTTTTTTTTGTACGCTAACCAGTACCAGTTCTTTGACATTAAATGATACTGATAAAAGGGGCAAATCACTGCATAGCTTTATGACAATGGAGTGGGAAAAGCTTTCGTTGTAGTACAGGAGCATAAGGTCAATACTTTACTAGATGAATGATTGCTGATGTGCCTTTTCTGTTATGTTATGTCATATGCAGATAAACCACCAACCATTACCATCATTCACAAAGGTGTCCAAGGCGGTAAAAAGCGGCTAAGCAATAAATCAAAACTGCTATGCAAATAGCTGCAAACTTTCATAACCCGCGGGCTGTAACTTGTACGTAGAGGTATTATTTTGCGCGTTTTCCTTGTCGCTAGATAATTGCTTTGCTGGTTAATACAGCATCTACGTAGCATTTAAACATACGCTGAATTTTCTTTTTAATACATTATAATAGGACGTCCATCACTGGACAAATGAACCAGACTGACGGCGAAGGACTGTCCTTTCCTCTTCTTGTACTAAGCTTTCTTAGTGCTGCACTTAGTACTCTGGCGCCGCTGAACACCAGCACTGCATTAGCTGGCACCCATATCAATGGAGCATTTAATGCTGAGCCGGTAGCCTAATTTTGTGTTCTCGCCGTTAATTTCGTAAGCTTTGTACTTTTTCGTAACAAAATTGTAATTTTTATTCGTTCCTACCTTATATTGTTTTATATTTTGAAAATAATAAAAAATTATATTTTTTCTATCTTGCAATAGCCAAGATCACGCTATTGGATAAAAGCTGAAAGATGTTGGAATCCGTGCATTAAAACAACATCCTATTTCCAAACTCCAAAATTAACGGTACCGCGTAAATTTTGGGATAAAACTTTTACGACAAACATCGCCAAATTAATGTCGCGGAAGGGTGCTCAGTGAACCTTGCTTCTCAACCGGTTTCCCGACGGTGCACACTTGTCCTTATTTGCCCCAAATCCGTCAAGGTTGACCTTTTGCAGCTAAACTACAAAAAAAAAAGCACTAGTGCCATAGCGCGGCTGCATTCGTGGCATTTTATAAAAGCTGCAGACGAAAGTTCACCTGGGAAAGTATCAGCTACCATTAGTCATATTTCTGAAACCAACAACATTGCCGTATCAGTTGAATACTGCTGCAATGATGATGGAGAAAGAAGGCGGCCATAGGAACTTATAAACGATTATCTTCACAAGCACTTTGGTTCTTTGGATATAATTATACCGTGGACGGATACAAACTATCTGCATCGTCGAAAAGTTCATAGAGGCTCAAAGTGCGTAGGTAGCAGATGGCGATGAAATCAATTTATTCTGTGCCAAGGCAGTGTTTTATTGCAGTGCTTATATCGGCGCCCAATGTTGGACGTCCTAAAACCAGAGGAACGAGGATAAACAAGCCAATAACAGCAAGTAGGTACCTATACCTATGAGCTTTGCGGCGGTCATTTCTTAACGGAGGCCATTATGCTGATGAGGGCAGGAATCCCCGTAGAATAAATACATCATTCGTATTCTTTTCATGGTAATTTCTAAAGAAGCGTCATCAACCTATGCTGTAGGGGATACTCATATTGAATTCCATCGGGCGAATTTCAATTTCACCGATACATCTTAATATATAGGTACAGGGTCTCCCGTAAAAATAAAGATAAATAATTTTTATTTGCCAAGTGGAAAGCAAGTTTTTTGGAAGGTAAAAAGTAAATTCATTTTATGATGCTTGACCGTTAGCCGGTATGCAAAAATATTTGAGAGAGACGTGCAATAACTGAACATTTACTGAGGTTTATCATTGAAAAAATTGTCAATAGGTATTAATATTAATAACACTTGAAATTTAATAACATTTTCATTGTCTATCTTTTCGTGTTACTTGTGGTGAAGCACATAATAACGTGCGCGTTAAATTTGATTTTCCGTGTTCGGAGTACTTTGAGTGTGACGAACGCAGAATATATAAGAATATAATATTAAACTTTACACCAAAGTTTAATAAATTATCCCTAAATCAAGTGCCCTTTACTCTACCTATTGTACACGAGATATCTGAAGAAGTCTAGAGTTCCCAGGCCAAGATCCATATTGTCCACTTTGGGTCATTCAGCCACAAGAGTTCTTCATTTTAGTAATAATAATGTCCCTATCCTATCCGATCGCGCTTGGCGCGACAGTCCCGTATGGTGATTATGTAACTCGCGACCGGTTTGCAACAGGCGTAAATTAATCAATCAGTGCTGTCAAACGTCAATTTTGACCAATTTTGACGTTGTAGCTGGTGTCAAACTAATACAAAATTTACGTTTGACAGCACTGATTGCTTAATTTACGCCTGTCGCAAACCGGTCGCGAGTTACATAATCACCCGGCCGATGTTGACTTGTTCGTTGACGACTGAGCTAAATTATTAACAAAACGTTTTTTCTTATTTTGTTAACGTTAAATTCATTAATTTTTATTAATTTACTGACGTTCTGTACCTACAACTATTTATCTTATAAATCTTCTGACGCCATTTTTTCTATCGATTAATTTAGTTGGTTCTAAATAATTAAATGAAGGATGGTCAGTTTTATTTTGACCTCTGTTGAGAGCTTTGGCATCGCTTCGTGAAGGTTGTTCAAGTTGTACAGACTACAGTAACGTTGTTGACTGCAAAAAGTTAAAGAGGCTTTGGCCTTTTTTACAGTCAACAACGGTATTTTTAGGGTTCCGTAGCTTACAAGGAAAAAGGGGCCTTATAGGATCACGTAGTTGTCGGCCTCTCCGCCTGTCAACCCCTTTTGTCAGGATCGTAAAAATGTATAGACTTGAATTTCACATCAAATACTCAAAGTCCAACTTCAAACCAAGAGGTTACTCTTAGAGCCGTGACATAAATCAAAATTCTAAGTGAACACAATCAAAAGTTACAGCCATTTATATTTTGAAATTTCCAATAGAGTTTCATGCATACAAAACCAAGCAGGGTCTTATAATAAGGAACCCGCTATTCCGACTAGCACTTGACGTTTTATCTTTTGTAACACGCGTATTTTATTTTTTGTACATCGCGTATTTTTTCTAGTGCCTTAGATCATCAAAATACGTATGTACCAAGATGTCTCATAACTTACAGATCAAAGTTAGATAATGCTCTATCGATAAAAAACCTGTCATATGACGACTGACCGCGACATGCGAGTCGTAACGTGATTTTAGCGAATATACGACGTTGTATGAATGTATGTTCTATGCGATAAATCAAGCATCAATAGTGCTTTGTGACATACCTACTGTGAATCTAAAGGGGGGTCGCTTCTTACAGAAGCAGTTAGTGGAGTTTATTGTAATTGGTACCTGCAATGTAAATAATATATTCGCTTATTATTTTTAGCCCCAGAAAAAAAACCTTATGACATGTCTGTGTACGTAATGGGTGAATCGCTGATATATTTATTTATTTAAGTCAATTCTGTGCCACTTCTGGGCAAAACCTTCCGTTACGTTTTCTTAGGAAGTGGCAGATCAATTTTTTGCTCACTATTATCCCTTTGAGAAGACGTCATAAATTCGTTGTTTACGCTGGTTATTGTGACATTTATTCGGTTTAGTTACTGAGTTAATGTAACTGTTTGATCAGAAGACAATCCACTGTAAGTTAAAGAAAAACTTTATCTCAACAAATAGGTTATCATCATAAAATCTGCCGCCGTGTGTCATAAGTACGTCAGCCACGAACAAACGGCTAAACATAATATCATGGGTGACTCGTCTTTCTCATATGTAAAATAATTAGTGTAATTGGTGATTGTGCCGTTCTAATTAAATAATAAAAAAAAAAAAAACATTGAGTTGTGCGTTATATTATAGAGCTAAACGTTTCATCGTAAATATTTTTCGTTTTCGTGACTCCTCCAAGTTTTCCACTTGAGTTTTACGGCGCAATTTCTCCGTTCGTTATCAGTACTATCAGTGTATCGACATTCGGCAGTCATATTTTATTATCATCGTATCTTGACGTGATCTTAATCCTCGACAGGCACGTGTCTATAAAATAAACAATTTCATCGCTTCCGGCCTTCATCTCGAATTAAACATTCAAGTGATGCCAAAGTGTCAGATATATTTTTTTAGTGCTTTTACATGGAAAACCTCCCTTTCTTCTGTTTCTTTCAATCTTGGGTAAACCTTCGAAGAATCTCGTCTCACCACCGCGTTTTATTGCACAACATTGTCACTAATAAATTCAATGTGGTTATGAGCTTCACTACATGGTATAAAACACAATCGCTTCCCGCTGTCTGTCTGTCCCTATGTATGCTTAAATCTATAAAACTACGCAACGGATTTTGATGCGGTTTTTTGAATAGATAAAGTGATTCAAGAGGAAGGTTTATAAACCATTTGACATATAGATTTCGACGCGGCGAAGCCGCGGGGCGCGAGCATCTAGTTGGCCCTTAAAGTGCTACTTCAAACCTATTTGAACGTCATCATCGGCCTATAACCGTCCACTGCTGGGCTGAGCGCATGCCTTAATAGCAATAACGCCCTTTATACGTTCATTCGAGCTGGGTTGTAAATTTACTCCTAAGAGCTTATCACATCCAGCATCTGGTTAACTCAATAAACTTACTTGATATCTGCTAAAGTAGACTGAATATTTCAGACCATAGCTCTTCGAATATGTACATAGATATTAAAATTGCGACATCGAGAATGCGTGACTTCCTACGATTGTTGGAGGAGTGTTTGCACAATGCAGGGAGTTTCTATTATCAGCAGAGTTTTACTACGTTTTTAGAACGCCGGTCGATTGACTCGCGTTGTGTCAGGTTATAGGTAACAGGCGGAGAACAAAAAGGTTGCGAGATGTAGATGTTATTTAACGTTTGGTTGTTTTCCGCAGTTTGTGAAATACTAGACCCCAATGCGTCGTTTATTCTGGGATAAGTTTTAAATTACCTACTGTACGTGTAAATACCTCGGATCTCGATCATAGTTAGCCTTATTTACCCACTGTTGGACATACTTCGAATAAGAAAGTTCCAGAATCTGGGAGGGATAAGAACGACGGTACAGTCTCAGTATAAGTATATACAGTATGGAAACTAGGAACAAACACTCGAAACGGCACACTCACACAAACATGCACATCGACACGGCTTCTGGGTGATTCTCGGGGATGGTCAGTCAGTAGCGGTTGTCGCGTCTAGGCGTGCGGTCGCGTGAAAGTGAAAAATGACCCGCTACAGATATTGCGTTGCATACGGCTGTATGAACTCGGCTTCATCAAAACCGGAGCTGTCGTATTTTAAACTTCCTGCTGATTTTGAAAGATAAGAATAATTTATTATTATGATTGTTATAGAATAATGAGTCCGTGTGATCGATCATACATAATGAATTCGTGAACTTATATGTAAATCAAGAACGGCGGCGGTTTTGAGGATGTTTAAAGTCAATGAGATTTTACAAATAGAGACGTCATACTCATTGTAAAGAAATAACTTGGCGATAATTTATTAAAGCTACATACCTACCTAGCACTGTTTAGTAAATATAAGATGGCGGCTGCAATAAATTATGAAATTTTGCGTTATGGGTATCGTTTTTATGGTTTTCGAGGGTGCTGAAGCCGATACTGCTGTCAAAATGTGAATCCAAGATGGCGGCTGCCATAAATTATCAATTTTTCCGTCATGGGTGTCATTTTCATGGTGTTCGAGGGTGTTGAAGCCGATACTGCTGTCAAAATGTGAATCCAAGATGGCGGCTGCCATAAATTATCAATTTTTCTGTCATGGGTGTCATTTTCATGGTTTTCGAGGGTGCTGAAGCTGATACTGCTGTCAAAATGTGAATTCAAGATGGCGGCTGCTATAAATTATCAACTTTTCCGTCATGGGTGTCATTTTCGTGGTTTTCGAGGGTGCTGAAGCCGATACTGCTGTCAAAATGTGAATCCAAGATGGCGGCTGCTATAAATTATCGACTCGCATTTTGAAACGCGCGGTACGGTTCGCAGCCGCTCATGAGCGTTGCGCGCGCGCTGCCTGCGCTACAATACAATGTCTGCGTGCGCCCGCTCCGACGAGCTCACGAAACGTTTACGTCCAACCGCGGCTCACACGCGAAGCCATGAGATTACCTATTTAAATTGTATTTGTAAGCAAATACTTTACTAACTAAGAAAATTTAACTAGTGAGACCTAATATTTACAACTGAAACAATTGACCTAACTGCAGACTGTTGTAAACAATCTACAGGTAGCTCAATTGATCCATATCAATACCAGTCGGAAGCGTCCCCAAGACGCTGGCTGCATTGCCATGCTGTATGGCAATGCTGGCTGATGCGCTGCGCAACAAACTCGCCAGATCTCGGGTCACGCGTCGCTTCGACCAGACGAAGATATTATTATATTATACCAGACCACATTTGTAAGCTAGTTATTTCAATTCCATTTATTGATCAATACAAAAAAAAAATCGTCTTAATAAAAAATATATATCAAAAACAAGAAAAGTGACAACCCTAGTGCTATAATGGAGCGTAGGTATTTATTTCATCAACTAGGCTTAGTTTCCATACTGTTCTATATGTGTACTGTGGTACAGTACCCGTGGAAATGGGAGATAACAAAATGCTCATTCCCATTAATGAAAAAATTCATGATATTAAAAGGACTATCGTAAGACCACACTGTAACAAGAATTACGAACAGAACATAATAAAAATATAGTCACTGATGGTGATGATGACTTCACTACGTTCTGGCTATCTTCAAACTATTTAATAAAAGTCATAATTAGCTGATTAAGCAATTAATAATTAATGAATCAACATGCATCAGATAGAGACGTCGTCCTAGCGGAAACGCTGTATTGTTCTGCCAATTATGTGGTGCCTTATCAGTGGATCGTTGGCAGAAGATAAGTGGTCGAGCGGTGAAAGAAATACTGTAAGGAACTCAGAACAACACAGAAGCTTTAGACTCGGATATTTCTAAACTCAAAAAAGCGATCTACGTTCCAGTGATAAGTGAGTGTAAGCCAGCAGAATGTATGTATGAAAACTTGAATACTGGTACATTGATTAGTTGATGACAGTTTTAACTAGCTGTTGCCCGCGAATCGTCCGCGTGGAGTGGTGTTAGAAATAAGTTTGCCTACACTACCGCCGGACGAAAAGTCTACCGTAACAAATTTTCCCCGGCCATTTTCTGATTAGTCGATGCGACAGCAGAAAAAATCCCAAACCACGTACCTACAAAGAAAAACTGTAAACATTCCTGATGTACATTGTCACTGCGCAAGAAACATGGGATTTTTGCGGTGATAGGTGATGAATAGTGACTTGCTTTTTACGGTCCGACATAGTTCCAGCGCGTGTCTCGTGGTCACCTGCTAGCCGCCATGTGCGTAATTGTGTAAATTTTCTTACATTTTCCTTACATTACCGCTAAACAGGCACTTTGAAGCCTTGTTAGGCACGGAAGAAAGGGACTTTAGGCACGGACAGAAACGAATGGGTACATAATCTAATCAATGGGAAAAATAATTTTCTCGTAAGAGGCAGGGCGGAGTTACTTTGGGAGATTACGTGCCGTTTTGATAATCAAAAATAAGTCATTTCTAACGAAAATGTTGTCGTGTCGTGTTGAAAATGTTATCGACTTTAAGCTGATGAATTAATCATCAGCTTAAAGTCGATAATCCCAAGGTCCTAATTCCAATACTTGCAAACTATCCTTGTAAATAATAGTACCTCAAAAGAAAGAGCAATAACCAGAAATGTTTTTAATTAGAGTTTAACAAAAAAAAATCTTCACCACGGTGGTTCTAAATGGTCTATTTTAGCTTCTCCTGAAGCTACCAATCAGCCTGACCAGGTTTTTTTATTGTGACTTGTGCATAGCCGTAAGCACTAGCAAGTTAACTGGAAAGACAATAAATGCAGTTAATATAATAATAAATTATCAGTCTTGGAAAGAAACAATATTACAGCACGTGCATTCTCGAGGAAGGATGCTTTAAATTGTAGTAATTTGATATTCTCGCTTCCTAACGTTTTCTAAGAACTCAAAACCGTCTATGAGTGTAGTTGTTGGTGCGTGAAATGCAACTTTTAGCGCATCATGCATGACCCTGTGCGCAGGGCATTATTAGCGATCAAACCGGCAATTACAGCACTATGGCCTATGACATACGCCGGTATTAGCCAGTAAGGCGCTTATCTGGGGAGTCATGTCCACCTGTGGACTAGTATACTTATAGGCTTTTTTACTATAAAAACTATCCAAAACTGCGAATATTTGTTCAAAGGTAATTTTTTTTTTAAAGCTG
This sequence comes from Eupithecia abbreviata, assembly GCA_943735965.1. NCBI lineage: Eukaryota > Metazoa > Arthropoda > Insecta > Lepidoptera > Geometridae > Eupithecia > Eupithecia abbreviata. Next base: position 865,220 of record OX030986.1, read on the forward strand.
TAGTGGAATGAGTCTTTCCCAATCCTACTCTATGTCGTGTGGATAGTTAAAAATAACACTTCATATTTCATTCTACTAAACTAGGTTCGACAGTCAGGTAGATCTAACTTATCTACCTTACTATCGAACTTAGTATCGCGTTTTGTAAATTATTTACGTTCATGAAGTGTTATTGCCTAAAGTTTGTTTGCCTGACAGTTTGTTACTTAAAATTAAAACTACTAAATGCAATCTTTAGAATAATCTATATATATATATTTTGACGACCGATGTGGCGCGGTGGACGAAGGTCCGCCTGCGACGCAGGAGGTTGCAGGTTCGATTCCCGCCTCGGAACAATTGTGTGTACGATCTGCAGATATTTGTTCCGGGTGTTCTGGTCGTTTTCTATGTATAATAAAAAAAATATCTATCTATGTAATTTATTGTATTATGTATATCAGTTATCTAGTACCCATCATAACACAAGCTCTGCTTACCATGGGGCTAGATAATGTTGTGTGCATTGTACAGCATTATTTATATATATAAAAATAATAATGTGTTCAGATCGTTCTGTCTTCAAGCCTCTCACAATTGCCTAGCGTAGAGAACTTAAAATAGGCTATTGTCTTTTGCCGGAGTCATGTGATGGTAAAAATAAAAAGTTAATGACAATTCCATACAAATCAAGATATACTTCTACTGTGACAGTGGAATTAGATACACGTTTTTATGATTCTAAAATCAATGGTAACAAACCTCTCAAGTGGGAGTCACGTGACTCATAAACTGTTGGTTTATGCTTTACCTACAAAAAATGTGAATCCGTTTAAATTAAACAGATTTAAAAATTATTATTTAAGGGCTTATGGAATAGACATGTAAACGATCGCCTTGAGATTCTAGGATTGTCAGGTACGCTAAGAATCAGCTAAATAATTACACCAGAAAAAAAAGAGTTCTTGTAGTTGGTAGTTATAAAAAATGTCAAAATCTATTTTGTTTCTAGATCTTTGTTATACATAGATATGAGGAGGACACTTATTGCGAAAGAAGTATGTAGAACCTAAGTTCAGTCGTTAGTAACTCGTTAAGAATCTTGGTAGGTATTTAGTAAGTGATGCACTAATGCATACTTTACAACTACAGTGCCATACGTCTTTGAAAACTATTTCTTCATCATCAATAGGCACCTACATTCGGTAGAGACCGCACACCTGCACCTGAACGGGAATTTAAAGGTGTGTGCGCCGCGACGACGTAGAGAGTACGCCGCGACGACGCAGCGAGTACGCCGTGACGCAGCGAGCACGGCGCGTGCGATCTCCGCGTCGTCGTGCCGTTCTCGCTGCGTAATCGCATTTGAAATAACTCTCAAATCGGCAGTGTGATAAAGCTCTATAATACCTATGTGTTTTATCCTAAGCCTAGTGAAAATCGCGTTATTTGTTTTAATAATGTCAATTACTTGAAGGGCACTGTAGCACAGAGCACCTTAAACAAAATAATAAGACTTAGGTACATTACAACGTACCTAGTACCTACCCAATCAATTGGTATCCGACAGTATACCACACGTGCACTATCACTCATTCAGGGTTGTACTGTGATGGTAAACAAATCTAACAGAACGAAGGTCAACAGGGTTGTCACGAAAGCTAAAACATTTCTAAGTTTTTGTTGATACACACATCTTGGCTGTTATAGATTAGTTGAGCATCCTGTAGATGGTTTGCAATACCTTCATGTGTTTAAAAATCTAACCTAGATGCAGATGTGTGTGAGATGCTTGTGGATGCCGCGCGTCTACTAGAGGGGGGCGCCTGGGCGCTAGGTATTAATTGCACACGTGCTCTACCTACATGGGCTTGAGCCGCCCCTGTGAATTATGATGATCATGATCAGGCATGGATCAAGTTTAATCTATCTCAATAAACTTAATCGTAGGATCTGGGACAAATTATCCTTGGAATCAAAACTTGAGAGCTATCTCCTTCAGAAATGGAGCATAAAACACAATATTTGTATTATCATCAAGTTTACAGGCAGCCCTAATACTAGACTTGTGCAAGGTTTCTCGGTACTGTGACTCACTCCTTTCTCTGTTCATGAAGGCATGCCATGCTTCTATGAACTCTGCTGATATCTAGTAATGTCCGGTTCTTATCAGAGCCAAGCAGAGATGAAGGATTTTATAAAATGTTGACAAACAACCAATAGAATTTCGAAAGCATATCTTGATGGTTTTGTTGACGACGATTTTGTTTATGACATGCTAGGTTGCCTGGGATAAATCGTTGTCAGCGATAAGGCCGCCCATTGTACTTTTAATGTGTCATATTTAGATATAAGGTGTTATTTTATAGTTTTATGTGCAATAAAGAGTTTATTCATTCATTCTGTGGCACACCGGCCAAAGGATTCGATTTTAACCTCGACAAATTTTAGTACGGCATGCAGATATTTGTTCCGATGGGGTACCATACAAAAAATATGTAATATATTAATATATTAGGTTCAATAGAACCCGTAAAACAAACTCTGCTTAGCTTAGGGATCGGATGCTGAGTGAGAGTATTGCCAAGCATTTTTTTTTTTTTACCAAGGCATTTAGATGAAGTACTATTTTTTCCACATTTTTGTTGAAATACCCATCACTGTTCAATATGTATTTATGCGACGTTACGATTCGAAGTCATCATAAAACGGGAGAAGTATCATTGTAAGTAATTGGGTAACAGTTTTTGCAATGGATTAAAGGTTCAAATTAACAATGGTTACGTGTTAAATAATAATGAACTGTTAACTTAAAGACTATCGCAACATTTTCCTAGGAAAATTACTTACAAAGTTACTGAAGTTGACAAATTATTGACCTACTTTTCTAAACAAGAATTATTCATGACTGTTTCTAAAAATTATATTAAATAACTCAAACTGTGTAAATGATTTGTAGTTGCTTGCATAGCTATATGACTTGTTAAATGATGTTTGTCATTACGTATTTTTATTAAAATTTTTGTTCACAAGATTTTTTATATTATTTTCGTAGGAACCTACTCTGTTGGCTTGCGAGACAACGGAGCAGCATATTCGGGATGCTCTCTTTTTTTTATTCATGTATCAGTTTCTTTATGTAATGGTTAGTATGTAAGTACATTGATTTGTATTATTTGACTTGTAAATTATTATTTTACCAATAAAATGACTATCTGACTATCTATAATATTTATATGTATCAGTTGCAGATAGTTTGCAACCGTCTGCAGTTAGCCCAACTGTTTCAATTCTAAACATTTGTCTAATTTGTTTCTGTTCTTTAAATGCAATTTACTTTGTCAATAATGTCTCCATTCGTTTCCCTGAGTACGTACAATTTATATTAAATCTCTACTCAGCCCTATAAACCCCTCAAACCCCCGAAAGACCTCGTTCCAACGAATTCTTGCACATTTCCAATCTAATCTAGTTAGGAAGTAGATTCGACGAATCACATGAGTTATATTTGCACTGCACTTGCACATTCCTGCCTTTGTTTGAATTTGAACTGTCATTGAGCAACGTTGTTGTGACAACTGGCAACTTGAGAGATAATCGCCTTGCAACATTTTATTCTGCATTGATAGCGGCACACATGTTGGTATTCGATTTAGTTATAACTAGCTTTTTGAAAACAAATCTAAACATATAAAATGTCCCTAGACATTCGTTCGAGGATAACCTTTGGTAGAGTGGACTGTTAAAATAAATAAAAATAAGTTACTACTTATATCCCTACCCATTCATAATCTAATTTTAAGACTTAAACCATATTTAGTTATGTTATTTTTCCAGTATTTTCTATGCCTGAAATCTTATATTTGGTTTACATTTTTAATAGAAGCTTGTTATGCAGTAATTAATTATTTTATTCTATCGACATATAATTTGCTCGAAAACCAGAATATGGTGACATAATGTACCTATCTTACGACCATCTTTATAATTTGTCTTGTATCACCTACCCATGTTTTAAGAGATAAAAACTATTTGAAGTTTAAAGTTCGAGTTGATTACCTTTTTTTACAAAAAGCTTTTTAGTGGGTAGATAGGTACCTAATCTATTGCACCCTCTGTTCTGATGACAAGTACATTTGGCCTTGAAAACCCCTTGAGGTCATGGTTATTTCTAGTTTCATTCAATTGAGTTTATGCCAACTAACCGTTATCAAAGTTAACACTAAACCTTTAACCTTTATCAAAGTAACAATTTTAAAGGAATAATTACAATAAAAGCAGACATTTTTAAAACCACATTTTTTGCGCACATTTGAGTCAGTTTTTATGTTAAAAATCCACTTTAATAATGTGGATTATTTGTTATTCATGAGATTAAAACAATTCGAGCATGGTTCAAGAGAGCCATTTGAAATGTCGTCCTCAGCGAAACCAGAACAATAAGGAAGAAGGATTTATTATATATTTTATTATACAACGCGTACCTTGACCTTGAAGTTCAAAATTTCGTACAAATAAATGATTTTTAATAGAAAACACGATATATTTCATAAGCTTTATAGTTGTGTTCATTGGATCCAAATTAAGAAATGAAACTATACAATTATATAACTCTGCTCCCACTTGAATCTTAATCCAAAAATTAAATTATATTAATATTATATTTTTTCTTACATAATTATGTCTTTAAGTTGATATTCATTTTTTATTTTTCTCTATTCTATTAATATGTGCCGATATTTTAGCTCTATAATAGCACTACTGGTGATGTCGTCGTCCTAATTTTTAAAATTATAATCATGTAAATTCTTTTATTGGCTGTTAGTGATATTTATAAGATAAGTTAATTTATTATTAAGAGCTGTGGATTTTGTTCAGAAATAAAATAAAGAATAAAACCTTTCTCTCTACTGAGGGTGAGGTTTTGAGGTACTATAGTTCCTGTAAAGTAACGTCGTATAGAATACCATGACAAAACGTTAAAATTATTGACAAGACATAACAACTCCTACGGCCATAAGAGGTTGTTGTTTTCTTAATAAATCTTAATCAATAAACACACATGTTTACGTTGAGTGATAGGAAGCGGGCATGTCATTGAACTATTAAGGCCACCACCATACAGTGTTTTGCTACAAAAAACCGGAACTCATATAAATAAATACCATAGGAATTCTATAGAACAAGTGTTTTTGTTTTGGGTTAGTTGTATCTATAAAGGTGTAAGTAACGCGAGCACAGGCAGAGTACTATTACTTATGATTTACGTACGAAGCATGGCCGTAAATGCTAGCTTTCAAGCAATGTTAGCGTGTAGCAAATATAGACGTAGCAGCTGTCTACGCTAGCTCTACGCAGGTTTGTAGCTCGTAGAATGGCGTAGCAGTTGTCTACGCTCGCTCTACGCAGGTTTGTAGCTCGTAGCACGGCGTAGCAGCTGTCTACGCTCGCTCTACGCAGGTTTGTAGCTCGTAGCACGGCGTAGCAGCAGTCTACGCTCACTCTACGCTGATTTGTAGCTCGTAGCATGGCGTAGCAGCAGTCCACGCTCGCTCTATGCAGGTTTGTAGCTCGTAGCACGGCGTAGCAGCTGTCTACGCTCGCTCTACGCAGTTTTGTAGCTCGTAGCATGGCGTAGCAGCAGTCCACGCTCGCTCTATGCAGGTTTGTAGCTCGTAGAACGGCGTAGCAGCTGTCAACGCTCGCTCTACGCAGGTTGGAAGATCGTAGCAAGCAATGCAAATGTCTACACTGGCTCTTAGCAACAGCCTCGATGAAATTAAACTTTTTATTAGCTGTAACTTGCCTAAAATTTCTAACATAAAGTCAGATACAAAAAAAAAATTACAACGTTGCTGGCGTCAGACGCTTGAGGCAACCTATTTCTACATTTTTTATATTATATTAATATATGACAAGGAAAGTGATATGTAGAAGGAAAAACAACGCAAATCGCATGATTTACCTCAACGTAATCCTTTAATTAAAAATTAAAATTACAATAATTTCTAAATCGCTATCATGCTAGATTTGTAATATGGATTGCTGTAAAAGATATAAGGAAAATCGTTATGTGCTGATTCAAAGTGAAGTAGGTTTTTATAGGTAAATCCCAACTCACTACCCACTTGGGTTTTTTTTACATTTCTAATGGCAGGTACTTGAATATTAAATCACGTTAAGTGGAACATTACTTTTGTGGCTTTACAATGAAGTCGTCTAGTGTATTATTTGTAAGAATGCAAATCAAGAAGGTACCTTCTAAGAAATTAATAAGGGAGGCCTTGATCCGAAACTTAAATACATACATAAGTACTCTAGGATATAAAAATGTATAGATATTTTCCATTTATTTACGGCGTAAACAATATTAGTCAATACCATCTCGGTATCCTGACATGAGCGACTTATTTATTATGAATATATTCTCAACAATAGATAGGTAGGTAGATACCTACTTAATAGCTATCTGCCACAAAAACGGTTAGGTAGGTGCTTCTACGACTGACTGTTGCTCTTTTGCATACTAATCGGACCACACAGGCTTAGTGAATTAATGAATGCGATAAAAGTGTCCGCGCGAGGACGCAAAATCATGTTAGATAGGTACCTAATTGAATCAAGAATTACACTATAGTAAACTTATTTCATCAATAATGAATGGACAATGGGTGAGAGCTGAGTCTAGTCACGAGCTTTTGTAGGTTAGATGAGCTAGGTTACCTTTACTATACTGAGGTACGTATATACGCCTCCTCATCGATTTCGATGACGGCGACCCTAGACTAGACATCACGGATTTTTTAGACCTAAGGTCTCCTATACATAACTCCTCGGGCCAACTCCACTGCCATGCGTGCCGTAGGATATTCAAGACCAAGTTCGGTCTAGCGAGCCATATTAGGTTACCTATATACGTACAGGCAAAAATAAACTGTTGATGAATGTTACCTGGAATAATCAAGATACAACTTTAACATAAGGAAGGTTCCTTTGTTTTTAAAAATAAGTAAAACTAACAATTCCGCGCAATACATTTAGTATTTTATTTTTCAATGGAATTCCGCAAAGTAACGCCTGAATCTTTAACTTGAGTAGTAGGTACTAAGAAGTAAGATCTTTAAGCTGCCATCATCCACATTGGATGACACTCTTGTCGTGACCATGATTGGCTCGTAATATCTAAAGTGGTAGTTATGTACGCTATAATACCTAATAACCACAAGAATCTAATACCAACCATCAGTGCAACTATGTTAAGATAACTTTAGGTAGGTACATCAATTGGTGGTAGTACTATTACCTACTTACGATCGTGTGGGCTATGAAAGTGTTATGTAATGAAAAATCCTAAATTTGTTCCGGTGTTCTGAATCAGAACACCGGAACAAATTCCGGATTAGAAAGACGATCAGAACTTCTGATCGTCTTTCTAAGTATAATAAAAAATATCTAAAAATAAATAAATAATGCTGGACAGTTTACACAGCACTATCTAGCCCCAAGTTAAGCAGAGCTGTGTTATGGGTAGTAGATAACGGATATACATTACATAGATAGATATTTTTACTATACATAGTACTCTCTATAATAGATGTATTAGTTAGAGGTATATCTATGTATTTGTATTATGTATATCAGTTATCCATAACACAAGCTCTGCCTCGCTCGTTGAATTGTCAAGATATATTTATTTTTTAATAATCAAAATCACGCAGAACGAATATAAGAATATCCGAGGCTTTTAGAATAGCAATCATATTTACCAGAATAAACTAGTATCAGGCGCGACGCCTGTAAATGTTCTACAATATGGATTCTATACGATTGCTATTAATTGTTATATCCTCACCGTCCCGGCACTTCGCCATACCTTACTCTTGGCCTGAGATTTATAATGTTATGTGTTGTTGTATGTTGATAGATAAATAACGTTTATTCTCAAAAACATACATATTTTCTGGTCAGTAGTAAAAAGCCTAATTTGGAGGAAGCTAAAGACAGAGGTGGTAAAGTAAGTAAATAAAACAAGTATTAACCATAAAGTCTATTTATTCTTATGTTTATTCGCCTTCATGTCGCGGTAAGCTTGCACCGCGTCTAGCCGCGCTCGCTCCCGCCTCAGCGCGTCCGCAGTGGAGGCCTTACTGGCCTGTGAGTGAGAGGGAGACGGACCGGACTGTAGGAGCTTATTCAGCAGGAGGTCTCGGCGACCCGGCTGAAAATAAATAAATAATAAATAATGTTGGACAATTCACACAGCATCATCTAGCTCAAAGCTAAGCAGACCTTGTGTTATGGGCACCAGATGACTGATATTCTTAATACAATAGATTTCATAGATAGATATTTTTTATTATACATAATATGTGCCTAGATAATGACCCGAACGCCCGGAACAAATATCTGCAGATCGAACTCACAATTGTCCCGAGAAGGGGTCGAACCCGCAACCTCCTGCGTCTCAGGCGGACTATGTACACAAAGGTGCTCGAGCTGTCTCGGGGCGTCGTCGCGGCGAGTGTGTAGTGTACTGCCGCCATGAGATGTAAAAGAATTTGACTCATGCATGCTCTTTTTACTGTATATGGCCGAGGCCAAAGGAGCGTAATAAAAAATCCTGCCCAGCAGAAAATCTGTTGCGCTGCCACACGGGCGCAATTTATTGAGTTGCTTTATTCGTGCGACTCTCACACAAACTGACTGACGACGCATTGCTCGCTCCCCTCACCCCCGCTAATACAATCCGGTTGGAACTATGCGTGTGAGTCAGCAGATAATTCATTTTACGTCGCCGTGTGAATCAAAGAGAACTTTTCTAAATAAATCAAATGCAGCAGAAATTAGGCGACTGACAACTCAAAAATTTACGCTCGTTTGGCCATACTCCAAGACGTGCATTACTAATTAGAGTCTAGCTAGGTTGATAATGCTGTTGATAGATGTGTATATAGTGTATACCGACTAAGTTCAGCCGGTCAAAACAGCCGTAACCGAGAGCATATAGAAAAGGTCCTTACCCTGGGCGCTCCGCCCGCGGCCGCCAGCTTCTTATTCTTGAAGGAGAGCGAGGGCGGCGCGTGGCTGATATCTCCGAACGCCACACGCTCGTACACCACTTCTTGACGCTCTTTCCGAGACTGGAATCATATCAATAATACTATGAAACACAGAAGTTAGAATGGTATTATTAGAGATGACAAGCAATAGCTCTTAAATAAAAAAAGAATCATCAAAATCGGTTCACCCAATCGAAAGTTCTGAAGTAACAAACAAAATATAATTAAAAAATACACTTGAATTCAGAACTTCCTCCTTTTTGAAGTCAGCTAAAAAAATTAAAAAAGCATGGCCTCTGTGGCGCAGTAGGGGAAGGTACGCCTGCGAAACAGAATATTCCAAGTTCGATAACTACCTTGGAATCTACAAATATTCGTTCGGGCGGTTGTCCTATCACAAGCTCTGCTTAGCTTGGGGCCAGCTAGATGAGGTTGTGTGGATTGTCCAGCATTAATATTTTTACTATTTTCCTTTCAAGTTATTCTCACCTCTTCCTGCCTCTCTTTGATCGACTTCTTCTTGAGCGCCTGTTTCTGCGTCCTGGTGAGCTTGGCCTCCGTCTGGTCAGGCCTCCGACCGCCGGTCGCGCGCCGCACCTTCTTAGCGCGGTACTCCTTGAAGTCCGCCATGCGAGCTCCTTTCACGTCCTCCTCGTCTATGTCTTGCTGAAATAACGTTAGTTGTGGATTATTTAGAGAAACAGTTTTAAGAATGATCTCTATAATAATGCCTGAATACGCCAATGCCGAATGCAGCAAGCTGAAGAAAGTGCTATTTCCAGCAGTGGACTAGCATATACTCATGATGATGATTATAATGCCTGTGGATACAAAAGTAGCTTTGTATTTCTACAGGAATCATGTGGCCGTGCAGGGAATAAAGTGCTGTTTGGTTTTGTAAATTTCTTATGTTTTTAAACTTGAGTTAAGGTTACATTTCTCACCCATTTTTCTATACAAAAGGGAGGGGCACTACACTGTTTTATAAGTTTAAATAAATTTATTTTTCTAAGACATTCAATAATTTACCTATAATACCCCTTGTGCTAAAAGTTTATTCACATTTTTTTAAGCTGTTGTTTTAGGATGATGAATAAATAAATCTGCTTTTATCCTAGCACATACCTTTTGCGCACATTGTTAGGTGATTGTATAGTCAAAATGTATATTTAGCCCTCGCCTACCGACGAGTTCGCGTCTTTAACTCGTTTAACATTAAGATGTAAAAACTAACAGGGTAATGGTCATCCTCAGTGACATCTCCGTGCAGTGCTCTGATAGCGCTGTTGATGCGCAGAGAGAACCCTCTCCCTGACTCCCCAGGGAGCTTGCGCAGTCTTGAGATTGGGTTGTCTCCTACTCCACTTTTATTATTGTCTGTGAAAGAAAATAAACACATGAACATGATTTGTTGGAACTATGATCACAACACACTAATATTTTAAAATTTAGATGTAAAGTTTTGTTATCTTCTCACACTGAAACTACTCAAATATGTAGATAGCTGAAATTTTACAAAGATTTAGTGGATACCTGGATTAAAATAAATACTACTTTTTATACTAGAATAAAATGGCCTAAAGCTGCATGGAAGCTTAAATAAGCTGCAGAAGTAATAGGAGAAGGCAATGGGTCCTTACAGGTTTAGTAGATAGATGAGATTACCATGACTATCTCACCCATCAGATGGCAGGATGAGGAGGGATTTTCAACTGAATATGTAGCCTGTAACAGGTTACAAATTTATTGGCGGGAGGATTGGCGTAAAGGGAGGCTGCAAATTCTTTTTTTTTTTCATATTTTCCTAGATCATATAGACGAGGCACCCAGATCCGACTCACTGTGTTATTCAAGTAAAGAAATTAGTGTTAACAAACATTGCTGTTCAGACACTTTTTTAATAAGGAATCAGTAGCCAGTGGAGTGTTAGCAAGTCTAAAATTAATTAAATAGGTACTTACCATGCTGTATCCTCCTTAGATTCGTCTTCTTCTTGGGTTTTTCTTCTGCTATACCCTTATTTTGGAAGGCAAATAATCTAGAGAGTGATTTAGGCACAGGCTGTTCGTCGGGGTCTTTCGGCGGAGCATTTATCTTAGATTTTAGGCTGGAAGAGAGTAAAATTATGAAGGTCTAATCATACAACAGTTTTTCTAAAACACTGTATTTTATTAATTTGGCTAAGTAACATTTCATACCTTTTCTCCCGCCTTGCCTGCTGTACTAGAGGATCTTTAACACCACGGTGCTTTTTCGCTGGAATTTTACGACCCATTATGAAGTTTATGTAAAGAAAAACCTATTATAATAACTGCAAAACAGTTATGTGGTCTTGTCTTTAGAACCTAGAAAAACTGTTTCATTGGAACATGAGCGCCTTCTATTTGTATTGTAGTACTTATTACACAGTCAATTCGTATATTTTAAACATGATTTCTCATATTTACTAGATTTAACAAAATTTCAAGTACAACGCAGTCTCGAGTAAACCATAACATAACCTCAAAATATCATATGATTTAGTACAGATGTCACTGTCACCTCGTGATGTTTGTTATTAACTTATTACGTTTCGTTCGTCTCCTATGATGTTTTGTTGGACCGTGTTTTTGCATTACTTTATTTTATTTTATATTAAAGTCGAAGAATATCTCTCTGCATCGCTATTTCTTAATCATTAGATGAACAACATCAATTCTAAGAATAAGGAACCTATGTTCCATCAATTTTAGTATAACCAATAGTGTTTACGTCCTACTGAAATCAATATTTTTGTTTTTATCCGGACTCACAACATCAGGCGATTTGAAAATCGTTTGTTGTCTCTTGTACGCGCGGGAGGGGGCTTGTTTTTTTAGAAGCAAGGTCGTTCTTTGTGTCAAAAAATTACTTCTTGTGACTATAAAAATTACAAAATACAAATCAAATAATACTTTAGTGATTGACTATTCTGTGTTAAAATATAACCATCGTGCTGTGTGTATGTCGTGCGTAGTTATTAGGTTTTAGTGAAACCCGTGCACTCCATACGTTCCAATGAGTTTGGGAGGAGGTCAAAACACAGAGGGAATAAATGCAGGAGGAATATTTGTTCAATTCAATCAAGATTGCACGTAAGTAGCTCTACTCTCTGTTCGTGAAGGGCTCAGCGATACTAGGTTCTAAGACGTTGCTTTCCCTTCAGTTGGGGTTTCCTTGAGATGGCTGCGAAAGGGAGCGCAGTGTCGTGAATTAGCGTCATTGAAGCACGTACTCGACGCTATCATTGGCTTGCTAGGTGATGCAATATGTCATTGCCAGGTTTCGTAACCAGATCTCCACTCGAGGAAGAAGCTGCGCCCTAAGGTCATCTCTGAGCCCTGTCTGTTGCTAGCAGCCTGCCCTGACTCAGCTTGCCCAAACTAGTTATTGTTGACAAACACCAGCTGTAGCCATTACAAACAGCTGATTTGGTTTACAAACATTGAATAGGAGACTTTTAATAGTTTTTTTTTATTGAAACAGCAGTGTTTTGGTAACTTCAATGTGGAATGTTACACTTATCAACAAAATTTATTCTCATATGCTCCTAAATTTATTGTTTACAAATTTTTGTTTTGAATATGCATGAACTACTAAAAATGGAAAAGAGGTTCTCTTTTCCATATTTAGTAGGGCATTGTAAAACTAGTCTTAGGCAAAGAAAAAAATTAGAAAGTTATTCTAGGAGTGAAAGTAAAGGATATTTATACTTAATAGGCATCATCATACTTTTATAGGCGCCATTAGTTTTAACAATATTCATTTTGCCCAAAAGTTAAATTATTAATGATGAGAACATAGTCACTAAACCATTACTTAACTCGAGCTGGTAAAATTATCACCTTGTAATGTACCAAATTCAGTCCCTAAATGAAACCCCCTTGGTGTCAGGTCTCTGGTGGCCGGAAGCAGTAGCGGTTACCACTTGTTTGCACTGACAGCTGATGATGGAGTGGAGGAGATCTATGCGAGCCGCACGGGCCAGGACACGTGCCTCGTCGACCGTCTCTTCAGCAGCTCGCTGGTCGCTATTGTCACAGTATCCGCTCCCAGGTATGTTCAAGTGGTTAACTATGTTTTCATGTTGAGAAAGCACCAACATTTTATTCTGTATTAAGATGTTTTCTGTTCTATTTATTTTAGTTTATTAGGTAAACAAAACACATGACAGGCAATAATAGAACAACAAAAAAATAATTAAAAATTGTTATGACCATAATAATCAGATTAATGTTTTATTATTGAGCTTGAGATAGAAGGGTCATTTTCCCAACTCTTGACAATTATGGTGAGGAGTAAAACATTAGTGAAACTTACTGGTAACACTGAATTAGGCAAATCAATATGAAAAATGTCACTTAAAGTGTAGTCAAAGTCACATACTTCTTCTTTTTTGTTCCATTTAGTTGATAAGGAACCCTGACATTAATTATTTTAGTTTTTTTTTCCCTGCCTAGTTGGGCACCTGATATTAATCATTATCTAAATAGATAGTCTTCAACCTTACTTCAGGTAATGTCAAGTTCAAAACAATTAATTCTTCAAACAATGACCTGCTTCAAGATAAGATTTTTTTGTTTGTTCAATTACAATTGCTAGATAAGCATACCATAACAATGCTTCAACAATATCTGTTTATTTCCTTTTTTGATAACATGCAGTACTATTTTTTATTTTATTTTATTAATGAACAAAATCCACAGCTCTTAAAAATATATTAACTTATAAATATCTAACAGCCTATAAAAGGATTTACATTATTATTATTAGTCTAATAAAAGACGACACACACACCAAAAATCCCATAATAGAGTACAAGATATCACATCTTTTGCATAGTCAAGTCTATAGATTTACTATTGGTCTTCCAATTTAAAGCCTAGCCTTTATCTTTCCCCAGATGTGAGACACATCACACACAGATTTTCTTGATTCATCCGCAACTTTTGTGTTGCCACTTTAACTAACAAGTTCGACGGGCGAATTTATCTCGTAAAGGATCAGATTCGATCAGATTGCTTTAGAATGTAAACCGTTCTCCAGAATCAGGGCTCAGATCGGGGGTCATTGTGAGCTGATATTGCAAAAGGCAATGAAACGTTACAAAGTATTAATGGGCGAGACAAACACAGCTGATTATAAAATTTGAATCAACGAAAACAATGACATCAGCTAAAACTAAACGACCTTTAAATGTTGCTGAGAATTAGTTCTTTTATTTTTTGTCGCGTGAGTCATGTTGAAAGGGATCTTGTAGCACCAGTCCACTCATAAAGCTTGCTCCTTTTTCAATAATGTATGTCTTTGTTGCAATGCATTCAACATCGTCATCATCAGCGCGAGTCACGCAGTGCTAGGTGTAGATGTTCGTTAATTCCTACTCACCCTTCTTTGTTCTGTGCCTTTCGCAGCTAGGTGTGTCTTCTAACAACATTAATTACAACTATTTACTCAGAACTGTGATATAGGCCTTTCTGGCCCCTCGCATCTAGGTCCTGACTATTAATTAACTATTTTATATTTTCTGTTTTTTTGTTTTGCGGGAAAAAAATATATTTGCCCCACAAAACAGGAGTTTAAGTTCGAATCCACATTCGTTATTGTTCTTTGAAAAGTTGCGGAAGAAATGAATACGTTTGCAATTAGTGTAAACCAGCGCATTTACGTGTACGTGTATTTTACAACATGTATATTATTATGGAAATCATTGAGCAATAGCCACTGGCGCGTAATATCCGTCCTTAGGTATCGATGCATCCTTTAACACTTTGAGTGCTGAAAACGCACGGTATGAGTTTTCTACAAGTGACTAATATGCGTAAATCCACACTAGCGCAGCGGCTGAGAAAATACAGATCTTTGTGACTCAGCAGAGCTGTAATATTTTTCGAACGAAACGCATGTGCGGCGCAACACAACCGCTGTGTAGAGCGGCAGCACGAATTTTTTAGGTAAAAAAAAAGATCGCTGTCGTCGAAAAAAAACCGCAGTCAAAGTGTTAACGATAATGATTCAAAAGATTATAATGTTATTTGCCGGGTTTTGCTTTAATGAGATATTTTTGTTTTCATTAATAAAAATATGTATTTATACATAGAAACCCGGAACAAATATATGCTGATCGTACAAATATTTGTCCCGATACGGAAATCGAACCCGCAACCTACGTCACAGACGGCTACTGAGGTCGACAAATATAGATAACACAGGTCTGCTTAAGCACGACCAATAATAGGGGGTAAGAAGCTTGTGTATGCATCTTAGCTCCAAAACGGATGAACCTATCTTGATTTGGTGTTTATTCTTGTATATTTTGTATATTCTTGTTAATTACGTTTGAAGATAATCGACGTTCGTACGTTCTTTAAAATGGTGGTTTCAGAATATTTGTAAAATTAGTTTTTTTACTCTATCAGTCAATACCTACGTCTCCCTCCAATCAAAACCGGATCGAGTGGGCTATTGTATAATAAATAATAAACTAAGCATCTACGTAATTAACATCGGTTTTATTTATTTCTGGCCGTGATGAACGGTTTCTCTTTCGATAACTATTTCGACTATTGTTCGCATACCTCTTTTCTTCGCGTCGTTCGACGCGGAAACAGTTTGTTATGTTAGGAAATTTCTACGTGTAAACTACGCAATGTTTTTCTCCTCAGCTGATAGGCTCGTTGCGTCACCACCACACATCAACAACGAGCGTTGTTTCGACGCGTGCGCACCCATACCTACTTCAAGGTTGTGCGATTGGGCATTGATTGTTAGTAGATGGACGTGAAAAGAGTTGAAGGCGTTTTAAACCTCCGATGCTTTTTAACATAAATATGTAGGTACTTAGATAGATAAAGTATACAAAACAGGAAATAATATAGAAATAAATAATATCCTACAGAGACTAAAATTACAGCAGAATGCTAAGGCACAATAAGCTTTGATTAAATTTCAATGAAATTCTGGAGTTTTAAATGTTTAAAACGTCTTTTAAAGCTTTTGAGTAGCACTTTAAAGTTTCCATAAAAAAAAAAACAAATTCCGTGTCTGCTGTTGATTTACATAAATGAAAATGGCGCTACATCAACCAATGATGTAGCGTCCACTAACAATGAAAGAAACAAACAAAATGTTTGCTTCAAATGCTTGCCCTGACATTAAGAGAACACTTTATTACAACACTTTCTTATCAAGCATTTTCTCAAATAGATTACTACGAAAATATGATTCCAGATTGCCAGATTCACGACCTTACCAAAATACCTCTCTTCAAAATGTAACGTACATGTAAATTTTCCCTAATGTTTGAAAAGGGTGACCTCCGCGCGCCCACTCGATCCGCACGACGACCATACTAATTTTACAACGACAAAGTTGCTAGGAGCGCGGGCGACCCGGCCGCTATTTCTGTGCCTCGCGCGTGAACTTGGCCGTGGCTCTTGGCCTTCGGTTCTCCCTCTGTTGAATGCTGCACTCATGACTTGAAAGGCATAACACGGTCACACCAAAGAGGCGAGGAGGTTAATAGCTAACTAGCAAAACAATCAAATCGTATGGATATAGTGATGGTTATGCGACATTCAAATCGAGTAGGTACATGTAGGTCATATAGCTCGCAGGTTATCAGTTGATAAACGCTGGGGACTGGCTGGGGAGTTCTCGAGTGTCGGCCGCGGTGCAACGCGAAACGGAGTGTTGAGAAACCATCTAATTCTATTCGATGGACCGACGACATACATGGTCGCAGGGAGGCGGCTTTTGTGGCTTAGGACCGCTCTTTGTGGCGTCGTCGTATGGGGGAGGCCTATGTCTAGCTGTGGACGTGTATTAGCTGATATGATGACCTACACTACATGTGTAAGCCATACTACTACCGTGACAGTCACACCATCTTGGATTGGTGCTGTCACACCAGCTGAAGGAAAGAGTTTTTATAATAATACAGGTTGTACTTGCGGACAGACTCGCGGTGGCGTTGTTTATTTCAGTGATAGACTTTGACTATCAAGACAATGGAACTGGTTCTCAATAGCTCAAAATCAACGGTCACTAGGTATATTATATTCATTGTTCTGTTAAAGACTGTATTGTTAACTTCCCATTCTGGATTTGCGGGTATCAGTTCAACAAACTATGCACCTGTCGAGTACTTATTCAAGGGCAGTTTGACTAGTATACGCTATAGTAGCCACTATATACCAGCCATACTCGATGTAGAATGTTTGTAAACAAACGCGTCTTCTTTGACATGAAATAAAATTTGAATTACGAGTCAAATTATATCTGATTGATGCTAACACCAACATGTGAGTTTTACTTTTTAGTGTCGTCGTTTGTTAACTAACATTCTTACTAAAGTTTGGCTGGTGTATCGACTATATGCTGATGCTCTATAAATTCTCTAGCATTATTATTTATCTAACATCACCCCTCAATGATGTACCAATAATGCGCTCATCAGGGTAAATCTATGTCCAGCTGTGGATTGGTAAAATCTGTTGATGATGATTATTTATCTGGTGGGTGTATAGTATGAATTGATTCGCTGATCCCCCTCATAGGAAATAACAATCTAAAGCGAGCAACGTGCCGGATAGTGCACGCACTTGCAGATTGTATTGACGACGATAGTGCAGCGCAGCTGTTCATACATCCTTTGTAACTAAACTCGTGTTCGAATGACCTTATTCTAGCTTCGTGTAGATAAAGAGTATAACAATTGACCCAGTGCCCTTATGTGGGTCTATAGTCTGACGTGACTACAGGGCCGTCTGACGCGCATTATGATATCTATAGATGTACCTATCTATGATTGTGATTCACGGATGGTGGAAAAGACATTGTTTATTTCCATTTTAACAGTTAAGCTAGATACAAGATACCTTTATTTGCACAAGTACGATCGATATGAGTAACGCCAATAATACCAAGAACCAATAAAGAATCCCAACAATAAATAGTCTTATATTATATGAATGCAAACATCGGAAACTATGTTATTGTGTTTATGCAGGATTTCCTACATACCAGTTGTTTATATTATACGCAATACGATCTTCGTATGTAATCGGCAGCGATGCTCTGAAATCCTTAATACAACGTCACGCAAGATGGATGTGTTCAACAGATAACCATATCGTAGACACACCCGTCTGTATGTACGTTTGTAGTGTGGCCATGAACAGCTGAGAATACAAAGATGCAACCAATTGAAAGTGCGTATATAGGCTATTTTCTGCTCACGGCTTCGTACGCATTATTTCAATTGAAACTTGTAAAGGTTGGCTTAAAATGCAGCCTATTCCAGGTGTTTAACTACTCAAAATTTCAGCCCAGTGCGATCTATAATTGGCGTGGAGAGATAAAAATCATCCAAACTTTTGCATTTATAATATTAGTGCGAGTGGTGTGATGTAAACAAAACGAATTATTTCTTTACGTAAGAGTGCTATGCAAGGTGACCTTTCTAACTTTCCCGACACGATGTAACGCATTTACTCGGGACGTATTTCGATCGATATTGATTAAATAGAATATAAGAAATTTGAATTTTTCCACTGATGTCGATTTTAAAGTTGTCTTTAGAGTTTAAACTTGTGCCCATCCCTTTTATTTTATTTAGAAATTAATATTAACCGTTTTCAAAATAGTTAAATTTAGTGAAGCTTCCGATTCGTCACTTCTATCTTTTGTCACTAATAAGATTTAAAAAAACATGTGGAGCATAGTTATGAAGACTTATTTATTATGTTTAATACTATTTAGTTAAGAATTTATCATCTTTATTATTTCTACTAATACTTTATAACGACTATGGTTATAAGCTTATCTATACTAATATTATAAAGATTTTTTGTTTGTTTGTTTGTAATGAATAGGCTCCGAAACTACAGGACCGATTTGAAAAATTATTTCAACAACTAAGCTACACTGTCCCCGGTGAACATAGGCTATATTATGTTTTCAAAAAAGTTAGGGATCCGTAGGTACTAAAACCGTGCGAAGCCGGGAAGGTCCGCTAGTATGATATAAACAAAGATATGTTTATAACTTCATTAGAGCGATATTAGTCTTGTTCCTGCTTGGCCTAGCAACTCTTGTCATAGGTTATCTCTTATCTTCTTCGATATTTAGTCCTATATCTCCTGTCCGATATCGTTCTTAATCCTCGCACAAGACTCAAAGGTAGTTTAAATTTGATTTTTTTTATTTATTGCATACAAACATTGACAAAGTAATTCCAAAAACAATCATTTAACTAAATTAAACGAATAGTGGTACTTATTAAATCTATGGATACATTGATTGATTTGGCTAGCCTTAGATATCTACGCTAGGTTTATAAAGTTGTTGTATAGTTTTCCTTATTATAAATTATAACCATTTTTAGGTACATTCAATATTATTAGATTTCGCTCAAGAGCGATGCAATTAAGATGAACGCCTTATCAGTCAAATAGTCATGTTGCTTGTTACCAATTAAATATCCAGTCTCGGTAATGCCCGGTTTAGATGTATTTCCAATTTTATTTAATTAATTAGCAGGAAAAATCCTGATAGACCCGAATATTATTATTTTTCTTAGTATCGCGAACGCTTACAAAGAAAGAGTGAACATTTATTTATATAAATTCCCACTACACAAATACCTGCTGACGGTAATAGTTCAGTGTTTGCAGCGACTCCAGTCCAGCATACTAGGTATACAAGATAAAATTTTAGTAACATGCCCCTACCCTAACCTAAAAATTACTTGTTGATTTTTGACACAATTAGCGTTTCTGGCCGATTTAAGCTCTTTTCTACACAATGATAATGCTAACACTCGACGCAAAAAGATAATTTGATATTTTTTCTTGTGTTGCGAGTTGTTTTTGTTTACCAACATACAATGCTAGAATGGAATGAGTATGTGATCTACTGTAGTAGTTACTATAATAGCGAATGAGGTTCGCCACAAGCGGTTATGGCTGGCCGAAGGATTGGCCGAGTTCATCTCAGCTCACTGGCCTAAGGTTACGCGAGCCAGACAACGGCCAGCAGAGCCGCCTTATCTCTGCTTATTGGGAGCACTACTAGATTTATATTATAAGTATAACATCACACATTGTTGATAATCTGGAGGCAAGGCAATGTGCTTGTGAATCCGTGAGACTGGAAAATAAATACAGACGATTAAACTTACTTATCGCGATCAGATGACCAGTTGGTGTTCGCAAGTTCAATGGATATCCCCAAATAACTATGTATTTGGAGTTTTTGACAAAAGCTAGTATTTATACACCTGGTGTGTAGGTCCCTCCCTCATATAGATAAGAGGTTTTTTTCTATTCATGGGCATTTGACGCCAGATATACTCGTAAATAGTTAAATTATAATATAAAACTGTTGTTTCTTTTTTGTTAAGTGTATATATATATTTTGCCATGTTTGTAATATAAAGAATTGATCTCATATGGGAGTGACATAGTCACTTTGTGACAAAACTCCATCAATAAATAAAGATATTAAAAAAAAAAATATATATATATATATATAAAACTCGATCTATATTTTGTTTCCTTAGCAGGTATAAGAAATGTACACAACCTAGCGTTATTTTCGTAAATAAGTCAGTTTTACATAAATTTAAAACAATAACAAGCACTCAGATATTGTTTCCTTAAAGTCGTTAAAATCCACTATCTTATCTTAACTGGCGGTCGTGTTAATTATACGTGTGGTTAGGTATGGTTGATGATCATAATAATTGTCATTTTATGATGATTTCTGTCATACGATTGGGATGATTCATTAACACTTGTCATTGTGTCTCACTAACACATAAGACGTAAATGGTTAAAAAAAGTTAAATAAATGCATCCAGTTACATAATGCGTATCTGTGTCGTGTAATCTCATTACCTGTACTTATACACTAGCCAACCTAGATGAAGAATGTTTTTAAACAAATCGTCCATACTTGACCTAAAATTCACGTCTTTTTATATGTAATTTACATTACTCGTCGATTTGAGATCCTTCAATCCTTTAATATTGGATATAATTAGGTATATCTAAAACTCGACGTCAAGCAATGCAATTTTTGGTTATTGTTGTCGTGGTTCGTTTGCAAACATTCTATATCGAGTTTGGCTAGTGTAGGTGATAGTCAAGTTTACATTTTTTTGTCTTATCTTCATATATTAACAAAATAAACCTACCTGGATTAATCGATGCTCATAAAGACTCATATCTATTAGTAAATCGGACCAGTAAGTTCACTACAAAGGAACATAATTATATTCTCTTTGAAACCATCAAAACTACACATTTGAAACCAGGCCCTCGGAAATCTACTCAATCGTATTTAGTGTAGATTCGTTTATTCCACAGTGGGTCCAGCGCTACAACGTCGTCGAAAACGTAAACAAAACCTTCGGTAAAACATAACATAGGTGTGAATTGTTCATGCAAAAATGTAGGTTTTTCTAGGTGAAGGTGAACCTTGTTAATTCAGCGCAATTAATATTCAATACGCGTGGATTGTAATTGGAACCGACTGGGTTATGTTACCGTTCTATTTCGCGACTTAAACTTTGGTGTTGCATTTTTGATTTGCGATCTCTTGTCAATGTCTGTATTCTATGTGGATTGGGTACTACGAGTATGTCCGTTGGAATTTTCATCATTCCAACTTTTCCCGTGGGTGTCGTAAGACGCAATAAAAAGATATCCTTCGGGAAGCGGGCAGCAGCGGCTCCTGCAGATCAATTATTATATGATTATGGACATTACCCATAAGATAGAAGCCAATATCTAAATAGCTTATCAGGGGAGGCATGCGAGTGGACCAGGCGATATAGGCAGCAGTTGTAGAAGTTAGTGTTATTAAATGAATTTAAAATGTAGTTTTGGTATAACAGTTCCGCCCTATGAGCCTTCGAGACAGCTCACCTTGATCTCCAAGGTTCTAGTCTATGTTTGATATCGAGCGCTAGTTCGAATTGAACCAACTTCTAACTAAGGTAGTAACTTAGCAATGTTTGCTAATTTAATTAGACATGAAGGTCGTATTTTCACGTTTTCGTTAATCAAGCTAGATTGGACAATCTAGTGACCTGGGGAGACAAAGTAGGGAGACCATCGTAACCTCAAGTCGCTTTGATCGTTATATCCCTAGATATTTTTGCTTTTGTCACGGAAGAGTTCTCTACAAGCATTTGCCCAGAGAGTGGGACTACGTAGGTTTATAAAAAAACAGAAAAGACACCGTTCAAAAGAATTGTTTATAACTTTCGTAATGTATGTATGTTCGTCGATTTCTCATCGTCATTAATCTCTTTCGAGGAGACCTACAACAAAATAATCTCGGGGGATTTATTATAGTTTTTATTCCGCAATACTTAAAAAACAGTTCAAAACTAAGAGCGTCTAATTCAGTTTTTAGTTTTTTCAAAACAATAAAATTATTTTCCGTATTATATTTTACGCTCAATTATAAGTCCTATTTCATAAACGACAAGTATCATTATCGTGTGCTGATTGCGCCCTCTCGTTCCAGGAAGCTGATAGTGTGCCATTACAAGAAAGGCACAGAAATATGCAACTACAGCTACAGCAATACTATCCTCGCCGTCAAGCTCAATCGATCGGTAAGTTGCCATGAAATACATAAATATTAATGCACTTACTTAAAAAACTATTATATAAATACAGGTTCTGGAGTCACCCTTTTCGCAAAATTTGCTTTTGTTAGGCAACCCCGCGTTTTACCAATATTTAAGTAAAAAAGCAATATTTGCGTAAGACGCATATACTAAATTAATACTTTAAATTAAAATAATAATATAACAGTAAACATAAATTAGACTAAGAATAAGGGGGTTTGAACTAAATTAACAGCAGAAATTAAATGAGGCCTTTAGTTATTCCGTGATGACGGCGCTTGAAACTGTGCCGAAATATTGAAAAACTAAAAAAAATGCTCAATATCTCTTAATAAATGACTTTTGGAATAAATAAAGAGTTCTTTATATTCATCCAATTCCCTGGCAAGTAAAGCAACCCTGCGGTCTGATGCAATGACAACCTTGCAAAAGTGTGAAAATGTTAATAGTGTAATACGTTATGTGAGAGCGCTAACAGTGAACTCATCGCCAATCACTGCCCCAGGTGTTGCCAAGGCGTAAATGCTTGAAATGTTCACGCTATTTCAAGAGACGAAATCTGAAATTACGACATGAAATAAGTACGTAATGTTTAGACTGCCAAAACCTCGCATGACACCTACTTATGACAAAATCGTGAATGACGATGCTATAGACTGCATGGCTTTTCTATCATACAAGTTTTTCACCTCGCCCGGCCAGCGAATTGGTGATCGCAGTGAACCCGACAACAAACCGTAGGTATACAGAGATCGATGCTGATGCTCTGCCTTTCTTAGATTTCTACTTGCTGAGTCGGAGGCATATTTTCGCCGCGCCACAGGCCTATGATACAAATTTTTTCAGGTATAGGTTTCAAGCTATCTCTCGCTAGTAATGTCTGTAACACACAATCGCTATATTCCCTGATTACGGCATCTACCGCTGTTTATATATTATGTATCCTAGTATTAAGGTATATTACTATGGACCGTAACATAAGTTACATAAGATCCTTTACTTTTCTAGGGTCTGAAATAAATGATCATTCATTATTATTCCAGCGGCTGATAGTCTGCCTAGAAGAGTCTCTTCACATCCACAACATCCGGGACATGAAGATCTTACACACGATCCGCGACACGCCGCCCAACCCGCGCGGGCTGTGCGCGCTGTCCCCGTGCGTGGACCACTGCTACGTCGCCTACCCGGGCTCCAGCGCCGTCGGCGAGGTGCAGATATTCGACGCGGTCCATCTGGTGAGACATACCTACTAACTACACACGATCCAATACATTCTTATTTTCTCGGTAAACGTAGTGTAGGACGCCCTCCGACCAGGTGGGTGGGATGACCCTCGAAAGACTGCAGGTAGATGCTGGATGCGTCCAACCGAAGACAGGGTGCTGTGGCGCTCTTTGGGGGCTGATGATGATGGACACAGGATCCAAGACACATTTGTTCATCATCGTAGATAGATCTTCCCTACTGAGGCACATAGCGCCCTACCTTCAGCTGTAAAGACATGATTTTGATTGACAGTTATGCAATCCACTACATTTTCTGAAGCTGAAGGTGGATCATGCCCCAGATTGCAAAGAGAGATTCTTCTATGGGCTGACCCAAATGGCTCACATGCTTTCGACCGACAGTTTATGTCGAGTAGTTCTAATAAGGATGTTCAATCACGGATTTGCGAGATGTAGGAATCGATTTGTTTTACGGTCGAAGATTATAATTCTGATCTAACTAACAAAACCCAGAGTGCGAGGATTTACGCACTATGATAACACAAACCCTAAATTTACTACAATTGTAACTTCATTGTCACTCTTCTTCTCTCAAGTCCAAAAAAACATCATCTAAGTAACTGGTGTGTAATTTTTTCAGAATGCAAAATGTGTGATATCAGCGCACGACGCGCCCCTGGCCGCGCTGGCGTGGTCCATGTGCGGACGGAAGCTGGCCACCGCCTCCGAGCGAGGCACCGTCATACGCGTCTTCAGGTATACTCACATACATAGAATACTAGCTGCACCCCGCGGCTTCGCCCCCGTGGAAATCTATGTCTCAAATGGTATAAATGATAAAAAGTCAAAAAACATCCTATGTCCGTCTCCTGGTCCTAAGCCAATTTTCAGCCCAATCGGTGCAGTGAGTTAAAAAATAGTGTAACTAACACGACTTTCTTTTATATATATCGATATACAGTGTTCTTACTATTGTTAAGAAACGAAAACGAGAAATGATCTTCAGATCGGCATCGAATTAAAATAATTCGAGTAGTATATTACTACAGCACATTGTCTTTATGGTATACTACTCCGGGGAACGAGTGAGACCGACTATCGCATGAATCAATTATCTACCATTTTCTACATTCTTGCTTCCAATACTTCTTGTCGATGACTTATGTGTTAATAGTAATTCTGTAATCTGTCATTTATTTTGCTGCGGCTTCGCCCGCGTGGAAACGTTTATGTCAAATAGTTTATAATTTATAATCCTTTCTCTTGAATCACTCTATTAAAATACCACATCAAAATCCGTTACGTAGTTTTAAAGACCTATATACGCATACCATACATAGGGGCGGACAGACAGCGGTAAGCGACCTTGTTTACTATGTATTGATGGTTTATAAGTTTACACATTGTTTTCCAGTGTACCCCAACGTGTGAAGCTCCACGAGTTCCGGCGCGGCGTGAAGCGCTGCGTGTCGATCGCGTGTCTCGCCTTCAGCGCGTGCGGGACCTACCTCGCCGCTACCTCCAACACAGAGACGGTTCATGTCTTTAGAGCACAGGTATCTACCTCCACGTGTCTACAAAATCAAAATCAAAATCAAAAATCAAAATCAAAATTCGTTTATTGCTTGAAATACATGTTATAAAGTTCTTATAATGGAATAGGTCACAATGTATTCTGCCCTATTGGGCGTGCAATGATAGAAAATTTACAATAATTAGCAACTACACATTCTTAAAAAAATAATACAAAAAATTCAGACAAATAATAATAAAAAAAAAAATACAGAAAAATAAATGTCAAATCTACAATTTATCGGTCATAAACTCATTAAAAGAATAATAGCATTTTTGTGTCAATAACTTGGTCACTTGTCTCCGAAACAACGCACAAGGTTTTTCTCTAATAGACACAGGCAGTTTGTTATAGGCAAAAGGGGCTGAGCAGAATATGCTTTTACGCATTAAGGTTGTTTTTGAGTTACGAATAACAACTTTATGTTTGTCACGCCTATTGCGCTTTACGGCATCTGAGAGTTGTTCGAACAAATCTGGATTATTTTTAACAAACATCACCGTTTCAAATATATACAGCGCAGGAATCGTTAAAATACTATGCTGAGAGAAAAATGGTTTACATGAGTCCGTTACTTTCAGACTGAACATGGCCCTTATGCATCGCTTTTGATATTTGAATATTTTATCGATATCGGTAGAATTTCCCCAAAACAGTATACCATAACGAATATTGGATGCGATTAATCCATGGTACGCTGTTAACAGGGTTTTCACATTTACAATTTTAGAGAGTTTAAAGAGGACATAAGCTAAGCTATTAATTTTTTTTACACAGATTTTCCAAATGAGATTTCCAGTTCAGTTTTTTGTCAATAGTAATACCTAAAAATTTTGTCATGTCAACTTCATTAATATTGTAAATTCCATATTTAATGTCAAGTGAATGTAGAGCAGCTGTATCGCGTTGTCTGAAGTTTATCATTTTAGTCTTAGATAGATTTATTTTTAAGTTATTGTTATCCAACCAAGCAATAATTGAAGTCAAGGCAGAATTTATATCATTTTCATATGTCATTTTATTAATACATTGAATAGTTATGGCACTGTCATCTGCGAAGAGTGACATAGGTTGGGTTGTCGAATTTGGCAGATCATTGATATATATGATGAAGAGTAAAGGGCCTAGCACACTACCTTGTGGTACACCAAACATTACGGTACGTTCATTCGACCTATAAACTTCTTCAAGTTTATTTTTTAAATTAATCCTACTTATTTCAGTAATTTGTTTCCTTTTATCAAGATATGATTTAACAAGTTCCAATGCATTTCCTCTGACTCCGTAAGTCTCTAGTTTCTCTATGAGTATGTCATGACGCACATAATCGAATGCTTGCGTCATATCACAAAATATAGAGCATATCGGTTGTCTTATATCAACGCTGCATGTAAGTCTATGTAGAAAGTCATATAAGGCCATATTTAATGATTTGTTTTTTCTGAAACCCTTCTGTTCTGCACAAAATATGTTTTTTGTTTCAAAGTAGGTATTAATTGCCATATATATGTATCGTTCAAGTATTTTTGAAATAATAGGTATAAGGGATATCGGTCTATAGTTTTCCATGCTCTCCTTATTTTGTTTTTTATAAAGGGGCTTTATGACGGAGAGCTTTAGTGCATCAGGAAATTTACCGGCGCTGATACATAAGTTCATAATATAACTAATAGGTTTAGATATTAATTTAGCTGACATTTTCAATATTTTTGTAGAAATTTCATCAAAACCAACACTATTTGTATTATTTAGCGAAGCTATGATCCTAAGAATATCATCTGGAATACATGGTCTAAGAAACATAGAGTCTCTCTGACTAGTAATAAGTGAGGTACTATTTATGCCTGAGTTTTTAATAGGTATAATTTTGTCAACAAAAAAATCATTAAACGCATTCGCTATGTCAATTGGATTTGAAATTATTTTATTATCTATGTCAAGTTTTGTTATCTCGCTTCTAGGCAGATTCCTTTTAGTACTATTTACGACTTGCCAAGTAGCTTTTGATTTATTTTTAGATGTATTAATTTTATAGTTATTTTGTGTTTTTTGTGTTAATTTAATTATTGTTTTGAGAGTTTTAGAATAGTTTTTATATTTAATTTTATTAAAATCAGAGGGATTTTTACGAAATTGCCATAGAAGCTTTCTTTTATTTTTACAGCATAATTTTATGCCATGAGAGACCCAAAAAAAACCACTAGAAAGGTTTTTTTTGTCATAATTCTATAAGGAAAACAAAGATCATAAAACATTTTAAAAGTTTCTATGAAAAGGTTGTAGGCAATATTAGGGTCATCCGCGCTGTATATTTCCGAAAAGGATATGTTTTTAATTGAGTTTATAAACTTATCAATATTTTCTGCTGAATAATCGCGTCGTTTTATTCGCCAGTACTTAAGGAGATCTACATTTTTTAACGGACATTTTATGAGCTGTGCAGTATGGTCCGATAGAGCTAGTTCTACGACTTCGGCAGAGCTCCCTTTTTTAAAATTATGGGCAAAGTTGTCAATACACGTTTTACTTGCTAGCCTTGTTGGTTGTTTAAGAGCTATACTCAAATTAAAATTTAAGAGTAAACATTCAAAATCAAGTGTTATGTTGTTACTTTTCATAATGTCAATATTAAAATCTCCAGCTATTAATATATTTTCATAACGTTTCTTATTTAGTTCAAGCAAAACTTTATGTACGGAATCCATAAAAATGCTAATGTTATTTAATTTTGGTACTCTATACATACACACAATTGCAATATTATAATTAGATAGTTCCACCGCGCAGCATTCAAATAGTCCCGTAATTGAAAAGTCCGATATCTTTTTCAGTTCTATCCACTTATTATGTTCATTGTGAATTAAAATACAGGCTCCTCCTCTCTTGCTCTCCCTGCGACTGAAACACGCTGCCAGGCTATAGTTAGGTATAACTAAGAACTCTTCCTGCCCTTGCATCATAAAATGCTCCGTGATACATAAGACATCTACCCTTTTTTCATTTTTCCGTTCTTTCAAGTCATCTAAGCATACAGTTAGTAAGTCACTTTTGTTCAGTAGACCTGCAATATTTTGATGGAAAACAAGAAGCTGTTTATTAAAGAAAAAACTGGTTCCTCAATTCAGTATCATCATTAACATATTCAATGTTAGTAATTGTTGAGTTTCTTTGTGTTTCTGTCTTTTCAATTATTTCGATGGCGGTGGCCAGATACTGAAAAACTGTCCGAAGTCCAGCGTTATTTATTTTTCCAGAAGGCTTATGGAACATTGTATAGTCGTAAGTCAGATGTCTGTTCGTGTCGATTAAGTAAGCATAATTCCACTGTTTTATGTCATTATAGAGAAGGTTATTAAATTGGTGGATTTTCCGGTTTATATTGTCTTTATCAAATCCATACTGATAATTTGGTGCGCATATGACGACATTAGTATGCGTTATTTTTTGTAAGGTTTCTCTAATGTACTCTACTAAGTTTCTTGATGTCTTTTCTACTTCAAAATCTTCGTCACTAAGTAGCAATATACAATAATCTCTCATTGTGAAGTCTTCCACTTTCTTATGGAGCCCGTGCAGAAGTTGTTGTGTGCACGCGTGCGGAGTTACATAGTGGCATACCTTTGAGTTTCCATTCAATAGATCTTGTGCGGTCGATATTACATTATTATGTTTATTATTACTAATTATGCATATATTTGGTTTATATTTAGTATATGTTTCCTTTTGTGTTTGTGAATTTACAATATTACGTATTTGATGTATGAGCTCTGGTTGTTTCTGTTCTGTGTGTTTATTAGTTTTTGTCTGTGCATTTTGCTGTTTTGCTGGCGCTCTGGCTTCTGTCTGAGTTTGTTTATGGTTTGTATAGGTATTTTGTGAATTTGAAGTTCTATGTTCCTGATTTTCCGTTTGTGTTTGTTTGTGTTCCATAAATTTTTTCATTGCTCTACTTTTAAGGCTTATGTTTTCCGTTTGAGATGTTAAGGTCTTGGTCTTCCTATTTGGAGTTGTTGGGGATTTTGTATGCGTAGTCGGACTGCTCCCGATTTTTCTATAGATAACATTTTTCTTGGCTAGTTCTTGATTATTTTTTCTAAGTTCTCTATTATCTAAGGTTAACTGTTCAATTTCTGAATGAGCACTTTGTAATTCAATTTTTAGTTTGTTAATTGTTTGAACGAGATTCTGTATTTCACTGCTTTTATCAGTAGATAGGTCCGGTAAGCTACCAGTGCTGCCATCTACCGTATCATCAATACTCATGTCCAAGTCATGCATAGTGGTTTCAAATTCTAATTGTGTATGGGCACGCCTAATGGTGACATTGTCCAGTAGAGGATCCATAATTTAATATAATTTGAGCTCCCTCTAGTGTCAAGTAGTGGAGTTATTTTACTCGCTGCTCCTTACTTAATAGTGTAAGCTTTTATATGAGTGCAAAAAGTAGATTGTGGTGATTGATTGGTTATAGTGGTCCCGAACCCACCGCTCTCGAGTCGTAGGAAAATTCAGTCGGACGTTCTATCCGCTTTGCCAGCCGAGCTCTTATTCGGCGGTCGAAATTTAACAAACAGTCCTAGTTGTGGCTCTAGTTTGGATACGTAATTCGTGATGAGGTAAGTGCAATGAACTTGAGTCCAAAGTTCACTTTCGATGTCAATGGATAAAGCGTTTGTCTTTTGTGTTCTAACGGTTGCACATATGAGAATATTTAAAATTTACTCACATTTAGCTGCAAAATCCGTTTTTTCTATAGTGATTATGGTTTATGTGGTTCAGCTTTATGTTGTTTATTGGTTGTAACTCAGAGTTTTATCCTTTTTGTATCCCAATAGTCTTGATGTTCATCCCTTATGTATTTGATGAATTTGGACTAGTAGTTATGCACTGATTGGTTTGAAAACAATATATGATAAGAGTTATAAGACACTTAATGAATTTTAAAACTTGTTTTCAGGAATACTTGATTTGAACTATTTTTAAAACATTAAATTGTGAAGAGTCGATTTTTACATAGACAGTGGCGCCTACCCTCCTCCTAGTGCTGCTACTGCTCCTGCATAGTGTAGTTTTAGTCTTATTTTCTTTATTTGGGAAACTAAAAGCTTATATTTAGGTAATAAATTAATAATAGACCATAGACATAGAGAAAATCAAGCTAACTGCAGTTTCCACTCGTAGCTTGTAAATATAACTGAACTAGTACTAAATAACACAAATGATTAAAAGGATTTTAGTCTTACTCAACTTTCAAGTCTGGTTTAGAGCTTTCCGTTGAAAACAATCAATTTTTAAAACATTTTAGACGCTTATTTGCTCGTCGTTTTATGTTTAAAAAACCGTTTGGGTTGTCAATTATCAATTCCCGCCTCAGGACAATTGTGTGTACAATCTGCAGATAATTGTTCCGGGTGTTCTGGTCGTTATCTATGTATAATATAAAATATCTTTATATGTAATCTATTGTATTAAGCATAAGCATATCAGTTATTTAGTACCCATAATGCAAGCTCTGCTTAGCTCGGGGTGTAGATGATTGTGTGTGGATTGTCTTGTCCAGCATTAGTTATTGATTTATTTGTCGCAGGACACGCCGGCAGCCAGTCCGCTGTCGACGGCGGCCCCGGCGGCTGCGCTGTCGGCCCCGGCCGCCGCCGCGCCGGACCTTGCGCCCTTGGAGGAACCCACCACGCCTGCTGCCGGTAACTTACTATTGTACATGTTTCAGAAATGTGCAGGATGTACTTTTACTTGCCCATGATACTTTGAAGCTACATAAAACATAGGCCTCCAAATGATCGGCACGACCGGTCCTGAATTCTAATTTAGTTGCCTTTTTGTGGTAATGCTGGCTGTGTATATTGATTGGCGCAGCCGGATGGATCATCATGTCGTTATATGTTCCAGGAGCGGCGGGCGGCTGGATGGGGTGGTTGTCGTCCGCTGTGAGCGCGGGCGCGGGCTACCTGCCGGCGCAGGTGGCGGACGTGCTGGCGCAGGGCCGCGCCTTCGCTGCCGCGCGCCTGCCCGCGCCGCAGCACCGCGCCGTCGCTGCCATCACCAAGTAAGTAGCGCATGTGGCTGGTGAAACTAGATGCTGCCAGCGCTACCATTTCGGTGTGTTTTGACCCTGACATTAGACATCAACAGCCTCACCAAACCACTGCACATAACCTCTCAGATGTTGTTTTAACCCTATCTTTCCCCTGCAGCGTCTCCCGCACAGGTCAGTCGCGGCTTCTGGTCGCGACGTCGCAGGGAGTGCTGTACGTGTATGCGCTGGACGCGGGCGAGGGCGGCGAGTGCGCGCTGCTGCGCACGCACCGCCTGCTGGACGCGCACGAGACGCACCAGCCGCAACCAGGTGGGTGCACGTCTGGGAGACTACACGGGGGTTGTAGGGTTAGGTGGCGACGCGGCTAGGGATAGTAAGAAAAGTTTTAATTTTTCCATATTCATGATTAAAATCAGGTTGAATTTCTAAACCTGATAAAATTTCTGATGACCTATGGGGTTTATTCAGTGCAGATTCTGTGTTTGAAAAACAGGGTGTATATTCTCATACCATACATTCATTTTTTGACGCAACCAATAAGTCCGTATGTATGTATGTATGCCTCCTCTGTTCTTTTAACTCTTCAAGAGTAAAGGAACTGAATAATTAAAAAAATCCAAGACACAAATTGAATTTTGACTTACGAATTACACCTTCAATTATAACTCAAAATCTGTTTCTTGTCTTGTATAAACGAATAGTTAATCTTCATAGTTTCTGATACCCATAACATTATTTTCTTGTTTAAAAAAAAACTCCCTTATTTAATTTTAATCGTTCGTTTGAGAAGTGCGTCGCCACCACATACCAACACAGATCAGTAACACACCACACACTTCCAAGCACCGTCAGTGATCATGCTATTCCATTTTGGACCTTATTTAGTTGACTCGCTCACCGCCGCCACACACAGCTAGACTTTTACTGTAGGATTCAAATTTATTTGAGACTTTACCCTGAAACCTCCCTTGTGTTTACAAAGAACATAATTTCTTATTTCTAGGCAGATAAGAGTCACCAACATATTAACTATCTAGCTATGTGAAGTGAACGTAAAGTATCGTAAGGCGAAGTAAAATCAATGAGACGTCATTGGCGTTATTTCGTCTTGCCCTACTGATGATATCTTTGACAACTTAAGGTATGGGTGACGACTTATGTCTTGAGTTGGAAAAGTATTGATTTTGTGTGTGGTAGGCACTTTATATATTAAATAATTAATGTTTCGCCAGCAAAGTAAAGGCTCGGTGGTCGGTTCGGGTGTTCTCGCCCGTTGCCGTCTGCTATCGCCGTACATTGTCTCTTTCCTTCGTCTGTCTCACTCACTCCATCCTATAATCCCATTCGCCTCCTCATTCTACGGTTTCATCATAAAAAATATATAACACTCTTTTATGTATTGTTTATAAAATAACAAATCTAAATTAATTTGTCTCGATATTTCAGAAGGTAAGTATCTTTAATATACAAGGTAAATATTATTAGAAGCGCCATCTATAGTTTTAAAGTGACAACTCTTGTCAAAAATATTTCATTCTTTTGAAAATATATCTTCCACTCTTTCAATATAATATGACATCCATTATATGTATTATATTTAAGTATGTTTATTTTATTAAAAAACTAAAGAGGTTCTTTCAAGCAAAACGCTGCAAATCTACACTAACACACATCCGACCAATGTGAAGAATATGCGAAAGAATATCCGAATCTCAACTTTCAAGATTTAAATAAAAAATTGGTTATCTTCTATTATTCTAAAATAATGAACGAGATTGAAAGAATGAAAGAAATATCTTTTATTTTTAACTACAACCAATCACACATACAAGATCTTAAAACTAATTATAAAAGTACATTTGGTAGCTATACTATGCGGATTGTAGCTAAAACATTAGGAAATGACTCAGCATGAATGCTACGGGCACTGGTTAGAACCAATACACGCAGCGCTGACCTTCCGCCGATTCCTAGATTAGATTATACCTATATTTTTCATCAGAAATCTTAAAAACTTACTAATAAAAATACTGTAAATAAATACAATCGATAAATACAGTACAGTAAAGCCTGTAAAGATTAAATTACAGTTTTTTTATTTCATTGAATTATAATTTTAAACAACAATTTCGTAAAAGAGTAGAGTAAAAGTAAGGATAGACTCAAGTAGACACACATTTTTATGGGTTACAAGGATCTCCAACTCTAGAGATCCCTTATAAATGTGTGCTTACCTAATCTAACTATATTTTATATTAACCTTCTGCAATTAGTATAATTCGTTCTGATTACGTACATCAATTAATTAATAAATAAAATAAAAGGTCTCAAAATCCAAAAGAGTGGAGTAAAGTGCAGGCATTTGGTCGGATGTGTGTACGTCGTACTGAGCGGTTTGTACTGTACAGCGGTCGGCGGCGGCGGACACAGTTACGCGGCCGCTCTCGCCGCGCACGAGCCTCTCGACCCAGGTACCGCACCCCACGCCACCCCTGAACCCTTCGTACACCCCTCGACCTCCCACTGAACCCCAAACAACACCCTTGAACCCCAAACAACACCTTTGAACCACAAACAAACACCCTTGAACCCAAACAACCCTTGAACCTTATCTGTCCGGAATACCTGGGGGATGCGGGATATGGAGCAAATACAAATAACTGTCTAAAGGAAGATACCTGATAAACTGACATGTTTAGTACAGCACAGCTCTGAATCGATAGGGATTCGGATATAAGTGCCTTGTGACTTAATTGATCAGCTCAAAAATAGCTATCCAACGATGTATTACCTAGCTATTGGATGTTAAACGTTGTCATATACATAGATATTAAAGGATAATTGGTAACAAATTAGGCATCATCCTTTAAACCTTCTTTTTTCAATATATCTCCATACCTAGCGCCTCCTCCCCCCTTTCCCCCCCTCCGTCCGCTTGTAACGCTGGCGCGCGCCGCTCGGCGCTGACCTGTGTCAGCGTACGCGCGGCGCACTAACTCACCTAGATGTATATATGGATAGACTGACTACTTCACGGCACTTTACCCTAAACTTGAAATATATTTTTGGAAGCTGTGTCAGTTTTTCGGGAAATTATGTAGTTTTGATCGAAATATTGACGGTTTTGTAGTGCATATTTGCGCTATTTTTGGTCAAATATTATCAATTTTAATTGTGCTTTTGTAAGCTTATCAAGATCCTCGATAAAATGGCATTTTCAGCTTTTTTATTTGAATTTAGTAAAGTAAGAAATGAAGGGGTGTAAGTGGGGTAGTCGAGCCTTCCAATAGTGTTTTAGTTAGCAGTGACCTCTCCCGGAGTTAAAGCGGACATTTTACAATAAATTCATAGATAATCGTGCAAACTAGATGTACCTTTAGTGTTCGCGCGGGAGCTAGTCACCTGCAGTATGAGCGACAAGTGCCAAGTGCGAGATAAGTGCCTAAAAATGATTTGTCACTTACTTACACCTAAGTCAATCTTCGAGCGTGCATTTTTAATATGCGCGTGACTAGATTTTGTGTTTTTTTTTCTTCTCTCCTCTGAATCTGGATCTATAACTTATTTCCCGAGGCTTACACAATGCACTTAGATCCGTCATCAATACCGCTCGCTTATCTTTTATACATATGTAGTAGGTGACTGACTCTTGCGTGAGGACTAAAATAATCTGTTGGTAATGTTAGTCGAGTTGCGTAAATAGTTTAGGTTCGGTTCTTTAACTCCGGATGTACGTCTGAGCGTGGAGTGTTGTGCCAGGCGCGGGCGCCGCGGGGGCTGCGGGGGCAGGCGAGGGCGAGGACTGGCCCTAGGCACGTGACGTCACCACGGGGGCCTAGGGACCACTAGCGAAGCCCGAGGTGAGTTGGCGGCGCGCCTGTGCACTTACTTACTTGTGGGGCCTGTGCGAACCTGGGGGTTAAAGACAAACAGGGCTTTTACGAAAATAAATAAATAATTTCGGGGCCTTTAAAGGTTTAAATTTTTATTTTTTTTTGAAACAAAAAGTTTATATTTAGTTATAAATAGAACGGAGACTTAGAGTAAATAAAGCTAACTACAGTCATTTTACGGGTATCGATATAGGTGTTTTAATGGTCAGCTAGAAGACGTAATTTATTAATGAACGTAGGTTCATTGACAGACAAACATAACAAAATTTGTCAGTACCTGGGTACTTTTTGTTTTGACATTTTTGTGCGTAACTGTGATATTTGGCAGCCCGAAATTAAGAGGGTGAAGGCCGGTGGGTTAATCTAATCAAACCTGGCACTGATAAGTGTCTGTTTATAGAGGGACGCGTTTCTTTATGATTATAAAGGACTCTTGAATCGAGTCGACTAATACTATTTTAATAAATTGAGACTGATTAGAATTCAGTAAGAGATTTTCCTTTTACGTAATGTTACCCAACGCGATGTCCTGTTTGGCTCCACACACCGGGAAGTTCACACAGACCCTGGTGTGGCCGAGCGCATAGTCTTCATCTTAGAACTGGGTACTACGCTGAACCACTCCATATCTCCTTGATAAAGTCGAGGACGCTTCATTGCTGAAAGCTTGTGTCCGTCCGATTGCTGTTAATATTTGTTGCGGAGATTGTACCTAATTCGCCGATTAATAAAATTCTTTATTGGTTATCGATTGGGTCCGTAAATTTAGATAGGTACCTATTTGAATCACATTTGGTTCGGTGGAAGATTTATCAAATGTTTATTTTTGGTACTGGGAAATATCATTCCATCACGGCCCGCTTCGATACAAACCATTGCCGATCATTCCGTTGTTGTTTGTAAATGTGGTTTAGCCTCCGGTTCAACTAGTAGCTGTTTATACGATTAGCTTTTTTTAATTTTTTTTTTATTACTAATATTCATAGTACCTGTGAAAAGTTTAAAATGTCAACAGAAGCAGAGACAAGCCACTTTTGCAAGCAAACTAAAACTTCACCCACGCGCAATGCTTAGTTCGTTGCTGTTACAAATATGCTTGTGGGGATAGCTAAATCGAAGCGGGCACCATCGATCGCTGTGAATATCTCATTATTTGAAACGCATTTGAAGCTAGAACATACATGTTTTTTTGAAATAATCAAAGTACTTTCAAAAATGATCTGTCCTGGCTTCGAATATTCATATTTGTGTAAAATAAACCGATCAGAGTCAAGGCAAGCAACCGCAAGGATCTAGCAATGTATAAATACCTACAATGTTCCACTATGACAAGAATTGTCTTTAATGCCCATTCCCAATATCCGATCTATGCATCGTTTTGGTTATCATCACACGAATTTAGCAATATTATCACATAAATGACAAGATTTAGCGAGGCACAGATAAACAAAACTAAAAATTGGCTATGGGGATCGATCATAGACAACTTGTTTTGAAATATTTTTAGAATTTTGTTAGATCCTTCCGAAGCTCTGCCGTGTTGTCTCCCTTCGCTACTAAAGCTGTCCGCCCACTACCGCAGAGAGTAGCCGCGCACGCGAGCTGGACGCGGCGCTGGAGGGCTCCCCCCCGCGCGGGGACTTCGACCTGCGCGACCCGCGGCACTTCCCCCCCATGCGGCCCGCTGCGGCCTCCAACGAACAGTAGGCGCTGTTGGACACCACTGTCAAACGTAGCTTATGGGATTCGCACTTAAAATAACAACTATTCGTAAAAAATTTGATTGAGAAGGACAGCGATAGCATGCTGTCCCGCTGTCATCTTTAGCCATATTCTTCATCAATACGACTTACACCGAATTACAAGTACTATTTTAACGGGTACTTATCACGTTTATTTACCTAATTTTCCATCATGATGTGACCGTGAACACGACGGTGTGTAAACCTGTTGAAACGTCGGGGAAATAGGTAAATAAACGCGATAAATACCCGTTAAAATAGTACTTGAAACTATGTGTTTTGATCGCGTAAATTTAAAAATATTTCCGACTCATACCTACCTGCTGATCTATCTTTGACATTCAGTGACTACTGATTACTCCATGGGTACTATTAGCGCCGCTCATTGATTGCTATGAATACTCATAGAATAAGATAAGCGACGAAAATAGTATGAGAGAATCACTCACTGAATGTGATAGATCCGTTCGTAAATCGTTACTATTGTCATCTCTTTCCAATGAAAATAAAGGAGAAAGTTTATATATTATGGTTTCTGGCAGGACTTTAGCTAGGATCAAATGCACAAACGCTAGTATTATGCTATAATCGATGATTATGCTTGTATTACAGACACAAAATTGCTATTTAAATATCATTGAAGTGCTTTGTATCATTCATGTTAAATTGTAATTATTCAGATGCTAGAATTCCATGAGCTACGTTTAACGCTGACTGCAGCTTACGTAGACGATATTTCATTGACAGATTCGTAACTATGAATGACTTTAATCGTATGCGAAAGATATTGTCTTCTGAAGTGACTTGGTGCCAGATTTCACAACGCCAACATCTAGTTTTGATGGACCCTACAGAAAAAAAGATGCGTTGCATTGCTTACTATCGTCTATATAATTATAATATTATACTCGTACGTCTTCGTATCGTAGTTTTTAACTTCAGCTATAAATGGTACATTTGTTTATGTAAGCGTGGAATGGGCACCAAGGTCCTTCAAATAGGGTGGGGCGACGTCTATCATATTATTGCCAGTTTCTTTATAAATACGGCCTATGCAGGTTGGGTAAGGTGTATTTTTTCTGATATATGTCGCCCCTCGAACTTCTTGTGATGAAAGAGGATCTAGACGCATCGGCGTTCAATGTGATTTAGCCAATAATTTGTTATTAAAATTGATCAGTGCCGGAGATGCTATAACATTAAAAAATAATCTAATCTAGATTTTACAAAATGGTCTAACTAGCTCAGTAACTTCTTAGCTAGTGTCAAAACATTATTACTTAGCATGATACCTAATAGGGCAATCTCGGAGCATTGATCAACAAAAAAGATTTGTTTTAACAACAACTTGTATTATATTTTTTATTTAATTTAAGAACTCCGGATTCCCTTATGACGTGGCTGCTGGCAATTTTGTCAACGCAAATTCGACTCAATGCCTATGTGTTAAGGTCAATTCAGAGCTTGACAAATTGTCCGCAACCGATAGTAAACGTAGTGACGTGCTTTGGCACCGTAAGACCGCGCTTCGGTGCACCTATTTCGGAGATAGGACATTTTAGCTGACAGCCACTGAACGAAACACTTTCCAGCACTTTAAAGTTGACTTTGCCTCAGCAACCCAAGGTGTGTCCCACCACAGTCTTCAAAGTAAAATGTTTTAATGATTTTTGTGAGTGTTGAGCCTCAGTGGCCGTATAGCTTTAGGTCGGGAGCTCGCGCTGACAAAACAAAATTACTGTGTTATATGGACCACGCATATCTTCTACGTAATTTAAAAAAATATATTATATTTGATCAATATTTTATTAATCCAGACATTAAATAGAATGTCATCCTCAGATACTCCGTAGAGATCACTGGATGTTGGAGGCAAAATGGCCTTAGAAATAGTTTGTATGTAAAA
Organism: Eupithecia abbreviata; assembly: GCA_943735965.1. Taxonomy (NCBI): domain Eukaryota; kingdom Metazoa; phylum Arthropoda; class Insecta; order Lepidoptera; family Geometridae; genus Eupithecia; species Eupithecia abbreviata. The sequence continues at coordinate 904,319 of OX030986.1, forward strand.
AAAATAAACTATTCTTGTATGCGTATTTAAGTATGTTGACAAAGAGCGAGCTGGCGCGAGCTCCTGCACCTTTGTATATAAAATATGGAGATTCTAATGTGACTGGCAACACATCTGGGGACAAAAATATTGGGGACTGGCAACATTTAACTGCTGCAGTCAAGTGTCGCCATCTGTGTTGCCAGCGAAGAACCCCTCTACTTACTCTAGGATGCACTTGTATGTAAAATAGGTTATTATAATAATTTTATGTGATAGCTGACGACGGATGAACTTTCTGGATGCTAGAGTGTTTAAAAAGGTAGACAAAAAAAAATTGAAAAAGTAGAAAATACCAAAATTTGTAAATAAAGGTTCTACGGAGGCGAATATGTTACGCTCCATAAATATGTAATGACATTTTAATTTTACTTGTGGACGCACGAGCGGGGCGATACTAAGCGACTACAATCGCGCGATTGATCGCTGAGTGTCGCATCGCACGGGAGTTAACGATTAGTGCCCTGTGCACGCGGCTTTACATAAGTGTAAGTTCTTTTGCTGCTCGTAAAATAATAAAACAAATAATATTGTACTCGGTAAAGTTTTAATCGCAGCTTTCGACTGTTGTGGTGGCCCTTTGACATGCTTGCTGATACGAGTAATTAGCTCTTTTCAAAGTAGTTGTTTAACAAGTATTGTCAGTTGGTGATCACAACAGCCGCAAGCCGACTGTCTCGGTAGAGCCACGTGATCAGTGGCGGGTGAATGATGTGAACGAAGGTTCGGTTTCAGTAGTCTTAAAGTTAATCAGTGTTCGAAACATTGTGATCTAAAATGTATGTTCGTATCGTCACTAGTTCTAAATTCCAAAGCGTTCGCGCCGGGACGCTATTATTCTTTCGGATTTCGTGCTATACTTATTTAGGTGATGTACTGGGATATTGATCAATAGACGTTTCTTCGCACTCGTCCCTCATTAATACAAATTATCTAAAACTCTTGAAGACATAAACAGATTTACAAAATACCTGACGTAAAATTTTTGAAATCAGCTTTGACTAACGCCATCTAGTTAAGTGGTGCGAAGTAACGTCTATCTATCAATTTAATATAGGTACATATGTTGTCTAGGTACACGAGTCCCGAGCGCTGCTTTTACAAAATTGTACATAATAAATATTTTTACAAAACCGAATTCATTTGTTATTTCGTACCTTTAGTGCATTTTCATACGAGAAGTGAGAGTGGGAAAAGTATATTATGTTTATTTCGACTGGTACGAGTGAAAGATAACATACGTGGTGCCCAGCCCCATACACTTCGCCGCCGTATAGGATTCAATCTCGTCAAGTGCTTGATGATGTAGTGATGCTTAGGTAGTTGTCAACATCGACCTATAAGTTCACAATACTATAGATATTTTGACCGCTCAATAGTCGATTCAGCCTTAAATAAAGTCTATCTACCCCACTGGCAAAGGCCTCCCCTACAAACAGTTTTAGACGCCACGGCATATGTATGTTATCCGTTACTTATTGTCCTTACTAATTGTTTTGCGTAAGGGGATGGGGAAAAGGTAGGTAGAGCACAATAACGGCTACAGTGACGTGGTCCAAAGTTCCCTGGCAAGGTGTTATGTTACATTGTAGTTACAACGCCGCCTCAGATCGTAAATGGAACTGTTGCAGTAGAAATAAAAGCCATGATTGGTACGAGGTACACTGTATTTTATCAGTTTATATCTCTCATACAACGCTACTAGGTAGCTGAGGAACGGCGACAGATCTCGCGAAAACGCAATAAAACGCTGTCCAACACCATTATACCTACGTCGGTTGGGATATTGCAATCTTTTTATCTATCGATAGAATATGTACATAACTGATGAGTTATATTCTATAGACTCTTAGGTATTTATGAAATAAATTGGAAACATTGTATATTGCCCGAAAAATTATAAATTTATTGGCGTCGTACATTGTTTGGACTGCTGGAAAAATCTGATAACAAATTATTTGAAACAACTGTATGGCTACAAAAATATTTAACTGCAAAATTAGTACCTTGGGCCAGACATCTACATAAGAATATTAAAGACATTAGAATAGTATTAAACAGCGTTTTACTACACGAGGGATAAATAAACAATACATAGCCTACTGGGATACAACAAAATTACTGCTAGAACCTAAATCTGTACATTAGAACAACCTCCGGCCAAATAAATCATTGTTTGTTTCAAAATGGCCCGAACGCTCTCTTCAATGTACCATGCATCAAACAATATTCCAAACTTAGTTCATTAAAAGTGAAGAACATACAAACAAATTTTCCTAAAAACAACTGGTGAAATAAAATATACCTCACTAATTTAGAATTATATTAGTTTAAGCTAATTTATTTATTTACATTATACACTCTTGGGGCCTTCCTCACCGAGTCGAAAGTGGTTATGTGATGTAAAATGAACACAGCTGCGAATAAATCTAATTATTCGCACTGCAGTCACCGTTCTGACATCCTTTACGGAACTCTAAAATGTATGACGTTTCACAAGTACTAGATGAGTTGGCCCTGTACAAAATGCGGCGGTCACAACTATCCACCATACGTAATATAATGAGCAAATTGCACTATTTCTGACTTGAAATGCATCTTGTCTTGCAAGAGAGTGGGCTTGATTCCCAGCTGTGGGATTGAGAGACCTAATCTTTGCGCATTGTATTTTTACTCTGGCTTGATATTGAGTTGTGAGTATCTGAAGGATTATTTTGTATTCTGATATCAATTTCGCATGAAACGAGCCTATGATGAAGCCAATGGACGAAACGACTACCTAATGTGAACTAAGACCAGCTTAATTCAAAACTCATAGTTCTTTCCTTCTCGCACTACACGAATCAATAGCTCCACCCATCTCGCTTCCACCCAGCGGACTGTGAAATCATAGCGTAACAAATATTTATGTATTTACCCATAGATTTAACGAATGAAGCGACGCGTAATGAAAGCGATTCAGTCTGATTTATACCAGTTAAGTTTACAGCGAGACGCAAGGGAATTAGCCAGTGTACATCATATTAAAGAAATTAAATATAAATACATACACAATTTAATATAATTTCTATTCTTCTTTCGCAATGCCAAAATGGCAATCTTGGCGTGGCTAAACTATAGGATAAAGGTTGCCAATTAAGATAAACAAATAAATAATTTAAAGACGTCACCCCACTAATTCCTCTACGCTGCTCTCGTATAAAAATAAGTTAAGCCTAGTATTCACAGCGGCACAACGTCCTTCGTATCAAAAGTGAACCACGCTTCGCCGCGTAATTACATCTGGTTTGAATTCCTGCAATAGAAAACAATAGGTTATTTTATAGTTATTTTATTAATGCAATAGATTAAAATTGCCCCAAGAGAAGAGTATATATCTCGGTGAAAAGTAAAAGTTTGACAAGGATTAGTGATCATAGAAATGAGAAAATCATCATCATATGGGCTCATATACCGTCCACTGGCTGAACAAACAAAACTGCAGCATACAGCTGCCAGTTATCCGCTAGAACTGCAGCAGAAAGAAAGAAAAATGACTAAACGTTTAAATTGAAATGTGTCCTGTAGAGAAATCGAACAGTAGTGTAAGAATGGTGGTTTTTATAAACCGTTTGCACGCAAAATGCGCACTGCACTCGCGTTCATAATTGCATGGCCAACAAACTTAAAAAGTCCGCCAAACGATTGAGACCACTCCCTTCCCCCTGCTGTTTGTAGTTGGCGCGTAATACACAAATAAGAAACGAAAAACATTATGTATGAGACACCCTTTACATCCAAACATCGAAACTTTCGGATTTAATCTTAGTGTGACTATTTGCAAGCAAACACAACGCAAATTGTACTGGCCGGCCCGCAGGCCGCGTCTATCCAGGAGAGGCGAGGCGCCTCGCGCAGTTATCACTTGCGAGCCATATTGCATTGCCCGCTCTGCTAGAGCGCGCATATGGACATGAGGAACCCAAAACAAAAATGAAGTTAAAATTGTATGATGTATAACTACTACTTAACATGTCACTCTATTATTTGTTATGTGCAAATAGTTTACGTTTCAAGCCAGATAATATTTGTTGTGTTATTCATTATTGCTTGTCATGACGTGTTTTGTGTACCTAATAAAGTAAAACAAGAGGCGTGTGTATGTGTGGTGCTGGTACCTGGGCATGGCGCACATCTCGCAGGCGGAATGGTCGCGCGTGTTGTGGAACGTACAGATGCCGCACGTCCACACGCTGGAACCTCTGCAACAAGGAGGACGGTTACTGCGGCTGTTTATACACACATTCACTGCCCAGCCGCCCCGTGTGATGGAGGTGGGCATAAGCGTGGGCGGTTTGAGTTATACAGCACCCGCGTGGTAGAGCGGCCACGTGGTCGGCAGTTTACTCACTCTTGCTGTGGCGGCGGTCCCTCTGCGGCGACCTGCGCCAGGTGCTCCAGCGTGGCGGCGTGCGGCAGCGCGCGCCAGGCCGCGCAGCCCGCGTGGTCGCGCGACCGCACCGCCGCCAGCAAGGGGTCCATCTGTTCAGGAGTCATCGCCAGTGCAGAGTTGGTCATCAGGTACACTAGCACGTGGAGATCAGACATCGCCTGGAAACACATTGGATATACTTCATAGGGGGCTTGGCTTGGACGGCTGGTACCTGAATGTCTATAACTCAGGGCAGACGCAAGTCAACTTGCAAAGCGTTCGTCGTCAGATATAGACATAGTAAATGCCGGTCCGACACCGCCTATATCAATCATACGATAGTAGGTGCACTTCACGGCGGGCTCGTGAGGCAAGTGGTTTGGAAGGCTCATATACGCTTCTGAACTGTATATCGTTCGGGAAGGACGCAAGTTCAACCTCAGAGTGCCTGACTTTCAAAAATGATATCTCAAGGGGGGCTAAATGTATTTTTATCGACAGTGTTCAAATCTGCTGAAACTAAAAGTGTCCATATACATATAACCATAAATCTAAACAAATACAGAAAAATATAGAAGAGTTTCTTCTATTATTTTTTGTGATGTTCACCGATACATTTTGGTTGATTTTTTTGTGCTGCTTGCTGAAGTTAATGGCGGGCCGGCCTGCCATGAGTGAGTGAATGAAATTGAATAAATGTGGAATGAAGGCTGGGTGGAGTGAATGGCGATTGATCGGTCACTAATGATGTTTGCTCTAGTTGTCTTTGGTATTGTTGTTTGCCTAAACACTAAACAGTGTCACATTCGACTCACATCTAAGAAGGTGTCAGCGCTCTCTATGTGGTGATGCAGCGCCTGCAAGGTCTGCATGTGGTCCTGCAGCAGGCGGTGGGCGGGGGGGAAGGCGGTGCCCAGCGCGGGGGGGCACAGCGTGGGGGGGCGGCCCTCGTTGGCCACGCCGCACGGCACGTCCACCAGCAGGTAGGCGACGGGCACGCGACGCGCCGACACCCCTACTTCGTTACCGTACGCGTCTTTCTCCTGGAAATTTCACAAGGTGGGATAAAACGTACAATAGATAGATAGATAGATAGAATATACTTTATTGCACTATTTATTTTAGGTATATATATACAATGTCATAAACGTAGTTACTACTACTTATATTTCTTTATGTAATGTTAGCACGCCAACCCTATTATTTTTAACATGTATTTCCTGTTTGGCAGGTAGAAAAGTCCTCGGCATTAAGCCCACCCTTTGTACCTTTAGTAGTGCAATAAAGTTTAAATAAATAAAATGAAAAGTTGTACATAGGCGAGCATAATGCTAGATAGCTTTCTCTACCTGCTCACCTTTGGGTAGTATGGACACAGTTTAGTAGGTAGTGCTAGATTACAGAATTTACAAACATAATAAAATATACTACTCATAATGATAGTAAGCTACTACACAATCAATTGATACCTTCAATATAAGGTCGATAAGGCCGCCCTTTATACCTTAAATCAAAGTTTTTCATTCTGTATTGTTTTCTGTTTTGTGTGGCATAATATTATTGACTTGAAACTGAACTTGCTAGTTTAGTTTTGGAAAATCGGCCAATTTTGTTATATTGGTAATTTCGAGATAGTGTAGTTCAATCTAATCTAATTTGTAATGTGTGCTCTTTTGACTATTTTGTTCTTACCTATAATTTAATAAATTTTGTGCAATCTGTAATAATAATAACCTATGGCCTTTCCCCTGGCCTCTCTCTCGTTTCCTGTCTTGTATGTAACCCATTATTTAAATTATGTAACACATTATTTGTATCAGTATGTTTTATATACTTTCTTCATATATGTTTGTATAGATAAGCTTATTGTCTAACACGTCTTAATAGTCTCTAAATCTCTCATTAAGTATAACACGAATCAAAGCAAGCTTTAACGCGACAGTTATACGGTCGCAGACCATTGCCCGGCACTGGTCTACACTGGTAGCCCCTGCAGCACACTGTGAGAATACCTTGTAGTAGACATCCGGCACGTACTGGCCGACCATGGCCTGGCACTGGTCTACACTGGTAGCCCCTGCAGCACACTGTGAGAATACCTTGTAGTAGACATCCGGCACGTACTGGCCGACCATGGCCTGGCACTGGTCTACACTGGTAGCCCCTGCAGCACATTGTGAGTATACCTTGTAGTAGACATCCGGCACGTACTGGCCGACCATGGCCTGGCACTGGTCTACACTGGTAGCCCCTGCACCACATTGTGAGTATACCTTGTAGTAGACATCCGGCACGTACTGGCCGACCATGGCCTGGCACTGGTCTACACTGGTAGCCCCTGCACCACATTGTGAGTATACCTTTTAGTAGACATCCGGCACGTACTGGCCGACCATGGCCTGGCACTGGTCTACACTGGTAGCCCCTGCACCACATTGTGAGTATACCTTGTAGTAGACATCCGGCACGTACTGGCCGACCATGGCCTGGCACTGGTCTACACTGGTAGCCCCTGCACCACATTGTGAGTATACCTTGTAGTAGACATCCGGCACGTACTGGCCGACCATGGCCTGGCACTGGTCTACACTGGTAGCCCCTGCAGCACACTGTGAGAATACCTTGTAGTAGACATCCGGCACGTACTGGCCGACCATGGCCTGGCACTGGTCTACACTGGTAGCCCCTGCACCACATTGTGAGTATACCTTGTAGTAGACATCCGGCACGTACTGGCCGACCATGGCCTGGCACTGGTCTACACTGGTAGCCCCTGCAGCACACTGTGAGTATACCTTGTAGTAGACATCCGGCACGTACTGGCCGACCATGGCCTGGCACTGGTCTACACTGGTAGCCCCTGCACCACATTGTGAGTATACCTTGTAGTAGACATCCGGCACGTACAGGCCGACCATGGCCTGGCACTGGTCTACACTGGTAGCCCCTGCACCACTTTGTGAGTATACCTTGTAGTAGACATCCAGCACGTACTGGCCGACCATGGCCTGGCACTGGTCTACACTGGTAGCCCCTGCAGCACACTGTGAGAATACCTTGTAGTAGACATCCGGCACGTACTGGCCGACCATGGCCTGGCACTGGTCTACACTGGTAGCCCCTGCAGCACACTGTGAGTATACCTTGTAGTAGACATCCGGCACGTACTGGCCGACCATGGCCTGGCACTGGTCTACACTGGTAGCCCCTGCAGCACACTGTGAGAATACCTTGTAGTAGACATCCGGCACGTACTGGCCGACCATGGCCTGGCACTGGTCTACACTGGTAGCCCCTGCACCACATTGTGTGTATACCTTGTAGTAGACATCCGGCACGTACTGGTCCGGAGTGGACTCTCGCACGTAGGCCAGCTCGGGCGCATCTCTAGTGGGCAACAGCACGCGGTCGCGGACCATGGCCTGGCACTGGCCGGACACTTGGTAACCCTCGAGGTGGACCTGGTTCTCTGAGTCACCTGGGGAAAAAGAAAAAAAATTAGGGTAAAACAAACAGGCGAAAGTGTGCGTGTTGAAAGTATTGATAATTTGATAAAATGTATGAAACCAATTGTTGTACAAGACATAAGTCGTGACTTGTGATACATTTGTATGTTGAAATGTTCAAATGATTTATTGATACCGAAGTTAGCTACGAATACAATTTCAGATGTATAGTAACCACCTTAGTTACTAAGGTTCTTAGCTGGATTACTGATTACAAAAATTGGTTTGGAAAGTCATTCCGAGCCGTGCGTTCTCGTCAGCGCGATCTAGCGCTGGTCCACTTTTACTAGCGACATCTAGTTCGACTTTTGATTTGTTTGGTCGTTCGTAGTTCCACATTTCACCGTTCGACAACATCTATATTTTCCATGGTTTGTTTGCCACGACACCGATCACCGCTTCCGCCACCCATACCACATGCAAGTATAAGCTAGTTAGTTATCAGAGGTGGGATGGCTCACCCGAGACGCAGACCGTGACGAACTTGGAGCCGAAGTAGCCCGAGGCGGCGTGCTGGCACGCGTTGGGGTGCAGGTTCTGGAAGTGCCCCGCCATTATGCACTCCTGCGCTGATAGGAAGTGACTGTCCACGCCGCTGAAATAGAAAATGGAGATTATTGATCCGTAATGTTCAAACCAAGTACACATTTAAAATACACTTAAAAAACATATGTTATCGCTTCGCACTCTATTTTTCATGTAGGTACGTACATCACCTAATAAATTTCTCATTTTCAAATCATTTATTTCGGTTGTTCACCATAAAATTGTTAGTACACCTACCTATACATATACCATGTTAGTAACAATACATATTTATTAACAACTTCATCAAGGTAGGTAGGAAATGCCACATTATAAGTGATGACCTCATTTACCTCACTACACAGACGCTTGTAGCTAAGTACACATTGAATTGAAACTGGTTCTGCTTGCTCTCAAAAGGTCTGGCTGAAAATCAGTTCTTTTCCTTCCCTTGCAAAATATTTAGCTGAGTCCAGGCCTGTTTAACGTACTGCAGCACCCTTATTTTAATTTCATCATTGTTTGTTTTTCTTTTTTTATGTGTATGAAGTTTGTTGTTTTCCTGTGTACTGTATAATTGTTGTATTTTGTATGAATGTGTCTGAAGTTGAAATTAAGAATCTATCTAGATAGATAGATTATTGGATCTAGTTTTGTGAAGCTTTTGCTACAAAGGCGTATTATTTGAAATGTGTCCAACGGAGCCCGTAAGATCGATCTGTTCTAAGCTATCCTATTGACTGCGGCTGTGTTTATGATAATGTTGAAATTCGTAGAAGAACGTAAGGGACAGACAAAGTTGAAGTGGTAGTTGGCCGGCCATATAGCTCGCAGAACTAATAAATGTCTGGGAAGTTAAGATTCTCGAGTGGCAACCGCAATTTATTGCAAAACAGAGTGAAGTAAGCAGTGGATGTATATGATACATAGTTAAAGATAAAGATTTTTATTTGACAAAGACATATGTTATGTAAGGTAACAGGTATATACATTTGTGGATTAACATGCTTGACCGTTGGTCGGTATGCAAAAATATTTGAGATAATTTATCATGAACTAAAATTTATCGTTGAAAAAATCGTCAATATTTATAGTTACATTTATAAATTAACAACATTTTTAATTTCTTTCTAAAGTGTAGAACATTTAGCTCTTTTAATTGATTAGGTATTTTCTTAAAAAATGTAGGGGCAATACTAACCACATTTTTTCGCATTAATGCTCTGTTAGCTTGATGTCTTTGTAGTCTAGTATATCTCATCTGTTTCTACACACATTGTGAGATAGCCGGGGAAACAGATGAGGATTATTTTTGACATAGAGTAGCCTCTAAAATGTATGTTCTTTGTATCTTGCGTGGCCTACTGGATACATTCTCTGGATATGTTATGTGACTCAACAGATACGTTAGTTGACTCACCAGATACATTAGTTGACTCACCAGATACGTTAGTTGACTCACCGGATGTGTTCCACCTTCCCGTCCTTGGGCAGCAGGTCAGTGAAGAGCCAGTCGTCGGTGCGGCGCGGACGAGCCTGCCGGCGACGTGGCGCAGCGCCGCCTCGTTGTGGTCCGTCTGCAGCGCCACCGCAACAGATACGTTAGTTGACTCACCGGATGTGTTCCACCTTCCCGTCCTTGGGCAGCAGGTCGGTGAAGAGCCAGCCGGTGCTGCGCAGGCCGAGCCTGCCGGCGACGTGGCGCAGCTCCGCGCCGCCTCGTTGTGGTCCGTCTGCAGCGCCACCACAACAGATACGTTAGTTGACTCACCAGATGTCTTCCACCTTCCCATCCTTGGGCAGCAGGTCAGTGAAGAGCCATCCGGTGCGGCGCAGGCCGAGCCTGCCGGCGACGTAGCGCAGCGCCGCCTCGTTGTGGTCCGTCTGCAGCGCCACCGCAATAGATACGTTAGTTGACTCACCGTATGTGTTCCACCTTCCCGTCCTTGGGCAGCAGGTCAGTGAAAAGCCAGCCGGTGCGGCGCAGGCCGAGCCTGTTGGCGACGTGGCGCAGCGCCGCTTCGTTATGGTCCGTCTGCAGCGCCACCGCGTCGCGCCCGCACACCTGCGCCGGCTCGTAGATGGCTGCTACGCGAGCTCGGATACCTGCGTGATACAAATAAAAATAAATAAATAATGCTGGACAATCCACACAGCATCATATAGCCCCAAGCTAAGCCAAAGCTTGTGTTATATCATATGTGATATAGGTATATAATACAATATATATATTATACATAATACAATACCTTACATAGATACATATTTTTTATTATACATAGAAAAAGACCAGAACACTCGGAACAAATTTCTGCAGATCGCACAAACATTTGTCCCGAGGCGGGAATCAAACCCGCAACCTCAACTTATGTCTGTCTCTATTTGGGCTTTCTCTCTATTTCAAATGTGTCAAGTAATGTGTGCGATTTGGTTTTGGCTGCAATTTATGGCAAAAATGAGCGATCGTAAGAGCAACCTACATATAAGCGACTGAGAGGCTGGACACTGACTGTCTCTTTATGGAACACTGGACAAGAGCGTATATTGTGCACTCTTGTGTTTGTTACATACATAGGGGGTTATTTAATTTTAATTATGATTCTTAATGTGTGTCTGACGATTTTAATTTAGATATTGAATTATTTTGTAGAGGGTATTTTATTTGAATTTATATATTAGGTAAGTAATTTTAATTTGTTAGTTTATGCTAGCTCGAATATGAACAATTTAATTATTTTAGTACCATAACTTTATTGATGTCTGAAGTAAACATATTGAATTGAATATAGTTACCTAGTGGCACATCCGGATGCCTCTCGTAGGTTCCGTAGAGATATCCGATCCGCTGGTCGGCCGTGGCGCGCCAGTAGGCCAGGAAGCGCTCCACGATAGCCGGGTGCTCCACCAGCACGTTGTCAAGGTGGCGGTAGGGCTGCCGCGACAGCGTCACGGCGCCCGGCTGGCACTTGGAGCAGATGCCGCGCGGCCACGGCGGGTGCTCCGTACAGCCTGTAGAATCATACCAAATTATAATATAGCTTCTGCCCGCAGCCCAGCACGCGTTCGTCACAGCAAACGTAGCATCTTTGTTCCATAATAGAATCACAAATTAATTCAAATGTAAAAATATTCTAAGGAAAAGACTTTTAATTAAGCTTACTAGAGTTTTACACCCATTGAGCTATGCTCTAATGACACACTTTTTGCACAAGGCAAGTGGCATTTCCGAGTAGCTTTTAAAAATCATGCCTATTCCCAGCACCTATTCCTTGACATAATTCAAGTCCAAATGATAAGGGAGTCTAAACTAGGGTGCTTTTATCAGACAAGAATTACTTTGGGATGCTCAAAACTGGAAAGTTAAGTACCATGATAGTGTCACATTTTCAACTATTTTGTTTTACTATGTCAATCTATAATAATATTATAAAAAGGAAAGGTTTGATCTTTTGTTTGTTTGTATTAGGCGCCGAAACTACTGGGCCGATTTGAAAAATTCTTTCACTGTTGGGAAGCTACACTATCCCCGGTGAACATAGGCTATTATAGAAATGAGAAATTCCAATTTAATGCAGGTGTAACCACGGGAAACAACTAGTAAAGAATAGATTAAGAAAAGTACCTGGTTTAATTTTGAAGCTCAGTTCATTCAAAGAAATAAAGTTCTTGGATTGTATCTTCTTGAGATAGGAGTGGAAGGACATGTGCTTGATGTTGTGTTCCTTGAGGTAGCCCTCGTCCCAGGGCTCCAGGGGCGAGCAGTGCACGCAACAGCCTTTAGAGTTGTGTCGGCATCTGGATCATGCGGAGCAACCAAGCATGTCAATACTATATTTTATAATAAGTTCCATGATTGTCACAAATTTAATATGCATAGTTTAAACATGGTGACAACAAAAATTTCAACAATACAGATACATTTGCACAATGTACAGACTCTGAGGATGGTTATCAGTGTGCTTGGATTCTTTTCTGGTATGTTTGTCACAGAGCTCAGGTAATTAGGTTTTTTGTTCCTCTATACACCTACTAAGGTTCTAAAACTCAGCTGTCAAGCCCCAATAGCTATACTGTAGGCCTGGTTAGGCAAAGTGTAAGGAGTAATGTACTCCTATTTGAGATGTCAATCAACTTAGAATTACAATTAGAGAAACAATAAAATTACTTACAGTTTCTCATCTCGCTGCCTCTCAATATTTCCAGATAATTTATATAGGTCAAGGTCCACATCATCTTCTTGTGGGGCATCTACAATTGGTTTTGCTGTCTGTGGCATGGAGAGTGAACCTTTGGATGTGCTCGGCGCTACAGGGTCTCCCGATGCTGTGTTATTGACCTGAAAACTCTATGGACATACATCAGAACTGGACATAAGTCTGATTAGACTATCTTATTATTGTAAAAGTCAGAGAAAGGTCATGATATCATAGTGTCAGCTTTGTAGGATGTAGGAATGTGTTGTTTACAGTTTCATATTCAGAATCTTTTCAAAATTAGCTAGTCACTATGATCAGCTGTTGCACTATCAAATGCAAGCTAAAAAGTGTTATGCCATGGCTCACCTCAGCACTAGTAGAGGCAGGATCGAACAGCACAGCGCCGTTGACGGGGCTCAGGTAAAGCATGTCTCCGTGCTTGAGGCCGCAGTCGGCGAGCGAGCGCGACTTGCTGGAGACGAGCTCCTCGCGCTTGGCGCGGTCCTTGTGCAGCGCGAATGCGAACGAGGTCAGGGCCAGCGTGGCGTGCACGCGCTCGTACAGCACCGCCGTGCTGTCGTCCGCGCGGGCCTCCACCCGCGCCGTGCCCTCCGCAGACTGCACCCGCAGGATCTGACAACACATACACACTTTCATACGCAAAGAAAAACTAAAAAACTGCTAGCTCATCCCCCAATCATTACTCTGCGGGTAGTCCCTGAGTGGTTGTTTGCCCGGTTGAAATTTGCGCCCTTTGTTTAGGCTTAATAGGCCTAGTTTTAGAAACGAAGTTTTGAATTTTCAATGAGTTTACGAATTATGAGACGCGTACTTTTGAACATGTCTAGCAACGCATCCGGTACCCTGATCCACCAGATAGGAATTTCGTTACATACAGAAGATATTTGTGAGTAAATTAGCAATATTTTTACCATTTTTGATGAATCCATCTAAAATCTAGAATAAAAATTGCAAAACACCAACAAAGCAGTCACTGACTGAATGTTATCAGTCAACCAGCTGTCAAAATCAAATTTTGTTCCCAACTCACGTGCGTCATTATTAACATGATTGACGTTTATCTCTGTCTTTGTCAAGCGATTTAAATATCGCTATTCTTTTTCAATGCCCTTTGCTTGCAAAGTGGAACATTGAGGATGACATGCTACTTCATGCACCTGTGTTCCAGACTCTCATGCTTAGGTTTTATAATCTGAAGCATATCATAATTGAGTTTTTTTTTTATTTATGTTTATTCATTATTGGCATAGATTATTATTGGACTTTCATTGAAACATTAAAACAGTCCGCATTTTAACAACAAACTAGAACTTAAAACGAAATTATAGCTAAAACTAACCTGCATAATTTGACTGCCGCATCACTCACTGGTGCGGCTAATATTATTTGGATAACACCAGTTAGTTAAGTATCCAATATGTAGGTTTGAACTGTACAAATCTCTAAGCTCCGCTCACTCACACTCCACTAGAAGTTGCTGCACATCTTCTAAGATGCCACATTATGAGTCACAATAGGGCGAGTTTGTGATTTTCATTAAATATTTAAATTTATTATGGGCCAAAAAGCTCGATCAGCTGATATTTCTTAGCAATAATATTGAATAGTAACATTGTCCTCAACTAATGGACATCTTTATTGAGACGAGAGTCCTTTTTTGTCATTTATGTTCATTTTTGACTAGTTTCTGACCGCGGCTTGGCACGGGTTTCTTTGAAATATTTTAAAGTATCTATCCCATCCCATGTTAACTGATATAAAAGGAATAAAGCAGCCTATGTTTTATTCCGGACCTGGAACAATTTAAGCCCGATCCTTTCGTAGTTTTTGCGTGAAAGAATAACAAACTCCTATACATACAAACTTTCCCGTTTATAATAAAAAAATAAAATAAAAAGTATTTATTTCAAGCATTTACACTTATATTAGTAAATAGACAAGATAATCTTTAAAACTAAAAGGAATGCTGGGAAGGTGGCGCTCACAACAGTGCCTGGTGTACGGGCAGTCCACTCTCCCAGCTATCATTGCGAGAACGGTATTGGAGCTGGCCCGCAACCTGCGCACCAGGGAGGCGGCGCGCTTGCGCATGGTGGTATGAAAACAGTCGACTCGCGCCGCCGCCGCAAACATCCCTGAGGCGCTGCAGTAGTATTATATTAGTAGGATTGTTTCGTGTTGTAATCCAGTTGTAAAATATGTTTTTTTTTTGTAAGACCTCGTGTGATACACAATACTCGTGTGGTACATAATAAATAAAGTATTTACCTATAATGAGTATGATACTATCTCCCGCTAACTAAGCCCGCTCCCGCTCGACTTGACAATCCATCAACGTCGATCGAATAACGAATCAATACCGACTCAGGCAGACGAACGATTCGCGATTACTAGCCAATTTAATTAAGTTTATTAGTTAGTTATCGTAAGTAAATAAATAGTAAGTAAGTAAATAATTTCTTTGACACATAAAACATACACATACAATTAATCAGCTTAATCATAAAAGTACAATGCTCTAGTCAATCGAATGATTTGTGAAGTCGAATAATTCGAATAGAATCATTCACAGAATGGCATGGTTTCTGCGGCTTATTTTATTAGGATAATAAGACCATCTCTCACCTATGATCTCTCATCAAAATAAATTAAATTTGGCAGCCATGAACGTAAAAATGCTTTGGCAGCATTAAAAGAGTTCTACTCTGCTCCTACCATGCTCCTAAGTCCTAACTCTGCTACTCTGAGGCTTGCTTCAAGGCTTCAAATCAAACCAATCCATGATTGACGTGTTAGGTGACTTGACTTGACTTGACGTGACTTGACTATGATATGACTACTGAGTGACTGTAAAAATTTGTATGTGGTTTGGTTATTGGTTGCCAGCCAGAGAAACAGAAATAAAATTCTATTTACTTTCTTGAATAACTAGGTAACTACTGTGAACTAAACGAAAGCTGTTCATAGGCAAAACTTTATTTTACAGGTAATTTTAGTTACAAAAATTTATTTCTGAAAAATTCAAAACATTGAAAATTTCATCATCGGGAACTACCTACCCTCGTTTCCTTGTAATTCCGGGTCTATACAACATAGATCTGCTATTGCAGTCATGTGTACGGCTCCCCCGACGTGTAGGAAGGTGTGAGAGACGTGTGCGTGTTTATAAATAGTGCAGGTGGATAGTTTTAGTTTCGTTTCGCCGTGGTTCCGGCGACTGGTCTCGCTTCCCGCCCGAGTTCTTCCCGCGATCTCGTCACAGCTGTTGCGTCGGTGCACTGCTGCACTCTGCCTACTTAACTTTACTAATTATGATCAAATAAATCTAGGAATTATGTTACTTGTGTGAGTGAAGTGCTGTTTTGAGTTACATTGATTTTTCTACTGGTTTTCTGTTAGGTAAATATGTATATATATTAGGTGAAGTAGGATGTTCCCTGCAAATCAAGCCCTGCTTAATTTAGTAGTCAATAGAATCTATGAACGAAACATCAATTTCCTTTTTCTTCAGACTTGCTGAAATTTTATACTTTAGTTAAAGAGTTAGTACTGCTACTTGCAGTGTTTTTTTCTAATTTAATGCACCTATTTCAGGTCCTTAATAATAAAGTGAAATGGCTGAAAAAGGAGCTCAAGTTGAGCTGTACATTTATGACCTGACAAATGGATTTGCCTCTATACTGGCACCAGCCATAATCGGTAAGCTATACCTTACTTTAATGTTATGCAATACTTACTTCAATAAAAAAAAAAAATATGAATACAAATAAATATGCCGGACAATTCTCACAGCATTATCTAGCCCCAAGCTAGATATTGCACAGATATTGAGCCTCATAAGAAACGTTTCCATGAACCCTTACTGCATGTTATGCTAATAACAACACAACTAGACCAACCATAATTATGCATCTATAACCCCCAGCATCTTACATGTTGCTTAGATAAAACAATGGGATAATAAAATACTCGCATTGGATTTCTCTTCATATGGAGGGAAACAGAAAGGGATGTGACTTTATGCATTGTGATATCTTTAGTATTATTAAAATTTTATTTGTCCATATTTTAAAACTGTATTTTTTATGGTTTTTTTTGCCTAAAATAAACAAATTTTATTTATTTATTATGAAGCAAGCTAATCAGTGAAATACTTTTAAGAATGAGAGGTCAGTTGTTTCTGAGAATACTTACATACAAATATAATAAACAAACTTAACCTGTATAATAATTAGATTGTTATACAGTGTGTTGGTTGTGGGCTACATTTCTCCTGTAGACTTCTTTGTCCTAAGTGTCACGGTTGCTGAGTTATGATTTCTCAAAGTTTTTTCGGAAAAACTCTTATTCAAAATCTTGCCTTTAAATCGTAATATCTTTTTTTTATAGCTGTAATGCCACACAATAACTTGAGCTGTATTCTTAAAAGTATACTCATTTTTTTTTAATTTTTTATTTGCTTTATTTATTTATTTATTTATTTATTTACGTAATCAGAACGGCCATAGGCCAATTATACTAATTACAGACTGTTAATCTAAAATATAGTCAGATGAAGGTTAAAACACAATATAGTTATACAATTAAATAATAATCAATCTGAAGTTATCATAGAAAATATTCTACTATAGTTTCAATTTATTATAGTCAACATAAAAAGTATAAAAACTAAATTATCTGATTCACCAACAATAATTAATTATGAATTATAAAATTAGAAATTAAATATAGCTGAGTCAAAAATAGGTAAACAAAATTATATAATAAGTAATCATTATCAAAAATTACATTCACAAAAAGCTAAACATGTAAGCATCAGACTTCTCCACTCGTCCGCAAAAATGTCGGTATCCGGAAAGGCCACCAGGAGTCTGTTTAGGGTTTCGAGGGTCCTAGGTATGGGAGAGCGGGCGCGCGCGACAGTGCGGCAGGGAGGCGGAGCAAAGAGCCTATGTTTCCTGCCCCGCAGGTAGTTTTCGGGTACATAGAGTCGAAGTGACTCATTCACCAAATCAGGCGCGTCTATAATACCACGAAACACTTTGAAGATTGTCGTCAGCTGATCATGGGCTCTACGCGTTTGGAGAGAGTTAAAGCCAAGAAACCCAAGCAGGAAATTTGTCGGGTACATAAAAGGGTTGTATCCTTGGTTATGTTTATATAAGAATCTGAGAAACGCTTTCTGTACTTTTTCCAAAAGGAGCGCGTATGTGGACTCGTAAGGATTCCATATACAAGAGCTTGACTCGAGTTTGCTTCTGACCAGAGACGAAAACAGTAGCCGTAAAACATGCTCGCTACGAAATTCGCGAGCATTTCTTAAGATGAACCCAAGTCTCTGGAAGGATTCCTTAGCAACTATGGTAATATGGTCATGGAAGGTAAGCCTCTGGTCGAATGTGACCCCCAAGTCCTTGACAGTGGTTGATCGAGGAATTACGTCACCATCTAAAGTGTAGTCAAAGAGTATTGGGTGACGCATTCGTCCAAAGGTCATTACTGAGCACTTATTGGTATTAAATTCCATTTTATTGGTAAGGCCCCATTGACAGACGGCGTCAATGTCCCCCTGTAGAGCCAAGCAGTCCTCCAGAGACTCGATGGTAGTGTATAACTTAAGATCGTCCGCATAAAGAAGGCACTTCGCAAAGTCTACGGAGGCAGGAAGATCATTCACCATCAACAGGAACAGCAGAGGTCCCAGTACTGAACCCTGACTCACACCTGACCGCGTGTGATAGGGCCTAGACTCGTAGATTCCGAGCCTAACATACTGTTGTCGATCACGTAGATAGTCAGCTATAAGTTGAAGTAGACCAGGTGCGAAGCCTATGGCGCTGAGTTTTGCCAACAGCATGTCATTGTTGACTCTATCAAAAGCTTTTCGGAAGTCAAAGTACAGCACATCTACTTGTCCCCTCTTATCAAGCTGCTTGGAAATATATTCAACAAGGGAAAGTAAGTTGGTATTCACTGACCTGCGACTTCTGAAGCCATGCTGGTCAGTGTCCAGGAATCTCTCCACTTGCATGTATATTTGTTTATGCAGGACATTCTCAAATATTTTAGCGGCAGAGGACAGTATTGCTATAGGCCTGTGTTCATCAACGGCAAGCCTGTTTGAGGTCTTTGGTATCGGAGTTACTCTGGATATTTTCCACTGGGGAGGGTACACACCAGTTTTCAAAGCGAGGTTGAAAATATGGCGGAGTGGGGAGGTAAATGATCGCTTGGCTACTTTTAAAATATTAGAGGGTAGACCATCTGGACCAGCTGAGTCACTTGATTTTAGTTTAGTTATGGCTTTTAGCACATCCAAGTCCTCGAAATTGAGTATATTAATATAATGGCTGTTACGACTTGGATCAAGGCAGTTTGTACGTGCAGCATCTAAGAGAGGTACGTCCGTAAGGAACACACCAGAGAAAAAGTCTGCGAAAGCTTCCACCGCCTCGACTCCTCGGCGACATTCACCCTTGTACGTCACAGCTGGTTCGAAGCCGCCTTTTGACCGCAGGCTAGAGATGTAACGCCAAAAATCACGAGGTCGAGATGCTAAATTGCTTTCGATGCTACACATATGCGAGTTATAGGCTTTGGGTTGGCTTTCGTATCACGGCGGCCATGATAGACCTATTGTGATCGCCACTTTTACATTTCAGTCCCGAAGCCGTGGCGTTCATAGTTCGCCACTAACCCTTGCAGCTGCTAGGAACTGTAGGATTTTCTTCGGGGTGATGTCTTTCAGCTCGTCTGGGCTATGCAGATGGATGCTGCGTTTGTGCATCAGTGCTCCACACTCACTTAGCAGATGGAGGGGCGTTTCATCCGCCTCCTCACAAAATCTGCAAGATTGTGTGTCGCTTAGCCCTAGTTTGAACATGTGCTTGTTAAGGCGACAGTGACCAGTTAGGGCTCTTGTCATGATGCGAAGGTTACCTCTGCTTAGCGCTAGGATTCGGTTGGTATACCGACTATCGAAGGCTTTTATCAGAGATTTTGAATGATCCATACCCGAGGAGTTTCTCCAGAGCTTGTGCGATTCCTCGAGGCAGGATCCCAGGAGTGTTCTGTGCGCCAGGCTTTTAGGTATGCCACAGCACGGCTCGGGTCCCAGCTGAGTCCCCTTGGCACCGGAGCGCGCGAGTTCGTCGGCACACTCATTGCCGTTGATTCCTGCGTGCCCCGGAACCCATCTTAGGAGGACTCTGTTATTAGAGCCCAGAGCGTTTAGTCGTGACAGACAGTCCTCGACTAGCTTGGACGTGATGACCTTCGAGTCCAACGCTAGGAGTGCCGCCTGGCTGTCAGAGTTAATAATTATAGTTTGGTTGGAGTAGCACTTTTTCAAATTTATATCCACGCATTCTAGGATGGCGAATATTTCCGCTTGGAAGATAGAGGCGTGATTTCCCAGGTTTATGCTTGTGCCAAACCTGGGTCGCTCTCCATACACTCCACAGCCTACATCCAGTCCCATTTTGGAGCCGTCTGTGTACCAGATTAGGCATCCATCCTTGCAGAGTGGTTGTCTATTTAGCCAATCTTCTCTGGAAGGAAGTTCCACTGTGTAGTGCTTTTCAAACACATGACGAGGAAGCATGGCATCAGTTGTCATGCTTAGAATGGGAGATTCCATAGTTGAGTCTTTTAAAGATCTCAGTTTGTGGGAGGGCCAGTTACCTCCGCCCAGGCAGCTGGCCCTATACATGCTGGTCTTTGCCTCTTTATGTATGTACATGTAGAGAGGAGGAAGGCCCAGCAGTGCATTTAGTGCCTGACCGGGGGAGGTGGACATGGCTCCCGTGGCCATAAGACAGGCAGTCCTTTGTAGGCTATTTAGTTTGTTGATAGCGGTAGACTGAAAGGCCTTGTCGTACCATACCATAGAGGCGTATGTGATAATCGGCCTCACGATGGCAGTGTACAGCCAAAGGGTAATCCTGGGGTTTACGCCCCAGTTGTTGCCCATGAGTCTGCCGCTAGCACCTAGTGCCATTTTTGCTTTATGATAAGATGTTAGCTAGGTGTGTGTTCCACGTCAGTTTTTGGTCGATGGTTACGCCCAACTACTTTACTTCTGTGGAAAAGGTTATGTTTTTACCGTTTAATTTGGGCTTTGCGAGCTTGTCTAGCCGCCGCTTATTGGTAAACGGTATAATCACAGTTTTGTCAGCGTTGACCGAGAGTCCGCTGTTGCTGCACCAGTCGCTGACAGTGTTGAGAGCTCGCTGCATGATGCTAGAGATAGTAGATTGGCAGAACCCTCGTACGACGATCACGAGGTCATCTGCATAACCTTGCGCATCGATATTGAGGTCTGCCAGTCTGCACAGGAGCTGGTCCACGGCTAGGGTCCATAGTACAGGCGATAGGACTCCGCCTTGGGGACAACCCCTAGCCGTGATTATCTCAATGTTTGATTGGTGAATCAATCATTTTTGAATCAAGTCATTTTTGCTTGTCAGCCCATTCACCAGCAGAGATGTGGGGGAGTTATCAAAGGCCCCTTCAATGTCAAGGAATGCACAGAGTGCGATTTCCTTGTCCTCCATAGCTTTCTCCACTCTATCGATGAGGCTGCTAAGAGCCGTCTCAGTGGATTTGCCCTTGCGATAGGCATGTTGGCTATGGTGGATGGGAGACGCGACAAGCGCCACGTCTCTAATGTGTCTGTCTACCACTTTCTCCATTGTTTTAAGAAGAAAGGAAGAAAGGCATATCGGTCTGAAGGACTTTGGCTGGCTGTAGTCCTTCTTTCCTGCCTTGGGTATAAAGACAACTTTGACATTTGTCCATGGTTCTGGCACAGTTCCCCAGGCGAGGCTCGCTCTAAAGATTTTTACCAGATATGGAGGTGTGAGGACGTCGATTCCCCGCTGTAAGAAAACAGGGAGTATACCATCCACCACATGCTTTATTTGTTTTAAGAGAGTTAACGGCCCACCTTACCTGATTCGGTCTTATAATCCGGGCCGCCCTGTTCCAGTCCTCATTCCGAGGCTTATAGGGGTTGGCAGGAGCCGGTTGGAGTGAGGTTTTGTACCGTGTACCAGGGAAGTGGGTCGAAGCCAGCAACTCCAGTGTTTCACCTTCATTTGTTGTGAAGGTGCCATCTCGTTTCTTCAGGAGACTTATTAGATTACTGTTGGCTTTAGAGAGCAGTTTGTGAAGTCTAGCGCTTTGAGGTAGACTTTTGACTTCCTCGCAGAGCTTCCTCCAGGATGCTCTTTTAGCCTTCCTAATCTCTATGTTGTATTTCGTTAAGGCTTTGTGGTAGGCCTCCCATAAGCGAGTCTTTTTAGCCTTGTTGAAAAGTTTCCTGGTTTTACTCCTTAACTTGCTAAGCGTAGAGTTCCACCATGTGACTGATCGCTTTGTGGTCTTGGATTTTAACGGGCAGCTCTCCTCATAGGCACTGCAGATGCCTTTTGAGAGAGTGACTGCCGCTATCTCAAGACTGTCGCGAGTTTTAATACTTTTAGGGCAATCTTCGAGCATTTGCCTTAGTTTGTCATTGAAGACATCCCAGGCAGTTGCCCTAGGGTCCCTATAAGTTATGATTTGAGAATCAAGGGAGGCCTTTATCTCAAAACTGATGTGTTTGTGGTCGGACATGGAGTTTTCGCTGCTAACATGCCAGTCATTGATGTGCCTGGCAAGATTGTTAGTGACGAAAGTTATGTCCAAAACATCTTGTCTAACATTGGTAACAAAGGTCGGTTCGCGACCTTTGTTAAGGATGGTTAGATTGTTAGTTAGGAGAAAATCGAAAAGTGACTCACCTCTAGAGTTGACGTCCGTGCTCCCCCAAGCTGAGTGGTGTGCGTTGGCGTCGCATCCAACGAAAAGTTCAGCGTTGTTTTTGGCGGCGTAGTCGACCACTCTCGCCAGGTCACCCGTTGGGTTGTCTCTCTCTCCGGGAAGGTACGCCGAGCATACGATTGCCCTCGTCCCACTCCATCCTTTGAGGTCGACAAAAGCGGTTACCAGGTCGTCATTACATACCTCTGTAATAGGCAAAAAGTTAACATATTTGTTAAAGATTATACATGCTCTGGGCCTTGTGCCATTATTGTTTACTAATATCTTACCGGCAGCGTCTAGTCCCAGAACCTGAGTATTGGCTACCCAAGGCTCCTGGATCAAGGCGAGGCTAGCTTGTCCTTCCGACAGACAAACCTCCATTACCGCGGATGCTGCCGCGGCATGGTGAAGGTTTGCCTGGAGTATCCTCGCCGTCCCCGCCTGGGTAGCCATTATAGGTTTCCCCGCTGGTAACGAGGCTTTGACCCAGCTAGCTTCGGGCGCGCTCCACGTCCTCGACTAGCTCCGGTCAGCCTGTCACCCGCTCCACCTCCTCGGGGACCCCCTTGTCCTCGTCTCAGCGGATTTAGGCTGTTCTGAGGCGTTACATAGGAGGGCCCTGCTACGACGGGTCGCGGCCTTGGTCTTCCTGTGATTCGCCCAGATGTGCCCGTTTCGCTGGGCGTGGACGGCTGCGGTCCACTATCGCCCCGCCGTGGTGGAACGGACCTGCTAAGGGGCGGTACATTGGAGCGCCCAGCCGCGACGGGTCGCGGCTTTGGTACTCCTGTGCTTCGCCCAGAGGTGCCCGCTCCACTGGACGTGGACGGTTGTGGGCCTCTCTCTTCGTGCGTCTGCTTTGTTTCAGGGCCGCCTTTGATCTTAAAGGCTATCTTCCTGAAACCCAGGGTAGCCTGAAAGTCGGCGGCTTTAAGGGCTTCCACAGACAGGTCGTCAAGGGCGAAGGTTACGACGAACCCGTTCCCCTCTGATCTGCTGTATAGCATCTTCCAAAGCTCTGGACGAAGCCCCTCGTTTTGTGCCCTAAGTAATTGGACGACTTCGTCAACCGACTCCGCCTCAATACTGGGCACAAACGTGACAGCCACCACTGCCTTGGGCAATTCGCTCTGGAATCACCGAGAGTTTTGCCCCGGCCCATGGCTTAATTTTGGGGACCTCGTTAGTGAGCCAGTCTTGGCTCTCTTGGTTCACGCAGGTAACCAGTATCCACCCAGGTTTGTGTGCGAAACTGGCAAACTTAGGCCCCTTCCCAGCACTATCCGCTGTTTTCATTATCGCCAGGGACAGGGAACGACGGACCAGCTTCATCTGTTCGTCGCTCATGGAGGCGGCGGCGCGTATGCTTACACGCTTCGCCTCCGCGACCTGCTTGAAGCTTGGTCGGACATCTGTCTCCTGGGACAACTCCAGCCTTGGGGCCTTTTTAGTTTGCTCCCCGGGTGAATTTTCCTCCGATCTCAGTCTTTTGGAAGGCTTTGGATCTGGAGGAGCGTTAAGCATCGGAATTTGGCTCCAAGGCTTGGTCGCCAACGGGCCGCTTCCGGGCTGCTCCGCTCAACTTACGGATCCTCTTACCTGGAGACGTTGCCGTGGCAGGGGCCGCAGCTTCAGTGCCGCCGACCTCTGTACGGTCATCTGCAGAGCAAGGAGCCGTAACCATAGGCTCCGGAGAGGCCAGTAGGGCCTCCTCCATCCTATTATTGGTTTCTCCCGAGATGGGAGAAGAGGGTTCTCCAAGAAGGGTTCTCCAGAAGGAGAAGATCTGTTCTGAAAATCTTTACAATCCATAGAAATCCCACGAGTAGCTAGGGAAATAAAACTACCCGCCAGCAGAGCCCCGCATGGCCACGGGTGGGCTGGAATACTACTCCGATTCGCCCTGGTTTCGGAGAGCCACCATTCGAGACTGAAAACAACCATCAGTCATTCATCCCTCAGCACGGTACGGTAGTTTTCTTTAAAAAAATTGTACAGTTATGATGTAGGTATAGTGTCATGTCTGATCAGATGCTGTTGTTTACGATTAAAGCCCGGAGATGCTTTGGTGGAACATCACCCACACATTCCAGACTTTTCAAACATTTCTCCAGTAAGATCACCTTCAATACAATCGTTAATAACATCGCGAATGTATTCTCTACTAACGTCTTCGTCTACGCATTAGTGCGTGCTCAAGGACTGCGGTTTTCTCGTAAACAAATGTTTACGTTAACATAAGCGAAATACGCTGACGCCCAACTGTACTGTTAACTACATAGGCGGCATTTTGACACCCAAAGCATTTGTATTCTTTCAGCAAGCTTCGGTATGCAAATGCAAGTTACGAAAGAAGGCACTAAGGGGTAGAAAACCTACTTGTTTGGTAGAGATCGCTCTTGAGCGATAAGACCGCCAAATTGTCACATATCTTGTATTATTATTTTTTATCTTGTTTGTTTTATTTTTAAGTGTGCAATAAAAGTATTGTCTATGTGAATCCCTTAGTAAAAAGGCATGATTGTGACACATCACATCAGTCACACACTTGCCGCATTTGGCAGCACATCATCATCATCATGACGTTTTGATTGTTTACATCACTACTTCTCTGACAGTCTTCAATCACATAATTTTAAATTACTAATTATAAATAATATTCTTAAATTACATAATTTTTAGAACACAAAAACAATAACATACAAAAAGCAATTTCACACCTAGCTTGGGTAAACACCTATTGTATTTTAGAACATTCAGTAGGCGAACGCAAGAACTGTCCCTTCGCTTTTCACTACGCTAACTTCTCCAAAGCCACGTTGTCTTGAACCACGGACTACCTGTCTATAGATAGGACAGTATACACATAGGTATTTTTAAATCCTATGTTATTGTGTCAATGTCTTTTAGTCTACTAGTCACTTTATTATGACGGGTTTCTTGTTAAAATTTAAAAGTGAATTTAATTTAATTTTCTATGGGAACATTTAATGTTCCCTTTAAAATTACTATTCAGTAACTCAAAAGGTTTTCAGAATAGTATTCTGAATAAAAATATAAAGCACTTGACGCCCTGTGTCCTGAAAAGTTGATCTATTATATATAAGTCCTGTCCAGTTTTTATCAACCTTGATTATAACTCTGCTAGGCTCTTACCCAAATAGTAGTTCCCTAAGAAGTAATAATAAAAAAATATTAATTATTTCTTATACTTCCCAGGTCGGCCCGTGGAAGGCGTATGGCACACTGGCATTGTGGTCTTCGGAAAGGAGTATTTCTACGGGGGAAACGGCAT
Source organism: Eupithecia abbreviata (assembly GCA_943735965.1). Taxonomy (NCBI): domain Eukaryota; kingdom Metazoa; phylum Arthropoda; class Insecta; order Lepidoptera; family Geometridae; genus Eupithecia; species Eupithecia abbreviata. The sequence goes on from OX030986.1 coordinate 930,119, forward strand.
TTCCAGCTGCCCACCGGTAAGGACCTGCCACTAGCACCCTCGTATCTTTAGTAGCAGCCCGGGACTCAGGAAGTTGGCGGTACAGCAATACAATACCCCGCTTTACGCGAGGGTTCCGCAAAAAATCACGTTGTGAAATTCACGTATTTCGGGTATTTACGATTATACACATTATATAGCCAAAGGTATATACAAAACAACAAATAATTTGAATCAATCACTTTAATTCTAAGAACACTTTATGCAATATGTATGTATTACATGTTTTTCTTACGAAAAAATACATCTATGGTCTTTTGGGCAGCGTTTCTTTTACGTTCTTGTAAAACACGTTCATATCAGCTTCGCGTAATGCACGAAATTTGAAATTCGCGATAAAGCGAAACCGCGCATAACGGGGTGGCCTAAAGCCGGGTATTACTTTACTGTACACCCGTACCTTGAAAAGCATGTTTAGTTGCTGATCCTGCGCCTAATCTGTCTCCAGTCGTATCGATCTGCTGTCCCTTTAATCGTCTAGCAGCACATCATCATCTTTAATCTTGATCATCTTCTTGACACGTAATCCACTTGAACATATGTAGCTTGAACAGTTAGTCGATTTCGACATGCTTAGACGTTGGTAATGTTAAAACCCTTCTCCACTCACGCAGCTTTAGAGTGCGTTAGTGGAGGAACCAACTGTCAACTCTAGATCACCACGTACGTTGAGTTGACAGTTGATTCCTCGACTCGCATGAGAAAATTTTCTGAGTGCTGTTTGAGTGATTTAGTTTTTACGATGTAGTTAGTCTATCACACGCGACGCATTCGTCATTGAGTCGAATAAGAGTCGAGGTTAGGGTTAGGTTCTGATTTACTTAAACATGGGGGAATCCTGGCCAGTAGAATATAAACCGTATCACCAGCACTCAGGGTCTGTTTTATTTCAACTTGGGAGAGAGAACCAATCAAATATGTTTAGTATGACAGGATACTACTACTTGCCAGTAAGGTTTAAATCCTTTCGTTTGCTATTAGGGTCTGTTTTTGTTATACTATGATGTAATTGCGGTTGATTTAAGAATGATTGAAAGACATAATTTAAAGTGCGAATATCTCAGAATCAGGAAAGTACACATTTTCATGTGCCAATGACATCGCATCTTCATGTCGTGATTAACACATAACATAATAGAAACTGATTAAACGTGATAGCATGACACGTGTTACCTATGTGTGGGCTATGTTTCTCTGCCCACGTCTAATTAACGTCGATCCGGAAAACACCCCCGTTTTGACATTCAGTAATAGAAACCAACAACTACCTAATCAAAGATGCTAGAAAACCCAAAAAGGTAACGTGATTTATGTCCGTAACCAGTGGTTAACCCGCTCACATCCAATGATTACAAACTCTTTTTCTTTGTCAAACTCCGATAGTTCCTCTCTCAAGTAAAACTGAATGTTTGTGTGCTTTAAATAAATAAATCTAAATAGTACGCGCATAAAAAAACTGCGCGTGTTACCCTCGTGTCATAAACAAATTAAATTATGAGCACTAATAGCCCTAGAATAAAGCTCCATTATGATTAGCTCCATATTCCACGACATTGTCGATTGGCACAGGATGGTATTGCGGCGGCCAAGCTTGCATCATGGAATGCGTATGATCCAGACTTGTGTAGAACGTAAACAGCCCGGACAAAACAACCAGTTCTTGGAATTTTGTTTTCCGTTTAGTAAAGATGCACGAGCTAATATCACCAAAATTCCATAACTGATGAAATGAGCTGATGAAAATCTAGGCATGTCTGAACCTTAATATAGCATTAGTATAATATTGTTATAGCATATATATGTGGCATAGCTAAAAACACTCTATCCGCCTCTCTAGAAAAAAAAACGAAATCACACACACATTGTGTTAATTGACTTTTAGGAGCTACAGTTGTTCTTAAAATTCAATAAAAAATAAAGACTAAGTCGACCGAAGACATCACGGAGCATGGCGGCATTATACTCTATTTTATGATCTCATCAAAGCGATATATACCCGGTTTGTCAATGGAAACTCCATTGACAAACCGCGATATCGCTTTAAAGTGCCTCACAGTTTGCCAGGTCATCAGCGTACAAAAGACTGCGTGCTCTACAACGTCTGATAAACCATCGATCATTAGGATAAAATAAGGGCCTAATATTGGCCCTGATTAACCCCTGAACGCGCATGATAGAGCGCACCTTATCATACGCGTATGTCTGCTGATATAGATTCCGTGTCTAACATACAAGCCGTAAAAAGTAAAAAACTGGAGTGTAAAATAAGGCGAGGGTTCAATTTGCGGTAGCTACTTTCCCTTGAGTATTTTTCTACGACTTGAACTTCTCTGAAACATCTTCTGTAGGTTTCTTAAAAAAATATTTAAATTTGACAATAAGCATGTTTCACATCCACATGTTTCGTCTTTTGGTATTCGTTATTCAACCTTTTACCTCACCTCGGCCATCCCCAATCAAAGAAAATGTTAGTTATGATTTGGCTCTACTAGACGAGTCCAAAAAGTACCTAATCTCGAACGGAAACTCCATCGCCAGAAATTCTCGGAAACTTGTCTTCAAATACCTTCCCTCAGCATAAAACTGCCCAAAACTGAATTTTAGAACGTGATAAATTTAACTGCTATTTCAATAGCACATTTATTCCCACGCGAATTCTATTCTCGCTTGAAAAATGTTTTGTCATGGAGTGGAAATATCAGCGATATCTCCGGCAGAAGCGGAGGCGGCTAATAAAAACAAAAATACATTGCGCATCGGCAAAATATTAACTTCCTGAAACATGTCATGATTGCATATTGCAACCCACTCTCAAAGAATCATCTGACATTTGGCTTGTAAATTATGTCACAATTCTCATAAAATTTTCCCACAAACAATCTAAAGAACGATTATAAAGTAACTCTCGTTACCACTCGTGATCATAAACACATCCTTCCCTCGAAATTAGCGTACGTGTCATCGTGCTTGTAATATTAGCCACTATTAATAACGTTCATAGCTAAGTGCGCATGCCGCGCATGTTTGCGGTATGTATTTATAAGCGGATTATTCTCGTTAACCATCGCACACAGACCTGTCCGTTCAAAACAAATGACACACTTTAGAGAAGAAATTATAGGTCGTTGGATACTGGTCCCCTAAGGTCGTATTATGTGTAGCGAAATAAACAAACCTATTTCAGTCGAGGCGAAGCGCCAATATCCGAAATGCTATCAACTTGGTAATTGCTGTAATAATTCGCGCTCAAATCGCAGAGTGTTAAGTTATTTCATCAAACGGAATTTATGCTCGAATAAGATGTAAAACCGACATACATACTTAAATCGGGTAACGTACAAATTGGCAACGAAACCAGCAGAGTTCTCGTAATTTCTGTAGCAGGTGCAAAAACAACGCCATTGCGATCGCCTCCACCTGTCCTGGCTCGGGGACAGAACGTAACGTGCGTAATTTGTACGCTTTACTCGGAGATCAGTTCAATAATCTACCTTGGAGATTTGGCACTCGAGATCTGAGACACAAAGAAAGTGACCTTTGCGAAAATTCCCTGCTAGTGAAATTCTTGGTTCGCTGTCCCTGTCTGGTATAAGTGCGAGTGGGACGGGCTATGCCTATTTCTATTATGAAATGTGGAGCAGCGGAGATGTCACCGAGTGCACGGTGTCGCTGGATATTCAGAAACTTTAGTTGCATCGCTTAGTTATCTGAGGTGTATGTAGGTAATGACAAAGATAGGCTGAATCCTACAGTAAGGCTTGGAAAAGAACAATTTGTCCCTCACAAAATCCGGCTTGCCTGATAATCCTCTCTTTAACTCTACTTACGTGTTGATCATCGTTATCAGCTCGTACCTCCCAGTGCTGGATGTAGGTTTCCAATTCGCGTCGATCTGCCATAATGGAACTTACTGCGTCTAATCGGATCAACACGTAACCTAGATGACTAACACCGGTTTGTCCTAGTGAACTCGAACTTTTATCGCTCTAGCTAGAATAATTTAGCAAATTTGAAATTTTCGTTTCCGATTGGCTGTGGCAGTAGCCAGCTGTACTTACTTTTGCACTTATTTTAATACACTCAATCTTGTCAATTTGTTGCTCGTCTCCGTTCAACTGAACATAAAATATACGGAGAATTCGGACTCATAAATTTCAAAACTATTTCTCTCAGATAAATATGACAGGAATAAACTCAGCGATAAACATTTAAGAGCTTTAGTCGCTGCATTCCAGTAGGCTGTTTGATTAGTTAATACTGGTGTTCCTAATGCTCCTATTAATTAAACATTTGATGTTGGGAACACTCGTGTAAACATATCAAAATGTTTTGAACTAGCGCTTAATAAGCAGATGTTTATGTTTTGAAACAGATTAGACTGAATGCCTGCATCTTATCATACGTATGTTTATTTACATTTTACGCTATAGTTTACGTGACTTTGATTCCTCATTCACTGCATAAGAATCCAAGAGAACTTTGTCTGTACCTATATTGATTGAGTTATATTTGTAATACAGGTTATTGTCCCCAAATTTCATATTATATTGTAAACATCGCCTGGAGTCAATTTATCATCCCTATCTCCTGAAAATCAGCGCTGCCTTACATTAGTGTGAGGTAGCATTAAGCTGAGGAGGAACCCTTTGGTCTGCACTGTTGCAGCATAGAGCCTACCCACACTAGTAGCCTACTGAACTAGGTATATTTAGTTACTGAATCATTATTTGTTTGTTGTACCAGTAGCTCTGTACCTTCTTGTAGATAAAATGCACCTTCTACTCACCCACCTGTGGTGGGTGGGCAGGTCAGGTGTATACCTCCTGATTTTAAGTATTATAATAATGATTTTTATTTTATATAATTCTATACTTATTCGTTCTGTGCTGTAACTGTGCTTAGTCCAATAAAAGTTTCTCTATATCTATCTCTCTATCTCTATATTTATCTACGTTATTATCTTTTCGATGCGTGGGAAGATGGAAGATGACATGTCTTGATTTACAGCGCTGCCTTATAAATTGTGTTCTTCTTTAAATTTGTAGGATGACAAGTTGTTGATTCTTTAAAACGTTCTCGCAAAGATAAATTCAACAATTAATTATTATTTTTTTTCAAAAATCTGCCTTCACCCTCCATCATAATAACCATTAATGTTAGATGAATTCTGTAACATATCTTAAATTCAATTGTAAATAAAGTACAATGTTATGTTAGAAGCTGTGAGCCGCGCATTCGTCTGCACCTGGCGACGCGATGGGTCACTCGCGAAAATAGACGACTGCCCGGCACACAGATTTAATGCTTCTTCCGTGAATGCAACTGCTTGCTACGTGATGTTGAGAATAATATTATCCTATCGTAAATGAGGGAATATAAAATCTTTTAGTCTGGCCACAGTGCGTGAATCATACGTACCGTATATGGGTCTTAATTTCATTATTTTTTTTTTAATTTTTCGGATTATATGTATATGCCGATGTCGATAAGGATTGTTGTTTTAAGTTGTCATTAACTACGAATGTTTTCTCTTCAGGGAACAACACAGCTGGGTGCTCCGAAGCGCATCGACAGACTCGGCGAGACTTTCGTGCCTGAGCAGCTGTTCAAAGATTACCTGCAAGGGCTAGCATCTACCACATACGCGTAAGTACACTTTATTCTGGGATCCTACTACGGAACTGAAATGAACCAACCACCACCAACCAACCAACCAAGATCAAATTATAATGTCACAAACTGAAAGTGGAGTCATTCGCATGAGCTAGATATTATATGTGTGTACAGTATTGGTATTTGTGATGTCATGGATCTCATGAGAACAATGTATCTCTCTTCCAGCGGCACAGCCTACAACCTCCTGGAGCACAACTGCAACCACTTCAGCGAGGAGGTTGCGCAGTTCTTGTGCGGCGGACACATCCCCAAGGACGTGCTGCATCAGCCAGAGATACTGCCGCAGCCGTACCGCGCTGCGCTCACCTCTCTCCTGGGACAGTTGGCGCCGGGACAGGTATGTTCCTCAACGACCCCTGGTGAAGGTCCGCCGGCGACGAAAGAATTTGACCCGAGTCGGACTCGATTCCCGCCTCGGGACAAATGTTTGTGCAAATATTCGTCCGGGTGTTCTGGATGATTTCTATCTTTGATAAAAACCCACTGTTTTTTTTATACCTTCCAGTCTTTGACGGCCTTGACAAATAATGGTTCCGGGTCTGGATGTTTTCCTCATTATGTTTGTTTAAGACTATAACACAAACTCTGCTAATTTTGGAAATAAGTCTACAATAAATAAGAGACTTCCTCCGCAAATCCACAGTTCCAGATGGCTTAGAGTTGGTAAAGGCGAACAGACCACGTACGGTCTGTAGACTGTTAGTCAAATATGAGCACAGACCTTATGGTACCGGTTTTAAGACTTATTTCGTTCAATAGTTTTTCATTGGAACTGATCTATGCGAATCCGGTGATATCCCGATGTGGTTAACCGCCATCCACATCATTCTTAATTAAAATAAAACTACAGATAAGCTTCTAAAAAAGGTCCAAATAACCATGTTTCTATCTTTTAGTGATGAGCGATTCAATGATAATATTTTTTTTGTCTGAAAAATCAACTTTTTGCTTATTTTATAGTGGCAAGTTCTAGAGTTTTAAAAGATGTCAAATAAACTCGTAAACAAAGAACATAATCAAGGTAAACATTTAAAATGTTTCTCTTCGGAGAAAGGGTGTGTTGTACATAATGTGAACCATGCTGAAACTTTTTATTTTATTTGAACCCCGTGTGAAGTGTGTGCTATTCTTTCTTTTTATTAATATTATTTGTTTCAATACATCTAGCGGGTATAGCTAACATTTGTGTCCATTCCCATTTCAAGGCAAGTTCCTGATCAAAGCCTAATTAAAGCAAGCCATTTTGTGGTGTGGATTACTAACGCAAGCAATTTTATTGCTGTTTGCTATTTCTACTCAAATTTAATTAAGTTATACCTTTTCAGGGTCCAAGTGAAGGACAAGGCCCGTCAAACTCATGACTAGCTCATGCTTGACCCGCGGTCGCGCCCGCTTCCACTCATGGCTTCGCCCGCTACAGCTTATCACGCACGCCATAGAAGAAAGTACCATGCAAAGTGATTGTAGAGAACGCACCTTGATTTGTTTTGGTCCGATTACTACATATGATTGTTCAATATCAAAAAGATAAAGACAGATGTTGTATTCCATGTTTTCTGAGTTATTTATTTATTTATCAAAGTCTCTGTGTTGTTAGTATTATAATAAACACTGTGATTTAATTTTAGTTACTGAATCAGTAATACATTTATAATGTATTATGCCATAATAATGTATTGCAACCAAATAATAATGAAATGTAGTTTTGTAAGTATTCGACTACCTACCTCGATTTTCAATATTTGTTTATTTTAACTTTTTAAGACAACCGCACAATTTATTGTAGTTTTACTAAAATAAATAAAACTTTACTTATGTAACTTGATGTGTAATTTTGTTTAGGAATAACTCGAATAGGCTCTGTAGTTATGATAGTTATGATGAAGTTCTATGTAAGTATTCAGGAGGTAACTATTCATAATAAGTGATTCTTGCACTTATGCATGTTTTAACAATTTGACGCCTTTAGGGCAAGATGCAGTAGATCTAAATACCGTAAGGTATAAGTTGTGTAGATAATAATTAGGATTGAAAATAAATGTCCCAATTTGATCAAATATGATAAAAGTGAGCCACTCGAGACATGACATTTCCAATTACAATCTTTGTCTACTCGATTTATACCTTAAAACCTTACATTTAATGTATAAATTTATAATAATTAGAAAACCTGCAGCACTAATCAAGAGTTAAAAATAAATAAAATAAAACGGCTAATAATATAAGCCTTTATTTCGAACTATTTACTCATTTTGCATACTATTTACAACATTTTTAAAACACTCCTAGTAGTTTGAGGCCTTCCAAACGGCTGCAACTATCTTAAAGCAAAGAAAATTCTTCAGCCTATGCATTTTGTACTCTAAATCGATACCACTAAATCTGTATTTACCTACGTAGCATTGTAAACGTATTTTCTTTGTCAGGAGATCTACCAGAACGGCATGCGACAGAACAGACGGGACAGCCCCGACTATCTCACGCTCAACACGCAGATTGAAGAAGCTAGGTAAGAAACTCTTCTTTGTTCTACACTAGCTGCGCCCCGCGGTTTCGCCCTCGTGAAAATCTATGTTTCAAATAGTGTATAAACCGTCGTCTCGAATCACTCTTATCTATGAAATAAAACCGCAGCAAAATCCGTTGCGTAGTTTTAAAGATCTAAGTTTATTATATAGGGACAGACAGCGGAAAGCGACTTTGTTTTATTCTATGTAGTGATTAGCTTTAGTACATTCGAATCACCTAAGTCGATAGAAGTGTGTGGAAGAAAACCAACCTTGCTCAGGTACTTTTGAGTATGGAGATCGTGCATAAAAAATAAATAAATAGAAAGAACCAACAAGGGTACGTTCTTTTAAATCCCCTTTCCTTTCTTTCCTAGATCCCCGCACCTCCCTTTTATCTCACCTTTCCTCCCTTTCCTAGAATCCCCCGCCAACCCCCCCCTCCCTTGGACCCCGAGCTAAGGACCCGCCTGCGTCACGTGGCAACCCTCCTGACCGTATTCAACAAGGCGGTGCAACTCTGGAAGAACCTGCGGCGGCGAGTGCCGGCCATGCCACGCTTCAACGACTATCATAGACCATTCTGACACTTATTGTTATACACATAAGGATCATTCAAGAACTAACAAACTATACTCAAACCCTCCAAGCTATCTGTGAATATTCTCAAACCACTTACTAACCTTTGTGGTCAAACATGAAGACGACCAATAGCAATTTTCGACGGTGTCACAGATATAACTTTTGAAACTATGGTTATTAAAACAAAAGTCACTTATAACGGGATATTTAAATCATGGTAAATATTCCGTTATATTATAAGTGACTTTCGTTTCACAGAGGTCTTAATCAATATGTTTCGCTTTCAAATTTCCTTATCAACTTTGAACCAAAGCTAAAAGCAGGCCATCAGACCCACCAGAGATTGAATTTGAAACCATTCTTCAATTTCAATAGCTGTGAATATTTATGGTGGTCAAACTATTTTGAAATTTATAACGGTTGATTTAAGGAATCAAATGCAATCACTTTGTAAATAGCAACAGGATTTTGTTTCTATTTCTCTGGCTGAATAAATAAGTCAAACATATTTTGTTCTATAATTTCGAGTCGTTTTTTACAGTTATTTTAAAGGTAAACCATTTTATTAACGTTTCAGTACCTACTCCTTTTATAACTCAAAAATAATTTATTCACATCTATTGAGTTTTTCTTTAAAAACTATGGTGTTTAGGTACGAATTTATTGCGCACCTATAAAAACACCTAAATAGTATAAAGAACATTTAGTAGAATTGACTTATGTGCGAAAATGAACTGATAGCAAAACGTCTTGAAATGAAAATGGTATCTATTGTCTAAACGACTAGTATAGTTAAATTATGAATGTAAGCTTGTGAAAGAATTCACGTAATGTCTATATATAGAATTGATTGAAGACTATTTACTTGTGTGTCCACTAGAATAGAATAGAATAGAAAACTTTTATTCACTCACCCTCCCCTTTAAGCAATGAACAAGCTATTTTTTTCCATAGTCATATTGTAATCAGAGTCTTAACAAGCAAGTAATAAGGTATAATTTCCCAGGGCACAATCAGCGGAGCTGGAGCAACGCCGCACCACCCTGGCGGACAAGCTGGCGCGCAAGGAACGCCGCAAGGAGAAGAAGAGGAAGAAAATGCTCAGAGAAAATGGAGAGATACCTGAGGAGACTGGTAAGTGAATAATCAGACTTGTGTTGTAAAGGTTAGGGTTGATATTCGGATCGATATCTAAAAAACTTGTAGTATTGATAGTAATAAAAAGAAATCCACAGTAATTTTTTACTGCCAAATCCTATTCACACTTTTATTCCGTACTAGCGGCCCTTCCCGGCTTCGCACGGGTATTTATTATTATTCATAATTTATATTTATTATATGTATTTTTTTATAAAATATAATATAATGTTCACCGGGGATAGTGTAGCTTCCCAACGGTAAAATAATTTTTCAAATCAGTCCAGTAGTTTTGGAGTCTATTCAATGCAAACAAACAAAAAAACAAATCTTTCCTATTTATAATATTAGTATAGATTTGAGTTTTCATTAGATCTTTACATAAAATAATGAACCCAAACTAGTGGCATCTGTTGAGTATAACAGGAATTTTCTTGATTCGCTCGTTAGGTTGAACGTCGTCTATTCTTATGACCCTGTTGTTCATATCGTAATGTTTTGCAACTCTCACAGATGGCGGCACATGTGTCTATTTTGAAAAGTAAGGGTTATTTTAAGATTAAAATCTATGTAAACGCAGCGTGGCTTCGATAGGTTTTGATATTGTTTTAGGATTAAAGCCAAATATAAACGGGGCTTTTATCACGCTGCGTTTATTCAGCTGACCTTCAACCCTTCAACTTTAAGTTAATAAGGTTATTTCCGTCAATCAATAATTTTCCTGTTTCAGACTGATATAATGAATCTGAAGTTAGAAATTCTCTTCGCAGGGATTGTAAGAGAATTATTGATTTAAGCCAAAGTGGACAGTTTTTATGAGAATAAACTATGTTTCAATCTAAAATCAGATGTAACCCTCATTAATCCTGCTTACCTAGGTATGCTTAAGTACGTAAAGAGTGGAGGTTGGTTTAATAAGATTTTAAAAAACCCTTGGAATCTTCGCATGCAATTTTTTTTATGCAAATATAAAACAAACCATTAATTTCCGATACTTGTGTGAATCAGTTGAAATCCCAAACGTGATCCCAATCCGCTGACCCACTTGTCCGCATAAACTCTCGACTCGCCCGAGACGTGTTCGACACTTATAAATAATCTGGCGGCATGCCAGCCGGTGCCTCCAGCCATTCCTCCTTCCACCACCACAGCAGACAGTTCTAACAGGTTGGTATACTTGCATTATACCTCCTCGGGTGAAAGAAAAGACCAGGAACTGGTCTTCGGAGTCAGGGTCTATTTTTGGTGCTGTAAGCGGATCCTGTCTATATTTATCCAGTGAAGTGATTCCGTGTTGCGAGTTGGACGTGTTTGTGTTATTTTTGTGGGGTGTTCTGGTTCCGTTTCAGGTTTGTGAAGTCGATATTCTATCATTGCTGGATATTCAACAAAAAGTGGGTTAGATTGCCTACACAAATAACAGCTGGCACGTTGTCATTGTCACATGTGGAATACTCCAACAACGTGTTGAAAATTCAAAAGTACCACCTACCAAGAACTCGTTGTTAAACTGATTGACCCTAGAAAGAAAGAAAATATCATGGCATGACTTAAACTAAATGTTATGGCATCATGGCATAAAGGAAATCTCTGAACATGTATATTTAGCCCAACCGCCAAATGTCCACTTTGGAAGTTTAACAATCTTGCTTTCCCTAGTTCGCGTTTGTTATGATTATGAACCACCATTACAATAAACAGTGTCTCCAAACGTCTCTCTCTGAATATAGAAAGCTTTGACAATCATTCTAGCAGTCTTTTGAAGCAAGCACTATGAAAAACAATGGTTAAATTAACCACAATAAATCTAGACCTAGATCTAGTGGGAATGTATTAGTAGGACAGGCGTTATGTACTCGGTTGACTCTTCAACAATGCGGCTGTGATAGCAACTCTGTCTGCACTGTTTATTTAGTTGATCTTGTTGTTATTTTAGTTGCCAGTTGTTAGTTTGAACCTGTAAAAAAATCCTAAATATTTTTTTACTTGTCTCAGCTTCTCTTTGACTTCTGCACAAACGTTGCGTATATTCAGCCTGATTACCTCAAATCAATGTGGAACAAAAATAGATTTTTTAGATTTTTACTTTCCATATTATAGTTAGCAATAAGTTTTTTTTTAACAAAAAAATGGCAAATGTAGAGTCTCGTCAACATTACATTTGTTTAAGCAATCGTCAATTCACAAGATTAACTCAATTTCAAACGCTGAGACGCTAAACATGCATTTGAAGCCAAGTTAACCTGTCAATTCATGTAAATATCGGAATAAACATTGAACAAACTTCACTTCCACCCTATGTCCCTTCAATCGTATTTGCACGTTGAACCTACTATATTTAACTTCAAAATGTAAATTCCACAGACATGGCCGAAGCAGTAGAGACCGTGGCTCACGAGGAGCTGTCCCTGGCCGGGCCCAGCTCTGAAGCGCTGGAGCTGGAGGCTGATGACAAGAGGCGAGAGGAACAGCTGAAGAAGAGCCGCCATCCACCCATCGTCTACAAAGACTTTGATGTGAGTTAATAACATAAAATTTATCTCTGTAACAGTTTTACAATAATTGTTTACACCGTGTAGTGGAGACCTTCATTTTATTTTATAAATTCTTGTGTTAGAAGGTCTTTCAAGTTAATATATCGACGATTGACGATCACTGTGGCTCAGTAGGCGACTGTCTGCCTGCGATACAGGTGGTGTTGGGTTCGATTCCCACCTCGGGAAAAATGTTTGTACGAGTTGCAGATATTTATTCCATTTACAATAAAGAAATATCTACATATCGGGCAGCAACCGAACTGCGATCCTTAATTCATTTGTCCAGCTTGGGGATTAAAGTATTACCCTCTAATTAAATGAGCCAATAAATTGTGAAAGTGATCGTCCGGGATAGTAATAACAAAAACCCTGTTTGCCACCAACAAGCAATTATATGTTCCCGTTGGCCGATAATACGAAAAAGAGAAATAAAAAAATCTTTATATTTTTGTCTCAAAATCGTAATCTGTAAAAGATTTATGACTAGCAGAAAATTCGATGGCCAGAATTAAACAACTTGTGCAATTTTCGACTTTACGCCTTCGCATTACGATGTATGAAACAACTGCTCACAATAAACTGATGAATTTAACGTCGAAATACCCACAATTAATTTTCGACTTTATCTCTTGTTATTATGGTGAAAAATGCACTAAATGCAAATGTCTTATTGAAAGTTTCAGCGAGCGAGCTTTCAATAAAATGTTTGTGCGGGGCCCTGCGTAGGCGCTGGTAGGTATTTGTTTGATCAGAGATTATTTCAACAACATCTTCATATCTGTGACTTTGACATTTCAGAGGTTCCTGGACATTTTAGGATACACTCAACGAAATTCTAGAAAATACATAATTCAATCCAAATTTTTATCTACACGACTTATACCTAAAATCATTTTGAACTTTATTTCTTGTTTAAATTTTAATATAAACTTGGGAAGATTGTGTTGCATATTTAGACGCCAAAGGTGTAGCATAAAAATGATTTTATGTTAAATTAGTCTCTGATTCTATAATATTTGATTAAGGACACATTGACTGTGAAGGTCGTATGATTCATAACATGCATAGATATTTTCGTAAACAAATGTTAAATATCGCTTTGGGAACTCCAGAACGTACGATGGACACGTTCCATAGCTGACGACCGATGTGGCGCGGTGGGCGAAGGTCCGCCTGCGACGCAAGAGGTTGTGGGTTCGATTCCCGCCTCGGAACAATTGTGTGTACGATCTGCAGATATTTGTTCAGGGTGTTCTGTTCGTTTTCTATGTATAATAAAAAAAAAAAACTATCTATGTAATATATAGTATTATGTATATCAGTTATCAGTTACCCATAACACAAGGTTTGCTTACCATGGGGCTAGATAATGCTGTGTGAATTGTCCAGCATTATTTATTATTATTATTTATTATAGCTGAGGATTATAACTGCATATTTGTTACCATAACGTTGTAAACGGTATAAATAATCTTATTCGAGCTAGAAACAACAGGCTCGAATCTATAGGTGGCGGTTCGCGCCGCAACAAAGACCAAAGACCGAAACAACTTCGAAGTCAAGGCTCGTCTTTTGATGTCAAAATGGCTTACGAACTCTCTGTTATGATACCTGATGCCGTCAATATAAAAATGCATCAAGTGTTACGAGTCACAGCCCATATGTTGTGCAGTAGAAGTGGACGCGTGAGCGCCAATCTTAACGTGTGCATACAAAAGTCGACCTTCTGTCACAACATAACCCTGTGATTACATCTCAATACCAATAAGTTTCCGCTGAAGCTGTGAACCGGGTACGTAGGTGGAGTAGGCGGCATGCATGGAGTTCCTTATATTTAGAGTATTTGTCAACGAGCAGCGAGCCAAACATTCCTAGTCTGTTAGTGTTTTGGAAGCTTCTGGAATTCATTTAAGACCATCATTACAAAGTTAAGTCAGAGTCATAAATAAATTTGCTGGGGAACATAAAACATTTTCGATCATTAAATGTCCCGCCTCCCAACTCCCAATGCAATTCAAGGGATTTTTCGGCTTCATCATTTACTTACTAGGGCGCCCTCTCTAGGCTTTGTTTGAAAGTAAAACGTAGCTTCAGTAAACATAGTTTTTTCTCTTAGTTTCCTAGTACGAATTGTAATCGAAATATCTCTTCCGGACATCGATAATGACAAACGAAGTTGCTTGCGCTTTATAATATATTTAAAGAAGTAATTAATTATCAGTTTTGAACGGGCAGTCGTCGCGGCGTAAGAATTGACTCCTTTGACTCAGCCCGTGGATGTCGTAGGAGCCGACAGACTCCATCAGAGGAAGGCAGCAGCTTCCTTTTGTATATTTTTACCATCTCGATTGCGATCATAATGTTCTTCCAGAAAATACACAGAACATCTGGAACAAATATTAGCAGATCGTATAAATATTTGTCGCAAGACGGGAATCGAATCCGCAACCCTCTTCGTCGCAGGCGTCCTTAACCTGCCGCTCCCTTTTCGCTCGTCTGAAAAAAGGTCTGGTTCTTGTACTTACCAGAATATTTTTCATTTACTGTCATTTTGAAATTCGCTGAATTCCATGCAATAAGTAATAATATTTTTAGTGCTCAGAACAACTGGGATAAAAGTTGTTCAATTGTTCTGTGTACAGAACTACTGCTACAGCTACAGCACGGAACAACTGGGAATAAGCTGAATATTTGTCCCATACTTTGATACCTAGGTTCAGCAGTTCAACAAACTTTTGCAACTAGAGTTCACCTTGTGGACTAGTTCCGTTGCCAATAACACATTTAGACAGGCTGATTTATAAATATGTTATTCATTATCTTACTGATGTATTTATGGGATGTTTGTATCAGCACGGATGTTGATTCTTGACATTGGTTTACCCGAGATTATTAATCAGACTATCCGATATCCATGTTTACCTGACTTCGAGTCAGTCTTGTTTTGTACCAAGACTGATTGCAGATGATGCACCTGAAAATAAGGGCCTTTTTGCACAGTCTGGTAAAAATAGACCGATAAGTAAATAATAGTGGAATAAGATTAAAAATAGGTCGTTCAATTAAGTTTTTTCTGTTGATTTTCGTCAGCAGTGGACGAAAATGGGCTGATTTGAACAGGCAGAGGCACTTGCCTACAGTGACGACCTCTGTGGAGCAATGGGCGAAGGTCCGCCTGCGATGCAAGCGGTAGCTGGTTCGATTCCCGCCTTGGTACAGATGTTTGTACAATCTGCAGATATTTGTTCCGGTATTTCTGGATGTTTTCTATGTATAATTAAAGAATATCTATCTATGTATTGTATTGAGATGATGCTGTTGTGTGGATTGTGCAGCAATATTTGTTTTTTTTGTTTGCGTGTTGATCTGATAGTATTTGTATAATCTCCAGGGCCTGCAAGAGTTTGAGAACCTGTCCAAAGCCCTGGAAGGCGTGGAGCTGTCCCCTGAAGAGAAGCAGAGCCTGGACGAGCTCCAACAGTACCTGCACGGGGAAGGCAGCTGGGTGCTCGGAGACGAGTTCCTCATGTTTATTGGTGAGTGTTGCATCAGCTGGAATAGAGTTTTTTAAAATCATATTTATTGTAAGAACCTTTATAATTAAATTCATGGCGGTCCTATTGGGTTAACCAGAAACTAATTTACAAACTAACTTATTTAATACACAGTAAACAATAAACAGTTAATAAAATATATATACAAATAATTTTGAATATAGCTATGTATCATGTTCTCCAAGTGGAGAATATCTTAGTCTAATAGAAGATTTAGAAGGCTAGGCTTGGATGTTGGCTGCAGTAAATTTACCCTGATTTCAGGATTGTTGGGTATATGCGGGTACTTCTACATTGTTCATTATTAAATTGAATGAATAACTTAATTTCCTACCGAGTCCACAGTCGTCAGATTCCAAACTATTAAATTTCGTTATCCAAAAATGAACAGGAGCTATAATTCATTGGCGATGTGGCGCGGTGGGCGAAGGTCCGCTTGCGACGCAGGAGGTTGCGGGTTCGATTCCCGCCTCGGAACAATTGTGTGTACGATCTGCAGATATTTGTTCCGGGTGTTCTGGTCGTTTTCTATATATAATAAAAAATATCTATCTATGTAATGTATTGTATTATGTTTATCAGTTATCTAGTACCCATAACACAAGCTCTGCTTACCATGGGACTAGATAATGCTGTGTGAATTGTCCAGCATTATTTATTTATAATTTCTCTCCATCGTTTTTATTCTCGCTGTTTTGAAATTTGATTATTTTAAATGTCGTTTTTAATATGTAAATCATTCATCACGGGAAATTTGTCATGGTCGGTCGGTTTTACTGCCAATAATAGCTTATTTGTCTTCAGTTATTCCGTGATCTGATCATGCAATCTATATTCGTGCAATCTGAGTTTCCAATATTTCCGCTTTCGATATAAAGCAGAAATATTGTAAACTCAGAATAACACAAATAATGATAAACATCCCGTTAAGGGTGTTTTAGTATTTGCTATATACTTTCTGAGAAAATGTATAAAGATCCTAATTTGTGGAAATTCATCCCACTCTTTCCTCAAACCGAACACCAGTAGGTTTCCGTTTCTCGAGTAAATACCACATAATCTCTTTGAATTCGTGTAAAGCATTTAATTGCGTCTCATTAAAAACTGGCGCGTCGCCAAACGTGAGTGTAACTTGTGTTTATTACGCGGAAGCACTCATTTTGTAGCTCAAGTTTTGAATCCTTTTGAATTCGGGTCGTTTGAGACCTTTTTAAAATGTAATTGAAACTATGGTATTATGGTATATTCATTATTATGAGTCACTAATACATTTCTAATCACTGAAAATCTAACCCTTTGTAACAAATAGTCCGTAATGCCAACAAGTTGCTTTGCAGGAAGATCAGCGTTGGTTGCTAGCATGCTAGTCATCCAACTCATGCTGAGGCAGGGCCATTTTGTTGCTGGACTCACGCCCTTACACGTTTCCTCTTAGTTTAAGTTTATTATGTTATCTGTAAGTCTTATAACAAATAAAATTCATTCATTCAAATATCCATCCAGAATCGTCCGGTGGGGAAGGGAAAGGAAGGCAAAGCATCTTGACATTAAACCACCCCCTAATGCATTCACTATTATTTATCAACTAACACATTACCATCAAACGGACAATGACAGAAACGTTCGGACAGAACGGGTATCCATGCCAATCAATAAAGAAGTAATTATGTATAGCATTACCCCAAGTGTGGTTATGTTTCAAAAGTAAGGGAACGTTTGAAGCATAGTGACGAAGCTGTGACGACGCTCTCTTGTATATAGAGCTTCTTTTGGCCTGAATGTATACCCACCCTAAGGATGTAGTCAGGCTGCAAGAACGTGTGATACAACTATGACATCAAGTCTTATCCCCGCAGGTCGCCTCCTCACGGACTCTGCGCTCAGCTCGTCAGTCCGCGTGGGCGTGCTGCGCTGCCTGTGCGCGGCCGCGCTGCGCGACGACGTGTCCCTGCTGCTGCACCAGGACCGGCGGCAGCACGCGCTGCTCAACTACGCGCACGAGATCGACAGGCATCCTCTGGAGGAACAACGCGCGCTCGCGACCACGGTGAGTGACTGCACGTGTCTTTATGGTGTGGGACGTTCTGCTTTTGCACTGTCTATACTAACGTACGGTAGTCGCGTTTGGGGGACTCTCAAGACTATTAACGGTCTCAAACAGAAGTTTGAAGAGACACGCGTTGAAACTATGATTACCCGCTCGCTTTTTAATAAATATCTATCTGGTCGTTTTCTATGTATTTTAAAACTATATATCTATGTAATATATTGTATATCAGTCATCTTAGTACCCATAACACAGCAAGCTACTTAGGGCTAGATGAGGCTGCGTGGATTGTCCAGCATTATTATTTATCTATGCAACAATATTCAGGCTATAAAGTAAACATTTAATATTTGTTTCAGATGTGCAATCTGTTTGAGAACATCTCGTCTTCAGAATGGTTGCTGTACATCAGCGAGTGGGAACACAAGGGGCAGCCGCTCTCCAACATCCGCGCCACTACTAAGGTACGCTGAATACACTACTAAGGTACATAATGTTCAAATATACTTGCCTCCAATATTTGTACATTATGTATTTTATGGGGACTTGAACCTGCGTTTGTTTCAGTTATGTTGTCATACCACAGTTCTCCGTCAGTTCTAAAGTCTCGTTTATAAGTTTTAACCTCTGTCAAAAAAGTGCGGTCTTATATATGTACGTTTGAATTGTACGAGTCTATCTGTATTTTTGTGTCATGTCTATGGCATCGTAGCCCGGCCCCCTGATTATGTAACTGCGACCGGTTTGCGACAGGCGAAAATTAAGCAATCAGTGCTGTCAAAAGCCAATTTTGTATTAGATGACACCAGGTTTCCCTCTGCCGGACAATCGGTGAACTAAAAATTGCTTGCTAAAATTGCGGTCGCGGTCGCGTCGCTGTTGCTGTTGCTTTTACATAATCAGCCTGCGGGCCATACTTCTGTCAACTAAAACGCAGCTCAGATTTAGGTCCGTCTCAAGTGACGATTTCTGACAGATTTTCATTGAAAACTACGTAAATCAAAATTAGCTTATCAACGGATGTACTGAATTTGATTTTCTTGTTTTTGTTTGAAAGGT
Source organism: Eupithecia abbreviata (assembly GCA_943735965.1). Taxonomy (NCBI): domain Eukaryota; kingdom Metazoa; phylum Arthropoda; class Insecta; order Lepidoptera; family Geometridae; genus Eupithecia; species Eupithecia abbreviata. Next base: position 949,257 of record OX030986.1, read on the forward strand.
AACTTCATCGTGAGTTTTCTTATCAGTTTCTTAAAAAAATATATTGTCATCCAGTATTATTTATTTATTTATCTTATATGTTTTGCTTTAAGGTGTGCGTCCACAGCCTGCTCAGCGAGGACGCGGAGCTGCGCGAGTCCGGGACCGCCTTGCTCCACAACGTGGCCGCCAAGGAGGTAAAGACCGTGGTCTGTATCGCTCTCTACTTCTACTCTACTCTAGACTAGCCTCTTACCTACTATGCGTTATACTACCTTCGATCACCAACACATTATTGTATTGGTGACCGAAGTATTCTACGCACTAATTCGGCGTTTTAAAGCGCGCGTTTAATATCACGCATGGAAACCATTTGGTCCCCTACATCTGTACGCACGCGCTTCAACACGCCTAATGTGTACTAGCTCTTAATGTATGGCCTTCGTAAGTGCGCAATCGTTTACGAACATTCTCAAAAAGAGGAAAATATAAAGACTACCTGGAAAATGGTAATAAAACATTGTTTTTTGATTTCGTGCAAAACATACTCTTGTGTCATGATGATGATTATAAAATAGTAATTGCACGGAAATCAGAAACTTCGATTTTCTTTGTTACGAGTACAAACCCAGAATATTGAGATAATATGATTACAGATAGAATTAGGGTCTGCTTTTTAAGTGGTAGACGGATAACATTATAGCCCAGCGATCAGATGTAATGGTAATGTAATGAGGCTTACCTAACTACGAGTAACATAATTTGTAAAATCTGATTAAAGTTCCATAAAAAAGTGACAAAATTCCGGTAGTTATCTACTAGGATCAACATTTTCGAATTGAATGTAACCTCCTTCGTAACTTCTGTTCGAAATTAAGTATTCACGAATATTAATAAGCGAAACCAAACAGTTTATTTAGTTGATAAGTCAGAAGTATTCTGTAGAAAGCTGTTATCTCAATTTCACAGAATCCAGAAATAGATTACCGTATTACATCCAAGACAGACGTAAAGTAAACCGAAACTTATCGTTTTGTAAACGCGTTCGCGATTTTTGAATGATTTTATCTTTTCCGTGAAAACCTATGGTAACATTGACTGACAGGATAAATAACTCTAAGAATAACATAAAATATGTATTTTAGCTTATAATTTTCACGCATATTTTTAGCCTGTTGACAAGAAACCGTTCTGTGGTAGATTTTTGCACCAATCAGGACAACCAAAAAACAATAATTCACTCACAAAGAATGTAATCGTCGACATTTCGACCAACATGTTTTACTCTTAACCTTTCCTCCGCTTGTGCTAACAAATAATATAACTACACTCGTCCAAAATTCTGAACACAGATAATATATGTGTATATGTCCGACTATCACTTAATTTTTGCAGACAAATAACAGACAAAATGGTGCTTACAAATATTATTTCCAAATTATCAGAAGTGCATATTTGTATTTCCCAACCGATTGAGAATTTCCTTAATTCGTTACCTTGCCATCGAAAAGAATGCACAAATGGCTATAAGAAGGTAATTTAAAAAGCTTTGATACTTTTACTGGGTAAAATTTTCCATTTTCTGAACAGATACGATGCACGTAGTTAAAAGATTGACTATTATTACCGACACACCTATATAGAAATTATTATTAAATAAGAAATAAGGTTCTATTGTTTTTCACTTCATATACCCTTCACTATTAGTATTCCAAAATGAATTCATAATTGTGAAATGCAAATATGCACTGTACCCGGGCTGCAGAAAGTATGTTTTCCAGCGGTTCCAAGTCGGCAAGCCGCTGCGCGACCTGCTGCCGAAGCAAGCTAAGTCGAAGGTACCACTAACTGCTTCTGACCTGACTCATAATAATACCTCTCTCATTATTCTCTTTATGAAATAAAAAGTCTTTAATCTCTGCACTTATCATAACTTCCTATACTCCTGCAAGGAATCTAGACTAGAATAAAACAAGGGGTCTCGACTGGCTAGAGTAACATAAAAAGCATTTTATATACTACTGCACAAACATTATTTCTTAGGCTCTTATTAAAGGAATGGGCTAGAATAAATTGAAACGCCTTTTTTTCCTGAACTTAAAATAATATTCTACTTCACCAATCGTATCCTTAATTTTTCCTAAGCTAAAGGCTAGATCCTTTAGCTGGCTAGTATTCAATAATAAAGCATTATTCTAATGCACTAATAAGGGACATGCAGGCACCAATATGATACTTATTTTTGAATATTTTTTTATCTTGAGGATTTTTTTTTCGTTGATGGATTGAATATTGTCTATTGAGTGTTCAATAGAGAAAATTCTATCCTTCTATATATTAAAACACCCTTCATCTGCAAATCAGGTGATACGATAATGTAAAAGTATTAGTAAATAACTAACCAGCGGTCGTTTCACTCACGTCGATGAGCCCCCTATCCGAATATTGTACAGTAAACTCAATCCAGACCAGACACAATCTTGCTAGGCAAACCCAAGGGTTTGCCTAGCAAGATTGTGTCTGGTCTATAGGATTCTGTGCGACAAGTCGCACAGAATCCTATAGTAGGTATCTAGCTAGCGATAATATTTGAATGCATGTCCTACTAACTTGTATGTAGTGTAAACATTACAACTGGTAAAAACATGTTATGAATTATACGCGTTGTTTTTAACATAAAAAGTAGGTCATGCCTCATTTTTACCAAGTCATTAAAACTCAATTTAACTAACTGATAAATTTATGAACCATGTATTGAATTGCCTAAAGTTGCTTGAAAAGAGTTATTTTGTGTATTGCCCTTTTTATCATTATACCTTTGAAAACTACAAAATATTATGTTATAAAAGGTACTCAAGAACGCAATAAATACCCGACATCACAACCTTTCCTAAATTATGGAAACCTTCAAGAGTTAAACAAATCTATTCTTCAGTTACCGGCGAATCATAGTTCATTCATTAGGCACTACCTATACCATAGTTTTCTTAAATAACCCTGTATTTTGACAAGTTAATCGCAAACATTTCGTAACCGAAATTCTTCACGTAATGTATCTTCAACTTCCACTAACTGTCAAAATTGTGTGGCTCCCAGCTTTAAGAAATCTAATAACAAACAATAAATATTGACTGTGCCTAGATGTGACTTAAACGAAACAATAAACATGTCTTATTTATTTGCTTAGCAAACAAACATTTAAAAATTCCAACGATTTTGTAATAAACCTGAGATATGAATAGAATCTCTTCTTTCATCGCTTGACAACATACGAGTATAGCGTGTTACCAATCGAAATGTGGTCGACCGATTGTTGTGGTAACTTTGATTTATCGACGGACACCGTTCCATAAAACGTCGAGTAATCGATCGACGATCGGTCGATCGATTATTTCAATTGGTGTGGTAACACCCTTATATTAACAAGTTTGCCCGTAACTTTGCTAGATTAATAACTATTTAAAAATTGACTACAACAATGAGGACAAATAAAGATATTTCTACTACTAAAAATAATATAAAATCGAATCAGTTGTTGCTGTGATTACACAACTGAAATAAATTCACAATATACCTAAGTAAAATTTAAAATCCTATTTCACACTGCATCCAACATTATCCTAGTAAACATATTTTCAGTTTCCCCTGCCTTGATAATGGCGACTTTAGGTACTTACGCCGTAGTTTGCAGAAATTATCTACACCTACTTGGTTTATTGTTTTATAACCCAGCCTTCGTAGTCCGTACTACGCATGAACATATATGATAAAATTTATAACTATTTAAGACTGCGTAGTAGATGTGAAACTCCCACTATACGTACTTATACCTCTACATTACAGAATTCATTTGACTGTCAAATGTCAAATAGAAATGAAAAAAATGGCATAGCACCATGTCCTAAGTATACCAACGGCATTTTACAGATTGCCTCCACTCTTAAATCGTTTTCCCTGTCCTAAGTATACCAACGGCATTTTACAGGTTGCCTCCACTCTTAAATCGTTTTCCCTGTCCTAAGTATACCAACGGCATTTTACAGATTGCCTCCACTCTTAAATCGTTTTCCCTGTCCTAAAGTATACCAACGGCATTTTACAGGTTGCCTCCACTCTTAAATCGTTTTCCCTGTCCTAAGTGTACCAACGGCATTTTACAGATTGCCTGCACTCTTAAATCGTTTTCCCTGTCCTAAGTATACCAACGGCATTTTACAGGTTGCCTCCACTCTTAAATCGTTTTCCCTGTCCTAAGTATACCAACGGCATTTTACAGATTGCCTCCACTCTTAAATCGTTTTCCCTGTCCTAAGTATACCAACGGCATTTTACAGGTTGCCTCCACTCTTAAATCGTTTTCCCTGTCCTAAGTATACCAACGGCATTTTACAGATTGCCTCCACTCTTAAATCGTTATCCCTGTCCTAAGTATACCAACGGTATTTTACAGGTTGCCTCCACTCTTAAATCGTTTTCCCTGTCCTAAGTATACCAACGGTATTTTACAGGTTGCCTCCACTCTTAAATCGTTTTCCCTGTCCTAAGTATACCAACGGCATTTTACAGATTGCCTCCACTCTTAAATCGTTTTCCCTGTCCTAAGTATACCAACGGCATTTTACAGGTTGCCTCCACTCTTAAATCGTTTTCCCTATCCTAAGTATACCAACGGCATTTTACAGGTTGCCTCCACTCTTAAATCGTTTTCCCTGTCCTAAGTATACCAACGGCATTTTACAGATTGCCTCCACTCTTTAATCGTTTTCCCTGTCCTAAGTATACCAACGGCATTTTACAGGTTGCCTCCACTCTTAAATCGTTTTCCCTGTCCTAAGTATACCAACGGCATTTTACAGATTGCCTCCACTCTTAAATCGTTTTCCCTGTCCTAAGTATACCAACGGCATTTTACAGGTTGCCTCCACTCTTAAATCGTTTTCCCTGTCCTAAGTATACCAACGGCATTTTACAGATTGCCTCCACTCTTAAATCGTTTTCCCTGTCCTAAGTATACCAACGGCATTTTACAGGTTGCCTCCACTCTTAAATCGTTTTCCCTGTCCTAAGTATACCAACGGCATTTTACAGATTGCCTCCACTCTTAAATCGTTATCCCTGTCCTAAGTATACCAACGGTATTTTACAGGTTGCCTCCACTCTTAAATCGTTTTCCCTGTCCTAAGTATACCAACGGCATTTTACAGATTGCCTCCACTCTTAAATCGTTTTCCCTGTCCTAAGTATACCAACGGCATTTTACAGGTTGCCTCCACTCTTAAATCGTTTTCCCTATCCTAAGTATACCAACGGCATTTTACAGGTTGCCTCCACTCTTAAATCGTTTTCCCTGTCCTAAGTATACCAACGGCATTTTCTATAAATCGACTCATAAACATTGGAAATCAATTATGAATATTATAGATGTTGAGAAGAAGTTTTACGGCTATTTGTGCTCATGGTGACAATTATCTAGATTTATCATCATCAGTTTGTTATTATAATCTTAAAGGTAAGGCAGTTTCCATAAGTTGAGTCTCAAACATTATCTTACATGGCTAGTCCTCATGAATTTGATCAACATTTGGTTTAGTTATTCAATGTTCACCAACTGCACTTTCATTGCAGAACATTGAATGATTTGATTGAATGATGAAGTAAGGTATGCGAATGCAAAAAAAAAATACAGCTTTTACAGTCAACTAAAAATAAACGACACTTGTAGGCTTAATGTTTGTAAGATCAGTCTTTTACACCCAATCCTCTCGCCGCTCGATCGAATACTGCACGAGGGATATACATATGTAGTACATACATACCTCTAGCATATGCATTACAAGTGATATGTGGCTAGACTAAATATATATTAATGTACATACATATGTAGCTTTTGAAACGATCTTGGTTATTAACACAAAAGTCACTTGTATCGGGATATTTACAAGATATTTACCATGATTTGATATTTGAGTTTTCCAATATTTCGGCACAGTTTCATGCGCCATGATCACGGAATAACTGAAGGCACTGCGAGTAAGTTTGGCAGACATACCATGTTCATGTCGCATGAAACTGTGCCGAAATATTGATTATATGTTAGATTCAAAAATGAAATCATGGGAAATATCCCGATATAAGCAAAGATTGAAATTGTTAGATGCGCCCTGAGGTCAAAAACTGTAGCTTTGTCTTTGAATGTGTGCGTCACAAATGCCGACGCACTTACAATAACGAGTAGTTAAAATAAGCTATTTTTATAAGTGTTTTTGCCAATAAACCTAACTTTTATTATTACCATTATTTGTATTATAATATTGCACAGGTTTTTGTGAAAAAATAAATAAATAAAGAAAACATTTGAAAGTGATCATCAATCGTGCGTACGACGCACGCACACTACCTAATAGTGTTATTGCCAATAAACCTAATATTTTTTCTTACCATTATATGTGCAATCATACTGCACATACTTTCGTTGTTCACGATATGGCATTTTGAAACACTTTTTAACAAAGAGCACGCGTCCGGTTCACAATGTGTGTTCAGATGTACAGTACACTGAGTTCAAGTGAGTGAGCTCACTCATGCCGCATGGCAACCAGGACGGCGTGGTCTCACCACGGTAAGGGCATATCTAACGATTTCAATCGTTGGTTATAAGTGACTTTTGTAATAAATGTAGGTACAAAACTATCTCCGCCTCGTTTCTGTGTCTATTCCCCCGTCCGCAGGTGTTCGACGAGATCTGCGTGGAGCTGTGCATGGCGGCGCTGCAACTGCTGTCCCTCGCGCCCTCGGAGGAGCACCTGTACCGCGCGCTCGGGGCGCTCGCGCGGCTCGCGACGCACTCGCAGGACGTGCCGCAGCTCATAGCCATGGTGGGGCCGGACCCACACGCATACAGGTATGTTTGAACCGAGTGTACACAGTAACAATAAACCAAATCTTGCAAGCCGCTGGCAGGACGTAGCTGATAGCCATGCTGCCATGTTGGCGCTGGACCAACACGCCTACGTAGCAACGTTAGCGTAGGTCCGAACGGAAGGGGTGCAATGAACATGTAAAAAAGGCCTACACTCTCGTGTCTCACGGTGTGAAAGCGCGGATCGCGGTGCGAAACTGCCAAGGCCTTCACACTCGCGCACGAATTACGCGGCCTTACGAACTCTTTGTCGCGGGCTAAAAAACCGATATATTACGGAAACCAGGCGCGAAGCTGCGAGAAATATGCTGCGCGTTATCCTCGTGCGAGTGTGGACAGGATTTTGCAGGACACTTAAAACGTCAAACATTTTAGATCTCTGTCTACAAGCACAGTTCAAGCTCTCCTCCTAACACATACCCCTAATGAGCGCCATAGCGCCCTGTCTTCAGCTTGACGCATCCAGCATCTATCTGCAGTCTTTCGCAGGTCGACATCCCACCTGGTCGGAGGGCGTCCTACACTACGTTTCCGAGTCCCATATCCATAAAAACGATAAATCGCTTTTAAAATTGAATCTCTTAATTCCGGTTACCCTGCTTAAATTAGAAAATTTGTAAATTTGCATTTCAAAATATACACCATGATCCTTATTATAAAGATAACTAAGTTCACTATAGAACCACTCGTAAAGTTCACCAGTTTACGCAGCTGATGCTCCTTAGAAATGTCGTCCTTCCGGTTTGAGGTCTGCTAATGCCTTGCTTGTTTTGTATATTTCTTGGCGAGTGGCAAATGTGGCTGAGTGCCAAATAAAGCTTAAACCGGAATTTAATAATAGAAATTAAAGTTTTAAAATCTAAATAAATTCATTTCCCTGAAAAGTATTTTTGATGCACTGTTTATATAAAATAAACGGTGGTATATTTGTTTGTTAGGTACGAGTATTAAGGATCTTACAACATGACAGCCCTAATTACGCCTAGCAGAAATCTAGCAATTCTGAGGGTAGTTATGTGTTGTGTTCCTCCCTACTGTCTGGCTGGTACTTTGTACGCGTAACCAGGATAAAAAGTAGCATCATATCACGTCAGCATGTCTCATCCATCAACGTTGAATTCAATTAAATTTTGCATCCTTCTATGCCACAAACTCTGCTTAGCTTGGGGCTAGATGATGTTGTGTGTGTCTAGAGTATCAAAATTACTGTCAATATATGGAAATTCATTAAGTTTCGGCGTGGCCATTTGTGGCCGAAACCGAAACTGCGGCCGTAACCTAATTGTTTAGCCGAACCTGGCCGAAACCGAACCCTCGTTTGGACTGATAAGAATTAATTTTCTGTTCCAGGGGAACGAGTCAACGCGTAGACGAGCAAATAGACGCTATAATGAAGAAAGTCAAGTAAATGTTAATATCATAGACGGTGAGGGGCATTTTACGTTCACAGTTACCTACTGCTTGCATATTATAGAGAACAAGCTAAATATTCGTTTAAATAAGGATTTGTGCATCAGTTTTAAATCACTCATACTTAAAGTGTATTGTTTGACTTCCGTGTATGGAATAGGGTTATTATTTCACGTTTTTTCGCAGAGCAATTCCTAAAATCAAACATGTTCTAAAATACTACATGAACCATTTGTTTGTTTTATGTTTTCTTTTCAAAAGCCTGTTTTATTATTGTTTTTTTTTCGGTTTCACCAATGTATCTATTACAAGTTGGAGTCAGAGCTGGTTTCGCTGTTATCTCCTCTGAGACCTAGACTCTGAATGGGCTTGCACACCACCTACCCGTTGACCGATAAAGGACCGGTTACATTATACAGAGAGGATCCTTTTCTAAAAACTTTATGCTAATTTTGTTCGATGCAATAATAGTAGTTACAGCTCGTTTGACGACTGCCTCTAAATTATTTATTTATCGTAACCTTATCAAAATAATATTAATGGGACAAATTAATATAATTAATTTATATCTGTAAATAGTCACTAGATTTATTATAAGGTTTCTTAGTATAAGTACCTGAGCTAAGGATTTTGTATTATTTTATTTATTTATTTTATTTTTGGGCACTAACATGCGTGCATTTACTTTACTTGCACATTGTATGTAGAGTTTATTATTTACAATAAATGATAATCGTTATTATTGTTGTTGTTTATTTATTTATTCATTAAGTATCCGTACCATTAAATATTTAAATTTGATTAACACAGCCATCTACCTGGGATGTTTCCGATTGGTACATACTGATATGAATGGTTTTAGCTGCCCAAAGTTATATTTATAATGTGTATATGTGTGTATATATATATTTATAATGTGAAAAAGACAGTATCCTTCGAATATTTCATCTAAGACTCGTTCTGGATTTGTTTTCGCAAGACTTTACGATCAAATACAATCTTGCGAACTCAGCTACAAAAGGTAGCATCTTAGTTCCGTTTTATTGCACTCGGCTGGACCCAATAAAATATTTTTTATTTCTATCGTCAAAAGGCATTCGAATTTGTCTCCAACCACTTCATTAATATACGATTAGGTATCAAGATAGGAGGCTGCATCGAAAACATAGGAATATGTTCAGTAAGACATTTTAAGGTTCAGAATACGCCGGTTTAAAGTAGCCAACTTGAAATGTGAAAAATAGTGAAAAAATTATAGTGAAAAGTGTTGTGGTAATGCAAAAAGTGAAATCTGTGTTATTTATTCAAATCTTATATTTAAAAGGGTTTTTAGCCAAAGTGACTACGTCAGCCCTAAAGCTGTATTGTTGTTATGAAAAAGTGCGAAATAGTAGAAAAGTACCGAATTTCGAGAACTTTCTGTAGGTACCTACAGAATTCATAGCACATAGGATGCAGAATTAATCCCTTTATGTATTGACAAAACAAGCTTTATGTTTATCAGAATAAAATTGATATTTCTAATCACGTTGCTGCATTTTTGCTAATTTGAACTATAGTCACTTCCCAGTATACATTACATTTGAATTAAGTAATAAAATTCAGCAGCTCTAAATAATTACGCCTCAGAAAAGTGATGACAAATGATTGAATGGTTGAGCCGAAAGGATGCGTATGATAACACCTGACGTAATGATAGCGAGCTGATACAAGCCCCCGTTGTCTTACACACCACTCAGTGTTAGGATCGATCTGGAGTGCATCAAACGCCTTTCAAAACAAAGTACATATATATACAAGGAATTACAGAAAACCTGTTGCTACCAATTCGCAAGTGTTACAAAAATTTGATTGTTATAAATCTATTTTGTCGCAAAAATTTGTAAAATTTACAAGTGTCTTAAACTTTCATGGTTTCTGAAAACAACGGACCATTAAGTTCAGAATTTTGATATTCATTTTGGTGATAAAACCAGCAGTAAATCTAATAACCAATACATACAGTACGACTCTGTTCTAAATTATTGACCATCAACTACCATAAGCAAACCCTGGCTCTTGCACTAGTCGAGTTGCATTAAACGACACTGAATAACCAAACCCTACAATCAAGTGACGTTATTGACTAGCAGTTTCATAAACCAAGCAGCTGAAATAAAGAGATTTCCGTCGTAGTTAGCGTTTGTAATCATGGAAGACGAAGGAATTCCCTTTTCGAAGCCCAAAGACCAATCCGGTGTGAAGGGTCTACTACGGAAAAGACTGCCGATCCTGCAGTGGGCCCCGGAGTACGACCGAACGTGCGCCGTCTCGGACCTGGTGGCTGGCGTCACGCTCGGCTTGACGCTGGTGCCGCAGAGCATCGCCTACGCCTCGCTCGCGAACCTGCCAGTGCAGTATGGACTCTACTCGGCTTATATCGGTAAATACTATCTTTTTAAAAAGTTTTTTTTTTGTTGTAGTTTATTTTATTTTTATTTAGATGGAAAACTAACAGCTTCTAAAACGAAAATAAGTAGAAACAAGAAGTCATTATTTTCATCCAAAGGTTGCCTGGAATAGATCGCTCCTAATTGATTATTTATTAACAAAATCCACAGCCCTTAATTATTATAACAAACATGCTTAAAATCTAAACGTATGGCCAAAAACGGACTTACTTTTTATAAGATATTTTTTTTATTAGCTAGACAGTCGTGACAGACACTAGGTGTAACATATGTATGTACTCTTATAATAAACAGTTCTCAGAATATAAACTTATTTCCTATACTTACATAACAAAAATAATAATAACTGATTGAATTGTTTATGGCAGACGTCCGCAATCTCCCCTATAGCCCGATTACCCAGTCCATCCATCCATCACAATAGCCTGGTTTTATTTTTTTCATTTTTCTTTGCAATAGTCTGTACACCTGGCGGATACCATCTTTGGGTGTATCATATTGTGCACCCGAGGATGATACCCGCTATGTGTAGCCATCGCCTATAGATTAACTTCTCAAAGGGCCTCTGTGCTGTTGGCTACGGCCCCACGCAAGCCTTCCAAAGGACCGGGTCACTTTATGGCCCGAGATCATGGTAAATTAGAGACATAATAATAATATAATATAAAAAATAATTACCTACATATTAAGTTAAAACTAAGTACTAAATTAATATTAAATTATGTAACTATGTGTTTAATATAGGTACACTAGCATCCTCCTCCATTATTTTAATTCCTTCATTTCTAAACATTCTCTTGTCGCTGTGAAAAATATCTGCTTTGTTGAACTCTTTGTTATAATTATTCTGTAACCTATTCACTATAGAATACTGTGCATAGTTCGTAAATGATTATGAGACAGCAAACAATTTAGCATCAGTATGCTTGGTGCGAAACTTTGGAGTAGAAAAACGCAATACTCTACTGGTAAGTTCTGGACAATCAACATTCCCTTTGCACAGACCATGGAGAAATATCATATCTAACAAGGATCGTCGTTTTTGGAGGTTCATTAGATTATGATATGTACAGGACTCAATATAGTTTTCAGAGTAATAGTGTTGTTTAAAATTAATGTATTTAATAAATTAACTTTGTATTTTTTCTAAATCGTGTATGTATGTTAAATAATGCGGGTTCCAAACAGTAGGTACTACTGTATTCCAAAATACTTCTTACAAAAGAAAAATAAAGTTGTTTAATACACTTTGTATCAGAAAATGGTTTACTAACGCGCCTGATAAAACCAACACTTTTATAAGATTTATTTATAATACTTTCGATATGTTCCGAAAATTATAACTTAACATCAAGTAGTTTGAAGTTTTCTTTTTCGTGTAAATGATACTGTGCTACACTTGCTTGCGTTAATATCTATTCGATTTCTTTTATAATATTCTCCAAGTTCATCCAGGTCAGCCTGAAGTTTAATACAGTCGGAGATGTTATTAATTTTCATAAATACTTTAGTCTCATCCGCATACATAAGAAATCTAGAGTATTTGAAACATTTACCGACATCATAAAGGTAACAAGCATACAAGAGTGGCCCCAGAATAGCCCCTGTGGAACGCCAGATGTAATTTCAATATAGTCAGAGCAAGAGCTCTGGCAAGAGCCACCTGCGATAACTGCCTGTGATATTTTCAATAAATACGACTCTACCCATCTTAACAAATTATGCCGCACATTTTATTTGTCGCATGTAATGTATTTTTTTGTAATGCATCTGCATCTGGTGTACAATAAAGTATGTTTGTGTTGTATTGTAAGTCATGCCGGGTTAAAAACTGTTTCAGATGACTGTATGACTCTGCCTTTTGAACTTTTGAAGTTTCATTAAAGATTCTCAATTCATAGATCTCTATCTAGCTTTTGTCTTCTGCTAACAATAAACACCCATCCCCAATTTCACTCCCTATCATATCAGTTGGTTCTATTTTGACATAAAATGCAGGCCCTTCCCCTGAATTCAAGCTATCTCCTTGACAAATCTTGACAAATTCAGTCAATACTGCCAAGCTTCAGTGACATGATGAGGCTATCTGGCCGAGGAGATGTGATCTGTTCACATAGTTCCATCATAAGTTCTCGTTATATTATATTTCCATGAGTATAGTATAGTCGTGTGAGAGGAAAGTGGCTATTATAAATGATGTCGATTCTGTTTTATAGTATCACCTAATTTTGGCTATATTTAGCTTATTTTGATTCAAATTAGCTTATCCTAGCTAGAACAACTGGGTCGACATATCTCCTACTTAAAAAACGAATACAAGAGGTCGTATCTTTATATGACAACCTCAGTGGACTGTGGCACAGTCCGTCAGAGACGCAGACGTTAGTGGGTTCCAGTTCCACCGCTGCTGGTCTAATGTTTCCAAGGTCTGCTAAACTAACTGAATAAGGCTACATCATCTGACCGGGTTTCGCTTGTTGATATTAGTTATATGTAATTTATAACGTAGGTGGTAGGTGTGATGTCGCATGTCGCTACCTATCAGTGAAACATTTAGAACCGGTCCAGTAGGTAGTTCCGGAGATAACCCAATACAAACAGACTCACTTTTCAACTGACGAAAACAAAAGGAGGTTGCTGACCTCTTTATAATATCAGATTTGTTTTCTTATAGGGTAATGATGCCAGGCTGAAGTCATTGTAGTAGTAGTAGTATGTATAATGGCAAATCAATACCTACTCATAGCCCAATGCATAGCGTCAACAAGCAAACCAAAATTTACATTGTTCTTCGTTGTTATAACCTAACACTGATGCTGTTTTTAAAAAAGTAAAAAATCATTTATTTCTTTAGGCTTACAAAATAAGCACTTAGACAAGTCATATTTTATATAAAAATTATTATCAAATAAAATTATTTTACTGTTCACTTCAATTTTTTGTCCACTAGTGGAAGAAGTGAAAAGAAACCACTAGCATGTTCATCTCTTATATGTCTAATACATGGTTATTTGCATATTTAAGTCTAAATATAATATGATTCGATACATGTCAATATTTAAGTAAAGCTATGCACAACAACAAATTACTTACACTATTGTCGGTGCGAAACTGAGCGAAATCTGGCCAAGCATTAACATCATTGAGATAATTATTTATGGAGTAGAAAGCCTTCTTGATGAGATTTAGTTTTATGTAATTTTTAAACTTACGAATAGGGAGCTCAGTTGCTTCAGATGGAAGCTTATTATAGAAGCGCACGCTATTGCCCATAAATGATTTCCCTACCTTGTGTAATCTAAATGATGGGATGTGTAACTTGTTCTTGTTTCTTGTATTTCTATTGTGAACATCACACTTTTTCATAAGGCTATCCTTATTTTTGTGGGTATACATTAGATTTTCATAGATGTATTGCGATATTACAGTCAGAATATTAATGTTTTTAAATAATTCCCTCAAAGAATCTCGTGGCTTCAATTTATAAATAGCGCGTACCGCCCTTTTTTGAAGAACAAATATGGTCTGGATGTCAGCTGCCTGTCCCCAAAGCAAAATACCATAAGACATAATACTATGGAAGTAACTGAAATAAACTAACCTAGCTGTGTCTTCATTGGTAATATATCTAATTGTTCGAACTGCATAAGCTGCTGAACTAAGTCTACCTGTCAGAGCCTCTATTTGCGACCTCCATTGAAGAGAAGAATCAATATCACCTTGTAGACTCTACTGTATTCCTAGGGTTACCTAGGAATACAGTAGAGTCTACAAGGTGAACAATCTCATCCTTCAGCATTATTTTTGTTGGGAGTTCTCTTACATTCGGTAGCAAGAATGTTATACATTTTAGTAGTAGTAGTTTTTTGTCGATGGTTCTCCAATTTATAAGGCGCATATTGTACCATGTTTTTCGTAAGGTTTTATGCATGTTCAAATAGTGTAGTAAAAGTTTACTATGATCAATGGCGTAACTACAGGGTGACAAGTCGGCAAACGCCACGGGCCCCCAGCCGCAAGGGGCCTCCGGTGAAAGGAGAATCAAATTCACAACATTTATTATTACACATTCATTAAAAAAATAGTTTTGTCTTTGATTTATCTCACCGTTTTATTATTTTTACTAAATGTGTGGGGGGGGCGTCCGATGAATTTGCCACAACACACCTAGATAGAACGGTATAGTTACTGACTATGATACAATAGATGCTTATTGACATTTGTATTACTATTTTGATCATTGATATTTTTATTGAATTGTTTTGCTTATTGTGTTTTTATTAATTATTTTGCCTGTAATATATAATGTGGACTACTCTACTGTAGGTATTAGGTCATATCCTGTAAAAAAAATACAAAAATCTTTATTAACAAGAAACTAGCATATTTTTACACATACATATGTAGTATAAAAAAAATACAAATTATTTATTTGCCATTTCACTTAAATATGTACACATTATTTATTTATTAAATACTTCACAAAACCAGTTTCTACGACAAATCCTTCTCCATCCAGGCCATAAGGTTGTGGAATGCACTACCAGAGTCCATCAGAAAAACAGTGTCCTTACCAGTTTTTATACCTGTCAGAATCGTGAATATTGGTACTTATTATTTATTTATTAACTAAGTATTACTAAGTAGTATACGAGTATTATAAATATTTTATATGTATTTATATATATATATATTTAACATTTATTTATCTTTAAATATTCATGTTATGTTCATATTTATTCTAGCTCTATCCTTGGTACACCCCCTGCCTTTCTTTAACTCACACAATTATTTCCATCCAAAGGTTGCTTGGAAGAGATCGCTTCTAAGCGATAAGGCCGCCCATTGTACTTCTCACATGTAATATCTTTCATCATGTTCTGTATCTGGTGTACAATAAAGTATTTTTGTATTGTATTGTATTGTATTGTATTGCATTACTGGCGGCCCCCGCACGAGGCAAGCCTGTGTCGCGGGAAGCCTGTTTACATAGGTAACTTTAACGGTAGAGATTTAATGAAACTGATACAGGGCAAACAATAGTATAGGGTACAATTGTGGGCTGACTACTGCGCAAAATAAGAAACTGTATAATAGATGTAAGTGTTTTTAAATAAATACAAAAATATTCCAGGCACAATGCTGTACGTCCTGCTCGGCACAGTGAAGGAGGTCTCCATCGGGCCCACAAGTCTCATGGCGCTCTGTACGCTGCAGCTGTGCCGCGGGCTGCCTCTGGAGTTTGTGGTGCTGCTGACCTTCCTGTCAGGCTGTGTGGTGCTGTGCATGGGGCTGCTCAGACTGGGTGAGTCTCCAACATCATCACCATTAGCCTACAGTAGTCCACTGCTGGACATAGGCCTCGACTTAGCGCCATAACGCACTGTCTTCAGCTTGCCGCATCCTGCATCTGCCTGCAGTCCTTCGCAGGTCGTCATCCCACCTGGCCGGAGGGCGTCCTATACTACGTTTGCCGAGTTGGTCGCGGTCTCCGCTCAAGAACACGTTTATTTGATTTATTTATATTTTGATGGAAAACGAACAGCTTATAAATCTTAAATAAGTAGAAACATTTGTGGTATAACTAAAGGTTAACAGTTTTCACTTCTCACTTTTTTTTACCCCGACGACGACGGTTCTTCGCGAGATATGGCCGGCCCAATGCCACTTCAGCTTGCTAATTCTTAGAGCTTTGTCAATAACTTTGGTGTCCAACGTCATATGGTATTAACAAGCATGTTGAAGTGGCAGTGGGCAGGCATAGCTCACAGAATCGATAATCGAGGTTTTGGGAGAAAGGGTTCTTGAGTGGCGACCGTGATTCAATGTGAAATGGAGTGTGGGACTCGTTGGTTGATGACATCGCAGCGGTCGTCGGGAGTCGATGGATGAAGGCGGCTCTGGACCGCTATTTTATATGCCATCCTTCGGGAAATACCTGTGTTTATCAGTAGACGATGGCCTGATATGTATCTACAGAGTTAATATCTACCCAATGTCTATGTTTGTAAGGAAAACCTTAGAAACATATTAATTTACAGTTGTTGTTATCTGATTTTATCTCATTGTAAATTACTCTGGTGATCTTGACTTTATTGGAGCGACAGTTAGCAAACGAGAACGAGTAGCTCCTTATCTCTGACGTCACATTTAAATTTACATCTATTACAACCCAAATGATTCACTAAAAGCCATTCAATCAGGTATATATTTTCTCACCTACGAGTAATTATACGCTCACCGTTTTTAATGCAGTTATAGAAAATATATGATATGTTAACTATCGTTTATAACTCCCTAGTATGTTTTCCCCTGTTTTGAATCTATATCATAAATTAGAAAAGGTGGTAGTTAAGACCTACCACCATTTCTGCCTTCAAGTATTGATACCACCACAATGACCAGATGTACCTTTTGACTAGGAGCCCTACTATTTGACTGTAGCGTTACAATTCTAAAATGTTACCCTTTTGTAAACCTGATGAGTATTTTATCCAAAATGGGTCATTTGCTTTCTTCTGTTTATGTCAGAATGAATAGAAGCACTACATGGCCATTGCATATTATTATTATTTTTAGCCATTATTGTTCCACTGCTGGGCAAAGTCTGCGCCTCCCATTGTATAGTAAGGTTTTATAGTCCCGCCGCTGGATCGCCGCTGGACAGCGCCCTGTTAACGTTTACTGAACGGCGGCGCTAGAAAGTCGCGCGACTTTGAATCGCAACTACTACCCCCATACGTATATTTATATAACGCGTAACAATAAAACCAGCCTTAAAGAAATTGTATAGTAAGTTGGAAGGGGGTAAACAACAAGGTTTCCTCCTACAGGTTTCCTCGTAGACCTGATCTCGCCATCGGTCACAAGCGGGTTCACGTCAGGCACCGCCATCATCATCGTGGTCTCGCAGGTGAAAGGTCTGCTCGGGCTGAGCTTCACGGCGGAGAATGTGGTGGATAACCTGAAGCTGATCGCGGAGAAGTGGCCCGCGGTGCGACTGCCTGATGTGATGCTGGGAGGGACTTGCTGCGGCGTGCTGCTGGCGCTGAGGGTATGCTTGTAACTTTACTCATTGATAATAGAGCTTTAGTTTATTCATAATAGAGCAACATAAAAGTATTAAGAAGAACCTATTATATAAAGGTACCTACTATATGAAAGGAGCCTCTTCGAAAAATGACCCAATTCTATCCCTCACCATTTTAAAAGATTTCTCTGATTTAAAACTTCTTCTCTCCAAAGCTCTCAAACTCAAGGTTTTGTTCAAGGTTTTTTTTTTCAATGCAAATGCAAAACTTCCCATGCATCCATTATAAATTTCCCATGCATCCATGCTAAATTTTACAGTGAAATTGTAGACGTTCCTTAGAAAGAAAATAGTGAAATTTTACATAGATTCTAGACCAGAAATGATTAACACTCAATTTGCATAGGGTCACACAATCTGGACCTAAGTTCATTAACATACCTGTACATAAGCCTACTGTTAACCCGAAAAATGCAAGCAAGGGCACGAATAGATACTAGTAGTAACTGACTTGAACGAACTTAGATGTCATTGTTAAATCTCGGCTAATGTAACAAGGACGAGCGAAACCTCCTAGTACAAGTATTCTATACTTAAAAGGAGGCTTCAAAAATTTGTAACCTATACATGTTTTGTTAACGAAATAAAAAAACATTTGTATTTGTATTTGTATTGTAGATGATAAACATGCCTCCTGGGTAGGCCACGCTTTTCACCAGCTGTTCTAGGAGCGTTTGCGATAGCCAGGTTGTCCCAACAGTTGTGTATGCCGCCGTTATATGGTTTTGTTTAACTTGGCACAACAAACTCTTTGCTAAAACGACAATAAACATTTATCTAAATGACGGAAAACTGAGAACATTGATAAAGGTAGATCCATTGTTTGAACGAACCGCTTAGGTAAAATCATACGTAAACATGTACCTACTTAATTTTTATTTGATAGATAGCAGTTAACGCTTCTGGGCTTAGTAACAGAATCCATCTAGTTTTTCATTTCCCCTGATACCAATAGATAAAGCCATCCAGAAATATCATCGAAAATCCTAGCGGCAATCCTTTGGTAGGTACCCGTTAAGTAAATAAATAAATAATGCTGGACAATCCACACAGCGTTATATAGCCACAAGCTAAGCAGAGCAGCTTGTGTTATGTGTACCTACTAGTTGAATGATATATGTAATACAATATATAACATTGATAGATGTTTATTATTATACATAGAAAATAGCCGAAAACCCGGAACAAATATTGAATAGCTCGTACAAACATTTAGCATTTGTGTTTTTTACTAATAGATACATTACGTGTTTCTCCAGAAACTAAAAGACCTGCCGGTGTCTCCCAAACGTCAAAATCTGAAGAAGGCTCTATGGCTGGTCTCCATTGGACGCAACGCGCTCGTGGTGCTGGCGGCCTCGACCCTCGCCTTCCTGCTGCACGACCCGGCCGCGCCCATCTTCAAGCTCTCAGGTCAGATACGCCTTTAACGCTTTCACTGCCCAGGCTAGGTGGTACAGATAGCTGAATTAGTTGAACTTCGTGCGTCGTCATTTTGGAGTAAACATATATATATTATATACATATATATAGGCCTCCTCATTGATTTCGATGACGGCGACCCTAAGCAATCACATTTGGAGTAAACAATCAAGTAAGTCGCATTTAATGCGTTCTGCTACACGGCGAAAAAAATATCTAAAGACTGTCCCATTTTGTGCGTCGAGTATGTATGAATAACTCGAGTTAGCAATACCATAGATATATCTACATAAACAAAACATAATTATTTGGTACTGTGACTTATTTGGTTGTTTACTTCAAAACGACGACGCACGAACTGCAACTAATATATGTATGTAGTTATGTGTATCATGTACGAGTACATACCACTTAGCTTACCTAAGCTAAAATTATGTAATATGTATGTATATTTGCATGCAATAAATGAATATAAAAGATATCTATGTAGGTTGTTTTGGGTGTAGGCAATAATAGTCCTAGAGAGTTCAAGATCTAGGTCTTTTATTGTATTTTTAACTTTTTTGTGTTTATTATTGATGTTCTGAAAGAGTTAGGTATTATTCTTTGCAAGACAGAACGGTTCGACGATACCCTGTGTGTGAAAAATGGCGACACTTTTTACGGCGGAAGTATTAGATGCGAGACGAGACTTGGCTTAATTTTTTCATTAATGTTTTTGTTAGGATAAAGCGCGTTTTCTATACTTAAATCTGTGTTTACATCACTTATAGGTACGTATATTCAAAACTTAATAAAATGATACATTTATTTGTATTGTCCAACAGGCCGGGTGGAGCCAGGAGTGCCCAAGATAGCCCTCCCCTCGTTCAGCGTGGTCCACAACAACCAGACCCTGGGCTTCCCCGGCATGGTGCGCGAGCTGGGCTCGGGGCTCGTCATGCTGCCCGTGGTCATGGTGCTCGCCAACATCGCCATCGCCAAGGCCTTCTGTAAGTATTTCATCATCATCAACTCATAGTAGTCCCTGCACATAGGCCTCCCCTAATAAGTGCCATAGCGCCCTGTCTTCAGCTTGCCGCATCCAGTATCTCCCTGCAGTCTATAGTAAAGCACAATTAGTGGCCCCCAAGTGGATGTTAGCAACACCAGAGATCGCCAGTTATCGCAGCCACTTGCCGTTTCAGTTCAGTCTATATTATCTGTGGTTCAGTCGACTACGCAACGGCGCGAAGTTCTTGTAAACCTTGTCATGGTCACTCAGATGAACTTGATAATGACCTTATCACTTTCACTTCCTATGGGGTTTGAACGCGCAACCTCACTCACTCACTGCCCGATTAAATAAATATATAGGTACTTCTCGCAGGCCTTATATTTGGAGAATAGGTAAAATTCAGGGCCAAAAGTAAAGGGACCATTCTTAAATCATGATTTTATGGTTCCCTTGCCGAAAATAGAACCCCAAAGTTTCTTCCTCGTTTTTACTTTTATTTAACATAACTACAGTCATAAAATTTAAAATAAAAACAGGTTCTAATTAGGGACTATACTACTCGAAAGCTATCCTAAACTAATAATACATGCGTAGATAATTTGCAAACTTCATAGTCAAAGGTAATGAAATGACTGGCTTGGCTCGTGATCCCAGCCCTTTGACGGCGGAAGTGCCTGTTACGAGGCGAGACTTGACATCATTTTACATTTATGTTTTCTTTTCGAATTAGTAACGGTGCTAATCTGATCTTCTCTCGTCTTCACAGCTCAAGGCGGTCGCGTAGACGCGACACAAGAGATGCTGACCCTAGGGCTGTGCAACATCGTGGGCTCCATGCTGCACGCCATGCCCACGTGTGGGGCCTTCACGCGCTCCGCCGTCTCCCACTCCTCGGGCGTGCGGACTCCCACCGCTGGCTTGTACTCTGGTGAGGCCACTAGGGGTGTGCCAGAGTTGTATTCTGGCAACTCCACTCCATACAATCTAATGTGGAACTGCCTGTGTAACGCAGTTGGTGCTTGTGTAACCACCTAAGGCGTAGAGAGTTGTCGTTTCGATTCCCGAACTGTTTTTAGATATTCGTCAAATAAGTATTGGCCAAAGTTCGAAACCGTAACCCACTCGAGTCACACTCGCACTTGACGTATCGTGTTGTTTTATTTGGAGTACTAATTGCCTTTGTTTACAACACCAGTAGGTACAAAGTAAACGTGTTCTGTCCTCCAGGTGTAATAACCCTCCTGGCGCTGATGTTCCTCACGCAGTACTTCTACTTCATCCCGAAGGCGTGCCTCTCGGCGGTGCTCATCTGTGCAGTTATGTTCATGGTGAGGGATTTTGACTATATCTTATTATGGATAGTAGTAGGTAGGTAGATACCTATAGTGTGGCGGTCGCGCTGTAAGAAATGAAATATTTTTACCCATAACAGTCATCACAATAACTTCAGTTATAAATATGATTAAAAAAAAAAAAAAAACTTCAGTTGCAAGAATATACCTCCAACTTAGCCCATGGATGTCCTTAGGGCGACTGTTCTATTGTCCAAATACGATTTTTCGACGAAAAAAATCTACGGTTAATAAGCTATGTGTAGGCAGGGTCGTGGAAGCTAGTTGACATAAATATCACCAAGCATTAACTTAGATTTTTACATTGAAAATTTTGCATAAACATACAACTGAGTTCCATAGTAAAAAACGGGCCAGTATCTTCTTATAGACTAGGATAGGGTTGTGTGGACGAGAGGATTTAGGGAACCTACCAGACAAAAGGCAGCATCGTCCTTCGGTGTAGGTACTTTTAACACTTCAACTGCGAGCACAACTCTGTCTAGCAAGCGTAGTGATTATGGCAAAATCCCCCTTGTTTGGGGGATGCGTTCAGTGTTGGACGTATTGCCTTACCATTCCTAGGATAACATGCTACCTAGCCACAGGTATTACAGATATGTGTATAGCTTAAAGTCAGCTGGAGCGAGGGTCTAGAGAGAGGTAAGGTAAGCCTTGCCTTGCCTCACATTCATAGAAGTTAGTGGAGGATTTGTATAGTCCCACTGTGTCAGGTGAGGCTACGGTTTATAACTGGATGGTATCATGTATTGCCGATAACCTTTACACTGCAACTGTGTCATTGTTCAGTGTCTAATGGCACAAAGATAATTAAAATTATACCTATACTGTCGGTAGACGTACGGTCTTTATAAGAGTGGATGGTGCAATGAAGCAATAATTTGTTTATCTACCTTTACCAGATAGACTTGTCAATATTGCGGCGGCTGTGGCGGTCGGACCGCACCGAGCTGTCCGTGCTGGTGCTGACGCTAGCTGCCAGCGTGCTGCGGACCGTGGAGCTAGCCGTGGGGGCCGGCGTGCTGGCCAGCCTCGCGCTTCTGCTGCGTGCGGTCTGCACGCCGCCCCTGCACATGGCTACTGTCAAGGTAAGACCGTGCTGGTGCTGACGCTAGCATACACAATTGCCCCGAGGCGGGAATCGAACCCGCAACCTCCTGCGTCGCAGGTCTTCACCCACCGCGCCACAGAGGTCGTCAACATGAACACAGAGATGTTGATAGTTTGCTCACCACTCTTCCCATGGAACAAATGGATTTAATGCAACAGAGTTAGGCACAGCCTGGGGCGCCTAGTGCCTGATGCTGATGATTCTGAATTCGGCACCGTTACTATGACCCCTGATGAAGATATTCCTATTGTCGTCATCTACCAAGGAAAATTCTAAAAACATCGCAACTGCGATAGTGTGTTCGCAGGTTTGATTATAAAAATGAATTATCGGTTTCAGTCATCCATCGGCGCAGTCCCCATGGTCCGTCCTAGTGGCGTGCTCTGCTACATAAACGCGGAAAAGATCGCGCGTCGCGTGTTGACGGCCGCCGCTACATGCCGACCGCAATCCGCGGGCGCTGTATGTCGGCCGTACTCCGCTGTGCTGATGGACTGTGCTCAGATAACGCTGGTGGATTATTCTGCTACACAGGTAGGAATATCGTCAATAGAAATACTATATATACGTATGAATACATAATATCTTATTAATATAATAATATGTTAATTCTAGACACGTGACCGCACTGAGTGGAAAGATTTGGGGGAGGCCTTTGCCCAGCAGTGGGACGAAACAGGCTAAATAAAAAAATAAAAAATAAAAATTCTAGACATTATGTCTTGTAGTGCCGAAGTTGAACGTGCCTGAATTTTTACTCTGAGCAATCTGAAAAATTAATTGGATTTTTACAAGGCGGTTTTCAATAGCAGTCCCAATATAACCTGGCCGTTTAGTTGAGCTTTATAGGATGATCTAGAACAACAACATAATAGTACTTAAAATATTCTTATTCCAGGTACTAGAACGCCTAATAAACAAACTAAAGTTAACACAACAGAAGTTGATACTGTTCCACGCGCAGCCTCCCATCCTTAGTCGGCTGGAGAGCGTCCAGGGACTGGAGATCAGGGCGCTGCGAGCTGGCAATGTCGCTGCGGCGTTGGCAGCGCTAGAAGACGGGAAGGGCGATGATGAAGACTCAGCTTTATTGAAGGATGTTGTGTAAAGAGGCCAGAAACAGAAGATATTGGTTGGAACTGGAACCTCATTGGACCTTGTAGTTAAGACCTAGATATAGGATTTGGGCTCGATGAAATGATGGAAAGAATAGTGTAGATATAATTTAACTTGTACTCAAGACATGACCAGTGTCAACGAACCTACTTTATGTTTATAACATTTAATATAGAAATTAGTTATTAAAATGTGACTAGTCCTTAGTTTAAAATGTACAAACTACCTACTTTAATAGATTTGCATTATTTAGTTGTAAGCTAAATTATTTCAAAAGTGCATAAGCAGTATTCTCATTAGTAATTCTTAAATTATTTTTTCTAGAGTATTAAGGTACCTACACTAGTTATAATTGAATTGATCTGTAAGGTAAATGAATATATTTTATGATCCTAATCACGTTTTTATTTACGTATCTGTACCTTGCGTTATCTGATTAGATTAATAAATAAAGAAATAATGGGAAGCTCGTTACAATCTCGTATGAACGATCTACAAAAAATATTGTTCCGGGTATTTTCTATTTTATTTTTTATTTTTTATTTTATTTATTAACAAAATCCACAGCCCTTAATTATTATAACAAAACATGCTTAAAATCTAAACTTATGGCCAAAAACGGACTTACTTTTTATAAGATATTTTTTTTTATTAGCTAGACAGTCAGGTGTAACATATGTCTCTCTTATAATAAACAGTTCTCAGATTATAAACTTATTTCCTATACTTACATAACAACAATAATAATAATATAATATAAAAAAATATATACCTACATATTAAGTTAAAAACTAAGTACTAAATTAAATTAATATTAAATTATGTAACTATGTGTTTAATATAGGTACACTAGCATCCTCCTCCATTATTTTAATTACTTCATTTCTAAACATTCTCTTGTCGCTGTGAAAAATATCTGATTTGTTGAACTCTTTGTTATAATTATTTTGTAACCTATTCACTATAGAATACTGTGCATAGTTCGTAGATGATTGTGAGACAGCAAACAATTTAGCATCAGTATGCCTGGTGCGAAACTTTGGAGTAGAAAAACGCAATACTCTACTGGTAAGTTCTGGACAATCAAAATTCCCTTTGCACAGACCATGGAGAAATATCATATCTAACAAAGATCGTCGTTTTTGGAGGCTCATTAGATTGTGATATGTACATGACTCAACATAGTTTTCAGAGTAATAGTGTTGTTTAAAATTAATGTATTTAATAAATTTATTTTGTATTTTTTCTAAATCGTGTATGTATGTTATATAATGCGGGTTCCAAACAGTACTACTGTATTCCAAAATACTTCTTACAAAAGAAAAATAAAGTTGTTTAATACACTTTGTATCAGAAAATGGTTTAGTGACGCGCCTGATAAAACCAAGACTTTTATAAGATTTATTTATAATACTTTCGATATGTTCCGAAAATGATAACTTAACATCAAGTAGGATACCTAAATCACGTACTAAATTCACCTTATCAATGTTTATGTCACTTACTTGATATTTAAACTCAACAGGTTTTCTTTTTCGTGTAAATGATACTGTGCTACACTTGCTTGCGTTAATATCTATTCGATTTCTTTTATAATATTCTCCAAGTTCATCCAGGTCAGCCTGAAGTTTAATACAGTCGGAGATGTTATTAATTTTCATAAATACTTTAGTGTCATCCGCATACATAAGAAATCTAGAGTATTTGAAACATTTACCGACATCATAAAGGTAACAAGCATACAAGAGTGGCCCCAGAATAGACCCCTGTGGAACGCCAGATGTAATTTCAATAAAGTCAGAGCAAGAGCCACCTACGACAACTGCCTGTGATCTATGTACCTATAATAAAAAATTACGTTTGTATATCGACATGACATGTATTCTATTAGTTTATCAGTCTTATAATACCCAAAAAGAATACATAAACATAACACAAGCTCTGCTTAGCTGGCTTGGGGCTAAAGGAAAGAATGATGAAAGATAAAGAACGAATGAAACAGAAGAGATATAATGTAGCCACCTATATGTACTAGTCCCAAAAAACAGGCAACTAAGCAAGAAGAAAATAAATATTGCTGGTCATCGAATCAGTCAATTACATTTCTAGGCAAATTTAAAATGATAAACGTAAATTGATTCATTCGATTGATAGAACAATGGTTATTTTCATCTGTGACTAAATATCAGGAACCTGATGCATTAGTGTCCTAAAACGTCAGGTTTCTGATATAGTGTGTCCTCTATTAAATTCTAAAACTTTTATTGTTAACCATGTTTCAGAAAAAATAAAAAGAGTTGCCAATGTTCGGGGCACCATGTCCACTTAAACATCATGAAAATCTTCAAAACATCATCATCTTCATTTACGTTGTTCACCCAAAAGGTAAAATAAATCATACTAAGCTTGTATCCCTTAATAAGAACGAATGTAGTGGGGGATTGATTGATTTGAACTCATTTTTTCTGTCATTCATTCATTCCATATGCTGTCTTCATCGACCGAGTCGTTTCGACGGTCGTGTTCTTTCTGAATACAAAGGATTTCAATTTTTATAATGAAAATATGTAAATCTTGACTGAAAACGGGATACGTTTTTTTAATAAACAGTGTTCGTATCACATAGACGTCGTATTAACGGCGAGGGTGCTTCCAACCGCGAATAACAACAAGAATTATCGTGTTTACGTCTCGTATCTCGGCGTTTGTTTTGGAAACAGAAACTTACCCTCGATTATGCCAAATTCTGAGTGAAAAGTGTGCGTAAAGTCGGCCAATATGTTGATGTTTTTGTTGTGTGGTTTTTTGTGTTTGGTGGGCGCGGAGATCGAGGATAAGATGGACCAGCTGAGCCAGCACCTGCGCGAGGAGATGGCGGACGTGTGGGACATGGCGGCGGTGAACTACTCCGAGCCGGTGATCAACACCACCTACCTGGCGAGCGTGGAGTTCGACATGCGAGCCATGGGCCCGCTCTACAACTCCACGCATACGGTCATCGATGTGATCGCTGACAAACAGGCGTATCCTGAAGGTAAACCTTTGTTTGATAAAGTCTCAAATACTGAAATACCTTTTTAACCAGCATTCATTGTCATAATGGAGCTAAATCCGGTCCAAATCCTTGTTAGAATAGGATGTACAGATGAGGTTCAGTGACCAATAGTTTTCTTTGTTAGGCTGGTCAAAATGATGCTATAATCAAACTATACGTACCTATATCAAAAAAATTATGACCTCTGTCATGTAAACTTGTCTAAAATCTGTAAATATTATTCAAAATGGTTTGCCTGTCAAGGCACCTACCACTCCAAACCATAAATTCCACCTACATTATTTGTGACACTGAATTTAAAGTGATAGGTTTGAGTCATACATTTTCCTTAAAACTAAATTAGCTAAACAATTGTCAGGTAAAGCAATCCATATTCACTTTCCTCAACAAATATTTAATTACATCACACTCATAGGTATTATAGAAATATGCGAAAGTCTGCATGATATAATAAAACTTTTGGTTTAAATCATCTCCACCCTAAGTTACTGACATAGCTCTAAGAATTAGCAAGCTGAAGTGGAAGTGGGCCAGCCATATCTCGTGAAGAACCTACAAAAACTGTGTTCTTGAGTGGATGACTCAGCAAACATAGTGTAGGATGCCCTGCAGCCAGGTCCCACCTAATGACCTGGGAAAGACTGCAGGTAGATGCGTCAAGCTGAAGATAAGGCGCTATGGCGGTCATCAGAGGAGGCCTATGACCAGCTGTTGACTAACATAGGCTAATAATGTGTAATGATGATGTGTACCTCGACATATTTACCTATTTTATTAGTATTACATGTAAAAGGAAATGATAATAGTTCTAATAGACTTGTTTTTACATTAACTTATTTTCCTGTTTGCCTGTAAAATGGTAGAATAATAACAGTGTGGAAATGACCCAACAAAGTCACCATGATATCAGGGTACACAACATAATTACCACACAATAGCTTTATGGGGCACAGAATAACCAATAGTGACTGATTACAATGGGCCTATAAACATTCCCGAGAACAATATGAGTGCAACTTATCTGGATTCTCAAAGTGTAGTGATTAAGCTGGTATTGTTAGGTCTATTATTTTCAGGTCATGGTGTAGGTAATCAGAATTCTTTGAATTTAGGACTTTAGGAAATTTAACTGAATGCATGATAATCTAAATAATACAGTATGATTTGTTATAATAGGGCTGAGTAGGGTTGTCAGTCCAGCATGAGATGAGATAGCATGGTTCCTTGGAATATGGCAGGATAATATTAAACTAGAATAATTATAATATCCATGTTCCAAAAAATATTACATTAATGCAATCAATGCCATACAAACACATTCAAAAGAAGTGTTATTTTAGATTACCTATCTCAAAAGGTGGTATGTTGTCAATTATTGATCTTGTTAAACACAAAACAATACATAACTCCTTGGTACATCACAAAATTAAACAAAAAACAGATATTAACATCAAACATAAAAGCACTGAATAACTTAGGAGCTATTTCTTTCAGACAACCTTTGGATGGGTGATAATTTAAGAAAACCAGGGGTGTATAAAACATAATATATAATCATAAATATTCCTGTGCAATAATAATTATACCTACTTATACTACCTATATTAGAAAATACCTATACCAAAATAAATAGGAACTGCCAATATTCACTTTTCTGACAAATAAAAATCTTTGATGCCAGCCTTAAAAACAGGTTTACTGTATAATGGACACAGGCAGTGCATTCCACATCTTTACGGCCTGAACCCTGGCAACCAACCAACAGTTATGACAACACATTATTATTCTATTAAAATAAGGGAACAATACAGCCAGCTTCTTGAGGATGCTTTGATAAGTACTGATTTGGATCAGTAGAGCTAACTCTCGGTTGTTTGCAACAAACTCTTACTTCCCTACTAGTTGTAATTTGTTTCAATGAAGTAAATAAGAAAGCAAAAATATTAATTTTTTGGTTGACAACACAATTTTTTTTAATTACCTACTTAAAACAAGGTATCATAAAGTCATTTAAAACGGGTTATTTAATTTACCATGATTTAATTTTTGAGTTTTTCAATATTTCGGCACAGTTTCATGCACCATGATCTGAGGTAAAAACATCTTTCTGGAAGATGTGGTACGTCAAGTTTTTAACCAACTCTCTTTAAAATCGCAACTGCAAGCAGCAGAAACTTCAAAGAACGCTAATGGAGGCTATCTTTCATCTAAAGGGCTAACTATGTTAGAATAGAAGGGCTCTTAGCAAGCCAGCTTCCTTTCCCTCGCATTATCAATACTGCCGACACAAGCTTGTCGTTATGCCATCCATAGACTCAGTTTAATATGTATTAGGAGTACCGTGAGCCACGAACAATCGATCGCATATCACCGGTAAGATTAACGCCCTAGACATAATATTGTTAGGCTAGAACAAAATTAAATGTGCGTGAATCGTTTAAATTGAAGGAATGAAATTAAAATACCTCTTAGTTAGTAGTATTTAATGAATTTTTCGATTCTACCCCAAGTAAATGATATTAAATTAATGCACCCGACTTTGAAAAATCGTCGTTTTTGGAAAATACGTCGTTTGATCGAATCTTCCTTCTTCTCAGGAAAAATAGTTGTTGAACGGAACCCCATTTGGGCGAGTCGACTCACACTTGGCCAGTTAATTTACTTCTCGGTAGGTATAATATTAGTAAATATAAGGCAGCGTTGACAACGGATGTACAGAAATAGCAAGCTGTCTGAAGCGAATGGAGCGATGAATAAACGAACGCGTGCTCACACTTGCCTGAATTATTTAGACGGAAGCTGAGAGCAGTAGGTTAGCTCTTGAGATCTTGTCGGTGAAGAATGTGGAATAATATATGACAAGACAGCGAAGGCTGCCAGTTTGTGCCTTTGAGGTTAGTGGTGTTGGTAAGCCTGAGCATTAACTTCTGGGCCTCTCTGTTGCAAATTCTGTCTGTTCCTGTGTCACTCTCGTACATACATTCCTGGTTATATTGACGCTTTAGTGTTCGACTCAGTGTCGTTAAGCGTATGCATGACACCCCTTCTTTAGGTACTCCTGTACTATAAACAGTTTTTCTGTCTAGCCAAATGCCTGCTCATTTACTCTTGATTCATGCTATCTGCATTAACCTACGTCATTAGGGACTTCTATCAATTCTAATAAAAGTTCTCTAGCTAGAGAAAATAACCAAGACCTTGGTATTTCTTATTCCTCTGGTCGAATAACATTAGTTAATTGAGTAGCCAGTTCGACCGTTATTACAAGTCGCCTGCGAGCCCCGGGGCAATCGAAGGGAACCGATAAAGTAACCGATCCAAGACGGTGATCCGAACTTTTTCAGAAATATAGTAAAGCTAAGGTACCTAGATTATGAGACAAATATGTAGGTTATAAAGGGGATTTTTTCTAGGTAGTTTGTTCTTTAAATTGTTTGTGATCTCTGAATATTATGTACCTTAATTATGTGAATTAATATATAAAGTGGTGTTACGTAGTTCTTGATTGCTAATTGCTATAGGTATGTAGGTTCCCTATGTTTTACCCAGGGAAAACGTATGTATTAACCCTTAAAAATAAAAAAAATAAGTACCTATGTATTAATTGAAGTGAAATAAATAAAATTGAAATGAACGAAGCCGTGGGGCGAAGCAACTTTTTTGAAGGCATCCAATTTAATGTGCCTCTAACGAAGGTAGAGGCGTCTATTTTCTCATCAGTTTTATTATTTTTTACATCCATCAAACCACAAGTACACATTAAACTCCCATTATGTTCCCATCTAAAGGTACCTAACGTTTCTTGTTGCTCCATTTCTGAGAGACATGTGTTGATTGGATACATGATGCAGTAATGGCTGATGCAGACCCATTGTTGATTGATACCCTGGCTACTCGACGGATCCCGTTGCGTTGCTCGCTACTTAAGGGAGGGCAATGTAACTAAAATGCCGTACTGCATTTGCAGAGCAGCCTATGAGCCAACAAGATTGGTTTGGAACATAACAGATAGTTGACCGAAATCTCTTGTCGACCGACATTTTAAGTTTCTTGGAAAACTAAAAAAAGCATTTTTATACAATCTATACCTAATAAATTACTTCATTCTTTTTCTATGACTGTTTCTCAAAGCTGATGGGACCAAGGATTGGACATGCTTGGTCTAATCAGCTTTTAAGAAACTGGCTTTTAGTCTTTGTAGCCGTATCCTGGAAAGACCATCAACGTAAATTCTGTGGCAGAAACTCTCCAATGTTGCAGTTATGTTACTCCTAGGGTTACGTTACAGTGTCTGCCGGCGCAGGCGCACGTCGCGTGTCGCGGCCGTCGACCTTGCTTGCATCCCGCCTTCGCTTGACGAAGCGATAGCTCTCTTCATGAAGCTATTTTTAACAGACTTCAAAAAAGGAAAAGGTTCTCAATTCTACTGTTTTTTTAATGTTTGTTACCTCAGAACTTTCGACTGGGTGAACCGATTTTGATGGTGCTTCCCGTGTCCCATTTCAAATTAGTGCAGTTCTGACAACTTCTGAGCCTTCAATTTGCATTAAGATTATTTTCAGTTAGTGGCAATTCGCCATCGGACCCTTTTTTCTGCTACTTTTTATTCCATACTTTGAGTTCTGATTCGCCATCGTCAAATAAAATATTGTTTTTCGCGTGGTGATTTGCCATCGGCAGTTCCATGTACAGTCAGCATGTAAATTGCGTTCATTGCGGCAACCTCGCCAAAGTTCGTAAGATGATGCTGACTGCACTTTGTCGGTATAAAAGAAAATGATGGCAAATCACCACTAAGAATATTAAAATAGTTTGAGCGATGGCAAATCACCACTACTTTTTTTGCGATGACGAATCACTACGATGGCGAATCGCCACTAACTCATTATTTTCTTAAAACTTAAGTTTAAAACCCATTTTCATTATTAGGAATCTGAAACCGGTTTATAGTTTTTTAAATCAAATAATAATACTATATACTGATAATATATCTACTTATACTATAATTTATAATACTTGAACAATACCTACCTACTTATTAGTAAATTCCCTATTCAAGAAATAACAGCTGCCACTCAGCATCTGCAAAGCAGAATGTGTCATACATAACACGAAATCACTCATAATTAGCATAGCAGTCATCCGACCATACATTCAATCCTCAATATATTTCCCTATAGGATCTTGAGTATACCTATACGGAAAAACATCATTTTAAGAGTCTTTAAATTAAGTCAATCAATTTACCATCATTCATTCTTCCAATTAAGTTCCTTAGACCTACATAACCTCAAGTACCTAGTACCTAACCTACCTACAACAATCCAGCGATTCCCAGTAATATAGACGTAATAAGTCGAGTCGTTTTCCTCGAATGTAGTTATTATTCTGTGGTGCTCCACGGACCATTGTCTCGCTCCTGTTGTGCTCGGGAAGTATGCCGCTGCCGGCGACCACCGTCTGGCAGATCTACCTGATAACTGCACAGAACACTATACAAACTGATAACTAACTCTAACACCACAAAAAACTAACATCACATCATTATGTCCATCAATGTATCAAAGGTTCTTAGAAAAAACCGACTCAAACAAAACAAACACGTTATTAAATATAAACTTTCACCACTCTGCTATAAAATAATGAGAAAAATGATTTTTGCTTTGAAGCAATTTCTTGCCACACTTTTGGAAAATGATCATAAATCATATTCGATATTTTATTTTACCTTTGCTGGAATAAAACCAGTCAGATAGGTCCTGCGCTAGTCACATCCAATAACATCATCTACAAAATAACAAATAAGATAACATCGCAATGTACTTCTTGATGAACATATTGATTTAAAAATAGTCACATACCTATATCAATAGATAAGAAATAATGTGCTTATTTCACGACACAAATCTTCGTCACACCATCAGTAAAGTGCTTACCGTCCAGTCATCTCATTAGTTAATTAATTTGCTAGAATATTCTTTGTGAGAATTTCACAATTATCAGGGACTTTTACTATTGTTTGCACTCCACAAAGAGCGTTCGAGTTATCAAATTCTTAGAAGTATGTAGGTATACACTTATTTTATGAGCTGTTGCTGCCCAAAGTTAACAGTTTATAAAACTGTAGACATCATTGCAATGATGTCACTGAGCAGTCACTGACAGTCATAAAAGA
This sequence comes from Eupithecia abbreviata, assembly GCA_943735965.1. Classification (NCBI taxonomy): domain Eukaryota; kingdom Metazoa; phylum Arthropoda; class Insecta; order Lepidoptera; family Geometridae; genus Eupithecia; species Eupithecia abbreviata. Next base: position 982,333 of record OX030986.1, read on the forward strand.
TATGTGTAATCGAGCTTCAAGATGTAGATTATCAATGCTTCTTCGAGCTGTGGATTATTTATGTAGCTTTTAACACACTGACTGCCCAGCTACAGCTTTGCAACCTACCATATTGATGTGGATAGGTTGGTGCTTCAGTTGCAAGAACTAAGGAGCAGACTTGTATGACTCTACCAACTTAAATTATGGATCAATTTATTGATCGCTTTCGAGTTGTAGAGAATCCATGAATATTTAATTTAATCTCCATGAATATTTAAGCTAAAATTATACATTTTGATTGAAAGTTTTACCTTACTTACCTGAATAAAAGTTAATACAAGCAATCAGGCTGAATATAGATTAGCTTTGCTTATAGTTTCAAAAAGCTGGATTCAAAATGACTATTATCGAATGAAGAAAATAGAGAGATAAAGTTCTAATCAACGTCATTTGCTCTATGGCTCTCGACTCGGGTGGTCTGTCGCCCATCAAATTAGCCTCCCATACAGCTGGGGCGAATAATTGAGGAAACGGATAGCAGCAGGCAATAGGCATTAACGTCGTTTAGACGCCAATCATGACTGCCAGAGGAAAAGTGGCACAAGTAAAGCGAGCAACTGAAAAGTTAACGGAACTGGGAGATTTTGAGAGGCATAAGTGCTCATTTGCGTATTAACTTCTCAAATACCAAATATAAAATTATCTTTGGTGGAAAACAAATAATGAATGCAGTGCCTGTAACTAAGCACAGCCCTTTACAACGGTGTCAGAATCATCGCCGAGGGAACCAACGTACACTTTTCTCCACCTATTTCTACATACATATGTATAACTTTAAAGAAGTCCCATCGTCTGCAATGCAAAAGACACTTCCAAAGTCCTTTAAACCCTTTATTACAACTCAAATGTGTCGGAATCATCGCCCACTTACTTCCAGCCAACGTACACTTTTGTAAACCTGTCTGTCTGAAGGAATTCCAACCAAATCTAAACATATTAGACGACCGATGTGGCGCGGTGGGCGAAGGTCCGCCTGCGACGCAGGAGATTGCGGGTTCGATTCCCGCCTCGGAACAAATGTGTGTACGATCTGCAGATATTTGTTTCGGGTGTTCTGGTCGTTTTCTATGTATAATAAAAAATATCTATCTATGTAATGTATTGTATTATGTATATCAGTTATCTAGTACCCATAACACAAGCTCTGCTTACCATGGGGCTAGATAATGCTGTGTGAATTGTCCAGCATTATTTATTTATTTATTTTATTAATTATTACTCATATTCAGTTGGGAACAACACGGTGCAACAACAGTCCTGTTACTTGAGACTTATGTAACAGTCGGAATTGACTCTCATGAACGGTTTCCATAATATTGTCATTGTGTCGGTTTCCCACGTCGTCATTGATTCGCACCTGTAGCCAATGGAGCGTGCGATATCGATGAGACTAAATTAACATCAATGTGCAAGCAAATTATCTTCATCTTCTCGTTCGATGGAGTCCATCGAACTTCATTGATCATTGAAAGCTCAGAGGGATCACGGCTTCGAAATAAGTTGCAAATTCATCTTCTTTATTCTTTCAAAATCTCTTCTTGGTTGCTCTTAATTAACTTTTGGATCTAATCTGAACAGTCAGTCCAATACAATATTCCATTTTTTGAGTCCAATCATTAAAACTTTAGACAATGCATCTGATACACGAATCGTACTTCGCGCAAGCAAGACATGAATAACGAGATAAAGGTTCATCTTCAGTTTATCCCGACACGTAATAAACTTTGCCTGACTCAATCAAAAAACAACAACGAACCAATACACGTAGGTATTGGTTCGTTAGACACTGAGTTGCTCAAGTTAATAAAGAAGTTTATGAGTCAGTACGATTTGTGAAAATATTTTATTTAAAGTCGTATTTCCCTGGTGAAAGTAAGCTGAAACTTGATAGATGGGTTTTCTTATAACACGACATATTCACACAATCTTCCTCCGCCTACCGGAGCATGTTGTCGCCGCACCCAGCTTAGCTTCTTTCAAAAATAAACTTAAGATATGGCTCATCGAGAGGGCGTACTATAAGGTCGAGGATTTTCTCGAAAGAAAATTATAATTTTTTATTTTTATTTAATGATTATGAATAATTATATTATTTTATGACTTGTTGTATGGCGTCCTGCAAATTGAATATAATTTAATTAAGTACTTAATTTGACAAATTGTTATCATTTTAATATTTAAAATTTTATGTAATTGTTAGTATGTAAGTACATTGATTTGTATTATTTGACTTGTAAATTATTATTTTACCAATAAAATGACTATCTGACTATCTATCTTCATCTATTCCAAAAGTAAGCATAGCTTATGCAATACAAATATACAATACAATCTTTTTTACCGTAACCTTCTTCGTCCCAGGCGAACCTTCGTCCACTGCGCATCTGAGGTCGTCAAAGTAACTAAAACTGTTAGGTTTGTAAACGGTAGAGATTTGATAAAAGGCCAATATAGACACTCGTACTTTTGTAGTAGTAAATCACTGGTTTATAAAATATAGTGTGAATTTGACTCTGAAGTGAGCTATATTTCTGCTGATTATAATAAGTAATAACCTAATAACATAACGCAGTAAATAGGCTCGGCTTAATAAATTGTAATATCTACACTTTGAGTGTGTATGCAAACCAGTTTATCTGATGCAATGATTGTCAGGGATTAGAATCTGACTCGGGCCAGCAAGTCACGCTCGATTGCAGCGGCCACTCCTGCTGATTGCGCGCTTTGTGACTCCAATTGCCTGACTTTCAACGTTTACATTACATTGACGACGATTGGGAAACGTGTATCCCTTTGGACATACGACAGAATTATGTTTCTTTTGCAGACCCTGCAACTGACTAACAAATTAACAAGGGAATTGCTACACACAGTTTAATTGCAATTCTTTTTCGGTTAAATTCTGATGAACCCAAATTACTCAATTGCTTCACACCGTATCAGTGACAAAACGAACTCATGTGGCCTTGTAATCTCTATTATTCTCTCTGCGCCATTTATAAGCTGTTTCATCACTGCCCCAGCGATCTGTGACGACTTTCACTCTGTGACGCGCCGGGTCTGCTCCTTGATGCCGTTGCAATATGTCCTCAATAATGATGACAATACAATACCCTGATTAGCTGCTTTCGTGTGGAGGCAAAGTAACGTTGCAAAATCTACGGAGCAATAAGTCACCGCGTACGGAGCTCAATTGAGCGTCAATTTACTGTTGGTTAGCGGTACTGCTAGTAAATCATGTGTTTTTGTTCGCTGCGCCTGCTATCGCCTTTTAATTAAGGTCAGAGTACTTATGCGCTCACAACTGACCAAGGTTGCAATGCATTTAGAAGTACCATAAATGGCTTTGCTTACAACAAAGCAATGACAAGAAGAAAAAATACGAGTGAAGTCATTAAGAACTTTCTAAATAGTTGTGGAAGTCTGGAGTTATGCAGAACATCGAACTTAAGCATTCTAAAATTCTCATAAAGGAAACAGCTCCTTTGATAGCACGTTCGTTGCTCCAAGTGCGTGTCTTGACTTGACGTAGGCGTACCAACTGACCCCAAAATGAATAAGATAACCGTATAGTTCCTTTACCGGTACGCAACCAATAATAACCCCTGTCTGTAGCAGTACAGAGATCATTTTTAGTTTCAGTGCCCTGAGTTGCTGCACATCCTCCCGTCTCTAACGAGCTAGTGTGACGAATTCAAACGTTCGCAATTGCTGCGTTGATATAGGGAGCTACTTACAGGACCTTAGACCTAGCAACTGGTTACGGCACTTTTTATTTATTTGTTGCCTGTCTTATTTCCATCAACATTTACTACAGTTCAACGTTGTTTCTTCGCTTATCCATTCACTAGCAACTGTGAGCGTGACCTTCATGTCATTGTTGCTGTAAATTGTACAATCTACAAATAGCTGGAAATTCAAATGAAACCATTTCAACCTTCACTCCAATAAACAATTAATGTATTACAAACGAAGTCTTATCTCACAGACCAAAGCTACCTCTATCGAAACAAGCTTCCTTCCTTCACCAGATGTAGCATTTGTTTGGCCACCTGGCTCGGATGTTTGTGAGCGCCAACGTTTTGGGTGTTCTGAGGTGATAATTATCAACGACATCTGTTTCTTCTTACTTCCATATGAAAGTACACCTATGTGTACGTTTACCCAAGCCCTTTCACTCTATCACAAATAGTTTATTTTATTTTATTTCTTTTAATCGTGCGATGTCTCTCCATAGTTTCAAATACTCATATTACATTCACAAAGGATCCTCAAACATCGTTCAAGTCTTTTAGTGATAAGCTAGGATGTGTCGTGTCATTCATGTCTTGACCTAAGGTCTTGACTTGACCCCTGTGGCCGAGGATCTAATGCACAGAGCGTACTGCATACTAATCGCGTTTAAACATGCATTGTTTGCTTCCCTTGTGACTACGGGCTAATCTGCGGTAAGGCGCACGTGTGAGCTACCTTAGTAAAACAACACACATGGAAGGACTTATTTGTTGAACAAGTATATCTTACTTTCACGCTCGAGCTAGTTCATCGTTGATAAAAGGTCTCTAGAGAAAAAATCTACCATATTGGCGTGAATCTAGATTATGCATGCCTTTGTTCACTTGATTTGGTAGGCTAGGCAGTCATTGGTTGAAACAATTTGAATTTTCTTGAGTATGACAGTGGCAATATTTCGCTCTACGTTTGAGTTGCACTATGGATTCTAGTAGGTAAATAATATTGCCATCTATTAGTGACTTCATTACTACATACTATACTTTATTGGCAATCTACGATCAAAATCTAGAGTTCACTTTGGTAGAGCACGTTGGTCCCTTTCCACCACATAGAATTCCCGGTAATGCACTTCCTGGCGGATGTTTGCGGGCTGCCAGCGCTGCCATGCTAACCTCTATTTGTTCAGTCGGGCCTTAGCATTGACACAGCCAACCTATTGTTGGTTCTTTATTGTTCGCTACTGCAAGCAGCCTTGTGCATTTTTGGGTTAGGGTTCTTGAAAACTTTATTTAACTTACGTAGTACATTTTAAAGTTCAGGGTGATTTACAAACGCTTGATTTCTTACTCATATGAATCGATGTGCTTTTTCAAACATAAAGCCTCAATGTCTCTTGATAAGTCCTAAAAACTAAAGACAAGTCATTTAATCTCCCCCTTTACGTTTTTATTTATTTTTAACATCTTATTGATTGCCTTGTTTACGTTATTTCCCTGAAAACGGGAAATTTTAGCTGCGATTTTGCACGAAGTACCAGGCTAACATCAGCGTTTAGGAGTTAGCTTGTTGATGACAATGATCTTTTTGCCCGGCGACCGTAGCTGATAAGATAGCGTTGTGTAACAGTAGTTTGCGCTAAACACAGATGCGGTACAACGTCACGAAGGCCGCCCCGCCTCCCGCCACCGGTGCCGCCCCCGCTGACACCCGCGCTGATAACAATAACTACTATCGGTCTATGTTGCCCTAGTACTTTTTCAGGAGGAGCGCTGTGAAAAGCAGTTTTCTCCGTGATTGTGTTTTTTTTTATTCAGAATTCTGGAAATTGTAAAAACGTTTTTAAAGCTTGTGGTTGTTTGACCTAAATATAGGGCATTATCACGAATATCTAAAGTTATCGCGTGCCGAGTACTCGTATACCCATCGATAGGTTATTATGTGGCCACATGCCAAGTTTCTGTTTAGAATACTATATCCAGTACTTGGACATGTCTATTCCATGGCTATGTTTGTTTCGGTTTCAGCTGTAAATGATGATATTAATGACGTAGTAAACGAAACAGCTGTTCGACTTCATTGCCTCACGCTGCGTATGCTCCAGTTTACGTTACGCTTGCAATAAAACAGTGTATGCCGGTCAAGAACCTAAAACGTTTCGTGTTAAAATTCCTTACATTGCATTTAATTACAAACAATTTTAATGATAATTATCACGATACTTATCTCGTCTTTGTCTGTGAGTAGGTCAAAAGAACCTTTTGTCAGAGAATCATGAAGTCTGCCAAATAAACGATGTAAAGTGTGTCGTTCGCTGTCTACAAAGTAAAAAAACAAGCGTGTTTTCTGCATTCTGTAGAAAACTTGATTATATTCCGTGATTTATATTTTTATCTACGCAACATTAAACATAATATAATAATTATGTACTAACTAGTAACGTATTCCGAAAAGTCAATTTCCCCGTTGAAATTTCCGCCGGCACAACCGTAACGGAAATGACGGACGTATTTCCAAGTTCGGAAGTGAATTTTGAATCGGACGTTCCTTCCGGCCCTATAGCTCCGCTTGGTTACATTACACCCCTAGTCAACTGGGGGTATCAGCCTGTGGATTTGGGTCGCACCTGCACTGCGGGCCGCGCGACCCGCTCTCGACCTCTTTCACAATCGGTGCATTGCGTTCACCACTGTGCGAGCCAACTCGACTGCTGATATGGAACGAACTTGTAATCTAATTGGGAAGATGGGTAGCGGTGCAACTGGTAGAGGCTCAGTGGGTTTAGTTAAATATGTATTAATTGTTAAACTTCATAACTATAGCAGCAATAGTTATTTGTTCAACAAGTGGGCAAAACGATATTTTGTTAAACGTTCCGAAATTACTTAAATCCCGAGCTAGCGATAGCTTGAGTAGAGTCTCTTGAAAGTAGACCTCACTAGCTCAGTAGAGGTATTTATGTGTATGGATTTAATAGGCACGAAACAAACATTTGCTCTCGAGTTAAACGTACAACGTTGCACCTGGAATAAAGATAAAATATTTCGTAATTTAATAAATTTCTTTCGACTTCCAATGCCAGTACCCAGAAAGTCAGCTAGTTCATCTAGATGTTAAAACTCATTAGTAGGTAGGTGGTTATGTTGCTATTGTATAGATATTGATCCCGAAATGCTCCCGTAAAAATGTTATTGCCGAGGGATTATTATTAGTATTTTTCTAGCTTAAAAAATCGTGACAAATAGTGAAAAAACCTTTTTCATTGTTTTGGCAACTCTATATCTCTAACTCACACTATGACTAGTCAGCCATTGCTGTTCTTCACTTTTGATTTGGTAGGATATAAATCGTCCATACATTTGCCTCTTCCATGCGGTTTTCCATAAATTGTGAACAAATACTCCGTGTGAGATTCACGTCAGAAATATCTGTGCGTGGATCTGACGGGCGTCCCTCTGCCATTCTATAATGGGTGCAATTGATTTAACCTTCTCGACATGTTCACGGCTCCCCTCGACATGATGTACAATCCCAGTTGTCCACCTCTACACCAGGCATTGACGTCCTACAACTAAAACATTCAAAGGAATCAAAATACACTAATTTGCTATTGTTATTAAATCAGATTGTTTGTTTGTACGCTAATTTTATCTTCTATTTACAATAAACTGCCAAAATCACTTAGAGAACTACCTCTTACACTGTTTCGGAGAAAGATAAAAGCCACTTTGTAAGCTAAATGCTACGATATGTACATTACTTAAATGATTTTATGACTGACCAAATTTTTTTAGATTCAAGCAAATGATATCTCTATTCTCTTTTCATTATTTATCAATTTTATTTTAATTCATTAATTATATTCGATTTATTTACTAGTAGGTGTAAATTTAAATTAAGTGACAATTATTGTAACCAGATTTTGCCACAAAGGTAGAAATACATTGTGTCTTATTTAAACATACACCACTTATGTACCCTATTTACATGTATTTGATGCAATAAATATTTACTTTACTTTATCTCTTTAACTAACTCATCAAAGATTATCGCCTGTGAACATCAATTCCGAAAGAGAAAGAATTTAGTACTTATTTGAAAAGAGATATCATTTATATTCCAGCCAAATTGAATCTAAATCTTTGTAAACAAACTCCTCATACTTAAACTAAAATGCACTCTATTGCCGCGTCTTTTTATACTATGAAATTTACATAGCTTGTCGATTTGAGATCTGCCTAATAAATATTGCTTACAATTATATTACTGAAACTGAAATCGATCTATTAAGTATATCGATATTTTTTTATTTCATTCAAACTCTCTCTCGATAAACCTATGTTAAGATTTAAGACGCTATCGACAGTAAACTGTAACTTTGTAACAATAAATAAATATAGTATCTATCGATCTATGAATTAAGTTAGCGTAAGTAGGTAATTTGTTTTCCATATTTTTAATTCCTTTTTATCAAAATAATCGACCATGCAGCCGATGCATCTTCTCGTATAATCAAATATTCACTCTTAGGTACTAACATAAATATTATTATTAACATACTTATTCTAATAACAATAAATTTCCACTCTATAATATCAGTTGGAAAGTCCTTAGAGGCGTAATGATAATGATAACATGCTAATACATAGATAAGCAGAGAGCATAGTGTTTGTGCTTATAAGTAGGTTAGGTATTCTATTAATATTATGCATCGTTTACTATTTCCCGGTGTGATAACTAACTTTGTAATCACTTATCGCTCCGCTGTGATAAGATTCTCTTTTGTGGTTGTTTTTATAGGTACACTTAACAGTCCATTCGAAAGTAAACTTTATTATATTTACCTCAAAATTAAATGACACGAAACAGGATAAACGTTCTTTATAGGTACAGTCCCCATTCGAAAATAAACCTGATTATTTATTTACCTCAAAAATGACACGAAACAGGATTAATGATTTTTATAGGTACAGTACAGTCCTCTTTCGGAAGTAAACGTAATTAATAAACAGGATAAATTTCGTGCAACAAGAGTATGAAAGTACAATAAAATTGCACACCTTTACCAGATTTACGATATCATAACATAATGTACGTATTTATATTGTGAGAAATTGTGTTTACTCTAACATGGTATGTAATCTGGTCTGGTGATTATTTTGACTAAGTCGATCTTTCCGGCTTACTCGAAAATTTGCCAGCAATTTCCATTACTGTCGTGTTTTGCGGTCAGCAATGTAAAGTGCCGGCCCCAATATATTGAGTTTAATTTCAGGTGCTAATTCTTACCTTATTTTTTGCACACAGCTGGCTTAATTTTTTCTTGCCTTTGTCTATAGATTACATGCATTGTTTGAGTAAAGCGCTATACAAGCCTCGGCCCGTAATGACTGCCCTGCTGGCCACGCTATTATGGCCTCAAGCTAAGCTTGCTTTGCTCTCGACCTCATGCTTGGTCATCATTGCAGCCCTTGCTGTCTGCGCTATAAAGGCCTCGACCTTCGGTCTCGGCCTTAATTTCAGCTTGTCCACTACGTGCTGCAATGCTGACCGCGCCGCGATGGCCTGGACCTATACTACACTACGCTGCGCTTTCAGCCATCATCATCGCGGCCAGCAATACCCCCATAACTGACCTCGTCAATAATGTACTTATATGCTCAGTAAAGATTCATGTAGTCCTGTTGTGTATTGAACTGCTACATTGATAGAGGAAACGTAACTTCCTTAGTAGTGAGTGTGCTACTGAGCTCGCAATGAATTATTTTAGTTACTATACTATACCTATACATTGCAGATTATTATTATTTCTCACAAAACGCAATGCAATCTAACAAAGGAAGCAGTCGACCGACTACTACAGAGCTTTGGTAGTGGAACTTACTTAGCTTGTAAACTTAGACAAGTCGACTTTTTATCTCTATAATCTTTATCGGCAGCGTTACATTTTGTATAGAATCAAAAATAAAATCAATAAATCAACCTGACACGGCCGCAAAGCAATCCTTCTCACTTTCGAATACGAATAACTTAAAAACTCGGGCACTACGCCCACTGTTCTAAATAACATAGAGACGAATAACGATCTCTATAAAAGTAGGTAACTCTAAGAATGTTTTGTATGAATTATAGTGTCTGGTCGCGGCTTTGCAGGCATTGTTTCTATGGAAACGTTCAAAGGTTAATTTAATTTTGCCCATTGTACCTGTCGCATAAAATGTATTTTTGTAATGATTAATTTGATTATGGTGTACAATAAAGAATTTTTGTATTGTATTGTATTAATTCTATTGTATCTATCCTATGGGAACTGGTTTATGCGATAACAAGTAGCCTTCGTTAGAACGACCTAGGTATCCAAATTCTAGCCCGTTCTGTTCAATAGTTTTAGCGAGAAGTGTTAACAAACATCCATCCAAACGTTTGAATTTATAATTAGTGCGATATCATACCGATCTCTATAAAAAAACACTCAAGTTCAAAAACAACTATAACAAAAACTCTACATAGTACAACTAGCTCATTGAGTTAGTCGCAACGGTTCGTTTCTTTGATTTGAACGTCTCATGATGATTCATTCTGTCGTGGAAAGAAAGGGGAATTCTGTTATCTTAAGTAAATAATTATAAAATTTATTACTCTGTTTATAAATTTATGATATTTTAGGCATTACGTTTATGATGCGTTTATCTATGCAAGGTACTTTTTGACTTGAGCCTGACTCATCAGTTAAACCGAATTCAACGCACCAAATACAAAATGCCCAGCCGAAGTAAATGCTGGAAAGTAATACAGATTTTATGAATCTAACACTAAAGTGGATATTCCTTTGGCTAGTGCATACATTTGGTGAGTGGCGACTGGTAACCAGTTTTGGTACAGTCATGCCAAAAGCATGGGAAGGTCGCTAGTGGTCGCGAGCCGTTATTGCATTACTTTGAATTTATTGAAGTTAATTAAAAAATAATATAATTACCGTTCGTCGGATGAGGATGAAAAATCCTGAAACTGTTAAAATGTATGAATTGGTGTGTTTCATAATTTCAGCGAATCTGACACCTCCCGTATGGTCTAGTGGCTAGGATACCTGGCTTTCACCCAGGAGGCTCGGGTTCGATTCCCGGTACGGGAATTTATCATTTTGCTTTTTATTTTATTAGTGTGGTTGTGTTGGATTTATTCCAAAAAATTCATAGGTTTTTACGGTCTTGTCTCATGTTTATTTTTGACCTTGACTATTTTTTTTATGGTTTCAATCATTCATCACTTATAGGTGCTTGTATGCGCTTTGTACGTAAGGTACTAATGTTTCTTTTCACTGTTGTGTATAATGTATATTAAATAAACACTAGTGCAGCGAAAGTCAGTGTGTAGCGTCAATCGTCGTGTCGTCGTGAGTCATGTCATGACGCTGGGCTCATAAGCACCATAGATTAATATCTTATTATGCAAACTCAACAACTCGTAACGTATGTAATCACTAATTAAACATAGGAATTTAATCTTTCCGCCGCCGGCGCCGTGTTTAATGAAGACTGGAGGAAGACGATGTACCGTTGTTATTTAAAATATGTAATATGTAGAAGCACAGATAAATCTCAAATAAACATAAAAGTACAGAAGAGTAATAAATTATTGGGTCCAATAATATATATTTTTTATTAATTATTTAACTTTCATAATTATGCTGTCTGTTGGACCCACATTAGTTGGTATTTGTTTTTTCAAGTAGAAAAGTAGTTAATGAAAACATACTCACCGTTTAATACATTATAAATCTGACCTAGTTACAATTCTTTCGTGACTATTCCAATTATCTGCTAACACCGTTGGTTCATGCGGCAATTGAGCCTTGGAAATCCCCATCCCATCCCGTTATGATTTCATTTTCCTCGCACGCCGCGCGATCCCGTCTAAATATTTATTGCCCTTTTAACGTATTGGATCTCTTATCTCTCTTTTCATTTTATTACTAGGTATCTCAGCAATATGTGAAATACCCCAAAAATAACCGATTATTATCTGACAAGGTCAGCAAGTCATATGGCACGATAACATGTAAAAAAAACACAAGTTTAATCATCGAACTGATTTCTGGGAAACGATAACTATGTTTTGCATTTTACATAGTAGGTTAGGTTGGGTTTATTACAAAAAAGTTAGGTTTATTACAAAAAATTTAAATCTACGTTCCGGAATTTTTTTGTTATATTTTGGGGATAACAGAGAGATACTTTGCTTCTGGCGAAAGATAACCAATCTCAAACCGGCCAGTGCCATACCACCCAAAAAACAAGAAACTACTTAAGAAAACTTAGATTGTGTTTTATCTATGTTGACTTATCCTCCCGAGTCCCTTGCTTACACGCCAGTTATCCGGCCCATTACCTGCCCCAATCTGCTAACAAATTGTTTTACAATCTTGTTTGCCGACAGATAAGGCAGCCCCCATAAACCTATCGATCTCAACAACCCGTAAAGATAACTGTATAGCTCGAGTCCTGCCCTGAATACACGATTGAATGCTACGGGCTCAAATACTTTGGTCATGCATCTTTGAGTTGGCATGGCTATAAAACTATACTTACATTGAGAGTTGAGACTGGATGACAGTAATGCTCTTCACGGTAAATATGTAGGACACAATACAGAATGCGAATGTATAGTTAGCAATGGAAATCGCTTAACATTTCATAATTTTACGACTCAAAAGTGCATGCATCCATGCATATTGCAAGGGCCATAACTACTAGCAATTAAAAAGATATTACCGCATTCATTCAAAAATAAATTAAAAAAAAAAAACAGCAACTATTTGGCTCAATGGGCCTGACTTAACTTGCTGTCTGTACATCCGTTGATAAATTTCCAATTATATTTTTTGGAATCGTTAGTCATTGAGATAGCTTCTTTGACGCCGATGTTTGACGCATTTATAGAAACAGTTTTCTGAAAACAGTTGGATAAATAAGAAACTTGTTGTAAAACTACGTGTGTTATTTGCGTTTGACCGCAAACAGCTGACCCGCGCTGCTGTTCAGCTGTGTTGACGGCTGCTTATCAGCCAGTCAGTCCGTCGACCCCAGGCCTGCGAGTTTCGGCCCTAGGTGACACACTCACTTGTGGCTTTTGTCTTTACTTCCATACTATTGGAAGCTAGTTTCAAATGCTTCTGTGATTTCACCTATTTGCAGAGATATAATTCAGTGCGAGATATTGTCTAACAGTTCTTCCACTTGTGGACAAAAAATGGAAGTGAACAGTTTATCAAAAACACCTTATTTCTTAATAATTTATTTATAGTATTATATTAAAATTGACTTGTTAAAAGAATTTGGATTTGGATTTTTTGCTATCATAGCATCGTAAAAGTCCCTTTCCATACATTCGGTTGGCATCTAGATTCTAGAACCACTCACCCTGAAGAAGTACCTCGGGGATAAAACGTTGTGTTGGTGTCCTTCTACAAAAATAATGTTCGTAGTCAACCCGCTTACATTCGTAAAGAATTCGTCAAACTACGATAGTCTCTTTATAATAAAATTAGCTGAAGGTAAAAGTTAAAGCCTTTCTTTGGAAACTGCCTTGTCCCACTTGTATACCAAACTGGTTTTAGGTAATCTTTCGAATGCAAGCTTTAAAGTCGAAGTAAATTATTGTACCACCATAATACATTCTATTACATCTATTCCATTAACTGCAGTCTTCGAGACTTTCTCGGCAATCGTGTCGCGGGAAAGTGGACCGAAGTCGCAGCAATTAAATTTTACGCGTATCTTCTATAATTTACCGGTCGGTCCCATGTTCGCTCTCTAGGTTGTCTCTATGCAAGCCGGTTACCTCCGGTTCTGTTGGAGTGCATATATTATAGTATAACCTAATGATGCGTGTAGCGCATATCACACAAAATATAAAACTGTTTCACACAGCATGGTAATGCCTGTGGTAATGCTGTGCAAAAGCATTCAATCAGTTCAGCTTGATAACTTTTCTCACGGACATCCGGTGCCTGGGCCTACGGAACCGTGATGTTCCTCTTTCCTACATTTGATATTTGAATACTTTACATAAAAATCTATCTTTGTAGTAAAAGGCTTGATCCTCCAACCCACATAAAACTAGTCAGCGGCAATAACGCATTTCCAATTAACGCGAAGCTTTTATCGTGTTATCTACGTTAACGGTCTCTCCAATCTTTAGTACGCAACCCGAACTTTAATAACATGATTTCGGTTGATGATATTTGGGAAATTTATTTTTTTGTTGTAGAGTTCTTCTAAGAGCATTATACATTAAGTCCCTGTCTTTATGAATCATCTGTGGTTTAAAAGTATCCTTAAATGTCATGTTATGCCACCGTTCTAAATAAAGTAGGTAGCCTAAGTGGGCAGTGTGCTAAAATGTCAGCAGTGGGCACTCAGCCCTCACGCACGAGCCATTGACTTGGAAGTACAAGGGTCGGCCCTTGAACTTTTCCCTCCGCAAGGTTCACGCACATCATTAAGTTTATGTACCTTCGCGTTTTATTTAAGCCTGCGAACCCCTAGTAGGTTGTTAGTAACTCTTGTATGTGAGCGAAGTTTAGTCCTCTACGTAATTTTCCTTTGTCCTTCAAAACCTTAACTAACTTGAAAATTTCTTTCTTTACAGGTATGAGTATGACTCTAGTTCACCATTTGAGCAGAATCTGCATTCGAGGTATTGATTTAATCTTAAAATAGGAAATCTCTAGCGAAAACGAGTGACACAAAAGAAAGACTGACTCTCTAATAAACTTTGCCCTGTTGCTTCTTTGTTATCGAAACAGACCTTTTGTGTCGTCTAGTAGCGCGACTGGCAATGACACCCGATAGTCCTCAGAAACTCGCGATAGCTAAGGAGCCAATAACCATTCCACCAAGACCCACGGAAGCCTCCTCTCTCCACAGATGCTGTAATTAATAATCCACAGCTTTGAATTAGTTACAAGTGCAGCCAGTTTATCACGATCTTATTTTTTCTAATGGCAGGCTTTATCGTGTTGTGTGCCACGAGTCGTCATGCACGTGTTCGACACATTTGGATAATTGCTTTGTTCTACATCATCAATCAATTTCATACGTTTCAAAGTTTTATGATTCTATGAACATAAAGGTTATTTTTTCTGTCTTTTTAATTTTATACCTACTCTTTGAGCGTTTCCTTTCGTATGAATTTATATGTTTCTGGCTTATTAAAATCCATTTGTTTTTACTTTGTGCAGCCGTAATTCTGCTATCCACAGATATAAACTATGATTTATCCTCTGCAATAAGATTTGCGTCAGACATTTCCGAAGTGCAATTTCAGTTCAGAAATGGTAGGTTATTGAAAATTTAAAAGGAATTCTCGAGCTAGTTTCTAAAAATACTAGACAAGGAGCCTTTGAAGTTTATAGTTCGTTTGATATTGCTCGAATAAACTTCGCAGTTTATAGTTTGTCGTCTGGAAATAGCTTTTATTTTCTTTCGAATTAAGTTATCTTATAATCTCGAGAAAGCACCGAAGCCAGATCAATACTAACGATATTTTTTCTTTTGATTCCGTTTCACGCTTTGGCTTATTACTTTAATTAAATACCTACCTATAATAATAACCCTGACATTTCTTTTGGTATTAAATAACCGTTTTTCTATTTAATACGAAAAGTGATAGGATCTCAGTAAGAGGTCTACTCCCTCATATTCATGTAGTTATATGTTTCATTCCATATTACTCCGTACCTACATGCAATCTGATTAAGCTCTCAGCTGGATAGATACATGTCACATGACACCAGCCTGCCATCGCTTGCTACACTACAAGATCGTTAGTTTACACACCCAGCTGTGAGCTGGGTGTCATTTACAAGTGTACCAGCAAGTGCTTGATGGGTATACACTATACTCATAGTGGCTTTTTGAGATGGGAGTGGATGGCCAAATCCGAAACTGAGACTAATCTCATATCAAAAAAGTCGTGAAAAGAGTCGAGGCCCCCCTTTGTGCATAGTACCTTACCTATTCATAATATTTTAAACCTCTTGAATGTAGCTAGGTACTCTAATGCGAGAAACTTCGCAATACGGTAACAAAGGGCTTTGAAACTATGAAACTTTCACAGCTTTCGCATTTCCTTTCATAAAACTCTATACCTACTGCAGTGAATCCTACTAACAATTGCATAGACATGCCGAATCGTCAATAACATGCCATAAATCCTATTCAATGTGAAAATAGCATAGGAGTTCTCGAGCACGTACCAAGTGCTATGTGTGCGGAGGACCGATACAGACAGCCAGGCACTACACTAGCAATTCACACTCAACCAACACATCCTGTTCGCGTCCAGATGTATGCCAATAACAGCCGGTGGTGGTGCGCCTGTGTGCGAATGATACCGGCAGTATTGAGCGCTCTACACTTACGAGTGCGATTCACTTCACACGTTCAATTGTACTTTATGGTGGCACTTCACATGGCTATTTGTATTTGTGTATTTGGCATATTTGGCAAACAATTACCATGTGTGGATATTTGATAAGTGTTCGCTTTATTTGCCTATTTGACAAATAAGGCCAATACCAAATACGTGTTACCGTGCGCTTGTCGGTTTCTCGAGGCACATCAAAGCAGTCAAATAGGCAAATACGCAATAAGCCGTCCACACATTGGCCATATTGGCACCTTGCTCTCTGCTCAGTCTGCTGCCAAATGTTTGTGTGTTTGTTATTTAAGTGCCATGTGTGGATGGTCGTATTTGCCTCTTTTTGCATGTTCGTCTGAACGTCATATATTTCGCCAAATACAACAAACACCCAATAGCGAACACAAATAGCCATGTGAAGTGCCACCATTACAGCTAGTCGGTGTAAGTTGATCATGCTCCGGCTACTGTCTGTGGGGACAGCACTGTTCCCAGGAAGCAACTCACTTTACAGAGAAGCAACTCCAATATAAACGAAATACCTTCAGTAATGAAGATTGGGACTAAAATGGTTCAATGGGTTGAGGCCGCGTTAAGTATTAATAAATTTATTGACGATCGCGCTTTCACGACCTTCACTCTTCTGATTCATCTCTGATATGACACACACCACACCTACACCTTAACTATCCACATACACCTTAACCCCAATTTTAGTTTTGTGTGTCACTGCGCTGCAATAGTACCTAACTACTTTTACATTCACGCCCAATATACGATCACGCCACAAACATTGTTTACCCAAATTCAAAAGCCAAGTTTAATGTCAGCAACGAACCGGAAGACTCACCGCAGCCCCCACTCGACCGAGTGACCGATGGATGATAATGACACAACAGAACCGGGGAGGAGACAACGCGATTGTCAAGTGTCACACTTTGCCTTTCGAGTACACAGACCTGCTGAAGATCACATCTCACCTCATAAGGGGAGGCCTAAGTTCAGCATATGCCTATATTATGAGTTGTTGAATGTGGACTAATATAGAGATTAGTATAATATTAGTCCACCACACTCATCGTCAGATGGTGAGATCTCATCTCTGGTCATAGGTTGCGTACGTAATAATCAGGACAAATAAATTAGAGACTATGAGGTATTCCTTTTAAATAAAATTTGAACAGGTATTTAGTTACTAGATAGGTACCCATAATATCATTTTTTTTTGGTTCCAAGTAACCTCTCCAGCAGACAAAGTCTATTTATACTCTATTTATAAATGACTTCCTCAGCGCAATCGCTCCTTCCTATGGTAGTCAGGCGTTACCAACCTTTACCTTTACATGAAGTAAATAGAACATAATCGGCATTACAGTGTCGTGTAGAGAACAGTGTGGGGTGGCTGTAGCGGCGGCGGCGGCGTCTGGCTGGCTATCGATCCAATGCACCGCGCCGCACAAAGGGCACACCCGCCCGCGCCCCGCTCTCTGAGCTTCTCTATTACGATTCGCTGACTATTTTTAGACATTCAACTGGGCAGAACCTGAAATTAAACTGTTATTTAATTACGTTCTTATTGGAAAATGCTGGAATCGGAACAGTCACAAAGAGCTATAGCATTCTACTAGTTCACAGTTTTACTACGCATCCTATTTGATATTGCTTCTCTTTGTGAGAACTTACACTTTTAAGATGTGAAGTCACTGTTACTACGTCAACCGACATAAACATTGTTAAAAGGTTGTAGAATCTGAATCGAAAAAAAAGATGTGAAGCAGTTATTATGTTTTATTACTTCTTGGTTTTGTTTTAAAACGGAGAGTGCAAGTTTCAACTATTTCAGTAATTTGCTCATTCTCCTTTCTAATTTGATTTCTATGAAGCTACTTAATTTGTTATTATACCTACGTACTTTGAAGTCGAGTTATACGGACCGGACCGAAACGGCGACTTCAGTTATAGACAACCAGCTTACAGCAAGGGTTAATAAATATATATAATAACCCTTGCTATAAGCTGGTCGTCTAAACATACCTTTTTCTATTGAAATACAACACGACTGGTAGCTATAAAATATTAGTCGATAAATTCCAATAACAGTAGCTAAAAGTGTGTTGTCTGTTTATTGACGTTTTATGAGCTCGCTAGCCCTTCGTCCCGCGCGCCATTTTGAAATAGGGGTGTCGGAGGAAACCCGTGTCTACTGACATACATTTGAAATTGTACAACAGTATGTTTAGAGGGTGGAGAACTTAACGAAAGGATGGATAATGAAACTCTCCCATGTGTTGAAAATCCTGATCATATTTGGTTATGTGTGCATGTTCAAAGTTTAAAAACATTTCGTATTGAAATTACGAATAAAATTAGCGAGCATTGGTGATTAATTTGGAAGGTACCTAACCTACAGGCAAAGTCGTATTAAGCGCTAGTAATTAAAATCTTCGAACTTAGAATTTCTTACATGAAATATAATTTGCTAAATTCCACAGGGGAATCTAACAATCAATTCGAAACATCCAGACTAATTCCTTTGTAGATGCGAGGCACGCGGACTGCGAAGTCCTAGCCCTAATTATCCGGCTTTAGGGGTAGGCCATTTACATCGAGCCGAATGAGGCTCTATCAACAGGCTGTGTGGATTCATGCCCGTGCAATAACCTCGCTGGAAATAGAATTATGTTGATTAAGTATGAAATAATTCCCAGTGAAAAGGTGCCACGATACTAGTACAATAATTGGAGTGGGTTGAAGTCTGGTTTCTACCGCTTTCCCCATAGTAGTTTCAAGATATGAACATTTTAATTTCGAGCTGTGGCATCAAAAATGTAAGTATAGATCTTTTTTTTGCCTTTCATTTGAGGCGGGTTCTGAAAGCCTAGTTATGGCCATTTCAATTTTGACATTGTAATGTCATTTGATATCCATGATTATTGCATTTGTAATAGTTTCTGTCACATCTGACCATTTTTTCATATTTTAGTCCTGTAATATCCCTTATGTATCCTGTAATATCCTAAGTAAAGTACATACATACATTTTGTCATAATTTCATTTCTAACATTACACCCCTTGCTCGACCGATCAGATGTTGATCGAATTAATTTCAAACTAATGTAATCAATAATCTTGTTATGTTGAGTGTTTATTGTTCAATAAATTGTTTCTTTATCTGATTAGACCAAAATGCGCTGAAATTTCCATCATATAATACGAGTATTTTATCACGTTTCGCATAACGTGATTTGAAATTTTGCGCTCCCTAGCATCTCCCGTATGGTCTAGTGGCTAGGATACCTGGCTTTCACCCAGGAGGCTCGGGTTCGATTCCCGGTACGGGAATTTTTTTGAAGGACTTGCTTTTTTTATGCTTCTTATTTCTTTTCGTTTGTTTCAAAGTTGAATAACAAGTTTTGTTCACAAGAGCCTCCTTAAAGAAAAGTCTCGACCTCGCCTTTAGAGAGTCCTTCAAGAGTTTGTAGTATACTTGTTCAAGTGCGTGACCGTAATGAGGGCATAAAACATTCAATGATCCTTGGACCTTCATTATGTAAGAATAAGGGCCATCGTTATTTTCAGTATAAAAATTAAGAAACCGAACTCCAAAACGAATAATTTTTAGACCTTGACTCTTGGAATATCAAGTGTTGTTTGACCTTGTTTACATAATAAACAGGTACGAAATATTTCGAACCAATTTCTATGATCTCACACTTCTCGCAAAGTACCTTGCTTGGTTTAATGGTGTTAGTTGAGCATTTAGACATTTTAAACCTATGAAACAACAACATTTAATCAGGTGCTAATTATATCAATTCGCGTATTACCAACACCGGAGCCTTACGTTTCTACTACGGTTTTACGAGTGCCACCTTTGTTTGTGTTCTGCTATGTAATGGCGCTAGCTAGTGCAATAAAGCATTTCCTACTTTATTCTGTACGGTACACATTTAGAGCACAGTTCTGCGCGTGCAAAGTTATCTGGCAGACCATACATTGTGTTGGAAAGCAGCGAAGCGGGAATGCGTGCGCGCACGGCCAAGGCCGCTGAATTATTTCCTGATGTTCGGAAAATATGAAATAATACTAGTTCGAAAAATAATCTCCATGAAACATGAATCAGTCAAGATTGATATAAAAATTGTTACAGTAGGTAACGCCTGATTCATTGTTGATTGTTGATAAATGGAGTTTATATTATTTCTTGGAATTCCTTTAAAAACATTTTTTCAAATTATTTTCAGGTACATTATATTATTTGTATTATACGTATAAAACCTAAGTATAAAACTGTAATACGCATCAGCATTGCCATACTGCGGGGCAATGCAGCCAGCAGCGTCTTGGGGACGAGGACGACGCTTCCGCCTGGTATTGATATGGATCAGTTGAGCTACTTGTAGTTGGCTTGCAACAGTTTGCAGTTAGCAAAATTGTATCATACACACTTCTAATTTGTTCTATTTGATTGTAATTTACTTTAAGATATTAATTGAATACTCTATACTTCCCCTTGTTAATTGGGTAAGTCACTACATATAAAAAAAGTAAAATATATAAATAATGATGCGATGTCTTTCTGTCTCGGTGGATGCTCCTCATCATGAGAACAGCGGAGGTCGTGACTGAAGTCACAGACCGCTCTATCCGTTACACCATTGTTCTTGTTTAATTGTCTAAAATATTTTGATTATTGTGGTTCTTTGTTTTGTGAACATTTGTGTAGGTAGGTAGGTACTGTGTGCCTTACCAGTTCAGTGCCATGGGAATCGCAAACAGGCGATACCAAAATATAATAAAACAAAATTTGTCAGGTATGGTATGGTGGAGAATTGCTTTATTTCGTTGTTAAAGTCTTTGGAAATTTAAGAAAAAGTAGTAAATTTGTGCAAAAAATTGGGCTCGTCCGGGATTTGAACCCGGGACCTCTCGCACCCTAAGCGAAAATCATACCCCTAGACCAACGAGCCGACTGATCAGACACTCGAAATTTAAGATTAGGAGCAACTCGACCGCGCATGTTCTGACGTCACTATACTTTCACAAGCACGATCAGTTGATCGGCTTCCAAATTGGAAAGAACTTGAGAAGGCAAACTTAAGACTGGTTCATTGAAACCGTAATGTTTCAATTTCCGACCATCAGATGCGCAGCGCATTCAAACTAGGCCATCGTCGAATTAAATTAATCATAACATGTAATAAACTTCAACTAGATACGATAGATTGGACGAACTGGTTATAGAGGCAAACGAATTTGCACCATGTATCAAACTTCTCTAGTTATCATTTTGCATGATGACACTAATTTAGTGCTAATTCTCACGCTAGTTTAAATGGGGTTCATTTGGTCTGTAGGCTGCTGAGAAATGTCTAACATAGGAAGTAGAATTTAGTAACAAAATGATATTCTGAATAACCTAATAATCATGACATTAAAATGTAAAACCATATAAACGCCATGTTCAAAATGATAGAAGATAAACGCCATGTTCAAAATGGTACTATGCAATACAATGACAAGTGACATGTTTGCATAAGCCCTTGGCAAAGTGGGAACTTGGCTCCAATAAGCTCGTCAAATCCTATTTGCCAGTGCTAAGCTCAACGAAAGCTAATGGATGCCAAGCGGCTTTTCATCGACAAGCTTAAACTTAGTTTCTTTGTCGCGTTACATAAGGAATATAAACTGACAGCTAAAAGTAAATAGCCCTTATTATAATAGAATAGCGCACTTACGCGGATGTCTTAGATATTCATAATCAACCAAATTATACATATGTGTAAGCCCAAATTAAAAATTGTATATTTATTCATTATTTTTCTACAATACATTTTATTAATATATATTGGAAATTATTTATTTTCCCCTATCACACTACAAACAAACTAAGCTATGTTGAAGTCGGGCTTGGTCGAAAAAGAAAAGTATGTATCGTGTTTTTTCTTACAAGCTACACTGTTGTTTCAGGTTTTGTGGCTATCCATGACTCACAAATCGAGCTGGCGTCTCCCAAGGAGGAATGGCGGCCGCTGCTGGCGCACTACGCAGGCCCAACTGCGGTGCTGGCCGTCGCCGTGTTGCTGACCGCCATCCTTCCTCTAGTCGGGTCAGTTAATTCCTTATAATCATCATTCCTATCCCACTCTAAGAGTTAGCAAGTTGAAATGGCAGTGGACCGGCCATATCTCACGATGAACCGTCAACCGCTGGGGCAAATGTGATCTTGAGTGGAGACCACGACTCGGTAAACGTAGTGTAAGACGCCCTCCGACCAGGTGGGATGACGACATGCGAAAGACTGCAGGTAGATGCTGGATGCGTCGAGCTGAAGACAGGGCGCTATGGCGCCGCAATGAGCGCCAGGACAGCCTATGTCCAGCAGTAGACTGCTATAGGCTGATGATGATGATGAGGTGGATCGGCACAACATGTATTTTTCTTCTATTTTATTAGCCTTATTATCCGCACTGACACTTTTCTTTTCTACCCTAGCCCATGTTATTTTCCACAAAATCCATTCATCTTTCCTTTGGTCTTCCTCTCTCTTTACATATTTATCTACTAGTCTCGTCTCAAATAGTATTTGAGATAATAAGGGTAAATATATCAGCAAAATGACTCACCTGATGTTTTCTTTTCGCCCACGTAAAGTACGTGACCACCATGCACTTGTGCCTCTCCACTTTAGTCATCAATACAGGTGCCTAGATGTCTAATGACGACGTGTGCAATTCCAAGTACGCTTCTAATGTTTTTAAACCCTGATACATAACATATGAAAGCAATGGGTACATTTGACGCTTAATATATCCTTTCTGAGGCATTATTTGTATATTTTTTTTGTATTTAGTTATTTCCATATCAAGACTACATTACAGTATATCGTTTCTGCCAAACCGTGCAACAGTTTGAGAAGAGACTTCTAGAGTAGCTCTCGTGGACTTATGCATTTGTTTTATATCCATCTGATTTATATCAGTATACTGTCGAGTTCCAGTCCATTTATAAGTTGATCGTTGTGTGTTCCAGTTTGTTCTGGTGCTGCTGCTACTGGTGCCGCGCTGGCCGGCGCCGCCGTCCGTTCGACCGCAAGTACGACGCCTGCCGCAAGGGCATCCTCGCCATCGTGCTCATCTGTCTCCTCACTCTGTTCCTGTAAGTCTACTGTTGCCTCATCCTGCAGCCCCCACCACCCGACGCAAAAAGGGCCCAGCTGTAACCAAGTTACGGATACCAGTTCAGAAAAAAAAGTTGTGTCTTCCTAGTATATTGTACCATTTTCAATAGAAAGGAGTTGTTAATATTTTAAAATGTTTATTTCATAAAGAGATGGTGTGATAAATAAAGTTTTACTCTGAAAACTTAACAGGCTGTTTAGATCGATAGACAGTGTTGGTAAGGATCAGCTCACACCGAGACGCCACGCCACGCGACGCGACACGCTGGAGAGTGATTCAAAATACAACTTTATTTACTACGCAAAACGAAACAAATTTTATTGCACAGAGCGCTCAACCTCGCGTCGCTTCGCGTCGATATCTGGCGATGTCATCTGACTTAAAGACTGCGAGATTGTATTAATTATTAGGGATGTTAAACCTGGTGTTTTGAAGACAACATATGCAGTAATTCCTCTGGGTCTCTAACCAACAGTCTTTCTGTTCCAGTTTCGGCGTGGTCTGCCTCTTCGCGACAGACTCCCAAGTAGAGAGCGGCGCACGCGACGCCCCCGAATCCCTCCGCATCGCCATCCGCGATACCAAGGCGTTCCTGAACGCAACTCAAGCGCACGCCAGGTGGCTTCTAGTGGTTAACTACAAGGAGCTGGAGGAGCGGCTCAAACTAGTGCTTACCAGTAAGTATACACATCTACACTAATTTCAACCGTCCACTGCTGAACCAAACCACGCCCCAAATATTCTGTACAGCCGCTAGCAAAT
The DNA here is from genome assembly GCA_943735965.1 of Eupithecia abbreviata. Classification (NCBI taxonomy): domain Eukaryota; kingdom Metazoa; phylum Arthropoda; class Insecta; order Lepidoptera; family Geometridae; genus Eupithecia; species Eupithecia abbreviata. The sequence continues at coordinate 1,006,473 of OX030986.1, forward strand.
ATCGTCGATCCATCGAAGGTCTTCCTGCACTCCGTTTTACTTTGAATTGCCTCTAAATCTGAGAAAAAATATCTGAAATGTCCCCACAGCATGCAATTTGTATGACCTTGCAGTGTGTGTAATATTCAGGGTCTGAATTACAGCACCGAAATCCGGCGATGATACGCTGTCATGCTAATGTGTACCATGCATATGTTTCTTTAGTAAAATATCACAAATTATCGGTTATGTGCGTGATTTTTCAGATTACGCGAGCTACCAAACATAAACATACATAACATAATAAGTCTTTATTTAAAACATAATTACGGTGTAAATAACAAAATACGAAGCGATTCTTACATTTGAACATCTCATTAATTGATAACCTGTTTTCTTATTCCAGGCAGTGGCATGGTAGTTTCCATGAAATTAGGTGAGTTCTCGCACGCGGTCTCCGTGACCACCCTCAACAAGCTCGTGGTGAAGCTGGACGACGTACAGACCGACCTCATCAAAGTGCAGGAGCTCACGGCCAACCTGCGGACCAACGCGGACTATCTCAACACGGGTGAGTACACATTCACATTCTAAAACTCTTTAGGCTTACAAAGAAAACCACTTAGACAAGTCAGACAGTATGACGTTCGATGACCGCGGTGCGCGGTGGCCGAAGGTCCGCCTGCAACGCAGGAGGTTGCGGGTTTGTTTGTTTTATGCTGGATTGTTCAGCATTATTTATTTATTTATCAGGCTATGTTTGTTCACTGCTGAACATAGGCCTCACCCAACGAGCGCCACAACGCCCTGTCTTCAGCTTGACGCACCCTACGTCTACCTGCAGTCTTTCGCAGGTCGTCATCCCACCTGGTCAGAGGGCGTCCTTATTTATATAGGCTTATTTCTTTAGGCTGACAAAAAACCACCTAGACAAGTCAAATTTTATACAATATATTATTATCAAATATGACAGAAGAAAAGGTATTTGCTTTTTCAAAACCTTATCAAAACAATTTCTCTTACAAATTATTTTTTTATATAATATAATATATTTTATTCACACGGAAACATAGGATTTTGCACTTGTCTAAAAAACCTTATTGTGATACCAAAGGTGGTTTTTATAGCACATGGGATGATGGAGAAATAAATAAATAGACCCCGAGTTTCAAAATATAACTTAACATTCCAGGTCTCCGTAAAGTTAAGAAGCAACTGCTGGATACGCTCGCGAAATGCGACCAGCCGAAATGTATCGCTCTGCAGAACAAGTACAAGATTGGACAGCTCGACACCGACATTAACTATAGCCAGGTAAATAGGAGACAAGTGACTTTCTAGGGTTAAATTATGTGAAAAGGTGTTTTCTGTGCTATTATGCTATTAATTATCTGTAATAATTATCTATAATTTCACGCAAACTTGGATTAGATGCTGGACAAATATTTTCCAACGGTGAGTTTCTCGTCTATAAATTAAACAAACACACGTAAGCAACTGGTTTGTAATTTCGGACAGTCATTCATAATCTTCGGTAGTATAGTGGTAAGTATCCCCGCCTGTCACGCGGGAGACCGGGGTTCGATTCCCCGCCGGAGAGATTACTTTTTGTACAACATTTTTGTGAATTTAACTTTATCATCAAAGATACACCATGGATCACCTTCAATACTCGATTCAATAAAAAAAATATTACAAAACAATTTATTGCAAATTAAGTGCTACACAATATTCTAGTCTTTTTAATAAAATAAGATTGTGTTCTATCGTAAGTCGAGTAGATAAAGACTGAAATTGAAATTGCCTTGCTGTCCCGCTTGGATCAAATTTGGCAAATATAGAACTTCATGTAAAAAAAAGATGCTGTTTTAGGGACAGTCTTACGACCCTAGCATGTGTATATTACCATTTTTACTCCTTAGTCTTTCTTTGCGTTATGTAACAAATAAACCCTTTTAAACCTCAGATGCCCGACGTATCAGAACTGTTGCACAACGTGACCTTGATCCTGAACAGCAACATCAAGGGCGAGGTGGCGGCCGGCCAGCAAGTGTTCCGCACCATACAGGCCACCATCCGCCGCAACGTGCAAGAGCACATACCCAACGTGCAGGCCGCTTTGGAACAGACCGGTAACCACTAAGAATCGACATCTCCAACTCAGCCCGTCGAAGGCTAAGGAAACCAGAGAAAGGACAACTTCCTTCTTTACTTCTGTGTTTCTTCCCTCTTTTCTTTACCGTTGTTTTTCACTTCTTTATTTTTTTTTTCTTTCTGTTAACACTTGATAATATCGTATTTGATGAAAATAATATAGATTAAAACTTGTAATTATTTTGAAATTAATAAATATTTTAATTTCTGATTTCCTGCCAAGCGTAGTATTCTTGGAAAAACTCCCCTTGGCCTTATGACGAGGAATGTTCAGCAACATGTGCTCATGATATTTCAGAGAACACCACTCTTAGTTAGCCTACTTGTTGGCAAATATTCACGCTTTAAGGCGTACCATGCATCTCATACTATATATATCTCATTTTATATTTTCATTATAAAGCCTGTATAATTTCCCTCAGGAAAGCGCCTAGAAGCAGTAGCGAACGAGATAACCTGGAAAGCTGGCAACGCGAGCCACGACCTGGACAAGCAGCAGAAACTAGCTGATGATATTCAGGAGTTCCACTCGCAGTACGGGCCTTACCGCCGGTACCTCGGCCTGGGGGCTGCCACCGCACCGCTCCTGGTAATTCAAATACTTTATTCATATCAGACATGGTAAATTAGAGAGGTAGTATTATAAATAAATTGATCCTCATATCTCGTCTCATTAGAGGTACTGGCATGTGAATACATAATTCACAAACAAAATATTTCAAATAATAGGTCTTATGCTAATTAATCAAAAGTAATAAAAGTAAATTTTAATTCAAATGAATGTCATGCTAAACTATACAATAAAAATAATCAAAATTAAAGTTAGATTAAATATCAAAAAAATTAAAATTTAAAAGATCAGTAACTCCTGGAGTGTATAAAAGCTACGTTGCGCGAGCCATTCTTTTAAGACTTCTGTCCGCGGCTTCCCATCCAGTATAAAAAGAAGCCTTAAAAATGTCCTTTCTGGTGATATAATCTAACATCACCATCATTAGCCCATGTTAGTCCACAGCTGACATAGACTAGACATGCCAAATTTCATCGACATCCTTTTAGCCATTAAAGTGTGAAAATGTACTTGGGCTGGTGTTTCTGAATTAGATAATCGAACTATATTACATTTTAACGTTTGTTATTTTATTTTTATTTTTAAAGTCAAAGTTACTTCATTTATTTGTTTTTTCCAGATCTGTGCACTGATGTCGTGGGGGCTGGTTTGTGGCGTGTGCGGGAAACGTCCGGACGTGTACGGAGCCAACGATTGTTGCAACAAGGGTGCCGGGGCCACTTGTCTATACTGGTGGGTTTGCCTTCTTCATAGAAATGCTCCATAACTATGAAGACTTCATAGCACTGCTCGATAAAGACCTCAAAGCCTCAAATCTTTCCAGTCTTGTCTTTGACTGCCTTTTATTTATTCCCGTTAAGGTTAACCTATGTATGTAGCCTATGTATAATCCCGAATAACTCTCGCGTTATTTAAAAAACAAGAGTGAGTGAGTTTGAGTTACGTGGGTGAGATAAACTCAAGTTTTACTTGAGTTAAATACCACGAGCGGGAAAAGGTGTTCCCTATGCCTTCTGCCATTTAACACAATCTATTCGTAAGTTGTCGGTGAAATTGACACGAGTCTAAAAATGCCATGCCATATTTTTTTATTTAGGTCAGGGGTCTATAATCTACCTGTAGCTAGATTGTTTCCAGTTTGCAAAAAGCTCTATCTTTTTTAATATGTACTAGCTGCGCCCCGGGGTTTCTCCCTCGTGGGAATCTATGTTTCAAGTAAGATAATGCTGTGTGAATTGTCCAACATTATTTAATTATTGAAGTCGTTTCTAAACCTACCTTTTGAATTACTCAATCTATAAAAAAAACTCATCATAATCCATTGCGTAGTTTTAAAGTACTAAGCATACATAGGGACAGACGGACAGCGGGAACCGACTTTGTTTTATATTATGTAGTGATTACGCAAATACTTTTTAATTTAATATAAGTTATTTCCTTAGTATGAAACTAATAGATGTTTCGCCTTGCAGTGGTATCGGCGTGATCTTCGTAGTCGGCGGCGTGATATCCCTGGTGCTGGCGGTGTATTTCCTCGTCGGGGTGGCTTCGCAGAGATTCGTGTGTGATCCTCTCACGTAAGTATACTATAATCGACGACCTCTCTGGCCGAAAGCCCACCGCGCCACAGATTCGCGCCTCGGAACAATTTTGTGTACGATCTGCAGATATTTGTTCCGGGTGTTCTGGTCGTTTTCTATGACATGTATAATAAAAAATATCTAAGTAATTGATTATATTATGTATATCAGTCATCTAGTACCCATAACACAAGCTCTGCTTAGCTTGGAGCTGGATGATGCTGTGTGGATTGTCCAGCATTATTTATTTATTTTAATTGCAGAGAACCCCGCGACAACCGTCTGTTCGCGGACGTGGAGAAGTTCGTTGACCTCGAGAAGGCGTTGTTCAACGAGCGCCGCGACGCAGACTTCAACATCACGTCTGTGCTCGTCGACTGCCACGCCAACCGCACGATCTACAAGGTACATACACGCCTACATTGTTATATATGTATAATATCAAGGGATTTTGCTATTAGCAACTAATATTGTTTGATTTTATTTTACACTCAAAACACATAACAATGCCATCTAAGATAATTCTACAAAAAAGTTAATATTACCTATTTGAATGAAGGGTACGCACGCGATGTTCTGCCTAGCTGTAAGACCCAGCAGTATCCTACTAAATTCCATCACCAGGTTGAGTGGTCCAGCCTGAAGGACCAGCGATATGAGGATGATTGTTCTAATACAAAATGATCACCGAAGCTTTGATAATGACAGAGGGACATCAAGCTGTCCTGGTTAGATCACGACGATCATCATGCTGTCCCGATGTTACCATTAATACCATTCTTTATCTACAAGTTTTCACTCACCCGTACTAAATAATTTGTTTTCGACAGAGTCTCCAACTGCACCGCCTGTACGACCTAGAATCAATCCGAGGCGAGATCTCCCTGGAGATATCGTCCAGAGTGCGGTCGCTGCGGCCCGTGTTCCCCCCTGCCCCGCCCGCCATCCTGCAGGCCTCCGCGAGGGAGAAGCTCACGAGACTGGCGGAGACTGGACTCTCCGAGTTCGACTTTGACAGGATACTGCATGCCGTGAGTCACTATAAACAAACAGTCCTACGACAGACAGTCAGCGAAGCCTTAGCCAATAAGGTCCCTTTGTCACCTTTGTGATACGAAACTCTGAAAAACAGGGTGTTTGCTAATGACCACATAATAACAGTGAAATATGTATTAAGTTTTATGTGAACGCTGCAGTCAATTACAAATACCCGATTAAGCGTAACCAACCCGAGCGTGACGGATCAGTTCGCTAATTAGAACTATAAGAATCTCGTTCCCGCCTTATGAGAAATGTTTGTATATAGCAGATATTTGTTTTAGGATTAGTCATATCCCAGTTAGTAGTAAGTATATCAGTCATCTGGTATCTATAACACGCAAGTAAACCCAGCTTACGTTGGGAGTAGGTGCTTGGTTGGGATGCTATGAGACGATGTGCAGAATGATTCAGTTACCTCGCACGTTGTAATGAAATGTATGTTATATTTCCAGCTGGAGCCAAACATGACCTCCCTAGCGCTGGACTCGCTCGCCCGCCAACTGAACAGCACCGCCTACTCGCTGCAGCAGCCTGCCTTCTCGGCAGAGCGCGCCTCCCTCCTGCAGGCCTCGCGCGACCTCACGGCCCTGCTGACCACCACCCTCGAACCCATGCTGCAGTACACGCACCAGCTGAACGTGAGTACTGCAGCCTGCCTTCTGGACCGACCGTTTCATTTATCACTTGTATCACAACCTACACCTAGTAGTTTTTGACATGCAAAAGCTAGATGACAGTTTAAACCCATGTGCAATTGATGTCGCTACAATTTTTTTGCTGTATCTTTGTTCTTTTTTGTCTATTTTGTTTCCGTGTAGGAATAAAAATAAATATATTTTATTTTGTTCCCTAGCAAACGGCCCTCCGTTTGCGTGACGAGCTCCGCTTCAACCACACGTCGCTGAAGACCGCTATCGAGTACCTGATGCACGAGGCCAGCCAGGCCGAGACCTTCCTCAACAAGGAGGGCCCCGAGAGACTGCAGAATGTAAGTCTATTCGTTCCGAAGTTCTGTAGATGACATATAAGCTAAAAGCAAATAGTATGCGAAGCCGAGAACAAAAAAAAGTTAAATAAAAAAAAATGCTTTACAAATATACTTTCACTTTGTTGTGTATTGCAATTTGTTGACATTTATATCTACTTGCAGATGACCCAGGACTATGCGTCCGTAATCGAAGTCCGCCTGAACGAGTACCTGGACCGAGTGATTCTCTCCGCGCAACGGGACGTGGGCCGCTGCGGGCCGCTGTCGCAAGCCTTCAACGCGACCCGCGACGCAGCCTGCAACAAGATACTGATGCCCACGGTATGTGTACTTGCCTGTTAAATTCGAGGCCCGCTGTGGGAACATTAAAGGCGGCCCGCTGTGTCTAATTCTACTTTGACACTGCGTCCCCCTTTTTAAGGTTCCGTACCTAAAGGATAAAAACGGGACCCTATTACTAAGACTCTGCTGTCCTTCAGTCTGTCACCAGGCTGTATCGCATTGACCGTCGCTTCGCACTTGGCCGGATTTTTTAGTTTCTTTCATCTAAGTTAGAATGCCAATATGTGTCCTTCTATGGATACAATTGTCTTAATGAAGCGATTAGTTTAGCAGAATAAACCCCAATCATGCGGTGGCTACACATATATCGTTGCTGTCGCCAATCTTGAATCATTTTCATAGACAAGATTGACTATGAAAATTTTCATAGACAATCTTGTCTATTTAAATCTTCATAGACAAGTTTGTTGACATTATATTATATCGTCTAACAACAAGACGATAGATGTCACCGCACACTACATTTGGACTGTCACGTTTCAGAACGGGTATTGGATGTCGCTCGCGTGGTGCGTGGTCCTGTTCTTCCCCCTGATCATGGTGGCGCAGCGCCTGGCGCGCCTCTATCTACACCTCGACCCTTACCCTGGCCCTCTGGTTGAAGCGTACGTATTACTATAATACATCCTTCTCTATACTCTACGGTTCATGCTCTATGGACGATAAAGGCGGTTCACAATATAAAATCTATCTATCACTTGGACCGTCTGCCGACTTTTATTAAAATGTACGCAGACAGTCTGTAATTAATAAAAACGGAATGTAATTGAGAATGACGTCATCTATTTTATGCTATCCACCTCAGATCGGATTTGAATTGAGCAGGACAGGAGAGCATGAGATGACGTCATTCTCAATCCTATGATAAGTACACATCTAGTATCTAGCTGGACTCTAGACAAGTGGATGGACTGGTATATATTCTAAAGCAGAATAGAATGAACGAAGACATAATCATTGTGCAAGATATTATTAAATTCAACGATGGTTGAGACTGCCCCATGGTAAAGATTAGATAGATGGAATATTGGGAACCGCTGTAAAGTTATACTATTCTAGCGCGATCTAGGTTTATCTTTTATTCAAATAAAAAAAATCTGACTAACTATAAAACTTGTGAAACTATCATGATTATTAACACTAAAGTCATTTAAAACGACATATCCCGTTTTAAATGACTTTAGAAACTGACTAACTGTTTTGGGAACAGTCAGTGAGATCGCGCTGGGATTCTCATTTATCTAAATCGATAGAGGCCAAATGATAGCTTTACAGATCCTGTTTTAATTTTAATGCTGAAGTAATACTGTGCTCAGAAATTGAGAGCTATATTTTGGCCGCTATTTATTGTTGTTAAATTTCAGTCAAATGGAACTATCAAAGACAAACTGTACTAGAAGTTTATTGTTTGGTAATAATTACAGAACTCAAATTATAAATTGAGATTTATTTGACTGAAATTCTTATAAAAATATTAGATCGGACGTTATGTCTGATCCATAATTTTTACTCAATAATTATGTTTTTCAATGTTTCTTAATAATGTGGTCACGATCTGAACATCAGATCATCTCATTGCTCATCTCCATTTTGAGAACTTTTTGCAGTTTCTGTTCAATTATTACATTTTCTACTAGTTTGAGTCTAGTATTGATTCAAAACTCAAAATACTTTATTTCTATAGGCTTACAAAATAAGCACTTCTTTGAAATATTGCTATAAGATGTTTTTTCGCATTGACATGTAAAAGCGCCCTCTCTGAGCGCGCAATATCAACTCTCGATAAACTGCAAGCAGTTCATTTTAATATTCTTTCGTTTGTTTCGTTCTTTTCATTTGTTGACTAATTTTGATTGAGTTGGTCGTTGATTTTGGTATGTTTTAACATTATGTTCGTGATGAGTTTCAATTTGTGCACCCTTCATATCCCTTCCCGTATGTAGAACCTTGTCGAATCAACGCCGCGTTAGACCGGATGTACTGTATCTATATATACCCAGTGTGACGTTTATTAACGATTTTGGATCGTGAAATTGCCCAAAAATGGCACAAAAACGAAATTGGCATGAATGTAATCTCCAAATTCTGTATCATGATCCGATTTCAAGTGGAATGATTTGTAATGTTTTTCGTTCGAGCTGAATTGATAATTTTCGGTGTAAGTGGCAAGTAGTGGAAGAGCTAGCGCTGCGCTTTTGTACATTATATTATACACTTACAAACTTTTTGAATTGCGTAACCAACGTCGAAAATTTATAAAAGAAATCCATAGATCATATTTCTTTATTTTGTTTGAATATTGGTTCTATCACGTCATCGCCATATTGCGTTTTATTTTATTCAAAATTCATTAATAGGAACCGTCCTGTTTTTAATTAGCAATAGAAGGGTTAGTCCCGAGAACTGCTAGCACTATTCCTATTTCTGCCGTCAAGCACCATTGGTTTATTGATTGGGAGGATACCTCAAGTGGACGGACACAGGGCAGTGCTTCGTAGGACACGTTCCTAAATTGCGTGATCTGTGATGCAATGCTTTGTTATAACTTTTGTGTGTTCCGTCTACTAAAATTTGTAACACTTTCCCTTATTGCCCGAAAAAGATTTAAGTTCCTCATATTACTAGGTAAATTTATAAAATGTAGGGCGTATAAGTATGTGTATCTAGTTATTACGTTGTTTTGGCAGCGAGTATGAGCCGATGCGCCAGAAGCGCGGTTGGTGGCGATGACACAACGCCTCGTCCGGTAACACACACACTAACAGAACTACACGTACCGATAATATCACAACACCCCTTAAATACCGACCAAAATTATCACTAAAAATAATCGTGAATAGAAATAATAAGGATTTTAATAAGTTATAAATGGGATTGCGATACATATCGGTACAGCAGTTCCATATTCGGTATAGTTCGTGGCGTGAGCTCTTCGACTAGCGGCTTGCACGACATCGTATGTAGTATTAGGTCTATTTTGTTTATTGGGCAGTACTATACAACATAACTTTCAATTTCCTTATATTTAGTTTTTTGTGTGGACGTTCCAATGAACAGAATGGATAAAGCTCGGTGTTTTCCAATATCGAAACTACCAATTTCATGAATTCATAGTTGAAATTGGTTGTACAGAGTGTAGGTGTAAGCATGCGTCGCTGTCTCTGCTTGCGGCCCGGTTCGTTCCCCGACACTCGTAGAACGCAACCCGAATACTTCCAATAGTTTACCTTTACTTTGCCAGCTCCCTGATAGTCCTTGTTTATTTTATTTGGTTCCTCATCATCATTCGCCATCTCGATAGATGTAATTGTAATTAAGAAGTCGAATAAGAGTAGCGGTGTAGTTTTCTTGTGACATTTCATGTCGTTCTTCATAGACAGTTGTCAATATGTTTGATTTTCCCTTGAATTTACGATTTAGTCTTCAAATAGATATATTTTATCGAGTTCTTCGAATTTGTACAGCGAAATTTAAGGATTGTTTATTGAAAGTTCCCTGATAAATACTAAAATTAGTTTCACAAAAAAAAATTGATACTTCCCTGAAATTTGGACAATTATTTCTTTCGTTTTGTGACCGTTGCCTTGCAGTGTCTATAGTATATCCCCCCTTTTACCCACCATGGCAACGTTGATAGCACTACTTTAGACTCTGTACTACTATTATTGAGTACAAGCACTGACCATCTCTTGCTCTATGTATGGACACAATTATCAAGCAGAAATTAATGTTAATCTAGTAATTGTACCTAAAATAAAATCGATCGAAGAATACAGTTTAGTGTTTCAAATTATAAATTCTTTGATATTTGTGAAATAAATAAACTCTTGGAAAGCTTATTTTCTCAAAAGTAAATAAAGTAATTGAAAACTCTATAATCTGAATACTATGTTTTGGTATAACATCCTAAAACCCCTTTAATCGACAGGGGTTGCAATATAATAAACTAGCTAGCGGCGAAGCTCTTTAAGAAAATTTCAGAGACTGTCTTGATAGTTTTCGCGTTTGGCCAGTACAGTATTACTGAACAATATTTAGTTGTCTATGTAGCTTATAAAGTCTGTTCTGCTCGATGGTTGTATTGTCTATCCCTGTCGCGACGATGACTGACGTCGCGTCTGTTATCTGTTGCAGCGAGTATTTGTATGACGCGTACGCGGACCGCGATAACGTACCCCTTGCCAAGTAAGTGCCCCCTAGCTCCAAGCATGGCTTAGAACGGACTAGTGAGCGCCTACCTTAACAACGATCACCACCAATCGGATGGCGGCATTCGCTTATGGTGCTGTAAAGATCGGCGCTCACTCGATCCGTGCGGAATTGAGCTTAGAAATTGACTCTGTTTTTTTTTATTGCAACCGCAATGCATGGTATTGCATGTTTTAAAGCTTTTTTATTCTTTAGATAAGATGTTCTGTATTAGGTACCGTCAGCATGATTGTAAAAAAAACCTACTTGGTTCCTATTGTAAGCATGTATGTGTAAATCCCGCATGGAGTTGTAACTTCTCTTTTATTTTGTTTATTTATTTTCTTTTCTTTATTTCTGTTAACAATGGGTAGAGACCGCATTTCATAAGATAGAGGTATTTGTGTATTGGTAAAGGTGATAAATGGTGATCAAGGATGATTTATTGACAGATGTTAGGTGTTTTCTTGATATTCATAGTTACAACCACCGAATGTAGACCGAATCAAAACTTATAAATACAGTAAATTTTGTTAAATTCAACAATATTTTTGACTTATAGATGATTTACTTGTTTCTATTTAATTCTTACCAAATCCGGTTCCTAAAAAGTTCATATTCAATCTAAATCTTTAAATAATAAATCAATTAAATTGTTCAGGAGCGCGCTGTAAAGTGGAAGCATAACACTTTACAGCGCGCTGTTTGCTATTTTATGCTGTCACGACCTGTATTAAAGTATGGTCTTAAGGCTATAATTTGAATGCTCATTTTTCTCTTGTGCTTGAGCAATGCAGTATAAAGTGAGCTGTACTTCAGCCATAAGGCAGAAACAAACGAGCATTAAGAGTTGTTAGTCAAAATCATGTCCCCGTAACCTAGATCCGAAATAGATAATAAATAAACCGGAGCTTCTGTACTAGGACTTAATATGATCGAAAACACCGTCAACTGTCAACAAATATAAACACCCTCTACCGTAGCGGGTCGAAACGCAGCACCCTGGACATCGAAGGCAAGATCGCGGAGTGGCGCGACCGCAACCCTCCCCCCTCCGCGCCGCCGGCAGACACATCGCCCCCCCACTCCGGCACGCGGCTCCTATTGGCTGGCGACGACGTCGTCTGTCAGCTGGTGCCGCCGCCGGCCGCGCTGATCGACGACCTGAAGACCAGGCTGGACGCTAAGGACGAAGATAACGAGTCCGGCATACATGAGTCCGAGTAACTTTGTGTAAGGTGGGGCTAGATGGCGCTAGGGATTTTGTGATTTGACGAAACATTATCATGTAGGTAATTATGGTTCGTGATTATTTTTTGCATTCAAATGTAACAATTGTTTATGTTCGATGACAGCGCAGCTTTGTTATAGGCAGCGTTACCCATAGGTGCTTATTATCTTACTTTTATTTAACAAAGATATCTGGATGAACAGGAACTGGGTTCCAAATATACATACATAAAATAAATTTATTGAAAAGTTGACACTTACGTATTTTTTTTTAAGATTTTGGTTTTAAATGAGCCACAAGTTTTTTTAATAGCGCTCTCTAGCGTCGATTACTAGTTTCAATCCATTTTTTGTAATATTTGTATAATGAGTCATGCGCAAATTAATGTTCTTAGTTTTGTAAGTTTTTTACAGCTTAGCCTGGAAAATCCAGGACTAAGGTTTGAATCTACGTCCTTTATATCGTTTTTGAACGCATGTATGTAGCATTTTTATCGAAATTTAACGTCGAATTGACTGTTTTAGTCTCTATAATAAAAAAGCTAGTTATTAAACTAAGCTTTTTGTGAGAAATTTTGTACGTATGACTTAAAGTTTTGAACGCGACCAATTTTAACGTAGGTGGAATTTAATTTGTTCAAATGTCTTCCAGCGTTGCTTGTTGTGGTAAAGGACAACGTACACTATAATATGAGACATTGCCAAACGTGATCGAAACAAACATGTCCGTAGTGATCAAGTGTTCGCTGACCTTTAACCCTAAAGAACACTGTCCATTGTAAAATAATCATATCACTATTATAATGTCTAGCTAGATAATTAATGCTTGTTTGTATGTGAATCTTAATCGTCCATTCGCTTTTAAAACCAACCGTTCGACCTCACGCTCTCTAAAACCCGGTTTTAACCCGGCGTTACGGGGCGTAGATAAATGAACCATTCGCAGCGAGCATGATACGACAAAATTCCGTCTAGTTAATCGTTGGTACTGATCGAACACTCGCTGTGTGGCGCATTACATTACGCACCGTAACACCGGTCAGTATACGACTTTATACTCGTAGCTAAGCATTTATTTAAAACGTTCCTTACTAGGCACCCTCTGAACTATTTACCGGTTATTGAAGATTGATCATCAGTAGTTTGAAAGCTCTGGAGTATAGTTTATTTTGTATATTGGGGGTGCCTTACGACAATCATCTTGAATACCGCTACGCTTGTGCAAGTTCTCGATCTCAAATGTAACAGATAAGACAATATTACTTTAAAACAATGTTGTATTTATTCATAATGTAGATTTGGTACATTAGGCATTTTGACGCGTTTTCACATAGTTTTATATTATTATACAGTAATTTTTATGAAATTTACTGATGCAAAATGTAAATTTGCTTATTTTTGACGCATATTCTAGTTGTCTCAGAATAATACATTACCTACTAACTTAAATTTTCTAAGAATTTCTGAAATTTTGGATCTCCTATACTGTATAATTGAACCTGCATTTTATAGTGTTTTTAAATATAATTGCATATCACACTGTTCCAGTTTCTACATAATTCGTGCTTCCTAAAAAATCTCAGTAACTATATAAATACTAATCATAAATTTAAGAGTTGTAATCCTTTTGAAAATATACTTGAACATTTTATTATAGTAATAAGTATGTTATGGTCACAGTTGTAGGCGAAATTTGCAATAAATCAAACAAATTGTAAGAAGTAAACAGAAGAAAAATTTACAAAATCATAAAACAACATGTCTAATTGAAATTTTCTGTGAATGGTTTATGGATTGTATGATTTGATTGTGAATTTTCGTCGTAAAACGTGATGTGCACTGAAGTGAATTGATCTGATTGTATCCTAATATTATCTACTCAATATCTTTTAAGGAATCTCTATATTCTAGTGTTTAAAGTGTAGGTTTGTTGTATGCGGTTGGCCGTTATAATAAATATTGTAGTAACTTTTCTATGCAGCTACTTTGTATGATAGGGTTGGTTCCGTCGCTAATACTACCCTAGTGAATAGTAATTATTAATGTGTGTGTTTTTGGAGTGGTCTTTATAGATTAAGTACAATTTTGATCTTATGCATTTATACCTATAAATAGGTGATAATGGAATCTACATTCATTATATCTAAAATTGTTTACATGTTATACAAACGTTAGGCCAATTTTATATATCTGTATTTGTTCGGAGATATGTTTATTACGTAAAATAATTCATGTAAACTTTGTGATTTTGTGACAAGTTACTCGGACTCAAAATTTAGCCTTCTCGTCGATTTGTGGTAAAATTTCATACTGTTATTTTGCCTGCGTTTACAGCTTGATATTGGGTGACCATGTACTTAGAACTATTTATCTATTTCTGTACTAATTATACATAGAAGTATGTTTTAATGTTTTTTTCTGATTTCTTTGTTATTTTGGCTTTGTGTGTATTGTTAATTTGGTTGTTTCTAACAAACATAATGTTTTCCCCGTCAATTTGGTTTCTTTATCACCCTGGATATTTTAACCACCTGTAAATGTATTTATGCTAATTTTATTTAAGTTTGCATGTTTTTGTTTTGAAGCTTACATATTTTGTGGTGAATAAATCAATAATTTCAGTCATCCAAAGTTCTCATAATAACTTTAATTTTCACTATATCTTTAATCGTTTTGTAAAACAATCCTGTCCCATAAAATTCACCAAATTCCTAAGATCGCTTTCTACCTAATTTTTTTAAACATTAAGAGTTTACGGCCTGATTTAAAAAGCAAAGCAATTCACGTTATGTTATAATATTGTTGGTAAAGTATATATGTATGTATTACCTTATTCAGAATATCAACACCACAATCTCGAATCTCAATCTATCTTTATCAGAAAAGTTGTTTGAATTGGGACCTCCATCATTTACCAAAAATAATTGACAACCTTTAAAGTACCCCTTTGAGGCTTTGACTAAATTACGCATGAACATGCTACTCACTTCTTAGACTGAGTGATCCAAAGTTGATCTTTCCTCTACATAAAACTTCCCCAGACCTCTAAATTCTATAAATTTCCCGAGAGAACAAAATTACTTACATGAACACGATTTTGCTTGGAATCAGTACCGTAACACCTAGAACAAGTGTATAGCATCAGTGTATGTACATTTCAGCGCCTACAAGGCAGAGAAGCGCAGCGGGCGGTCGCGGTCCCGTGACGGGGAGGGGTTGCCGCGGGCGAGCGGGGCGAGCGGCGCGCGCACCAGCGTCCACGCCCCCGCGCCCGCCGCGCAGCCGCCCGCCGCCGACGCACACGCGCGCAGATATAATGATATGGCGCCAAAGTAAGGAATTCTATATTTTTCTCTGCCCCTGGGGCCTAAGAGCGATTTCGCACTGCATCCGATCCAAATCCGTAAAAATAAGTTGCGAAATAAGGTAAATTGTATCAAAACATGAAAATAGCGTGAATTGTCGTCAATTTGATTATACGACTGTCAAAAAGTTGTTAAAAAAATATATTTTACCCTGCCGTTTTCTATCTTCCAATGATTATTAATTTTAAGCTTAAATACATTTGTCTGGTAGGTAGGCACTATACTATAGGACTACCTAAGAATTTCCGAGAATAACATTTGGATTCACTATTGCACCAATTTTCCTACATGCTACGATTTCCGGGCTAGGTTAGCACTGTGCCTTTTGATACCCCCCTTGCCGTACGCAGCATGATATTGTTGTGCGATAACCAGCCTTATTCCCTGCGTATAAGCACGTGGTGACGGTACACGCATGTTCGCAGGCACTGGGAAGAAGGACCCCCTCGATACCACGGACCCACTGAGTACGAGCGACCACCTCCGTACTACTATCCCGGACCAACGTGAGTTAGCTTACACTTGCTTTCAGCTTGGCTTACACTTGGGGCGACTTACTACGTAGGAGGCTACAGGCCACGCATGTTAATCTAACACCGCTACCGCACAGTAATAAATGTGCATTCAAAATGGTCTTAAACTAAATTTAGATTAATCTAGATTTACTTATTTAGGTTTTATTTTCTTCGCTGTAATTGTATTTTCTTTTTTGTAATTTTGTATTTTCTATGGACCTTTGTTGTCTGAAAATAAAGATTTGAATATGAATATAAATATTCAGATACATTTTACGGTGACGACTTCTCACAAGCTTCAAAGAGTTGTCCGCGAGCTGTCTATCTAAAGCTGTCAATATAAACTGCATCTAAATGTTACGACTTAAAACCCATATTTGAATGTAAATATTTATGCTATGTGGTAACGGTACGGCCCTGATCTGCCACAACCTTAACACGCACTGATTTGAGAAAAACAATCTGGGCCCCGGTTACACTAATATTTTTGCACATAGCCAAAGCGGAACCTCTCAAAGTTCTACTAATGTCTTCATTATGAATGGGACTGAACCTTGGAGATATTGAAAGAACACATGAACATCCATCCCATTGGTGTTCTCTCACTACAAACCCGTTCCGCAGTTAACCCGATGGCATTACCAAGTCTTTTCTCTTCTAACTTTGGCCTTATGGTCCATTAATACACTGTTGTTATTTGAGAATGTTCGGCTCAACTCTTAGATTGGACAATGGTCAGTTGATTTCATTCAGTATACGGTTAAACAAATAAAAAATATCCTCCGGCTTGTAGAATTGGCTGAATTCGAGTGAACATCATTTTAGCAAAGCCATTATTTTGTGAATGATAGCTATGTCCAGTATAATAGTGTATATTAGTTATTAAAAATAGAGTAACCGGTCTGAAGTAGGCCTATTTAAGTAAATTGTAAAATGGCGGACTTCGGGGCGGTTCAAACAGTGAATTGATAGTAATTAAGCTGCGTGTAGTATATTTAATCACTCGGTAGATATTTAATGAATGTGACGAACGTCCTTAGTTGTTGTAAACGGACAGTAAAATATAGTAATGCAAAGAATGTCTTTGCAATCTTCAATTTTATCTTCCCAGCTTTATAAATACCACTTACTTTTAAATTGTAGTGACAATATAATCTTGAATAAATTAACTTTTACCCGTGCTTAGCATGCCTCGAGCACAGCCGGGCAACGAAAGACGGTTGCGTCGACGCAGGGATTTCTACGACTAACCAATAATACGGGGTAATTACACGGGACGCTAATGAATGGTATAGGTTGACTCATTTTGATACAAGGGACGCTAGTGAATGTTATGGGTTGACTCATTTTGATACACGGGACGCTAGTGAATGTTATGGGTTGACTCATTTTGATACACGGGACGCTAGTGAATGTTATGGGTTGACTCATTTTGATACACGAGACGCTTGCTAGTAAATGCATTGTGATGACTAATTTGGAAACTGTATTAATTTGTTCTCTTTTAGCACGAATTATAAATATAAGACATTATGGTCGTGGTGTAGAATCTCGTGAGAAGCGCTTGGAAAACAATGCAGATACGATACAAACATTTGGTGTTCCTTTACTTTTCAGTTCATTGTAAATATATACGGTCTATATAAAAACTTAATTTAAGTCGGTCATCTTATTCTACACATGCTATGCTTACCTACATTAGGGCTTGTTGTTTGTGTACCTACGGGATTATTTATTTGGTGCTTTATTTCTCTGTCCATTGAAAAAAACGATTGGAGTTTTCGGTCCCTATAAGTTGTGTAGAAAAAAATTGAGAATGAAAATGCTATGCACGCTTAGGTCACATCTGACAAATATAATCTAAGCAGGACAGCATGACATTCCAATCCCAATCTTTATCTACACGGCTCATACAAGGTCATACACGCTTTCATTTGTTTACAATAATATTCCTTCTAATAACCTAATGAAGTTTGCGAAGTGCATTCAAAATGGTCTTAAACTAAATTTAGATTAATCTAGATTTACTTATTTAGGTTTTATTTTCTTCGCTGTAATTGTATTTTCTTTTTTGTAATTTTGTATTTTCTATGGACCTTTGTTGTCTGAAAATAAAGATTTGAATATGAATATAAATATTCAGATACATTTTACGGTGACGACTTCTCACAAGCTTCAAAGAGTTGTCCGCGAGCTGTCTATCTAAAGCTGTCAATATAAACTGCATCTAAATGTTACGACTTAAAACCCATATTTGAATGTAAATATTTATGCTATGTGGTAACGGTACGGCCCTGATCTGCCACAACCTTAACACGCACTGATTTGAGAAAAACAATCTGGGCCCCGGTTACACTAATATTTTTGCACATAGCCAAAGCGGAACCTCTCAAAGTTCTACTAATGTCTTCATTATGAATGGGACTGAACCTTGGTCATATTGAAAGAACACATGAACATCCATCCCATTGGTGTTCTCTCACTACAAACCCGTTCCGCAGTTAATCCGATGGCATTACCAAGTCTTTTCTCTTCTAACTTTGGCCTTATGGTCCATTAATACACTGTTGTTATTTGAGAATGTTCGGCTCAACTCTTAGATTGGACAATGGTCAGTTGATTTCATTCAGTATACGGTTAAACAAATAAAAAATATCCTCCGGTGATATCCATTTGGTGTTCCTTTACTTTTCAGTTCATTGTAAATATATACGGTCTATATAAAAACTTAATTTAAGTCGGTCATCTTATTCTACACATGCTATGCTTACCTACATTAGGGCTTGTTGTTTGTGTACCTACGGGATTATTTATTTGGTGCTTTATTTCTCTGTCCATTGAAAAAAACGATTGGAGTTTTCGGTCCCTATAAGTTGTGTAGAAAAAAATTGAGAATGAAAATGCTATGCACGCTTAGGTCACATCTGACAAATATAATCTAAGCAGGACAGCATGACATTCCAATCCCAATCTTTATCTACACGGCTCATACAAGGTCATACACGCTTTCATTTGTTTACAATAATATTCCTTCTAATAACCTAATGAAGTTTTTGTTTTCTTTCAGTGATAGACCATAAACTGCCGCTCACCGAATTGGACGATGAAGACATGCTTAAATACTGAGAACTAACGGAGTTCTAAAGGCCATCATATAATAACGCTAACGGCTATTTGACAACAAGCACGGCGTATCAGCTGTGCGAATATGAATCTTGTAATGAACACCGGTAAATTGAAATTTAAATGAACACCAAAGAACACCGGTAAATTTCACAAAAAGAATCAGATTTCAGATAAAAGCAAAGGTTTTCTTAGCTCACAGCAAGCACTGATATCAATGATTTTACGAGAGCCTTTTTCTAGATTTCATAAAAAATCCTTATCCACATTGATTCATATTCGCTAAGCTGAATAGTTTTTTAATGTCATCGTAAGAAATATCCTGTTAATGAAATATTATTTTCATAGTTGAGCGCTGCTAAACACAGATGGCGTTACTAGGATAAAGCATCACAAAATGCTTGTACAAATACATGGAATATATGTTATTTGAGAATGTTCGGCTCAACTCTTAGATTGGACAATGGTCAGTTGATTTCATTCAGTATACGGTTAAACAAATAAAAAATATCCTCCGGCTTGTAAAATTGGCTGAATTCGAGTGAACATCATTTTAGCAAAGCCATTATTTTGTGAATGTTGGCTATGTCCAGTATAATAGTGTATATTAGTTATTAAAAATAGAGTAACCGGTCTGAAGTTGGCCTATTTAAGTAAATTGTAAAATGGCGGACTTCGGGGCGGTTCAAACAGTGAATTGATAGTAAATAAGCTGCGTGTAGTATATTTAATCACTCGGTAGATATTTAATGAATGTGACGAACGTCCTTAGTTGTTGTAAAAGGACAGTGAAATATAGTAATGCAAAGAAAAACTCCTTAGTAATATTTCAATGTTAGAAATATTTTGGTAATAAAAGAAAAAGTTAAAAAGACAGTGTAATAAATGTATCTTCCCGCCTTGGATGTGTCTCTAGTTGGAGCAGCATAGGAATCGGTCTAGCAAATGTGTCGCTGAAGTAAGAGTCTCAGTAACTGCCACAAAAGTAGTTTTCGAATTTTCTATTCTATTATATTTAGAAATTCTATTTCTTCGGCTCAATCTTTAGATTTAAATTGACCCCTTGGCTTTAAATGATTTACATTAAATTGTACACTCACTCCTTATTTATAAACGTCGATTATATTATACTCCATTTGAATAGAAATTTCTCAACAAATGCATCAATAATTGTTTAAGCAAAGATAGGTCTCGTTTATAAATAAGGGTGTTTCGTTAAAAGCGGAATGTGATTCGCACAAAACCTGTTTGATTTCTAAAATAACTTTAATTTGTGAATCTGAGAGATTGTTTAGTTGTATTTATATAAGGTTAGCTGTAAGTTAGAATAAACACTCGTTCTTTCATACAATACGTTTATATTCAAAAGACAGTATGAAATAACGACGGGACATTTCGTCTGGTACACACTATACAATATTATATGTATTTTAACTTGTCAAATAATTTTCGCGAAAGAATGCGTTTTTTTATTTGAAATTAAATAGCATCTAAATATCGCCAAATAAAAGTTTTAGAAACTAACCAAAGTATAACCTGCGTACATTAAGAAAGTGATTGACAATGAAGTCGTCTAATGCTGTCCTGCTCAGTTCGATTTCGGTCTGAGCGGGACAGAATGATATATGATGTCATTGTCAATTCATTGTATACGTCCGCAGGTTATAAGAGACGAGTCTAGCGTCCTCTCACCCTGAAAAAGAGCCAAGGGGGAATGAAACGTTAGTGTTCTTCTAACCAACTAGGTTCGTAGTTAACCCGCTTACATTCATAATGAAATCGTCAAGCTACGGACATTGCTACACTTTTTTCTAGAGGTGACTATTTTCTGGGCATCGTATGGTATGGTGTGTACTTAGACCTTGCCGGTCAGTAGTGTCTGTACTGCCTACTTACCTACTACTAGACTAAGTACTCTGGCCACATCACATCACGTCAAGAGATTGTATTGCATTTATATTAATCTAAATCTAATCTAGTATTCAGATAGCCGGTGATCCCCTTTGCAAGTCTTGACATGTCGTTCGCCATTTTGATTAGATCGAGCTGTTCAAGGTTGTTTTGGGTATCTCTGGTTTAGTAGTAAGGGAATGATGATGGGTGGCTGCCAATATATTCGTTACTTTTGTTTAGGTAGGGACCCCTCGTAAGCCTTTCTCAGCATTGAGCAAGATAACCAGTGTTTTGACTTGTGTCTATAGAACCAGAAGTCTCTTATGGTTGAGATAGGTTTAACTAATGGGTGCCTGTTGTTGATTACACAAATTTATAAATACTCCTTGGTTCAGCTTTAAGTTTTAAATGTTATTTCCAAAATAACATTTAAAAGATAAAGCTATCGATTAGTGCTAGTCTTTCCAGACTAATCGCTTTCCTAATTTAGTTAATTTTGTGATTATTCAAATTATTATAATTATATTTTTAATTGTTGACTCGTGCGAGCGAAGTGCAAATTTTTATTTAGATCATTAATGTGTCATATCGTTTAGTGTAAGTCCAATGTATGCAATGCCAAATACTGTATTTCAGTGTGTTCTAAACCCAGCTATCTATGGAGCGGCCTGCGTTTGCCAGATGTAGTGACACTAGTAACAACGCCTCATCTAGTAGACGCAATTGTTTCTTGGACAGTAATGCTAATTTTATATATTTTTTGTAATTTCACGCGTTACTGTCTATAGATAGGTAGGCTTGGGTTCGAGGGCTGACTACTTTACAATTATAGCCCGTTGACGTGTCAATATTGGATAGACATCTTTTGATGCAGTTCTAGAATGCACGTCGTAATTTTCTGATCTCTGTATGTTTCTGTCTTCCTAAACGCTTAGGCCAATATTGTATACTTTCTACACGAGTAGGCTTGTTGAATTTAGACCTGAAAATGTTTGCTATTTGACTGAATTTTCATTAAGACTTGCTTACTCGTGACTGCCACATAGGCTTACGGCCGTTCGCCAATGGGAACATTCTTCTATTCCTGCTCAGTTTTTCTAGAACGTTCGAGAAATTTCGAAAAATGTAGTTATGTTTAACCGCTGCTCAAGGAGTGTTCGGTGCTAACGCATCTTTGTATTTAGTTAGCTCGGTCTGGGCCACTTTAGAGAACTTAGTCGCATAGGTACTAACTGCTTTATTTAAGAAAGCAAATAAGTTCAAAGTTGTACCTATCTAGTTTACTTTTTTGTTTCGAACGATGTAAGTATTGTGTTGTCTATTTCCTGCCGCTAAGATTCTCTAAAGCCTCACCGAGCATTATTAATCGATTTTATAATTTAAAGGCGCGACGGTGCAAAGAGAAACGTAAGGAATAGCATAGTGAATGTTAGAGTAGGATAAGTGTATCGTATGAAATGTGTAGTGTAACCAAAGTTTTGTAAGGCGAGGGGCTGTGGCGTGAGGGGTGTCATGAATACATTTGATTAATCTCCAAACTGTTGTTTTATTTTACTATTCTTTGAAACATTTCTGTGTGGAGTCTACAATACAATCGATAACTCGATAACTTTGCTGTGTAGACTTCAGTCATTCACTCATCAGTCAGCTTTACCTACCTACCCTACAATATATCTTCGTAGATTTTTTGAAAACTTTTCCTATTTCAGTGAGGCTCAACATAACTGACAGATTCTTAAAGTTATTTCTACAGGGTAGGTACTTCGGTTATATTAATTAAATAAAAAATAGAACAAAAATGGAACTTTTTAAGGATTTTAATTTATTTAGATTCCAACAAGATAATCAATGCTTATGCAAGCTCAACACAAAAACTAAACTAAAGTCTTTGGAACAATAATATCACAAATTATAAAGGTTTCAATCTAGGAAAGCATTACGTATCAAGCATACAATCTAAGATAGAGATCTAATCAACTTCTTCAACTGTAGGTCCATCGTTTCTTTGGTATTCTCCATGGTAACCCCCCGCACCGCCGGCCGTTCCTCCCGCGCCGTGCATCTTGCTCATCACGGGCGAGCAAATCTTCTGGACTTCCTTCATCTTGTCTTCATACTCCTCCTTGTCAGCCAGGCTGTTGTTATCGAGCCACCTCAGCGCTTCATCGCAGGCGTTCCTCGCCGTAGATTTATCCTGCTCGTTCAGTTTGTCTCCCGCGTCATCTAACGCTTGCTTGACGCTGAAGATGTATCCTTCTAGTGCGTTCCGTGAAGCCACTCGCTGTCGTTGCTTGTCGTCTTCTTCCTTGTATCGCAATGCTTCCGACAGCATGCGGTCGATCTCGGCCTGCGAGAGGCGGCCGCGATCGTTCTTGATCACGATGTTCTTGCTGCGGCCCGTGCTGTTTTCTTTGGCTGAGACGTTGAGGATTCCGTTGGCGTCGAGGTCGAAAGTCACGTCGATCTTTGGCACGCCGCGCGGGGCGGGGGGGATGCCCGTCAGGTCGAAGGTTCCTAGGATGTTGTTGTCCTTGGTCATAGCGCGCTCGCCCTCGTACACCTGGATGGTGACAGCCGGCTGGTTGTCCGAGTAGGTCGTGAACGTCTGGGACTGCTTGCAGGGGATCTTGCAGTTGCGTTCGATGATATTGGTCATGACGCCCCCGGCGGTCTCGATGCCGAGCGACAGCGGCGCCACGTCCACCAGAAGCACGTCCTGGATCTTAGAGTGCGAGTCTCCGCTGAGGATGGCCGCCTGCACCGCCGCGCCGTACGCGACGGCTTCGTCCGGATTGATGGAGAGGTTCAGCTGCTTGCCGCAGAAGAAGTTCTGCAGCAGGTTCTGGACCTTCGGGATGCGGGTGGAGCCTCCGACGAGTACGACGTCGTGGATCTGGCTCTTATCCATCTTGGCGTCTTTGAGAGCCTTCTCCACCGGGTCGAGGGTGCCGCGGAAGAGGTCCGAGCACAGCTCCTCGAAGCGGGCGCGGGATACTTTCGAGTAGAAGTCGATGCCCTCGTAGAGCGCGTCGATCTCGATGGTGGCCTCGGTGCTGGAGGAGAGGGTCCGCTTGGCGCGCTCGGCGGCCGTCCGCAGGCGGCGGAGGGCGCGCGGGTTGGCTCGCAGATCCTTCTTGAATTTCCTCTTGAACTCGTCTGCCAGGTGGGTGACGAGGCGGTTGTCGAAGTCCTCGCCCCCGAGGTGCGTGTCTCCCGCGGTCGCCTTCACCTCGAACAGGGAACCCTCGTCGATGGTGAGGATGGACACATCGAATGTTCCACCGCCGAGGTCGAAGATGAGAACGCTCCGCTCGCCTTTGAGGTTCTTGTCGAGTCCGTAGGCGAGCGCGGCCGCCGTGGGCTCGTTGATGATGCGGAGGACGTTGAGACCGGCGATGGCCCCGGCGTCCTTGGTGGCCTGGCGCTGCGAGTCGTTGAAGTAGGCCGGCACTGTGATCACGGCGTCTCGCACTGATGTTCCGAGGTAAGCTTCGGCGGTTTCCTTCATTTTAGTCAGAACCATGCTGCTGATCTCCTCGGGCGCGAACCGCTTCGTCTCTCCTTTGAACTCGACTTGTATCTTCGGTTTGCCGCAGTCGCTGACGACTTTGAAGGGCCAGTGTTTCATGTCCGCTTGGATCTTCGGGTCGTCGTATTTCCGTCCGATGAGTCGTTTGGCGTCGAACACCGTGTTGTTGGGGTTGAGCGCCACCTGGTTCTTGGCGGCATCCCCGATCAGTCGCTCGGTGTCGGTGAAGGCCACGTAGGAAGGCGTCGTGCGGTTGCCCTGGTCGTTGGCGATGATCTCCACGTTCCCGTGCTGCCACACTCCGACGCAGGAGTAGGTGGTACCAAGATCTATTCCGATAGCTGGCATCTTCTCTTCTTGTATTAACTTTCACTTGCAATGAATTCGCTTGAAAATCGCGTAGGAAAACTCGAACCGTTTGGAACTTGTGGTTTGCTTCACTTCGTGTTTCTAAATAAACTGTTTTCCCGCCGCGCAATCCGAGTTTATATATCGGACGAATTTAATACGAGAATCCTCTCGATCCTTCAAGAGATCGGCCAATCAGAGCGTGCGGCCGCTGGAACATTCTAGAGAGGTACCCGTACAGCCAATAGGAGAGCAGACGGTGTGAAAGAGAAAGCAAATAAGTTCTATTTCACCTACGCAATTTAGCGCCCGCTTTCGAAGTTTTCCCTAATTTTTGGGAGTATTTTTTGTGTATTTATGTAGAAGGTTCTTAGTTACTAACTCTTCGTTAACAAAGAAAATAACAAATAAGTAATACAAACAAACAACTAGTAATTACAATAAAATTACTACCTTAATATAAAGATATATGTCTATAAAGAAAATGAATAATGGCTTAAAATATACTAGAATGTTAGTGCAAGCTAATTTAACTGATTCATTATTCTGATGGTCCTCGTTTCCTATTCATATTGTATATTATATGAAAGCACTGAATTTATAATTATGCTGGTAGGTCAACTCAATTAAAGGTTAAAGATTCCTTTTGTATTCGAAATCAGGAGAATTGTTGGGTATTCCTCTGCTGTAACAGCAGCGTGTTTTACCTCTATGTTTGCCGCTGTCATGTTATGGTGGCACTTCACATGGCTATTTGTATTTGTGTATTTGGCATATTTGGCAAACAATTACTATGAGTGGACTGTTTATTTGATAAAGTGTTCGCCTTATTTGCCTATGATGATGAATGTAAAAAAAATATTTTCATCCAATTAGGTACCCTACCAACCTACCAACTACCTGTCAGATTCGTTTTCATGACATTATTAAATCGTGGGTTTGATACATAAACAAACAGTGATAAATTAAAATGTTTTATTAGGTTTATAAAGCAGATTACAACACACCTACAATGTCATGCAAACATCCTTTCTTAATTTCATGTAAAAATCCCTTACCTATCTGACACAGTATTATTTAATGTAAAATAAAATTATGGGGAAAATTAGGGTAGTTTATTTTCAGAATGTGTAATTACCACGGAGAAATGTCTGGAAGAGAGGAGCACCTACGATGAGATACGATTGGTCAGTAAGAAAGAGATAGTGCTTTACGCTTGACATTGCGTAGGACTGAGATAGGGCTTTGTTTACATGCACAGCTGTTCGATCTTTCGAAGGTTCGGCCAGGTTCGGCATTGTTTACATCTAGGGTTTACATGCACAGCTGTTCGATCTTTCGAAGGTTCGATAGAAAAAGATGTCGAACCTCTTCGAACACAAAAAAATGTTTTGTTGTATTGGATTTGAACTAATAATTTTGGCCTTAACATCGCTTTACCACATTGTTATTTTATTAGGTACTTACTTAGGTGCTAGCGGCCCTTTCCGGCTTCGCACGGGTATTTTTTTTATTATTCATAATTTATTCCTTTGACTTCCCGTACCCGTACCACCCTTACCAACCCATACGTAACCCCAGTGACGCTCGCATAGGTACCTATAGCTCAGTTCCTATAGTTAGTTAGAGTTAGCCGAGTCTTATACCTACTTTCATTTTTGAACTCGTGATAGGTACCTACCTACCTATCTTTCGAATGTGGAATGTCCGAAATGAATAATTAAAAAATTTAAAGGTATTGATTGATATTTTTTTTTAAATAAATTTATTCGTCATTTATTCATAATTATTAGTTTAAATGGGTGAAATTACTTATACTCTAGATTTAGTTATTTTGGTTTTATTTTCTTCGATGTAATTGTATTTTCTTTTTTGTAATTTTGTGTACCTACCTATGTGTTTTTTATGGACCTTTGTGGTCTGATAATAAAGAATTTGAATTGAATAAGGATTAATACCACGGTAAAGAGCCTTTGCTAGCGGCGGAATTTTAATTAAATTTTTAAAATAAAAAACATTTATTGTGACGTAACTTATGCTATCGCGATTTTAAATGAATGATGTGCTCTCATAGATTTATTGTTATGTACCTAGGTATCAAAGTATCAAAGGTTATCAAAGGTTGTTCCACTATCAATAGGTAGGTAGGTATCGGCTGAGCTACTACCTACGTCTAACCTAACCTAACCTGTAGCTCACCTGTAGGTAGGTTACCTAGCTAATCGGCAGGGGTGAGGTGAGAGGTGGTTTAGAACACAAAAAATAATCTAAATAAATAAATCACTTTATTTTCATCTCATAGAGTTATACAGTACCTACAACGACAATACAAATTCTAATATAAATATAATCTGTAGGTAACTAGGAACCTAATACTGTCTGTCTGTGACACGGGTTGGTGCAGTGTTGTGTAGAGGTTTCTGGTTTTCCTGCAAACAAAAAATAAAATATTAGAAAGAAAACCTGTAGTAAACGCCTGATCGTTTACAAGAGCAACCTGCTAATATGCATTAAACAATGGACAGGGTTATAAAATACTAGCTGTTTCCCGCGGTTTCACCCGCGTTAAATGCAAATTTCGCATTTCTCAAATATAATATAGATAGTCTGTATTCACCGGGGATAGTGTAGCCTCCCAATGGTGAGTGAATTGTTCAAATCGGTCCAGTAGGTTCGGAGCCTATTCAATACAAACAAACAATCAAAACTTTCCTCATTATAATATTAGTATAGATATGTGAAGAATATGAAATGTGTGAAACTGTAACGAGGACAGTTTGCTTAAAATATCAGTTCACTTCCATCTCAGTAAGTATGAGATAGAGCACTTTAAAATTATCATTTCAACATGTCAGAAAAAAAAAAAAAATTTGTCAGAACAGAGACTCTTATAAACTAAACTTAGATTAACAGACGACAGAGACTGACAAAAATCGGTCTCCACTCAGCATGTGCTATGGTAGAGCAGATCGTACCATAGCGCTGGTCTTCCGTGGTCACCCTTACAACTACACCACTGCTGGACTACCCTACCACCACCGGGCCTAATACTAATACCTAGGTACCCATGGGATGAAGCCATACCACTTTAGTGCCGTCGTAGTATTATTTTCCAATACAAGATTTACTTAACAACACGTTTCCTCTTAGTTTAAGTTTTCGCGGTCGGCAACTCAGTTGGGAGGTCACGAAAAGAATATTTTGTTTGTACTTTATGAAATCTTTAATTCCAAGTTGAAAATCACTGTTTAAAATTACTGTAAAGGCAATATGGAAGTAGACAACAAATATTTTACAAAGCCGGCCGGAAAACTCAACGAACCATTACTCGTGAAAAAGGCAACTGGCGCCCCCGCTAAGGAAAAGCGGCCGGGCGACGCAACATACTAGGGTTCGTTCAGAAACCGTGCCGGAAGTCGGCCCCGTGTGGATCGCTGGGGTCTAAGGGCTATGTCACACGCTATAAAGTTTATTATGTTCTGTGTAAGTCTTATAACAAATAAATTCATTCTATTCTATTCTTTAACAACTACTTTAACTACTATTACTTTACTAACTACTTGCAAAGGCTCAGGCCATTCGACCAAAGTATGTAAGTGCTTTGGTGAAATGGTTTCTTTCATGTCAAATATATTACATATCAAAGTGCTTTGTTTCCTTTAGACGTTACAAGACTCTTGTACAGTACACGTCACAAAATTCAAATTACATAACTTAAACTAGGAAATAAAGTAACCACTTTGATTTTTGTAAAGTAAAGAAGCTGAAGATGTACTTACAAGCTGCGTTCTCCCTCTCTCTTTGCTCCCTCTGCGCCCGTAGAAGCATGCCGTCTAGCTCGCTCTTGCACGCGCAGTGTAGGAAGGCCCGTGGTTTGACGCCGCGGAGCACGGCCACGATGGAAGGCTTCACGTTGTAGAAGATGATGGTCTGCCCGCGCGCGTGGAAGTCCTCGATTAGAGACTTTATACCCTGGAGATATAAATAAATAAATAACGCTGGACAATCCACACAGTATCATCTAGCCCCAAGCTAAGCAGACCTTGTGTTATGGGTACTAGATGACTGATATACTTTTACTACAATAGATTACATAGATATGTATTTTTTATTATACATAGATAACGACCAGAACATCCGGAACAAATATTTGCAGATCGTAAACACAATTATTCCGATGCGGGAATCGAACCCGCACATGAGTCAGGAGGTCAGGATATAGTTTCCCAATTATGTGATTGATCAGAACTTAATAAATAATGACTGTGCAATACGACACCACACTGGGTGAAATTATTTATACTCTAGATTTCGTTTTTAGTTTTATTTTGTTCGCTGTATTTGTACTTTCTTTTTGTAATTTTGTGTATTTTTTCATTTGTTGTCTGAAAATAAAGAATTTGAATTGAATAATTCTACCTTAGCCGCCGTAAAGTCCGCGGCATGCACATGCGTCGCATCGATGACCAAGGGCGCTCCGCCCGCGGCTGCCTTCTTCAGCGCCTTGCGCACGAACTCGGCCGCCGGGAACGAGAGCGCGCGGTCCACGCCCGCCACGACGTGCTCCACGCCGTCGCTGGACTGTGGAACAACATCTACATAATACTTGATCATCATCGGCCTATGTTAGTCTACTGCTGGACAAAAGCCTTCCCTAATGAGCGCCATAGCGCCCTGTCACGCCCGCCACTACGTGCTCCACGCATCCAGCATGACCTGTGCCTGAATAATACTTGATAGTTAAATATATAATACTTAATAGGAATTAGTCGTCACGGCAGCGTAATATACTAAAGGAAGTCTGTGTTTTGAGCATTTTTACTGCGGTCACTACCCTATTGGCCGAGCGTGGTGATCGTAGCAAACTACCCAAAGTTGGGTTGTTTGCCTATTATTTTGGGGATGTGTTCATTAGTCGACGAATGAGTTGAGTGCTCAAGAGGAACTGATAGGAATCCATGGATCTACGTGTAATATGTATTTGGCAAAGGATACTTTCATACAATCTGGTCTGGGGCGTTAGGAGACTACTGAAAAATTTGCGTCTTGTTCGTCCTGCCAGCCAACACCACTAGCTTATCTAGTGGGTCCCACTCTGTAGGTAACTTTAAACGCGGTCCAGTCAAAGGTACGATAATAAAGCTAAGTTCGAATTTCTTTCCTCTTTCCAATTCAAGTTTTGTTTTAGCTATCTAGCTGCCGTGAAATACTGGTATATTTAGGTAGGCTGACACATTGTAGTATCAAATCCATAATAATATGATTTTAAGTTAGCCCTAACCTTCAAAAGACGCGTGTATAAATTTGACAGCTGTTGCACTATTCGTATCTGAGTTATAGCATTTTTAGTGAAATAACTTTTACCTATCCTAACAAATAAGAATATTAGGCTAATTCCATGACGTATTTAGTACAACTCTAAAGAATAGAATATAAAAGAAATCCATAACAACTAAAATTAACAAATAACACACTTATAGAAATAGGTACATGTAGAGAGTTGTTAGAAAAAGGCTCTAACTCAGCATAATGCTGGCTAAGCTCCGTAAGAGACTTAGCCAGCGCTGGTCTTCCGTTAGAGCCCGTGCAGGTGACGTCACGAACAAGCATACGCAATGACATTAAAAAACATATAGTAAAAGAAATACTAGATAAAAACACTTAACAAGCCGTTTACAAAAAACAAAGGCATAACATAGACATAATACCAATAAATGTGTCACTCACCACAGCCTTAGTGACATGCACGCTCGGCCTCGCAGACGCGTACAGCAGGAACATCAGGTTGACAGCGATGCCGATGACGATGCCCAGCTCCAGGCGCAGCATCAGGCACGTCGAGAACGTCACTACAGCCGGGATTATGTCCATTTCTGTGGAGAGTGCAATATACATTATATCTACCTTATTTGAATGATTTATTTAGCCCTAAGTTTATTAAATGTATTGTGTCTTTGATTTCTATAAACATAACTAGTGTCTAAACTACATTAGTGTAATACTGCAGGATATAATTCACCAAATTTTTACCCGGCTCCCGGAACAATAGCAGAGGGAGAGGAAAACTTCAAAGCACTTACTCTTGGTCCTCCAGATGGGCTTGAACACGTGCAGCTCCATCATGAAGACGACGGCGGCGATGATGACGGCCGCCAGAGAAGCCTTCGGGATGAAGTAGAAGTAGGGAGTGAAGTACTGCAACAGATAAACCAGAGTTTGTTATTCCGAGTATTTAACATAGATAGATAGAAAACACTTTATTATACCACACAATACAGAAATAA
Organism: Eupithecia abbreviata; assembly: GCA_943735965.1. Classification (NCBI taxonomy): domain Eukaryota; kingdom Metazoa; phylum Arthropoda; class Insecta; order Lepidoptera; family Geometridae; genus Eupithecia; species Eupithecia abbreviata. The sequence goes on from OX030986.1 coordinate 1,037,603, forward strand.
ACAATAGAATAAAGGAAATAATATAAAGGGCGGCCTTATCGCTGACAGCGATTTCTTCCAGGCAACATTGGATGGAATAGACATGAAGGAACAATATAGACGGTGGCACGTTGATAAATACTTTAAAAAAAACTTATAACTTAGCGAGACCTCTCTAAGTTTCGAGGCGTAGCTGTAGCGGTCGTGGCGTAAGAATCGACCCTTTTAACTCAGCCCGCGGATGTCGTAAGAGGCGACTAAGGGAACCTACCAGAGAAAGTAGTGTAGAGAAAGTAGCTTCCTTCTCTGTATTTATAGCACCTCTCCTACGATCACTAATCCACCTGCCAAGCATGGTGCTAATGGCAAAATCTCCCTTGTTTGAGGGACGTTCAGCGTGCCTGAGTGGGTTTATGAGTGATAATCGGCAAGTTTCGAGGTAACGTTCTTTTATTCTGAGTAAAAGACTTGTAAAAACACTGTGAAAGAGAGGGACGCCTCGTTTTGAGACAAATTTCCCAGAAATTTCAATATGCCTGCCATCGCATATTGCAGTGTAGAGCAAAAAAAGAGGTCTTTTGAAACTATCATGGTTATTATCACTAAAGTCATTTAAAACGGTATATTTACCATGATTTGATTTTTTAGTGTTAATATTGGATAACACAAAAATAAAATCATGGTAAATATTTCGTTTTAAATGACTTTAGTGTCTTAGTGTTATTTACCTGTAGAGCCAACAGTACCAACGCTCCGGTGTAGAGTCCGCCGGCGGTGGTTGCGACGCCCGAGGCGTGGTTGACGGCGCCGCGGGACAGCGCGCCCGACACCGGCATGGAGTCAACCAGCGCGGAGGCCAGGTTGCACGCGCCCAGGGCTATCATCTCCTGGCTCGCGTCAACCCATTTACCTTCCGCTGTAACAAGGAAGGAAATAATCAGACACGGCAAGTATAAAGGCTAGTTCAGACACGACACGGCAAAATCCATGTTGCATTATCCTTTTACGACCTTAACTGAATAAGATCTGCAGGGTTTGCATCCGCAGCCAATTCCATCGTATCAGATCTAGTTTAAAACTAAATTATTGAAAATGAACGCTGCAGCTGGAAATATATTGATCGGCATTAATTTCCCTGTCTAAACTTTACGAACTTACAGTTTTTTTATTGGCTCCAAAGGCTTTTAATCAGTTATTTCATATCCATAGTTGTGGTCGACTTACCCTATAATACATTTATATGTACCATGTTGTGCACAACACATTTTTGTAGGTAATAAATAATACCTACCTACAAAAATGTGTTGTGCACTACAAAAATGTCTAACTTCTTGGAGTTGGATGGTCCTGAGCAAGCCTAAAGATTTTATAGGCAGTACACGACCATCCATGCTTTCCCAGTTATACCATTAGTGCTTGCTGCTAAAACTATCATTTCCAATCACGCTCTGTAATGTAACTCGATCTACTCCGATGTACTCACAGAAGACCTTCGCCAGCGCGATATTTTCCAGAATAGAGAGCAGAGGCACAACAAAGATGGCCGAGCCTAAAGTGGAAGTCATCTCCATGAAGGTGTACGTGTGGTTCCCCACGGTCGCTGAGAATGGCGGCGCGGATATCGAAGGAAGGCCTGGTTTTACTTCACCTGGAATCAGAAATAAGTAAGCATTATAATCTACATTCTGTTATGACCGTAAGGGGCGACATGCCATAGCATATAATTTACATATGTACAGACAGCAGCATTAATTGGTAACCCCCCAAATAGCTAAAGTTTACATTGCAAATCACTGTACGATTTACAAATCTTTTACTCAAATACTAAGTTAGAAGCAAAAATTGTATCACCAAGTGTGAATCGGACCAGGCATCCAATCGCTCACATAACGAGTAACGAACGCACCAAACAACTAAACCAATGAACCAACTAACCTAACCTAACCTAACGATACCGTGCCAGTCGCTTTCAATGCGAAAGGTATTATAGAGTATAGACCTATTGCATTATCCAATTGTGGCGAAATCTAGCTGCGCTATTGGAACAGCTGTAGAGGATCTCGGAAGATCTGTGTGTGTATAATATTCTACCTCCAATCCCCCCGCCCGCAAACACTCACCAGTAAGTACAAACGGCGTCTGATTCCTCGTGTGAAAGTAATAGGCCAGTCCCGAGCAGACCACGACCACTAGGATGTTCCTAGTGGTGGACAGGAACCATAGCGCCTGCGCCAGGAAACCGCGGGTTTTTGACCCTTCAGAACTGATTGAGGAGACTTTGATGTCTTTTACTTTCTGCAAATAGGTGGAAACATTAGCTATTAGAACAATAAAAAAAACTATTGCTTTTGCGTCTCTTGTTACGATTGCCCTTATATATTGAGTATAAAGCGGCAGCTCAGCACGCTATATTATAATCGATCCAAGGATTTGCTACGAAATTATTATTTTTTTCTATAGGCTTACAAAATAAGCTCTTAGACAAGTCAAATTTTGTACTATAAACTATTTATCAAATATATAATTATATTAAAAAATAAGGTGTTTTTGATTTTCTGTTCATTTAATTCTTTTTCCATTAGTGGAAGAAGTGAAAAAGAAACCACTAGTACCTTCATATATCTCTTATGTGTCTATACAATATACATGGTTGTTACGAGCCTTTATAAATTCGCAAAACGGCCTTTATTGTTAGTGTTTTTGTGACGGCTCTCTCTCTCTCATTTTGCCTAAATATTGATGGACAGTTAGAAGGCTAACCTTACCCTGAGTAGCAACAGCACCACTATGCAGGAGACGCCGAGCACGGAGTCCCACAGCCTCGTCTCTCCGATGTGTTCATAGATGCCTCGCCACACCTGGAACGATCATAATCATACTGCAACTCTAATAAAACACGTAAGACGATGGTTGACAAAGACCTGAATTTATTTTTTAATTCTCTGAGCTAGCTACCCAGAAACATACATAAATCTTGACAGTTAGGTAAGTACACAAGAGAATGACAGATGGCGCTAGTAGTCCTGTATTTTGATAATAATATCATTTCTAACAGTAACTAAGACCTTTGTGACCTATGTGAGTAAATAAATGATCTGTATTCTGTAGCATGTAGGCCAAAACAAACTTACCTGATGTGACCGACGATGCATAATATTTACTCTTGTCTTGAAGAGACTCAGGTTTTATATAGGACACATTCCTAATAATCCCTATGTGTCCTCTAAAAAACCTGAGTCTAGGAATAGGTCTAATTATTTACTCCTAGTTTAAGGGTCCGGCGACCCTCGCTTGCAAAAATCGCTCCGAATATCCCTGTTTAACACTTGCGCCGCGCCACATGCGCGATAGCCGTTCAAAATTTGGTTTGTTCCGTAATACCAAAAATTATGACTGAAAACTTTTTGTATTCTTTACAAAGTATTGTTATTCTGTAACTAGATAATATAAGCTATGTTCCTTAATAAATAAAACGTAAGATATTGATGTTTTTAATACGAAACAAATAGCAAGAAAACTTGTCCATTTTCGCATAAAAATGTGCAAAATGAGATTGGCTTTCATTTCATTTTAGATAAGTATTTTGAAAAAAAAAACTATTTGGGAACCTAGATAAATACTATTTTAATACAAATAATGCAATATTATAGTGGAAATATGCTTGAATTAGAAATAATTCTGGTATTACGTTTGTATGAAGAATTCGTCCCTCCGGAGGCCCCTTAAGTAGGGAAGGAGAGAAAATACGTACTAAATACGTATTTTCTACGTATACTACGTATTTAAATCTGAATTAAGAATATTCTTTGCTACAATATTTTCCATTCCAAGTATAATCTAGGATTAATCTCATTCAGCCGTCGTCGGTTGAAGGTCGTTAGAAAGTATAAACATTGGAATTGGAGCAAAAAGGTAAATTATTCTACGAAAAAACGACGCAAAAAATATTGAATTACCATTTAGATTGAAAGCAACATTGCTGATTTCTTGTTGTAAAACGGATTAATTATTCTCTTTTGTTTTACCAAGATGCAACACTTATCAGAGTTGATTTTTGCTCATAGCTACTATTCATTCATCACCAAGCTCAAAAACTTACGTCCTAACTTCAACCAGAATCCACATAGGTAGGCAGAAAAGTAGACCAGAATTTCAGATTATAGACTGCATACCTGCTAGGTATGACGACCCAAAATGTCTTTAAAGTTAGGTAATTTACCATGGAATCTTCAACATCCATTAGTTTCCGTGGAAATCAAACCCTGGAATACATTTTAGGACTAGCTTTGCCACGCGGCTTTGCCCTCGTGGAAATCTATGTTTCGAATCTATACTAATACGGGATAAAAAGTATCATTATGTCGGTCACCTGGTTCTAAGCTACCTCCCCACAATTTTCAGCCAAATCGGTTCAGCCGTTCTTGAGTAAAAAATAGTGTAACTAACACGACTTTATTTTATATATATATAGGTATATATTCAAGCAATTTGGAGATTGGCGGCTATTTTGGAAAGGTATTTTACATTCCCCTAAGAGGTCCGCGTGTGTTTTTTTCTGGAAGACTTTGGTTCAAGATCTGAAGAAGTGGTTACCTGCAGGAACTTCCCCCCGGGAAAGCTGAGTCCCAGGATGTCCTTGACCTGCGTGGTGGCGATGATGATGGCTGCTGCCGACGTAAACCCCACGGACACAGGCCCGCTGATGAAGTCGATTAGAAACCCTGGGAGGAAACAAAAGCTTAGTAGAATCTGTGGTAGAATGCAGGTGAAGGTGGCAATGTTTGAGTGAGCCCGCTTTGTAACTTAACTACTACCTAACTAGGGTTATTTCCAAGTTTAATTCAAGTAAACTTAGTAAACCTACAGAGGAATAAAAGTGAAATATTTAATCAATTCATAGGTAACCTTACTACTTAATTAGCCTAATATTATGTAAGTATAAAAGTTATCAGGATATTGATTAATTGATTTAGTTAGTAAGATTTAAGATAATCGTAGGTAGTGGCCGTACCAAATAAGAATTGTGTGAATAAAAAAACAATCGACATCATTCAATTTAATCAAGCGCGCGCGCCTCTAGGAAAATATTTTCTCTTAGTCATTTGTTTGTAATGCTTTTGAGCAGAAAGTAATTATCTGCTATTGTTTAATTTTGTATTGTATGACAGTTTTTTTCCTTTAATCAATATCAAGGACAAGAAACAACGCCAATGGAGAGTCCCACAAAAATACATCGAGTGACAATCCACAATTGAACATCTTGGTCGAGTCGAGTGCACGAACTATCGTCATTTGTTTTATTTTCATATATTGTCAACCAGCTGCAAATCACTGAGTCTAATAGTTTGTAAACTTTCCTCTTGAATCACTCTATCTATTAAAAAAACCGCACCCGCAATCCGTTGCGTAGTTTTAAAGATCTAAGCATAATACATAGGGACAGACAGACAGCGAAAAGCGTCTTTGTTTTGTACTATGTAGTGATGCGCTATTAGCTAAAAGGATATCCAAGGTGAATTAAAAATATTGCCATCTATGTAGTCTTTACTATGACCTATCTAAACAATTATGACTCTCATAATTGCAATAAAAAACTGCGACATTCTTAATGTGCAAAATATCGTAAAAACTGGTTTGACCGCGCTCCGGCGCCGACTGACTGCTAATTGTTTTACTCTGTTCAATTCAATTAGATATCATTTGTGTATAGAATGGTTATCTAAGTTTCTATAAGTAGTTAATAAGTTATTATGTAACCTCGGAGTTTACCATTCCAATTAAAAGGAAAATGTTCTAGCAACGTTTTATTTTTGACGACGACTGTGGCGTGGTGGGCGAACGTCCGCCTGTCATGTAGGAGTTTGCGGGTGCGATTCCCGCCTCGGAACTGTTGTGTTTATGATCTGCAGATTTGTTCCGGGTATTCTGGTCGTTATCTATGTACTTTTAATAAAATATATGTATCTATGTAATCTATTCTATCTATTGTATTAAGTATATAAAGTCATCTACCCATAACACAAGCTCTGCTTACCTTGGGGCTAGACAATGCTGTGTGTAATTTTACGTATTCGTTGTTAATTTTTGATCTAGTTTTACTAAGAGTTTTACCTATTTTAGGGATTGCAGGTATTCGTGGTACACCCGTATATTATCCATCAATACAATTTGATTCTGTGAACAGTTGGTTTACAAAAAATATATCGGATTCTATAATCCATGAATAGGTAAGTTAAGTACCTACCTAGACGATATAATGTAACTACATTTATGACCTACCGTTAAATTTTCACTATCGCTGCCTGCTATGTAGGTTACTACACGCTTTATCCAGATATAGGTAGGTAGGCAGGTAGTTACCCTACCACTAATCGCAGCGAGATACTTTTAGGCTCAACTCACACCAAGTTTCTCATGCGATAATAAGTTTTATTGTAATGAAAATAAAGTTAAAATTCATATGACACTGAAACTGCGCTCCGCTTCGCTGCGCTTCGACGCTCTTTTGGTGTGAGTTGAGCCTTAAGATGCAAAGTAAAAATATACTTTCTAGAAACGCTACAAAACCATCACCGCGAGGCAATGGAGCCTTCTTGGGGATGCCTGCGACTGGCATTGATATGGATCAGTTGAGCTACACGTTATTGTTTGCAACAGTCTGCAGTTGGCTCAATTGTTTCAATTGTAAATGCTAGTTCTAATACGTTTCGTTTTTCTACCTTGTGTGAGGGTACACAAGGTCTGCTTAGCTTGTGCTAGGTGATTCTGGGTGGATTGTCCATAATTATTTATATTTTTTTGGACAGAAATGCATTTTCTAGTATTCGTTTCACAATAAAAATTACAAAAACGAACCGTATTAGAACTAGTATTTACAACTGAAACAATTAGGCCAGCTGCAGACTAGATGACTGATATACTTAATACAATAGATTACATAGATAGATATTTTTTACTATACATAGAATAGATAATGACCAGAACACCCGGAACAATGTGAAGATCGTCACACAATTGTTCCGATGCGGGAATCGAACCCGCAACCTTGCATGCCTATGTGTTTGCTTACACTTGACTTGTCTAAATGCTTATTTTGTAAGCCTAAAGCGGCTTTTTGGTTTTGTTTGTTGTTGTAGTTTTGTACTTTTAATATGTAATGTTTAGATATAAGGTGTTATTTTATAGTTTTAACTGCAATAAAGAGTTCATTCATTCATTCATGAATTCCTAAAGAAATAAAATATTGCGACTTTGACTTCCTGCGTCGCAGGCGGACCATAGCGAGCTCATCAATCATCTTACCAAGCTGCAGTATCCCCATGATCAGCTCCACACACCCCGAAAGAAAGGCCAACAGCACCGCGAACTCTGGCCCCAGTCCGTGCAGGTTCTCTCGCGTGAGGATGGCTGCGATGGCCGTGGGGCCAATAGCGGAGTCCTTCACGCTGCCGAACACGGTGTACACGAAGCAGGCCATGAAGGAGGAGTAGAGGCCATACTGTGGAGGGAGGCCCGCGACGCCTGCGTACGCGATGGCCTGCGGGATCACTGTGAGGCCTACGGTTATACCTGAAAGATAGTTATCGTCATTGTATTAATTAATATGGACTGCAGGCCTGCAGGGATATTCTGGATGCGGCAAGCTGAAGACAGGGCGCTATGGCGTTCATTAGGGGAGACCTTTCCAGCAGTCGTCTACTATAGGCTGATGATGGTGATTCATTAATAAATAAGGCATTTATTTACCTCTTACAAAATGTTGTCATAATAAAGTTTCTGTAAATCTTTATAAATAACAAATTAGAATTAGTATTTAAATTGAAAAAATTGAGCTAACTGCAGACTGTAGCACAGTATCATCATCATCAACCTATATTCGTATTTAGTTACACAAACAACCACGGTGTTTATTGATAAATCTATGTCCCATGAGATGGCTAATGGCACATTTAGGTACACAACACAGCATACACAACACACGTATAGTATATAAATAATACATAACCCTTTCAGCCTATTAACCTATTAAAACGTGCTATGGTCAGAAGCAGAGCATGTGACCATAGCGTGTCTACATTCCTCCAGCCCAGTAGGTAGGTAAACACAGTGATTGTGTGCTAAAGTCGCGTTACTATTGTCTTTCTCGTGTACACTGTAATGGACACCTCACCATTGTCAGGGTCGCCATGGATGGCTGCTGTTGGACATCCGAGGAACGTGGATGTGTGTACCTAGTGAACGAATGCTCAGTACGTAACCACATTCAGGTTTCAGGAATCAAGACTTACGCGGAAAATTCAGAGGCATTATAGTGTTTACAGTGACCGGAAAGAATACACAGGTACTGTCAATTTGTCAACAATTCATAGCTCTTGTTAGTGAGAACAAAAATATCAATAACAAAAAAGCAAAATAAAAATTTGAGTCGCTCGGAAACGTGTCACATTCACGGCAAATCGAGAAGTGCTATGAAGCCATGTTTTGAAAGAAACGAGCTATTCGTTTTTACTTTTAGTCGATGATGTTTGATTATATTTACAAGGCGATTCATTAGCTAAACTTAACGCTACTAATTATCTAGGTAATCTGAACCTAGACCTAAATGATGTTGAAACATGACAATGTCGGTGGCTTTCCACCGACCTCAGGTTTCATAAATTTTATTAAATAAATTCCATCCAATGGATAAAAGTAGTATAGTTCAATAGCATATCTTCATCTTGGCTGAGGTATGGAAAGCCTCGACTCTACAGTTGCTCATCAAATTTCTTCCCAAATTGACGGTGCCAAGAGATTTGATAATTGATTAGTTAATTTAGGACTGATACGCGAACGAACAACCGTCTGTGAGGCTTGTACCTACAAGCAACCTGACAACCTACTAGAAAGAAAGAAAATACATTTGTTTGAGACCATACATAACACGACACATAACATAGTAAGAAAATATAAAAAAAAGAAAAAACAATTATTACAAGGAAATAGGTAAGACATACACGGATAAGAACAAATACGTGTTACTTAAGGGGCCAAAAAGGTCACTGTCTCAGCATTATGCCGCTACAAGCCTAAGTTAGAAGCGGCTCTGATTTTCAGACAGGTCCTGGTGTGGTGGCACAAAGCTTGATTACATTAGGTAGACACATAAAAGAAGACAAAAGTAGGTAACATAAAAGCCAGAGAGAAAAGGAAAAATGAAGAGAGGCACCATTAAATTACGAGTAGACCTCCATGGACATCACAAACTTATACAAATCTACAAATAACCATTAAATCTATCCATAAATCGAAGACTTCAATCTAAATAGCTCAACAACAAAACAAAAACTACATATTATTTATTATAGTCTATGGTAGACCCATATTGCCAAATCAACTACTACTACTAAAAACTACGGAAAGGGTACTCAGGTCCTCGCATCTCATTTATGATTTAGTAGGATTTACTATTATTAAAAGTGTGAAGGCTTGGCTGAAGACAACGTCGAAACTACTGAATGGATCAAGCAGATTTTTTTTTAAAGATCTGGACCTGACCTCTTAATAGGCAATTTTTATTTTAGTTTCAACGAAGTAAGCGATGTTTTTAATGACTCAGCTAACGCATGGACGGACAGGTTTCGGCTTGTAAATGGCAAAGATATTTCTAACAGATAACAAATCAGATCCAAACACAACAGATTGTCACAATAGTACAATGCTGGTCATTTCACGATTGAGTGGCCGCCACGTCATCCACCGACCACAGTGTAGGTGCTGAGGTCATAGTCCTGCGTTTTTATGAACAAGTTTTGCTCGTATTGTCCTGTTGATTTAACACTTTGACTCCCTCCAAGACACAGCTCCTTGTAAAGCGACGCGTCCATCCGGGTCGTTCTTTTATCTTTAGGCTAATCAAATTTTAAATGAGCTCATTGGGAATTTGATGGAAAAGGTTATCTCTCTCTATAGACTTAAGTTTCATGATTACACCGTGAAATGTATAAGAGGAATTTGGCGAGATCTATGAAAGCCAATGAAAGCCTTCTTTTGCCTCTTCGAAGATGGCAGGATGACCTAGATCAGAGGATCTGATCTAGGTCATCCTACCATCTTTGTTGCAATACCTTTATTTACAGCTCATTTGGAGTTTCATAAACCCAAAGGTCAGGCATGAAGTTATTCAACATTTCATCATTTATGTGATTTTATTTTATTTATATTGCTTTGTTAATAATTTCCTTTGCTAATATCAACGTTTTTTTAACCATTAAACCCGTTATAGCTTAACTTGGTTCGTAGATACGAGTAAGTGTTTTGGGAAATCGAGACTACCCTGTTGGCGACATGGCCCGTCGGCCAAGCTTGCTTTAAGTCATCTATCCACCCATACTAATCACACTAATATAAATGCGAAAGTTTGGATCTTTAGATGGATGTATGTTTGTATCGTCATACTCAAGGGACAGAAGACCAAAACCATCACACTTATATTCGGTATTATATTATATTCTTTTAATGTATTGTGCCGACATCTTGTACTCTACTCTATTATGTCATTTTTGGTGATGTCGTCCTTATTTTTTAAATAATAATAATGTAAATCCTTTTATTGGCTGTTAGCGACATTTATAAGATAAGTTATTTTATTTTTAACAGCTGTGGATTTTGTTCATTAATAAAAAAAAAAGTTATTTCCTAGAAGTGTCCTCACCCGCTATGATATCCGCCAGTCCGCTCCTGAAGGAGTACTTGGGTAGCCACTCGAGCACTGGCAGCCGCCGCAGCAGCGTCTTGGCGGAGCAGCACCCGCGCGCCCTCCGCAGCACCCGGCGCCGCCACCGGTGGGCTGGCTCCTTGTCCGGCGCGGGGTCGGGCTTTGAGGGGAAGCCGTTGATGAACGTGCCGTTTGAATCTGACGAAAGTAATTATTAAATTATTAATTTTGTTTTAATCCCAGAAGTGGTATTTTTGTTAACTATTAAGTTTCTTCACTGTTACTAACTCAACCGACATAAACATGGTTAAAAGGTTGTAAAATATGAAAAAAAAAAAACTGAGGCAGAACAATTGTTTCAACTTGTTTCAAGACATCTATCCGTCCATACTAATTACACTAATATTAACATTCGTATCACACTGATATTATACATGGGAAAGTTTGGATGTTTAGATGGATTGGTGTTTACTATTTCTTAACGCCAAAACTAGTGAATGGTTCGGGCTGAAATTTTGCATACAGGCAGCTTTAGGTCTAACATAAAACATAGATTTTTATACTTTATTAACTTGTACATAATATGTAACCGAAAGTAACTCTTGAACGAAACTTAATGAAATTTGGTAGGAAGGTAAACAATATCGAAGACCGATGTGGCGCGGTGGGCGAAGGTCCGCCTGCGACGCAGGAGCTTGCGGGTTCGATTCCCGCCTCGGAACAATTGTGTGTACGATCTGCAGATATTAGTTCCAGGTGTTCTGGTCGTTTTCTATGTATAATAAAAAATATCTATCTATGTAATGTATTGTATTATGTATATCAGTCATCTAGTACCCATAACACAAGCTCTGCTTAACTTGGGGCTAGATGATGCTGTGTGAATCGTCCAGCATTATTTATTTATTTATTTAATATCCCGGTGACAGACATAAGCTACTTGAAGCATGTGCGAAAACGCGCAAGAAGCAAAATAACTATATTTATTTTAGGCGCATGTGGAAGCAGTTTAGGTACCTACAGCTTATACTGAGTCCCATCGATGGGGTTTGTAGGTTTTTTTGTAGAACTCAGTTGTGGATCTTACAGACATAAACTATTCTAAGGAGGTGGGTACTAACAATTAGTAAGGGCGGATTCAGAATGGAAGCCAGGAGGCATATTTTAATTGTTTAAGACGCAATTGCGTGTTCGACCAATTCGTACTCTAATATACCGAAATAGAGTGCAAATTTGCACAACAATAACAAAAAAAAACACGCAATTGCATATTTGGAGAATAAAAATAAGCCCCCTGCAGTTAAAACTCATTGCAAAGTGTCGTTCCATGAACCTTCCTATCCTATGTAGAGTCAGATAATATTTATTAACTCTATGGTAGAGTAGACTGTTTTCCATACCTCATTATTTTTAGAAGGTGGTTATATATAGGTATTATTATTTCGTTAGTCAAACAACATAAGTGTTATATCATCGTGTAATGAACCGGATTTCCTAGTTTTAAGTTATAGGTTATCGCCACTAGTCTTGACCCAACTCAGATTAAATAGGTTACTGATTTTTGGCCATACCAATTATCATCGTGGAATTTACCACGATTTATCTTCCCTATCTACTTAATGAATGTATAACAACTTACTTCTAACTTTTTCTACTTAATCACATTCGATTTAATATTAGCAGGAGTACTTACTTCTTACTTTTTCTACTTAGCATCACATTCGTTTTAGTATTAGTACCTAGGTATGAGTAATTACTAATTAGTTAACAAAATTATCGGAATTTTCTGTAGAAAACGTTCAAGAATGCAAATCACTTAGTTAAACCAGTTAGTTGTTACTTTCAATAATGTAGAATGCGAAAGATAAAAGAGTTGACTCATGCATATTATAATGTAGAGGTAACGTCACGTAGTATACAAGGTGTAACAAAAAGTAAGGACCAAACTTTCAAGGGTGGGTCAGATTCAGTCAGACTCTGTCATGGAACCGAGGAAAAATATTTTTAAATATTGTAAATTTTTATTTTCGAAAAAATTTATAAAATCTTAATGACCACCAGATATGAAAATGGCTGATACTATACATGTGCTCGTGTTTCGTTTCGGCGCGATAACATCGGTGTGCGCGACGCATGCGATAGGTAGGTAGGTAGGTAGGTACCATATACATATATGTACATTATTTTTCAGTTCTTTCACTAAAGGCACGTGCATAGTTGTCATTGCCTAGTCTAGTCATCTTATTTTACAAGTAAATGTCATCCAGTTATATTTTTCTATGTTTTATGATCGAAGCGGAACCCCCCCGTAAAAAAGTAAGGTTCTTGCTTTTTCTTACACCCTGTATAAATATTCTGTGGAGACGAAGCGTTACCGATGAAGCGCTACATTAAAACTATCATAATAACTATTGAGTGGCAATTGTATTATTCCTGAAATTGCAAGGTTAGCAGTGATTGTATCTGCCAACCTTAGACGACCGATGTGACCAGACGGACGTAGTTCCGCCTGCGACGCAGGAGGTTGCCGGTTCAATTCCCGCCTTGGGACAAATGTTGGACTGAATATTTTTTCCGGGTCTTTTGGGTATTTTCGATGTAAAAATATCCATCTAACTGGCCCAAAGATAGTGTGCGTTTTAATTTCGTACCCCCACCACCGTTCAAATTGCTTTTATTTCCTTTTGGCTGGTTTCGGTGAATACTGTCAAACACAAAATTTTCACCCTGCAACGCTTTCTTTATTTTCTTATCTTTAGAGGTATTTTACTTATACAAGACACCCCGTACCATATCATATTTATTTTTAAATGTGAAACAAGATCACGTCACTTTGTTCTGTAATCGTGGCTTGAAAATGAGACCAATATAGTTACGGCCAACGTCTAAGCTAGCATCAACTTTAGTACATTCAATGTATTAATCTAACTAAACAAAATACATGTCTATTAACTGTTGGAGTCTGTATTGTCATTTGAAGATATGATTATGGCAACAAATCATACGATTCCAATAATAAACTCGATTCCACGACATGACACTCCGTGAAAACATTAGCAAGGAGGCATTCGATCCAATACCTTTTAAATTCTGGTTTTTATAGGAGCGGTTTAGGTTTTAGATGAGTCAATTGTTAAAAATTGGCACATTAAAGTCTGGCACTTTTCAGACCTCAATACCATACGATACAATTCCTCTTTATTGGACACCAAATAAAATGGATACACAAGACAGAAAAAAAACAATACAGAATACATATGTTGTACAACGGGCATCCTTATCACTATGAGCGTTCTCTGCCTGGCAACCTCAATAAGTAAAGAAATTTAAATTATAAAATTTAATATTTCTACTCTATTCATGGATCTAACAAGATATATAAAATTGCAAGCCTAGGTAATGTATGATCTGATGTAGACGGGACCAAAAGTGTGCCCAATGATTCGTCTAAAGATACTCACTGCTATTGCGTCATCGGCGTCACCCGTTTCTTTTCGAACTTGTCTGTCTCAATTAACTGAATTTAACTGTGTTCTAGAATTCAAAATATATTTTTCTTTACAAAAAAGTACATTCTTAATACACTCACGGGCACAACTAACAGCCCTCCTTGTATCTTGTTCAGTTTACAGTAATCGTCAAATTACGACCATTTTTGATGGATGTTAAAAGCAACCATTAAGAAAAATAAAATCAGCTACAATAGTTTTGAAAAAATCCGTTAATTTAAAAAAAAAGGTTTTTGCCTCTTTGGTTTCGTAACTCTTTGTTGATAAAAATATCTTGGGTTCTAAAAATATTATGTATCCTTTGACTTTTAATTAAAATATACAATTACTTTATTTTTATTGCTGTTTCAGCTGGCTTCATCGCATGGGACGTTTTAGAAAAAGCAAACTAAATAAACACCCGTTGACTGCAAATAAAAGATTTGATTGCATTGCATTAATTTAATAAATTTTTTTTTTTTAATAAACGTGTTCTTGAGTGGAGACCACGACTCGGTAAACGTAGTGTAGGACGCCGTCCGACCAGGTGGGATGACGACCTGCGAAAGACTGCAGGTAGATGCTGGATGCGTCAAGCTGAAGACAGGGCGTTATGGCGCTCATTGGGGGAGGCCTATGTCCAGCAGTGGACTAATATAGGCTGATGATGATGATGAATTTAATAAAAAATTGATAGTATTTAGCTAGTGTCGAGGTAGGGTTGGGATGCCTCGCGTCTACCTTAATTATTACTTTACGAGTCTAGAACTTGGTTGGAGCGAGTTGATGATACTAAGATTGGTTAACTAGCTCTAAAACACTACGTTAAAAAAATATGTATATTATAATAAAAATATTTATTTTCGTTAAAGGGACACGGTAAACTTACATTCCAATAAATAAATAAATAAATAATGCTGGACAGTTCACACAGCGTTATCTATAGCCCCATGGTAAGCAGAGCTTGTGTTATGGATACTAAATAACTGATATACATAATACAATACATTACATAGATAGATATTTTTTATTATACATAGAAAACAACCAGAACACCCGGAACAAATATCTGCAGATCGTACACACAATTGTTCCGAGGCGGGAATCGAACCCGCAACCTCCTGCGTCGCAGGCGTACCTTCGCCCACCGCGCTACATCGGTAGTCTCCAATGTTTCTTTAATGTTTTTTTAATTCCAATATTATGTATCTAAATAATTATATAAACCAATGATCCTGTTACAAATGTAAATGTAAAATTTCGCTCTAAGAGAATCTTGTATGAAGATGCGAGGGATTCCAGCTTCGACTTATTCACAAGTTATTAGTTTTTATGACATAACGCTATGGCTACCTATGTTACATCTTCTTCTCTATAATATAAAAATGAATCGCTGAATGTGTTGCTAAGCGCAAATCTCGAGAGCAACTGAACCGATTTCGCTAATTCTTTTTTAGAATATTCCTTGAAGTACGAGGATGGTTCTTACGGAGAAAAAAAAAGAGTTTTTTTTTTAATTGCCTGAAACAATTGACCACCCGTGCGAAGCCGGGACGGGCCGCTAAGTAACAAATAAAATAAAAACAAATTAAATAATGAAGTCGTATCAGCAGAAAAGTAACAATCCACACAGCATCATCTAGCCCCAAGGTAATTAGAGCTTGTGTTATGGGTACTAGATGACTGATATAATTAATACAATACATTACATAGATTTTTTTTATTATACATATAACAACCAGAATACTCGGTACAAACATCTGCAGATCGTACACACAATTATTCCGAGGCGGGAATCGAACACGCAACCTCCTGTGTCGCAGGTCATAACATACATGTGTATGTTAAGTCTCCTGAGGTCACCAGGCTCATGAGAGTCAGGGCGGCAGAGTTAAGACCTTGTTATATTTCAGTTGTACCATTACTATCGTAGCAATTTAATTTCCTTCACTCAAAAGACTTCAACGCGCACCCAGTGCTACGAATCTGCTAAAGATGGTCCACTTTGATAACACTCTTGTCGCCATTTTTGCATGAGTATCACGTATATACATATATACAGCGTGCAAACAATTTCGATACTTCATTGTCAAGTTTCCAAAAGAATTCATGAATGTCTTGTTAAATAGAAAGTGTTTTTTGTTTAAATATAAATTTCTCTTTACAACAGTGATGTCAAGCGATCTAAGGTGCGCATGAGTTGAGTATTGACGCGGTATTGAGCTGATAATCAGACGGACAGAAATTTCTCAATTTTTCTAGGTTAATAAATCATACAATAAAATCATCATCATCAACTATGTTAGTCCACTACTAGACATAGGCCTCCCCCAATGAGCGCCAAAGCGCCCTGTCTTCAGCTTGACGCATCCAGCATCTACCTGCGATCTTTCGCAGGTCGTGGTCCCATCTGGTCGAAGTGCGTCCTACACTACGTTTACCGAGTCGTGGTCTCCACTCAAGAACACGTTTACCCCAGCGGCCGTCGGTTCTTCGCGAGATATGGCCGGTCCACTGCCACTTCAGCTTGCTAATTCTTAGAGCTATGTCGATAACCTTGGTTCTCTGTCGGATGTATTCGTTACGAATCCTATCCTTCTGAGAAACTACAAGCATAGCTCTTTCCATACAATACAATACAATACAAAAATGCTTAATTGCACACCATATGCAGATCATTACAAAAAGACATTACATGTGACGTACAATGGGCGGCCTCATCGCTTTGAAGCGATCTCTTCCAGGCAACCTTTGGATGGAAAAAATTATGTAAATTTAAGAAAGGCAGGGGGAGAACCAAAAATAAGTAAAATATGAGACTAACATGAATACTTAAATACAAATAATAAATATGTATATGTTACAAACACCAAACTAAATATTATAAAATATATATTAAATAATGTTTAAGCACTGTTGTGACGTGCTCCATAAAAACGATCGATAAAAAGGTCGATAGAAAAGGAAGCGCCACTCGGTTGCCTGCCTTGAGAGCGCAATTAGGTGAAAAAGCTAATTACTCTTACCAATTACATCCAGGAAATTTGATTTTGTGAAAAAAAAACTTATAATTCTATGTTTAGATGACCCGTTAATGTAAGATCCTACTAATATTATAAACGCGAAAGTTTGTGAGGATGTATGTATGTAAGTATGTTTGTTGCTCTTTCACGCAAAAACTACTAAATGGATTTTGAAGAAACTTCGCAATAATATAGCTTACATACAGCATAACACATAGGCTATAATTAAATAAATAAATAAATAATGCTGGACAATTCACACAGCATTATCTAACCCCATGGTAAGCAGAGCTTGTGTTATGGGTACTAGATAACTGATATATATAATACTATATATTACAAAGATAGATATTTTTTATTATACATAGAAAACGACCAGAACACCCGGAACAAATATCTGCAGATCGTACACACAATTGTTCCGAGGCGGGAATCGAACCCGCAACCTCCTGCGTCGCAGGCGGACCTTCGCCCACCGCGCCACATCGGTCGTCTAACAATTCATAAAGATATATTGTTTATTATCCAAAATATCTATCACCACGCGGGTGAGACCGCGGGGCGCAGCTAGTGTAAAATAAAGTAAGACAAGACAAAATAAATAACTCCGAAATATAATTCTTAGCTAAAAAATATTATATTTAATGATCTATGTACCTATTATGTTTGGTAGACATAGTATCAAAAGAGTTAAAAGATAATGAGAATAGAAAGGGCAATAGGTTATCGTCATTATTATTTATCAATAATGGAATTTTACATTCGTGGAAAGAAAATGTAGAATAGACCTTCTATATCGCTGGGACATCAATCAATGTTTTATTAACAATTGACGACCGATGTGGCGCGGTGGGCGAAGGTCCGCCTGCGACGCAGTAGGTTGCGGGTTCGATTCCCGCCTCGGAACAATTGTGTGTACGATCTGCAGATATTTGTTCCGGGTGTTCTGGTCGTTTTCTATGTATAATAAAAAATATCTATCTTTGTAATATATTGTATTATGTATATCAGTTATCTAGTACCCATAACACAAGCTCTGCTTACCATGGGGCTAGATAATGATGTGTGAATTGTCCAGCATTATTTATTTAATTATTATTTGTAATTTAGAGTAAATCTCGCATCACATAATTTTTTATGAAGTCATTTAGGTAATTACTACGGTTGGTAAATAAGTGTCCCGTAGGGGAGAGTCGGACATTACCGCGCCCCAGTAATGTCCAAGTGGTAAGTTGGTATTTTACCAGAGTCTTAAACTCACGATAATTATTGTATTTATTATAGTATACAATATTATGTAGCATATCTTAAAAAGGTGAAAAGATGACGTAAAAACTATCGTCCCGCCGCCCGTCGACCAATGACGATTAAGGTAACACTGAATTAGCTATGACATTAATAATTAATTTGATGAATAATTTAAAAGTAAATTAAGCTTAGACATTACTTATGATTTTTAAACGGCATTTCAAACTACATATAAATATAATTATAAATAACAAAAAATGGGAAAACGCGGTATTATCGAACTGGTATGCTTGAAATTTCTACATATAATTTATAATTATTATATTTATGTTCAATATTTTTAGTATTAGAAACTACTTCTGTTTAAAACAACAATAACAACTATTACGTATTTGTTTTTAAGCTACTTATATCCATGGATATCCGAAATAAAGATATTTTACACATTTCCATATATTATCTAGACACGGAATTATCGAACTTGGTAATTTTGTTTTTGGCTGGGCTGACGTGGCCACGCAGGGGGGGGGGGGTTGAGACTAGCGGTAAGATATTATTACCACACCAGACAGTAGTTGTTTTTAATAAAATTAATTATTAGATATTATTATGTATCTCATTACCATGATCTCAGGTCATAAAGTGACCCGGTCCTTTGGAAGGCTTGCGTGGGGCCGGAGCCAACAGCACACAGGCCCTTTAAGGGGATGTCGAGAGGTGCGTTATACAACCGCGCAGTATTAACAACCCAACTCTCCCCAACAATAAACTAAAGTGTCGTTTTATCGTCATGCTTATTATAACTTGCCAATAACATAAATGACGGAAATAATTTGAATAACATACCTGGTCATGGTAACATATGTTTCCATTGAGTATTTTTGTAATGAGACTTCATAAAATACCTACAATGTTTTTTCTTTAAATTATCCTCTTACTTTTGTAATCTGTCTCTCTGTCTTTAATATGTTCAAATTCAAATTAAAATGTTCCCCCCGTTCGATTGAACGGTGTTGACTTAGAGAGGGTGTACTCTTTTAAGTACTTAGGTCACATAGTCACTACCGACCTCAAAGACAATGAAGACATCGAACGGGAGCGGAGGGCGCTGTCGGTACGGGCGAATATGGTTGCCAGGAGGTTTGCGCGTAGCTCAGAGAAGGTAAAGTTGACACTCTTCAGAGCATACTGCACCTCTCTGTATACATGCAGCCTGTGGGCGAAATATACGCTTGCGACGTACAGCGCCATCCGTGTCCAGTACAATAATGCGCTGAGAGCGGTCTTGGGGCTGCCCCGCTACTGCAGCGCCTCAGGGATGTTTGCGGCGGCGCGAGTCGACTGTTTTCATACCACCATGCGCAAGCGCGCCACCTCCCTGGTGCGCAGGTTGCGGGCCAGCTCCAATACCGTTCTCGCAATGATAGCTGGGAGAGTGGACTGCCCGTACACCAGGCACTGTTGTGAGCGCCACCTTCCCAGCAATCCTTTTAGTTTTTAAGATTATCTTGTTGTTACTAATATGAGTGTAAATGCTTGAAATAAATACTTTTTATTTTATTTTTTATTTTTTTTTTTTATTTATTTATTTTATTTATTTAATCAGGTTAGGAAGAGGGGGTTATTTAGGAAGAGGATAATCATCATCATCAGTTTATTTAGTCCACTGCTGGACATAGGCCTCCCCCAATGAGCGCCTTAGCGTCTTCAGCTTGCCGCATCCAGCATCTACCTGCAGTCTTTCGCGGATCGTCATCCCACCTGGTCGGAGGGCGTCCTACACTACGTTTACCGAGTCGTGGTCTCCACTCAAGAACACGTTTGTCCCAGCGGTGGGCCGAGGACCTGCGAAAGACTGCAGGTAGATGCAGGTTATCCTCTTCACAAAATGGCGAGCAATGCGTCCTCTTACCAGGCCACGTGCTTATCATTTAATTAGCAAAAAGCTGATCGAATCGTTACATAAACTGTTATGCGTTAAGTAATAATTAAAGGTATTAATTAACTGATTAGTAACACTGATTAGAATGGAATCCAATGTCTGACACGTTTAGATAGATAGATAGATAATGCATTTATTTGACCCTCCAGCACATGATATAAAGGTAACGATAGTAATGGTAAACAATAAGTAATAGTACACGTTTTGACAAAATCAATTTCGATCTCCGATTTTGAAGTAGTATTCCAAACAAGTTATTTTTTTCTAATTAACTTGCATTACTCAGAAAACGCCTATTTTTCAAATTTCATTGTTTACTTTAGGAGGTAGCTAGTTATTGCGTGTGCTCTGCAAGGTATTGCTTTGTTCGAAGGCTTTGCTTCAGAAAAGGGTCCGATGGCGAATCGCCACTAACTCAGAAAACCTGCTTGTGTCGTTAATACTCGTAAGTGACGATGTTTACAAATTTTCATTGAAAACCATCAAAAATGTTAGACCTACTCAACCCAATAGATTTCTTTCCGGCCCTGGTGGGGGCACAGAGAGGGGCCTCGAGGCTTCGCCTCATTACCCCGGCGTCAACTCGAGGGGTGACGACCCCTCGGTCCTTGGGTTTTGTGGGAATCTTTTCTTTCCCTTATTCTCATGTATTTTTGGCATCATTCCGTTTATAATCTTTTTTTAAAATAAACCCAAGGACTCTATGGTGGTTCCGCAGGGATCAGGTCCCGCGGAAGGGGTCGCCATGGGCGGTCGTCTTCCTGGGGCCGGGGCTGGGGCGGGGCGATGTTGTGGAGGTGCTCGTGGTGCCCGTTGTCGGCGCGATCGTACATTCGACGCGCCGTCTGCACGACGAATTCCTCCACGGATTGGATCTGCAGGTCGCGGGCTATGACGTCGTTCCTGACGTAGCGGCCCGCGCCCGTGCAGATCCTGAGAGCCACGTTCTGCAGCGCCTGGAGCCGGTCCTTGTTGGTCTGGGAGACCAGGGCGTACCAGCTCGACGCCGCATAGGTTAGTCGGGACCGGACGTAGGACTTGTACCTACTCAAACGTTTTCAGCTTAATAAAAAAAATAATGTTGGACAATCGACACAGCATCATCTAGCCTCAAGCTAAACAGAGCTTACTAGATGACTGATATACTTAATACAATAGATTACATAGATATATATTTTTCATAATACGTACATAGATAACGACCAGAACACCCGAAACCTTGTCCCGAGATGGGAATCGAAACCGCTACCTCCTGCACCGCAGGTGGACCCCGCCATAGAGGTCGTCAGCATAATTAGGTAAGAAACTACTTTGAACAGAACATCAGCATAACGAGCCTATGACCTAGGTCAAATTCTTGGTCACTTAGTGCCGAGACAAGGTCCCAGGAAGTAGGTATCATCAGGTAGCTGGTTAGATGCAGTGCTGTGAGCCCACCCTGCAGACTTAGAAGAAACATCCTAGGTATCTCCCTACCTACGGACGGAGCTATGGACATATTCGGAACTCGGAACAATTGTGTGCACGATCTGCAGATATTTGTTCCGGGTGTTCTGGTCGTTTTCTATGTATAATAAAAAATATCTATCTATGTAATGTATTGTATTATGTATATCAGTTATCTAGTACCCATAACACAAGCTCTGCTTACCATGGGGCTTGATAATGCTGTGTGAATTGTCCAGCATTATTTATTTATTTATTTATTATATCTTTCGTCTCTTGTTTGATAATTATATGATCTACTTTGAGTTTAGTTTGGTTCTAAAATGTATTTAAATAATTAATAATTAATTGAGTTTATATAATTATAATTAGGTAATTATAGTTAGCAGTTAATTTAATTATAATAAATTTATTATAATTTATTTAGTTCATTTGTTAAATCCATGTATTTGTATGGAAAAGCAGACATCCTGGCACAAGTATACTAACATGAGTTTAAAGTAAAGTAAACTTTTTATTTATTGACAAAATAGACAGTGAAGCCAGGCCCCTGAACTAGTAAAAAACTGTGTTTCAGGAACCAATGGCTTCTCCAACTAATGTTTACATTCAATTATGTCTATGCAATTCCATAATTGCATAGACATAATTGAATGCCATCATCATCATCATCAGCCTATATCAGTCCACTGCTGGACATAGTTCTCCCCCAATGAGCGCCATAGCGCCCTGTCTTCAGCTTGCCGCATCAAGCATCTACCTGCAGTCTTTCGCAGGTCGTCATCCCACCTGGTCGGAGGGCGTCCTACACTACGTTTACCGAGTCGTGGTCTCCACTCAAGAACACGTTTGCCCCATCGGCCGTCGGTTCTTCGCGAGATATGGCCGGCCCACTGCCACTTCAGCTTGCTAATTCTTTGAGCTATGTCGATAACCTTGGTTCTCTGTCGGATGTATTCGTTACGAATCCTATCCTTCAGAGAAACTCCGAGCATAGCTCTTTCCATAGCTCGCTGAGCGACTTTGAACTGGTGGACCAGCCCTATCGTGAGTGTCCACGTCTCAGCTCCGTAGGTCATAACGGGTAGGACGCACTGATTGAAAACTATCGTTTTCAAGCATTGCGGTATGGATGACGTGAAGACTTGACGTAGTTTCTCAAATGCTGCCCAGCCCAGCTGGATCCTCCTTTTGGCCTCCTTCTCGAAAACGTTTTTACCCAACTGCAGAATCTGCCCAAGGTAATTGAATGTAAACACCTAAATTTAAAATTAGTTATAAGATATCCATATATCTTATAACTAATTTTAAATTTAGGTACAGAGTAATCCAGCTAAATAAAAACATAACAATAACATGTAGAGCAGTAATCTGAGACTATGCGTACAGAAATACATTGCGAGGTATGGATATATTGTTTAAGACTAAAATAATAATATAATGTAATGTATTCTCGTTTATACATACACTAGCTGCTCCCCGCGGCTTCGCCCCCGTGGAAATCTATGTGTCAAATTATTTAAATGATAAAAAATCCTATGTTAGACTCCTGGTTCTAAGCTACCTCTCCACCAATTTTCAGCTAAATCGGTCCAGCCGTTCTCGAGTTATAAGTGTTGTAACAAACACGACTTTCTTTTATATATAAGTTAAAAGGATGTCCTAACAACTGTCTAGCATGTAGAGTAACATATTACATAGACAGAACATTCTTTATTGAACTTTAAATAGAAAACTATGTACAGAAAAAACTAAAAAATAAATTACAATCGGCGGTCTTATCGCTCAAGAGCTATCTCTACCAGACAACCATGGTTTTATTAATACAAATAAACAATTTTCATTTTCAATTATAATATAAAATACTAGATTCTGTCCGCGGGTTCGCACGCGTTTTATCTAGTCCTGATCTTTATGGGTGCAGTATTTCAAGCCGATTCATTAAGTTGGTGTTGTTTTCGGTAAAATATCTTCACAACGGCACAAACTTTAACCTGTTCATAAGAAGTTTTAGGACTTTATTAACATTTGCTCTAATAAATAAATAAATAAATGATAAATAATGCTGGACAATTCACACAGCATTATCTAGCCCCAAGGTAAGCAGAGCTTGTGTTATGGGTACTAGAAATAACGATGTGGCGCGGTGGGCGAAGGTCCGCCTGCGACGCAGGAGGTTGCGGGTTCGATTCTCACCTCGGAACAATTGTGTGCACGATCTGCAGATAGTTGTTCCGGGTGTTCTGGTCGTTTTCTATGTATAATAAAAAATATCTATCTATGTAATGCTTACCATGGGGCTAGATAATGCTGTGTGAATTGTCCAGCATTATTTATTTTATTTATTTATCTTTAAAACTACGTAACGGATTTAGATGCGGTTTTTTATAGATAGAATGATTCAAGAGTTCATAAATCATGAGACAAAAGTTCATAAATCATTTCAAACATAGATTTCAACGCGGGCGAAGCTGTGCGGCGCAACTAGTAAACTATACAATAGCTACTTTTAAACCAGAACTAAATAGTGAAGTATTATAGATATATGTGAAAATAGTTTTAAATTGGCTATTGTTTTTATTTTTAGAAATCTATAAGATGTAAGGTTACCAGTGCGGCACGAGCCCACCAGCTGTGTTAATATATTGTATAAACATATGTTGAGACAAGATGTTACATGTAACGTGTATACATATATATATAATACTAGCTGTTCCCCGCGGTTCCACCCGCGTTAAACTCGAATTTCACTTTATTGTGTAGGTGATTTTTTACACCTTGGGTTACATTATTGGAGTTTATGTATGGATCCTTAACTTTAAAAAAAAATATAATATAGCCTATATTCACCGGGGATAGTGTATATTGCCAACGGTGAAAGATTTTTTTAAATCGGTCCAGAAGTTTCGGAGCCTATTCATTACAAACAAAAAAACAAACCTTTCCTCTTTATAATATTAGTATAGATAAACATATCGATATTCTTACATATAACGTGTATACATAATATGTAAACATATCGATATGTTAAATGCAACGTTACAACACCAGGCGTGGTCAGTAGCGCACGCGACTTCACACGTGCTGAATGAGTAAGTACTGGACTATTGAGTAAGACTTGGACTTCCATATTTGATTGATAAGGTTAAAGAAAGTTACCTACTTTTTTGACGACCTCTATGGCACAGTACACATATATCCATACTAGTTTCTGCCCGCGGCTTCGCACGCGTTGTTTCTATGGAAACGTTTAAGATTATTTCAATCCTATGGGAACTGATTTATGGGATAATAAGGAGCCTTTGTTTTATTCTGGGCTCAGAACTAACTGTATGCAAAATTTCAGCCCGATCCGTTCAGTAGTTTTTGCGTGAAAGAATAACAAACATCCATCCATACATAAAAAAAAATCACGTTTATAATATTAGTAGGATGTGTACTGTGTCTATGGCGCGGTTGGTGAAGGTCCGCTTGCGACGTAGGAGGTTGCGGGTTCGATTCTATGAAATTGTGTGTACTATCTGCTTATATTTTTTCCGTGTGTAGTCGTTATCTATGTATAATAATAATAAATATCTATCTATGTAATGTATTGTATTAATAATATTCATTTAGTACCCATAACACAATTTCCTGGTTCTTTTATGATAGCACAAACCTTTGTTAATTATTTTAGTCACCTAGACATACCTATCCATAGTTTCGTCCCTATTTGGCACACGACATTTTCTATGTTCCTACTCCTCATCGATTTCGATGACGGCGACCCTACACATTACGGATTCTTCTTTCTATCATGAGCCCTAATATGGCTCGCTAGACCGAACTTGGTCTTGAATACCCTACGGCACGTGTATGGCCTAAGTCCTCCGACACATATACATATAACCAGGGACCAGTAACTATATATATAAATAAGAAGAAGCAGCATCCCAAGAGAACCAGATCCCCACCTCTTGCTTGCCTTCATTGGCCGGTCTGAGTGGAGTCGCGAGAGATGCATCTTAGGATGTAGACTCGGAGGTGGAAGTGTCTAATGGAGTAATAGCGAGGAAACCCGCTCACGAGCAGTCTTCGTGATGGTGAAATCGGGGCTGCACCTCTCGACACCCCTCAGTCGTTTGCGCCGATGTTGTTCCTCTCCGGTAATTTACTCCGGCTTTTTAAGGAATCCAGCATTCGGCAAGCCACCGTCTGCCACTCTTCTTAACATTATGATTGACTTGTTTATGGCAGACGTCCGCAATCTCCCCTATAGCCCGATTACCCAGTCCATCCATCCATCACAATAGCCTGGTTTTATTTATTTCATTTTTCTTTGCAATAGTCTCTACACCTGGCGGGTACCATCTTTGGGTGTATCATATTGTGCACCCGAGGATGATACCCGCTATGTGTAGCCATCGCCTTTAGATTAACTTCTCAAAGGGCCTCTGTGCTGTTGACTTCGGCCCCACGCAAGCCTTCCAAAGGACCGGGTCACTTTATGGCCCGAGATCATGGTAAATGAGAGACATAATAATAATACTGGACAATTCACACAGCATTATCTAGCCCCATGGTAAGCAGAGCTTGTGTTATGGGTACTAGATAACTGATATACATAATACTATACATTGCATAGATAGATATTTTTTTATTATACATAGAAAACGACCAGAACACCCTTAACAAATATCTGCAGATCGTACACACAATTGTTCCGAGGCGGGAATCGAACCCGCAACCTTCTGCGTCGCAGGCGGACCTTCGCCCACCGCGCCACATCGGTCGTCAAAGTAACTGGTCCCTGATATAACTCGCATCTTCCAGCTATCCCAGTCGCGAGCAGTCGCAAAGAAGACACTACAAAATAAGCCTCCATTCCATGTGACACATTCTAGCCTGTTTACATAGTTAACTCTTATAAACAATACGCGGGAACAATGGCCAATGACAAGAAAACAATACAATATTTTACAACAGCGTTGCCAAGTTGCAACAAATGGCGGAGACATGGCCATAATTGACCTCTTTCTACCAGCTTCGATGCAAAACCACGAAGGGTTAAATCAGGGTCGCCTAAAGCTGTGCGTCCACCGCATCGGAATCGTATGCAGCGTACGCGGTAATTTGTCCCGGAAATTCCCGGTTCTCGGAATATCCCGAGAATTCTCGAAATTTAGGCCAATTTGAAAATAATATGTACCTATTAATTTATGTTATGTTGTAAATTTCACGTAAAACGTGTAGGTTTTATGAGGAAAACCATTATGAATGTTTTAACAATTGCGTATTCAAAGTTGTAATGGATTTTGGGAACGAATTCCTATTTCTAAAATAGGTAATTTCCCGGGAAATTCATAACAGCACATTCCCGGGAAATTAAGAACTTGGAATTCCCGGGTCCGAACCCTACTGCGTACGCTGCATACGATTCTGATTCGGTGGACGCACAGCTTTAGGGACCAGTTTCACATCTGCTGGTATTATGAACTTTACAATGAATTCGCTGGCAGCTGACTCTGTGGTGACAATAACAATCATCCGACGGTTTATTTGGCATTTTTCAGAAGTTTTCAACCATTGCAGCATTGTAGGTACCTACCTACCTAACGCTGCTGATCGATTACCTCGCAAAGATCACTGCGAATCGTGATTTAACTTAGGTAGGTATTTAGAAAGTTAACAAAACAAATTGGTTATGTTTTCGTATCCTCTTAGAGTGCGAACCCGCGGACAGAATCTAGTATATAAAATGTTTACAAATTGGTATGCATTATTTGTTTCTTTATTCGTTTTAGTTTTTTGTGTCCAAGAAGGCTAAGCAGGATATTTATAGATCGATGTCATTTATTTTCGATTAATGTGCATTCGAGGCAATATCGATACGAGATAATAATGTAGGTATCCTAACAAAACGTTACAATATACATATGTACTTACACTTTTTTGCACACCAAGACAGAAAGGCAAACAAACACAGAAACAAATGCACAATGGGCATGGGCGGCCTTATCGCTAAGAGCGATTTCTTCCAAGCAACCTTTTCATGGATACTTAACTATTGTAAACTAACTTACTTATCAAATTTGGTGCTTGCAATGGGATCCATAAACAACAGTTTCATAAAAAAGGAGTAGAACAGAAAACAGAACAATAGAGTTTATAGAGGAGATTTGGAAAATCTCTTATTAAATTAGTAGACGAAAATAATTTTATACAGTATATTTTAAATTTGGTTATAGAATCCTACAAACATTAATTTACCTAATCTAAAATGCAAAGTAACATCGTTGTCGCTTCCTTACGAATTAATAACAATAATTTATGTCTATTTCTGCTAGTTTTTTCAAATTGTGTCACTAAAGCAAATCTCGAACATTGCTTGGCATTTGTCATGTTGCTAATTTGGTTTAATACCTAGCAAGTAGGTACCTCCTATTTGCCTAGGTAGCTATTATAAGTAGATAGGTACCTACGAAATTTCACGGTTGACGAACGATGTGCTATTCGGTCTATTCTACTATAGTATAATTATAATCTAAAACTAGTTACCTACTTAACTTATCTTGACCTCATCCCAGACATCCGAAGTCGTAGTAACAGTGACATTATAAAAGTTACTGGTGTCATAAAATGGTGTTATATAGTATTATTAACTTACTAGGAAAAACCGTGGAGCAAGTAGACCTATGGCAAGTGTGGCAGGAATCCTTCCCATCATTGACGGCTAGGGTGGGCGTCAGGCTGGGCCGCGGACACAGCTTGCAGCCTCCGTTGTACTTCTCACAGAGGCACACGTCCAGCCCTTCCACCTTCAGCTCGTTCAGTCCAAACCTCCTCGGCTCCTGCTTCACCAAGGAGGCCGCTAACTGGTCGGACTCCTTCAAAAACTCACAAGGAGTTTTATTCTCACAAAACTGACACCTCTTTGCTTCAAGATTTCTGTTCGTTTCCTTGTCGTTGTCATTCTGGTTAGAGTCCAGCTCTGCAGGATGCACGTTCCTCTCTGTGCCCATGAATGCAGTCAGAGTCACTCCCGCAGGTGTTCGCAAGGTGTTATTCAACTTGTATTTAGTCATTTTAGAAAACAGTTTTGAAATCAGAAGCGCGTGACATTTTCCTTCATACAATTAAATTTGGAAAACACAGCACTTTATTTAATGTTCATCACAGGTTTGTATCACAATTTTTACGATAAATTTAAATGTTCGCGCTCGCGGTGTGTTTTCGCGCGCACTCTCGCGGAAGGCGCGCGTTGAAATGGCGCGAACGGCCTGTGATGGCGGGGATGGAGGATATTCACTGAAACATACCGCACCGTGGAAAATTGCACCTTTTAGGTACATTGTTGTGGGTGCAGTTACAAAATTACAAATAAAGTGCTAACAGCTGGGCCGTTTTTTTATTTAAATATTGTGCCTTTGCAAGCTAAGTAAATTATCTTCTCCACTTCGTCACTAATTGTCACAAGGTACCTACCTAGTACCTACCCGTCTAGGTGACTTCTAAAATACATTTAAGCGACGATTAACAATTATTTATTGGTATTATTGTATATATATTTGTGTATTATTGTTTCTTTACTTTATACCTACATTACATAGAAAAAACTTCCCACGGGAAAGAATGGAAAGATTGCATTTAAAACATGTATAATTTTATAAACATCCATCCGAGTAGTAATAGCAGGGACCAGTTAGTAGTAGTAATATACTTCTATAAACATCATGATAGTAATGAAACTTCCACGAATTCCGATAATCACTTTAGGAAAATAAGTGTCAGAAAATTGATGGTTTTTGTAACTGATAAAATTCTAACGTAAAATAATTACGTGATAACCTAAATTCAGCAACAAAAAAAAAACAAAAAGAATCGCCCGAACAGGGACTTGAACCCTGGACCCTTGGATTAAAAGTCCAATGCTCTACCGACTGAGCTATCCGGGCTTCGAGATAGGTTGCCGAAATAGGTCAACACACTACAAGGCACTTTTTATACTAAATAGCGATTCGTTTTGGATGATTCTGCCTTTTCTAATACGGGAATCATCAAAAACTTTGATCAAAATGTCATCCAATAGTTTCGTGTAGGCTATGTTGTAGGCGTGTAGGATAGGTTTCAGTGTAGTAAGTGCGTAGTCAGTCACTATTCACTAGTCATATTTGGATTATCGATACAGGCTTGGCTTTTACGACACCAAAATTGTTAGGTCATAAAGTAGCCCTAATGAAATGATCGAAAGGTGAAATGCTGCTGTTGCAAATAGCCGGATTAAAATAAAAAAACGAATTGAGACATTTAGCTATCAACTCAATGTGTGGTCTCAATGGTGGAGTATCAACTAGTGGTTTCTTTTCACTTCTTCCACTAGTGGACAAAAAATTTAAGTGAACAGTAAAATAATTTTATTTGATAATAATTTATATTTAAAATATGACTTGTCTAAGTGCTTATTTTGTAAGCCTAAAGAAATAAATGATTTTTTACTTTACTTTTACTTTAATGAGTCAAAAATGGTTGTAGGTACTTTTCTTAAGAGTTTTTAAGAGTCGATCTTTTCACTGAATGATTATTATTACTTATATTTAATTTTAATTATTTAGTGTAAGTGTTTATTTTATTATTATGTATGACCGTTCTAACTGAATTGAAATAATAAGTATCTTAGGGATTGTAACTATGATATTTTTAAAGTACATTTTAAACTTCGTGTTAACCATCACATCATAAAGCTCATCACCCGGTAAATAAGTGTTCCCACCAAAAAGCCGGACTGAACAGAAGGCCGGATGATTGCAAGCCCTATCATTCACACTTATTACCTATTCACCCTCAAGATTAGGGGTGGTTCAAGGCCATGTTGTAAGAAGGGTTGGGTTCTCATTGCGCGGTGATCATTAAATAAATAAATAATGCTGTACAATCCACACAGCATCAGTCATCTAGCCCCAAGCGAAGCAAAGCTTGTGATATGTGTACTAGATGACTGATATACATATTACAATACAATATATAGATAGATCTTTTTTATTAAACTTAAATAACGACCAGAACACTCGGAACAATCATCTGCAGATCATACACACAATTTTATTGTCCCGAGGCGGGAATCGAACCGGGAACCTCCTGCGTCGCAGGCGGACCTTCGCCCACCGCGCCACAGAGGTCGTCATTGCAAGTTTTATGCGTGTATTTATGTCCCGACCGACAAGGTAGTAGGTAGGTACTAGGTACCTAGCCTACACGGTCCTTAGGCTTTACTTCAATACATTGTTTCCACAATTGTTTACTAACCAATTTTAATGATTGAGTTTGTTTGTCGTGAAAGTAAGAAATATAACCGACGACTGATAGTCGTCGGTTATATTTTTTACTTTGCATACTGCCAATTATTTTTCATGACGTCAAAAATTAAGTTTAGATTTACTTACCTATGTGTTGTTAGTATTTCATAAATTGTACACTGTACAAGTTGTTTACAAATTGTACCTTAATAACGGCTTGAGTATATCGTCGCTGAACATAAATAAAAAAATAAATAAAAAAAAGAGCTTTATTGTTCCAAAAACACTAATGTTAACTATATTCATTAACACTTTGTCTGCGATTTTTTTTCGACGACTGCGATCTTTTTTTTAACCTAAAAAATTCGTGCTGCCGCTCTATACAGCGGTTGTGTTGCGCCGCACATGCGTTTCGTTCGAAAAATATTACGGCTGTGCTGAGTCACACAGATCTGTATTTTCTCAGCCGCTGCGCTAGTGTGGATTTACGCGATTTCAGCAGTCAAAGTGTTAATAAAGGCTTAAGTAAGTATACTATTTGTTTATATAAAACAAAACTTTCCTAATTTACTTATATACTAACTTATTTACTTAGGTAGTGTTAGGACCGCCTAGAGCGGTGAAAGCCTCCTCCAAGTTACTCCATTTCTCTCTGTCTATCGCTGTGCGGGGCCAGAGTTTGCCCGCTACTTTTATGTTATCATCGTCCCATCTCCTCAGCGCTGTACATGGAAAATTAATAATTGACAAAACCATGCAATAGAGTCGATTTCGCAAAATGTGTTAGTTAAAACTTTTGAAACAATAAAGTCATTTAAAACGGGATATTCACCGAGTATAAGAGACATGAGTTATAGGTACAATATTTCGGCACAGTTTCATGCGCCATGATCACGGAATAACTGAAGGCATGCGAGTAAGTTTTTATGCGACATACCGATCTACCCTCATTTTTTGCCTTTTGCTACTAATGTTACCACTACCACCGTAAGTGTAGGTACATCTATAGCGACGATATGTATCCTGCGAAGTATCTTCCAAATTAATTGTATAGAATCATTACGTTTCTTTACCATTTCCTGGTACATAGTACCACGGCTGCGGACCAGTCATCAGATGAGCATGCAAATACCAATTCCTATGTGAAACAATGGCGTACCTACCTCTTTAAATACCCGGTCTTCGTTAGCAGCTAATAGGTCTCATCCGCCGCGTCAAGGTGCCTGGTTACCGGAGTCAGTGTCATCATCATCGGGTCTTACCTGTAAACGGTGATGGTAATGTGAAATAGGACCGCGTTTCATCGCTGAAATTGAGACCTCAAAGGAACTTTTTCAGGGTTCCGTACCGAAAGGGTAAAACGGGAGCCTAAGACTCCGCTGTCCGTCTGTCCGTCCGTCGGTCTGTCACCAGGCTGTATCTCATGAGCTGTAATACATAGACTGTTGAAATGTTCACAGATTATGTATTTCTGTTGCCGCGCCGCTATAACAATAAATATTAAAAAAACATAAAACCAATAAAATAAATATTTAATTGGACTTCCATACAACACACGTGATTTTTTTTCTCGTTTTTTCTCGATATAGATAGATAGCGGTAACAGGTAGACGCTTAAAATATTCACATACCGTCTAGTTATAATTATATTCACTTTAAGAATAAATAATTGAATTAAAACAAATATTTAAGGCTAAAGTCATTTAAAACGGGATATTTACCATGATTTGATTTTTGATTTTTCCAATATTTCGGCACAGTTTCATGCGCCATGATCACGGAATAACTAGATGATCACGGAGTTATTCCGTGATCATGGCGCATGAAACTGTGCCGAAATATTGGAAAACTCAAAAATCAAATCATGGTAAATATCCCGTTTTAAATGACTTTAGTGTTAATAACCATGATAGTTTCAGAAATATTTAAGGGGCTGCCATACAGACATCATGACTGTTTTTTTAGATAATTGGTACGGAACCCTTCGTGCGCGAGTCCGACTAGCACTTGGCCGGTTTTTTATTACCCGACAGATCATTTAGTACAAAGTAAGTAGAACTTATGATAAAGAAGTTACGTAAGCTATAGGTATAAGTACCTTACCTGCCTGAAATTCTCAATTGGTTCCACGCTTTGAGTTTGAATACTGTACCTACTCAAACTCAAAGCGGGGAACCAATTGATTTGGCGAGGGCGGCTTGGGAGGTATCATTGCGGTAGCTCGTGACTTTTCAATAAATTATTTTATTAAGTATATAGGTACTTATGTACTAATAATAATTAATTTATAATTTACACCGGACATGGACCTAGTCATCGACTACGAGTCAAAAAAGTTTTATTTTAGTTTGTGTTCTGTGCGTGTACTTTCCAAAGTTTGTTTGAGCTAGCTGATGGCGACAGAAACTCTTGCTAATACAACAATTATGTTCAACAACTATTTCGCTCCTAATCAGAAGACACTGGACCGGAAACACGAGGAATCACTGAAAACTAGGCATTTAATGATAAATGGGATCTAGATAAGGTTTTTACACGATACGGAAGTGCGAAGGCCGCCATTCTTCCGCGTTTCCCGCCAATTATCCGTGAAATGGCGGCACCGTGACCACAAGATGGCGGCAGTGTGTTTGGGTGCTATTGTGTTGGCCTATTTTAGTGCCATGGGAAAATTGGTCTGAATGACCAACGCAGTTTTGGGAGTTAAAATTGCTATCAAATTGTTGTGATTGTCACCTATTTCCTACACTGAAAATGGCTACTAGGTACTTGGAACTACCTAACCCGTGGCTTTATTCGTGGTTTCGCTTGTGGTTTCTTGATAGCCCGGATAATTACTCGTAGCTATTTATTAGTAAAATGATTATATTCAAACCATATTCAAACCCATTATTAATTCCAGATATTATTTATGTCCTTATCTAAACATGCTTGGTGGGTATTTACTTACTAACTTAGCTATTAATTTAGGAAGGTATAAAGAAATTATATTATGTAAAAACAAAAAATAAAATATATATTTTTATTTACATAAAGATCAGTTTCTGTTTTGTTGTCCTATAAATAAAATGCGAACAAACAAGCCCTCTTCATGAATTTATAGGGCCTTTCAACGGTAGTATCCTCAAAGTTCCGTAGAAAAGACATCAACGCGCTCTAATTCTTTGTCAAAGGAAAATATTAATGTCTGGTCACAGATTACTGAATTCAGTAAGCTGTGTTTCTGGTGTTCGTTGAAAGATCAGCATTAAGGTTTAGTCTAGGAGAGCTTCTGTCAATTCCAATGAAATAGTACTTACCTACTTATCTAAAAAAGAAACAATTTTGTTTTTGGTGGTTCGAGTGACGATCTAATATCGTCTCTATCTGTCAAAAGTAACTGTGTCGTATGTCTATGAAATTCTGCATTCTGTCATTCACTCACCTGTCAAAAATGAGGGAACTTAATCACTTATCAGTCTTCATTCAGTCTTGTTTATACCAAACAAAAAATAAATCCGTGGACGGGGCAAACAGTATATTCTATTTACAGACACTTTTATCTGTATTACACTTACATACTCGAAACCACTCAAGCAGTGAACTCCACTATGCTTGACAGTTGTGGCTTGAAGGAATCGATCCTGACTTCAAGTCGCCCGTGTGTCTAGGCCCTAACTGACATTATCATCTTTGGGTGCATTACAAGTAGGTAACTGTTCAGTTTCACTGTATATTACAGAAGTGGAAAAAACCGTCGCTTTTAAAATATTCCATAGTAATCTTGCTATGTACCTACGTAAGCAATTTCTGTAAGTGAGACAGATTGTTATGGAAATCATAAAGATCAATTTAAGTATTTTTCCTTTCAACAAATTAGGTAGGTACTACTGAAAGGTAGATGATTTTTCAGGGTTATGTCACAAAGAGAAATCTTTTCATATGTAATTGTTTGTAGACCTACCTACCTACATACCTACTACTGACTTGCTTGAAACACCTCTAAGTATTGGTAACCTATTACCATCTATTACTTATAAATTAGTTCTAATAAGGCGTATACCCCGATCCAAACTAGCCACCTTTTTTTATCTTATTATTAAGTTGAACACAGGAAATATCAAAAAGTAATTGGGGATTTTGTAATATCTAATAAAAGCTTTTTTGATGTCCCTGTAATAATTTCATTTTGTATAGTTTACGCAGAAATACGAAGTTGTATTTTCGCATTTCTACCTAAACAAAGGTAGAAATGCGAAAATGTGTGAAATATTAACAACAAACAGTTTGTTTGCAAATATTTCGCATCGAGTTTGGTTGGAGTATAGTACGTATAGGCCATCTTTTAAGTTTTTTGGGACTAATTTAAGTCCCTTTATTCAAAGTGATTACCTATAATTTATCAACGTAATACCGCTTGCAGTTATATAATGGTATCTTATTACAAGTACTTATCAAAGTTTCCTGCCTAGTTACCTCAATAACTGCAGATAACTTAGACAAAAAACCGCGCCATCTGGTGCAATGGTCACTTACCAAATTATTGAAGAGTCATCTAGTGTCTAGTAGCGTCACTACAATCTAAGAATTTAAAAGTGCTATCTATTAACAAGCTGTAGTACTAACATCGTTTGGGTTGGCCAACGAGGTTGGCTCACTTACCAAGAACAGTTTCAATTAGTTCTTACCCCGATCACTAGATGGCAGGTCACGGTAACATGAACTTCCATGGAAATCCGTGTATTCCCGTTTTCCCCGTACGCCCTGTCCCCGTCACGGGGACAGCGGCACTTCATAAAATTTCTTTCCTGTTGTCCCCGTAACGTAGATTCGGGGACGGGGACCAAGGGTAGTAAAAATTTAACGTGTCGTTGTCCCCTTAAATCTGTATTACTGTTGAAAGCTTAGTTTTTAGCGTGGGAAAAAGAAAAGTGAAGTAAAAAAATATTTATATGTATTACAATTTTAATTTAAGGTAAACAAATTATATTGTTAAATATATGTAATTGTTATGTTATTTTTGTAAGTTTTATAAAATAAATTGTAATTATAATAAAACTTATATAAATACCACAACTTACATCATCATCATCATCAGCCTATATTAGTCCACTGCTGGACATAGGCCTATCCCAATGAGCGCCATAGCGCCCTGTCTTCGGCTTGACGCATCCAGCATCTACCTGCAGTCTTTCGCAGGTCGTCATCCCACCTGGTCGGAGGGCGTCCTACACAAGAACACGTTTGCCCCAGCGGCCGTCGGTTCTTCGCGAGATATGGCCGGCCCACTGCCACTTCAGCATGCTAATTCTCAGAGCTATGTCGATAACTTTAGTTCTCTGTCGGATGTATTCGTTGCGAATCCTATCCTTCAGAGATACTCCGAGCATAGCTCTTTCCATAGCTCGCTGAGCGACTTTGAACTGGTGGACCAGCCCTATCGTGAGTGTCCACGTCTCAGCTCCGTAGGTCATAACGGGCAGGACGCACTGGTTGAAAACTTTCGTTTTCAAGCATTGCGGTATGGATGAAGAGAAGACTCGACGTAGTTTCCCAAACGCTGCCCAGCCCAGCTGGATCCTCCTTTTGGCCTCCTTCTCGAAATTGTTTTTACCTAACTGCAGAATCTGCCCGAGGTATGTGTATTCGGAAACGATTTCGAGAAGGTGACCATGTACGACCACCGGCCTTGGATCAATGTGTCCATTGATCATGACTTTGGTTTTATCCAAATTCATGCCAAGACCGATGCATCGGGAGGCTGAAGCTAGGCCGACCAGCATCTGGTTCAGCTCCTCAAGCGACTCCGCCAATAGGACTATGTCATCAGCGAATCGTAGGTGTGAGATGTAGTTGCCGTTTATGTTTATGCCCTTACCTTTCCAGTCCAGAGTCTTAAACAAATCTTCCAACGCGCTTGTGAACAGTTTCGGGGATATGACATCCCCCTGTCTCACTCCTCTGCGCAGTTGGATAGGTTTAGACTGCTGGCCCTGTACTTGGACACTCATAGTGGCGGCTTCGTAGAGACATCTCAGAACCTCGATATAACGATAGTCCACTTGGCATCGCTGTAAGGATTCCAGAACAGCCCAGGTCTCGACAGAGTCAAAGGCCTTCTCATAGTCCACAAAAGCCAGACACAGGGGCTGATTATACTCTTCGGACTTCTGTATAATCTGCCTCACTGTGTGTATGTGGTCTATGGTGCCATATCCACCGCGAAATCCGGCCTGTTCCGGTGGCTGAAACTCGTCGAGTCTCCTAGCGAGACGGTTCGTGACTACTCGTGAGAACAGCTTATAGACGTGGCTCAAGAGTGAAATGGGTCTGTAGTTTTTAAGAAGGGTTTTATCGCCCTTCTTAAAAAAGAGCACCACCAAACTCCCGCTCCACGCCTTTGGAGTTCTCCCACTGTTAAGAGCGGCGTTGAAGAGGTTCTGTAGCTCCTGTATAACAGGAGCTCCTCCAGCTTTCAAGAGCTCGGATGTTATACCGTCTTCACCGGGGGCTTTTCCATTTTTAAGCTGCCTTAGAGCTAACACGATCTCGTCTTGACTGATGTCAGGTAGTTCGTCAGTGTAGTGGCGTGTCAGGGTGGCTCTGGAATCATGGTTGTCTTGTCGGGAACGAGGGGCATGAGCAGCGTAAAGACGGCCATAGAAATCCTCTATCTCGGCTGAGATCTCTGGCTTCGACAATACGGTCCTTCCGTCGTGCGTTTTAAGCTTTGTCAGGTGGCTCCTGCCAAGCTGCTGAGTGAATACTTAGGACCCCCGGTTTCGCTCTATCGCCTCTTCAATGAGGCGCGTGTTGGAGCTCCGGAGATCGTGCCGTACCATCTTCGCAATTCGCTTGTTCAGGTCTGACCTCTCTGACAAAGTCGCTTGGGTGGTCTCCCGTCTTTTTGTCATCAGCCCAAGAGTCTCATCCGAGAGTTTGGACTTCTTGCCGCTGCTTTCGACAGAATTTGATGCCCTCGTCCCTCAACGTTTCAACCAGATTGTGTAGGGTCTCGTCAGCGTCATCAGTTGGTTCCAAGGCAACAAATCGATCCCCGAGAAGCTGCTGAAACTTCTCGGTGCCCGCCATGATTTGGATTAGGTCAGGTCGGAGCGTGGACTTCATCAGACGGTTTCTTTCAAGCTTAATGTTGATATTCAGAGAGCCTCGAAGGAGTCGGTGATCAGATCCGGTATTGAACCTGTTGATCACTGAGACATCTCTGAATATGTGCTTGCTATCCGTCATGATGAAGTCGATCTCATTTTTAGTCACAGTGTCGGGGCTTTGCCATGTCCACTTCCTTTGAGGCTGTTTCTTAAAGAAGGAGTTCATTAAGAACAGCCCCTCTTTCACAAGGAAATTGACAAGCATTTGCCCCCTGTGATTCCTAACTCCATAACCATGCGGGCCTAATCGGGATTCGTTGCCAGTCTGGATTCCCACCTTGCCGTTAAAGTCCCCCATAACAACGTTGAAGTGGGCCTTAGTGGTGTTGTGTAAGGCTTTGGATATGTCTTCGTACATATCCTCCACTTCATCATCCGAGTGTGCCGAGGTCGGTGCGTAGACCTGGATGACCTTCATGCTGTACCGTTTGGACAGCCGAAAGATCAGGTACGCTACCCTGGTCGACACACTGGAGATTTCTTGGACGTTGTTAGAGAGGGCCTTATTGACGAGGAAACCTACGCCACCCTGGGATGTTTTATCACCCTCGCGAAAGTAGAGAAGATGGCCCGAGTCTAGGGTTACGGTGTCCTCCCCCTCTCTACGGACTTCACATAACCCCAGAACATGCCATTTGATGTTCTCTAACTCCACTTCCAACTGCGCTAGATGATGGTCAAGCCTAAGAGTGCGTCCGTTAAACGTAGCCAGGGTCAATTTATGTAGGGTGTGGTAGCCTAATGTAGCCCGGGGATTCCTAGCACCCCCTGCCCCGCCGTTACCGTGGCCGCTACCATGGCCAGGAATAGCGAGGCGGCCGGGAACTGGGGGCCACATTCTATTGGCGTATCGATCCATGGGGGGGTTGATGCCCCACGCTGGGCTTGCGGGTTGGGGATCGCAGTATAGGGAGTGTGCTGCAAGGGACGCTGCTGCCCGCCCCCCGGTGTATGTCCCTTAGTCGCCTCCTACGACACCCACGGGAAGAGTTGGGTTGGTGCTATTCTTTCTAGGCCGACACCACACAGCCAACTTACATATCATACTATAAATAAAAAAAAGATCACAATAATTACTAAACAAATTATCAACGTGGTAAATAGTTACACATCTTACTACAAAAAATATCACAATTATTTGCCTAAAAGATAATCAACATGATAAATAGTTACAAACATCTTACTACAGAAATACAAAAATTTTGATAACAAATTAACGACTTCCATAAATTTTTATTGTTAAGTACATACTAAGTAGTTTTGAAATATTATAGTTTTAGTTAGATATAACATATTTTGCAAATATTAAAAATAATAAGCACTTCACAACTTAAAAGAACCTGCTTACATAAGTTCTCTCTTACATTTTCACCAACATCACCAGTTCTTAATGTGAAGTTTACAACTAACTGCAATTACTAAGTCGATCCTTTTGTCGAATTCTGGAGTGGGACTTTGCATGGGCCAATGAGAGCTCTGCAAAAACAATGTTATCTGCGCTTATGTCTCGCAGCTGCACAGGTGCGCGCGACGACGGCGCATCCTTTTCAAGGTCGCTCTGTTTATCATAATAGCTAGAAAACTTTGAATGTACGATACATGAAAAAAATTGTCAGGTAATGGAATAAGTTTAAGTAGTTACATACCTATTTAAAAAAAAAACTATTGCATTCACAATAATTCACTATTTCGATCGAATTCAATAGTATATACAAATCCGACTAAGAACTTTAAACAAGGTCAATAATACTTTTTATTAATCTACCGGGTACCAAGACTGATAGAAAAATATTCCTTACCTACACTTTGTTTGTTGGGTAAAAAAAAGATCCATAGGTAAGATGCAAACTCACACATAATACACTAATGAAAAAAGAAAAAACGGGGACAACGGGCACTAATTTTTAATTCAAATATATTTACGGGGACAGAGTACGGGGACAACGGGAAGTAATTTTGAATATTAAATGAAGGTGCCGCTGTCCCCGTAAGACGGGGACATGGCATACGGGGACAACGGGAATACACCAATTTATCAACGTAATACCGCTTGCAGTTTTGTGTTGGTATCTTATTACAAGTACTTATCAAAGTTTCCTTTTAACAACTAAAGTACATAATTATGCAGATAACTTAGACAAAAAACTCACCAAACAAAAAACCGCGCCATCTGGTGGAATGGTCAGTCACCATATTATTGGAGAGTCAAGTAGCGTCATTACAACTTTAGAATTAAAAGTGCCATCTATTGACAAACAGTAGTACTAACATCGTTTGGGTTGGCTCACTCACTCACCAAGAACAGTTTCAATTAGTTCTTACCACGATCGCTAGATGGCAGCTCACGCCAACATGGGCCTGCGTGGAAATTCTCACTGCTTTGAGCTGATGTTTTCGAACCATGAGTGTTTTAACTAGACAGAAGTGTAGAATATTGTTCTATGTTACGTTAAGTATTTTCTTAGAATTTTATTTAGATAAGGACCAAATCAATTTCTAAGATGTCATAGTTCTATCTGCCCTTCAAATCTTCATTAAAATAATGAGTAGGCATTTATTCCACGCGATCAAAACAAACTGAACCTTGCTGCAACCTCAGGCACTTACTCATCGTCCATTACCATTCAGGTCGTAATTTCAGCTGCGCTTTGCTGAACACCTTGTACTGACGCTCAGGGCTTGAACAACCCTGACTCTATCATTGTTTCTACATTATGATTTAGTCCTGGGTGATTTCTATGTTTGATAAGATAGTCTTTACTCAGATGATGTTCTCAGGGGATTTGTGGATTGAAATAGTTCACGCACGATTAAACAGTATAAGATACAATTAATTGATTGATTTGAAAAACTAAAACCCGACTTCAAATTCCCTAATTTACACTGTTTTTAAGTTCTGTGGGACAAATCCTTCCTTGAGAATAAAATTGTTATGGGACCCTATTGGAATAATAAATTAAAAAATGGAAAATAACAATCTAAATCGGTAGAGAAGAAATCGAACAACGCTTGATAAAAACATCAAACATACGTAGTGCGTAGTTCCCTAGCCGCACGATAGAGGCGCTGTGCCAAAACCTATGGAAAAATGGGACGAGCGACGTCACGCACGATTACGTCTCGATATTAACGTGAAAAAGACTCTGAGTAGGTATGCTCACTATGCTCAGGGCTCTGTTATGTTTTTTTTGTGTTTGTCAGTAAAGACTTGTCTTTCAGGTGAATAGTTGACCCATTCACATTCACATCACACTGCCCAGCTTCAGCGATGTCATAATCTGCGACTGATAGACGTGGGGTAAGTAAGACACACATACACACAAATATAGCTATATATATAAGAGGCACTAAAAGCGTTTATAGGAAAACATTTTTCATTAAGAAACCGAGTTGTAGGCACTGGTTGAGCAGGTTCTAGTTAAATTTGAGGTTTGATATTATTTGTCATATCGTTGAATGACCACAACGTTTGCTGTGCTCATTCAACATACATAACATATTTATATGCATATCAAGTGACATCAATTCAATA
The DNA here is from genome assembly GCA_943735965.1 of Eupithecia abbreviata. Lineage (NCBI taxonomy): Eukaryota > Metazoa > Arthropoda > Insecta > Lepidoptera > Geometridae > Eupithecia > Eupithecia abbreviata. Next base: position 1,079,380 of record OX030986.1, read on the forward strand.
CATTGTATTTACGTAATTCCCTTGAAAGTATCAGCATCATCTAGCCCCAAGCTAAGCAGAGCTTGTCTTATGGCTAGATGACTGATATACTTAATAAAATAGATTATATAGATAGATATTTTTTATTATACATACATAACGAACAGAACACCCGGAACAAATATCTGCAGCTTGTACACACAATTGTTCCGAGGCGGACCTTCGCCCCCGCGCCACAGAGGTCGTCTTAATCGGAAATCAATGACTGCAGTGCAACATGCCCTTTATCTAAAGGTTCTTACCCACCGGTGACTTGGCCATGTTCTGTCCCTAACCCCGCGCAAGTTCTAGGCCCGGTTCTATTCATTACTATGCAGGGTACACTGTTGGCCATATCCTCACACTCAGCTCCATATCACGAGTACACTGCTGGCCATTGCAGCGCCTTGCATTGACCTCTGGCGGCTGTCTTTGAGGCATCTTAAGCTGTCGTTAGCAGTCGCAGCACGGATGGTGCCTAAGGTCTTGTTTACATTGAAACTATTTCAATTACTTATACAGCCTAAATCAGAGAATACACGCATACGAAAATTATAAATTATAGAATTTATTTTTATAATTATCATTACAGTAGAAAATGACCTTCAATATCACACTAATAATTATAAATGCGAAAGTTTAGATGTTGGATGTATGGATGTTTGTTATTTCTCACACAAATACTACTTCGTAACGGAACCCTGGAAACAAACATTCATGCATACTTTAAACAATATACCATACATACCATTCATACTATATACAAATATGATCGTGTCATACCGTAGCGTAGCATGTCTACGCCGCCGCCCGTAGACATTCGTAGACAGCATCGCAAGCAACAGCATCTAGTATACTACACACTACACCTTGGAAAGTGAGAACCATAGCGTAACAATAAACAATTGCGTTATGAAGTGAAAACTTCTTGCGTGAAACACGCGTCTTCGCCACCGCACGCTTCCCAGTAAAAATAAAATACAAAATTACTTAGTATTCACTGCTATCGGCAGTCCAAAGACTGTCCGTATATTTTTTTCTATGATAAACTACATTATTTACTGGTTTCTGGTATTGGGACCGACGAAGTGGATGATCTACTAGACTCGAGCAACCGTCACATTGCATTGCTAGGGATTTATTAAAGATTTTTCTAAAATCACCTAAAATCTCCCCTTAAAATCGCAATTTCTTTTTGTTTGTGGTTGCCACAATATTGAAATTTTTTTTATTTTTTTTATTATTTATTTTAAGCCATTACTGTCCCACTGCTGGGCAAAGGCCTCCCTTTTCTTCTTCCACTCCTCGCGATCCAACGCTAAATAATATTCAAAATAAATGATGTAAAACATTCTAAATAAATAAATAATAATAAATAATGCTGGACAATTCACACAGCATTATCTAGCCCCATGGTAAGCAGAGCTTGTGTTATGGGTACTAGATAACTGATATACATAATACAATACATTACATAGATAGATATTTTTATTATACATAGAAAAGGACCAGAACACCCGGAACAAATATCTGCAGATCGTACACACAATTGTTCCGAGGCGGGAATCGAACCCGCAACCTTCAGCGTCGCAGGCGGACCTTCGCCCACCGCGCCACATCGGTCGTCAAATAAAATGTTTACATACATGATACAATACAATTCACTTTAAAAAAGGAATTACCTACTAGCATTTGGCAGCATTCATAGTCAAAACTCTGTGAAAAAGTTTAAAAATGAGATAACTTCTAAATTAATTTAAAAAAAAATCTAATTTTAGGTACATAAAGTGATAATGCAGTTAATTTCATAAATGTTTGTGTTTTAAATTCATTCAGAAGAACAAAACATAAAAAGTGTCTGCTCAGTTATGAACCCCCTAAAAAAAATGGTCAGTCCCAATACTGCACCCTGATTAGCGTGGCTCTACCATTATTTGACCAAGTAAGGTAATCTACCTAATACAGACGTTTTGTAAAAGTAGTGTACTGACCTCTGTGTCACCAATATGAGTCAAATAAGTCTCATACTCCGATACGAGCGAAATTACTAGACTGTGACTCAAATATACAGAGTTATGGAATGCTAGAGCTTGTACGCTCAGCAGAGTCTACTTGTATATAGAGGTACATAATGCTATTAATTTTATGTAAACAAAGAGATTACTTCACTACTTTCTTGTTTAAAGTTGAATAACTTACCTTAACTACAGCTGATAAAATCTTTTTTTCAAATTAATCTGAACCAAGTGTTTAGGCAAACCTAGCATAGGCTTCAAGGCACTATTAACTTAGTTATATAGCTTATTTGTATTTAAAAAAAGTGATCAGTTTTAGTGTAGTTTTCATTAATAAATGCGTTTGCTGATCTAAAATCTATTGGACTCCTTAACTTTAGAACCGAGGATAGCTTCCGCCCTTTGCACGTTTTTTTCGAAAAGAAAAGTAGCTTTCTTCTAATCCGGTTTTGTTGTTCTGTAGATTTGACGTTACTCGTAACCAACCTACCAATCTTACTACAAATTTTCCTCTTTAGGTATTACTAGGTATAGCTTATGTTATGCCTGCGGCTTCGCATGTGTATTTTTGGTATAATAAGTAGCCTAATATTTAAGTAAGGCTATATTCTAAATGTATTCCTAATTTCTGCTTGATCTGTTCAGGAGTTTTTGGAGATCCTAGATAACAAAATAAATTCACATTTCACAAACTTAGTGCCTATATAGGATATTAGCAGAATCGAGACCCACGTCAAACATCGTTGTAATAAAATATTTTTATAGGTACTTATTCGATTATTCAAATGGAAGTTAGTCCGATATCTGTTCAATGGGTCGCCGGTAATTCCATTTCATAATGCTATTATATTTAAATGCAAAAGTATTGTGTTATTACATTCTAGGAACTTATTAGTTTGTCCTTTAATAAGTTTTGCGAAAATTTAATTATTGCCTGCTCTTTGGTTAATAAAGTTTAGTAATGTGAACGTGTCCTATGCTCCGCTTAAATCAGGGCGAATTTCATAAGTTTACTAAATACAAATCCATTAACGCGAAAACAAATGAATCACTAAATTCGAAACACAAATATACAAGCTTGAATTTAAAATGAATTAGAATTTAGAATTGATAACCAATCGCCGGATATTTGAGATCCAAACGGCCAGTTCGACAAAACGTTATCATTATTATATAAATGTATTTTCTTTCTTTCTTTTCTTTTCTATTATGTAAAGACCATTCGAAACGATGTAGTCCTGTCTGTAGTCCTTTTCAGGCCTAAACTGCTGAACGGATTTTGATGGAAATTGGTAGGATGGTTATTATTTCAATCAACTTATTCTTACGCACTCTATTGTCTTGGTTACGCCTGTTAAATTGTATGTATTTACCTACCTTTTCATAAATATAATTAAAACAATAAACTCATACCTATATAAAAACAATAGTCTGTTATTCCCATAACGGCCAATTAGTTTCAAATTGATAACATTGACAGTGGTTTTGTATTGTCCAATAATATATCCTATCTATTGTATAAAATTCAGTAAAGATAGATATTTTTTTATTGCACACTTAGTATAAAATATATAAATGTTTTTATTTAACATTGAAAATAAAAACTTAAAAAAACTGCATACAATTGGCGGTCTTATCGCTCAATAGCGATCTCTACCAGACAATCAAGTAGAATTTCTACAACAATATAGATGCCACCCGTATATATAACATCATTGATGCCACCTCTATATTGTTTGCAGCAGTCTACAGTTAGCTTAATTGTAAATTCTAGCTCTAATTCGTTTCTATTATTTAGCTGTAATTGTCTTGGTAAATAAAATTCGAAACTTACTTGAAAATTCGACTGTCTGACCATTTAGGTAGGTAGCAATACCTACTTAGGTACTTACTTTATGGAATAAACATGGTATATTTAGAAGTACCTACTGACCGCTAATTAGATATTTTTTTATTGCATACAATTGGCGGTCTTATCGCTCAATAGCGATCTCTACCAGACAACCAAGTAGAATGTCTGCAACAATATAGATGCCACCTCTATATTGTTTGCAGCAGTCTACAGTTAGCTTAATTGTAAATTCTAGCTCTATTTCGTTTCTATTATTTAGCTGTAATTTTCTCGGTAAATAAAATATGAAACTTACTCGAAAATTCGACTGTCTGACCATTTAGGTAGGTAGCAATACCTACTTACGTACTTACTTTATGGAATAAACATGGTATATTTAGAAGTACCTATTAACCGCTAATTAACATTATCTCTGGAACACGCTCGCCATGACGCAAGTTAGATAAAATAAATGTATTTCAATACTAAATATACTGTTGGGGTTTCCAGTTTTCGTTATATTCTTGGGTATAATTTTTACTATAACTGAATTTATTAAATTAATATTAATACCTAATAGGCACCTATTAAGTTTTCAGTTTTGAGTCACATTTCACCAAAACTTACTGAAAACATAAAAAATATATAATATACCTTTTTTAGCATTATATTACTCGATCAATAAATAAAAATATAAAAAAGCATTATATTCTATCTATGTTAGTTCAAGAATTCGTATAAAGTAGCTTTATATTCTTGACCATTTCTTATTCAACAGTAGGTACTTTATATATAATTATGTTGGAAGGGTATCCTCATAAGTAGGTAAATAGGTTTACGTAACGTAAGTCTGATCATCCATAAAACCATGCCTGTATCCTGATTCCTAGGTTTTCCCATTATTTTACATTATTATTATATTAGCCCGGGGTGTCCCACTGCAGGCCAAAGGCCTCCCTCCCCTTCTTCCACTCATCTCGGTCCTCAGCAAGGAGAACCCACTCCTTATTGTATAGGTCGAGCTCATTATTTTACATTGAATTCAATAAATTTTCTAACACCAAAAATCCTAACTGACTATAGTTTGCATGTTACCAGTTTTTGGTAGCACAGTTTAAGGTAAAAAAAAGTACAAAGATTTTTATTTTGTCAGAACAGAGTCTCTTTTAAATTAGACTTAGATGAACAGAAGACAGAAACTGACAAAATCGGTCTCCACTCAGCATGTGCTATGGTAGAGCAGATGTTCGTCATGGCAGTGGCTTTCGCAGCGTATGAATCGACCTTACGAACCTATCCTGTGGATGTGGTAAGTTGACTAAGGAACCCTACCACTGGAAGAGAAGCAATTTGACGACCGATGTGGCGCGGTGGGCGAAGGTCCGCCTGCGACGCAGGAGGTTGCGGGTTCGATTCCCGCCTCGGAACAATTGTGTGTACGATCTGCAGATATTTGTTCCGGGTGTTCTGGTCGTTTTCTATGTATAATAAAAAATATCTATCTATGTAATATATTGTATTATGTATATCAGTTATCTAGTACCCATAACACAAGCTCTGCTTACCATGGGGCTAGATAATGCTGTGTGAATTGTCCAGCATTTTTTATTAAAAAAAAAAAAAATATGTAAAAAAAATCTTACCTCCAGTCATCAATCCACCTGCCAAGCTTGGCCAAACCCCCTTTGTCTGGGGCAGACTTGTCCAGCTGTGGGCTTAGATGTACTCATGAGATTGGTTCATTTGTCAGCCTTAGCCGTGAGCTATCTAAGTTTATGATAGTGTTTTTCTAAAATATTACATTTTAGAAAAACGAACCTATAGTAAAGTAGAAAGAAATGAAATGTAACCATTTTGATTAACTACGGAGTAAATACTATTATGTAGGTAAATAAGTAAATAGAGCATACAAACAAACTCTCGCTCAATAGGTAGTTATATGTAGAGCTTCATCGTCAAGCTCCTTCCTTATTATTTCCTCTTAAATTACAAGCACGAATTTCCTCATAATGTAGGTAAATAATATTACATTTATCATAAAGCTTACCTGTGGTATTTAAGCGCTGAGGTTTTTTCACTCTACCTAATACTTCCTCCTGCGAGTGCTGCTCCTGCTTGTGTACAAAGACCACCACAGAGTGGAGCCCACCCAACGCTAAGAGGCGACGTGGAAGGCCCAGGAGGAGATGGCGCGACGAGCTCGATGTACATCTTCCATCATGGCAGCTGTTGCAGCGTTGGATCGCGAGGAGTGGAAGGAGAAAAGGGAGGCCTTTGCCCAGCAGTGGGACAATAATGGCTTAAAATAAAATAAATAATAATACTTCCTGAATTTTTATGTCATTAAAACGAACTACATATTTTCATTCTAACTCACTTAACTTTCATGTAATCTTTTACTACATCGCTTTCCCTTTATACAAACTCAAGAACACTCCGACAAACTGTCACGCAGTTGGGCAGAACCTACACAAATGTAATGTAGTTTTACTTATGGAAATAAAAAAATACAAAAAAAAAGATCCTAAGGGAGAGCCGCCCAACAGTGTACAGGTGCGTTTCGGCCCAAAAAGGACGTCATAAATCATAACTCTCCAGAGTCTAAGTGTCTTAGTGCTTATTTTGTAAGCCTAAAGAATAAATGATTTTTGACTTTGAGTAAATTTTTTTGCATCGTTCGTTTACATAATTTTTTTTGGTCTTCAACGCCTATTTTGCTTCAAAACAGAGGGTATAGATATTGTCAATTATTTGGTTTCGCACACGTTGCTTTTGAGATAGGCGGATGGGTGGAAACGTTTTATATAATTATTTTATGTAAATTTTATATAATAACTGAAAAGATACGGACCTGGATAATATTGAGGTAAATTTACGCGATTTTTTCAAATTACGTGAGCTGTCAAATTACCAATTTAATTTGGACCTTATTTATTTTATTGTTTCAAAAAAATCTACAGCCCTTAATCTTAATAATTTAAACCTTATAGAAGTTCCAAACATTCATCCAAACTTTCCAGTTTATAAATAAGTGTGATGACATGAACTTTGCATAGTCAATTTTTTCCTGTTAAACTTTACTACTTAATACCATCAAAAACATTAAAACCGTTTGTTTGTTAGATTAACCCTTTGTTTTTTTACTACTACGCACGCCTACGCCTAGATAAGTATAAAATACAAAAGCTCTCTTATCAGTCTATAACTATTGGCCCATAAAACTATTATCGTACTTCATAATACAATTGAACGCTGGCGTTATACGGCAACATAAATATATGATAAAGAAATAATAGAACAATATAATTTTTTTTACTGTAGTTTGGGCATCCCATATGGTTGCCACATTTTAGACGATAGGATTAGTCTACCTACAATATTAGAAGCTTCTAGACTAGGTCGTTTAGTGGGGATATCCCTTATAGGTGGGTGACTCCGACTAGGGTAACCCAAACTTCTGCCACTTGTTTAGATAATATTTACTGCAGTCAATCTCCAACCAACAAAGCAGTAATTAAGCATTTCAAATCAGACCATTATGGTCAGAGTGTTAATTTTATTAATAATTTTAATGATAAAAAAACAGTTGAGGAATATACCTACAGGCCTATCACAGAGAGCCGTATTAGTAAATTTAAATGTAAAGTAGATCTAGCAGTAGCTAATATACCTTGTTCTGATGACCCTAATGGTTTATTTAACAGACTTTTTAATGTTATAAACAAAGAACACAATGAAGTATTCAAACTTAAAACATGCACAGTTAGAGATAGGGTCGGGTTTACTGATTGGGCCACTCCCGGCATTTACAGAAGTAGGAATAGGCTATACGATCTCTATGGTGCTAGAGAAGCTATGTTACATGACCCTGCGTTTCTTTTGTATGTAAATAACTACTCGAAAACATTTAAGAAAGTCTGCAACACAGCAAAATGCCTATTTTTGAAGAATAAAATAACAAACTCATCTAATAAAATAAAAGCGACATGGAGACTAATAAATAATGAAACTGGTAAATCAAAGCCACGTAATAGAGAAATAAAGTTAAAAGTTAATAATTCAATTCTTATAAATGAAAAAGATATTGCAGATGCTTTTGATGGATTCTTTGCTGATATCCCTAAAATTGTAACCCGGTCTCTCAATTCCTCTGCTTTAAAGGCAGTTGAATTATTAGAATCATCTGTTGAGAAATGTAAGGAAGTCTTTATCTTTAGTCACGTAAATGGTAATTACATTGTAAAAACTTTTAAATCTATAAACATCAAAAATACTGAGGATCTCTGGGGCATTTCAACGAAAGTACTAAGTTCAATTATTAAGGAAGTGGCTCCCTGCTTGGCCCATATTTTCAATAATTGTGTAGACGCAGGAGTTTTTCCTGATCTTATGAAATGTAGTAAACTGGTTCCTCTTTACAAATCTGGTAGCCATACTGATCCGGCCAATTACAGGCCAATTTCAATACTTCCTGCAATAAGTAAAATTTTCGAAAAAATTATCCTCACTCAGTTGACTTCACACTTCAACCTTAACAGGCTGTTTCATAAAAATCAGTTTGGCTTCACCAAGGGTAGATCGACAACCGATGCTGGCACAGTTCTATTAAAACATATATTAGATGCCTGGGATAAAGCAAAAAACGCTATTGGAGTATTTTGTGACCTTTCTAAGGCTTTTGATTGCGTGGATCATGGTACACTAATTAGGAAGTTGGAACACTATGGAATTAGTAACAAGGCACTAGACCTTATGCAATCATATTTAGCTGATAGAGTTCAAAAAGTAGATATTGGTAAAGAAAGATCTAGAGGATCAAAACTTGAACTAGGCGTCCCGCAAGGATCAATATTAGGTCCTTTTTTATTTTTAGTATATGTAAATGATCTTCCGTTTTTAGCAAAAGATCTTTGTGATATAGTCTTATTTGCTGATGATACTTCATTGATTTTTAAAGTTGATAGAAATAAATATAACTATGACGATGTAAATAATTCGCTTTCACAAATACTAGATTGGTTCACCGCCAATAATCTACTACTCAATGCTAAAAAGACTAAATGTATAAAATTCATGCTACCGAATGTAAGAGAACTCCCAACAAAAATAATGCTGAAGGATGAGATTGTTCACCTTGTAGACTCTACTGTATTCCTAGGGTTACATATTGATTCTTCTCTTCAATGGAGGCCGCAAATAGAGGCTCTGGCAGGTAGACTTAGTTCTGCAGCTTATGCAGTTCGAACAATTAGATATATTACCAATGAAGACACAGCTAGGTTAGTTTATTTCAGTTACTTCCATAGTATTATGTCTTATGGTATTTTGCTTTGGGGACAGGCAGCTGACATCCAGACCATATTTGTTTTTCAAAAAAGGGCGGTACGCGCTATTTATAAATTGAAGCCACGAGATTCTTTGAGGGAATTATTTAAAAACATTAATATTCTGACTGTAATATCGCAATATATCTATGAAAATCTAATGTATACCCACAAAAATAAGGATAGCCTTATGAAAAAGTGTGATGTCCACAATAGAAATACAAGAAACAAGAACAAGTTACACATCCCATCATTTAGATTACACAAGGTAGGGAAATCATTTATGGGCAATAGCGTGCGCTTCTATAATAAGCTTCCATCTGAAGCAACTGAGCTCCCTATTCGTAAATTTAAAAATTACATAAAAATAAATCTCATCAAGAAGGCTTTCTACTCCATAAATGATTATCTCAATGATGTTAATGCTTGGCCAGATGTCGCTCAGTTTCGCACAGACAATAGTATGTAAGTAATTTGTTATTGTGCATAGCTTTACTTAAATATTGACATGTATCGAATCATATTATATTTAGACTTAAATAGGCAAATAACCATGTATTAGACATATAAGAGATGAACATGCTAGTGGTTTCTTTTTCACTTCTTCCACTAGTGGACAAAAAATTGAAGTGAATAGTAAAATAATTTTATTTGATAATAATTTAATGTATAAAATATGACTTGTCTAAGTGCTTATTTTGTAAGCCTAAAGAAATAAATGATTTTTTACTTTACTTTACTAAAATGTAGACAATTCACTGTAGAAAAACCAAACAAGTCATCGACCACCTGTTTGGGATATACGTGGTCATCTTAGACAGAACTACTTGTATCGCGTCACAACGCTTTCTTCACGCACGTGGACTACGATTTTATACTTTGAGACGTTATCATACTTCTGCTACCTTCTGAGTCACCCATATACTCTAACTAGCTGCGCCCCGCGGCTTCGCTCACATAGAAATCTATGTGTTAAATAGTTTATAAACAACATCTTGAATCACTCTATCTATTAAAAAACCGCATCAAAATCCGTTGCGTGGTTTTAAATATCTAAGCATACATAGGGACAGGCAGACAGCGGGAAGCGACTTTGTTTTACTATGTAGTGATACTGTGAAAAGTCTTTTTAAACAAATTTTCAGAATCATCCGAGTTATTTCGGCTTATTCTTTCATTTTACATATAACTCGCTCATCTCGTTTTTAAGAGTGTACCGTATGTAATTTTATAGTTAGAAATCGTTATTTATCTCAGAATCTGTGAAAGCTACCTTCATATTTAGGTAAATGATAATTCGAACTTTTATCTTGGATTCCGTCTTTTCGAAAACACGATTGGTGAAAATTTTCTCGATACTTTTATTTTTTGAAAAATACATGTTTTGCACACATTTTGCTATTTATCTCAGGAACCACCTAATTTTTTTTTTCGAGAAACGTAGTAGAATTTTCGTCTTTTTAATTTTTAGATTAGTTGTGTAAATAACTTGTAATTAGGCATTAGGCAGTTTTGGCGCTTACGTCGATAAAAAATACGGAGCACGTCTATCGCTCTGTGCTTCTCACTCACAAGAAAATCATATCTTGTCATTCTGCTCTGAACTGAAGCGAAATTCGAATTTTGGCTGAGGTATGGCACGCTCTTAGAACTATAGTTACAAGATAAAAGCTCTCTTATCAGTGTTACAAATAGGCGTAATTGAACAACAGAAGGCATGTTTGAATGTTTGAACAAACCACGATGATGTCCAATCGCAAGAAGACCATCGCAGCCAATCGGCTGCTGAACAGCAATTCAGAGGCCGGCAGGACTCTCATTGCTGTAACTCAAGACTCGAGTGACGTCTCGCTCGACGTTGAAGCTGAAGAAAGAATCTTAGTTCGATTGTAACCGCATTTCGCTCGAAAGACGAACTGTTGATGACCATTAATGATTGAACAAACCCGTCATAAATGTATGATTAAAAAACAATAGAAAACAATAGAGTAGATTAGTGTGGGTCTACATTTAAAATCCTACACCTGTTGTGAGGGACCGCAGAGTAGGTAGTTTATTTAGATAACCTATACATATTCGTGAATGTATCACTCACAGTATTTTCGCCTAGATTATGTTGGATTGGTAGTACTCGTATATAACATCATTATCATCTTCATCAACCTATGTTAGTCCACAGCTGGACATAGGCCTCCCCCGATGAGCGCCACAGCACCCTGTATTCAGCTTGCCGCATCCAGCATCTGCCTGCAGTCTTTCACAGGTCGTCATCCCACCTGGTCGGAGGGCTTCCTACACTACGTTTGCCGAGTCGCGGTTCCACTAAAGAACACGTTTACCCCAACGGTTGTCGGTTCTTCGCGAGATATGGCCGGCCCACTGCCACTTCCGCTTGCTAATTCTTTAAGCTATGTCGATAACTTTGGTTCTCTGTCGGATGTATTCATTTCGAATCCTATCCTTCCTTATCCTTCAGAGATACTCCGAGCATAGAGAGTAGTATATATACTTACCACAAAATCTAGGTATTTATACTCTCACTTAACATTCAACTCAAGCTTTTAGTATTCAACAGAAAACTTTTAGATAATGCTGTGTGAATTGTCCAGGATTATTTATTTTTTATTTGATTAAGGTATATATATTTTATAGAGACCTTAGTTTTTATAAGTATTTTCCATCCTGTACTAGACTAATGTTGCTTGTAATAAATGAATTATTATTATAATATTTTTTTATTTCCTTGATCTCGGGCTATAAAGTGACCCGGTCTAATGGTGGGATTGCGTGGGGCCGAAGCCAACAGCACAGAGACCCTTTAAGAAAGTTAATCTAAATGCAAGGCTACACATAGCGGGTATCATCCTCGGGTGCACAATATGATACACCCAAAGATGATATTATTATCCGCCAGGTGTAGAGACTTGCAAAGAGAAATAAGAGAAATAAAAAACCAGAATTATTATTATAGGACCTAAAGGGCAAGCCTCGCCCGCAGTAGGGCTGCGTGGGCCCTACAATGCTGTATAAGATCCCGTTCTTGCAAAAGGCTCCAATGGCATAGAGCCAAGATTATATTGGCGATGCTCCACGCTGGTTGAAAGAGGTTGCAATATTTGGCAAGATAACGAAATACCTATATAACATCCACTCTAGAGAAAAAATACAGCCAACATCGACAAACCTATAAGTTAATTTATCTTCTCTCCATTGAGTGTTAAGAGTTTCGAGTATTTGGTGATTCATCATCATCATCATCATCAGCCTATATTAGTCCACTGCCGGACATAGGCCTCCCCCAATGAGCGCCATAGCGCCCTGTCTTCGGCTTGACGCATCCAGCATCTACCTGCAGTCTTTCGCAGGTCGTTATCCCACCTGGTGGGAGGGCGTCCTACACTACGTTTACCGAGTCGTGGTCTCCACTCAAGAACACGTTTGCCCCAGCGGCCGTCGGCGATTGGTGATTAGTTCTTTTTAATTTTGAATCACTGGAGGTAGTAAAATGTAAAATTCACAGGTCAGTCACTTATCGTGAGCGCTGAGTACCTATAATTTGATTATTTTGAAAAAACTAAATCCGACTTCAAATACAAAAACTTCTCAGAAGATCCGTCTGGAATTTTTGATAGGTGTAGTTCTCGACATGAAATAAAACATAGGCTACTTTTTAACATATAAAATATCACTTTCCATGGGAATAAAATAACTTTTCAACTTTTTTATAGAAACAATACGTGCGAAGCCGCGGGCAGAAAGTAGTAAGAAATAAAGTTTCCAATAGATCCTGCCTGGATCTAGCAGTCGATAGATCTAGCGGAAATCATCCAACACATCATCTAGCTAATATAAAAAAGTAGCTTCCCGCTGTCTGTCTTTCCCTATGTATCCTTCGATCTTTAAAACTACGCAACGGATTTTGATGCGGTTTTATTTAATAAACAGAGTGATTCAAGAGGAAGGTACTTGCATTTAGAATAGAATAGAATAGAACACTTTTATTAGCACAGACAAAAAAGACAGATATACATTAAAAAAAAAAACACATTAAGCTAAAAATATATAACACTAAACTAAAAGATAAACAATAGAAAATAGGTAAAAATAACATAGCCTGTCCTCAGTGCGCGCTAATTAGGTCCAGCCTCAGCTTAATGTCGCTACCGCCCGAGGACTGTAAAGACGCTGGATTTCAGGCTGAACCTATGGATGACGTCACATTACAGGTGTGCGGTTAACAACAGACAGACATTGACAGTCCTAGCACTGATTTTTCATTTGCACCTGTGCGAAGCCGGGGCGGGTCGCTAGTAAAGAATAATCACTTTTACGTTCGTCAGTGGGTATCCTGTGTCGGAATCAAAAACATTTCGTAATCTCTTGAAAGTACAGTACATACACATCAGCAAGCAGTACTTCCCCCGTACTCAGAAGTACATGACTTGAATTTTAAGTGGCGTTTGTATACCTACTGGTCCTTACCTTGGTTACTGTAAGGATGAATCCAAGGTAAAATATCATTGTTCTAAAAAGCCATGGGTCGCGGTGACCTAGTAAGAGGTAGCTACGAGTACAGATAGACAGATAAACATTTTATTCATAATTATATAAAATTATGAGTCACAATTGATTCTAATATAATAAAAGTATAATAATTAAATCAAATTCCACTGCCACTTCAGCTTGCTAATTCTTTGAGCTAACCTTGGTTCTCAGTCGGATGTATTCGTTACGAATCCTATCCTTCAGAGAAACTCCGAGCATAGCTCTTTCCATAGCTCGCTGAGCGATGTTATTTAATTTTTATTTGTTTTGTCACGAAATGAGTGGTTCCAAAAACACATGTGTCATTCTAAACCTTATCTTAAAAGATTATCGCATCTCCATAGTCATTGGTGTTTAATTAAACGCGTAACAAAAAACTAGTAACTTCAAAATTCAAAATCATTTCGCAGGTAGAGACGCCATTGACCTTGCTTTTGGAACTGGTACCTCCCAGACAGGTACGTGAATCTGTTATTTTTTTTTATTAAAATCGTTCAAGTTGTTCTGACGCGTAGGTGCAGGTTTAGCCACCCGATTACCCGACAAGGTCATTAATTTTACAACCCGCTTATTAGAGCAACTTTATTCAAACATATAATTCTATATACAGTTACTAATCGTGGTTGTTGTTATTTTACATTGTATTTTGTTTACCATTTAAATGTAACAGGTAACCTATATGCATAATTTACAAAATACAACAATCTTAATATTTGCATGCCTAGTTTTAAGGTAGAAGATAATTGAAACTTTCAATATATTTAAGATCTACAACTGTAACCTACATTATGTTGAAGCAAATAAATGAATCTTTATCTTTATTTTGACATTGTCCACTGCTTAACACTTTGAGTGCTGAAAACGCACGGTATGAGTTTTCTACAATTGACTAATATGCGTAAATCCACACTAGCGCAGCGGCTGAGAAAATACAGATCTTTTTGACTCAGCAGAGCTGTAATATTTTTCGAACGAAACGCATGTGCAGTGCAACACAACCGCTGTGTAGAGCGGCAGCACGAATTTTTTAGGTAAAAAAAAAGATCGCAGTCGTCGAAAAAAAACCGCAGTCAAAGTATTAACACTTTGGACGGTCTCTGTGGCGCAGTGCGCGAAGGGCCGCCTGCGACGCAAGAGGTTGCGGGTCGACTCCCGCCTCGGAACAAATGTCTGTACGATCTGCACATACATATGTATTTGTTCCGAGTTTTCTGGTCGTTTCCTATGTATGAGTATAGTAAAACATGTCTATCTACGGAATGTATTGTATTATGTATATCAGTCATCTAGTACCCATAACAAAAGTTCTAGTAAGCTTGGGGCCAGATGAGGCGGTGTGGATTGTCCAGTGTTTTTTATTTATTATTTACTTTCAAGGCTCAAGATAGATATGTCCGTCAGCACGTCCGTATAGCATCACTGAGTAAACGTAAATTTTATGGATCTACGAGATATTATGCATCCCGAGAGGTGGGCTAATGCTGCAACACCCTGGGTCCCGGAAGGAAGCCGCGGGCGAGGTCGGACAGCAAAGCGCTGGCAAGACGACCTTACGCCTTCCTCGGAGATTGGTGGGAGATCGCACGTGACCGCACTGAGTGGAAAGATTTGGGAGAGGCCTTTGCCCAGTAGTGGGACGAAACAGGCTAAAACAAAAACGAGATGTTACACCGGGGACGGTCATACACTACTTTTTACCCAGGAAACGGGCGTGCGAAGCCGGCGGCAGAAGCTCGTTCTTTAATAATTTACATCGCGAACAAAAATATTTTTCCTTGTAGTCAGTAATAATCTAATAGAAAACATTAGGTAACAAACAGGGATACAAAGTTTAAAATTAGGGACGATGATGCGCTCTCGTCAATACGACTTTAAATACTAATGGGTTTTTTTAGATCAATACAATAATGTAGTCATGCATCCATTACATGTAAATAATATAAATATTAATAGCCTTATTATATGGGCATGGCATGAGGAAAACTAGTGAACGGTAACAAATGAACACCATATGAACATATCACGTCCTCTTAGAACACTTACATTTTTTGAATACCTACTTACAAAAATTATTAGTTGCATGCACCGATAACGGTATTTACTACCTCGTTGCAGATTGTCATTAAAATTGAATAAAAATAGCTAAATAGAGATATTATTTATAAAAATATTTGCCTTGAGCGCAAAAATATGACGCCCCAATCTTCCTCAGGGTACAATATATTTACATGTATTATGTATATGATGCTGTGTGGATTGTCCATCATTATTATTATTATAAATTGATAAATTTTTGCTATAGAAAATACAGAAAATATTATAAAACTATTCTACAGTATAAAATATATCAAAACTGTAGATCACTGATCGCGAAGCTAGGCTCAAACAATTGCTTATTATTAGGTAAATGCAATATCTGATAACATATAAATTGTTTACTATAGAAAATAAATACAATATATATTATAAAACTACTCTACAGTAAAAAATATAACAAAACGGTAGATCATCGACTGATTATTATTATATCCAATGTCATTACATTTGACGACCGATGTGGCGCGGTGGGCGAAGGTCCGCCTGCGACGCTGTAGGTTGCGGGTTCGATTCCCGCCTCTGAACAATTGTGTGTACGATCTGCAGATATTTGTTCCGGTGTTCTGGTCGTTTTCTATGTATAATAAAAAATATCTATCTATGTAATGTATTGTATTATGTATATTAGTTATCTAGTACCCATAACACAAGCTCTGCTTACCATGGGGCTAAATAATGCTGTGTGTATTGTCCAGCATTATTTATTTATTTATTAATATCGGCCCAGCCTCATAGTAGTGGAAAGGTAACAGACTGACATCCAGACAGAGTCACTCTTGCATGTTTATTTGTGTGATGATAACTTTATATTTAATATTATTTTTTGTTTTATTTACTTTTATTAATGTTGGCTTAAATTAAGTTAATCAAGTCATAATATACATTGGTATTATGTCTATGTTATGTCTTTGTTTTTTGTAGACTTTTTAAGTGTTTTTATCTAGTATTTCTTTTACTTTATATTGTCATTGCGTATGCTTGTTCGTGACGTCACCTGCACGGGCTCTAACGGAAGACCAGCGCTGGCTAAGTCTCTTACGGAGCTTAGCCAGCATTATGCTGAGTTAGAGCCTTTTTGTAACAACTCTCTACATGTACCTATTTCTATAAGTGTGTTATTTGTTAATTTTAGTTGTTATGAATAAATGTCTTTCTATTTCTATTTCTATATACATAACTATAAGGATATTATGTAGATTTTACCTGTTGACAATGGCATCATGTGTGTGATAGCTTACATTATATTCTGTTCATCGTATCCTATTAATATTTTAACGGTGAAAGTTTGTACAGTTTGTAGATGTTTGGCTGAAGACAATACCATAACTACTGAATGTATCGTATCGGGCTGAAATTTTGCATACATAAATGAATAAATAAATAATGCTGGACAATCCACACAGCATCATCTAGCCCCAAGCTAAGCAGAGCTTGTGTTATGGGTACTCGATGACTGATATACATAATACAATACATTACATAAATATATATTTTTTATTATGCATAGAAAACGACCAGAACACCCGGAACAAATATCTGCAGATCGTACACATTACCGGAAATATTTGCTAATTTTCTGAAGTAAGAAGAAAAAGATACAAAATCTAAGATAGAATAACTATATTTTTGCTATTCTGGCGATAAACAAGGAGAGTAAGTTGGATATAGGGTAAAAAAAACGTAATTGTAACAAATTTCATCGTTTGGAGGAAGCTTTCAACGCCACAGGCGTTCCCTACACTGATAACTTGGATTAAGATTACTTTATATTAACCCTGTATCATATTACCTTATATTAACCTGGTATTTAAATGTAAATAAAAAAAAATGGCTTTTAGAGAGCTCTTTCTACTCCGTAGACCAGTTCTACGCTTTGCCTATTTTATAAATTTATTATAATTTAATTTCCACATCACAATATACTTTTTATGACATATACATATTAGTTAAGGACAATATTGGAATTATATTGCTTGCCTTATTATTATTATTATTACGTGTGACTTGTAACTTGGTGTTATTAATAAAGAGTTTGTATTTGTATCTGTTACACCTACGGTAACTCTTCTAGTGCCCAGGCTGTACGGCTCTGGAACAAACTGCCTGTTGATATCAGACTTGCACCTTCCATTAGCTCCTACAAATCTAAACTAAAGTCCCACCTTCTATCTTCAGCTGTCTAAAATTTTCCTTCATTCTGCTCTCTTTCTTATTCCTGCTCCAGCTGTGATCAGATTTTATGGAAATTTTATTTCTGTGGTACCTTCTCATTGCATTCAGTTATTCTTATTTTCTTTTAGGTTAGTTTTAATTTAACTAGTTTTGTATTGCATGCAATGTATTAAGTTTGTATTCTTTGTTTTTGTTACTTCTCCATTACTGTTTGTTTGTGTTCTACCAACTCTTTGTATTATATGTATATATTTTTCTCCATCCCTGGTTGCCTGGAAGAAATAAGGCTGTAAGCGATAAGGCCGCCTTTTGTACTGTTATCATGTAATATTTAGATATAAGGTGTTATTTTGTTATTTATGTGGAATAAAGTGTTCATTCATTCATTCATTCATTCCTGTTTCACATAATATACATTCAATATTTCTAATAATAGTGTATAGGAAAATAAAGATCTATTTAAAAAAAAGTTATTTGTACCATGAATAACGTTATAGGCTTCTTATACTCCAGAAACGCGTGCGAAGCTCCAGGCAGAAGCTAGTTAAATATATAGGATTTTTATCATAATGAACCTACTAAGATGTCCTCTACGAAGGCTGACGTATTACGTCAACTTACGTTCCGAATCACGTAGCGCCCGTAGATCGTATCGCAGCGACCTCCTAGTTTTGCTAACTGCCCATTTACCACAAAAATAATGCGTAAACAACTTGTTGACAGTGAAGACTTTAAGGACTTGAGGTCAACGGACAAATACCTACTACGTACATGTACATAGCTACATACAGTACCAAGCTAAGTAGTTCATTAGGTAGGTAATAATAAATAAGAAGAGTTTTAGGTACTATAGATGACTGATATACATATAAATACAATCCATTAAATGCCTCGGAACAATTGTGTGTACGATCTGCAGATATTTGTTCCGGGTGTTCTGGTCGTTTTCTATGTATAATAAAAAATATCTATCTATGTAATGTATTGTATTATGTATATCAGTTATCTAGTACCCATAACACAAGCTCTGCTTACCATGGGGCTAGATAATGTTGTGTGGATAGTCCAGCAAAAAAAAAATAGTTTTTTATTTTTTATTATGCCTAGATGACGACCAGAACACCCAGAATACATTTCTGCAGATTGACCATAACACAAGCTCTGTGTAGCTTGCGGATGATGAGATTAGATGATGCTGTGTGGATTGTCCAGCATTATTTATTTATTTATGGGTAGGTACTAGATAAGATGCTTTATGACAAGCGATAGTATCCACTTCTGCCTGTCCTTTGCCAACTCAGCCCACCCTCGTACTCATACCTCTCTTAGCCATGGCATCTTTCGCACTCGGTAATAGATGACAATGGTGCGGTGGTAACTCATCACACTCATCACTACATAGTAAATAACAAAGTCGCTTAAAATATAAATAAATAAAATATACAAAAACTGGTTACCTATATCAAGTTCGGACCCACCCTGCGTTCTCAACCTACGATGGCGTAACACGTGTTCGTCGACATACATATGTATGTAACTAGCATAAAATCACATAAAAGCACACGTCATACACGCAGAAGGAAAACTCAGGCATTGGGGTAGCCCCACGAAGACAAGTTTGAGATCAGAGGGATTTCCTTGAGTTTATGGAATTTAATTGAGAACCGGTTCTTTGAAGGTTTTTTGCATTTCTCCTGTTACTAGTGTACTACTGTACTGTTTGTGGCTTTTGGGAGATACAATTTTTAAGTAGGATTTTTCCAGCTTTAGAAAGAGCTTTTTGTGAAACATATTTTTAAAAGTAAATAAATATAAATAATAAATAATGCTGGACAATTCACACAGCATTATCTAGCCCCATGGTAAGCAGAGCTTGTGTTATGGGTACTAGATAACTGATATACATAATACAATATATTACATAGATATATATTTTTTATTATACATAGTAAACGACCAGAACACCCGAAACAAATATCTGCAGATCGTACACACATTTGTTCCGAGGCGGGAATCGAACCCACAACCTCCTGCGTCGCAGGCGGACCTTCGCCCACCGCGCCACATCGGTCGTCAAAAAAGTATGGTTCATCATCACTATCTGACCACTCTTGATAAGATTTCTTGATTTTTATTTTTAGTTTTATTGTCTATGTTAATTGTTCATGTTTTTTTTTTGTTCTGTTTTTATATATGTACTTAAGATAAATATCAATTATCTTGATAATTACGCCACCGTCAGCTTTAAAATGTACCGATCCTATCCATCCAAAGGTTGCCTGGAAGAGATCGCTTTTAGCGATAAGGCCGCCGATTGTGCCACTAGTTATAGTTTTTTTTTGTATTGATGGTGCAATAAAGTTATATTGTATTGTATTATATTGTATTTTCAAGCTTTTTATACCTACTTAAGCTACGTGTACAACTTTGCAACTGTGTTAGCTGAATGATTTCAACTGTAAATGCGAGTTCTAATTTGTTTCTATTTATCTATTTAAATAAGATTGAATTTGTGTTATTAACTTTGGGTGTAACTTTATAGAAAAATCCAGTTTCTTACTTATTAGCCTTAAAACACATCGTTAGCCTAAGTTATTCAACGAAAGGCTGACATTAGTACAAATTGTATCTCATAGAATGCGTCATACTTGCACCTGCCCATGTACCAAGGTCATCCGTAAGGGCTGGTGTGTCGGCAGATTTGGCCTAAGATCTCAAGGCGCAAATATGCAGGTTTCGACATAGCCTACGCATTTGCTATCCTTGGAATCGAGACCATAGATAAGTCAGGTACCAAGGTTTTTAACACTTTGAGTGCTGAAAACGCACGGTATGAGTTTTCTACAAGTGACTAATCTGCGAAAATCCACACTAGCACAGCGGCTGAGAAAATACAGATCTTTGTGACTCAGCAGAGCTGTAATATTTTTCGAACGAAACGCATGTGCGGCGCAACACAGCCGCTGTGTAGAGCGTCAGCACGAATTTTTTAGGTAAAAAAAAAGATCGCAGTCGTCGAAAAAAAACCGCAGTCAAAGTGTTAAGGTTTTAAAAAAATACGACGCGACGCGTGACCCGAGAGCTGGTAAACTAATTATATCCTCAGTTTATCCGAAACTATAGAAGTCATAGTAAATCTACATGGTCTCCTAATTCTGTAAAAACATACGTACTACCAATGACACGCATGTTAGACCTTGAATACAATGATGATGACAATCAGCACTTGAACGACATTGTGTAACGCTGAAGGTCCAGACTATCATCAGCATCATCAATATACGGTGCTTAACTGGTTTATCATTACATAAGTTATTTATAAAGGGATGTATACTATGATTTGATTTCTGAGTTTCCAATATTTCGGCACGGTTTCATGAGCCATGATCACGGAATAACTGAAGGTACTAGTTTCTCATTGATTGCCTATCGTTGCGAATTCAGATGACAAATAGTATGCAAAAGTCGTAAAATGCTATAAACTATACTTTTGTGGATATTTTCATTTTTAGATCATAGATTATTGCATGATATACATGATACTTTTGTAGATCATTGCATGGCTGGTAGAGATCGCTCTTGAGCGATAAGACCGCTAATTGTTACTTAATTTTTAAGTTTTTATTGTACATGATTTCTTATAGTACTAAGTGTGCAATAGGGTATTTTTATCTATCTATTTTATGGAAGTACATTGATCAACAAAAAGGAAACGTTGTTATATATAAGTAATGGTTTAATTATTTTCAAGTTTATTTTCGAAAACTTTTCTTTTTTGGCACGCACCGAATATCAGTAAAACCACTCTGCCTACTGTGTGGGATACTCAATGCAAGGTATTCAGAATTCCTTGTTTATTATTTTTTGCAAAATAACAAAACACCTCGCAAAAACATTTTCAAAAATCGCAAGTCAAACAAAAGGTCACGAATTCGAGTTTTTTGCGTCATGGCAAACCGGTCGACGCTTATAAAATAAAGAAGTGTTTGTTTGGATGTCCCTCTTGAATGTGGACCTCATTCTAAAGGACCATTACAACGGGCGACTGGTTTGTCGACTTGCTTTACGTTGCTTTACACTGCCGGTTATAAAACTCTATGAGCGTTGAGCGTGTCTCTACAAAGGGCGATCTATTTCATAGCTATAAAAACGATTAACTTTGATTTAACACTTTGACAGCGATTTTTTTTCGACGACTGCGATCTTTTTTTAACCTAAAAAATTCGTACTGCCGCTCTACACAGCGGTTGTGTTGCGCCGCACATGCGTTTCGTTCGAAAAATATTACGGCTGTGCTGAGTCACAGAGATCTGTATTTTCTCAGCCGCTG
Organism: Eupithecia abbreviata; assembly: GCA_943735965.1. NCBI lineage: Eukaryota > Metazoa > Arthropoda > Insecta > Lepidoptera > Geometridae > Eupithecia > Eupithecia abbreviata. Next base: position 1,101,712 of record OX030986.1, read on the forward strand.
CGCTAGTGTGGATTTACGCATAATAGTCACTTGTAGAAAACACATACCGTGTGATTTCAGCAGTCAAAGTGTTAAAAGACACAATGTCACCAAGGATAATACGTTGTTTTAAAATATGGTTAAGTTAACGCGCACCAAGTTATTTTAAAGTAACTTGTAGGTCAAATACATAATTCCTTGGGAATAAAATGTTTATTGTACCACCTCGGCATCATCGTCTATACATTAGCGAAACATTAACACTTTGAGTGCTGAAATCACACGGTATGTGTTTTCTACAAGTGACTAATATGCGTAAATCCACACTAGCGTAGCGGCTGAGAAAGTACAGATCTTTGTGACTCAACACAGCCGTAATATTTTTCGAACGAAACGCATGTGCGGCACAACACAACCGCTGTGTAGAGCGGCAGTGCGAATTTTTTAGGTTAAAAAAAGATCGCAGTCGTCGAAAAAAAAATCGCTGTCAAAGTGTTAAAAGATCTTGACAACAATATATTTAGGACTAAATTGAAACAGTTATTAATAACCAAATGCTATTATAATATTAACGATTTTATGACAGATAAATTTTGACATTACCTACCTTTTTTACTATTTCGCCTCTTACTATTATTACTTTAAGATTTTTGACATTATATAAAATTATCAACAATATACCTAGGTTAGAACATTACTAAACTACTGTGACATTTGCATGCTATCTTAATTTTGCTCGCCTCAATGAGGTAGTAATGTATTGGAAATACCATTTTTAATTAAGAACTTTTGTACCTATATTACAGCAAATAAATGATTTGATTATTGATTATTGTAGACGAAGTTGAATCTTTGAATCTTTGAAACTATGACGATCTCTATACCGGGTTATTTAGTAATGATTGTCATAGTATTTGTTATTTTTGAGTTAGTTACATAGTATACAATTTATAATGTCAACTTTTATCATCAATGAGAATTATTATCAAATAATAGAAACAAATAAGAACTAGTATTCAATGTTGCAAACGTAGTGTAGGACGCCCTCCGGCCAGGTGGAATGACGACCTGCGAAGGACTGCAGGCAGATGCTGGATGCGGCAAGCTGAAGACAGGGCGCTTTTGCGCTCTTTGGGGGAGGCCGATGTCCAGCAGTGGACTGCTATAGACTGATGATGATGATGATGCGTACGTTCCTATTTTCACGGAGATATTGATGGAATGGTTTCAACCCTTGACACTTTTGATACGCGTCCTTCTATCTGTAATTTCCTTCATCAAAGGTAAAACGGCAAAATGTGTCACTCTGTGAAGTGAATAGGATCATCTTTGATAGACGACCTCTGTGGCGCAGTGGGCGAAGGTCCACCTGCGACGCAAAAGGTTGCGGATTCGATTCCCGCCTCGGAACAATTGTGTGTACGATCTGCAAATATTTGTTCCGGGTGTTCTGGACGTTTTCTATGTTTAATAAAAAAAAAAAAACCATGTAATGTATTGTATTATGTATATCAGTTATCTAGTACCCATAACACAAGCTCTGCTTACCATGGGGCTAGATAATTCTGTGTGAATTGTCCAGCATTATTTATATTATATTCATCTTACTATCGGTAAGTCTCGCTTCGGCCCGCTCGATCCAAAATTATGCAGTCGAAGTGAGGCTAACCCTATCTGTTAGAAAGATAGATATATATATATTTATAGATATGACCCGCTATGACCTACGGAGCTGAGACGTGGACTCTCACGATAGGGCTGGTCCACCAGTTCAAAGTCGCTCAGCGAGCTATGGAAAGAGCTATGCTCGGAGTTTCTCTGAAGGATAGGATTCGCAACGAATACATCCGACAGAGAACCAAGGTTATCGACATAGCTCTGAGAATTAACAAGCTGAAGTGGCAGTGGGCCGGCCATATCTCGCGAAGAACCGACGGCCGCTGGGGCAAACGTGTTCTTGAGTGGAGACCACGACTCGGTAAACGTAGTGTAGGACGCCCTCCGACCAGGTGGGATGACGACCTGCGAAATACTGTAGGTAGATGGATGCGTCAAGCTGAAGACAGGGCGCTATGGCGCTAATAGGGGGAGGCCTATGTCCAGCAGTGGACTAATATAGGCTGATGATGATGATATATAGATAAAACATTTATTTGGCACTAATAATACACACATACAATTAACATAGAGAGTGATACAATATTAAACCAAAGTACAATAAAACAATTAAAACGAGCAATTAAGAGGGCTACTAAAGGACTTACTGTAGGTAAGTCTGTTGTGCCAATTTTTCACGTTTTTGATTTGTACAGGATTGAGGCCATTTTGAATTTTAATAGCCGCAATTTCGCAAAACCAGCTTTTCTTGTTCAGGTCAACAAGATTATCATTTTGAGAATTCCACTGACCCAAAGACATCTTTTAGTATACATACGTTTGTAAAAACAATCTGGCCAGTTCTTTCAAAGTTCCAACAATACAACTGACTAAAGGTTGTCGCAGATCGGGACCGCACCACAGCCACACAGCCCAAAAAAGTACATTCAAATATGGACTATATTACACGTGATGTTTAGATGTATTTTTATAGACGGCATCAGATAGCAGCTCGTGGGCCATTTGAAGCAGCGGGTTGGTATTATTATAATATCAGCGACGCGCCCGGCTTCGCACGGGTGCAAATACATATATTATATACATATAAACCTTCCTCTTGAATCTATATAAAAAAACGGCATCAAAATCCGTTGCGTAGTTGTAAAGATCTAAGCATACATAGGGACAGACAGACAGCGAGAAGCGACTTTGTTTTATACGATAATAATATTGCAATAGTCTCTACACCTGGCGGATACCATCTTTGGATGTATCATATTGTGCACCCGAGGATAATACCCGCTATGTGTAGCCATCGCCTTTAGATTAACTTCTCAAAGGGCCTCTGTGCTATTGGCTTCGGCCCCACGCAAGCCTTCCAAAGGACCGGGTCACTTTATGGCCCGAGATCATGGATAATAATAATAATAATTTAAACGATGTATGTAGTGATTTTCTGACACATAAGTTATGAACATACTAGTGGTTTCTTCTCACTTCTTCCACTGTTGGACAAAAAATTGAAGTGAACATCAAAATAATGTTATTATATAATAATGAATAGCATAAAACATGACCTATGTAAGTGCTTATTTGTAAGCCTAAAGAAATAAACTTTCATTTCATTTCATTTCTAGCTGCAGTAAGCCAAATGGTTTTAAAAATTACGAGTTTAATTATGCCTATAATAATAATAATGCTGGACAATTCATACAGCATTATCTAGCCCCATGGTAAGCAGAGCTTGTGTTATGGGTACTAGATAATTGATATACATAATACAATACATTACATAGATAGATATTTTTTATTGCTGGATAAGTTATATGAACATACTAGTGGTTTCTTGTTCACTTCTTCCACTAGTGGACAATTTTTTTTATTGAATATTAACATTAAAATAATGTTATTTATTTATTTTGAGCCATTATTGTCCCTCTGCTGGGCAAAGGCCTCCCCTTTCTCCTTCCACTCCTCGCGATCCAACGCTGCAACAGGCCATGATGTAAGATGTAAAATTATCTTATTATTAATAATGAATAGTTTAATATTTGACTTCTCTAAGTGCTTAGTTAGTAAGCCTAAATAAATAAATGCTATTGATTTTGACTTTGCTGTGAGTATGTGCTTTATTCGACAAAGACAATATTATTTTATATACAACTAGCTGCTCCCCGCGGCTTCGCCCCCGTGGAAATCTATGTGTCAAATTGTTTAAATGATAAAAAGTATCCTATGTTAGACTCCTGGTTCTAAGCTACCTCTCCACCAATTTTCAGCTAAATCGGTCCAGCCGTTCTCGAGTTATAAGTGTTGTAACAAACACGACTTTCTTTTATATATATAGATATAAACTAATTTGACGACCGATGTGGCGCGGTGGGCGAAGGTCCGCCTGCGACGCAGGAGGTTGCGGGGTCGATTTCCGCCTCGGAACAATTGTGTGTAAGATCTGCAGATATTTGTTCCGGGTGTTCTGGTCGTTTTCTACGTATAATAAAAAATATCTATCTATGTAATGTATTGTATTATGTATATCAGTCATCTAGTACCCATAACACAATCTCTGTTTAGCTTGGGGCTAGATGATGCTGTGTGAATTGTCCAGCATTATTTATTATTTAATTTACTAATGTATATTCTTGATTGTAAATTGTAATTGTCTGATTATTTTTATCTTGGATTTTTGTAACAACCTATTGTCAAAGTCTTGTTGATCCCTTGAGGGTAGGGAAGTGTCTAAGTGGCTTTTTTTACAATGTATGTGTGTGTTCGTGTGTGTGATTATTGAAAGTAATAATGCCGATTCCTTGTATGATGTCAAAAATGATGTTGCATTTATAGCAACAATTTTTTTAATTTTTTAAATATCTTTATTTATAAACATAACAAAATATAATAGTAATACATATCCAGTGTACATTTTAACATATCCAATGTACATTTTTACATATCCAGTGTACATTTAATAGCAACAGTTTTTTATTGATTTTAAGAGTAACCGCAAACTAGCGTACTTTCAGATCCAGTGGTCTGATGAGTCCTACTAATTTGCAACAAAATAAATTGAAAAAAATATATCTATATATATAAAAGAAAGTCATGTTTGTTACAACACTTATAACTCGAGATCGGCTGGACCGATTTAGCTGAAAATTGGTGGAGAGGTAGCTTAGAACCAGGAGTCTAACATAGGATACTTTTTATCATTTAAACAATTTGACACATAGATTTCCACGGGGGCGAAGCCGCGGGGAGCAGCTAGTATAAATATATAAACTAAATCGATTTATAAGGATGCTAGGATCCATTACCATAGCCATGCTGATACCATAACCACATTATAACTACTCGTAGGACGAGGAAAATAGTTGAAACTTATCAATGGGCACATGCGTAAGGGATTTCTTAATTATGATGACATAATAATATGTTCTTCCATTATTTTATTCAAGATCTCGATCTGTTGTGTTACTAATAAAGTTATAGAATGTATGTTACAGTATTTCCTTGTAGACATTCATTGATTTATAATAAATAACAAGGTAAAGATAAATCAATATTGATTAAAATGAATCGCTATAAGATCTTTGTGTGGCGTAAGGCGCGTTAAAGTCTTTTGTACTGGCAAAATGTTTTGTGCAATATATTATGTATCTACAATACAATAAATAAATAAATAATGCTGGACAATCCACACAGCATTATCTAGCCCCATGGTAAGCAAAGCTTGTGGTATGGGTACTAGATAACTGATATACATAATACAATACATTACATAGATAGATATTTTTTATTATACATAGAAAACGACCAGAACACCCGGAACAAATATCTGCAGATCGTACACACAATATATCTTTAGTGCACCATCAATACAAAAAATAATAACAATAATGGATCTTCATCAGCATCATCATCAGCCTATAGCAGTCCACTGCTGGATATAGGCCTCCCCCAATGAACGCCATAGCGCCCTGTCTTCAGCTTGCCGCATCCAGCATCTACCTGCAGTCTTTCGCAGGTCGTCATCCCACCTGGTCGAAGGAAAAGGATCTTAATACTAACTAAATCTAGTGGCACAATCGGCGGCCTTATCGCTAACAGCGAATTCTTCCAGGCAACCTACAATAAGTGTCGTGTAATAATTGTTACAAGTTCATATTTCATATTTATTTATTGAATCATTTTGTACATTTTTAGTTTTTAGTATCTAGGTAATGTATAAGAGACACAATGGTAGCCAAGCAGGGCGACAGGTACCTACTGAGAGTGGAAGTGAGCCGAGTTTCTAGAAAATTCTGATAATTCGATTTTAATAGATAACAGAATTACAGTAAAATATAAATCAATAACATTTCATTAAATCAACAACGTTTTAGTTAAAAAAAATACAAAATATTTTAGGTGTAGCAATGTTAAAATATGTAAAGTAATTAGGGTAAGGACCAAATTTTTGGCATCTCATGCTCACCTGACTTCTTTGATGTCTTGAATAAAAAAGATATATACTTGTTACTCGCCTGCGATGCAGGAGGTTGCGGGTTCGATTCCCGCCTCGGAACAATTATGTGTACGATCTGCAGATATTTGTTCCGGGTGTTCTGGTCGTTTTCTATGTATAATAAAAAAATATCTATCTATGTAATGTATTGTATTATGTATATCAGTTATCTCGTACCCATAACACAAGCTCTGCTTACCATGGGGTTAGATAATGCTGTGTGAATTGTCCAGCATCTTTTTTTTTTTTTTTTTTTTTTGTTGATATTTGAACGGATTACATTTTGTCGTCATAAAATGGGGGAAACATAACGACGCAATAGCTTATGCAACACATCTGATCTTTTTTATATAATATACGATAATAATTAATAATGCAAAAGGCTGCTGAAAAGATAGATGTTTATTTTTTAATTATGTATTTTATTTTGTGTCATGTCTGCATATAATCATATATCGTCGACACCCAACTGGGAGGCGACACCCACCGCCCACCACAAGAGTGGTAGATCAGTGAAAGGCCAGAGGGCGTCATACATAAGTGAAAGTAGAAAAGGTGGGGAAGCTTCCAATATTGTTTTGGATTAGTTTAATTTGGTTGAGGATTAAAAATGGTTCGATGACCTCATTATTGTGATATAATGACTTATAATGTTTTAATAAAGTATATGCATGATATTTTTCCTGTACCGACAAATTAATGTTTATTGATTAGAAAGAATGGAAAATAAATTTATCCAAAACGTCATACGCACAAAGTAATATTTTGTGTAATATAAATTTGAAATAAACAACATTATAATAATTATTGATCACTATATTCATTTAAAAATTCTCGGCAAACGTAGGGTAGGACGCCCTCCGGCCAGGTGGGATGACGACCTGCGAAGGACTGCGGGCAGATGCTGGATGCGTCAAGCTGAAGACAGGGCGCTATGGCGCTCTTTAGGGGAGGCCTATGTCCAGCAGTGGACTACTATAGGCCTATGATGATGATGACTATATTCGAAGGAGGTCTCCTTAGTAATGACTAAGGAGCTCCATAACTCGGCCAAAAGAACTGGCTTAAAGAAATGAATGTTTAAAGTTAATCCTCATCGAGGTTAATGGACCAAAGACCAAAACCATCGACATAAAATTATCAAACCGTTTTCACTGGTCGACCGGGGCCATATTTGTCGAAAGTCGATAACTGATGGGGTAAACGAGTTCTTGAGAGGAAATAAAACGCTGAGACATGCAAAGTCGCGTTCTGGGTGGGGCTTATCGCTGCCGCAGAAAATCTGTTGCAATATGTATCCAAAAGATATTGTTCGAGGTATATCTGTGGGTGTTGCCAGCAGACATGTAAATAAATAGTGAAAAAAGCGGGTCACCTTGGCTATGAGCGTAAAAACTGGCAAATTTAATCGGAAATCGTGATTAACAGGTTAAAAAACGTGAGGTACCTATTAGCTAGTATGATATTAACATAGAGAATGTCGACGGGTCGCGTGCCGAATGGGGCTTTAAAATGTCGCTTCTGTCTTTGTTGTATTTGTAATATTTTGTGAATAAATAAATTAATAAACAAAACACCTGGCTATACAACACACGTAAACTTGCTACAATTTTACTATAGCTGACTAAATATCGTAAAATCGGTTTATTACTATTACTTCAGTAAAAAAATCAGTAATTTAGTAATATCTTGTAATTTCTGGGTCACTGGTAATAATGCAAAATTAATGACTGCATGTAATTAATAAAAAGGGTATTGTAAGTACCTATTGTAGTCAAATAATAGAAACAAATTAAAGCTAGCATTTATAATTGAAACAATTGAACTTGTTAGTTCAATAACTCATATATATAAGTAAATGCGAAACTGGTTAAAAGTAGACTTTTTGCACTTTGTCTACAGTTGTAGACTGTTGCAAAAAATCCGCCTGCGACGCAGGAGGTTGCGGGGTCGATTTCCGCCTCGGAACAATTGTGTGTAAGATCTGCAGATATTTGTTCCGGGTGTTCTGGTCGTTTTCTACGTATAATAAAAAATATCTATCTATGTAATGTATTGTATTATGTATATCAGTCATCTAGTACCCATAACACAATCTCTGTTTAGCTTGGGGCTAGATGATGCTGTGTGAATTGTCCAGCATTATTTATTATTTAATTTACTAATGTATATTCTTGATTGTAAATTGTAATTGTCTGATTATTTTTATCTTGGATTTTTGTAACAACCTATTGTCAAAGTCTTGTTGATCCCTTGAGGGTAGGGAAGTGTCTAAGTGGCTTTTTTTACAATGTATGTGTGTGTTCGTGTGTGTGATTATTGAAAGTAATAATGCCGATTCCTTGTATGATGTCAAAAATGATGTTGCATTTATAGCAACATTTTTTTTAATTTTTTAAATATCTTTATTTATAAACATAACAAAATATAATAGTAATACATATCCAGTGTACATTTTAACATATCCAATGTACATTTTTACATATCCAGTGTACATTTAATAGCAACAGTTTTTTATTGATTTTAAGAGTAACCGCAAACTAGCGTACTTTCAGATCCAGTGGTCTGATGAGTCCTACTAATTTGCAACAAAATAAATTGAAAAAAATATATCTATATATATAAAAGAAAGTCATGTTTGTTACAACACTTATAACTCGAGATCGGCTGGACCGATTTAGCTGAAAATTGGTGGAGAGGTAGCTTAGAACCAGGAGTCTAACATAGGATACTTTTTATCATTTAAACAATTTGACACATAGATTTCCACGGGGGCGAAGCCGCGGGGAGCAGCTAGTATAAATATATAAACTAAATCGATTTATAAGGATGCTAGGATCCATTACCATAGCCATGCTGATACCATAACCACATTATAACTACTCGTAGGACGAGGAAAATAGTTGAAACTTATCAATGGGCACATGCGTAAGGGATTTCTTAATTATGATGACATAATAATATGTTCTTCCATTATTTTATTCAAGATCTCGATCTGTTGTGTTACTAATAAAGTTATAGAATGTATGTTACAGTATTTCCTTGTAGACATTCATTGATTTATAATAAATAACAAGGTAAAGATAAATCAATATTGATTAAAATGAATCGCTATAAGATCTTTGTGTGGCGTAAGGCGCGTTAAAGTCTTTTGTACTGGCAAAATGTTTTGTGCAATATATTATGTATCTACAATACAATAAATAAATAAATAATGCTGGACAATCCACACAGCATTATCTAGCCCCATGGTAAGCAAAGCTTGTGGTATGGGTACTAGATAACTGATATACATAATACAATACATTACATAGATAGATATTTTTTATTATACATAGAAAACGACCAGAACACCCGGAACAAATATCTGCAGATCGTACACACAATATATCTTTAGTGCACCATCAATACAAAAAATAATAACAATAATGGATCTTCATCAGCATCATCATCAGCCTATAGCAGTCCACTGCTGGATATAGGCCTCCCCCAATGAACGCCATAGCGCCCTGTCTTCAGCTTGCCGCATCCAGCATCTACCTGCAGTCTTTCGCAGGTCGTCATCCCACCTGGTCGAAGGAAAAGGATCTTAATACTAACTAAATCTAGTGGCACAATCGGCGGCCTTATCGCTAACAGCGAATTCTTCCAGGCAACCTACAATAAGTGTCGTGTAATAATTGTTACAAGTTCATATTTCATATTTATTTATTGAATCATTTTGTACATTTTTAGTTTTTAGTATCTAGGTAATGTATAAGAGACACAATGGTAGCCAAGCAGGGCGACAGGTACCTACTGAGAGTGGAAGTGAGCCGAGTTTCTAGAAAATTCTGATAATTCGATTTTAATAGATAACAGAATTACAGTAAAATATAAATCAATAACATTTCATTAAATCAACAACGTTTTAGTTAAAAAAAATACAAAATATTTTAGGTGTAGCAATGTTAAAATATGTAAAGTAATTAGGGTAAGGACCAAATTTTTGGCATCTCATGCTCACCTGACTTCTTTGATGTCTTGAATAAAAAAGATATATACTTGTTACTCGCCTGCGATGCAGGAGGTTGCGGGTTCGATTCCCGCCTCGGAACAATTATGTGTACGATCTGCAGATATTTGTTCCGGGTGTTCTGGTCGTTTTCTATGTATAATAAAAAAATATCTATCTATGTAATGTATTGTATTATGTATATCAGTTATCTCGTACCCATAACACAAGCTCTGCTTACCATGGGGTTAGATAATGCTGTGTGAATTGTCCAGCATCTTTTTTTTTTTTTTTTTTTTTTGTTGATATTTGAACGGATTACATTTTGTCGTCATAAAATGGGGGAAACATAACGACGCAATAGCTTATGCAACACATCTGATCTTTTTTATATAATATACGATAATAATTAATAATGCAAAAGGCTGCTGAAAAGATAGATGTTTATTTTTTAATTATGTATTTTATTTTGTGTCATGTCTGCATATAATCATATATCGTCGACACCCAACTGGGAGGCGACACCCACCGCCCACCACAAGAGTGGTAGATCAGTGAAAGGCCAGAGGGCGTCATACATAAGTGAAAGTAGAAAAGGTGGGGAAGCTTCCAATATTGTTTTGGATTAGTTTAATTTGGTTGAGGATTAAAAATGGTTCGATGACCTCATTATTGTGATATAATGACTTATAATGTTTTAATAAAGTATATGCATGATATTTTTCCTGTACCGACAAATTAATGTTTATTGATTAGAAAGAATGGAAAATAAATTTATCCAAAACGTCATACGCACAAAGTAATATTTTGTGTAATATAAATTTGAAATAAACAACATTATAATAATTATTGATCACTATATTCATTTAAAAATTCTCGGCAAACGTAGGGTAGGACGCCCTCCGGCCAGGTGGGATGACGACCTGCGAAGGACTGCGGGCAGATGCTGGATGCGTCAAGCTGAAGACAGGGCGCTATGGCGCTCTTTAGGGGAGGCCTATGTCCAGCAGTGGACTACTATAGGCCTATGATGATGATGACTATATTCGAAGGAGGTCTCCTTAGTAATGACTAAGGAGCTCCATAACTCGGCCAAAAGAACTGGCTTAAAGAAATGAATGTTTAAAGTTAATCCTCATCGAGGTTAATGGACCAAAGACCAAAACCATCGACATAAAATTATCAAACCGTTTTCACTGGTCGACCGGGGCCATATTTGTCGAAAGTCGATAACTGATGGGGTAAACGAGTTCTTGAGAGGAAATAAAACGCTGAGACATGCAAAGTCGCGTTCTGGGTGGGGCTTATCGCTGCCGCAGAAAATCTGTTGCAATATGTATCCAAAAGATATTGTTCGAGGTATATCTGTGGGTGTTGCCAGCAGACATGTAAATAAATAGTGAAAAAAGCGGGTCACCTTGGCTATGAGCGTAAAAACTGGCAAATTTAATCGGAAATCGTGATTAACAGGTTAAAAAACGTGAGGTACCTATTAGCTAGTATGATATTAACATAGAGAATGTCGACGGGTCGCGTGCCGAATGGGGCTTTAAAATGTCGCTTCTGTCTTTGTTGTATTTGTAATATTTTGTGAATAAATAAATTAATAAACAAAACACCTGGCTATACAACACACGTAAACTTGCTACAATTTTACTATAGCTGACTAAATATCGTAAAATCGGTTTATTACTATTACTTCAGTAAAAAAATCAGTAATTTAGTAATATCTTGTAATTTCTGGGTCACTGGTAATAATGCAAAATTAATGACTGCATGTAATTAATAAAAAGGGTATTGTAAGTACCTATTGTAGTCAAATAATAGAAACAAATTAAAGCTAGCATTTATAATTGAAACAATTGAACTTGTTAGTTCAATAACTCATATATATAAGTAAATGCGAAACTGGTTAAAAGTAGACTTTTTGCACTTTGTCTACAGTTGTAGACTGTTGCAAAAAATCTACAGGTAGCTCAACTCCACATAAATAGCAGTCGGAAGCGTCCCCAAGAAGCTGGTTTGCATTGCTCCACTATATGGCAATGCTGCCTTCATTATCTATAATATAAAAATGAATCGCAAAATGTGTTGGTAAGCGCATAACTCAACAACGCCTGGACCAATTTGGCCAAATCTTTTTTTAAAATGTTCGTTGAAGTTCAAGGATGGTTTTTACGGCGAGACAGAATACTTTTTATCATTTAAACAATTTGACACATAGATTTCCACGGGGGCGAAGCCGCGGGGCGCAGCTAGTTAATCATAATTGTATAAATGGACTTGTAAACATGTCTTTGTAGACATTTAATAAATGGGCAGCATGCTTGTTTGCCATCACCTTATAAAAAAACTATTTCGAGCGAAGCCTCCTTAGAGCGTCATCTTAGCGCCTTCCTTCGGCAAGCGGGCGGTAATTCCCCGAGTGCGTGCTTCCCAACTAACGCGTGTTTTCCAGTTGCACCACCGAATACTACTGTAATGTAATATCTATAATAATTATATAATAAAAATATCTATTTATGTAATGTTTTGTATAATATATTAGTCATCTCATCACAAGCTCTGCTTAGCTTGTTTTTTTTTTTTTTTTTTTTTTCTTTAGGCTTACAAAATAAGCACTTAGACAAGTAATATTTTGTATAAATTATTATCAAATACAATTATTTTACTGTTCACTTCAATTTTTTGTCCACTAGTGGAAGAAGTGAAAAAGAAACCACTAGCATGTTCATCTCTTATATGTCTAATACATGATTATTTGCCTATTTAAGTCTAAATATAATATGATTCGATACATGTCAATATTTAAGTAAAGCTATGCACAACAACAAATTACTTACATACTATTGTCGGTGCGAAGGGGTTAGATGATGCTATGTGGATTGTCCAGTATTTTTTATTTATTATTTATTTATTTATAAACGGGACACACAGTTTCACATGTATTTTATATATTATGAAAATTCGCGAGTGCAATGTGAGTGTTCGTTACTCCACTATGTGAAAGTCTCTGTGTATCTATTAATAGTCTGTATTATATTGACAGCGCGTTATATGTCGGTCCTATACGACTGCCCGAACGTATCTTAACACTTTCATTGCCTATGACGCATACGGACATATTCTCGCTCCTGTAGCTTCGGGGCGCTTTCCTTTGCGTCGTCGGTCGCACCGCTGCTATATGTTGCAGGCTGTGCTATATGTTAGCTATATGTGGTGAGAACAATATTGAAATAAGGCAAATGTTTGTTGAATTATTATGGTATTCCGAGGAAAATATCCCACTATTTAACCCGAGAAAAAGCATGCGAAACCGTGGGCATAAGCTAGCCCTTAAGTCAACGTGGCTACTCAGGAAAGAGGTGTAATATAAACGATCAGGTAGGGATAGCTATACCTAACCGATCCTACCCTAGGAGGTAAAGTTATTATGTAACTAAATAGGTAAAAAAAATGCTGGACAATCCACACAGCATTATCTATCCCCATGGTAAGCAGAGCTTGTGTTATGGGTACTAGATAACTGATATACATTATACAACACATTACATAGATAGATATTTTTTATTATACATAGCAAACGACCAGAACACCCGGATTAAATATCTGCAGATCGTACACACAATTGTTCCGAGGCGGGAATCGCAACCTCCTGCGTCGCAGGCGGACCATCGCCCACCGCGCCACATCGGTCTTCAATAGGTCATCGGTCGGTAGGTATTGTATTTATTTTACAGATCCATGTATTAAATTAAACCATATGGAAGAGGATAATATTGTTTCCTCATAGATAGGCTTGTGATACAGTCCTATAGAGTCCAATCTATTTGAGTAGAGATGACGCTATAGTTTTGTGTTGACTAATTTTACAGCCTGTACAAGTTCAATGAACTTTACACACCGATCTCGCCGACATACCCAGGTAAGTTGGAGCGAAATTTCACTGCCGGCCCAATGCCACTTCAGCTTGCTAATTCTTTTGGTTCTCTGTTGGATGTATTCATTACGAATCCTATCTCTTAGAGAAACTCCGATCATACATAGCTTTTTACATACTACCTACTTTAAGCCAACTACAATTAAATAACAAAACCATGTCATATATCTAATTCACTTTTGAACAACGAAAGTCACCAAGATATCTCCAACACACAATAATTTTCCACTGTTTCATACTTTCCTGTAGTGAACAATATGAACTGTATAATTTTACCTAATTCTAGTTGATAAATAATATGTATAATGTACTTGCACAGGAAAATTGAAATGCGTAAACTCTCGGTTGGATAGAATTTCATAATCTGTTAAATATTTTTATAACGTAGTTCAACTGTTTTCCTTCCTTATTGATTTAAATGCCTCGGTTATAGTTTTTTTGATAAATTATTATAGTAATAATTTATATCTCTCATTAACCATGATCTCGGGCCATAAAGTGACCCGATCCTTTGGAAGGCTTGCGTGGGGCCGAAGCCAACAGCACAGAGGCCCTTTGAGAAGTTAATCTAAAGGAGATGGCTACACATAGCGGGTATCATCCTCGGGTGCACAATATGATACACTCAAAGATGGTATCCGCCAGGTGTAGAGACTATTGCAAAGAAAAATGAAAGAAATAACTCCAGGCTATTGTGATGGATGGATGGACTGGGTGAGATTTATTAATATGTATGTAGTAAGATTTATATTATTATTATAGTATAGGAAGTTAATGATGATTTTAATGACTCCAAACTGACCCTGGATTATGTTATTGCAAATAATAGATATTTTCTATACAAGGTTACCGACTTTACACAATACATAATAAGAATAACATAAGTACTATAATATAGTAATAAATAGAATTAATAAAATATAAACCAATAAATTTTGGTAGGTACCTTCCTAATGTAATATTATGCGCATATGCATATATTTTTTAAGGCCTGAATTTTAAAGCCTTACTATTTGTAGTTATTCATCCAATTTGTATGGACTCAGAAGTCAACCAATCAAAAAATTAACATAAAAATTCGATGATAGGTATTATATAAAACACTAGCTTCTTCCCGCGGCGTCGCAAGTATTTATTCGGATAAATGTCATCATCATCATCAGCCTATGATAGTCAGTGGACTGTATGGCGCTCAGTGGGGGAGGCCTATGTCTAGCAGTGGCTAGACATAGGCCTCCCCCACTGAGCGCCATAGCGCCCTGTCTTCAGCTTGACGCATCCAGCATCTACCTGCAGTCTTTCGCAGGATAAAACTAGTAAAGTATTTTCTCATAAAAGAACCTATAAGTAATTTCAGGCCCACAACTTTATGTACCCAAAATTTCAGCTCGATCTATTCAATAGTTTTAACGTTGTTTCCGAACTAGTTTTTTTAAGTTTTTATTTTACATTGTCATTTTAGTGTGCAATAAAGAATTATCTATCTATCTATCTATCTATCTAATATCATCACAACAACGGCACATTTCTCTGTCTTCCTTTTACTCGTATATTAATTTCGACTTTATAAATTCTAGTGTTTATGGTTAACAGTGAGTTATTGTTAACACTTTGACTGCGGTTTTTTTTTCGACGACTGCGATCTTTTTTTTTACCTAAAAAATTCGTGCTGCCGCTCTACACAGCGGTTGTTTTGCGCTGCACATGCGTATAGTTCGAAAAATATTACAGCTCTGCTGAGTCACAAAGATCTGTATTTTCTCAGCCGCTGCGCTAGTGTGAATTTACGCATATTAGTCACTTGTAGAAAACTCATACCGTGCGTTTTCAGCACTCAAAGTGTGGCTATAATAGTTAAGGTACATAGCTTGACACATAAATAGATGTATTTAGTATTTTAGTTTTAATTTTCATGTTTCTTTTTGCAGCTTAAATTTAGTTTATACTCTTTTTTCGTATGTTATTCAAATTGTTTAGCGTTTATTAATTAGATTTATAGTGATAGTCATTTTTTAATTGTATATAAAGTAAATCCTGTAATGGCCATATGTTAAGTGATTAAGTATGTTAAATTTAGTTTTTAAGGGCTGTGGATTTTGTTTTTAAATAAATAAATTTTAAAGGATTACCTTATATGCTAACTTTGAGGCTACATGATACTGTTTGGATCATTATCTGCCAATATTAGTCTACAATTGGAAATTTGTATATATTTAATTGAGCGAGAAAAATATAAAAAAATATATAACCTGTTATTTATATTTTCATTATATACAATTTTTCCAACAGAGAACCAAAGTTATCGACATAGCTCTAAGAATTAGCAAGCTGAAGTGGCAGAGGGCCGGCCATATTTCGTTAAGAAGCGACGGACGCCGGGGCAAACGTGTTCTTGAGTGGAGACCACGACTCGGTAAACGTGAGATGACGACCTGCGAAAGACTGCAGGTAGATGCTGGATGCGGCAAGCTAAAGACAGGGCGCTCATTGTGGGAGGCCTATCCAGCTGTATGGACTATCATAGACTGGTGATGATGATGATAAATATGTTTTATTGTTTATTTATTTATGGACGGACATAGGTTATAGAGTTATTTAAAGAATATAGGCATGTCTGTACTAAGATGTAGAGTGTTTGCTGACGTCACATGTAGCCGCTAAGTCTAGCGTTAGGCATGGAGTGCATTGTGGAAATCCATTTTGATTCATTTCCAGTAAATGTGGACTAAGAGACCACAAAATGTGATTAACTGTGTACCTATTGTAGCTTTATTGTTTTGCAAACAATGCAAATAATGACGTTTTTACAATTCATTTCTTAAAGCGTTGGTCCCGTCCCGCTGGCTTAAGTTCAAGATTCGTAGAGGGGCTAGGGTTAACCTTTGCCCAGCTCTGTCTGAGACATGATATTGGTATCATTCATAAGTGGTTACAGAAGATAAAGAATTTTTTTTTTCTGTTCTTGCTTTCAGGTTGGTTTTATTGGTTAAATAAAATAAAATGTCTACTAAGTCTCAGAAGTTATCATTGTAGCCTCTGAAAATATTTTTATCATAACTGAAAATGGAAAAGCAAGGCTTGATAGAGAGTATTTGTGTCAAGGCAAGTCATGTTCAAATGTGAAGTAACACTTATTTCCCTCGAAGTTTTCGCGTGCTAATTATAATTCCACACCACTCGCCAGACATGGCTGCCCGCTCTCCTTGATCTCACAAACCGCGCGACAATTATGTAAATACGGCCTAATAAATCGCAATGAAAAAATTGCATATCTACACAATCTACGAGAGATATGCGCAGCCCACGCTCCGCGCGCATCATGTAAACAAAACAGTCCGCGAGTGTACTGTAGACTAGCGAGCGCTCGGCCCGATAGCCACACTCCGCCGCGAGACGTCGGCCGCGACGCACGCTCCGCCGCCATGATCGATTACGCGCGCCCCTACGACCAGAACATGTGCGACGTATACTTCCCGCCCGCCCCGCACGCGCCGCACACCCCGCAGGCGCCCGCGCGCCTCGATGACTTCGCGGGAGTCTTCAGGAAGGGAACAGCCCCCCATATCTATGGAAGCTACTACTCGGCGCCGCCCTACGACACCTACGCCGACCCCGACATCGAGTCGACGGTCAGCGTATACCACAACATGGTCGCCTGCCGCGACTACTACCGCGACGACTGGAAGAAGAAGTTCGTGGGCGAGTGGACAGAGGACGACACCGTCGCCTGGATCATCGACGCCGTGCAGTGCATGGGCATCAGTGAGTTCGACGTGCCCTACCACAATTTCAGGATATCTGGGTTCGAACTACGTAGCTTGAAACGGGAGGATGCCCAGCAGAGGATGGCGCATCTGAGCTTAGACCCGGCCGTGTCGCGACGAATAGCGGACAACATATTTGAGAAGCTTCAAGTGCGGTTGAACGATGACATGATGCAAAATGCGTCCTACGAGAGAACTGTGTTCCGGTATCCAGAGACGGTGGACTCTTACCAGCAGGAGCACGTGCAGACGGTGCTCGACCTCGACTCGCTGGACCACAAGACGCGCGCCTACAACAGCCTGTCAGACTACAGGCCGAACGACAGCCGCCTGCTGCCTTGCGACTCCAGCGACGACCAAGAAGATGTGTTCCGCAGCTCGAATGCCTCGCCAGAGTATTCATACGGCAGCGACGGCAGCAAGTCGGGCGATGAGGATGACAAGCGGAAGATGGCAAAGCGGCCGCCGGGTAGGCCTAAAGGCAGCGGACGGAAGACGATCAAGCGGCCGCGCAGCGTCTCTGTGCCGGAATTCCTAAGGAACCTGCTCCTGGATCCTAAATTCTGTCCCTCCATCATTAAATGGGAGGACCATACTCTCGGGAAATTTAGGTGAGTTATTTGTATTACATTTCTTTTAATAATACCTTTCAAAGTTGGAACCCGCGATCTTAGTTTGCTAATACAAAGTTGCAAATGAAAAGCGGTCGTGATAAGTCAGTTGCATTTCATTACATTATGCATCCGTCACGTGGGGAGCCACTCAAGATGCAGTTTTATGGCTGGACCATTGATGTTCTATGGTTATTGTCCATTACTGACTGGGCACGAGTTGTGTTTGCTTTACCACTTGTCTGAGATTGCGTTTGAACAAAATATTGACACTTGGTGCTGTTGTATTGTCAATGTGCCATTAGTCAATGACATTTGTTGGGGTTTTAGGTAGGTACATATCAGAAAATTAATTTTATTATACTCATCTTATTAAAATGAAATGATGTGATTAAAGTTTCACGTGTTTATTAGTTTGATAAATTATAAACCTATCAATTGTTTTGGGAGATACAATATCTACAAGCAAGCAGGGCTATATCTGTGTTAGAAATGTCCAAATCAAACAAAACGAAATTCATGGATACACAAATTTTCCTCTATTTGCTTCCTCTATATCAACGGGCAGTTGTTTATATATCTTTATGCACCTTTATTGATCATATAATAATATCAATGTAATTATCATTGTAATCTTATATTGTTATCGCACTTGACGCTACTATGAAATCAACTGAACTTATCAATTTCCGATTGATAATGTTAGATCATCATAACAATTTTAAAGGATTTTGGATATGTTTTTAAACCAATCCACTTAAAGGCTTTGTGGTCTCGTGTAAAATAAATCATTGCTATCAAAAGTTTAAAAAAATACCTACAAGCAATTCATACGCCCAAAATCTGAATCATCATCATGTAGGTAGGTACTTTCCTAATAAAAAAAATATACGCTCCTGAAATAGATATAAGTGTAAATACTAGATGAAATCGTTTTATTCTGTTATTGTAATTTTCTTAGTCACACTTATATTATAAATGCGAAAGTTTGGATGTTTGCATGTTTAGTATGTTTGTTACATCTTCACGCTGGAACTACTGATCGGATCGGGCAAAAATTTTGCTTAAGTACAAGAAGTTCTAGGGCTTGGAATAAAACATAGGCTACTTTTTATCCCATTAATCAGTTCCATCCATTGGATAAATAACCTTTTTACAGCTCGATTACAATCAAACATAGAAACTCCTTTATAAAATTTATCCAAACGGCTTATTTCGACCTCGATGGTATTAGTAGATAGTGATAGAAATAGGTCATCACCTCCTTCGCCATTTAATCCACAGAGGTCAGTCGTTATCCAGAGCTCTTCTGCACGCGAATGCAATGACAATGTCGATGTTTTTGCTGACCTAGCTGTTCTTTTTAATTACTCCTGGCATTCAAGCCTATCTATTGTGATAGGGAAGGCATTATTCTTCCCTTGTTGTCGATTGACGGTGACAATTCTTTATTTATTTGTAAATGTTATGTCTTAGACATTTTTACCTAATGCAAAAACTATGCTTGAAAAACCAGAAAAACCTTTTGAAACAATGAATTTCCACTCATAGAGACAAAATTTCTTTCTTTATGAAAATAAAATAAAAAACAAAATAAAGAAAAGAAACAAATTAGAACTACCTCTAGTATTCATCTATATCTTAAGTTGTGTCTTTATACAAATGGATCGAGCACAATTTATCTAGTCGATTACTTTTCGCTATTTTTTGCGTGTCTCAAGTTTTTATACTGTTTTTTACAGCACTATTGTTTGATCACAAACGTAGACAAAAACAAAGCACAGTTCTGTGATGATTTAAACATAGATCACCTTCAAAATTTTCTATACAGTAAGTTTTCTACCTACGTTTATTATAATATATGTAAACCAATAAGTGGACATTAATTGCACTGAGGCCGTCCGGTTGGAGCTTCATTAGCTGGACCGGTCTGTTCTGATGTTACTGGGCTATGAATATGGCATTACTGCCTTTGCTCAAGATACCTAGATTACCTATGTACTTAAAATATACCTAAAGATGCGTTACCTAGATACTTGCTAATGTTTGTCGAATTGAAGAAAAATCTGACGATCAAAATAAAACAACAGAGCATCATGCTTAGTTCGAATTTCAATTTTGTATTGGGATGATTGATATGATATAATGTGAAGTTTTTTGTTTTTCGACTAAATACCGAATAACACCGTAGAGTTTTTACTTGTAACACCGTAGAGGTTTTACTTGTAGCCTTTTAGCTACAAGTAAAACCTCTACGGTGTACGAATGTTTGTTAACGTGTATTTCAAGAAATTAATTGATTTGTAAATTGTTATAGCTTTTCTGACGTTATCCAGCCTCTAGCTAGATGATCATGATTTCAGATTTATTTATCTCTTGATAAAGATAATAAAACTTTATTGACAATGAGCAATACTTGTGACTTTCAAGGTTATTTTTTTCAAGTTCGCCAAGTAGCATCATACTTAGAACCAAGCAACTGCAATTAAAATTGAAGCTAATTGCAATAATAATAAAGATCACAACAACATAACTACCGGTATAACCACTCTACTCTTACTTATTCTGCGGTACTGCAAATTATGATTGTTGTTGATGATGATAAGTTGGACCTTAAAGTGAGGTAGATAAGGTGTAAAGTGATTGGCTTTGATGCAAGGCCGGAGTCGAACCGGCATCGCAAGGTTATGGGGAGATAAAAAACAAACACGAATAAGTTATGTTTCTCCAAAGAGGACCTTAATAATTTTGCATGCTCTTAAAGGTACGGGGACCGATTCTCGTGTGTATTAGAATATTTAGAATACCAACATTTTGAATCGATATTTTTTATCGACTTTTATAATTCACTTCTATACATGAATATAATAGATAAAAATGTAGAGTAAGGACAGTCTGCGCTAGTTACATCGCTTGAAGTAGTTACTTTGACCCATCTCAATATCACTCAGTATATCGAAAAGTCGATTTCATGAGATATTAGATTGTCGATTTACATGATATGTCATATCACTCAATTCAGAACGAAGTTGTGTGTCATTCGACTGACATCTCGATGATTATACACAGAATAGGGACCCCGAGACCATTGACTTGAAGTTCGGGGTATTGAACTCGGGACAAAGATTTGGACCCTTATTTTGAATGATTGCATGATTTGTGTTCAAAAAAGGCTAAAATAACATACGGTTGATTTTACGCGGCTATATAATAAACGTGCATTTTTGGGCCTCAACTTGCAATTTTATTTTCATGTCATGGATATTTCAATTATTTATTTTGTTTTTAACATTTCTGTTCGTTATTTGTCCTTAACCAAACCAGTAGCATATAATTAAGTTTTATAAGTGATGTAAGGGTTTTCACAGAACCATATACCTACGCCTTGTAAACCTGTTTTATAGTTTTTATGCAATTCTAGGAATATGTACATAAATAATCGATACCCATAACGTTGCTAGGTACTCCATTATAGTCTACAATAATGGATATATGTATGTACATAGGTGAATCAGCGGAGGTCAATATGTATGCAAAGGTCAGAATTTTATATACATGATGAGTACCATAATAAAGATTGTGGTAGTACATATGTACATGATGTAATAAATAAGTAAATATATACATATGAATAATGCCGGATAATTCACACAGCGTTATCTAGCCCCAAGCTAAGTACAGCTTGTGTTTAGGGTACTAGATGACTGATATTAGGTACTTCATACAATACACTACATAGATCAATATTTATTACTAAACTAGCGGCCCGTCCCGGCTTCGCCCATTTGTTCCAGGCAATTTTTTAAAATTTTGTCTTTTTTCTCTCCGTAAGAACCATCCTCGTACTTCAAGGAATATTCTAAAAAAAGAATTTGCGAAATCGGTTCTATTTTATTTAGCAACACATTCAGCGATAAATTTTTATATAATAGAAGACAAAGAAAATATTCAGAACACCCGGAACGAATATCTGCAATCATACAAACATTTGTCATAAGGCGGGAACGGTCCCGCAACTTCCTGCGTCGCAGGCGGCCTCGCCACGGACCCGCCGCGCCAAAGAGGTCATAGTGGCAGGAGACTTTTTGAGTCTTTGGATCTTACGGATAGCTAAAGTTAGATATATTACTACATAATAGTGCTGCCCGACAGCTGGACTCTTCCCAATGATAACGCTCTGTTGAGCTACCTCTACATTGTTTAAGTTTCAGTCTGCAGTTAGCCCAATTGTATCAATTCGATAGGCACTAATAAATACTTATTCTAATGTATTTATATTATTTATTTGTATTTTTGGTATTCCCCGCGAGTAAATCTAACTATCCATAGATGATAACTTGGGGTCAATTATGATAGTCGTAATGTGTACTCGCACAGATATGATGCGACCTTTGGAGATAATATTTGTAGAAGGTAGGTGAATTAGATATCGGAGTTTAATTTAATTGAGATTATGATCTAAAGATATACTAGAAATTAAAAATTTAGCCCAAGGCTCAGAGTAATAAGACATAGAGTGATAATTTCACAAAACATTCCGCTCTAAGTTGAAGCCAAAAAACAAGCAATGTGTGCGTAAGCGGCACGTCATTACAAGAGCCGACACGCACACAAGTGCACAAATAATGTTGCAAGCTATTAACATATTCCCCATAAGGTAGGGAAATTGTAACATTTTGTAAGGAGTAAATGATTATAATATTTATCACTTTTCTGTTAGATGATATTTCATTAACAGAAAACTTCCTGTAAATATTATATACTCTATGGATGTTTACATACAGGGGAGTGTTGAGTTAGCGAATTAGTTAAATAGATAGAAATAAATATTACCTATGGCCAAAACATTTTCATACCTTTGTTGGGATAGCACCCTCTCGTAATTTGCATAAACCACCTTTCGTGATATGCTTGTCATTTTCTTCAAAATGTATACAAAGTAATCATATCTTAGTATATTTATTTGGCTTGCAAAACTTTTCTTTGCAATTCCGTCTAAGTCTTTCAACCAATCGGGAAGCAACAGTCTATTTTATTTTTCCTGGTTATTTCGTTATGTTTTTTTTGTTACCCTATATAATATGTATGTATTTTTTTGTTTGACATAATGTCAAAACAACATGAATATTCTTATTAATAAAGAACTGAACTGAAGTCGGATCAGAAGGAAATCTAAGAACGAATATAAAGACATTAATAAAACTAGGGTTCATCGTCTAATGAAACCAATGAAATTTTTATATTTAACGCTCCGACTACATCAACATCCGGACAGTCTGTAACAATCTATTTCCTTGCCCGTGAAAATTAAACAAAAGTTTTTGATTATTTATACCAAGCTTAATAGAACATAGGTACATATTTCACTTAAAAATCGGGGTAAGTTAGTAGGTAACCCTAATTATATCTGGCAAAAAAAGTCCTACAAGTGTAAAGTAGAAATAGATTAAACAAATAAGTACCTATGGGGGAAAATAATTTTTCTAATAGCTAGCAACATTTTTATGTAATGGCGTCTGTTATGTTTACGATTTATTTTTGTGCTTATACCAACTTTTTACTCAAGAATATAAGATGCCAGGTTGTATTTACCCGCGAAATGGAATCTTCTATTGTTTCTGATTATTATGAGAAGAGTTGTTACACCCTTTCACTGCACAATAAGTCATTATTATTAAAAAATTACGGAGCTCTTCCCAGTAGGTCTTGACCTTGAGCACTGACGTGTCGAGCGATGTACGTAGCCTTTAAAGGCTAACATGAAATTGCGTCACTTCGCGTGCGCCTACTGCGGTTCTAAGCCTAGTTATTCTAAGGCCCAAGGTATATTTTATTCGAATTGACCGAATTTTTCATCATCTTGATCGAAATTTTCACCATTTTGATCGAAATTTTCAGCATCTTGATCAAAATTTTCAGCATCTCGTCTCGCGGAACATGGAATAAACTTTTAATTATTTATGTTATAATTGGGTCGTTATATTAAATAGTATTTTAATAATGTTGATGTTTATAAATATACAGTTAATGCACTTCCACGTTGAAAGTATCAGACTATTAATAATTTTATGTTATTTTAACAACACTTTGTTATGTTTAATTACACTTTAAAAGTATATATTAAGGTGTAATATGACCTTAGTTTTTATATATATATATTTTTTAAAGCTTCAGTACTGCGTACACAGTCTGTTATAATAACATTCTTAATTTTGAGTCAAATATCTAAACCCTGCTTTTGGACACGTCACATGGTTCAAATAACATAAAGTAAAACTATTAGTCATCATCAGCCTTTATTAGTCCACTGCTGGACATAGGCCTCCCCCAATGAGCGCCATAGCGTCTCCAGCTTGACGCATCCAGCATCTAACTGCAGTCTTTCGCAGATCGTCATCCTACCTGGTTGGAGGGCGTCCTACGTTTACCGAGTCGTGGTCTCCACTCAAGAACACGCAACGTCACGAAACGATTAGTAAACTATCTTAATTATATCTGTGGGATAGCTTCTCATCACGTAAAGTCTACGAAAAATCACTAACGCAATTTCAATTACAGTGAAATAATACCCAAGAACAAGCAAACACTTCCAAACTGAGTAGTCACATGCCGCGGGGGGCGCCCCCCCACCCTTGCATCTCCTACTATTATAGATTTTTTTTCTTCCGGGGTTGCCAGGGCGCCAAGGACGCTTCCGGTACCAGGGAGGCCTACACGAGGGGCGGGGAGTCGAGATGTTATTGTATTTACTAATCTATCAGTAACTTGGTAAAGAATCCTACTAATATTATAAACGCGAAAGTTTGTGAGGATGTACATATCTAAATATGTTTGTTGCTCTTTCACGCAAAATCTAAAAAAAAACTACTGAATGGATGTTGATGAAACTTCACAATAATATAGCTTACATATCAGAATAACACATAGGCTACAATTCCTAAAGATATATCGTAATATATATTATCCAATATATCTACTTGTAAAGAATAAAGAATAAATTCTTTAATTCAGACATCATAGGTCCAGCTCTAAATCAAACAAGTACCTAGGTACATAATAATTAGAAAGTCACATAAATCTTCAAAATATAAACATTATGAAACTAAGTAAAAAATAAAATCATTTATTGCCTAAAGGTTCATATTTCGGTTTTGAATAAAAACTTCATAGAAGTTGATGATCAACGAAACGGCTAAAAGGAGTTTTCTGTTTTCTACGGCCTTTTTGCATTATAGATTATTTTCTCTGGAACCCTGATTTTGAACATATTTACACTTGACACTGAACTAAAATGAAACACAGCTAAAAATCACTTATTTCGTTAACTTATTAAGTCGGTTGCTAGCTCTTGTAATTAACTTTTTTTTTCGCTGAATTAGAAATTGCGGTTGTTCTTCCCTTTTCCACCTAAAACTAAACAGTCACTCCAGAACAGCTGCTTCATGATAATACGAGTCTCTTGTTTGTACACAAAGCATTCTTTATACCCTCAATAATTACCAAAACAACCTATAAAGCCACAGTGAGTTCAGAACAGCTGATCCCTTTATAGGGCCAACACTGAAGTAGGTCGTAAAAGCTGACCTTCTGTCGTTTTTACGATCGCGTAAATACAATATCACCCGCAAATAAAGTGATAACACCTCTTTACGCTGTAAAAATATATGCCAAGCATTCAAAACTTTGGAAAGTAGCTTTTCATTGTAAAATTTGTGTTATTTCTTGCAGACGGAACTTTTATGAAAACAGTTATTTATTCACTTTCTAATTTGGTTTTTGGTAGAGTTTAACTTTTTGACGTATGGATTTTTCATTCTAAAATAGTGTGATTTCCAGATAAAAATTTAGGTGGTTCACAAATTACTGCTTTTAACACTTTGAGTGCTGAAAACGCACGGTATGAGTTTTCTACAAGTGACTAATCTGCGAAAATCCACACTAGCGCAGCGGCTAAGAAAATACAGATCTTTGTGACTCAGCAGAGCTGTAATATTTTTCGAACGAAACGCATGTGCGGCGCAACAAAACAGCTGTGTAGAGCGGCAGCACGAATTTTTTAGGTAAAAAAAAAAGAACGCAGTCGTCGAAAAAAAACCGCAGTCAAAGTGTTAAAGACTTGGATTTCTATTATTCTTAGGCCCTTTTTAATTCATTTGTCTAGCTTTGTGTGAGCTAGACAAGTTATGAAGACTGGTGTAGCCTATACGAGAATCAGAATCATTTATAAATAAATAATGTTGGACAATCCACACATCATCATCTAGCTCCAACTGGCCCCAAGCTAAGCAGAGCTTGTGTTATGGGTACTAGATGACTGATATACATAATACAATACCTACATTACATATGTAGATAGATATTTTTTACGATTTTTATAAAATCTTTACTGTATGCATTGACGGAGCAAGGTTCGTTGCGCTATCCTGTGTTTGGCCAGGTCTTAATGTTCTTGTAAACTTTGTTTTAGAATGCTATATATAAAAAGGTCACATTCAATTAGTTCAGTTTTAGGCTACTAGATGATATGCTAAATACTAAAGTCATTTAAAACGGGATATTTACCATGATTTGATTTTTGAGTTATCCAATAATTCGGCACAGTTTCATGCGCCATGATCATGGAGTAAATGACATTAGTGTTAATAAACATGATAGTTTCTTCATATGCTAAATGTTACCTAAAGTTTAGTTTTACACCGAGTTAACCTTGTAGTATTTTTGTTGACAAGGAATTTTTGCTTTTCATACATGCACTTACATAGTTTTCTCTGTTGCTCTATCTTTAAACTAGACTCCTTTTCTTATAGTTGTCTCTTTCCCTCTATCACTAAAATGGCTAGTTTAATTAAAATTAATAAAGATTAAGATCACAAAATATACATAAAGTAAAACCAAAAACCGTTTTCGAAAGTGAGAAACAAGATTTATATTATATTATATTATATGGTTATATACATATATATAGGTATCTGGTTTTTGAGAAATCGACGACTAGTTGATTCAGTTTGAGTTTCAGGTCAATCACCCCATCTAGATTTTATTATAATTGTCCTGTTCGTCAAAGTAAAACACAGTGCGTATCTAATGCCTACGCTATGTTGTAAATTAAAAGACACTGAAGTATGTCAAAAAAAGAAAATACTTTTACTGGGTCAAGTTTTATGACGTCACAAGGAAATAGGCGTTGACCTTCGAAATTGAACAATGGCCACAAAAGGCTCTACAACTGTTAAATTGAATATAATATGTACCTAAGAATCATATAGTTTATGGTCGTAATGACCCTAAACCATCATTGATGGGTAATTTCTGTAATTTGTATTGACGCGTATTAAGTTTCAATTTGAGAGAGTAAGAAAAATATTCTGATGGGGCACTACGGGTATAGGATACCCTGTATATCGTTTTCAGATTCAACTTATCTTCTATCATTTATCTAAGCGCATCAAAACTCCATCTGCCAAACGTCTAACAAAACTTCCATTTAATTCCGGCATTATGTAGATTCGCAAAAAATTGCAGAGCTGTTATTCTGGGCCTGCCGTTGCCATGGCGACGGGCCCGGGAAGCATCGAGTCACGTGTCGTAGGGAACTTGTTTCCGCGTTTTTCTTTTTCTCCCGTTTTTTTCCCCTCCCGCGTCCCGCGACCCCCTTGGCCCTCTAGTTGGGGGTCGGACCCCCCTCAACAGCTCGTGTACGGGGCTTAATTGCGTCTGTGAGTGTGGTCCAGAGAAATTAGAGCGAGGTTAGTTACTTGACAGAGAATTCAATTATTTTTCTATTTAAAAAATATTTTAGGTAAGAAATAAGCCGTTTCCCAAAAAGAAAAAACATATTTAGCTTAGACCTCAATAAATATTCAGTCTGGACGAATTTTTTTTGATAATATAATGCTAACGTCTCCTTATCTATACGTCAGAAAATGGTCATCTCAACCATCCATTGTTTACTTACCTACTTATGAACATTTTGGCGCATTCATTTGTGCAAATTTGATATACCTATATTTTGTAAAATGTTTTTCTTCGGGATGCTTCGTGACATCATATTGAGAGGAAAATTAATGATATTATTTAAAATCAGCTTTAGTTAAAGGTAATAAAAATATAATAATAAATTAAGTTAATATAGATTTATGTAGGTACCTATGGATGGATTTACTTTGCCATTTAGATACATGTCGGTAAAAATATACATAACCCTCTCTGCGGTTATCTGGAAGAGAACTCTTTTTAGGGTTAAGCTCGGCTTTGCCAATCCTTTTCTAGTTTTGTATTTATGTTTTACTTAGTGCAATACAGAATTAAGAATTAAACTAAACATATAATAATAGCATAACTATAACTACATAACTAAGTACCTATAATGAAAATATAACTCCAACGAAGATCTGATAGCAACTGATTTTTTGATTAGATAGAATAACACACAATGTGTTATTCTTTTCAATAAAATACCCTTAAAAAGCATATATTGCTGTTACATTTATAATATTAGTGTAACAGCAAAAAATCTCAAAATTTAGTTGAACAAGACGTAATTAAATGTATTTTTCGATAAGGACCGATAGTTTGGCCTTGTTCCCAAACCATTTGTTTACGAGGTGTTACTAATTGCTATTGTTCGAGTTAATTAACGACAAAAATGATATAATAATACACTATTAATTTGTATCTCGGTAGGTATAGGTTCAACGCTAGTCCGCTATCAATTATATGACATTATTTTTATTAATATTCTTGTTTTTATTCAGCGCAATGACGGTGGAATGGCGTACTTGCTTTACATTTGAAATAAATAGTTGTTATTTATTTAAAACCTTGAAGCTATTGGTCTTCCTTGGCAACAGGACTCTGCCCCATCCAGTCGCATAAACTCTGAAAACAAGAACAATTTGTTGACAAAATCCCTTTATAAATTTATTTCCACTTTTCAAATGCTCTATATTAAAACACAACTGACTGTTATGGACTGTCTCGATGTGTATAGTTAATAATTTAAGAAATATGTAGATAACTAAAATGATTATCTTTCGCGCAGTTTTTCCTATTATCCAAAATGCGTGTTCGCAGGCAATCTACAAAAAACAAAACAAACTGAAAACGGCATAGAATATTCAGAGCGCGTTGTCTCTGTCGCGATCATTACACTACGCGGGGCCTTGCACCAAATTCTCTGTAACATTTCTTTTTCGTGAAAATCTATTTATAACTAGGGCAGCCTCGGCACCATGACTCCGAAAACTCTACTGTATTCGCAAGCCTCTACGGTTTCTTTTCGGGTGTTCTTTGCAAAAGCGTGGGTACGTATATTTTTTCTCGTAGTGGCTCTATTATATTGATTAGTAAGGCTCCCTCCTTCCGGGTGGCGTCTTTGTGAAGATTTTTCTTATTTTTTCTTTGTTTTGCGTAGTTCTAGTTGGTTCTTGTAATTAGGGCGCTTGATGTCTGCTCGTTGATGTTCCTTCCATTACTCGCTTCAAGGACTCCGAAGCTGACTTCTAGATGAGGGTTTTCATTCGAAATGCTTAAATATTTTGCGGAAAAAATAAGAAATTGTGCTCTACTTTAGCACTATAAGAACTACCTCAACTAAATAAGAAAATCAGCCAGGTGTAGATGAGTATTTGGAAATTAAATCGTTCTATCAATAAGAAATAACTTGATTATCCATTGTGATTATCCATAATCTGTGACTCAGTTTCATGTTTATTATCATAACGACATCTACCTACTGATGATCCATTGCTTTTGCAAGTATAGCTTATTCCACGAAACTATTTTATTTTTGGTAGTTCGACTGATAATCAAATAGTCATAACCTAATTGTTTACCGATTCGATTTTTCATTACAATCGATTTT
Organism: Eupithecia abbreviata; assembly: GCA_943735965.1. Classification (NCBI taxonomy): domain Eukaryota; kingdom Metazoa; phylum Arthropoda; class Insecta; order Lepidoptera; family Geometridae; genus Eupithecia; species Eupithecia abbreviata. The sequence continues at coordinate 1,131,963 of OX030986.1, forward strand.
GTTTATGAAGAAGTTGTAAGTAATCGATTTAGTTATTGTTGTTAAACATTTTGTATTATTTTACAGACCTTACTCAGTCGTCAAAATGACCTCCTTTTCGAATTAGAATATATTATTAGCTTTTGCCCGCGGCATAACACGCGTTTTTCCGTGATAAAAATTAAAAAAGATTGAAAGATAAACTATAATTATTATACTATTTTGATTACTTTTACATGGAAAACCCATCTAGATTACATACTACGTTGGCTCGATAAAACTTTCGTCATTTCCCATGTTTTTTGAGTCAAGAGTTTCGCATCTGTATCTTTCGAAAGTAACAGTGTCTTAAAAATACTTCATTCTATCAAAGTCAAAATATTTTTTTTCCCATGCCACAAAATCCAACGATCCTATCCATCCACGGTTGTCTGGTGGAGATCGCTCTTGAACGATAAGACCGCCTAGTAGTCACTTATTTTGTATTTCTATCTATTATAGTTTGTTTTATGTTTTAAGTGTGCAATAAAATAATTATAATTATAATAATAATGTATATAATTATAATATATATAATAAATCATTTATTTCAGACCATAGAATAGTAACAGATCTTATTTAACTTATTCTACGGTTCATAGTAATATATACCTTAAAACAAGCATACATAAAATATAAAAAATACTAAATTAATAACACGCTTATTATGATAACGACAGCGTGTACCTAGATGTCGTAATCAGGGTGTCAGCTGACGTCGGTGCACGGCGCGGGCGGCATTATGTATCTATCTATCTATATATTTCTTTAGGCTAACAAAATAAGCAATTAGACAAGTAATTCTGTCAGTCTTCATTCACCCATCATCTGTCAAAAAGGGAACTACATAGTACTGAAACATCGATACCAAATAACCATCACGAATGGCCTACTTAATCACCCATCTTAAAAACCCCATTTGTTCTTATAAGACGAAATAAAAAGCGCAAACATTTGCACCGCGGGAATCCCCACGGCCAGAATACGCGTGTGTGTGTGAGCACGCACACACGCAAGCTACGACGCAGGTAGATATGCTAATCAGGCATAATACAAATGTCTAGTTTTAATAACGGTAATTGTGACGCAGCTACCAGGAAAACTTGCTTTGACAATCGACCTTGGCATTAGAGTAATATGTCAAATTATTGAGTTCATGTTTACTGAAAAAAAAAATCAAGTTCACGATACAGAAATGTTATGTATGTATGTCCTTGACATAATATTCGTACTGGTCACTATTACTTTGTTGTATGTAGAATAATCTAATAAGTTACTGGGAAACTTAACACACCTGTAGAAAAAAATTAGCTGCACCTGCAATAATTATGAGTATTCGTTTTTCCTCGTCCCTGGTTGACTCACTGTCAAAAAATCCATTTCCTATTTAAATTTTTCTATTAACATAGTTGTATTGTATTGGACATTATAGAAAGCTTTATAGTAAAAAATATAGAGTTTTAATACTTTATTATATATAATAATAATTGATCAAAACTATATGTAAAACATTTTATACCTTAAAAATCGCAACTGCATAACAGGTCTTTAATTTGTAACGTCAAAATCAGACATTTCATAAATTGCTATTGTGTTAGTGTTTGTATACGACATGACTGTTGCGTTGTTGCGTCAGTGGTTGCCACCGGCAGCGCGTGCGCATGTTGGTAGGTAGGTAGGGTACCTGCGTATTAATGAGTAAAGCCGAATCCACTCTGAGTCTGCATTTATATGTATGAGTATGATTACATTAAAAAACAATAAAAATCTAGAATTAAAAAAATGTTTTCTAGTCTTTTTAGGACGTGCTCGATGTGTTATGGCGGCGATAAATACAAAATAAAAACGGCAAATTGAAAATGGGGGATCAATTTTTGGTGATTTTATTTAGAATGTTGGTAGTTGGTACATTCCTATTCCCACATAATAAGTCTTATTGGACGAATGATTAAGCAATTTTATGCAAAAAAGTAGAAATATTATAACCTCTCTTTTGTGAAATACGGCAAACATTATGCAAAGAAGGTAAAGTAATGAGAAACGATTATTCATCTGAACTTAAATCATTGTTTTATTACAATCACTGACACTTGAATAGTAACGTGACGGAACTGCGGAACTGCAGAGCATCTGTCATGCTAAAATCATAGACAATCGTTATTTTTTTAACGATCTCTTTCTTGTTTTTAATATCGCCTGCCTTGGTGCAATTTTTCTAGGTCAGTTACGCCAGTACAATAAAAAGTTATTATGAATAGAAAATGCAAAAATTACCTATATTGTATACGAGGGCTTCTTATATTATTATGAAATACAAAATTATTTATTTGCCATTTCACTTAAATGGCAATGAATACTTATTTTAGATTTAATATCTGTTTGGAAATGCATATTGAGAAAAACTATACTAATGGGATGCAGTACAGACTGTAAGGAGTATGAAAAGCATAGTAACAACGTCAGATTTAAAAAAAAAGTCTTTTTTGACCTATAATTAGTGTTTTGACAAAACGTAAATATTCTGATCTGCTGTAATGACCTCGTTTATACTTCGGATCATAAGTAACCATATCAGTTTGTTCTTGAAATTCACGTGCTATCTTATCTATAGTATAGTTACGTACGACTAGTCCATATGTATGTCAACAGAGTGAGTCACCGTGTTTAGTTTATATAGATAGATTGATGGTAATAGTGTAGTATCGTTGTAATAATGGTGGAAGTCTTGGGAAGTCAAAACTTTCGATTGTATTCGATGATGCTGTTACAATATCGAATAGGTACATAAGTAAATAGTTTTTTGCGTGAATTATGTTTTTTTTCTAAACATTTTCTTCAAAGAGTGAAAATATTGACCCTGTAAGAAAAATTACAGTTTTATGAAGAGTTACTCGACCTCTTATTTATAACCCTTTCTTAACTAGATATTTAGCAGTTTCTAGAAATACTGTTCTACAGTTTCTTGTCGTCAATAGATGTTTATTAGTCTTTATGTTGTCTTTGCTTTCAATAATGGCTTAGTTTTTTTATTATTTTCATCGTAAGAAGAAATGCAACATTTTCTCCAAATGAACGATGTAAAGCAAACGTGATTCGCATGACATGTGCTGATGTAAACACAGCTCTATGCTGCAGTGATACGGGCTAAGATATAAATACCGCTTTGCCAATTATGTATAGTACTATAGTATCTATATAGATGTTTACGGGTGTGAGCGAGATGGCCTGAGGAAAACGTGAAATAAAATAGTAAAATCGCGATAGCGAATTTTTTCATCAATGATTCTAGATATATGTAAGATCAGCGCTGATAAAAAATAAAACTATATAGCTTTAGATTTTTTGTTTTAGTATATGTATTATTTTATGGACAATGGAGCTAATATATTAAAGAGTAAATAAGCCCACGGACAACCTGAAAAGACGTTTAAAAAGTAGAGTTTTTCATCAACAGAACTTTTTCGATTTAACTTTTATCTTTTTCGATTAAATTTTTTATTCAAAGAAAAAGTCGTTGTTATAACAAAAAACATCTACATTAATAAAACACACAGTAAAAGTGTTGACTCGTGCTTTTCACATAATTCCTGGAACACATTAACTCTGTCAACCTGTGAATTTTAAGCGACGCGTCATCATCATGCGATTTCGATTATCAACTCTACTGTTTACCAAATAGAGCACATGTTAGCGTGAAGATGAATGACCTCGATGACTCTAGTGATCTTTGCCAATTTGTTTCGAAGAATATCTCGTTGTCGTAAATTATACAGTAAATTGACATTGTGTGTGATACAAGATGTAAACAAATAATATTTTACTTAAAGTATTATGTAAAAAAAAAAAAAAATGTAATACATTCTTGTAGGATAGTGATTAGTATGATTACCTGGTTATCCACAATATTACCTGGTTATCCACAATATTACCTGATTATTATTAAATATTGGGATTAACGAGAGAGTCGTGTTTATGAAAAATTGTGTTATTCCGTTAAGAAAATAAATGCGTGGACGGAGTAAAGTAATAAAAAAAAACATTATTTTTTATTAAAATCGAAACGAGTATATCAAAAGAAAATACCTGATCTTCAAGTAATAATGTCGACCGCATGAAGTTTGAATGCTTACGTGTATTTATCAGTGTTAATCTTTGCGTGTGTGTGTATGCATGTAAGCAAGTATTTATAGGGGTTTGTGTGTTTGTGTTAGCAGGTGTGGGTTGTACAACCTTCAAGCCTTAAAAATAATATGCCAGGGAGAACAGAACAGCGACCATTTACTTTGTTTTCTACGTAATTTTTTTTTTGGCTTTTTATTGAAAACTTCGAAAATTGTACCAAACTTTTTGTTGATAGGTCAAATAAATTTAATTTCAAAATATTTTGTTTATTTAGGCTTACAAAATAAGCACTTAGACAAGTCATACCTGATATAAATTGTACTTATACGTAGGTAAGTCAAAATAAGTACTTAACTATTACGAAACATTCTTTAATTAACAAAATGTTCGATAACCCTAATTATTTAGTTGATTAGTCGTGTGTCGGTATGGTTATCAGAAAGTACGATATGGGTCACTCTAATTTTATGAAGCGCAAGTGTAATATTAAAGCCTACATTTCAAGGGCAGTTTTTGCCGCTTTTGAGTAGGATTCCTACAAAAACGGCAAAAACTGTCCCCCTAATAGTATAACCAGTATTTGATTTTATAAGTACAGCCGAGAGCTGATGTTCAGATAAGCTTAAATATTTTTCATTGGTTCTTTTCACATTTTCTATGCTTAGAATAATACTCTTAAATTTTCTGTCAACATTTTTTAAGTTAAGTCGCGTCTAGAAGTTTCTAATCTAAGTTACTCTATAATAAAAACAAAGTCACTTTACCAATAAAATACCTATTATTTTATTACTTACAGCATTTACATGTTAAAACTTTTTGTGAAATGGATAAAAGTACCTATTCGCAATTTCTGCCGCAGGCCTTAATGTTTTTGCGAATGATTAAAATTCAAGATATGTTATAATATAACCTATGAAACCGTCACCAAAAAGATAACAGGTTGCAAAATAAAAGTTCACCTTTGACGTCACTAAAAAAACTAAAAGGAGTCGTTTACGAAAGTCCCAAGTCAAGTATTTCAAGTTTTCGGATCTGACAGGTTTTTAGCACGTAGTAACAACAAGATTCGTCATTTTGAGGGTCAAACCACTTCTGCGCGCGATTTTTGGGATGGTAGGTACTTAGTGTTCTTTGTTCACGGTGCTAGCACATTAAAACATTTAAAAAACGTACTCAAAGATGTGTATCTTTGAGTACGTTTTTAAATGTTTTCATAATAATCAATAAACAGCAATATAATATCTGAAATGCCATCATATAAATGACGTTTATTCAATACAGGATAGAATACATTGTTGGTCATCCATTTGTTACTTAAAAAGGCTCAAAAGTAAAAAGGTTAGGTCCACTTAATCGTATCCAAATTACTGAGACTACTATCAAATCTAGTAGGTAAAATAAAACATAAATTCACGCCTTAATTACGCGATAAATAATCATTAATGCACTAAATCATTTCGTTTCTTAAACAAAACAATAGACAATATAGTTCATCAAACAAGAGTTCCTGACACCTTCAAATCTGCGCCTGAAACTATTGTTGATGCAATACCAATACAGTCAGATGGCTGAAGTCATCTGCCTACAGAAAGGACAGGTATTTTCCGGTTAACATTAACAATGCAATTGGAGTTGGGATAGGCCGACATAAGTAACACTGCACTGTGAAGTACTTAAGTAAAATCTTCTAGCAATCCCTTGGATTCCAATGTATATTAAAAAATAATTTACATTTTTCTGCTTTATTTGACAACGGAGTCTTAGTAATTAAGTAATTATATTTTCGTACTAGAAATCTATCTGTCCACTATTTAGTATTCGTCAGTCCATTCTAGAGAAAATGTTCGCCTCCAAGTTTTCTTTTTTACTGATCTTGTTTCATGGTTATTGCAATTTTTCTGTTGAATAGAAGCACGTAATTAATAATGCTACTTTGTTTCAATTGTATCGCCTTCAATCATTAATTATTTTCCATTTAAACGGCGTTATAGGTAGGTACTAATTATCTATCCTAGCATTGAGCCTAGGTCGAATGCAAATTCTGAATACTTACCTTTAACAACATAGTAGAGACAAGAGTGTCACAGAAGACAGTAGCTTCGTGTATATAGCCCTGACATTGTAATACATGTTTATCAAGTTTTTGCTACTAGCACTTGTATACGGTCTTGTGTTTTTTCTTTGACTAAGTAATCAATATTATTCAGATGAGGACACCTTTAAAAGATGTTATGCTTGGGGATTAACTTGCAATACCTGATTAAAATCATTGAATTTATTAAACAAAATCAATTATATTTAAAAAAAACAATTAACGTAGTACAAGTTTTGTTCATTTTTTTTATTTAGACGAAACGGGCGCTGTTTATTGTTCAATAAGGAAGTACTCGACTCGCTTGTCACTGTCAAAATCAATAAACCAACGACGCTTGTCATGACTATACAAACTACAAAAATACTTAAATACAAAATTCATTTATATACCAAATTACAAAAAATGCTTACATTTTACTGGTGGCCCCGGCGGCCCCCGCACTAGAGGCCGAATTACAAAAAGAATTACCAATACCATGCCAAATGAAAACCCTGCTACTATTTCATATTCCTGAGACCTAAATCAGAATTATCATAATTATTCACACCCTGTTCCGTAAGCCACCTGATCATTGCCACAGCATGACAAACTACTCCATCTGCAATTTTATAGTTGGAACGATTAGATAGACCGTCAACCCTGGTAGAGCAGCAAAGTCGTTCAAAAAGGACACTAGAGTAGGGATCGTGTCACGTAGGGCTCCACCCTTGGCCTGCCTCCGAAGGCCGGGGCCGCGCCCGCACGCCGCGAGCATCTAAATTCGATGAGTCACAGTTCACCAGGGCGTCTGCAAGGTTAATGTCTTGTTCAGATTGTGATGACGTTGGTTAAGGTTGGCTACAGTTTTTGTGGTAATGTTTGGTGTAGGTGCAATGTATTTACAAATAAGTTGCCAAAATATTTATGAACACGCTCATTTGAGGTAGATAACAGTCAGCCTATTAAGAAAAGTACAGTATTCAAGGGTAAGATGTCAAAAATATTTTTATTAATTTTAAGATTTTATTGTTTTTGCTACGGGGTTTGAGTTTAGAGGATAATCAAAGCTAAAGAAACGAAGTTATTCAAAAGCTAAGGATGCCTTTTTATTGCTACCATTGAGTTAAAAAGCAGAGTGTTTTGCCCAACTAGATTTTTTATGGTCTAAGATTGTATGCCACTTTGTTTAAGCAGACCTAAGCAAAAAAATGAACATTTATTTATTTATGAAACAAAATCCACATTTGGCAGTACATATTGAAAGTTAGCAAACAAAACTTTTTGATTGGAAGTAAAGTTGATCCAGGACGGTAAAAAGATTTTTTGCTACAAAAAGAATGCTGTGTTGCCACAGTTTTAGAGTATTACAAAATATTGCGTATTTCTCAGAAATATGATTTCCGGTTCTGAACTTTGAACCATATCATAATCATTTCACATGAAACTGATAAGTACGCCGAAACAACCTGAGTCCAACGCAGAAACTAAGTCAAAACTTATAATAACACATAGGTAAAAATCTACTTATTTTTTACCTCTTTACTAGTTGAAATCGAAATTGAACTTAACAAATGAATAAATGCGAAAGTTATTTATGATACTTCATATACGTATTGATGATGACAATACGTTGTTTCTATTATGATGTTGTGATAAATAAATAAGTGATGTTTGGATGTTTGTAACCTCTTCACGCCAAATGTACCTACTGAACAATCGGGCGGAAATGTAACATATTATTTAGATACTTTTACTTTTATTTTTTATGTGGAAATGACTCGTATGAAGCTGTGTCCAGAAAGAAGCTAGAACTATTTATTTCTCAGTATTTTTACTTAGTATTAGAGCCTAGCTAGGTACTGTCAGTCTTCTTACATCTTACTCGTCGGTAGCGGTAGGACTTGAGCGATAAGACTGACAATTATTATAGTTTTTTTAAGTTTTTTTTATTTTACATTGCTGTTATAAACTATGTGTGCAATTAAGAATTATCTATCTATCTACATATCTAATAAAGTCTTGTTCAAAAGCAACTAACTAAGTAATTCCAAGTGAATCATAAAACAGCTCTAGATTACCGTGTATTTATTTACGCTGTAAATAATAGATCACTTGTCAGCTATTTGTCTATCGTACCACAAAGTACAATCTTTGTATGTTCCAGGAATAGAATTAGCATGCAGATACCTGAGGTTTTCCATGTTCACAATATTTCAACTCTTTGTAATTATCGCAATAGACAATATAATATTTGGAATTTCTTTTATATCTCCTTCTCTCTGCCTTATTATGACATCTATTTATATGAGCTGTAAATATTTATATATATAACCTTTGCTTTTTAACACTTTGACTGCGGTTTTTTATCGACGACTGCGATCTTTTTTTTAACCCAAAAAATTCGTGCTGCCGCTCTACACAGCGGTTGTGTTGCGCCGCACATGCGTTTCGTTCGAAAAATATTATAGCTGTGCTGAGTCACACAGATCTGTATTTTCTCAGCCGCTGCGCTAGTGTGGATTTACGCATATTATTCACTTGTAGAAAACACATACCGTGTGATTTCAGCAGTCAAAGTGTTAAGGGCTAAACAATTCTTTGTCAAATTGTGTGCGTAAAATAATAGTTATAATAAAGTTAATAATTGCATGATAATAGTAATAAGTATTACATGTTGTCCGTGCGACCGCCACGAAGCTATTCTAATGATCGACAAGCAGAAGTCCTTGACTCTGCCTCACTCAGAACAATTTACTAAGTTGCTTCTGCGTTGTCTAAGCCACAATTATCTGGACACTACTGCTAGTGTTGGGACATATACGCAAATATTGGAAGGTCGGATTAATATTTGATATTAATTGACGATAAGAGAGTCTATCGTCAATTAATATCAAAGATTAATCGTACAAAGAAGAGAAAAAAAACTCATGACAGATTTGACAGCCTCGAAGTTTACCATGAAAGTAACTATAACCTTTTTGATTCAGTAACTCATACCTGTTTCAAAGAGAGAGAAATAGAGAATAGTTATTTTTCTTGCTTCTGTTACGATAACTTGGTTACCGATCTTCTCTTTCATTAACAATCTTAATACTTCCTTATTATCATGTCTAGGGTCTCCATGGTTAGGAATTTAGGATGCTAGGACGTACCGTCTGTCCATATGATAAAACAAACCTGGTGGTAAAAGCCTAGGTTTGAGTTGCGAGACTACTCTTAAATATAGTCGGAATGCAATTGGCCGGAAGACGGCAAGGTTGTGATGGCAACCTCTATGTTATTGTGCACACGCTCTACCAGAGCTTATAGACTGAGAATCCGTTTAATGACCATACAATTATACTCTGGATGTGTTATTAACATCACAGGTTGAACTTGACTCCTTTGCGAATGTTTATTCATTCGTACTTATGTAATTTGACGTACACCACATTTTATAGAGATATATGGCAATTTTTATTGAAATATTTGAATTTACTAAGCCGTACCTATTTTTAGTCAAATCAAATATTTGACTTTTCAATAATTGTGTATCAAATGTTACTCTTATTGAGCAAACCAATAAGTTAATTGTTTGAATAGGGCCATGTCTAGTCATGGTCACCTAATTCTAGGTTACTTTGAAAGCATCTGCAATTACCATTCTTTGTTAAGCGACCATTATGTAACAGAGGATTTTCCTTCTTTCCAGATTTGTGAAGCCAGACGAAGTGGCAAAACTGTGGGGGAAGATGAAGCAGAACGACCACATGACCTTCGAGAAGTTCAGCCGGGCGATGAGGTACCACTACCGACAGGCGGTGCTGGTCTCCGTACCCACAGCGAGGCTGGTCTACCAGTTCGGACACAAGGGACCGGACTTCAAGACGGATAACCCCAACTTCGTGAAGGTCAAGTCAGAACTGGACATGTCAGAGATGTATTCGTAGTGGAAGATACTGTTGATGCTCATAAATGCTAGTTTAAGTAAAGAGGAAGATGTGCTCATGAATTCAATTCTTGAAACTAAAAAGACAGTTTACAATTGCGTTAGATAGATGAACGAAGTGTCAATTGTTAGCCAATTATTGTTTGGAATATGAATGATTACAACGCATCGTTAGAAACAAGTTTATTTGCATTTTGTTGTAGTATATGAGGTTGTAAATTATTGTTCTTATTATATATGGCATACGGTTTGTCATGCAGTGTATTGGAAATGTCAAAGGTTTAGATAGGAAATCTGAGTTTGAATGTGGCATGGCTAGCTCAATGTTAGGCCACGGTCGGTCTCTGGGTTGTTCTGAGTGTTGTGTGTTGGATCATCGGTCCGTCGGTTTGTCCCGTCAATTATAATATAACTTGTTGGCATGCATATTTCTTTACATAATAATACGTTGACGTTATAACCCCCGACTGTTTGGTCGATTTTGATGGTTGTTTAGAACTACGAATTTTTGATAAAATATTTTTTAAAGTTGTTACCATTATTGAGCGTATAGGTAGTAATATAGATAAAATTTGATACATTCCGATTTTATTTATAAATTTATGTTGATAAGCGTTAGTTGATATGTAATTTTAAGGGTATTTCGAGTTGCCATACGTATTAATAAATTGTTAAATGTACTTAAAGTTCATCTCACATTCATCGTTCACAAATTGTATTTAAGCCTAATGTAATTTAATTTTAATACTTCTCCAGTCTCAGTGTTAGATTATAATATGTAATGTTAAGGTTTATACGTAATTGGCGCGCTCGGTGCAATATTACAAAAGTTGACAATTATGAAAGATCTGCAGGCCAAAGATTAGTATCAACTTTCGATATTTTTTCATCAATATTTAAAGTATAGGATGAACAAAATTATGGAAATGAAATATTTTGACAATATTATTAGTTTTAAGTTTATGACTCTCAGGCGTTTGCTGTGATGTAAGATATTGAATATTTTTTCTATTTAAGTTCCTTTTGCATATTATTTCCAATTTCAATGTTACATAATTTGAATCTTCCTTACATAACTTAAGTTGTTAACAAAAACAATTTGACCTATATTTCCGTGTTTTATATATAGCAGTATTATTGTAGGTAGGAAAAATTTATACCATGACAAAAATACAAATCTGTAAAAACTTCTCAATACTGTTATTTCTAGATAGAATTTAATGACTTATAACTGCAGTACAAATGATCGTGTCTTAAAACAACGAGTGTGTTCGAGTCCATTAGAATAAAGAACCAACAAACTATAGCATTATTCAAAAAATGTCCAGATTGCAAAATTTTACACTAATTTAGAAATAATTATGTACATAAATATCCTGAAATTTTTAAATCTTGTTGTGTAACTTTAAAATACATAATGTCACCGCCGCCGTGTGGTAGAATTACCCCGTCTGTAGCATGGCTAGGTGGATTACAAAACGAACGATCACTTCTTTCGACAAGATGCTTAACTAAAGTATTACCTATATTATTGAACGTTGATTATGTAAAAATGAGCACGGGTATTTAACGAAAATGTACCCGCTTTGTAATCCGCCTAGCCATACTACAAACAGCACGATTCTACGATCCAGCAGCGACGTTTCCATTTGGTTAAATTCTTCTTTATTGTAAAACTAAACTTTTATAAAGCCAATAAACGGTTCAGTGTTTTGCTCATTTATAACTGTTAATTTTATATTTCTTTCTAGTATAAAAAGGTGCATAATTAAATCCAAATTATAGTATTTTAGATAAATTAATCATTGTTTTACGAATTTTCCTTAAATACTTAAATTTATTAGATTAAGTACCTAAGTCGATCTGTTGTTGTGTGTTGTGCAATTGAAAGACAAAGTTTATGTATTATTTCATAATTTGTGAATCAGAAGGGAATTATACGATTTATGAATGTGAATTTAACGATTGTTGTTTTTCTTTACCATAATGGATATTCCAATATAATCATCCCACCAACCGGTCAGAAAATATTAAACTTTAAGGTTTTGTTTGCCATACAAAAGCTTGCATAGTAAGTCCTGTTATAAATGAAATTTTTTGCTAATAACCATGGTAATTATTTTCAGAAGTATTGGTTTCATAGCTTCTACGAGTATAACATTTCATTTTTAGGCGGGTATATGTTATGGGCGGATAATAACTGGTTATACCTACCTACGGGCAACCCCATGTACCCAGTTGAAGGATAAATTATTAGGTAGGTACCTGCTTACTTACTTACTTTTTATATTTCATACATTACCTACATGTGGGTGTACAATAACATGGAATGGAAATTCCAATGACTTTAATAATTCCATATAAAGGTAGGTACCTAATGTATGTAGTTTGTTGTAAATCAATATCCCTGTACTAAATGAATATTAAATCCTAAATCCTACCTATTATTAGAAAAGTTTGTGCAGCTGTGAAAAGTTTGGCAATAGACAACGCCAAAACGACCGAATGGATCGAGCTGAAATTTTACACATATAAGGATCTAGAATATCATAAACAGGGCAAATTTTTATTCCAAAAAATGCGTGCAAAGCCGCGCGCAAAAGCTTGTTTTCCTATGACTGATGCTATGTGGGGATAATGACAACTTTCGAAAGTGGTGAGTAACATGGTTTATAATTGTGAGCAAAGTGTAGGTTAGTCAGTAAACATAAACAGTATATAAAACCTAATAAAAACTTATTGTAAATTTGTATTAGAAGATGTAAGAGCTATTTAGGGTATAATAAGAAACTCTTGTAGAAGTAAAATAAGCGCCATCTAGCAACAGGTAAAGGAAAGTCTGAAAGCTCTCCAAGGATTAGTTCTTATAACAACTAGTTTTGCTACTTAACACTAGATGGCGCATGGCGTCGCGTGCGTCGGCTCGACTAAGTTCAGCAATATGACTGTAGATGTCAGTTTTCATTTCACGAGTAAATGTAGTAAAGAAAAAGGAAACTGATAAATAATAAGTTTACTAAAGGTTTTATTACATTTATAATATACAAAAGGAAGATACTTATATAAGTTAAATACACAGTGTTCTATAAATACTTAGGCACTTTTAAATTACACTCACAATTTTTAAATTATCTAGTAATAGGTAAATTAGTGTAATTTTCAACCACTATGGTAGGCATAATAATGTTGTCCTATAAGATAAGTAGAAGTAATTAAATTTATTCACCACAATTACAAAGGTTTAACGGAGGCAAAAACAATCGCACGCTACTTTTTCAACCTTCGATTGATCCCTAGAAGTTACACAATTATCAACAGGGCGCCACTCCTAAGCAATGCTAAATAGCACGCAAAAAATACAATAAAATCCTACAAGGTACTTCAACAGCCTCTTTATCGAATATCACACAAAGTTCTCTCTATACGGTCGGATCGGATAGAACATCATCTGAGTTTTCTGAGTCGATCGTATCGTATAGTATAGATGACAACATAATGCTGTGTGAATTGTCCAGCATTATTTATTATAAAAAAAAACACATTTCCATTTTTTATGTATCCTAGTAAGTCCATCCGACATATAACGAAAGTTATCGACATAGCTCTAAGAATTAGCAAGCTGAAGTTGGCAGTGGGCCGGCCATATCTCGTGAAGAACCGACAACCGCTGGGGTAAACGTATTCTTGATTGGAGACCGCGACTCGGCAAACGTAGGACGCATTCCGGCCAGGTGGGATGACGACCAGCGAAGGACTGCAGGCAGATGCTGGATGCGGCAGCTGAAGACGGCGCTATGGCGCTCATTAGGGGAGGCCTATGTCCAGCCGTGGACTACAATAGGCTGATAATGATGTTGAGTAGGTCTATGTGTGCACGGTCGAGTCGCTGTACCATTAAGTAGACATCTCTAGCATATTCTATCACGCCACGTCTCGTGACGTTACTTCGACTCACTGAACTGATCAGAGCACTTATTATATTCATTCTTCAATAGCCTTTACTTCGTCCTTCGTTTCATCCTGAGTTCTTCCCCCCCGGCTATCCTCATCTGGAAGGTCCCGAGGGCTAGCTTGGGCGGGATGCAGGTCTTCTCGCACGGAGACACCTCGATGTTCAGCAACAGTTGGTACACCAGGACTTTCACTTCGCAGAGGGCAAATCTGGAACCTGGAATGTATTTATTATATATTTATTCAAAGCATTACAACTAGTTTTACAGGTACCAAATACAATAGTGTAGTTAACACGAACCGTTCTACTAGAAGAAACAAGTTATACACTGGTCTAACAAGTATTTAGCATCAAGTATTTAGCATCAAGTATTTAGCATCAAGTATTTAGCATCATCATCTAAACAGTGCCTAAATAGATAGACAAGGGTTTAACAAGAGTTTTACTCTCGTTACCACAAAACCGTGTTTAGCGCGTGTCTGTCAGCTCGGTCATATTGCATATCATTCGTTCATTCTAATAATCCAATATACACATCATGTCGATGAGTAAATAGAATGAATGTACAATTTATTGCACTTAAAAACATAACATAATAAAACTTTATAATCTGAATTTTAAATATGAACGATACGATTGGCGGATTTATCGCTGACAGCGATTTCTCCCAGGCATTCTGGAGTTATTTATTTATTTTATTTTATTTTCAAAATTTTGGGAAAACTTACAGCTAGGTCTTAAAAATAGTTACTTTCTTAGTACATTTATTATGATTTATTATTTATTTTATTATTTTTATTATGACATAAAAGTGAGAACGAGACAAATTAAAAATATAATCGTAATGACATACTAACTAAGCTTCTGTAGCAATAATTTGTGTAGATTTTTAAAGCACTTTTGAAGTTTATTGTTTGGTAATCCCTTCTATTGACTCTTCCAGATTAAATCTAAAACTCTGTTTTGATATTGGATTCGAGTATGAAAAACTCACCGATACAGTTCCTAGGTCCAACCCCGAAAGGCATATAAGCCATAGGGTTGATCTTGTGCTTGTTCTCATCGGAGAATCGTTCGGGGTCGAACTTTTCTGGTTCAGGGAAGAACTCCGGGTCCCGGTGGAAGCCCCACACTGGGAGCGCGACTCCATCACCCTTGCGGATCTAAAAAGGTCAATAAAAAATATATATACCTACAAGCACGACAAAGACTCCTTCGGAAAAAGACGGCGTCCCTGATGCGCAGAGTGCTGGACATCCCCAACAGCATCCTACAAACTGTAGCGGGCAGGATTGATTCGCCAATATGGCGGAAATTAATAAGAAATGTAATTTGATTAATTTGAATTTTTATTGATGATATAATTTGATTTGTTTTAATTTATTTTATTTTTTTCTAATTTATTACTATTCATTTTAATTTAATTTAATTTTAGTTCGTAAGAATTATTAACATTTATTATAAGATCATTACTAACAAATTATGGATCTATAGTAGTCCGAAATAAAAGTTTTTTTTTTTTTAAAGAGGCACGACAAAGACACAGCTCATTTAGTCTAAGTTAAGTATATTACTGCATATTGTAAAATGTCTGAATAAAAGGCTTTTATTGTTATTATTATAAGAGGACACGTGTAAGTCCAGTAAAAATGTTTTTTTTTTTTTTTTTCTTATTTACTTTTAAATTCATTTTGTATTTACTTCACATAAACTGCTCTTTGATCATGCTGTGTACACATATTTAGGGATACAGTCTAGTTTTAATTATTGTGTGTTTCTAGTTGTATAATATTTGATTGTATTCTGTTTTGTGTGCCAATTAAATAAAATATAAATAAAAATGGCTATGCCTCAGTATGAGTTGGATGACTAGCGCCTGTGCAAAAAGAGAACCGTCGTGGCGTGTGACTGTGAAGTTAGCAGAGCATCTTCCAGCAGAGCATGAAAATATAGAGTTCGGTTCGCATGCAAGTGAGTTCTATAGTTCCTGATACTTTTCAGGAATAGTTCTGGCGTTGCGTTACGGGGAACTAACATTTTAACGCAACAAAAGTAGTAAAGACTCTAGCATGCTAGCAAGCAACGCTGGTCTTCCTTCATTAGCTAGTATTTCAGTGAAACTATGAAGAAACCTACGATATAGTCCTGCGTGGCCGTCTTGTTGGGCTTCCCAATGTTGTAGTCCTTGACGCAAAGTCTGTCTAGAGACGGCACAGGCGTCCATAGCCTCATTGTCTCTGTAAAAATACACGAAAGTTTATAAAACCTTCACAAACACAGGTCCCTATGTTCAATCCAACGCTTCTATCCAGGTGGTCTAGTCTACCATACCGTGGAAGTCACCGGACGATCAAGAGCAAGAGCGATAAGACTGCCAAATTGTCACATTATTTGTAATTTTTATCTTTTTTGTATTTTTAAAGTGTGCAATAAAATATTTTTTTATCTATCTAATCATAAAACACACAAAGTTGACATGGTTTATTCTAAAAATAACCCCTTTATCCCCGTACACTCATGTTAAATACTTTCTGGTCTGGTTTCCGCAACTAGGTCACAACATGGGCTCTTTTTGCGTGTCGGTGGAGGGTTGCTAGTCTCATGATTTCCGGAAAGCCAGCAGCTTGCTGATGGCGATGCATGCCTTGCGTATGCTATCGCACTCTACAAGCACATGCGGTCGTTTCCTCTGCGTTCATGCACCCTTTGCATAGGGGGGGTGTCAACTAGTACCCATAACACAAGCTCTGCTTAGCTTGGGGCTTGATGATGCGGTGTGGATTATCCAGCATTATTTATTTATTTATTTAGCCTCCTGCTTCGCAGGCAGACCATCGCCCTCCCGCCGCGCCAAATCGGTCTTATTACCTGATACCACCATATCCATATAAGTCATGTTCTGTATAGAGTTGTAGTCGAACTTCCCGCCGTTCTTGGCGTCGTTTTCCCTGATCTCCTGCAGAAGGCGGTCCTGCACGTCCGGGTGGCAGGCCAGCTCGTACAGGATGAAGGTCATCATGGTAGACACGGTCTCGAAGCCGGCGAGGAAGAACAGGATCGCTTGGGCTACGAGGTCATCTTGGGACCATTCTGGAAAACATAATAAATAAAAATAATGAAAATAATGCTGAATAATCAACCCAGCATTATCTAGCCCCATGGTAAGCAGAGCTTGTGTTATGGGTACTAGATAACTGATACATAATACAATACATTACATAGATAAATATATTTTATTAAAGGTACATAGATAACGACCAGAACACCCGGAACAAATATCTGCAGATCGTGCACACAATTGTTCCGAGGCGGGAATCGAACCCGCAACCTCCTGCATCGCAGGTGGACCTTCGCCCATCGCGCCACAGAAGTCGTCATAATAATGACGCCAGTATAGTCTTACGTACGATATTTTGATAAGTATTTTTAACTTAAATTATGGATAATTTAAACGAAATAAGATAATTATAACAAAAATAAAGTCTTTATTGTTATTATAATAAAAGTTGCAAGGGAAATGTCAAGTCAAAGATACGAAAATGGTTTGCATGCTATCACGTCTTACTACACACTCTTAAAAAAACATACTTAATACTCAAATATGTATTGTTGTCAACCGCGAGTTAAGAACCAATACCACGATTTTTTCTCGAATTGAATCAGAATATGATTCAAGTTGGAACTTTCAACTCACTTCTGTTTATATTTTTCATGCCCAGAGCTGATTCCTCGACAGTAGCGAAGCCGGCGTCGACGTCCTTTGTACCTTTTTCTTCGTGTAATAATTTTCCTGCA
This sequence comes from Eupithecia abbreviata, assembly GCA_943735965.1. Taxonomy (NCBI): domain Eukaryota; kingdom Metazoa; phylum Arthropoda; class Insecta; order Lepidoptera; family Geometridae; genus Eupithecia; species Eupithecia abbreviata. The sequence continues at coordinate 1,149,852 of OX030986.1, forward strand.
AACGACAATTTTCAGTTTTAAATTGAGTTTCGTTGGTAGAGCACGTTTAAGCTTTGTAATATAGATTGTCATTTACAAGGTTGTCAAAAACTTTAAATATATAAAAATAGGTTATGATGGAAACTTCACACAGCATTTTAGTATCTAGATAGCTCTGCTTAGCTTGCTAGATTCTACTAGTAGTATCTAGTCCCAAGGTAAGCAGAGCTTGTGTTATGACCCTAGCTAACTGACATGCATTAATACAATACATAACATAGATAGTGCTTTTTATTATACATACTAAACGACCAGAACACCTGGCAGTACATTAGTCCCGAGGCGGAAATCGAACACGCAACCTCCTGCGTCGCAGGCGGACTTTCGCCCACCGCGCCACAGAGGTATTATAGATAGATCAATAAATTGTGCGTCAAATAAATTGTCGCAGTTTTTTACTAAGACATAAATCAGACCAAAATAAGGTGTCTGCAGTTTCAATAATTTGGTTCTCCTTAAATATTTCTACCTACCTTTCTTAGCTTCCATGAGCAAGTGGATCATGTCAGGTCTGATAATGTTCCTCTCCTCTCGATCTTTCATCGTAGAGTTCACTATCCCCCTGAAGAACTGCTTGGCTGATTCCGAGAAGAGCGAGAACTTGAGGATCTGTGGGGAGTAACACAAAATATTACTACTAGTAACATACAATTGACGAAGCTTTGGCTGCTAAAAATATATTTTGTGATGCGGCAGGCTATTACAAGTTTAAATGTATTGTGACTTATCTAAGTACAAAAAACTGTATATAATTTCTCCTTCCACTCCTCGCGATCCAACGCTGCAACAGGCCACGATGGAAGATGTGCCTCGAACTCGTCACGTCATCTCATTCCACGTCGCCTCTTAGCGTTGGAAACAAGGACTTTGCCCAGCAGAGGGACAATAATTGCTTGATTAAGTAAATAAAATGTGTATATAATAAGCAGTTGAAGAGCGTATTATCCAAACTCACCTTCATAATTTTAGGAAAGCCGAGGAACCCGAAGAATAAAAGCATGGTCCTCCAGTTGAAGTTGAACGTTGACTTGCCCATGACGTAGAACTCGTTGTCTCTGTCGGTGTGTGACGTCACTTTCAGACCAAACGCGCAGGAGGCGATGACGTCATTGGCGTACCGGGTGGTCAGGTCCCTGGTATCCATGTCGATGTAGCCAACTGAAATAAACATTTTGTGTCGGAAACTCTGTTAATCAATTATCATTATAATGCATTGGTTCGAGGTCATAATATAGAGTACTTCAAACTCATAATATAGAGAAAGAGACAATAAATCTTATTAATTTGACGACCGATGTGGCGCGGTGGGCGAAGGTCCGCCTGCGACGCTGAAGGTTGCGGGTTCGATTCCCGCCTCGGAACAATTATGTGTACGATCTGCAGATATTTGTTCCGGGTGCTCTGGTCGTTTTCTATGTATAATAAAAAAAAATATATCTATCTATGTAATGTATTTTATTATGTATATCAGTTATCTAGTACCCATAACACAAGCTCTGCTTACCATGGGGCTAGATAATCCTGTGTGAATTGTCCAGCATTATTTATTATTTTATTTATTATTTATTATTATTAATTTGTCTCCATATAAGTTTTTTTTCTTTTGAAAAGATATAGGTTTATTATGGAGTAGTTACTTTATTTCTCTCATTTGTGGGCTAATTGGATAATGTCAATAAGAAAAAAGCACTGAAACATAGACCCACGACTAAGGCCTCTGGCTGCACGAATCGAAAGATTGATTCGAAAGATATTATTTTTCTAGTGATTTCTGCTACGTTGCTATGGCTTGAAAGAGAGTTCCATTTAGCTGGTTCTTGCGTTTCTTCTCTGTCATCTCGTACAATTGGTCTAACGTTAATCAATAGATGCTAGCGTCCCGCATAGATTAGGTGCATTGCAAGATCAATAACGACCGATGTGGCGAGGTGGGCGAAGTTCCGCCTGCGACGCAGGAGGTCGTGGGTTCGATTCCCGCCTCGGAATAATTGTGTGTACGATCTGCAGATAATTGTTCCGGGTGTTCTGGTCGTTTCTATGTATAATAAAAAATATCTATCTATGTAATGTATTGTATTATGTATATCAGTTATCTAGTACCCATAACACAAGCTCTGCTTACCATGGGGCTAGATAATGCTGTGTGAATTGTCCAGCATTATTTATTTATTTATTTATAATAAGGAAGATGTACGTACAGGACTTCTTAACACATTCACTGTTTGAGCAATGCGAGTGTTAAACCATTGAATTCCGACATTATGTATATATAGATAGTTTATAAAGTTATTGTACCAGGAACTGCTTTTACCTCCAGACTTGTCGATCTCCTCGGTGATAGCCTGGTTCATCTGGTCTCCCACCTCCACGATGAGGGGCAGCATCGTCTTCATCTTGGAGCTGGTGAAGGCAGGGCTCAGAGTCGAGCGCATGTCCTTCCATTCTTGACCTGAAGACGAAATGGACGACTGTGTCAATTGATCTTAATCAAGGAATGCTGTGACGGGCCACTCTGGGCTAAGACGGCGTGAGGCGAGGTCAAAACAGACTTGTAAAAGAAATAAAACGTATCTGTAACTTTATTTCTCTTTTCTATTTTTCATATGTAGTTCCTATTTAAATTTTAAGAATTTGACCTATAATAAGTACCTTGTTATTGTATTTACGGAAATAAAGCGTTTTTGATTCTTTGATTCTTGATTATAACATGTTGACAGCTTGATGATGCTGGGTGAATAATCCAGCGTTATTAAATAATAAAAAAGTATTGCTCCCTGTTCAATTGTGACTTCGTGTACTACGAGTAATTACATTGATAGCATTTTTTTGCCCAGTCGTAAACCAATCAGGGTTATTTGTTTGAGTCTATAAAGCATCGTAGTTTGACTGTTTTTTGTTTGTTTGTTATTCAGCTTAGTGCTTGCAGGGACACGGAACGCATGCGACTAAAAAAAGGACCAGAAAAAGTCCCTCATAAGGTCTACACTAAGAATATAAAGAGGAAATGTTGGATTTTTTGATTGTTTGTATTGAATAGGCTCCGAAATTACTGGACTTATATGAAAAATTATTTCTCCGTTGGGGAACTACACTATCCCCGATGAACATAGGCTATATTATTTTTAGAAATGTGAAATTCGAATTAAACTCGGGTGAAGCCGCGAGAAACGGCTAGTAAGTAAGGGATAAAACGGTGGTGTTCTTCCAACAATAAATAAGTTCGTATCCGTAATAATAAGGCTCATTGTAATAATGGGAATGATTACCTTTCAAAGAAAACAGGTTTCTTCCAAAGAGCGGGTCTGCCTTCTCATCGATGAGCGAGCGCCGGTCCACGAAGTGCTCGAAGTCCTTCACGGCGATCTGTTTCACTAGTTCGATGTCGCGCAGCACCAGCAGCGGCCGGCTGAACTCGAAGCGGCCTATGAATCTGAAATAAAAACCAGCAAAACTGAAAACAGTACTATGATATCGGGTACGCCCTGATTAGACCCTTGCTAGCTAGCTTATGTAAATAAATAAATAATTCTGGACAATCCACAAAACATACCTTTCACCGGGGAACGCCTGGTAAATCCTTTGCACTTCAGTGAACATGCTAACCCGGCCCAAAGAAACAGAAGCCAAGTTGCCCACCACGGGCAGAGCTGGTTCTGACTTCACTCCATAGCGGCTGAACTTTGAGAAGAGGTTGCTGTAGTACAGATATCCGCAGACTATTAGCACGGCCACCCAAATGAGGAATAACATCCTGGGAAAAAAGAATAATTAGTAGGTGTGTCTGACTCGGTAAACAGTGTAGGACGCCCTCCACGCAGGTGGGATAACGACCTGCGACAGACTGCAGGTAGATGCTGGATGAGTCATGCTGAAGACAGGGCGCTCGTTAGGGGATGCCTATGTCTACCTACTACGACTAGCAACTAACATAGGCTGATGATGACAATAACTGTGTTCGACACTCGAACCAAGTCTGCCTAGAGCCTTGAAAAGTAAAAAAAGTCTTTCAAGGTATGCACGGCAGAGAGGGAGGAAATTAGACAAAATAGCTACGGACCGGTGTGATGCGTCATGGAAGGGCATCCTGGCTATCTTCCGGGCATCTTGTTATTAATGCAAAAAAACAGTGTAGATTTTTTTTTCCATTTTGTCGGCGTTGCGTAGCAATGTTTCTACCTATGAGGACATGTCGTTACCGATACCCGGCTACGGCAAGACTTCATAGATTTTTGGCGTCGCGCCGGCGCCAAAAACAAATTATAACATAAGTTTTTCAGCTATTAGGCTGCAGTAAAAAAATACTTATGAGACGTTTACTAAGAAAAAGCTGCACTAATATATTTGTGAGTAAGGTATTGTTATGATACTTCTATTCAAACAATCAACAAATTTGTGATGATTTAGGTAAGTAGGCAGGCACTACGTGAAGATGTGTCTAATTAGGTTGGTAGGTACTTTTATCCCGGAAAAACGAGTATGAGATGAGTCGCGTAACTAGTGCTTCAACTAGTTACTTAATCACAGTTTAGACCTAATGACATGATGCGAAGTCCAAGGACAATAAAGAGATCATCAAACATCAGATCAACAGTTTTTGATAGCTTTGATGACCTTGGCTTCGTGAGTGGAATTAATTGAATGAAGCGGCGGCGCGTAGGCCGGTCCACGTCAACTGTTTGTGGTATGTGATAATGTATTATTTATATACATAGGTAGGCATTTAGCCATGCCTATCATTAGTTACCTACTGATAGGTAATCTTGTTTATGTTTTTACACGACACAACAAAGTGATGGTTCACACCAAAGCATTGTAATTTGCTTAATAGCGGGTAGGTAGGTACCTACTCGCGTGTTTACTTTTGAATACCTAAAGTTTAGTTTATTAGAAGGCAAAAACAATGGTAAGAGATTAGTTAAACCCTGGGAAACCCTGGCTTGTATTTGGAGGTGCCGGAGGCGCTGCTTCATTTCTTCTCATAAAACTAGTATTTTTAGGAACTCTTCCCCACTTATTACAAAAAAAAACTACTGTTTTCGGGTAGGTATATTTTCTTATGAAAGTTGTTATTTTTTCGCAGTCCAGTGACAACAATCGACTACAAGCATCATTGACTACAAGGCTTTGTCTGATAAAATCTGATAAACACAATTTTTTGCGGCTCGCTTTGCTCGCCTTTGATATCTATTTTATTCTTGTTTTAGGCCAGAACCTAGCCCTCATTTACTTAAAAACGGGCGCGGGCGCCCTATATATGGTTAAGACGGCCCTGGGCAGGCCATACAAACTTTTAGTTTGTCCCGAAGCGGGAATCGAATACATAAACAAAAACAAACACATCTTGTATGCAAATAGCTTGAGTGCAAACCCAATGAAATGATACTGGTGCAGAAACAAAATTACACGAAAGCTTACCTAATTGTTTGTTTCACTTTTTCTTATATCAGGATAAGAATAACTATTTTTACAAATGTTTGTTTATCTACTAACACGTTTTATTATCGTGTCATTCGCTACGAATGTGTTCGCGTTCAGGGATACGAAACTACTAACAAGAGGCGTTTAGAGCGAGAGGTTATAAACAGTGCGAATCTACTGTGAGCGGCTAAGTACGAGTCTTTGCGATGATGATAAAAAATAGATAAATAATGCTGGACAGTCCACACAGCAACATCTAGCCCTAATGTAAGCAGAGCTTGTGTTATGGGTACCAGATGATTGATGTAGGTACATAATATACGTACAATACAATGCAATGCCTAATACTTAGGTAATGCCTCGGCATTAGCCCACTCTTTGTACCCTTTGTAGTACAATTTTTTTTTAAATAAATAAATACATTACTTAGATAGGTATTTTTTTTATACACAGAAAACAACCAGAACACCCGGAACAAATATCCGAAGATCATACAAACAATTGTCCCGAGGCATCGAACCCGCAACCTCCAGCGTCGCAAGCGGACCTTCACCCACCGCGCCATAGAGGTCGTTCAATAAGCCCGCAGGTAAAGTTTGTTTATTTCACCAAACCAAATTTTATAAACCACCAAGATATCATTTTATTTTAAAACATCATTATTAGAACGGCTATCATCAATCTACAGATTTTGTCAGACATATCTCAATACACCATCCTTACTTTCACTTTACTTATCACTTTACTTTTACTTTTACAGCATCCCGGCCTGAGCTGTCGGTTAGTATTGTCCCTTTTACTTCTCAAAACTTTATCAAAATCATTCATCATCATCAGCCTATGTTAGTCCACTGTTGGATATAGGCCTCCTTTAATGAGCGCCATAGCGCCCTGTCTTCAGCATCTCCCTGTAGTCATTTGCAGGTCGTCATCCCACCTGGCCGGAGGGCGTCCTGCACTACGTCTAACGAGTCATGATGACAAATAGGATGTTTATTAGTAAAATGACTAGTCACTGTGACTTGTATTCTGGTTGTTAAGAGAACAAAACAAAAGATTAACGAGGTAAGTACGTCTGAATGTCTGATACCTACGTTTTATTTAGAATCAATAAACCTATATGGTTACGCTGATATGATAAGATGTTTATTTTGAGATAAGCTCTAGAGCCAAAACATACCTAAGTGACGTTTTCTATGAGGCAGAATATCTAGAACCCACAGGTAGAACCTTATGGCTGATGTACCACTGCGCCGCACGCTATGCACGGCCGGCAGTACGCCAGCAGCGGCTTAATTCCATTCCAGTTTTCCCCTTTGGAGAAATTTTAATAAAGGGGGAAAATGGAATTAGAACAAACGGTGAGGGGGAAAACTGGAAGTTTTTTGTTTCTAGTTTTCGAAAAATCGGTCCGGTAGTATCGGAGCCTTTTCAATACAAACAAACAAAAAAGCAATATCTTTATAATATTAGTATTGGTAAGTACAAAATCGAGTTTTTTTTAAACCAATATTTAAAGTTATCTTATCATGTAGGTACCAAGTTCCAGACCCATTTAATTAACATACATAGAGTAGGTATAGCTTAGTATATAAATAAGACTAGAAAAAGTAAAGTAAAAGATTTTTATTTTGTCAGAACTCTTATAAATTAAACTTATAACAGATTTTATTAGACGACCGTTGTGGCGCGGTGGGCGAAGGTCCGCCTGCGACGCAGAAGGTTGCGGGTTCGATTCCCGCCTCGGAACAATTGTGTGTACGATCTGCAGATATTTGTTCCGGGTCTTCTGGTCGTTTTCTATGTATAATAAAAAATATATATCTATGTAATATATTGTATTATGTATATCAGTTATCTAGTACCCATAACACAAGCTCTGCTTACCATGGGGCTAGATAATGCTGTGTGAATTGTCCAGCATTTTTTTTATTTTTTGTTTTATTTACAGAAGACAGAAACTGACAAAATCGGTCTCCACTCAGCATGCGCTGTGGTAGAGCAAATCATAGCGCTGGTCTTCCGTGGAGACCGTGGTGCGCAAGAAGGCCTAATACTAATAGGAACAAAAACTAAAATGTAACAATTAACAGAATGTAAACAATATTATTTAAAATAAAATACGTATATGAATTCTAGAATTGTCTTTGTATATTTCAAATAAAATAAACCTATTAAAACTACAATGAGATTGTTAATGTACGTATTTAGATTATCATTTTTTTTTTACTTTAGAAATTAAATAATTAATAATGCTGGACAACTCACAGCATAATCTAGCCCCATGGTAAGCAGAGCTTGTGTTATGGGTACTAGATAACTGATATACATAATACAATATATTACATAGATAGATATTTTTTATTATACATAGAAAACGACCAGATCACCCCGAACAAATATCTGCAGATCGTACACACAATTTTTCCGAGGCGGGAATCGAACCCGCAACCTCCTGCGTCGCAGGACCTTCGCCCACCGCGCCACATCGGTCGTCAAATTGATGGCAAAGAACGGCTTATTTGAACTGGATGTACTGTTGAGACTCAAGCAGTACTTTTTTGAGTGGTGGTGGTAAACTATACCAGCATTACATGCAGAGTGTATCTCGTTAACGTTCATATGAGAGGCTCTTTATAAACAACGCACATTCCGCTAGCAAACGTATCGGGAGGAAGTCGTCAGTACAGTCAAAACAATATTTTGATTAGTGTTATTCAGCCTATCGCGTAAGTTTTGTGATAAGTTCATATTAACCGATGTGGCGCGGTGGGCGAAGGTCCGCCTGCGACGCAGGAGGTTGCGGGTTCGATTCCCGCCTCGGAACAATTGTGTGTACGATCTGCAGATATTTGTTCCGGGTGTTCTGGTCGTTTTCTATGTATAATAAAAAATATCTATCTATGTAATATGTATATCAGTTATCTAGTACCCATAACACAAGCTCTGCTTACCATGGGGCTAGATAATGCTGTGTGAATTGTCCTGCATTATTTATTTTAAAAATAATAATAAAAAAATTGAAAAATTTAACCTTGACCTAGCATTCGCCTAGCATTGGCAGCTGCGGGTTCGATTTCCACTTTCTGAATTAAGTACTTAATTCATCAAACACAAATAACCCAACCACCATTTTTGACGACCGATGTAGCGCGGTAGGCGAAGGTCCGCCTACGATGCAGGAGGTTGAGGGTTCGATTCCCGCCTCGGAATAATTGTGTGTACAATCTGCAGATATTTGTTCCGGGTGTTCTGGTCGTTTTCTATGTATAATAAAACATATCTATCTATGTAATGTATTGTGTTATGTATATCAGTTATCTAGTATCCATAACACAAGCTCTGCTTACCATGGGGCTAGATAATGCTGTGTGAATTGTCCAGCATTATATTTTTTTTTTTTTTTCGTATATTATTTCGTCTGATATGTGTATTTTAAAATTCTGAACCGCTCATCAAGACTAAGTTAAATTGAAACTAATTGAGTTGATTTTTAAGCATGAGTGTGGTTTTAAAACTCTTTTATGCCTGTTATTTGTATTTTTGTCAAAATAATGAGGGAGATTCAACAAAAAACATATACATTGGCCTTGCAGATAAAAACCTAACCGAGTTCGGTTTTAGGATTGCTAAATTCTTATTTAATTATATAAAAACTGGTTTTCCTTCAGTACCGGCTTATCTCGATTCGTATTTTTATTATTTTTCTATTCTATTTAAGCTTCGCAACTTTTGGGACATAGTACATACACGAAATAATCGGTTTACCTTTTTTGAGCTTCAGGCCAGCAGTGAGACCAGAGGTAAAAGCTCAGAATCGCTTTAACTAGAACCTTCTAGTTAAACCTTAAGGGTTTCAGTAGAAGGCTCTAGTTAAACCTTAAGGGTTTCAGTAGAAGGCTCTAGTTAAACCTTAAGGGTTTCAGTAGAAGGCTCTAGTTAAACCTTAAGGGTTTCACTAGAAGGCTCTAGTTAAGGGAAGCCTCTAGCCCAGCAGTGGGGTGACCAGAGGTAATAAAGAATTTTCTTTCAGATGATGTCCTGGTTACTCGCCATAGCGCTGGTGACCTGTATCATCTACATCTACAAGCGGTACTACACTCTGTTCTCCCGCCATGGCATCAAGCACTACACGCCAATCCCACTGCTGGGAAACATGGCACGGATTACCTTGCAGCTGGAGCATTTCAAGGATAGTGTTGCCAGATACTATAACGATTTCCCGAATGAAAGGTAAAATTAGATTAGCTGAAATCAGATTTGCTTAGGTATATTTCGGGTGTTAATTCAATTTTGTCTTGAAGAAGTGGAAATATAAAAAATACTAGGTACGGAACTAAATTTAAATTTTATGATGTTGTGACCAATTAGAAATCATTTTTGAACGAATTGTTGTCGTGTTGATAGTAATTGCTCGTGGTCCCGTTGCTTTCAGTTGATTTAAATTTTCCTTAATCAGTTTTTTTCGTAGTATAATTAAACTGTATTTGTTGTGTATGGTGGGTCAAATTAGGGAGTGAAATAATTATTTAACTTCCTAATTTGATTCACCTTTTTTCACCTTTACATCGGTCACTTTGAAATGACGGATATTGAGGTTCATTAACCTTGAATTATATTTATACTAGCTGTGCCCCGCGGTTTCACCCGCTTGGTGATAGATACAATGTGTAAATTCGAACCTTGATCAAACGAGATGTGCGGATACACAACATACAGCGAAAGAAAAATAAAAAATAAAAAAATAAACAACGCACAGAGTGTTGTTTATTTTTTTTATTTATTTATTTTAGGGAAACCATCGGCACACTATGCTGAAATGGGCAATACGATAGAAATTTCAGGCCATTTCAGGTATCCAGGTATATAATTATATTACATAAAGGTGCATATGTAGATATCGGAAATATGTGGACAAAAAATTGAAGTGAATAGTAAAATAATTTTATTTGATAATAATTTATATATAAAATATGACTTGTCTAAGTGCTTATTTTGTAAGCCTAAAGAAATAAATGATTTTTTACTTTACTTTATCAAATGCAACTAACTATAAATCGCATCTTATACACTTGAATAGTAGAAGTAGTACTATGCTATGTATTGGGTTGTGTTAGTTTGTTATATTTATCAATAAAAAATGAAAAAATAAAAAAGCGTTTATAATATTAGTATGATGTATATTCATATCTAATCGGATGACATTTTTTTCATACATGTTTAAGTACATACCTTATTAGTCTGGGTGTCTTGTTGTGTTCAATACAATATGATTCAACTTATTTGCAAGTCTGTATGACGCATTTGTTTCTTCTTAACAGTAAGTAAATAAATTATGTAAGCGCCATGTAGGTGTAGGTAAATAATAGATAAATAATGAGTGGTTGTATGATTTGAATAATTCATTAGGTTAAGTATACATAGGTATCTAGGAATAGTACATAGGTATGTAGGTATATTAGTACATACGTAGTCTATACTTAATATTATAAAGAGGAAAGGTTTGATTTTTTGTTTGTTTGTAATGAATAGGCTCCGAAACTACTGGACCGATATGAAAAATTATTTCACCGTTGGGAAGCTACACTATCCCCGGGAAACATAGGCTATATTATATTTTCAAAAAAGTTAGGGATCCGTACTAAAACCGTGCGAAGCCGGGAAGGTCCGCTAGTGTACTAATATACCTATTCCTAGGTCATGATGATAATTTACTGTCAATTGTCATTAAAAACAATTTAGGTAAATATGAGATTATTAAAAAAAGGGAAACCCTCCTTCCTTCTCTAGCAGTCTAGTTCATGATTCTCATAAATAGTCTGGCTATGTAGACTGCAGAGCTAGCGAGGGATTTGAAAGGCTTATTCCCAGAGGTCCATGACTCTATTGTTCTCAGAAAAGTTAGGTCCATACATCCCAGCAGCGGGTCGACGACATTTTAAAATACCTAATATATCCTTTCACAATGGGTCCATGAAAGGTACAAATGAATAGTAGATTGTTTTTACTGGGTACGAAACCATTCCTCGCCTCATCGTCGCTCAGCGAGCTATGGAAAGAGCTATGCTCGGAGTTTCTCTGAAGGATAGGATTCGCAACGAATACATCCGACAGAGAACCAAGGTTATCGACATAGCTCAAAGAATTAGCAAGCTGAAGTGGCAGTGCGCCGGCCGTATTTCGCAAAGAACCGACGGCCGCTGGGGCAAACGTGTTCTTGAGTGGAGACCACGACTCGGTAAACGTAGTGTAGGACGCCCTCCGACCAGGTGGGATGACTTGCGAAAGACTGCAGGTAGATGCTGGATGCGGCAAGCTGAAGACAGGGCGCAATGGCGCTCATTGGGGGAGGCCTATGTCCAGCAGTGGACTGATATAGACTGATGATGAAACCATCCCATTATATCTATCTATACGAGGTTGGGATATGATATACCAAGACCAAATTATAATGGGTGGTTTTGGCCCACGTTAAACGCTCTACTTTTCATTTCGATTGCGAGAAAGAAAAACAATTAAAACTTACCTTTAGTAAAATAATGTACACGTTTTTCACTTTTCTACTTCACGAGATTGTGGTTTATTCTTTAAATTTGACCCCACAGATTCATATATGTGTGTGTGCGTATGTAAATTGGTGAAATGTACATATGCACACACATCAATTATTATTAGGTAGGTATCTTAATTTGAGCTTGAACCCAAAAAAGGAGATTTCGCACTAATACAAACTTTTTAAAAGTCTTTGTTACGCACACACAACGCAAAATACCTACCTACGCATTCTACCACGGAGGAAGAATCACATTAGAAATCATACAGTTCTAATTTCAAAAATAAATTCAAATGAAATGTACCTCTATGCTCTTTGTCTATGGAACACCAATAAGTCGAGTCTTTATTTATGAGTATACATTATACTGGCTGATAAATTTAACCTTACTTTTTCAGGTTCGTCGGAAAATATGAGTTCACAAAACCGATGGTGATCATTCGCGATTTGGATCTGGTGAAGAAAATCACAATAAAAGACTTTGACTACTTCGTCGACCATCGAGCCTTCGTGGACGAGGTCAATGACCCGCTGTTTGGCAGAAACTTATTTTCTTTGAAAGGTATTTTCTTGACTACATACATAAATACATACGAACATTTGCTCACACACTTGTGCACTATAATATCTCATCCGCATACAATAACACACGTTGAGATGATTTTGTGATTATTCTACCGATATTTGACTAACTGCGATCGATATAAAACTCTAACGTTTATGATTTTGACGACCTCTGTGGCGCGGTGGGCGAAGGTCCGCCTGCGTCGCAGGAGGTTGGGGTTCGATTCCCGCCTCGGAACAATTGAGTGTACGATCTGCAGATACGAGTATTTGTTCCGGGTGTTCTGATCGTTTTCTATGCGTAATAAAAATGTATGTATCTATGTAATGTATTATGTATAGGTATCATTTATCTAGTAAGCTCTGCTTACCGTGGGGCTAGATAATGCTGTGTGAATTGTCCAGCATTATTTATTTATGATGATAATCTACAGGTCAAACATGGAAGGACATGCGCTCGACCCTGAGCCCTGCCTTCACCAGCTCCAAGATGAAGCTGATGGTGCCCTTTATGATGGAGGTAGGAGAGCAGATGAACAAGGCTCTCAAGAAGAATATCAAGGAGTCCGGAGGTATGATTATACAGGCTGTATTCGACAGCGGAGAGACCAATTAGCGTATAATTTTTTTTAAACTTTAGTTCTCGAAACTGTACCTTTTATTCAAATCTGATTTTATTATGTTTTTAGTGTTTAACAAAACTAATGAAGTTATGACGCAATGTTTACGTGCAAAAAACAACAAAAAAAAAAACGGGACCTTCTTGGTTCTCTGGTGATCACCTCACAGAGAGCGAAGAAGGCGAAGACTTTATGTGGCCTCAAAAAGGTCTAAAGTCAAACTTTTTGCTTTCGATTTTTTCAACATCTACTTCCCTAACGCCCTTATGAGCACTCAATGACTGGACTAGTAGGCTAATACGATCTTTGGTTTGAATTCTTAGGACCCCTTTTTCAAAGCCATGGCATGGTTCAAATAAAATACGATTTATATTTAGAACCTGATTATGATAGATTATTTGCGAAGTCGATAGGTCCAACAGATAAAATCGATATTGTACTGCAAACTGTACTTATCATTATTAAAGTGCTCTTCAAGTAAGTGCTGCTTACCTACAAAAGTAAATAAATCACGAGGAAAATGCGCGTCTACAATTTGTTGTACTAGATGTTAACATAATAATTATGTAATAGGTAGGTACTACTGCAAGTATATAATATATATAATAGTGTGCCATGAACATTGAACATTGTTGCTTTATGTATGCCATACTATAATAAAACGCCTACATAGGTACTTAGATTATGGAATAAGTAAGTCCTATATAGCAATAGGTACCGACCTATTACTATGATAAATGGTAGGTTATAATAAAATTTACTGTAAATAACATTTGAAAACAATCTATTGATATCGATCTATCAGATTAGATATAAAATTTTAATAATCTGTTGCACTACCTTCTGGAGCAACCAATGGCGGTATTGTACCCAAGTGTTAGCAGCACCGATTTTTTCCCCATCATTCACTATATCCAATCTAATCATCAATATAAAACGCCCTTAAACCGTGTTTGATGTTAATAAATATATTTGAATGGCTCTTGTGGTGTCAATAACTTTTCTGTTCTCCATCCAGTGGGCTACATCGATGTCGACATCAAAGACCTGAGCTCCCGCTTCGCCAACGATGTGGTGGCCACTTGCGCGTTTGGCCTCAAGGTGGACTCCCACAGCCAGGTGGACAACGAGTTCTACACGCTTGGCAAGGAGGCCGCACAGTCCAACTTTAGACAGCTGCTCATCTTCTTCGGGTATTCTTCATTTCCGGCTTTGATGAGGGTCAGTTTATTTACAACCTTAGTTAATAAGGCTACCGACAACCGCTGGGGTAAAGGTGTTCTTGAGTGTAGACTGCGACACCAAGGGCCAGGGGTTGATGAATATTATCGGGGATAATGATGTTTTTTCAACCATAGCGGACCGATTTCAGATTTTTTGACCCTGACGATCTAAATTCTAAGCTATATTAATTTTTTTTCGCGACTGATGGCAGATGTGGCAAGTTGGGTGTTCATTGCACGCAATGGGGTTGCCATTGTCCGCGCTGGATTAGCATAATGCTGATAATGATGGTGATAATTCCAGGCATTTAAGCTGTCTCTATTCTCGGAGACTTCGAAAGGTTTCTTCAGAACGCTGGTGACGTCGACAATGCAAGAGCGAGAGGAGAAAAACATCATCCGACCTGACATGATCCACTTGCTTATGGAGGCTAAGAAAGGTACACTAGCACATCCAAAAAAACAGTTGATCATATTAAAACGGAAGATAATTTAGAGCCATTAAGTTATTCTATCTCCAGCCCGCCAAATCTGCTAAAAAACTATGTGTGCTTAGCCATTTTGCTAAGCACTCATAGTTTCATCTTTGTTTGTTGCCATGTATTTTTTAAAAGCAACTGACACTCCTTTAAATCTAACAGCATAAATTTTAGTAATAATTATTATGTATGAATTTCAACGACAAGCTTATGCATTATTTTTGCTGTGGTTTGTTTATTAACTTTTCACATCGAAAGTTCAGGTGTAATTAATAATAGGTGTAATAATTTCATGTAAGTACTTAATAAATAGCGCTGTAGAAATGTAAAATTGCATAGAGAAAAGTGGACAATACAATACATTTCTTTCCGGTCCTGGTGGGGGCACAGAGAGGGGCCTCGAAGCTTGGCCTCATTACCCCGGCGTCAACTCGAGGGGTGACGACCCCTCGGTCCTTGGGTTTTGTGGGAACATCTTTTTTTTCCCCCTACTCAAAGTTTTTTTTTGGCTGCATTTGTTTTATATGTATAGTTCTTTTTGTTTTTAATAAACCCAGTTTTGAAAAGTGGAAGAAGGAGACATATTGTGCCGATCCCATCGAGTGTGAGTGAGCTCGAAAGATCCTTTTCAAGAGGTCTAATCCTTATATTCTAAATCCATATTATGCCTTATTTCAGGAAGACTGGTCCATGACGAGAAGCAGGTGGACAGCGATGCCGGGTTTGCTACTGTTGAAGAATCGTCTGTAGGAAAGAAAAGCGTAAACAGAGGTTAGTAATTATAATAAATAGGGTCTTAAACAAAAAGGGGGTTTCCCACAATTACTAAACTTGGAAGAAGCTTATAAGGCTCATGAACAAAATATTATGTAGGAAGATGCCGCCCTTTTTCGAAAATCTACTAGGGTAAATCTACCTACTACCCTTAGTTAGCCTTTTACGATGAAATATCACCAACGCCGCCGCCACGGCAAATATTTTGGCCGCGTAATCAATAATCACAATCTCATAAAATAGTGGAAGGACCAGCAGGGGGAAATTCTTATGTGAATAGACACAATACGCTAATTGTATCTAATTACAAAAACATGGTGCCTCATGTGATGCTTGAAATATAAGCAAAACTAAAGCAGGTTTCTTGCATGTAATGCCCCTTACATCCAATTTCCTTTTACATCATTTTTCTTCACTTCATCGCTTACCGAGTTCATCATTTTCCCATTTTGTCATTCATAGCTGCGCAGGAGCAATCTTTGGGGGAAGTCCATGAACTATGAAACGGGCAAATGACGAAATAAAGAGAAATTATGAGTGGGTACTGATGAATTCTTTAAATGATGAAATAAGTTTTTTTTTTTTTTTAATCATATTTATTTTTAAGGACTTTTACTTCGTAAAGTATGCCAGTCCTATCATAACCTAAACTTATAACTAACAAACAAAACAAAAGATAAAGCAAAATAAAAACATAAATTGTGGCTATTTTTAAAGGGAGTCACTGATGCATAAAAATTTTGAATAATGAGACAGCCGCTGCTGAATCTGGTTCCGCTAAAATGTTAATAAATGTACCTAAATCAAATCTATTTAAATTACGTTCAATCATCAGTGCCTCCCTTCGATCTTTGAATTTAACACAATCCATCAATATGTGGTGCACATCATCTAGGACTCCGCAAACATCACAGTTTGGGGAGTCCGTTTTTCTCATAAGGAACCCAAATTTCTTTGATGGATAATGACCAGATCGTAATCTGTGAGCGATGACAATAACAGTTCTACTTATCTTACCTCTAACAAACCATGGCATACAAATGAAATAAGATGAAGTTGAAATAAGCCTCTTTAGAGGATTATTTCAACTTTGTTTCAACAGGTACATGGCAAACAATGAATATATTTTTATTGTGTTAAGTGTGATGTAAAGTAAATTCTATCGATCAATATGAATACTCCAATCTTCTTCCAGTGTGGTCCGACGATGACCTGATCGCACAAGCAGTCCTTTTCTTCCTCGCTGGTTTCGAGACGGTCGCCACCACCATGTCCTTCGTGCTCCACGAGTTGGCTGTCAACCCTGACGTGCAGCAGAGGTTGTGCGAAGAGATCAGGGAGAACGAGGCCAAGAACAAGGATAAATGCGACTACAATGCTATACAGAGCTTGGTTTACTTGGATATGGTGATATCAGGTAAGTTGTAATAGTCATCAGAGAAAATATGTACAAAAACGATAATCATTATCGATGTACGAATTTGTAGTCCAGAAAACTGCACGCTTTTTATTATGTTTTTATTATATTTTTTATATGATTTCGAAAGTTTTTCAAGGGGTTTATTAGTAGGTATATAAAATAAAGAGCTTTGATTGTTTTTTCGGGATATAATGTTATTCCAGGTTTAGGTTAGGTTAGGAGCCACGTTAAAATTACTAGCAGATTCAATTCGGCATTGTATGAATAGACATTTATCACAATAGGGCACAAACCATCGCCTTTATAATATTAGTAGGATTAACTATCTATAGCCAGAGCAGGTTTTAGAAAGGCAATACGTCCTGGATAACATTTCTCCAGCAATAAATAAATAAAATTAACAAATAAAGAAATTAATTGACATGCAATTACTGACTAGAGGAGACGCAGTAGAGGTAAATGTACCTACCGATACGATAACATCTATCTTAGGCTTTGTTTTAAATCTACTGTTATCTCCTTGCGGACATGACGAGTAGGAATTCCTTTATCAACCGAATATCATATCTAATTGAAATTAATCCTACTAATATTATAAACGCGACAGTTTGTAAGCATGGATGGATGGATGTTTGTTACTCTTTCACGTAAAAAACTACTGACTGGATTTTAATGAAACTTTACAATAATATCGCTTATACATCAGAATAACACATAGGCTACAATTTATAAAGATATATTGTATATACAACATACTTATCTGTCACCACGCGGGTGAAACCGCGGAGCGCAGCTAGTTTCAAATAAATCAATGATTTATTTTTTATATCACCATCATCTCACCGATACTACATCCTCTGCATAGACCTACTCCATACATCGCCACAATGGACGGCTTATGCCGCCCGCATACTGCATTTTATTGGTACATTGGAAATTTGGAACTATGTACATTGGACCTATGAAGACTGAAATAAAGGATTTATTTTTGATACTTCTGTCCCTAACTATAATAATTTGATTGCAGAAGCGATGAGGTTCTGGCCTGCAGCCGCTGCACTGGATAGGGTTTGCACCAGGGATTACAACTGCGGGAAACCCAACGATCAGGCTACTGAGGATTTCATTGTGAGTTTGAACTCTATGGGCATGAGAACTGAAGCGAATTTATTTATTCAAAACTTTATTGCACTACAAAGGGTACAAAGGGCTTAATTAATTGACGACCGATGTGGCGCGGTGGACGAAGGTCCGACTGCGACGCAGGAGGTTGCGGGTTCGATTCCCGCCTCGGAACAATTGTGTGCACGATCTGCAGATAGTTGTTCCGGGTGTTCTGGTCGTTTTCTATGTATAATAAAAAATATCTATCTATGTAATGTATTGTATTATGTATATCAGTTATCTAGTACCCATAACACAAACTCTGCTTACCATGGGGCTAGATAATGCTGTGTGAATTGTCCAGCATTATTTATATTATATTTATTTATTTATATTTTTAATGCCGAGGCATTTTCTACCTGCCGACCAGCAAAACATATGTTTATACAGAGGATTGGCGTGGCCCTAATGGCAGGTCTTGAAGGATTTTTCTCTACAAACTGGAAGTCCTTGAAGCTTTGACTACAGACTTGTCAATGAAACATTGATTTGAAATGTTATCCTTGAAAACAATTGTTTTGACATTTTTTTTTTGGTTTTTTGGATATTGTTTTCTTTTAGCTTAATCAAAATAAAGAAAATCACTCAGACATCAGACAAACTTCAGTTTCAAACTATCCAGAATCTAGAAAAGTAGTGTCTTCTTTATAAAAAAATGTGAAGAAGACACTACCAAAACAGTGCTTTTATAAAAAACCTAAAGACTTATCCCTTTCCACCAGATACGAGCAGGCACCGGACTCAGCATTCCCGTGTGGGGCTTCCACCACGACCCTGAATTCTTCCCGGACCCCGAGAAGTTCGACCCTGAACGATTCTCTGAGAAGAACAAGCATAACATCAAGCCTTTTACTTACATGCCTTTCGGAGTTGGACCCAGGAACTGCATCGGTAAGGGCTTTTTTGCAACTATCTTTATAAACAAAGTGATGGGATAATCCGTGCGCAATCTAAATGGGATGGGAACATTTCGAACAGAAGCCAGCGAGGTCAGACAATGACTGTACCAGCTATGTGACATTGACAAGGTTCCGTCTCGATCAGATGGTCTTTTTACGTACATTAGCGACCATAAGGCGTAAGGTAGATATTATTGAATTGAATTCAATAATATCGACCTTGGTATTTGTTCCTTTTCTCGACTCATATCAGAAATTATTTCTTTGGCAAAGTAAAGTAAAAAATCATTTATTTCTTTAGGCTTACAAAATAAGCACTTAGACAAGTCATATTTTATATATAAATTATTATCAAATAAAATTATTTTACTGTTCACTTCAATTTTTTGTCCACTAGTGGAAGAAGTGAAAAGAAACCACTAGCATGTTCATCTCTTATATGTCTAATACATGGTTATTTGCCTATTTAAGTCCGAATATAATATGATTCGATACAATATGTCAATATTTAAGTAAAGCTATGCACAATAACAAATTACTTACATACTATTGTCTGTGCGAAACTGAGCGACATCTGGCCAAGCATTAACATCATTGAGATTTAGTTTCATGTAATTTTTAAATTTACGAATACGCTCTGTTGCTTTAGATGGAAGCTTATTATAGAAGCGCACGCTATTGCCCATAAATGATTTCCCTACCTTGTGTAATCTAAATGATGGGATGTGTAACTTGTTCTTGTTTCTTGTATTTCTATTGTGAACATCGCACTTTTTCATAAGGCTATCCTTATTTTTGTGGGTATACATTAGATTTTCATAGATGTGGCGAAAATAAAATGACTGTTATTCACTCATGAATGCTAGTGAATGCTAGTAAGGCGACTTACAATAGGTACAAACCGTTCTTGCAACTCCCATCAAAGTTGTAGCCTGAATGGCATGCTTTAATGAAAAAACTTACGTTTTTATAGATAGATAGACAATACTTTTATTGCACACTTAAAAATAAAACAAACAAGGTAAACAATAATAATACAAGATATGTGACAATTTGGCGGTCTTATCGCTCAAGAGCGATCTCTACCAGACAACCGTGGATGGATAGGATCGTTGGATTGAAAAAGGGGATCTGTGTGCGTTATTATGTAGTTAATTACAACATGAAATTTCATATTATTATGTTACATACAAATACCTACCTACTTATATAAATATATAATATTAATTTTATAACGGAAAAAAAAAATATACTATATCGGAAAGGTATATTATATTTGCTCTATGTGCTATATGTTTTACATCTCTAAGTTAATTTGCCCGTAGCATCAGTAGTCTGTACTTCTGTAGCACGAGCCAGTCAATTGAGTTTGAGGTCATTGTCATTGTTGTGGGTCAATTGTGTTATCATGTCAAGTTCTTGTTCTTTAAATTTTATTAGGAGCCTATTCTTTATTGTTTGTTTTGCCTCAGTCAGTATTTTTAGCCCCTGATGCAAATACGACGGGGTGTTATAAGTTTGACGTGTCTGTATGTGGCATCGTAGAAGATATAGCTCCCGAATAGATGAACCGATTTTCATTTTGTTTTTTTTTTGTTTGAAATGTGAAATAGTCGGAAGTGTTGTATGTCTGATGAAAATCGGTCAGAAAATCGGAGAATTAAAATATAATGAAGATAAATAATAATACGACGACCGATGTGGCGCGGTGGGCGAAGGTCCGCCTGCGACGCACGAGGTCGCGGGTTCGATTCCCGCCTCGAAACAATTGTGTGTACGATCTGCAGATAATTGTTCCGGGTGTTCTGGTCGTTTTCTACGTATAATAAAAAATATCTATCTATGTAATGTATTGTATTATGTATATCAGTTATCTAGTGCCCATAACACAAGCTCTGCTTACCATGGGGCTAGATAATGCTGTGTGAATTGTCCAGCATTATTTATTTATTTATATAGCTCCCCGGATGGATAAACCGATTTTCATTTTTTTTTTTTTTTGTTTGAAATCTGAAATAGTCGGAAGTGTTGTATGTCTGATGAAAATCGGTCAGAAAATCGGAGAATTAAAATATAATGAAGATAAATAATAATAATTACATGTTATACTCCAGGGTCGAGATTCGCTCTGTGCGAGGTGAAGGTGATGGTGTACCAGCTGCTGCGTGAGATCGAGTTGTCTACTTGCGGGAAGACAGATCTTTCGAGACAGATGGGCGCAGACACCTTCCAGCTGAAGTTGAAGGGAGGACATTGGCTCCGGATGAGGATACGAGACTAAATGTATTTGATATAATGTTATGTTGTATGTCGGATTAAGGTAGGTTATTTTATATGGGCCGAAGTTTTTAGGTATTTTCCAACCCGTACTAGACTAATGTTGCCTGAAATAAATGAATTATTAAAGATAGGGTTTTATTAAAGTCTGATTAATTGTTTTATATATAATAACTAGCGACCCGCCCCGTTTTCGCAAGGTTGCAAATGCATGTATTATATGTATACATATAAACCTTCCGTTTTAATCACTCTATTTCTACCGATGTGGCGCGGTGGGCGAAGGTCCGCCTGCAACGCAGGAGGTTGCGGGTTCGATTCCCGCCTCGGAACAATTGTGTGTACGATCTGCAGATATTTGTTCCGGGTGTTCTGGTCGTTTTTCTATGTATAATAAAAAATATCTATCTATGTAATATATAGTATTATCAGGGTTGAAAAAAAAACAGTTTTTTTTATATTTTATAAAACAAACAGTTCAAAATGTTTAAAACAAGTGTTTTTTTTTGTTTTTTTTTACTTATCGATTTCAAATCAATTATAGCGAATAATAAAATAATCCATTTCTAAACTATTTCCTAATTCACATTAGTAAAAA
This sequence comes from Eupithecia abbreviata, assembly GCA_943735965.1. Classification (NCBI taxonomy): domain Eukaryota; kingdom Metazoa; phylum Arthropoda; class Insecta; order Lepidoptera; family Geometridae; genus Eupithecia; species Eupithecia abbreviata. The sequence goes on from OX030986.1 coordinate 1,171,880, forward strand.
TTAAAAAAACGATAAATATTTACTTTTGTTGCATATCTCAGTACCTCTAATCTAATTATTAAAAAATATTATTATTATTAATCAATACAAAACACTTTACATACACCTTGTATGTAGTGTTGTAGGTAGGTAGAGAACTAGAGAGAGAGCGGGGAATAGGTACCGTACCCACTAATCCAGTGAATTACTTTCTTTCGACGGCCGACATAGGGACTTTCCCTGCGGGACTTTACTGGCGGGGAATTACCTATGCAGTGTGCAGTGTATAAAACGGCCGATATAGGTACTTTCCCTGCGGTAGTTTAGTGGCGGGGGAGTTACCTATGCAGTGTTTAAATACCACAGCCTGTCTGTGGTATTTATACACATTCATTTGCAATTAAAGGTAGTTTTAAACCCTGTTTTTTTCTTAATATAAAACATAGTTTTATTTCAAACTGTTTTAAATACTGTTTTAAACACGTGTTTTAAAACAACTTGTTTTAATCATGCCAACCCTGAGTATTATGTATATCAGTTATTTAGTACCCATAACACAAGCTCTGCTTACCATGGGACTGATATACATAATACAATATATTACATAGATATTTTTTATTATACATAGAAAACGACCAGAACACCCGGAACAAATATCTGCAGATCTTACACACAATTGTTCCGAGGCGGGAATCGAACCCGCAACCTCCTGCGTCGCAGGCGGACCTTCGCCCACCGCGCCACATCGGTCGTCGATAATACTTTGATAGTTAAGATAAGTTTTAATGTTTTATTTCATAATTCATTATAGTAGTTATTATATTAATTGAATATGTAAGATTTATTAATTCTGATATATTAGACATAAAATTTTAGTAAGATATTGTAAGTATCACAAGACAATTGTATCAATTATATTGTAATTAATGTAATTATGACTAGTGTTATTGGAAATGTGTCAAAAATATGTGTAATTAAATGATTACTTTGCTTTCTTGTTCACTTCTTAAATGTATATAATTTAATGTTAGAAAGAACAAATGTATATTTGTTTTCCTATGGTCTAATCATTGTTGTTTTCCTATGGTCCAATCATTGTTGTTTTCCTATGGTCCAATCATTGTTGTTTTCCTATGGTCCAATCATTGTTGTTTTCCTATGGTCCAATAATTGTTGTTTTTCTATGGTCAAATCATTGTTGTTTTCCTATGGTCCAATCATTGTTGTTTTCCTATGGACTAATCATTGTTGTTTTCCTATGGTCCAATCACTCAAACGCGATAAAACATCTTCTTTCTTCTTCTTTACCTACACTCTAGCCAAATTCGATGTAATAATATACAATACAATACAAAAATACTTTAATTGTACACCAGATACAGATAATTACAAAAAGACATTACATTCGACAAGTACAATGGGCGGCCTTATCGCCTAGAAGCAATCTCTTCTAGGCAACCTTTGAATAGAAAAAATTATGTGAATTTAAGAAAGGCAGGGGGTGTACCAAAGGTAAGCTAGAATAAAAATATACACAATTATGAAGACTTAAAGACAAATAATAAATCAATGTTACAAATACCTAACTAAATATGTATAATGTAATGTTTGTATGCAAGCAAACAAACCGCCCATATTTTAACAATCAGTCTGACGTGAAAGTCACCATTTTCAAATCTGTCTTTCGACACAGTCATGTCAACTTTGGACAGATTATACTTACCAAAAAACCACACGGTGCTATCAGTGTAAAATTCAACCAATTTTATTATCCCAAGTAAAATTAATCGAAAAAAGCTATTTCTTTATGAATCAACTCCAAGTTACTGGGCTTTCATAAATGCATTACATACATATGGTATTACAAAACATTACGACGAACTTAGTGGAGCAGTGAGCGAAAGTTCACTGGCGATGCAAAAGCTTGGGGACTCGATTCTCGCCGCGGGCAAATATTTATCTGACAGGGAGAATAATTGGACATCTTATAAGACATGATAGCTTCATAATGTAACATCATAGAAGAAAATGTGCAAGGAAAACGAGGAAGGGAAGACCAAGAATTAACTAATAATATGAGTCAGATCGAGGAGAAAGCCGCTGTCATCTCTTATAAAGAAGTAAAAGAGCCGCAACCGCACTGGAAAGAAAAAAGTAGAGGAAATCGCATCATTGCACCGACAAGTGATAGGTACACTATTCAATTGATAATTATAGTTATTTTAAATAAAAAGTATTTGAGTTTTGGTGCGGTATATTTGTCATGTCACCAACCCGCTGATCTGATTAAATTAGGGACTCACTTTGCCTGCAACCCTGAGACAGGCTGAAAACAGAGTGGTGTGGCAGCGGTTCATCAGCGTCACCTTCACGGTGACGCTGATGAACCGCTTTTCAGGACGGGCACGACCTTCGAAGACTACGACAAAGAAAAAGATTCGTCATGTGCTACCCATAACAGATCAAGTTCTCCATCTTTGTGGCCAGATAATGCTGTCGCCAATCTTATTGATAGCTAATTCTATGTTATAGGTAATAACTAATAACATAGAATTACCTCAGAGTTGAGCTAGCTTAGACTCAGTTTTCCGCATAGATTTTAACGGCCCTGGCACTTCAAACACGCAATTGATGTAATTGTTATGTTTAAACAGGTTTAATTCACACAACATGGTCACTAAACTACTGGTGGGTGACTACGTAAACCAGCTCTAGCTATAACTTAATCGATAGTAGTGCGTGACAGCGAAAACACGCCTAGTATTCTCCTCTTCTATAACGCAATGCTTGAAAACGAGAGTTTTTAATCAGTGCGTCTTACCAGTAACGATCTATAGAGCTGAGAAGTGGACACTCACGATAGGGCTAATCCACCAGATTTCGTTCAGCGTGCTATGGAAAGACCTAGTGCTCGAAGTTTCTCTGAAGGATAGGATTCGTAACGAATACATCCGACAGAGAATCATAGTTAAATAGCTCTAAGAATAAGCAAACTAAAGTGGAAGTGGGACAGCCGTATCTCACGAAGAACCGACAACCTCTGCAGTGTTGGGGTAAACGGAGACACAACCACTCGGCAAACGTAGTGAAGGACGCCCTCCGACCAGATGGGATGATGACCTGCGAAATACTGTGGCACTGTGGCGCTCATTAGGGTAGGCCTATGACCAGCTGTGGACTAACAGAGGTTGATGATGATGAGTGCGCAGCTACCGGAGCTAATTAATGACTTAAATTATTGTAACACTTCTGTTGGGAATTCCTCTGCACTGCCTGTCATATTTACTAAAGAATTTTAGCATTTCAGATATACTACATAGGTCTCCTTTATTATCAACCATGTAAATTTACCTAAAAAAAGGCCTGGCGCACATCCCTAAGGGCATTGACTAATAATGAAAGATTCAATAACCACCCGTCTGTGAAAAAGCGATTAAAATGGTGAAATACCTCTGCAAGAGATCACAGATATCGAATGAAAGATAACTTGATAACTTATACATATATATGTAGGGGCAAAATACTATACAAGGATATTTCGTGGTACAAACCACAGTACAAGCTCGTCGGTCTACCGAGCCAGTCATAACAACCGGTCCGAGATTTAAAATCGCTGCTCAACTGTTTCGTTTTTTAACGTTGTGATTCAACCGGTTTTTGCGCGCTAGTGGTAAGTTTCAAGGTCATATTTGTTTGGCTTCTACGAGATAACATTACCTACATTAGTTTGACATTTACAAAATACTGTTGTTATTACAATTTTTGTATAAATATTGCGATAAGCTAAAAAAAAACGATAAACGATTGTACCAACATACAGCTTACTTTGAGGACTCCACGTCCTAGCCCAGGGCGAAATAATGCCTCTCTGTAGGTACTAATTATGTCTGCTAATGCTTCATTTAATTTTCATACCTTATGAAACGTAAAAATGCTGGCAATGTGACATATTACTCGCAGAGATATACTAATTGATTAACTCTCGTTAGCTTACAAACAATTCAACCTTTTTTTTATGGAGTCGTCTGACTAAAACCTTTTTTTATGGACGACATCGAAAAAAGGAGGAGGTTCTATTTCCGGCTGTATGTATGTCTTTCTATGGATGTCTATACTAATATTATAAAGAGGAAAATTTTGATTTTTGTTTGTTTGTTTGTAATGAATAGGCTCCGAAACTACTGGACCGATTTGAAAAATTCTTTCACCGTTGGGAAGCTACACTATCCCCGGTGAACATAGGCTATATAATATTTTAAAAAAAGTTAGGGATACTAAATCCGTGCGAAGCCGGGAGGTCCGCTAGTCAGTCGATAACTCGCATCATTTATGGACCGATTGGGATTATTAATATTCAATTGTATAGAGGATGATTTCAATGAGATTCTAATTCCGTTGATTTTTCAAACAATAATATACTGTTTCAGAAGATGCTTGCGTTTATCCTTATATGGGTTGCTGTAGGCGCCATCTACCTATATTTTCGGAGCCAGAACTCTACGTTCAAACGCTCTGGAGTCAAGCACCTGCCCAGTTTCCCAGTGGTGGGCAATATGGCTGGCATTTTGCTACAGAAAGAACACTTTGTCGATGATTTGAATAAGATGTATTTCACATTTCCAGATGAAAAGTAAGACTTATTTTTATCATTAATAATAATATATTATATGATATAATAATTTGACGACCGATGTGACGCGGTGGGTGAAGGTCCGCCTGCGACGCAGGAGGTTGCGGGTTCGATTCCCGCCTCGGAACAATTGTGTGTACGATCTGCAGATACTTGTTCCGGGTGTTCTGGTCATTATATATGTATGTATAATAAGAAATATCTATCTATGTAATGTATTGTATTATGTATATCAGTTATCTAGTACCCATAACACAAGCTCTGCTTACCTTGGGGCTAGATAATGCTGTGTGAATTGTCCAGTATTATTTATTTATTAATCATGATTATGGTAGATATAATTTTTAACAAAATACATACATAATACTGTAACAAAATGTTTTGAATTCTAGCGTTCCTAATCGCTTGAATTCATAATATTTGTTTCTCCTCAGTCAGTCTATACTAATATTATAAAGAGGAAATATTTGATTTTTTGTTTGTTTGAATTGAATAGGCTCCGAAACTACTGGACCGATTTGAAAAATTATTTCACCGTTAGGAAGCTACACTATCCCCGGTGAACATAGGCTATATTATATTTTCAAATAAGTAAGGGATCCGTACTAAAACCGTACGAAGCCGGGAAGGTCCACTAGTCATTCATAAAATATCAATAGGATCTAATTTTCAGATACTTAAAACAAGTATGTAGGTACTTTTGTGATATTGTTAGCTATTATCTCTTTTTATTGATAAACCACCTACACAAAGTTATTCAACTCGAAAGTCCTTGAAAGAATCTTGTTTTGTTTAGCTTAGGATTGATTAAATATTTTATTAGATAAAATCCTATCATCGGCTTTTTCACTAACAAGTGATTATCAATTGGCCAGTCATTGCAAAACTAATAACATTATTTTTCACTTCTCTTGCTCAAAAAGTGTATCATAATATTGTAGCTTAGCGGGCCTAAAACTCGAGTTTAATACCTCGGGCTAAAAAGTATTTTTTCTTTTTAATTTTTGTCTAAAATCATCAGCCCGTACAAAGCATTCGTTCTCTTACATAAAAACTCGACTTCTTGGTGCTCCGTCAATCTTTTTTTTTGAAAATAGAACCGTCTTGGTGATGTTTTATGAAGGTTGATTCTTCCCTTCACGGTAGAATGCGAACTGTTTCGTTGCGGGTTAAATAGAGGTTTAAAAAGTTTCTGAAAATTGTCTAATTTTGAATTGTTTTATTTTCTCGCAATCGAAGTGAAAAGTAGAGTGTTTTACTCGGGCCAAAACCACCCATTATAACTCGGTCTTGTCATCCTCCCTCGCTACGCTCGGGAGTATAACAACCTCGTATATAATGGGATGGTTTAGTCCCTTGTAAAACAATCTACTATTGTTTTACAATACTGATTGTTTCTTGTAGTGAGGGTAGCTATGTAAATTATACCTTGAAATAGACTACATGAACCTGAAAATTCAATTTCATTTTCGTTCATTTCGGATGGAAATTTATCTTTGAAGCCTAGATGATGAACCAGCATTATTTATTTTATGTCTTTCAGATTTGTTGGGAGATTCGAGTTTATGAATAGAAACATATTTATCCGAGACTTGGACCTCGCGAAGAAGATCGCTATCAAAGACTTTGAGCATTTTTTAGACCACCGCACCCTGCTCGACGACCCTCTCTTTGGGAGAAACCTCTTCTCTTTGAAAGGTAACATTCGCAACTGTACTTTGTAAACAACTAAGCTGAGTTAAGAGGAAAGAAAACTAGGTATGTCCCAGGCTTAAAAAAAGTTAAATGTGTCAGATGATTCTATAAATTGTATATGGATAATCCACACAGCATCATCTACCCCCAAGTAAGCAGAGCTTGCGTTTGTAACTTAATATAATAAATCTACATAGTTGCTTAGATATTTCTTACTATACGTAGAAAATACCTAGAACACCCCATTGTCCAACCCAAGGCGGGAATCGAACCCGCAATCTCCTAGATCGCAAGCAGACCTTCACCCGCTATGCCACATCGGTCGTCGAATATCTCTGTGATAAATAAGCAAAAGCCAAAGCACAAGGTGTACGTATCATGGGCAAAATAGAGTTGAGATTTGCTTAATTTTAATATCTCTTAGGGCAAAAAGGCAGACTTATCAGAACCTATGCATTTGTTCCATGGGGTACCGAGGCTATACTGGTTTTTTTTAGTTTATCTGAGTGTCGGATCGAAACCATAGAGCGTGATCCGAGAACTGGTGGCTATTTAAATCAGCACTGGAATACAGGGGCAATGCAGCCAGCGTCTGCGACTGGTATTATATGGATTAGTTGAGCTACCTTTAAATTGTTTGCAACAGTCTGCAGTTCGCTTACCTGTACTAATTGTAAATACTAGTACTAATTTTATTCTATTAGATGTAGCGTAATCAGAAGCTAATTGACAAATAAACCTCAGGTCAAGAATGGAAGGACATGCGCTCGACCCTGAGCCCCGCCTTCACCAGCTCCAAGATCCGTCTGATGGTGCCTTTCATGATGGAGGTCGGAGAACAGATGATGAGGACCCTGAAGAAGGATATCGAGGCTTCTGGAGGTAAGGTTTATGATCTACTAGCAACCCGCTGCGGCGTCGCACTGGTGCAAATGCATGTATTACATACATATAAAACAGCTTCTTCTTGAATCAATCTATCTATTAAAAAAACCGCATCAATATCCATTGCGTAGTTTTAAAGATCTAAGCATACATAGGGACAGACGGACAGCGGGAAGTGTCTTTGTTTTATACGATGTAGTGATTGACAATTTATAGAAAGCACGACATTATGTTTTATAACTATGTTTTTAAGTTTGCACGACACATGAGAGCATCAATGTATGTAGATAGATAGATAACACTTTATTATACCACACAAAACAAAAAACAATACAGGAATAAACAATAGAATAAAGGAAGTATAAAGGGCGACCTTATCGCTGAGAGCGATATCTTCCAGGCAACCTTTGGTTGGACTGGACATGAAAGAACAAAATAGACGATGGTACTTTAGTAAATATATAGATTAAAAAAAAGAAAACAAATACTTACACTACATAATATAATATATTAATATATATAATGCCTACATTACAAACATTATAATAAACTTACATAGATATAAGATAGGGCTTTCAATATTTTCATAAGGATAAATAATGCTGATGCAGCAGTTTTTTGAAGATAGGGAGTGATTTCTGTACTATAACCAATCTTAGAAAACTAAAACGTAATAACATTTAAAACTTGATTGTATTGTACTGCTCTTTAATAGGATTCTATTAATTAAACGTGACAAGTATAAGTAACATAATTCTTAGTAAGAACATTATATCACTACATAGTATAAAACAAAGTCGCTACCAGCTATCTGTCTGTCCCTATCTTTAAAACTACGCAACGGATTTTGATGCGGTTTTTTTAATAGACAAAGTTATTTAAGAGAAATGAAATGAAATAAATTTATTGTAGAAACTGTGTACAAAAAGATCTTAAAAGCTAGGTGAATCAGGAAGGTATATAAAGCATTTAAACATAGATTTCCACGAGGAAGCCGCGGGGCACAGCTAGTTTCAAATAAATACAACACTACCTCTAGACTGTCACTTCACATCTTATTACAAAGTCAATAGATGATGCCTATTGTTGTTAGAACACTCAGGAATTTGCTTTACACAAGGAGCTTCGTCAAGATCGAGAGTGACTCACGCACCGAGAGGGTTTCAAACGATTGTACATAAGTTAGTTAATATGTGCGTACTATCGGTACCAGTTAGAGACTGCTATTTAATGAATACGTAAAAACAGTAGGTATATATAAGCTGGATCGCTCTGCAGCCTTCGGAGATTAAGGGGATTTGGAAGATCAATTTTTCAAGTGCCCCAAAATAATCATTATACTCCCCTTATGACCATTTTTAAAAAAGTATTTCTATTTTTATTTTATTATATTACAAACTTCTCTATATTTTACCTGAAAATTTTTGGTCTACATCCAAAACCGCATAGTTTAGAGGCACTGTTCTGCAAAATAAGGGGGTTAAAACTGCGAAAAATTTTAATATTCGCGTATTTATTTTAATGACTTTGTTCTAGTGGGATTCATCGACGCAGATATTAAGGACCTGACCACCCGCTATGCCAATGACGTCGTGGCCTCCTGCGCCTTTGGCCTTAAAGTGGACTCCCACAAAGACATTGACAATGAATTCTACGCGATGGGGAAAGACGCTTCGACGTTTAATTTCAAGCAGCTGGTCTTGTTTCTGATGTCCATGTCTTTTCCTAAGACAATGAAGGTAAGGTTGGTTTTTGTGCATCTATAAGGCTGATTATGTAGGGAATTTAGTGCTCAATTCCCTACACAATCAGACGGCCAGATTTTAATGCGAATATCCAGAGGGAAATCCAGGACACGATGGAAAGATGTAGAGATAGTGTTAAAGGTTACGAGAGAGTGTCAGCTTCCGCAGACGATGACGATAGAGCGAAGTGGATAAAATTTATTAGGAAAGTTTATTTATTTATGTTTATTTGGAAGACATAGACAATATAAAGAGGTACAATTAAGATTTACATAGACCAGTGAAGTCTCCATTCCGAAAGTTGACCCTATGACGAAAGTTGAAGTTATTTAAGAGAGAGAAAGAGAGATTATGCATTCATATGTAAGGTAGGTACGGGAGCCAAAATTATAGGAAGTTTCAAGAAGGAAACAATAGCACGAACTGCATGATATAGTCAAAAAATAAGACTTTAATACAATTTTTGTAATAATAATGAGAAACAGATTATAAAGGGTGAGATCGATGATGATAGGATGACACCCGCTATGTTTAGATTAACTCTTTTAAAGAGCCTCTGTGCTGTTGGCTTTGGCCCCACGCAAGCCCTCCAAAGGACCGGATCACTTTATGGCCCGAGATCATGAAAATAGAAACACATAACAATAATACTGGTCAATCTACGCAATAACATTGATCACCTTATAATATCCCAAGAAAAACTTCAACACAATACATCAACCCGAATTCAAGTTATTATTCGAGGAAAATATGATTGAGGTGTACCTTGCATCATTCTGTTTTTATGAGAAATCATTAATTTTTTGTACTTTGACATGCAATCTTGACACTCCAACCTGACATTCCAAGCATGTATAGAAAAAAATCAGGTAACAATTTGCTGTTGTTGACGTTAGTATGGGAACTTAATACGGGTACATGTACCATTGGCAAGGTCACATTGAGAAACACGATATGACCAACATTGTATAATGCGGTTTTTATCAAAGTCTGTCAAATACAAACTGGTTGTACGGTTCACGTACACACATTTTTATGTAAAACTATTTTGGCTGACACTGCAATCAGCCGCGGCCTACATTTTCAGTTAAGCCTTTACTACGGACTAGAGCGGATGCGTATTTTTCATAAACTTGTATACTTTTCGAAATATCATCATCATCATCAGCCTTTATCAGTCCACTGCTGGACATAGGCCTCCCCCAATGAGCGCCATAGCGCCCTGTCTTCACCTTGCCGCATCCAGCATCTACCTGCAGTCTTTCGCAAGTCATCATCCCACCTGGTCGGAGGGCGTCCTACACTACGTTTACCGAGTCGCGGTCTCCACTCAAGAACACGTTTGCCTCAGCGGCCGTCGGTTCTTCGCGAAATATGGCCGGCCCACTGCCACTTCAGCTTGCTAATTCTTTGAGCTATGTCGATAACCTTGGTTCTCTGTCGGATGTATTCGTTACGAACTACGTCGAGTCTTCTCGTCATTTATACCGCAATGCTTGAAAACGAAAGTTTTCAACCAGTGCGTCCTACCCGTTATGACCTACGGAGCTGAGACGTGGACACTCACGATAGGGCTGGTCCACCAGTTCAAAGTCGCTCAGCGAGCTATGGAAAGAGCTATGCTCGGAGTTTCTCTGAAGAATAGGATTTCGAAATATAACTACGATTAATTACTCAGTTAATTCAAATTATCTAACTACTGCTCTGGGCTTGTACACTGGTAATTGATTCACGAGTAGGATGACTGACATAAACCATTTCTATAGCTGTCTCTGTGGCCAGGTTTAGTGACCCAAATGTCACAGTGGCTTTCAAAAAGTTTTTGTTATTATATTATAGTGCGTAAGCCCTTACACTCAGGGTAATATCTAAGAAATTTAAATGAAATGAAATCAATCAAAGAATCAATTTGCGACTCATCAGTCAATTGATCTAAATATAGCTCAGATACATAGTTAGAGCGTCCCAGTACTGAGGGAAAGATCGAACATTTTTAGGATATTATTTAATTTCTTAATAAAGTTATTCATGTGATGATGGGGTTTGCTTTTCTCGTCTTCCCTTTTTTAAAGTTCCATATTTTTTTAGTCTTCAAAATTATTATGGTTCCTTATTTACTTCACTCTATCAAGATACATAACACATAAAAGTGACGTCATGAAGACCAAATTATCGTTTATATTTATATTTATTTAAAGGAAAACCAGAAGCTTATATATAACACAATAAAAAGTTCATAAATACTAGAAAGCTTATTGAAGGTTTTCACGGATAAATAACAGAATAATATAATAAGAAGAGACTGTGAAAATAAAGTGAATTGGTACATAAATCATCTATAAAGTTAAATTAGATAATTATCTTTAGGTTACAAAATTAACAATAATGTTTACTCAAAAAACTTATCACCAACATTATCATTATTGGTGCCAAAAAATTCTCTGCTGAGCCGCCGCCTGGCCGTGCTAACACTTGTGCAGAATAAATCAAAATCATATTGCTTGCATAAGTTATTAAAATTGTTAATTGAATATTTCAGTTTCTGAAAGTGAACTTGCTCTCTAAAGTATCGCAAGATTTCTTCCGGCAACTGGTGAACTCAACGATGCAGGATCGCGAAGAGAAGAACATCATCCGTCCTGACATGATACATCTACTTATGGAGGCTAAGAAAGGTACATAGACACAAATAGTGATTTAAGGTTTTGTTATTATAGTGCGTTAGCCCTCGCACTCGGAAATTCGTAGGAAGTACCAAATATTTTTGACTCATCACTTAATTCACAAGCACTCGGAAAGTCGTAGGAAAGATTTCGACACGCGTCGCGTGTCAGTCACTTGATTTCGTGGCTCAGCTAAAGAGATCGTCACTGTACGGAGGGGAAGGTCGCGGGATCAAGTCCCGTCGAAATAAAAAAAATATTGGGATATTATTAAATTTTTTAAATAGTTTAGAATTAAGGTTGTACATAATAATAGGTTAGTTAAAAAAATACGGCACAATAAGAATGCAAATAAAACGATGATAAAATAAAACATTAATAACGACTTATCTGACATTAATTTGCTTTATTAGATTTAAAACTTATTCTTATACCATTACTATTCAATTTAACTACTTATTTCTAAATGACATTCTTATATTATTAACGAATTTTATAAATATGACTGTTTAGAATTTTGGGCTTACATCTAACAAGAAAGAACCCCAAAATGTTTGTGCCCTGACAGGGTTTTTATGCATTGTGTACCTACCCACTAAGACTACACCTAAGAAACATATATGCATGAAATCACAATAAATGAATTATGAATATGAATACTTTTAAAATAATATATACACATTTCAGGAAAATTGACCCACGATGACAAAGCTAAAGATACTGATGCTGGCTTCGCAACAGTCGAAGAATCTTCAGTTGGCAAGAAAGATAATGTAGTCAGAGGTAAGTTCAATATGGAGAAATCGACGAAAATGGTAGGTTTATTATTTAACCCTGCAATTGTTAAAGATAACAGAAAATACGTTTAAATTTCAGGAACTAATCTCAAATAAAACATGCAATCTCAAAACAAATTTATAAAGAATATAACGATAACAGAATAAAACAACAAAAAATGCATAAACAAATTATATATATATATTTTTTTTAATTAGTGGCGTTTCGCTATTATGACAACACACTAACTACTTGAGCAGCGGCTGCGGGAATGCTATGTTGCATACTATTTCATGTTAAATAGATATATAAAATCTGATGACTGCGGCTCCTGCGGCTCCTGCGGCGCGGACAGGAGCGCGTTCAGCGAAATCATCGATATAGTTAAGGTTATTGAGAAAAGCACAAAACTTTATTATTATAGCTGCTGTACAATACAGAAAATGAAACGGTTTATTGTTTAATAACTAGCGACAGCTTCGCACGATTTTCGATATAAACTTTCCTCTTAAATCACTCTATTTGTTGCTGAAAAGTGCATTAAAATCCGTTGAGTAGTTTACTCGTAATAGATCTAAAGAAACAAACAGCGGAAGCGACTTTATTATAGGTACTATGTAAAGATTACGCCTTTTACCTAAAACTAAACGGATACTACCGACGACGACGTCGTGAGCGGACAGCTTTCACATATAGTCACGAAAGTTTACCTTTGTTATCAAAGGTTAATGAAATGAAATGAAATGAAATGAAATGAAATGAAATGAAATGAAATGAAATGAAATGAAAGTTTATTTCTTTAGGCTTACAAATAAGCACTTAGACAAGTCATATTTTATACTATTCATTATTATATGTATTGTTGTTCACTTCAATTTTTTGTCCACCAGTGGAAGAAGTGAGAAGAAACCACTAGTATGTTCATAACTTATGTGTCTAGTACATATGATTTGCTTATCTGTAATTTGTTAGATTTTGAGTTGGAGCAAAACTCGTTCCAAGCTTTTTTATCTTCTAGATAATCAGATATTTTGTAATAAGCCTTTTTACAAAGAATATGCTTCACAATTTTTTTAAATTTATTTATTGATAATTTTTGCAACTCACTTGGAGTTTTGTTGTAGAAGCGTATACATTGCCCTTTAAAAGATGCACTTATCTTATGTAGTCTAGTTGTGGGAACAGCGAGTTTATTCTTATTTCTAGTATTTACATTATGTATATCGCTTTTTTTAATGAATCGATTGATGTTTTTATGAGTGTACAACAAGTTTTCATAAATATATTGACATGGTACTGTCATTATGTTTATTTCTTTGAATTTATTACGTAGGGATTCTCTGGGACCCATATTATAGATCGCACGAACAGCCCTCTTCTGCAACACAAAAATGGTGTTTATATCTGCAGCGTTCCCCCACAATAGTATGCCATAAGACATAATACTATGGAAGTAGCTGAAATAGACTAGTCGAGAAGTATCAACGTCTGTAAGTTGACGGATTTTTTTAACTGCATATGCTGCAGAACTAAGTCTCTTCGATAGCTTATCTATGTGTGGGCCCCATTGGAGTTTACTATCTAACGTTATTCCTAAGAATACGGTATTGTCTACAATTTCTACCGTTTCTCCTTTTACGTTTACATCAGCCTTAACTTGTTTTACATTAGGTAGAATAAATCTTATACATTTTGTTTTGGTTTCATTAAGCAAAAGATTATTGATACTAAACCAATGGACTACCTTTGAGATTGCAGTATTTACATCGTCGAAATTTGTTTTTTGTCGATTCATTTTAAAAATTAATGAAGTATCATCAGCAAACAATACAATCTCATGATCATTCTTTACAAGATGAGGCAGGTCGTTAATATAAACTAAAAATAGGAAAGGACCCAAGATAGAGCCCTGCGGTACACCCATTGTAACCACAGACCCTTTAGATCGTTTCCCATTAATGTCAACTCTTTGTATCCTATCACTCAAGTAAGATGTAAGAAGATCCAAAGAGCTGTCCCTTATTCCATAATGATGTAGTTTCCTGATTAATGTTTCGTGATGAACGCAATCGAATGCTTTTGACAAGTCACAAAAAACGCCTAAAGCATCTTGCGACTTCTCCCAAGCATCAAAAATATGCGATACCAACTCTACACCGGCATCAGTAGTTGACCTGCCACGAGTAAACCCAAATTGCTTACAGTGTAGCAGGTCATTGCCATTAAAATGTCTAAGCAATTGGTGTAAAATAAGTTTTTCAAAAACTTTACTGAATGTAGGCAGTACTGATATTGGTCTAAAGTTAGTGGGGTCAGACCTAATACCCGATTTAAACAATGGGATTATTTTACTATGTTTCATTAGATCAGGAAATATGCCACAATCAATGGATTCATTAAATATAAAAGCTAGATCTGGTGCAATGGTATCAATTAAAGGTTTAATAATTTTAACGGAAATGCCCCAGAGATCTGCAGTTTTTTTAATATTTAAAAGTTTAAAGGCTTTTTTTATATCATTTTCATCAACATGGGTAAAAATAAATTTACTATCGCATTTAGGTACATTTTCTTTAAGTAATGATTCAGCTATTATTTGAGAAGAGTTCAGACACTTTGTAGTAAAGATTGGAATGTCAGTAAAAAAAATTTCAAAAGCTTGCGCTACTTCAACATCATTTTTGATAGAGCAATCATTAATCTTTAAACTGTAATCATTAATGTAGGTATTGACCTTTCCAGTCTCACTATTAATTATTTTCCAAGTTGATTTTATTACATTTTCACTATTTTTAATTTTCGAGCTAATATAATTGGATTTTGCTGTATTACAAACTTTTCTAAATATTTTTGAGTAATTTTTTACTTTTTCTTTAAATTCCTGGCTAAAATTGTACTGCTTTTCACTATACAGTTCATATAACTTTTGTCTACTCTTATGTATACCTACTGTTGCCCACTCACTAAAGCTAAGTTTTTCTGAGACCAAGATCGATTTGGGTATGAATATTGAATTGAACGCATTGGTGAATTTATTAAAAAAACTACAATACGACTCATTTGGGTTGTTAAGTGAGTAGTTAGGTGATGGTTTAAAATCCCAATCCAATTTCAACCGTTCAAATCGATCTGTGGTCACAGGAACGTACTTAATTTTTTTTTTACAATTATTATTTTTTACTGGATGTTTTAATTTAATTAGTTGACCTAAGTGGTCTGATTTTAAATGGCTTATAATTTTGTGACTGACAATTTTTTCATTTTGGAAAACAAATATATTATCTATACATTTTGCTGATGTTTCAGTTATTCTAGTAGGTTCCATAAATGTTGGCCTAAGATTATAAGAATTAAATAAATTTGTTAATCTGCTACTGAGGGAGTAAACTTCTAAAAGATCAATATTAAAGTCTCCACATACTATGAGGTTTTTATTTGATTTTGATATTTTAAATAAGATATCATCCATATTTTTTTCAAATATTTCAAAAGAAGCTGATGGTGGGCTGTATACGCTTGCTACAATAGTGTGCTCCAACTCAACACATGCTACTTCAATGTGGCTTTCAATGGATAAGCATACTATGTCTTTACGTTCTTTGAATTTTATTAGTTTATTTAGTAATATTAAAGAGCCTCCACGAATAGCATGTGATCTGCA
Source organism: Eupithecia abbreviata (assembly GCA_943735965.1). Lineage (NCBI taxonomy): Eukaryota > Metazoa > Arthropoda > Insecta > Lepidoptera > Geometridae > Eupithecia > Eupithecia abbreviata. The sequence continues at coordinate 1,187,915 of OX030986.1, forward strand.
AAAAGAACTACCAACCTGGTGGTTACTGAAGTTAAACATGAGCTCATAGCTTTTCAGCCAATGTTCTGTGAGGCAGATGATATCAATATCAAATGAGTTCATGTACAATTCTAATTCTAATAGTTTACTTCTAATTCCTTGAATATTTTGGTGCACCAAGTTCGTAAACTTTCCGGTTATTTTACAATTTTGTTTTCTTAATTTTTTATTGCAATTCATAGTAATAATGTTTATAGGGCTAGAGATTTCCTCTATTGTCGCTATTTCTAATTTAAATGACTTGGAATAAGTTCCAAGGTCTGGTTTGTAAGATAATTACAATGCTCAATAGAAGCATTTGTTATAGCCAAGTTTTTGGCTGTTGTTATACTTATAACGGGATCAAAAATATTATATGCTAACAATTTAGCAATAATCAATTTACTTTTTTTGGTCAGATACATAGTATCCCTAGTTAAAAAAGTTTTACTAATAAATCTATTAGTGTCAAAAATTAAAACGTCACTATGACGACATGTCATATTGTATATTATCATGTTATTTTTACATATATTCTCATTTTGCTGTGATGTTAATGATTTTGAGTAAGGGAAGGAGCAAAAAATAAGTTTCCCTAGTCCATTTTCTATCTTTCCTAGAAGTACTTGAACTAGCCGTATCAACTGTGACCGCTTTACACAACTTTCACCTATCTGAACAATCAGAGTTGTGTTTTTATTCAGGGAGTCATCTTGCTGAATATAATCAGTGATTGTATTTATATTAGAATTTGGATAGCAATGATTGACTACATTTTGTAGAAGTAAGTCACTCAGTATAGTACCCATTCCAGCACCCAACTTATCTGAGTACATAACAGTTTTCCGGGTATATGGGTCTAGATTTGATTCCTTTACTCTTTTACTAGGGCTATCACAGCAGTCCTCATGCGAAGGTGATGGTGGCGCCACCAGCGGTTTTTTTGTTTCAACCAGAGTTAGCAGGTAGAGAATGCTATCTAGCATTATGCTCGCCTACGTACAACTTTTGTGCAATTAAGTATATTCTATCTATCTAGGTATCTATTTATCTTTTTATTTCAGAGTGGTCTCAAGACGACCTAGTAGCGCAAGCGATCCTGTTCTTCATAGCTGGCTTCGAGACGGTCTCGTCTTCCATGTGCTTCCTGATGCACGAGCTGGCTCTCAACCCTGAAATACAAGAGCGTCTGCTCCAGGAAATAAAGGAGAACGATGCGAAGAACGGAGGGAAATTTGACTACAACTCGATTCAAAGCATGGTTTACATGGATATGGTGGTCTCAGGTATGTTTACTACCTTCCTTATCTCAGTTTAGGTTGGAAATTTGACTACAACTCGATTCAAAGCATGGTTTACATGGATATGGTGGTCTCAGGTATGTTTACTACCTTCCTTATCTCAGTTTAGGTTGGAAATTTTAATTGTGAATTGTCCAGAATTATTATTTATTATTATTTATTTATTATAAATGTGTGACATGTCCAAGAGTCCTGAAGGTCTAAAGGAAATAAAGCGCTTTGAAAGTGGCAACTTTGTCAATGCTTCCATTATACATCATACAGAGCTCTGGTGAATCATATACACCAGAGCCCTGTATAGTATAATGTATAATGGTGAACCCTGAGTTTGGTTTTGGTGTAGTGTCGAGACATTTCATTTTTATATCGGACTAGTTCCTGCCCGCGGTTTCTCACGCGTTGTTTCTGTGGAAAATTTTAAGGTTATTTTTATCCCATAGAAACTACTTTATGGGATAAAAGATAAAGCTATGTTTTATTCCGGGCCTGGAACTTCCGGTATACAATTTCAGCCCGATTTATTCAGTAGTTTTGCGTGAATGAGTAACAAACATCCATACATACAAATACAAACTTTTGCGTTTATTTATAATATTAGTAGGGTTTGGTACAGCATCTCCCCCTTAGTTTCCTTAGTTTTGGATGTTCAACATCAAACAATTTAGTAGTTACCATTCCACGTTCGTATGGGAAGATGAGCGACTTGTTTGACCTTAAAAGCCAAATCTTTCGACGTGCTTGTGATGATAGTTTATTTTTCCGGTTTCCAGAAGCACTGAGGCTATGGCCGCCCGGTGCAGCTTTAGACAGGATTTGTACTAAGGACTACAATCTGGGACGCCCAAACAAAGACTCCAAAGAAGATTACATTGTAAGTTTTACCCATATGGCACGGCCCAAGAACGATGGCCGCTAAATACTGTGTAAGGCTGATTTTAGTGTCACGTTGACGATCGGCGCTGAGAGCTTGGCGCGTAGCAATCTGTATGGACGCTATAGAAACCTTTTAAAATAACGCCGACTGTTCAGCGCTGACTAGGGTCAGCGCTGACAGTACGCGCGTCCTACGCGCCGAAGTCAAAAGCTTAACTCTGTATCCTAGCAACAAATGTATCAATCTACAATTTCAAATAACAGGTCCGTAAAGGAGATGGCGTCGGCATTCCGGTGTGGTGCTTCCACCGCGACCCCAAGTACTACCCGGATCCACTGAAGTTTGATCCTGAGCGATTCTCCGAGGAGAACAAACACAAGATCGACCCCTTCTCTTACATGCCTTTCGGAGTAGGACCCAGGAATTGCATTGGTAAGGGTTTTTCTTTCTCAAGGTAGGTTCATTTCATACATTTAAATTAATAATATTTCCTTTCCCAACGGGTCCATGGAATTTTTTGGTACAGTTCGCAAGAAAAGCTTCGATAAGATTACTATGAACTTAACTTTTTGAGAACAATAGAGTCATGGACCTCTGGGAAAAAGCGCTTTATGTTTCTCTTTTAAATTAATGTTAGTTTATTCGAGTATGTATACTATTCGTCTCTGTTTTGGCAAAATAAAAACCTTTTAACTTATACTTTACATGGATATAACATGTTTCGGTTGAAATTAGATGACATTTATTTTCCACAGGGTCTCGCTTCGCGCTGTGCGAGGTGAAGGTAATGGCATATCAACTCCTCCAGCATATGGAGCTGTCGCCGTGCCCCAAGACCTGCATCCCCACCAGGCTGTCTAAGGATACATTCCAGATGAAGATGGAGGGCGGGCACTGGCTGCGGATCACGCCACGGAAGTAGACTATCACATACAAACAGAAAAATACTTTAATTTCCATATATATTTTTACTAGCTGTGCTACATGGCTTCGTCCGCGTAGAAAATTGAAAAATATGAAAAATAGCATTTTTTTCTAATGTAAGCACTATTATATAATATTATATTAGAACTTTTATTATATAATAATTTTTATTTATTCTCCTAGGACCTAGTAAAATTAAGGTAGTCATATTTAAATTATAAAGCAACTTAAAGTTGTTACGTAATACGTAAACCATTTGATAGTTCAATAAAACCGACTTCGACTCATTTCATTTCATTTCATTTATTTATTTCACAAACAATTTATATTGTGTTGGAAATTTTACATAGGCTTATAAATATAGACAGTTAAAAGATGAGTATACAAAAAGATTATACAAATATAAAAAAAAAAAAAAAACAAGTAAACAATGACAAATAAGAATAAAAATGTAAAATAATTATAATAAAAATGACAAAAATATTCATTAAATTAATTTTTCTTAGATTAAAACTGTTTTCTAGTTAGAAAAAATAAAAATTATATGTTATTCTTATTTTCTTAGCTAAGTACACTATCTATCATTAGACGACCGATGTGGCGCGGTGGGCGAAGGTCCGCCTGCGACGCAGGAGGTTGCGGGTTCGATTCCCGCCTCGGAACAATTGTGTGTACGATCTGCAGATATTTGTTCCGGGTGTTCTGGTCGTTTTCTATGTATAATAAAAAAATATCTATCTATGTAATGTATTGTATTATGTATATCAGTTATCTAGTACCCATAACACAAGCTCTGCTTACCATGGGGCTAGATAATGCTGTGTGAACTGTCCAGCATTATTTTATTTTATTTTTAACTTTCAAATGAGATTACTTTGAATAAAATACACCATTTACTCAAAAAGAAACGAAGAAAAAACCAGATGAATTAGTTTTCATAATTTTTTTTATTAAATCGGCTTTATTTTTGAGATAGGTAACATATAATTATTTATTTTTTGTTTTTTTATCGATAAATATAATGTGGTGTATTCGCACATCGCGTTTGTACACATTGTATACAACTAGAAAGATTCATCCGGATCGCTCTAGAAAGGACGGAATTATCAACGAATATGCATAAAAGCCGAATATAGAACTTCTCTTCTCCTTTTTCGAAGTCAGTTAAAAATAAAAATTAACTTGGATGTTAGTGTAGGTATGTACAGGGCTATACAGGGTGAGATTTTGATATGGGAGTGCATGTGTGTATTGTGAAAAAGTGCGTTGCTATGGACACGTCATACCATTTCTTTTGGATCTAAATAATTGTCAAATTAATTTTCATAGAAAGGCCATCGAAAGAACGCATCGTTTGCCTGCTAGATCTATGTTAATCAGGAGAGCGTCTCATGATTTAGGATTTTTTCATCCACTCCCATCTCAAAAAACCACCCTGTACTCTTACTAGACTGTGATATAAAATAAAAATTTTAGAAACTGTAAAAATTGGCTGAATTTTTTATTGATCTACACATAATGTAAACTCATATCTTCTTAAATAAATAAATAAATAATATGTACTTTTAATTATTATACCTACAATACAGCACCCAAACACAAGCTCTGCTTACTTTGGGGCTAGCTAGATGGTTAAATTGTTAAATAATAATTATTTATTTAGACCAAAATAAACCGAAACGAAATGAAATGGCAACAATGTAACTAGGTATAAATAATATAATATAAAACTTTTAGAACATAGGTATTGTAACTTATGCGCCTATACATAAAATAAAAACTTAATATACCCACTGAAAAGTAAAAAGATAAAATTAATTTCATTATAATGATTAAATAAATTGGTATTTTAATATAATGTGATCCTATTTACTTCGTTGTTTTTATGTTTTACTATCAAACTCATATATGTACATAAATATAAGCAACCCACACGAAACTCTAGAGTTAACGCGTTCAATGCCTTGGTTCAGCGGTGTGACCGGGCCGATGAGAAACACGCAGGCAGTCAAAGTGCTAAAATGACTGTGACGTCAATATTATTGTCTGATAACTACCTTCACTTTGTTAAAAATCATATACCTGTATCATACACAGTATTTTACTTCTGCATCACTTAATTTTTTGTTATTAACACTTAACACCTTAATTATGTATGAAAAGACTTTTTATGTTCCAATTAGAAAAAAAAATTTAATGCCTACAAAGAAATTTTGCATCGAGAACCGCGAACATCTCTCCTCCATATTCTTATCGAACGTCTCATGACGTTTTGACCACTTGTTCTTGTCTGTCTACTTAGAGAATAAATAGGTAAGGCAGTATCGTGAGTGGCTACAGAGAGACAACCGACCACAGTACACGCTCATTGATCTAAGGAGCCAGACGCATCAATAAAAGAGTTTTAAAACGGTTCAATTGTCTGTTTACGTTGTGATTTATTCGACTTGTGGTTCTGCGTTGGTTGTAAGTTATAAATAATATGTTTTCTTAGACTGGGTATAATGAAGATAACCTTGCTTTTGGATTAGGAGAGTAAACACTTTTATCAATTTTGTTTTTTAATATGAAACATTAATATCCACCAGCTTTGTTTACTGTGGTTTGATTGCTGGGTGACACCACGGAGTAACATTTCTGTATTCCATCGCACTATGGAAAGAGCTATGCTCAACGTCCCTCTGAAGGATAGGATTCGTAACGAAGTCATCCGTCAGAGAAACAAAGTTATCGACGTAGCTCAAAGAATTAGCAAGCTCAAGAAACAGTGGGCCGGCCATATGGAGAAGACCCGACAACCGCTGGGGTAAACGTGTTCTTGAGTGGAGACCGCGACTCGTTAAATGTGGTGACTTGCGAAATATTGCGGGCAGATGCTGAATACGTCAAGCTGAAGACAGGGCGCTATGGCGCTCATTAGGGGAGGCCTATGTCTATGGCTGGACTTTTATGGGTTAATATGATGATGATTCCATGGACAATGTGAAAGATCCACCATTCATCAACTACACGCTGATGCCGTAATAATTAAAAATCGTGTTTTAATAAAGTTTTTTTTTTATATTTTATTTTTTGTGCTAGTTTTAAGGTATATATTATTACTATGGACCGTAGAATACGTTTAATTAGATCTCTTACTTTTCCATGGTCTGAAATAAATTATTTTATTTAATATTATTATTTACCATTATTATATTCTTTGACAATGACTGATCAACCGGCTAGGGTGGCTACGTAATCATTGCTTTTGTATAGTTTCTGTAAATAATAAATAAATAAATAAATAATGCTGGACAATTCACACAGCATTATCTAGCCCCATGGTAAGCAGAGCTTGTGTTATGGGTACTAGATAACTGATACACATAATACAATACATTACATAGATAGATATGTTTTATTATATATAGAAAACGACCAGAACACTCGGAACAAATATCTGCAGATCGTACACACAATTGTTCCGAGGCGGGAATCGAACCCGCAACCTACTGCGTCGCAGGCGGACCTTCGCCCACCGCGCCACATCGGTCGTCAATATTGTATATACTGTATAGTTATTCTGTGCCGTCGCTAAGAATACTTTACCTTCCAGAAGATGCTTGCGTTTATCCTTATATGGGTGGTGGTGGTTGCCATCTACCTGTATTATCGAAGCCAGAACTCCGCGTTCAAACGCTCTGGGGTCAAGCACTTGCCCACATTCCCATTAGTGGGCAACATGACTGGTATCTTGCTGCAGAAGGAACACTTTGCCGATGATTTAGAGAGGATGTATTTCAAGTTCCCTGATGAAAAGTAAGTTTCCTTAGCTTATCAATTTATTTAACATCATAGAAAAAAAGTAGTTTTTTTTTATTTATTTACCAACTTAAAGATATTGTTACATAAAAAAGCTTAAAAATAACACGAAGGAAACCACAAAGTTTTGTATAGATGTGTTTATTAGCTGAGAGTCAGCTGAATAAAATTTAATAAATTTAACAATAAAGTTATTCAATTTCAGGCAATAAGATTATAAATTGGATATAGGTAAGTAAATTGATCAGTAACTAAATAAAATAAATAAATAAATAATGCTGGACAATTCACACAGCATTATCTAGCCCCATGGTAAGCAGAGCTTGTGTTATGGGTACTAGATAACTGATATACATAATACAATACATTACATAGATATATATTTTTTATTATACATAGAAAACGACCAGAACACCCGGAACAATTATCTGCAGATCGTACACAGAATTGTTCCGAGGCGGGAATCGAACCCGCGACCTCCTGCGTCGCAGGCGGGCCTTCGCCCACCGCGCCACAGAGGTCGTCAAACTGAATCAAACCCCCTGATAATGATGTAGGTTCGATAAGAAGTGCGATCTAAGTTTATATTTTATGTTATTAGGTGTTATATTGTCGAGTAGTTCCATTGGAAGTTTATTTATTAACCGGGGAACCGATAACTGGCGGTCCACTGTACGCATTGTTTGCGCGCGAAGTGACTAACCGGTTTTGAGTAATAGCTCGAGTATGTATAGGGTGAATAACAACATGTCGAATGGTTTTATCAAAGAAATAATTCCGTATCATCATGTATTTAAATTGAGTATGGAGTTATAATCTACATTGTACCGTAAATATGTGTATACAGCTACAGTAAGTAAATATTATTGTTCGCACTAAAAGGACTAATAATAATGACAAAACCAAATCAATTTTCTAAAAGACACGGTGATAAGATTCATCATCATCATCATCAGCCTATATCAGTCCACTGCTGGACATAGGCCTCCCCCAATGAGCGCCATAGCGCCCTGTTTTCAGCTTGCCGCATCCAGCATCTACCTGCAGTCTTTCGCAAGTCGTCATCCCACCTGGTCGGAGGGCGTCCTACACTACGTTTGCCGAGTCGCGGTCTCCACTCAAGAACACGTTTGCCCCAGCGGCCGTCGGTTCTTCGCGAAATATGGCCGGCCCACTGCCACTTCAGCTTGCTAATTCTTTCAGCTATGTCGATAACCTTGGTTCTCTGTCGGATGTATTCGTTACGAATCCTATCCTTCAGAGAAACTCCGAGCATAGCTCTTTCCATAGCTCGCTGAGCGACTTTGAACTGGTGGACCAGCCCTATCGTGAGTGTCCACGTCTCAGCTTCGTAGGTCATAACGGGTAGGACGCACTGGTTGAAAACTGTGATAAGATTAATAACAACCAATTCTAGATGTTGCCAGGCAATATGTGCCTTGACCACAAGATTTAGAATATAATTTCTAGGGCACGTGTTTTAAAATTATGCTCAGTCATCAATCTATGCTTGAGTAACGCTGTTCTAATCGTTACTCAAGCATATATCGAAGACTGAGTAAACTTTTATAATACGGAAGGTAACAAATAGAGTTCTTATCAACCAGATTTGTTTATCAGACAATACTTATTTTATATAAGTTGTAGGCCTAGGCATCTATTTATTATTGTGCAAATATTTACGCTTTTCTGATAAACCTTATCTACGTAGGTTCGATATCTACACACGAAAAGTGTTTACACTCATAAATGTTTTTAGCTATGTAGTTACTAGTGATGGACATAAAAAAATACCATCGATGTTTTTTTCGATGTAATGCATCGGATAGTGGTATCGATTTAATATCGATATATAAAAAAATACATCGATGCTATCCAAACATCGATTGTTTTTACACGACTGCGCAAAAGAGGAGAGTAATGTGTTCAAAGGATACACAATTGCCCAAAACCCGAGCTCATCCGAGTGTCTTTGACCTGACTCACCCACCATCTTCTAAATGGCTGAACAGATTTCTTTGAAAAAACTAGTTTAGATTTTTTATAGGTTGGCTGACTGACTTGTAGTAGTCAGTCTTGTCTGTGGCCGATGCTGCCAACTCCAAAAGAATAATTTAAGTTTTTTAGACCGAAATACCGTTCGAGTGCTTCTTAATGAGATAAATACTTAAAGAATTAATTACAAATAATAATTAAAAAAAAAATCGATGCATCGAGTAAAAAAACATCGATGTATATTCGATGTTGAAAAATTAACAATACATCGGTTCGATTCGATGCATCGTTACTATACATCGGGTGTTTTTAATACATCGATGTATATTCAATGTTGAAAAATTAACAATACATCGGTTCGATTCGATGCATCGTTACTATACATCGGGTGTTTTTAATACATCGATGTATATTCAATGTTGAAAAATTAACCATACATCGGTTCGATTCGATGCATCGTTACTATACATCGGGTGTTTTTAATACATCGATGTATATTCAATGTTGAAAAATTAACAATACATCGGTTCGATTCGATGCATCGTTACTATACATCGGGTGTTTTTAATACATCGATGTATATTCAATGTTGAAAAATTAACAATACATCGGTTCGATTCGATGCATCGTTACTATACATCGGGTGTTTTTAATATATCGATGTATATTCAATGTTGAAAAATTAACAATACATCGGTTCGATTCGATGCATCGTTACTATACATCGGGTGTTTTTAATACATCGATGTATATCGTCCACCACTAGTAGTTACTATCTACGCTTGACTTGACAATATTTGATCTGTCTAAGTCTAGAATTGTGAACATGCCTAATGGCATAATAAAAAACAAAAAAATCGGTTGGTTTCTGTTCATTTCGACCGATGTGGCGCGGTGGGCGAAGGTCCGCCTGCGACGCACGAGGTCGCGGGTTCGATTCCCGCCTCGGAACAATTGTGTGTACGATCTGCAGATAATTGTTCCGGGTGTTCTGGTCGTTTTCTATGTATAATAAAAAAAATATAGAATAGAATAGAATAGAATAGAATAGAATTATCTTTATTTGTAGCAAACAACTTTGATTTGTAGTTAACAAATTTACTAAACTAATACCTTAACTACCCAACACCATAAATACTACATAACTACTAACTAATTGAAAAAAATAAAACTTAAATGCTACAAAATGGCGTCCGACTCAGCATTGTGTTGTGATAGCCATTGTGCATAGCTATCACAACGCTGATCTTCCGTCGGAACCAAACCCACGCGTCACCTCAGGTATACCAACACAATACATTAAATAATACTAAAGCATAAAATAATGAAAACACCTATAGAGCACTTTTGCCATTCAATTACCTAGACACAATAAATACATTAAATAATAAATAAAAGAACAAATTCATAAAAAAAAATATATATATATATATATAAAAAAAAAAATTATAATAATAAAAGCAGTAAGTTTAAAAAATAATCATCATGACATAGCAATATCTATCTATATAATGTATTGTATTATGTATATCAGTTATCTAGTACTCATATCATAACACAAGCTCTGCTTACCATGGGGCTAGGTAATGCTGTGTGAATTTTCCAGCATTATTTATTATGTTTCATACAAACTGTTAATATACACAGTTATGTAACCTATGATAATAATTGTAAAATATTATCGTTTTGAAACAGCTAAAAATAGTTTCAGAATTCCTTTAGGTTTTGTGGGATACATTATGTACGTAGGTAACATCGGAATAATTTTACCACCTTAGAATCATAATCTAAAATACACAGGAATCATCCAAATCAGGCCATAAATGACGGAAATATCAACACACATGAACGAACATAGAAACAACCAAACATAGAATCTACTTCTCTATCCGCTGAGGCGCCAAATGTATGGAAGGGAAGTAAAAAAAATTATATTATGTGTATTACTAAGGACTGATATCGTACTCGTGGGTGAAAAATTGCTTGCGTGACGCGACACCATGACAACCGGAATAATTTCCATTAGTATCGGGAAAACAACACAAGGAGCTGGGGGGTTATTCCATATGACATAGGAGATTCCTTGCCTTAACCATGTGACGTCACATCGTGTTCTAAACAAATGTGATTCCTAAACACGCCTTGGTGTGGAATTGAAAATTTGTATTCTGTTTGCCACGAGACGAGTTGTCTTTGCCCCGTTTTTGACATGGATCTTGGTTAGACAAAACAGATACTTAGGTAATCCACGTTTAGTTCTTGTAATAGTATTCTTGTTTCTGGCAATTTTTTCAGGTTTGTCGCGAGATTCGAGTTCACGACTAGAAACATCTTTATCCGAGACTTGGAGCTCGTGAAGAAGATTGTAATCAAGGACTTTGAGCACTTCGTCGACCACCGCACTATGATCGATGACCCTCTTTTTGGGCGAAACCTCTTCTCTTTGAAAGGTAACTTTTGATGACTATTTGTGTAATCTTTAAGCTGAGATAACTGAATTATTACTGCGCTTGTACGAGTATGGTGGGCTTTTGCGTCACTTTATAAGAGACTAGTTGAGTCTCGCGACATCGCCCCCGTGGAAATCTATGTGTCAAATAGTTTATACCTTAACCTTCTTCTTGAATCACTGAAATCCGTTGAGTATTTTAAAAGATATAAGCGAACAGACAGCGGAAGCGACTTCATTTTATACTTGACTTGACTTCTTTTGTTTGGCAATATGTGTCTGGTTTGGCATTTTATACAGTTTTATACTATGTAAGGATGATCAATGATGAAAAGACATAATATATTTCGAAAATAATCTGAGTAAAGTATGTTTTTTAAGAAGTTTTATCCGAAAATCGAATTCTCTATGCATATTTGAATGCATGAAGCATAATAGGTACTGATAATACAGAGAAGGCAAAAGCAAAGGTAAGCTTTTGTTTTTGGCCTTACTTACTACCCGCAGTAGATAATCTAGGCCCTAGGCTGACGTTGTTGATGATTCAAATGAACTCGCCTTTGATGATTCGGATTGGAACTTGTTGTATCGGTGTGTACGAGTAACTATTAATCTAATAATTAAAGTCAAAAGTTAATCAACCGAATAAACCTCAGGTCAAGAATGGAAGGACATGCGTTCGACCCTGAGCCCTGCCTTCACCAGCTCCAAGATCCGTCTTATGGTGCCCTTCATGATGGAGGTCGGGGAACAGATGATGAGGACCCTGAAGAAGGATATCGACGCTTCTGGAGGTAAGGTATATGATCTGTTGACAGGTTACATAAGGCACGAAAGGAGCTAGGTAAAATATGGTTCATGATCTCTCAACAGTTCAAAATAGCTGTCACAATATGCATAACCAATTTTTCCATGGATCAATCTAATAATAAAATTGTAGTATGATATTATCGTCGGTAATACAGATTTATTTATACTACGTTAAGGCAGGTCGCGATATTTAGGTTACATAGAATGCATTGCCATGTAGAATTCTATATTGTAAAGTCTGCCATTTTTGTTATTGATAATTCAAAATGGCTGTAATGAAATAGTCTTGGTATGCGTTAGGTACTTATTTTATAAAATTTAATTTCCATTTATTTATTGATTTGGATTTGACATAATAAATAGAATTGGTCGCCTTAAAGTACTGCTAAAAGTTAACGCCTTTTTTATGTTAACTAAATGAGACTCATTGTGTTTCAGTGGGCCACCTTGATGCAGACATCAAAGACCTCACCACCCGCTTTGGCAACGACGTCGTGGCCTCCTGTGCCTTTGGCCTCAAAGTGGACTCTCACAAGGACGTCGATAACGAATTCTACTTAATGGGAAAAGACGCCTCGACATTTGGTTTCAAACAGCTGCTCATATTTCTGATGTGCACGTCTTTTCCTAAAATTATGAAAGTAGGTTTGCTTATTTGCTTATGTCGGATTTTGTGACATACCTTCTCCAGAATTCTTGGCGCCTTATTTATGGTAAAAGTGTCTCAATATTATCAATTATTCGGTCTGCTTTTCTCGTCTTCTCTTAGCCGTACCTACTCAGGCTACCAGAAACAACTGACACTGAACACGTTCAAGGCATAACCAACATCTATACTTCCAGAATCATAGATATATTATATATTATTCTATTTTTATTTGATTTTATGTGTGATTTATTTTGTGTCATTTATTTTTAATTTACAATACAATACAATACAAAAATACTTTATTGTACACCAGATACAGAACATTATGAAAGATATTACATGTGACAAGTACAATGGGCGGCCTTATCGCTTAGAAGCGATCTCTTCCAGGCAACCTTTAATTTTGTATGTTTTTATTTTTAAGTTTGTATTGATTGACAATGTTTGTATGGATTGACAATCTGATAATAAATGAGTTAATAATAGATATTTTTAGTTAACAAGGTTTAGGAAACGTTATAGAGAAGTTTTAGGTTTGAATGTATAAGGGCAGTCTTCTCCATCATTTCTTTTTTCGCGAAGAAGATAGGTAAAACATTCAAGGGTGGCGTAGGTTTTTTCGTTTCGTCAATAATTAAGGCATCCTACCTATTGGCTGTATTGAAAATTAAATATTTCAGCTTCTGAAACTGAACATGTTCTCCAAAGTGTCACAAAATTTCTTCCGGCAACTAGTGAACTCAACGATGCAGGATCGCGAGGAGAAGAACATCATCCGACCTGACATGATACATCTGCTTATGGAGGCCAAAAAAGGTATACCTATTGTTAACCACAGAAAGGTTAAATCATTTAAGTTCGCACGTTGTGTAATTTACTCTATGCCGAGTCTTCTGATCTATCCATCCAAACTTTCTCATGCATTATTATGGTGATGCAATGATATACGTGCTAGGGGAAGTTAGTACTTGTTGATTGTGACCATGTAATAAATGTCCTTAAATACGCTTTGCAGGAAAATTGAGTCATGATGCAAAAGCCAAAGACGCGGATGCAGGGTTTGCAACAGTTGAAGAATCTTCAGTGGGCAAGAAAGTTGATGTGAAAAGAGGTGAGACATTTGCTAAGTATCTAAAGTGTTGGCATGGTATAATGAGGGTTTTTAATTATTGAGTTCGTGTACGTTTAAGTTTAATAATGTATGTATATACACTATTAAACTTAAACTCTGATTCCACAACGTCTGGGGATGGGCAGGAGATAAAGTTTAAAAATAATAAAAAGTTAAATTCAATTCAATTCAAATTCTTTATTTTAAGACAACAAAGGTCCATAGAAAACACATACAAAAAATTAAAAAAGAAAATACAATTACAGCGAAGAACATAAAAAAACTAAATCTAGAGTATAAGTAATTTCACTTAGTGGTGTCGTATTGGACAGTCATATTTATTAGATTGCATTCAGGATGCTATTGTTACTACCTGTCACTCTACTCATCAGAAATGCTACTCGCTTTCGCATAATTGCCGAAAAGAACATACATAAAAGAAATATCAAAACAAAAGTTATACAGTTTCTTCTTATTCCAGTGTGGAGCCAAGACGATTTGGTAGCGCAAGCGATCCTGTTCTTCGTAGCTGGCTTCGACACTATTTCCTCGGCAACGTGTTTCCTACTGCACGAGCTGGCTCTCAACCCTGACGTGCAGGAGCGACTGGTCCACGAGATCAGCGAGAACGACGCCAAGAACGGAGGAAAATTTGACTACAAATCGATTCAAAACATGGTGTACATGGACATGGTTGTATCAGGTGTGCAGTGATTGTTCGAATACTGCTACATAAACCAATCAATTAATAATGCTGAACAATCCACACAGGATCTTCAAGCCTTAAATTTGCTTATAAATGTTTTCATATTTTTGTCCATAAATATATAAACAAAGTGTTTTTTTTACGATTTTCAGAAATGCTCAGGCTATGGCCGCCAGGACTGGCTTTGGACAGAATTTGCACCAAAGACTACAATCTGGGTAGACCCAACAGTGAGTCCAAAGAAGATTACATTGTAAGTGGGTTTTTATGTTTATAGTTTTGTATATAAATAAATAATGCTGGACTATCAACATACACATCATCCCCATTTCATTTCATTTCATAGTCTTGTATATAAATAATTATGCTAGATTATCTACATACACATCATCTCCAAGTTAAACAGTGCTTGTTATGGGTACTAGATAACTGATATACATAATACAATACATTATATATATAGATATTTTTATTGTACATAAAAACGACCAGAATAACTGGGACAAATATCGGCAGATCGTAAAAATATTTGTTCCGAGGCGGGAATCGAACCCGCTACCTCCTGCGTCACAGGCGGGCATTCGCCCACCGCACCACTGAGTTTTGCACGCTAAAAATAACTACAAAGCTATATTATGTCGGCTTCAAATAGTCTCACCAATATCCTACTTGAAATAACAGGTCCGCAAAGGAGATGGCATTGGCATTCCAGTCTGGTGTTTCCACCGTGACCCCAAGTTCTTTCCTGATCCCCTGAAATTTGATCCTGAACGATTCTCCGAGAAGAACAAACACAAGATCGACCCCTTCTGTTACATGCCTTTTGGAGTAGGACCTAGGAATTGTATTGGTAAGGGGAACTGCCTTTACATGGTTTATGATCTATCGATTTAAGTCACATTAGCAACAGCTGAAGGATAGGATTCGTAACGAAATCATCCGACAGAGAACAGAAGTTACCGACATACCCAAAAGAATTAGCAAGCTGAAGTGGCCGTGGGCCGGCCATTTATTGCAAAGAACCGACAAACACTGGGGTAAACGTGTTCTTGAGTGAAGATCACTTCTCGGCAAATATCGTGTAGGACATCCTCCGGCCAGGTGGAATGACGACTTGCGAAAGACTAAAGCATGTTTACTGTGACTGCAGGCAGATGCTGGATGCGGCAAGCTAAAGACAGGGCGCTATGGCACTTATTAGGGGAGGCCTATGTCCAGCTGTGGACTATTATAGGTTGATGATGATGACATTAGCAATATTCATTGATGACCAATTTCCTGTTGAAAGTCAAAGCAGAGGTCACGGATGTTGGTTACGCAGCGCAGAACTAGTTGATGTGATGCTTAGACTTCTAACCTGCCCATGTTGATATTTGGGGAGGCTTAGACTTAGACTTAGGCCAGCAGTATCGTTCAGCATAGAATGATAATAATAATTTATCTAAATTTGTTAATTTGATACGTAGTAAAATCAATCACGAATCTTACATTGGCAAAGATAAAATATAATTGTTTCTCCACAGGATCTCGTTTCGCGCTGTGCGAGGTGAAAGTGATGACTTATCAACTCCTCCAGCATATGGAGGTGTCTCCGTGCCCCAAGACCTGCATACCGTCTAAGTTGTCCAACAACACGTTCCAGACGAAGCTACAGGGAGGACACTGGCTTCGCATCACGCCAAGGAAGTGAATCGTTCACTAGAAGATGTTCAACCCGATTGTGATGAAGGCGTTATAAATGTATTATAATTTATGATATTCGAGAGGTGGGACGATGATATCATAAAAGTAGCGGGCAAACTCTGGCCCCGCACAGCAGCGGTAGACAGAGAGAAATGGAGTAACTTGGGGGGCTTTCACCGCTCTAGGCGGTCCTAAAACTACCTACGTAAATAAGTTAAATAAGTTACAAATAGTATACTTACTTAAGTCTTTATTAATATTGTTATCATTAGTGTTTTTGGAACAATAAAGCTCTTTTTATTTTAATTTTATTTTATTTATGTGATATTCTACTCTTCCCTGAGTTTCACAAATATCGCGGCTCGCTCCGTTTTTCGATATTAGAAACGTGTTTTAAACATAATAAAATTAAATCTTCACATAACACCATAATCCAAACATAATATAATTAATCTTGACATCATAATTGAGATTATTATTGATATTTATTAACAATATTAATTAAGTAATTTAAAGAAATTTAGTAAAATTACAAAACAAATTATCTATTGATATTTATTAATATTATGTACCTAATAAATTATTAATAAATATCAATATTTTAGATATTTTATCTAAAGCACTAGAGCTGTGCCATTTCAAATCTATTCCTCAGGTCTTCTAGAATCTATGTATGTCAATAGATTTCTTTCCGGCCCTGGTGAGGGCACAGAGAGGGGCCTCGAGGCTTCGCCTCATTACCCCGGCGTCAACTCGAGGGGTGACGACCCCTCGGTCCTTGGGTTTTGTGGGAATCTTTTCTTTCCCTTATTCTCAGTGTATTTTTGGCATCATTCCGTTTATAATCTTTTTTTAAATAAACCCAAGGACTCTATGGTGGTTCCGCAGGTCCCGCGGAAGGGGTCGCCATGGGCGGCAATAAATATCAATATTTTAGATATTTTATCTAAAGCACTAGAGCTGTGCCATTTCAAATCTCTTCCTCAGGTCTTCTAGAATCTATGTATGTATGTATCTTGGTAATCTAGAAACATTGGTGGCAACCGAGATAAGCGAAGTTTTGTTTGTATTATGGATATTTTTACGTTGCTGACAATAACAATACTGAATTACATTTAGTTTTTTATTTATTTTCTGAATGTAGTATATATAATATACAAAAAATATTATTTTCAATAATAAAATTGCAATCAATGTAATGGAACGACGGCAAACAATAATTGCCAGAGTACCATTGATGGTACTATCTTTAAATGATAAATTCAAATTTTATAATGAAAATATATTATTATTATATTATAGAACTATTCCATGAACTTGTTAATTGTAATAACGGATTTTTTATATTTTATGACATTACTTCAATTGATTTTTTTACAAGTAAAACAATTATTATTTGTAGGTAACTTTTGCATGCCATATCTCTCAATTTGTACACCGTAATCGGTAAAACATATTTGATACCTACCTGTTTGTAACATCATAATAACACAATATGTTTATGCAAATAAATGATCTTTATCTTTATCTTATCTAATGGTACCACGGTGAACGACCGTTTGTTTTCATCCAGTAATTATTTCCTCGGTTGTAACCGCTGCCAGTGGCCGCCCTGAGTCGATATCAGGAATGTGTAAAGCTCCGTGGACAGCTTTGTCGGGACGCTTGTCTTCGGGCAGGTTGTGACTTCCATGTCCCGCAGGATCTTGTACGCCATCACTTTTATCTCAGAAAGTGCGAACCGTGATCCTGAAAAAAATATACTTTATTATTGTTTGTTGTTGGTTCGTCAAATCTTCGAATGGAACAGATCCTTATCCTTATCCATCCTTATCTTGGATGCGTAAAAAATTCTGACAATTATTTTCAGATTTCTGCAGAATTCTTATTTATTTATTTTTTATTTATGTTTGAATAAGTTGAAGCCTGGTGCTTCCACTTGAAGGCAGTTTTAATTTGCATTTCAATCCTTCATCAGATATTTTACAACTAAGCAATCTTGAATGCAGATAAGGTAGGTGAACATCATCATCAACATCAACCTATGTTAGTCCACTGGCTGGACATAGGCCTCCCCCAATGAGCGCCATAGCGCTCTGTCTTCAGCTTGATGCATCCAGCATCTGCCCACAGTCCTTTGCAGGTCGTCATCCCACCTGGCCAGAGGGCGTCCTACACTACGTTTGCCGAGGCGGTAGGTTAACAGTGTGAGTGTATCGATGATGAGTAAACTAACAGCTATCAAAGCTAATTAAAGAAATGGATGCACTCAAGCAACATCCACTTAAAGCGACTTAGTTAGAAGTTTACCAATGCAGTTCCTGGGCCCGATTCCAAACGGCATGAAGGAGAAAGGTTCTATCTTATGTTTGTTCTCTTCAGAGAAGCGCTCAGGGTCGAACCGCTCTGGATCCGGGAAGTACTGAGGGTCTCGGTGGAAGCCCCACACTGGGATGCTGACCATGGTGCCTTTGCGGATCTGAAGATGTCCAGAACTTTACTTCTCATAATATTATTCAGAGAAAGACGTCCAATACTGGAACAAAAACCTCTCCCCACATTTGCCACAGTGTTACTGCTACTTCTTAAGAGATTGACGGTATAAAAGGTCAGCTCATCACTACATAGTATAAAACGAGTCGCTTTCCGCTGTCTGTCCCTATGTATGCTTAGATTTTTTAAAATACGCAACGGATTTTGATGCGGTTTTTTTTAAATAGATAAAGTGATTCAAGAGGTAGTTTCATAAACCACTTGACACATAGATTTCCACACAGGCCGCGGGGTGAAGCTAGTCTACTATTTAGTGCTATGGATTATTGGCTTTGTTTTCGTGATGTATTAACACTTTGACTGCGAACTTTTTTCGACGACTCCGATATTTTTTTTAACCTAAGCCATTCGTGCTGCCGCTCTACACAGGAGTTGTGTTGCGCCGCACATGCGTTTCGTTCGAAAAACATTACGGCTGTGCTGAGTCACACAGATCTGTATTTTCTCAGCCGCTGCGCTAGTGTGGATTTACGCATATTAGTCACTTGTAGAAAATATATACGGTGTGATTTCAGCACTCGAAGTGTCTTCCACAAGTGGACAAAAAATTGAAGTGAACAGTAAAATCATTTTATTTGATAATAATTTATATAAAAAATATGACTTGTCTAAGTGCTTATTCTGTAAGCCTAAAGAAATAAATGATTTTTTACTTTACTTTACTTTCATCATCATCATCACCATCAGCCTATATCAGTCCACTGCTGGACATAGGCCTTCCCCAATGAGCGCCATAGCGCCCTGTCTTCAGCTTGCCGCATCCAGCATCTACCTGCAGTCTTTCGCAAGTCGTCATCCCACCTGGTCGGAGGGCGTCCTACACTACGTTTGCCGAGTCGCGGTCTCCACTCAAGAACACGTTTGCCCTAGCGGCCGTCGGTTCTTCGCGAAATATGGCCGGCCCACTGCCACTTCAGCTTGCTAATTCTTTGAGCTATGTCGATAACCTTGGTTCTCTGTCGGATGTATTCGTTACGAATCCTATCCTTCAGAGAAACTCCGAGCATAGCTTTTTCCATAGCTCGCTGAGCGACTTTGAACTGGTGGACCAGCCCTATCGTGAGTGTCCACTTTACTTTACTTTTGTTAAAATCCTACATCGTTGTAAGCCATTAAATATGAACATTAAAATCTCACAATATAATCCTTCGTAGCCTTCGCATTGGGCTTCCCCAGATTGTAGTCCTTCACGCAGACCCGGTCTACGATCACACCGGACGGCCACATCCGCAGCACTTCTGAAATTGGTGGAATTTATAGCTGAATCAAAAAATATGTCAATAATGGTCCAACCAAACCATTGCCACATAATTAGGTATTTTAACTTCGCCATGGTCAAGTCAAGTGTTATTTAAAGAAACCTTTTATTTTGACGATCTAGGTGAAAGAAAGAAAGAAAATAAATTTATTTTTAACTACAACCAATCACACAGACAAAAACTTAAAACTATAATTATAGGAGTACATTACGTATATATGTGGATTGTAGCTAATAAATTAGGAGTCGGCTCAGCTTGAATGCTACGGGTACTGGTAGAACCAATACACGCAGCGCTGATCTTCCGCCGATTCCTACAATCAGTAGCAGGTAGCGCACAATGATAAGAAGATAGCGCACAATGCTAAGTGATGTGGAGCGGTGGGCGATGCGACGCAGGAGGTTGCGGGTTCGATTCTGTGTAGATCTGCAGATTTTTGCTCCGGGCGGTGTCGTTATTTCTCTATCTACATATTTAATGTGAGTCGTCTTGTACCCAACACAAGCTCTGCTTAGCTTGGGGCTAGATGATGCTGTGTAAATTATCTATTTATTAGTAAGATATTTATTTTAATAAGAATTATTTATTTTATTTCTTTATTGTTATAATTTAACACATTTGAAAACCCTATTATAAAGATCGGATCGAAGGTTAGGGACGCACCGAGTTTAGAAAATTTCAAACTAAAGCTAAAAAACTGGCTCGTAGAGAAGACGTTCTATACCTGCGATGCGTAATCTAAAGTAATTTTCTTTTTAAAATTTTATTATTATTAGATATTTTTATATTAGAAATAATGATAATGATTTATAAATTGTGACGTATAATTTGACATATTACGAACAAAATGTTTATCTGATCGTGTTCAATGTTTGTATCCCACGTACCGGTGACTACCATATCCATGTAAACCATATTCTGTATAGTGTTGTAGTCCAGAACCCCACCATTTCTCGCCTCGTTCTCCCTGATCTCCTTGACCAGTCGCTCCTGCACGTCAGGGTTGAGAGCCAGCTCGTGCAGTAGGAAGCACATTGCTGAGGATACCGTCTCGAAACCAGCTATGAAGAATAGCATTGCTTGAGCTACTAGGTCATTCTCGGTCCAATCTGAAAGGATATATATGTAGTCTGGTTTATTTGGAGAATTGTTTTTATAAATAACAAAATAAAGAAATATGTAACTATTTTATTCATTATCATCATCTATTTTATAATCTTCAACTATTTTAGATTTGAGATTTGACTATTTTTTTGACCATTTTGACAATTTATTTTTTCATCATCCGCCTATATTAGTCCACAACTGGACATAGGCCTCCCCCAATGAGCGCGATAATCACCAATCATACAACATCATTAATTTCTTTAGGATTCATTGTTTTTTTTATATGATTCATTTATCTAACAAGAACGATTCAAATTCGAAAAGTTTTTATTGCAAAAGCAAATAGAAGGTACAAGCACTTACTACACTACCAAGCACTTCATATGGAAAAAATAAAGCTGTCGTTAATCTGTTCGCTTTTTCTACACAAGTTTGTATTATTATATATTTTTTTGTAATCTCTAAAGAAAATTATATACTTTGCTACACAAAAACAATTATTTTATTTTTACATTGCTACTACACAACCACAGTAATTCTCAACCTACACGTTTTCTGTTTGTGCTCGTTCTGCTCGCTCTCAGGCAGCTCTCAGGTTTAGGCTGAAAATCAGTGTTTTTGCTTTATAGCAAAAAATATCGCTGAGCCATGGCCTATTTGCTGTACTGCAGCACACACATATTTACCTACAGAACTTTTTGTTACCTTTATAAATTGTTTTAATTGTTAATCCCAGTGTACTTTTCTTTAATATTGTATGTATCTCTATATTTAAGTAAAGTAAAGTAAGTAAAAACATTTTTATTTTGTCAGAACAGAACAGAGACTCTTATAAACTAAACTTAGATTAACAGACGACAGAGACTGACAAAACTCGGTCTCCACTCAGCATGTGCTATGGTAGAGCAGATCGTATCATAGCGCTGGTCTTCCGTGGAGACCGTGGTGCGCAAGGTGGCCTAATATAGTGGGTATTTAGTGATTTATTGTATGTGTGTGTTATTAGTACCAAATAAATATTTTATCTATCTTAGAACGAACCCAAAAATTGTCCTGACAGGGTTTTAATGCACTGTGTACCTACTAAGATACTACAACTACGAAAATAAATAAATTATATGATTATTTCAAATGTTGTCCGTAACTGTAGCGGAAATTTGCAGCCTAGTGGACCATGTTAACTCATGGCTGACTTAAATATTATCATGAATAGAATTCTAATGATCCATGGAATTTGTACAGTAGAAAATATTAAGGAAAATGTTCGATTACCTACACAACGGAGAATACTCATACCTCTTTTGACATTCCTCTTGCCAATTGAAGATTCTGTGACCGTAGCAAACCCGGCATCGACATCTTTGGTATTTTCTTGGGTCAATTTGCCTGAAAATTATATAAAGCTGTGATCTATCAATATAGAAATATACTTTGATTGCCTAGAAAACATAGTAGGTTAAACTTATCTAATACTACTCGTAATTAGTTCAAAGTTAAGTAAAGTAAAAGTAAAAAATCATTTATTTCTTTAGGCTTACAAAATAAGCACTTAGACAAGTCATATTTTATACATTCTATACATTGGGGCTGGGTGATGCTGTGTGGATTGTCCAGCATTATTGAATCATTTTTATTGTTTACTAGCTGCACCCCGCGGCTTCGCCCGCGTGGAAATAATATAATATATATTTCTCACTCTATCTATTTAAAAACCGTATTAAAATCCGTTGCGTAATTTTAAAGATATAAGCGACAGACAGACAGCGGTTAGCGACTTTGTTTTATTTTTATACTATGTAGTGATTGGGTAACATACCTTTTCTGGCTTCCATCAAATGATGGATCATGTCTTGGCGGATGATTTTCTTCTTTTCTCTTTCCCTCATGTTGGACATCACGAGTGTTGTGAAGAAATTCTGCGATTCTTTAGAGAACATGTTGAATTCCAACATCTGAAATAATAGTTATCCAGTGTTTCATTAAGACTAAAATTGGTTTAGTCGTTTATTTAAAAACTTTATTGCATTACAAAGGGTACAAAAGGTGGGCTTAATGCCGAGGCATTTTCTACCTGCCGACCAGGAAACACATGTCTATACTAATATTATAAAGAGGAAAGGTTTGATTTTTTGTTTGTTTGTTTGTAATGAATATATCTATATGTCGTAAGTTTCATCAAAATCCATTCAGTAGCTTTTGCGTGAAAGAGCAACAAACAACATACATCCTCACAAACTTTCGCGTTTATAATATTAATAGGATAAAAATAAAAAAAAACATAAAATTCAAAATTAAGATAGTAAACTCACATTAGCCAATTTTGGAAAAGTGAAGAATCCAACAAATTGCTTGAAGCTGAAGGAAGCGGCGTCTTTCCCGTGCTTGTAGAAGTGATTGTCGCGGTCTTCCTGAGAGTCTACCTTCAGGCCGAAGGCACAGGAGGCCACGACGTCTGTGGCGTAGCGGGTCAGGAGATCCTTGGTGTCTATGTCGATGTAGCCCTCTGGGAAATATGAAAGAAAGAAAATTAATACATTTATGTGACACCATATATAACACATAACATGACACATTACATAGTAAGAAAATAAAAAAAAACAAGAAAAAATTACAAGGAAATAGATAAGACATACAGATAAGAACAAATCCGTGTTACTTGTGGGGCCAAAAAGGTTCCTGTCTCAGCAGTATGCCGCTACAAACCTAAGTTAGTAGCGGCGCTGATTTTTAAATATCATTTCTATCAACAACTCTTATGTTTATATATGGACAAGAGCCGCTTGAAGACTGAAGTTTAGGGTCCGGGCCTCAGACCAACCCTCAAGATATTACCCTCCGTACTGTACAAGTCATAAGTCAAAATCATTTATTTCCATTCCATATAGGTACTATAAATTATCTACATATCTATATAATATAAAAATTAATCGCTGAATGTGTTGTTAAGCGCAAATCTCGAGAGCAGCTGAACCGATTTCGCTAATTCTTTTTTTACAATATTTCTTGAAGTACGAGGATGGTTCTTACGGAGAGAAAAAAGAGATTTTTTTTAAAAATTGCCACCTGGGCGAAGCCGGGACGGGCCGCTAGTTATCAAATAAGAAAAAAGGTGTTTATAATTTTCTGTCCACTTAAGTTTTTTGTCTACTAGTGGAAGAAGTGAAAAAGAAACCACTAGTACATTCATTCATATAACTCTTATGTGTGTAATAAGTACATGGTTTTACTCATGGACAAGAGCCACTTAAAGAGTAGAGCAAAGGATCTGGCCCTCCAACCAACCCTCAATATATTCGCCCTCCGACATAATACTGTACCGGCATAAGATAATCATTATTGTATACTAGCAGCGCCCCGAGGCTTCGCCCGCGTGGAAATTTCTGCGCAATTATACCATGTTTTCTCACTATTTAAACCTTCCCTGGACTACGACAAACATTTCGAAACCAAAATCAGCTAAATCGGCCCAGCCGTTCTCGAGTTTTAGCGAGACTAACGAACAGCAATACATTTTTATATATATAATAAAGAAGAAGATGATATCTTGTGCCAGTATGCATAAGATATAATTATTGTATATGATATCTTATACCGGTACAGTATTCCTATTTGTACTTACACTGCATAAATAGGTATTATATCTGATATCGTATGGTTTATGTATGGGTGAAAGTTGCATAAATACCTCTAGAAGCTTCTATGTTCTTCTTCAGATAGATTATCATTTGGTCCGCTACTTCTATTATGAAGGGCATTTCCATTCCATATAGGTACTATAAATTATCTACATATCTATATAATATAAAAATTAATCGCTGAATGTGTTGTTAAGCGCAAATCTCGAGAGCAGCTGAACCGATTTCGCTAATTCTTTTTTTACAATATTTCTTGAAGTACGAGGATGGTTCTTACGGAGAGAAAAAAGAGATTTTTTTTAAAAATTGCCACCTGGGCGAAGCCGGGACGGGCCGCTAGTTATCAAATAAGAAAAAAGGTGTTTATAATTTTCTGTCCACTTAAGTTTTTTGTCTACTAGTGGAAGAAGTGAAAAAGAAACCACTAGTACATTCATTCATATAACTCTTATGTGTGTAATAAGTACATGGTTTTACTCATGGACAAGAGCCACTTAAAGAGTAGAGCAGAGGATCTGGCCCTCCGACCAACCCTCAATATATTCGCCCTCCGACATAATACTGTACCGGCATAAGATAATCATTATTGTAAATGATATCTTATGCACCGGCATAAGATATCATTTACAATAATGATTATCTTATCTTATCTTATGCATACCGATGCATAAGATATAATTATTGTATACTAGCAGCGCCCCGAGGCTTCGCCCGCGTGGAAATTTCTGCGCAATTATACCATGTTTTCTCACTATTTAAACCTTCCCTGGAATACGACAAACATTTCGAAACCAAAATCAGCTAAATCGGCCCAGCCGTTCTCGAGTTTTAGCGAGACTAACGAACAGCAATACATTTTTATATATATAAAGAAGAAGATGATATCTTGTGCCAGTATGCATAAGATATAATTATTGTATATGATATCTTATGCCGGTACAGTATTCCTATTTGTACTTACACTGCATAAATAGGTATTATATCTGATATCGTATGGTTTATGTATGGGTGAAAGTTGCATAAATACCTCTAGAAGCTTCTATGTTCTTCTTCAGATAGATTATCATTTGGTCCGCTACTTCTATTATGAAGGGCACCATCAGTCGGATCTTGGAGCCCGTGTACGCGGGGCTCAGGCTCGAACGCATGTCCTTCCATTCTTGACCTGAAGAACAGAACTCATTGAGCTGAGTTCACTCTTTATATTTAGAATCGTCATAAAGACGACCTGTGTGGTGCGGTGGGCGAAAGTCCGCTGCAACGCAGGAGGTTGCGGGTTAGATTCCCGTCTCGGAACAATTATGTGTACGATCTGCAGATATTTCTTCTGGGTGTTCTGGTCGTTATCTATGTAGAATAAAAGCCCTCACACTCGGGGTGCTTACTTGATTTTATAGCACAGTTGGTTAGAGCATTCCCTAACTGTGGTAACGTCGCAGGTTCAAGTCCCGCCGAAATTTAAAATATTAGGGATTTTACATTTTACTTCATTTTATTTCGTACTGGGGATGGTAGGGTATTTTAAACTAGAAGTGAGAAGGGAACTGATGTTGATAACTTACATTTTAGTGTGATTAGATACACAACCCTTTTGTTTTAATGCATATAGGGCTGCACGTACCTAATAAGTATGTATACGCACGCCGAAGACCTAAGCTACTTGCGATCCCGAAAGCAAGAACTAACCTCCTGAGCAAGTCCCCGTTCACACGGGCCCTTCGGGCTATTAATACTTTATGTGCAGAGGAGGATGTTGACATATTCTATATGTCCTTACCAGAATTCAGGGATGCGGTTTTAAAATTTTTAGATAGGACCCATAGGAATATGTAAATAGGGTTTATTTTAAGTTTAATATTAAGTGGTAGTTAGTAGTGTGTAGAATGTTAGTTTTTTGGTTTGTGTTTTAAGTTTAAGTTTTTTTGTTATATTTCTTTGTCGCTTTGGTGTCCAACTGTAAATGCATTGTAAATAGTTTATCAATAAATAAATAAATTTTTTTATTTAAATTTTTTTTAATTTAATTTAATTTTTTTATCGTTGGCCCTTGCATTGACTAACACACTGGAATTATAGAAACGGTTAGATAGTAATCCTTCTAGCCATTTCTATAACACCAATCTATATATCCATCCATATAGATAAGATGTCATTGAAGCACATAATACATAGGTCACAATAACGAATGCACATCTAACATCGGAAATTAATACATTTTCATGAAAGAAAGCTCGAGAATATTAAGTAATAGTGATCAACAAGACTAAGTAATAGCAATTTTATCGCCCTATAGTACCCCATAGAACGATCGTTAAGTGTAATTAATAAATAATGTAAATAATAAATAAATAATGCTGGAAAATCCACACAGATGACAATCTAGCCACAAGGTAAGCAAAGCTTGTGTTTTGGGTACTAGATAACTGATATACCTACATAATACAATACATTACATAGATAGATATTTTTTATTATACCATCATCTATGATTATACATATAAAACGACCAGAACACCCGGAACAAATATCTGCAGATCGTACACAGAATTGTTCCGAGGCGTGAATTGAACCCGCAACCTCCTGCGTCGCAGGCGGACCTTCGCCCACCGCGCCACATCGGTCGTCAAAATGTATTGAAAATATCATTATTTATTAAGAGCTTTAGTACCTACATTCCAGCGAATAAATGATTTGATTTGATTAAATTATTTCATGTAAACCTTTAAGCGTGAGCAAGTTCCGTCCGAACATAGGGTCGTTCCTCGCGTCGATGATGCTGCGGTGATCAGTGAAGTGTTCAAAGTCCCTCATAGTTATCTTCTTCACCAGGCCCAGGTCGCGAATGAAGATAACTTTGTTTATGAACTCGAATCGTCCGAGGAACCTGAAAGTAAAAAAATAACACGTTGATTTCCACGACAAATGCCTGTAGAATGTATTCGACTACGGGACTAATGTTAATAATTATAATAAAAGAGTTTTTTAATAGGGTTGAGTTTTTTAATAGGGTTGTTATTAGTAAATAAAGAAATGGCTGACATAAACATGCCATTTCTTACTCTTTACTTACTACGTTCTATTCAACCATTAAGTAAGTAAATAACTGGTACCAAAAAACCGAAGTTGGGATCCCTCGCATCTTCATACAAGATTTATCTTAGTAAGAGCGAGAATTCAAGAACTTACTTTACCGTCATTGATACTAACCTTTCCTCAGGAAACGTGAAGTACATCTCCCCCATGTGATCGGCAAATGGCTGCTGCTTCAGCGCAAATCGTGCCATGTTGCCCAGCAGTGGGACCGCTGGCAGATGTTTGACCCCTGCCCGTTGGAACTCGGAAGACCACTGTTGCCAATAGACGTACAGGGCGAATAGCACCGCCCATACTAGGAGTATGAAGATAACCATCGTCTGAAAGAAAACGATAGAACTAACATTTTTGATTTTAAATGTATTTTATGTATGAATGATCTTCAAGTATCTGTTCCAGTACAATGTTTATTACAATACAATACAATACAATACAAAAATTATTTATTGTACACCATAATCAAATTAAACATTACAAAAATACATTATATGCGACAGGTACATTGGGCGGCCTTATCGCTTAGAAGCGATCTCTTCCAGGCAAACTTTGGATGGAAAGAATTATATGAATTTAAGAAAAGGCAGGGGGTGTATCATATGTTATCTAAATAAGAATACTAAAAAACAAATAATAAATATTACAAATTCCAAAATAAATAATACACTACTTAAATACATAAATAAATAAATAGTAAGTACCAATATTCATTTTTTTTATTTATCATTATCAGTCATCTAGTCTCAATAATCCCTGGTCACGTAAGATGATGATGCATTGTAAACATTTTATCAGTACCTAGTAGATATTATGTATATTCATATTCATTAACAAAAATATGTTGAGTAGTAAAAAAATATGTTAAGTGAGGAAACTAGATCTTTCAGCCGTATTATGGTGAAAGAAAGAAAGAAAGAAAGAAAGAAAATACATTTATTGATTCACAAGTAGGTACAGCTTGCTACTAAATAATAATAATATATAAGTAAACAAGAACATAAAGAAATAAATAAAATTAACTACGTATGTATTATATACAAGCAACAAGCGACTCCACAAAGCGAACCAATAGGTCCTGTCTCAGCATAATGTTGCTCTACTTCTCCTCAAGAAGTAGAGCAACGCTGGTTTTCTCTGGTTTTATGGTGCTGCTTAAATAAAGAGGAAAGGAGATCTTGTCCTATTGGTCATCCGTTCAAACGTGACCTTTGGTCAAACCAGTGCAGTGCCAAGATCAATTCAGTTATCCAAAAGCTACGGGTGACACAAGTAAACTTTAAATACAGCAATCAATTGGGTTGAAAAGTTGAATCGCACATCATCTATCATCGACGACCGATGTGGCGCGGTGGGCGAAGGTCCGCCTGCGACGCAGGAGGTTGCGGGTTCGATTCCCGCCTCGGAACAAATGTGTGTACGATCTGCAGTTATTTGTTTCGGGTGTTCTGGTCGTTTTCTATATATGATAAAAAATATCTATCTATGTAATGTATTGTATTATGTATATCAGTTATCTAGTACCCATAACACAAGCTCTGCTTACCATGGGGCTAGATAATGCTGTGTGAATTGTCCAGCATTATTTATTTATTTATTACTTAGATACGTGATAATACAATTATAATAATAATGAGGTTTAAAATCAAAACAACGAAACCAAACAAGTGAATTTCACAGAATTTAACATAATTCGGCCCTGGCTTCGATTTCAGTGAACAGCGGGAACGGTAGATTGATACTCGTATGTACATTCAATGAAAACCGTCAAAATGCCACAAATCCACGAGCGATATGTTTGTTTGGTGTGGGAATACTTTGCCAAGGCATTATCAGTAATTAAGGGAACATCGAATAAAGCAAGCCGTAGTAGTAATAATGGGTATAAATTACGCAAATGGCGACGTCCACTGCAGTTAATCTTGCTGGATTTCCCTTTCTGCATAATTCATTTTATTTTATAATAGTGCAAGAGGTAACGGCGAGATACTATAAGAAACAAACAAAAAATAGTAATATAATAGTATACCTAAAGCAAACAGTAGACTCTATACTTTTTGCTATATACTATTATATATATTACCTACTATATATTATTACTATAAGTTGTGGGCCAAACGCAATGGCATCAAAAATATATAATAAAATACCCGATAAACTAAAAGACGAGGAAAAAGATATAACAATTCAAATAAAATTGAAACAATATTTTATAAATAAATGCTTTTATGACTTAAATGAATTTTTAATGACAAATGACAATTTTTTAAATATATATACATATATATGTATATATATACATATATAAATTACTTAATACTTATATTATTGACTTAAATAAATCTATGTGATTGAATTTAAATTTTCCGCTCTCTCTTTCTCTCTTATTTATTAAACAGAGCTTTTTAGAAACCCGGCTAACTTCCATTCACAGTACATATTGCCACACCCTGCTTGGGTACCATTGTGTTTCTTATACATTACCTAGATACTAAGACCTACAAATGTACAAAATGCAATAAAATAAATATGAAATTCTACATGTATAAAGAAAAAAAGAGACCGCATTGAAAAGAGAAAAGAGGAGGAAATTGCATCATTAAACCAACAAGAGGTAGGGGCTCTTTACTTAATAATAATAATTATATTTTCGCCTCTTTTGGATTACCTAGTAACATTCTTGATACTCAATACAAAATCTTCTATTTACTTTGCTTACACTGCAGAAAAAAACATGATCCCAACACCCCTCTGATTGCGCAAAAGATGTTCAGAAAAACAAATATTGCAAATAAAAATGGAAAACAACAAGCAAATGGTCAAAGAGTTTGCTCTCTTTAAAATAAATTTATAAAAAATAAAAAATTGTAATTAAATTGAAGACCAGCTCTTTGTCTATCAGTAACGAGTTTTTGATGTCAGCTTCTTTTCGCTTTCTTCTGAAAATTTATTTAGACTTAAAATGTTGCCACAGCTAATAAATGCAAATAGGGAAAAAATGCAGATCCGATATTTCGCTGGAGATTTTCTAAGATTAAATATAACGAGTCTGTTATAAGGACTTTTTTCAAATGATGTATGTACTCCCTGCGTCATCATGAATATACCCGCCACAACAGCGGGAGCCGTCGAGGATTTTGTCAGTTTTCAAAGGAAAATTTACGCGTAGCGGGGAAAAGTTTTATTCAAAAGTATCCAATCCGCTATCGCTCCCGCTCTGCCTATCTACCATACACACACCAGCTTTGTTTATCTTACACACATTCCAATGTCAACAAACATAATAAGGAAATAGTAAGCCAACTATAGCTGTTCTAATGATTGTACCGATTTAGCCACTTTATCAGTAGTTTACCAAGAAAATATCGAGCTAACTTTCTTAAGACGTAAACACATTTAACTTTTGACTCCTGATAAGACAGTTTCATCACAAACAGATAATACTAGAGGTAACAACTGATAGAATATCTCCATTTATCGAAAGACCGCCTCTGAAGCAACTACTAACTATGGCCAAGGATCTGAAAAACAAAATTGTGGTGATCACGGGGGGCGCTGAAGGCATCGGCTATGAAATTGCCGAGAACTTCCTCAAGAAGCTGGCTAAGCTCGTGATCCTCCTCGACATCAACGAGAAACAAGGCGCTGACGCCGTCAAGAAACTGAGCACAAAGTTCGGAAACGGGAAAGCAGTGTTCATAAAATGCGACGTAACAAAAGATTTAGAACCTGTTTCTAAGAAGATTATTGACTCATTCAAACAAGTAGACGTGCTCGTCAACAACGCAGGGATCCTAAACGACAAAGCAATCAAGAAGACGATCGATATCAACGTTACAGCTGTCATAGAATGGGCCCAAAAGTTTTGGGAGCACATGAGGAAGGATAAGGAAGGAAACGGCGGCACCATTATCAACCTAGCTTCTATTTATGGCTACAGAATCGACCAGTTCCTGCCAGCGTACCAGGCATCCAAATTCGCCGTTATGGGATTCACCAAATCACTGGGACATGAGTATAACTACAAGAAGACTGGAGTAAGGGTTGTGGCCATCTGTCCAGGGTTTACGGAGACAAAGTTGACTTCACAGCCGGATAGTTGGGACGACCTAGCGGTGAGTGACTTCAAGGACTTCCTGGATGGAAACGTTTGGCAGAAGGTGGAGGTGGTGGGGAAGGCGGCTGTGGACGTCTTTGAGAAGAGTGATAGTGGATCAGCCTGGCTGATCGAAGGCTCGCGGCCCGTTGCTGAGGTGGTGCTATCGGCACTGTGTCGCTAGGTCTTGATATCTTAGCTACTTATTTATGTATATTCATATAAAATGAAATGATTAATCTTTCGTTGTTGTATAAAAGCTAATTTTGAGGTGACCTATAAAAGTTTTACTGTCAAGGTATTGATGTATAGATTTCCTGTCCAAGGCAGAAGCGAACAAGATGTTTTTTTATTCGTCGTTTCAAAAAAATTTAAAGAAAATTGTTGTTGGTATATAATTTATTAAAACATGCTTAATTATTCAGAATTCATTATATTTTATTGGAATTTTTATCCCGACACAATGTAAACCAAGTGTGCGAAACTGCGAGCTGAAACTAGTTATTTAAAAAGTCCTATTACACTCTATTTTAAATAAATAGGTATAATATAATATGTCAATCAGCATAGTAATCTCGTTAAACCAACATAATTATTGAAAATATTCCATATATATATATAACCTTATACCTACTATAACCTTCGATAAACGGGATGATAATTATAGAAACGGATAAACAATATCCCCTGTGATAAAAACACCTATTTTCTACACATCTCTAGCAAACAAAGTAACTAGCTAACAAAATATTATGTGTAAACATTTTACGAGCCAGCTGGCAGTAATTCGACGTATAATGAGGGGGAAGCAGGTAGGGGAGGGCTAAAAGCTTTGCTGCATTAGTTCCCATCAACTACGCTTTAGACTTAGCTACTTGAGACACACGGGTCAGGAGAAATGAGATCGAGGAACGGGATAAATCAATTATTGATTCAGGCGGAAGAACGAATAGCAAGGCAGCTATTTCAATAGTAGTTTCTGCCCACAGCTTCGCAAGCGTTGTTTCTATGGAAACGTTTAAACATTATTTATATCATAGGAGCTGATTTATGGGACAAAAGGGAGCTTATGTTATATTCAATACCTGGAATTACCTGTAAGTCAAATGTCCGCCTGACTCGTTTAGTCGTTTTGGCGTGAATAGGTAACAAACATCCGAAAATCTATACATCCAAAACTTTCAGTTTTAGCAAAATAGTGTGATGTCTTGTAAGCATGACAGTCCTCAGGTTATGCGGTTTTGTAAGTTTGTTACAAAAATATTATTTCATGTTCTCTTGCTAAATGTGGTAATAACAAAAAAGCTAAATCATTTTAACCCAAAGAACTTATCTTTAACCTAAAAACCTTTAAACTTATCATAGTCCATTGCTATGCTATACAGGGGGAGATCCAACTGATGAGCGTCATAGTGCCCTCTCTATTAACTTGTATAAATGCTTATTTTGTAAGCATCAAGAAATAAAAAAAAATATTTAGCATTAAGGTACCTGCAGTCTTTCACAGATCTTCATGACACATAGTCGAAGGTCCTTTACTACGTATGTATAAGAAGAGTTACGTCACGTATTCGATTTAGAAACTTTTAGGACTACATAGCGTTTGGACTAGATCGACATAAGGCCTTAAACGTAACTAAGGCGTAACGACTATATTGTCGTTTGTTTTATAAAATACAGTTATGTAGATTCCTCAGTAGGTATTAAAATAAAACCGAAGCAGATATTGTATTTTCATTTCAAGTATTGTTCAAATTTAGCTGACCGTATGTATCACGCCACAAGGTGCCTACTACATCGTCGACCTCCCGCCTTACAATGTTGTTCAATTCTTTTATTACTAGTGCCTCATCCACTGATACCCACTAAGGGGAGACTTCATGAGATTTTAATACTATTGTGGCACTAGGGGTATAACTTGTAATTTTATTGACGTCCGTTCTGTGGCGTGGTGGGCGAAGGTCCACCTGTGAAGTAGGAGGTTGCGGGTTCGATTCCAGCATCGGGATAAATGTTCGTACGATCTGCCGATATTTGTTCCGGGTGTTCTGGTCGTTTCTATGTATTACAAAGAACATGATCTATGTAATGTCCCAACTTAAATCCCGACTTAAGCTTATGTTGGGCCCATAACACATGTATTGTATTATGTATATCATGTGTACATATATCAGTCATATACCCATCATTTTAAAGGCCAATAAAACCATAGGAATCGGTTCTGTTTTTTTTTTCAACTCTGACATCCGATCAGACTATCGAGTCGGACGCTAAGTCGGACGTGTATAGCGTGTTTAAACAAATATGTATATGGAACGAACGCCTTCCGATAGTCATATCAGGCTACCTATCTGACTATCAAACTATCATATCGGATGGAAAAATAGGATATTTATTATTGCCGGCCTCAGAGATTTCGCTATAATTTTCTAATTGTTAAGTATAGACTAAAGGGTTCGCTAGAGCATTCAAGTTTAACGCGTTCTTGCGAATGCTATACAGTTAAATGTTCAGTTTCATAGAGCATTTCCATGTACTGTTACGTTCTTGCGAATGCTTGACACTTAGAGGCACACAGATACAGGGTTATTGGTAATTCGACGTATTCCCGTTAGGAGGTGATAGGGGTGACTATTTGCGATAATTTTCATCCCCATGTGCATCATGCAAAAGTGAACCATTTTGAAGTTATCATGATTTTTAGGTTTTTTCAAAATAAGTCAAAAGTGCAACATCACAAATTGATTTAAAAAAAAAACTGTCTAATTTGCATGATGCACATGGGGATGAAAATTATCGCAAATAGTCACCCCTATCACCTTCTAACGGGAATACGTCGAATTACCAATAGCCCTGTATAAGTTCAAATTTTGAGGAAAAAGTTAGATCATATAATGTTTTATTGGCATGATTCTGTCAAAAGCATTAACTTTGACATTCCATGACACTGGCAGACAAGTGTCCTGCCAGACACAGTTGCCATTAATAAAGAATCATCAACACCATAATATTTGCTATTGATATATTATTTGTTTTTCGGTAACGCTCTGATCGAGAAATAAAGGGTAATAATGGCTTTGTTGTGCAAACGCGTGCAACTTGCTGGTGCTTGGCCACGACAAAAGAAAATTTCGGTTAGTTGGTACGATATTTCAAAACACATGCTGGTATATTATTTTGCCGTAAAACTCGTGGAATCTTCACTGATCGAGTACCTTTCTAAAACAACGCATTTTAGTGATAAGGCTATCAAAAAACGAATAAAGTTTCTGGGCTTTTGAAGGTACACTGTAGTACAAAATGTTCAATGCATGATTTATTTTGTAAGTGTTTTAAAGCGGGCGCCACATAGGTTTCTTAACGCACGCTTGTGCGGATTCCAGCATGCTCGGACGGATGGACGGTTGTAACGGACCGGTCGGTTTTGAAAGCCAGCGTCGATAGGTTCCTACTCGTACCTTACTATCCTGCATGTGATATCCCCTACACAGACGCAGGCACGAGCTATATAGGCTCTGTGTTAGAACTCTTCTTCACGACATGGTATCTTAATGGTACGGCTAGAATACCGTACCGTTAAACGTGTCGTGAACAAGAGGTCCCGGCTGCGGTTAAGAAACCTTGCGAGCTTGTATATGACACAGCAAAATCACAGGACGAGCCAGCGCCTTTTTTCTTTTTTTAGAAATGCGTATGCGTGCGAAATGCGTTGCCGCCTTGAAAAATTTCACCGGCTTAGATGCGACGCGCCGAAGAGCAGACACTGCGTGTAATTCCGAGCCTTTCCACGACGAATAAACCGTAGATTTTCATGGTGAAAAAACGTGAAACTAGGTCTCGAAGTCGGTCTATACCTTAAGTTACAGATAGGTAAATGCAATGATTTTAATTTTTTCGTCGTTTTAGGTGATGGCGTTTTGCAACTTTTCCCTTAAATTTGAGTTCCCTTTATTGAAGAACACTGGCGCTTTTAAGATTATAAGCGGGATCCGTTCTCAACACTGCAATCCCTGCGGAGGTAAATTATTTGAAGCATCAACTGAATATCCAGGGCACAAAAGTCTAAGTATAAAATATTGTAGGTAGATAAGACATAATGGGTGCCTATACCTAGATGATTTATTTGTAGTAAAACCTGTAAAACTGATCAAATTTTAAGTCGTGTCGTCATATAGCATACACCTGCACATGTATACATCCAGCACCGCTACCTACCGCACATCATAAGAAAGTACTCAAAATAAGACTAGGTACTCGTTATCATTAGATAGATATTCAAGCGTGTCACACACAATTCTTACCGCAAGATTTATATGAGTGCATTTATCATAGGTTCGTCGTCGAAGCAGGATTCGAGCAGGGATCTGACAAACAAAGTTGCGGTGATCACGGGGGGCTCTGAAGGCATAGGCTATATCATTGGTGACTATTTCCTCCAGAAGAAAGCCAAAAACGTGATCCTCCTCGACGTGAACAGGGAAGTAGGCTGTAAGAACACACATAAACTGGTCTTAAAGTATGGATCTGGGAAAGTAGAGTTCATGGTATGCGACGTAGTAACAGATTTAGAAAACGTTTCTAACATGATCCTTTGCAAATACAAACAAGTAGACGTGCTTATAAATAACGCGGGGGTCCTCAACGAGAAAAATATCAAGAAAACGATCGACACCAACGTTCGAGCTGCCATCGAGTGGGCCCACAAGTACTGGCAGCACATGAGGGAGGATAAAGGAGGAAATGGCGGAACCATCATTAACCTATCTTCTATATACGGGTTCAGGATCAACCAGTTCCTGCCAACGTACCAGGCGTCCAAATTTGCGATGATGGGCTTCACCAAAGCGCTTGGACATGAGTATAATTACAAAAAGACTGGTGTGAGAGTTATGGCCATCTGTCCAGGGTTTACGCCGACGACATTAACATCGGAGCCAGTTTGCTGGGACGATACAGCAGTGGAAGACTTCAAGACCTTCCTAAAAGGGAACGATTG
This sequence comes from Eupithecia abbreviata, assembly GCA_943735965.1. Lineage (NCBI taxonomy): Eukaryota > Metazoa > Arthropoda > Insecta > Lepidoptera > Geometridae > Eupithecia > Eupithecia abbreviata. The sequence continues at coordinate 1,224,969 of OX030986.1, forward strand.
GCAGAAGTTGAAGACAGTGGGGCAGGCGACTGTGGACGCCTTTGAGCACGGCGAGAGTGGAACAGCCTGGCTCATCGAGGGCGGGCGCCCTATTACTGAGGTGGTTTTATCGGCTAAACACGATAATCCTATAAAAGCCTAGCGGCATAGATGTTGCTAGAGCTTTATATCTTAGTTAATTATTTATTAAAAGGTAATAATAATGTTATTTTAATACTTGGTCCTCGAAATGCAAATCTCACCAAATCATCTGCTATATCCACACACTGGAGCAACACGTTAGACAAAGTGTGCCCAAAAGGGGGACATGCTATACGCCCTGCCACAGTTTGTATGTGAGGTCCATTATTACGACTTTCCTTTCCAAAATAGCCGTAAACCCGCAACACAAGATCTCTTGATTGTGCTAAGCACAATTATTTTTGGCATTTTTTTTTAACATACAAGATAACATCTCGTTGTTAATTAAGACCTGACCTATTCTCAAAAAGACTGCATAACCTTCAAGACTGCACCACCTTCAGATTCAAAGTCAAGACTTACCGTAAGAATGTCGTGCACTTTTCTCTGAGGCTGTGGAGAATCTAAACCAACTTTAACCGTAACTTTTCAGCAAACACACCTAACACAGTTAAAATGTTACTAACTAGCTAGCTAGACTGTATTGCTAGATTTTCCATTTATCAATGTAGGTATGGTTAATAACAGATTGTTCCAATTTATATTATGTTCTATATTCTATGTTCATTGTGTTAGTCGATTCCATCAAGATAAAAATATTGCATAATTAAATCTGTAATGTGATTTAAACAAAGAAACATACCATGCCATTTTCTGCTATCAGTATTGCTGTGTTTATATTTGCATGACCACGGTTTCACTTACCTAGAAGTAAATAATAGCACTCCAGCTCTATGGGGTTGTAAGCGGTGTGGGCAAAACAATAAAACTTCTGAAACTAGCATGGTTATTAACACTAAAGTCATTTAAAACGGGATATTTACTCGTACCATGATTTGATTTTTGAGTTTTCCAATATTTCGGCACATTTTCATGCGGAATAACTGTTGTAACAGTTATACCGTAAACACTTTGTTTGTATAGAGAGAGAATGAGAATAAAGTTCTTTAAACCTAAGTTTGGTTATGTTTGATTGGATTAGGGCTTTATATCAGAAAAAAAATCCACTTGGACCATTCGATAGCTTAAGCTTTAAGAAGTAACAATCATCTATTCATGCATCCAAACTTTCGGATTAATAATATTAGTGTGATTACTATAGACAAATGCCATCTGAATCGTGGTTCATTAAGATTTAAAACAAGATAAATAAAATAGGTATATGCATAATATAAACAAACAAGTAATGGCGTTTGCTATGAAAATTACTTCAGACGCTTTAAAAAATAGAATTATGAAAAATACCCTCAGGTACCTAAAGTGCTTCTCACGAAAGATGTCCCGCGGAAATTAGTGAAACAATATATTTTTCTAATTTTCATAGTTCATTTATTTTAGTGAAACAATATATTTTTCAACGCTAAATTCACTAATTTCATTCGATTGCACTCCCTACAGCGCGCTGCGTCTAGGGGACTTCTTTGTACCTTTCAATTCGACAGAGGGTAGGGATTTAAAGCAGAAAAACAGGATAATATCATTGGGATGTCATTTCGAACTATGCACGGTTTAGGCAGGATCTACACTATTTAAATTTGACGGGCCCAAACTCAAAGCGCCTTCTTTGAGTTTCAATTTTCTCATTAATTTGTTACCGAGTACTTCCCGAACAAATTGTCGTATAAATTAACGAGGCGTTTTCTACAAAATTAGATAGGTACTCCTTACTAGGATCACCTATCTAGTTTTGTAGTCTAGTCACTTGTTAGCGTTTAACCCTCGTCCATACTGATAAAAAGGGGCAAATTCTCCTGACTCTGGCAAGTTTTATTCATATTAACAAGTTTCTTGGATAAAAAGTACTCGATACAACCTCAGCAACGCCTAATTTAATCAGCGCTGCAATGACCGAAGTTTATCTTCTTGCTCGGGGCGGCCCTAACTTGTGGGCGATGGTGAGGGTTGGCACCTAAGCTTGGCAAATAAATAAAGAAACTGGTGCCACCATCAAGTTATATGGCCACTTTATATTCATTTACATAGCATACATACTTTTACCAAACACATTTATTAAGTAGGCCTTATTTCATTCGTCGTTTCATCGGTAGGTACTCGCCAAGCGGTATCTATCCTATCATATTAACAACTGCACTGATTATCATCAAGAACAGGAAAGTACAAAAATATAAAATAAAAATAAAATAGGAGCTTAAATTATAATGCATTATAATTAAATACTCATCGAAATTACGTAGTTTGAAATATACTGCGGACGAAATAAAGTCGCGATTAAAAATATATTTTAGTTCACCCTCCCTGACCAAGAGAAGATCGTTTCTCGTTCATGATCGTTTCATTAGGTGTCTGTGTAAAATTAACTGCATTATAATGAGTCAGTTTTATTAATTTATTCTTTGGGGACACAAATTATCATCTTATTATTTTTAACTCGATAACTTTGGGCAGCCCTGTCAGCGAGCGATATTTATTAGGGTTAGCAATCGCCGCGATTACGATTAGCGCCTTATTGGAGGGTTGGTTGATTGGTGCTTGAAGAATATCACCATCTAAATAAATAGCCTCTGCGGAAATTTAGAATGTGAATTGACCCGCTATATCTTTTGAATATATCTGTGGCGCTCATTGGGGGAGGCCTATGTTCAGCTGTGGACTAAGATAGGCTGATGATGATGATGATCTTTTGAAAATTTCCGTTCCACCAGTGTGTTTTCCAAGATTTGAGCTGAATGTGGTTAGCATGACGAAAGTAATTAAAGTTGAGAACCTTGAAATGAAAGCAAGCTTACAGATAAATAATATTGACAAACCAAAAACTGTCGTCTATGGGTTACACCATGTTGGATAAAAAAAAAACTTTCAAATAAATATGAAATGCTACGTGGTAATTTTTATGCGTAGGTATAACACCATTTCCCCATTCTTTTCCCACCAGTTTCATAATTTTTCCTATTAAATCATTTTCCCAACAATAACAGTTAGTTTCATGGTAGGTGAACCACGGATTTTTTTTTCCCGGGAACACCCAGTTATCTTGAGGTGGATCACGGGCAGGGACCGGTAGTAAGCATTATCATTGTATAATGTCACTTATAACTTAATATGATATTTAGTACATAGGTATGATTTGAATTTTGAGGAAAGCTCAAACTCAAATCATGCTAAATATCCCGTTATAATTGATTCTATTGTTTATTTATGTTGTTTTACCCGAGTGAATCTCTTACTTCCTAAAGTATGTTTTTATCCAACGTCTAGTTTTGGTTTTAGTGTCATATATACAACAAAATGTCATAAAACTATACAAAACCAAATGTTAGGTAATTTTTGTGACTTATCTAAGAACATGTTTATTGTGTCAAAAAAAAAAAAAAAATTTGAATGGAACCGTTCATTTTGTCAATAGGTACTAATAGTATAAAGAGGATATGTTTGATTTTATGTTTGTAATGGATAGGCTCTGAAATTACTGGACCGATTTGTTTGATTCTATCACCGTTGGGAAGCTAAACTATCCCCGGTGAACATAGGCTATATTATATTTTCAAAAAAGTTAACACGTTGAACGCCATGGGGGTCACCATTTGGCCGACAGTACATTGCCCTGAGGGCCGAACCGGAAAACATGATTTTCATCAATATACATAATTCAGAACATATTAGTCTACAGGGCCGCGGGGGTCCCATTGTATTGAAAAAGATAAGTTAGCATCTCCGTTTGGCCTGGCAGAAGGGTTTGAAGTCAACACTAGATCGCGGTCACATGGTGTCCCCCATGGCTTGAACGGGGCATTCTAGTGTCGCCCAAATGGTGCCCCCCATGGCCCAAACAGAAAATCACAGAATTTTCGTCGGCGATCAACGTGTTAAGGATCCGTACTAAAACCGTGCAAAGCCGGGAAGGTCCCATAGTATAACATACATTTCTTAACTATCATCTATTTATTGGGCATTATTTCTATATTCATAATTATATGGTAGGTACCTAATGGTATCTATGCGATGATTTTACATGGATATTGACAAATAAACGCTATATCGTAAGAATTGTTTAATAGCGCTTCTACCTACATGTTGTATGGTTTATGGTGAGTATTGATTGACTCTATTAGGCTAGCAAATAAAATATAAAACAACCCCGTTTTTTATTACTTCGCCAAAATAATTTATCGGTCGGCCGGCAACAGCTTCTAATCTAGATTGATCGTCGTATTATCGAGTTGCTAAAACGTATAACTAAAAAATATTATTGTTGTTTATCATTATTTAATATTATTGTTGTTTATCATATCAAGTATGTACATGTATATCAGATAATAAAGTCAAATCGAGATTTGTTCCAAACAAGATCGTATTGTGTCGCAATGAGTGATCTAGTTATCTAGTCCAATCGAGATTCAGTCATATCGCGATCTAGGCGAGTACGCCTAGATGCCCCGTCTAGAGGTATTTGGCTACCTCTCCACGGGGTGTACTTTGAAATAAACTCCAAAAAATCACTAACTCATTTATCGATGATAGCAAGCAAAGAAATTAGCGCGCCAGCCCACTGCGGACCCACCATACCCCTGGCCATACCCCTGGGGGTAGGGTGGGACGAAACCATACCACCAAAATTAGTGTAGGGTATTGTTTTTTTTAAATTTATATAAAAATTTATTATTCAATTAAAATAAAAATAAACTACACGCTGAAACTTAAAAATAATTGTAATTGAACTTTTCAGAATAAAAACGCTTCTTATAGCAGGTTGATCATAGAAGTATAATTAAAAATTTAAAAAACCCCCCGATACGGCTGATCAGGTCATAGTTACCTTGCCATATACCTTCAATATCATTGAAGTAACACGGTAAAATTTTGTTTCGAAAAACAGTTTATTTACTTGTGTAAGGAGTTATTAGTGTGAGGTTTACTTACCTGTTGCAAGAAGGACACTTGAAATGAAATACAAGATAAGATAGTCTTTATTGTGACTTTTGAATTAAAACGTACTTATTGTATTATATAATTTTATTTTTATTATATTTTTTTTTGTTTTAGAATACGATTGTGACCTGTTTTATTCTAGTAATTTACGAAATAAATGATAATTGATTAAATACTTTCAAAGATACATGGCAGTCCTTAGGTCACATCTCTATAGGGGTATGGTTCCGTCCCACCCTACCCCCAGGGGTATGGTGGGTCCGAAGTGCGCCAGCTAGGCGCGCTAGTTCATTATAATAAGGTGGTACTAGCGCTCAAACGCCTCGCTAAGTCTTGTTAATGTCAACTGGCTGTCACGTTTTTGACGGTGACTCGGTGGTAATTTCTTTCGTCCAAGGACTTAATTATTTAGCTACCTCATTTGAATTGTTTGTTTAGCCGTTTAGCCATACATAAATCTTTTTGTGTCCTTGATGTGTGTGTGTGAAGTCACCAGAGGATCAGACTGAAAACGTTAAAAAGTGTGTGAGCTGTTTTGTCTCGCTCTTTCTTATGAAAAACGCACGACAAAACAGCCGACAACAGCTGAGTTTGGACCTGAGTTAGCCGCGCACTAGAGAAATGCCTAAATTATTCCAGATTGCTTTTTTTTAAATTTCGTTTTATGTTATAATTTATGTTTTTTGTATGTTACAGTTCTGATTTCCTTGTTTTTTGTGTACACACACATAAAACAGTTCTAAATAAATTTTTATTCAATTCTATTGTATTTCACGCACGAGTGACCTCAAAAGGGATAGTTTTATTACTAAAATTTAAAAAATATCGAAATAATGAGATCCTTATGTTGCCTGTAATTGAGAGCTCTGGCGATGTCTGTATTGGGTAGGTAGCGTCAGCAGAAGCATTTCAACAGGTTTATTAAAAAATGTTTTACTGTTATTTTTGGTTTCGACTTTAATTTATAATATCCAATCGAATTGGGGGTGTTGTGTAGGTAAGTGAGCGAAATGTTACTTGAATAAAAAAACTGTCCTGGTAATGCCACTGCGCTGGGCGAAAGCTTTCCCCCATTCGCTTTTAATGTATTTTAATAAAAACAGAAATGTTCGCTCAAGTTTTTCTTTGGTCAAATCTTATAGATAAAGGTGGTTTTCAGACCTGCTCTGTTGAGTTTCCGGCTAGATAATGATGTGTGAACCATGTACTCATGCCGTGTTCACTATGTACATATCTACATATAAAATATTTGCCCAAATTAAATGATGCTGGACAATCCACACAACATCATTTAGCCCCAAGCTAAGCAGCAGAGCTTGTGTTATGGGGACTAGATGACTACTTATTACAATAAATTACGTACTTAAATATTTTTTTTATATAAGTATATAGAAAATGACCAGAACACCCGGAACAAATATCTGCAGATCGTAGTAACATTTGTCCCGAGGCGGGATCAAACCCGCAACCTTCTGCATCTCAGGCGGACCTTTGCCCATCGCGGCACAGATGTCCTCAAAATTAATTCCAGATTTAAAGTAACACAATTCAACATGAGTTTTGTTTATTTTTTTCCCATCGTTACAAGTTCTAATACATTGAAAATGAATAAAAATAATGAATGGTCTGAACTACTTGAAACATCACGCCACGATTCAGATTCCTTTACCTGATAATTGCATCAAATTGCAAATATAATTTGCTAACGAGCTACTTGTTGCAACTTTTAATAAATTCTATTATTTTGTGCAAAATGTAGGAACTCAGCGGAAAATCCAGTAGGCTGATTGAAATGTTTCAAAGGAATTCAAAACGGGACCAAAGTCGTTTCTTTAGTACCTAGGTACTTGCGTGGGCAAGCGTGGGCTATCCTTGCCCACGTTTTTTTATCGTTTTGATCTTTTATTAGACTTCTCGTGGGTAATGGCATTTGTTTCTAACCTCGCGAGTTGTATTAGAAAGTTTTCATGGGGGGTTTTAATTCCAACTCAAAAATGGTTTGAGTATCGTAGATATCAGGAAGTTTTAGGGTTTTTATTCAACTTTAATATAAACTCAGGTGGGCCGGCCATATCTCGCGAAGAACCGACGGCCGCTGCTGGGGCAAACATGTTCTCGAGTGGAGACCGCGACTCGGAAAACGTAGGACGCTCTCAGCCCAGGTGGGATGACGATCTTCGAAAGACTGCAAGTAGATGCTGGATGCGGAAAGCTGAAGATAGGGCGGTATGGCGTTCACTGGGGGAGGCCTATATCCAGCAGTGGACTGCTATAGGCTGATGATGATGATGATAAACTCAAAATGGTTTGTTTCTAGGTAAAATAGATTAACATCTAGTAAAGCTACAATTCTACAACAAACAAAAACTTTGCATAGGCACTCTTCAATTGTAGGTACTAGCAACTAGTACAAAAGCGAGATAAAACGAGAAGCAAACAATTCATTAAACAAGATGTTTCTTGCTCGTTGCCTCTCGCTGCACAAACTGAAAACTAAAGCAATAAATTGAAAACCGACGAGTGTGCAGCAACTTATGATTGCTAAAACTTTTATGTTATTATGACTAAATACACGAAGAAGACCCACCACCAGTCCACCAGTTCAAAGTCGCTCAGCGAGCTATGGAAAGAGCTATGCTCGGAGTTTCTCTGAAGGATTCGTAACGAATACATCCGACAAAGTCAAAGTCAAAATCATTTATTCTTTAGGCTTAAAATATAAGCACTTAGACAAGTCATATTATATATATTGTATATTATATATATATATATATATATATATATATATGTGATGACTGTTGACGTATTTTTATCCTATTTTTATATTAAAAACAGTGTAAATTAAGAAATTGAAGTAGGTTTTTGGTTTTTTCAAAAAATGTATATTATCATGTTTCTAGTTTTTAGGATCGTGATAATGAAATAAGTTTCGCATGTGCATTTAGATTCAGTTTAGAAAATAAATATTCTGATACTTCAACGAATACCTAGTTTTTTTTGGACTCGCTACTTTTAGCTTTTGCTATTTTTAATTTGTGATATAATTTAAAACTTATAAAAAAAACCTAATACGAGACGAGAAGCCTAGTTCGTTCGTAATTGTTGAATACTTGCGACAAGTCCTTATTAATCGAGACGGGAGGATCCGCGACAGGTGAGATATCTGCCGACGGGGCCGCTCCTCGCAGATTACGGCGGATTACACGCAGCTCGTTTGTCAACTTCACACTTCGCGAGGTGGTACGACAGGTAGCGGGCCTGGAGATGTAGCGGGTTTAGGTGAGTATCATCATTATCATTATCATCAGCCTAAAGCAGTCCACGGCTGGACATAGGCCTCCCCCAATGAGCACCATAGCGTCCTGTCTTCAGCTTGACGCATCCAGCATCTGCCTGCAGTCTTTCGCAGCTCGTCATCCCGTTGGAGGGCGTACGTACCTACACTACGTTTACTGAGTTGTGGTGCACTCAAGAACACGTTCCCAGCGGCCGTCGGTTCGCGAGATATGGCCGGCCCACTGCCACTTCAGCTTGCTAATTCTCAGAGCTATGTCGATAACCTTGTTTCTCTGTGATTTACACTTAAATAGGCAAATAACCATGTATTAGACATATAAGAGATGAACATGCTAGTGGTTTCTTTTTCACTTCTTCCACTAGTGCACAAAAAATTGAAGTGAATAGTAAAATAATTTTATTTGATAGTAATTTCATGTAAAAAATATGCAATATATATATATAAATGGGTCATTGGATATGATACGTATCACCAACCGGTGTTTGCTGAATGCCATAAGTACATGTATACGGGATGCCCTGAAGATGTAGTGGAAGTCATGTACAGACAGCGTCATTAATTGGTAACCCCCCAAATAGCTAAAGTTTACATTGCAAATCACTGTACGATTTACAAATCTTTTACTCAAATACTAAGTTAGAAAGCAAAAATTGTATCACCAAGTGGGAATCGAACCAGGCATCCAATGGCTCACATTACAAGTAACGAACGCACCAAACAACTAAGCCAATGAACCAGTTAACAAAGCGTTCAAATTTTATGTTATTAGTGTTCGACAGCGGATTTTTATCTACGGTATCTCTTTACAGTGGATAAGAAAAAAATAAGTGTTTGATCAGATCTGAATATAATCGTGGTGAACAAAGAAAACGTCACTGGCCATTCTCGATTCAAGTCTTGACTTACTGGTTTTAATTACAAAACAATTAAAGAATATTGAAGGAAATGAAGCATATTATTTAGAACCAAGATTGCGGTTCTCTTCGAACAGCAAATGCAGTAATAAGGAGATTGCTCGTCAGCTTGGAATTACGGTAAGTTATCTACTTATTATACTTATGTGTCATAATCATAACGAAGCAAATACCTATTAGTATCACTTTGTTATCTTTAACTTCATTATATATAAATAAATACCTAAGTATTGATTTGTTGTCCTACAGATTAAAACCACCTATACGTGCGTAGATTTCAGTCCGAAAGGGATGTGAATGCAAGAAGAATTGGCAGAAAAACAACAGGAGTGTATACATATCAGTGTAGCCGCCACAATAATATTGTCGACATTCAAACACGACATATTACCTGTAAGGGCAAGTGGTAAAATATCATTAGGTAAGTGATAATTCTCAATGAATCCAATTACCTTTATCAATGATTAAAAAGTTACTACTCACACCAACTTAATAAACATATACCAATTGATAAAAATTTTCTTTTTAGGTTATTGGGGATGGATGTCCTCTATTAGTCCTGGAGAAATAGAAGAAATAACTGGGCGCATGAACGGCGAGCAATATTTAAAGTAGGAAGAAAGAATTATTTGAAGGAAGTCATGTTCCCTTCTGTGCGGATCGCGTATCCAGAGGGCATAATTTATTTTGTCCTAGATAATTGTGCAGTGCATCGTACGTGAATGGTTTCTGAATGGTTGTCATCTCAAGATGACATTACTATAATATATAGAAGATAGAAAATATGTGGGGACAAATGGTTTTAAATTGGTATCCGAGTGAATTGAGGTCCAAGCATAATTTAGAGCAAGAGGTCATGAGGACCTGGGAGTTAATACGAGGTAATAATATGAGATATATGGTATAATATGAGAGAATCAGAAAAAATACCATTTGACCTCACTTATTTATTTTCCAACCAACCTGATTATATAGTATTCCATGATTTACAGGAGATCCAAATTGTTTAATTCATTAGATTAGATAAGTAAACAATAATCTAATGAAAACATGTAAACAATAATCTAATGTGAACCTGCATGCTACTGAATGACACTATTACATATGCTGTGAGGGGGTTACCAATTAATGCTTCTGTCTGTACCTATGACGACATTTGACAGGTCATGTATGCCTCGAAAACACACTTCACGGATGTGAGGGACATTTTAATGCGCAGCTTGGCAAGAACAGCGGCGACAAACTGAGAGTAGGACAGCTTGGTTTTGGACAGCGAAACCATAGGGGACAAAGATATGCCGACTACTTGGAGAAGGAGGCATGAACTCTCTCTCATTGGGACGGTCTCGGCTCTTAACTAAAAACAGTTCAAAATTAAGAGATTCGATACCGGTTTTCATTTTTGTAAACAATCAAATTATGAATCGCTGTTTTCGGCCAAACATAATCACAACGGCACAAACGTTGGCCTTGATAATATTAGTAGGATAAGGATTTGAGTGCAAAATAAATGTCATAACTATTCCAATCAATTGCCGGAAAAAGTGTATTTATAAGTACATTTAGGTCAGTTGTACCGCATGTCCTCAGAACGCCGTCGATATTTAAATTGGACTGGGTACTTTTGATAAGACTGTGAGGGCAAGTTTATATTATTCTTTATATCACTTATTTGGGTATGATTGTTTGATAGCTAATGATAAATAATGATTAATTCTTGATTATATAGATATATGATCGATCCCCCTGTGAATTTTAATAATAACAAACTTATCACTCGTAAAGCAAAGTCATATTTTAAGAATAAAATAACCGTGGCGAAATGATTATTATTTTGATAGCGGTGCTCTTTGCGGCCTTAGGGCTGTATTTGCGACGAGTGTACTCTAGGTTCAGTGATGCGGGGGTAAGCCACTTCAGACCGCTTCCATTGCTGGGAAACCTAGGCGCATTGACTTTTAAGAAGAACCACATAGCGGAGGACATTAAAATACTGCTGGATGCGTTTCCAAATGACAGGTAAGAAGGAATAACAAACCCAGTATCTCTTATGATCCTTCCATGGAGTCAAAACAATGTAATTGGTTTCTTTTGAATTGACAGCCTATATATAAGTCTAATCAAGTCAAGACTCGCGATGAGTCGGCCAACATAGTGAACTAGACAATTTTTATCTGTATTGGTTCCAGGTTCGTAGGACATTACGAGTTATTGAATCCAACAATATTGCTGCAAGACTTGGAACTGATCAAGCAGGTGACGGTTAAGGACTTCGAGCACTTCCACGACCACCGTTTCATCGTCGACGATACTGTTGACACACTCTTCGGGAGAAGCGTCTTCTCCTTACGCGGTAAGATACCTTGCTGATGAAAGCATGCGTCAGTCAGTTTCATAAGGATATTCCTTTGAGAAATAAACTGTCAAATTTACAAGACCTGGATGCGATGAGATCAGTGAGTACTAATTACATAATTTCTCAACGTATGTGTCTGGCAGAAGTACATGCCCGAATCTAATTAAAAGTGTAAGACGCACAGATTAGAGGAACGGTTTAGCAATAAGTAAATAAGGGTATGCTTAAATAATTTGACAGGTTACAAAGTTTAACTTTACTTAACATAGAAGTTGTTGAAACATGTGTTTTCCAGGTCAAGAATGGAAGGACATGCGCTCAACCCTATCTCCAGCCTTCACGAGTGCAAAGATCCGCAGCATGGTGCATTTTATGTTGGAGGTCAACAAACAGATGCTCAACGTGCTCAAAGATGATATTAAACAATCTGGAAGTATGTTGGTCTACACCTCTTCTTCTCAACAAGTCTTACATATAATCAGAGTCAGGCTATCTTTGAGCTCATGCTATCTCGGACCAAAACATTCCTCTTTTCTGGCCACTTTCATTCATAACTGTTTCCTGGTTTGGGATTCGGTCCAAGTAATCAAGCCAGCGTTTTCTTTACTTCTTTCAAGGCTAGCTTGTTTATTTATCTATACTTCCAGCTGACTACATTGACCTGGAATGCAAGGACTTGACCAGCCGCTATGCAAACGATGTCATCGCCACCTGCGCTTTTGGAGTCAAAGTGGATTCTCACAAACACAGGGAGAACGAATTCTACAAGGTCGGAAAAAGCACTGGCACCTTCGGTCCCTGGAGAATCTTTGTGTTTTTAGGATACTTGACTATCCCAAATATTTTGAAGGTAAGATGTGAGTTTGGCAAAACACAGCCTATAATTTGAGTTTAAATTGATATTGAAATGTGACCTGAAAATATAACGGTTTTTCAGGTATGTGACGTTAAGCTATATAACAATAAAATTAAGTCATTTTTAAAAAGCCTAGTACTGAGCACCATGAAGGATAGGGAAGCTAACAGCATCCACCGACCTGACATGATCCACCTCCTCATGGAAGCTAAGAGAGGTATTAATTTAATATTATGTTCATGTAACTTAAAACTAATACCACCGACGTTCACAAAATAAACAAAAAGCCTTGTATCAGTGATCAGTCAAATAATTGAAAAACTCAGATCTTTCAAAATAAGACTAATACAATATTAAAATGCACTATTATACAGGCATCCAAGAGGTCCATTTATAAATATTTTATACAGAATTCGTTACAAGCATTGAAATTTTCAGGACAGTTGAGAGCTGAAAAAAAGAAGTTATCAGACTCTGGTTTTGCCACAGTAGAAGAATTTGACCTTGGACAAAAAACTCTCGGTAGAAGTAAGTTTGATTGTGAATCTTAGTAGGTATTAGAAAGTATGTTAATATTCATACGTGTGCCTGATAATAGCTTGGTGACTAGTTGATAACTATAGCGTAAATAAAAATAAAAAGATACGTTATCATTAACCGCATCTCTATAATAAAATAAATAAGCTGCTTAATTATAAAAAATCTACTTTGATACCATATCGTAATCCATATATCTTGTCAGAATTAATCACCTCTCTGGTAATGCGTACCGTACTCATGTAAACATAAGAAATTCTTCGATTTCCGCCTCGTGACAAATGTTTGTAAGACCCACAGATTTTAGTTCCGGTTATTCTGGGTGTATTCTATCTACAGGGTGGGGCAAAAGTAATCATCCGATGTTCTTTTGCTGTAATTTTTTTTAATGAGAAAACTTTGGTTCTGCTTGTAAACTTTGTTTACTGGTTAATTTGTTTGTTGGTTGTTGCTTAATCTCTCGTTTTGGTGATTTGCACTGGCCGGCCAGATCACCCGATTTAACCGCTCCAGACTTCTTTTTATGGGGATTTTTAAAGTCGCGAGCTTACGTCAACAAGCCTGAGAGTCTCGAAGCTCTTAAGGAGAATATTCGCCAGGGATGCGAGAACCTGTCGCCCGAAGTTCTGGCAAGAGTGATGGAAATGCGATAAAACGGGCCCGTATGGTCAACAACTCTGGCGGTGGCCACTTGACCGATATCATTTTCTCAACTTAATGGAATAAACTCTAATGGTTAATCCTAGAGTTTATTCCATTAAGTTGAAAAATTATAATCAGAACCAAAGTTTTTTCATTAAAAAAAGAATTACAGCAAAAGAACATCGGATGATTACTTTTGCCCCACCCGTTATAATAAAAAAAACGATCTATGTGGTGTCTCGTTTTAAGTATATCAGTTATCTAGAACCCATAACACAGACTCGCTATGACTCCACAAACCTCGCCCCTAACATTTTACAAACTCCTCAAACTTTTTTTTTTACATATTGTCTTTTAAAGAACATTAAACTTATAATTAAATAATAGCCGAGGTTTCTTTCTAAGGAGATTATTTTTTCAAAAGTAATGTTTATTAATTAATTCAATCCATGGAAATAACCTCAGGACCAATGCTTCGGTTGGATCCAGAGGACTAGTTCTGTTGACAGAGAAGCTTATGTCAAGCGGACATTATGAGGGCTTGATTTTTATTTCAGTTATTGATGATTTATTTCAGTCTGGTCCGACGATGACCTGGTGGCTCAAGCATTCGTCTTCTTCCTCGCCGGCTACGAGACGGTTTCTTCCACATTGTCATTTCTACTCCATGAGCTGGCTTTGAACCCTGACGTGCAAGACCGTCTCCTGAAGGAAATCAGGGAAACTGATGAGAAAAACCAGGGGAAAGTTGACTACAAAAGCCTTCAGAGTATGACTTACATGGACATGGTGGTTTCTGGTGAGAAATATTAAAAATATGGTACTTTTTAATTTCATGATATTAACAGGACTATAAGCACGACCTCTGTGGCAGCAGGCAGTGACAAGGTTGCAGGTTCAATTCCCGCTGCGGGTAAAGTTGAACTGAAACGATTTTTTTATTTACCCTAAATCAACAACAGCAACACAATATCTTAGTGCAGTTATTTCTTCCGCCCTAGGGTTATATGATGCTTACCTAAGTAAGCCCCTAAGGGCTAGATGGTGACGTGTTTGCGTGATGGATTAACTGTTATGTCCTTAACATTTTATATATTTTTTAGAGGTTTTGAGGCGTTGGCCACCTTTGGTTGGGCTCGATAGAGAGTGTACGAAAGATTACAACCTGGGCAAACCGAATAAGGATGCTAAACGTGATTTTATCGTAAGTAAGCACTTGGTAATGCGAATAATTTTTTTTGGGTTAATTTTTTTATACTTACCTAATTCATTTTGAATACTATTTTTGCCGTTTTTTAATGTAGAATGTATTATATATGAAAAGGTAATGTAATATTGCCGAATCAAATTTCGTTTCAGACGATTTTTTTATTTCGATAGGTGACGGTGATATCAAAGATACTTTGAACGTTTCTATATACATATGGAGGTATATCTTAACAATTTAAGTATCTACATCCTAAGTTACAGTACCCAACTATATTGCAGATCCGTAAAGGAGAGTTATTGGGAATCCCAGTGTGGGCCATCCACCACCACCCTAAGTACTATCCGGACCCACTCCGGTTCGACCCAGAACGTTTCTCCGAAGAGAATAAAGCTAAGATCATTCCAGGAACATACATGCCTTTTGGAAATGGACCTAGGAATTGTATAGGTGGGTAATCAGTTGATAACTGGACACTACATCACTTTGGATGCCAGGTCTTGGAACTATTTTTAAGATCAAACTTGACTAATGTTTAGAAGTGAGGCTAACTCTTTTAATTTATGTATTTTTGCAAATCATTGATTATGACCTTAACGACAAACGCAACGCGTTGCTTATTATTTTGGTTCACGGTACCCGGTTCCTACTGTAAATATATTCTGATTGAAAACTATTATCGAGTTCGTATAAGAAACATCGTGACATATAATACACAAAACGGAAACTAAAACTTTTATTGTTTTCGTAACTTATTTAAAACTCCTAAGACTCTATTCTTTTTTTCAACGTCTTTCCTGCACTTGGGAACAAGGTAATGTTACTCGTAAGTACCCTCTTTTTTGTTTATAAAGCCACTTCTGTCAACAACATAAATCCTCATTGCAGGTTCCCGCTTCGCCCTGTGCGAGGTGAAAGCAATGATTTACCAGCTCCTACAGGACTTGGAGCTGTCCCCGTGCCCGAGGACCTCTCATCCAGCGCAGCTGTCTGAAGATGCGTTCACGGTGGGCATCAAGGGAGGCCACTGGATTAGGCTGAAGCTTAGGAAGTAAGGAGAGACTACACAGGCTGGAATGCGTTATTTATTAAGTTCGATTGGAGTTGTAAAGTTAAGTTTTGTAAGTTTTACTTACGCGGTCCGAAAATGGGCATCGCAATCGCGATTATCTATGGCAACCTTCCTCAAGTAAAAATTTTATTATATTTATATGATTTTATTTGTTATGTTGAGATCATTTATAATCTGAATAAGTTAAGATACCTACTTTATTTACTGTATTTGTTTGTGTATTCATTAAATATGGTATTATTTATTCTTAGTGTTATTTATTTGATACTCTGATTGTTTCGAGCACTTTATTGTGTGGGTTTGCGCAAGCAATAAAGAATGTACTTACAAAATAAATATAAAAAAACCGCGTTTCAGAAATCTTTTAGCCACACCATTATATTTCTAATTATAGTTACTAAAGCATTTTTTTTTATTGTCTAGTATACACCATTATTACTACGTGTCCATTTGCTCTTTTTTTATTGTCTCTATATGTACTTAAGGTGAAGACACTTTGTTCATGTGTTCTTTAAGATAGCACTTCTGCACATACACTAATTATCACTACACTAACTGAAAAGGTTTTGTTCTTTTGAGCCTTCTCACTATGTCCGTGTTGTCGAGGAGCTGGATCGCCTCTACGTCCACATGATGATGAAGCCTTTGTTCGTGAGCCTCTGCGTATTTTTTATAACTATGTCGACAAATTCAATGTAGATCCCAGGAAGATAGATAAATACTTAATTCACAAAGGTTCTAACGGCATATGGAATGAAGTCTGAAGATCGAAGATTCATTTGAATGAGAATCAGAGTAATGAATGCTCCAGCAAAAAGGTGGTCTGTGCCACAGAGATAATGTAACAGTAGGTCTGTTCGCAACATTTTTCTATGGGATTCTATACAGCGCCTCTATCGTGAGAGGAGAGGTACTAATCAAATCCCGTACAAATGAGACTACATTGTTTCAACATTTAAATACTAAGCTACATAAAAAGCTATAGTTTGACCGAAACCGCTGTACCGCGCCTGAGGTATGCGAGCGGCGAGACGGGGGGGAACAGTACAGTATAGTACATCAGAGCATATGTCTTGTCATTGAATTAATTGAAATTATATTTCTTATATATAAGTAGGTACTATCTGTTGCCCGCGATTTTATCCGGATATTTTACTCATGGTAATAATGTCTGGTCAACTAAACCCTATATTTTTGTGCATTTTCAGAGCAAGTCTCACGTGAGGCGTTAGCAATAAATATGAAATTACCTACACATATGAAATTAAATGAGAAAGTTACCTTATTGTCGTCTTTGTTAACTTGTTATCTTAATACGCCTAAACGACTGAACTAATTTTATTGAAATTTAGCGAGGGTATAGTGGGTATAACCAGGGACCAGTTATATAAACTGGTTATATAACTGGTCCCTGGTATAACCGAGAATGACATAGGCTTACTTTTTATCCCTTTTGATCAGGTATATGGCCGGTGGATACCTTGATCGATGCTACACCTATATACATCTGAAATGTAAGGGATGAGTAGTAGCATCAAAAGGTTGCCTAGCAGAGATCGCTCATAGCGATAAGGCCACCCATTGTACAACATATTCTGTATTTGTTTTTTTCCTGTCTTGTGTGTCTTTTTTATTTGGTGTGCAATAAAGAGTAATTGAATTATAGGTAGAGAGTAGTTTTACTGTTCGTATTCAAACTGTGGTGAAATCTAAAGTGGCGTCAATATAATTTACCGGCAGCATCCGTCCCGCGACCAGATTATCGGCGCCGGCGGCGCCCGCCTTAATGCCACTCTACCGCAGACTGCATTCACACAGAAAACCGGCACTTGTTTACTTATTAAAGTCTATGGAAAATAAAAAAGACATATACATTTATTTGTATTTGTCTGAGTTAATGAATTTGTTTATTTATTTTTATATAAAATAAATTCAGAACCATAAGATGAACATGAAATAAAAGATAACAGTTTGCTTGAGTCGCAAAACTGTCTCAGTTTCAGCATGAGTTGGATATTATTTACTTAGAACCAACTTTCTAGAGTTTTTTCTTTCTCTATTTACTTACAATCAACTAGCCATTTCTTGTATTCAAGGTTTTTTTGAAACTATCATGGTTATTAACGCTATAGTAATTTAAAACGGGAAAATCATGGTAAATGTCCCGTTTTAAATGACTTTAGTGATAAGGTTTTTGTTATTTCTTATGTCTAAGCCTTCGCTGTAGGGGCTATTTCTAACAAATTAAATAAAATACCATATGATTATAAGTACGCCTTTTCATTTTTAAATTTACTAAAAATGCTTCCTTGATACGATAAATCCGCTAGCTGTGTAAATGAAGCGAAATGTTTCCTGCCACTGAATCAGGAACAGGCAAATTGGCAGCTTGAATCCGACCGCCTGCCAGGAACAACCTTCTTACACTTCTAAAGATTCGCTTTACAGTCAGAACATACCACTTATCGATGAAGTTCCTATATATGTAATTTCAGCTGAATGCACATTTAGAATAGTGAAATGAAATGAAATGAAATGAAATGAAATGAAATGAAAGTTTATTTCTTTAGGCTTACAAATAAGCACTTAGACAAGTCATATCTTATACTATTCATTATTTTATTGATGTAGTTGTATTTGAGAAAATCTACACAGCATCATCTAGCTCTAAAGTTAGCAAAGCTTGTATTATAAATATATGTATAATTAAATTATATATCCTACTAATATTATAAACGCGAAAGTTTGTAAGTATGGATAGATGTTTGTTACTCTTTCACGCAAAAACTACTGAATGGTTTTTAATGAAACTTCACAATAATATAGCTTACATCAGAATAACACATAAGGTATAATTTATTAAGCTATATTGTATATTATCCAAAATATTTATCACCACGCGGGTGAAACCGCGGGGCGCAGCTAAATTACCAAAGAATACAATTACAAATTCAATCCCATTAATAGCCAATTAATTTTCGCACGTTATAATAAATAACGCACGAAACGAGTGTCGGGTCAATATCGCTTGTTAATGCATAATGAGCAGTAAATAAATCGTGGGATGTCAAGCGTTTTATGGCCTCGTGAGTGATTAATGACCTTCGGCACTCAATTTCACGCCATATAGGCCTATAGATGTACAGTACTCTACATCTGCTGTATGTAGGCCTATACACTATTTGAAAAAAAAAACTAATGTACTGTAGCATTTTTATAGTCAACTAGCTTTGTTTTTGGCGTTGCGCGCTTTTTTAAAGTATGTATAATAAGTTAAAGCCTAATAAGTTAAGTGTAATAAGTTAGCCTGTCCGTGCGTGCCGGGGGTACCGTGGCTTATAGCTGTGATTACCAATAGGTAAGTAATTCAGAAAATAACTTGTGGATTTGTAGTTGTAGTTTCTGTAGTAAGTGCTTAGCTTAGAAAATGATAGATAGATATATAGATAAATCATTCATTAACGACTTCAGACACATACATACAAAATACAACAATTATCCTACAGTATAAAGGAAAACATAGAACACAGTTGACTAAAATAAGAAAAACAACAAAATTATTAAATTAAAATAAATATGGGTAAGATGTCTGCGTGTGTTGCAGTATGTTAAAAGACCGGCCGGGTGATTATGTAACTCGCGACCGGTTTGCGACAGGCGTAAATTAAGCAATCAGTGCTGTCAAACGTCAATTTTGTATTAGTTTGACACTAGCTACAACGTCAAAATTGGTCAAAACTGACGTTTGACAGCACTGATTGCTTAATTTACGCCTGTCGCAAACCGGTCGCGAGTTACATAATCTCCATACTGGACTCAGCGTAAAGTGAAAAGCTTAGTGAAATGTACTTTCTGCGAGATTTGGGCCCTACAGTAAGAAAAATCCCAAGGCATAGATACCGCCCAGATCTAAGTATTTTACAATCACGGGACCTTCGTAGAAACCATTGGGGTTACCACATTCCTGTCTCTCCTCACGCCCAGTTATAAGCATTGCTCCCTACTCCGTGACAACGGTTCGAGAGTATCGGTACGATATTCAAGGAATTTTAACTCATGTTTCGGCGCTTCGATAAGATAAAGGAGAGGGGTGGGATTTTTTTAAAGCATTTTTAAAGAAAACGTGAGTCTCGCGTTTGATAATTTTGACAAAGGAAGGTGAATGCTCGTTTGTCTTTTGTTGTGACTCTGTATCTAAACTTTCCGTCGTTTTTCTACCATATTTTATCCTACTGGATATACATATCTATCCGGCTTTATCTTTTAGGAAATTAAATAATATCCCAAAAAGGCTACGCACTAAAATAACAAAAACCTTAGAATTCTATACAACTATGTATTAATTCAAAGTTATGCGTAAATTAAGTAGTAGGAAATTTATAAAATTATTGTCACAGTTTCTATTTTCCGACTATTTGTTTTATACTATTAAAAATATATAAATAAAAATAAAAAAACCTCTCGCGCTTACATTTTATAAGTAACTACGTGAGATGGATTTAATCTGTTTCCGTGGCATCTGAGACGTCCCGGTGTCACAGCCTCCATCAATCTTATCTCAATATACCCCGCGGTCCAAGGATCCTATTCTGCTAACCTAATCGCTTCTCTATGATAATGGTATCGTCACAGAATGGCACATTTTAGTACCGTATGTTATCTAAGACGAAAGAAAGTACAGAAAGAGCGCGTCATTACGGTACCTTTTTATCATTAACAAATTTATTAAAATTCTTTCGGTTCTACGTGATGATTCTACGACCATACCTCATAGCAAAGCGATTAGTTAGCTGAATTGCGTCCCCTGGTGAAATACACGTTTGCAAGACTCGGTGATAGAATAAAATTGTAATCTAGTAAATTTTTAGTTGAAAAAACTAGATAATAATAGATTCTTCATTAGTGTAAATTGCTGAACAACGTGCCTTCCCGGATTTGTCGTATAATCTGCAGACCGTACAAAAAATTTACCAAAGGCGGGAATCGGACGCGTAACCTCTGCGTCGCAGGCTTATACGAAGAAATAAAACATTTTGATTTTGATATAGGGGGTTTGGAAGTGGTCGTTTATTGCCCAAGAAACAATTTACAGCGCGCATGTTGCGTGCGAGTGATTTTCTTCTGATTTTAGTTGCTTTCAAATGTTTAATTCATTTCAAGTACAAACACACAATAATTTCCTCAGTTCGATCACTCGATGTCAACAATCAATATCACCCGACAAAGTGCCGTGGAGTTCAAAGTAAAAGGCCACTCAATCGGGGCACAAATTCGCATATTCCTCAAAGGCTGAAGCACCTTTGTGACCGTCTGTCCCTCTCGTTCTCGGCATCGACTGCCGGTCGGCATTAAATCTTTTTGTGCACGACTGTACTAGAATTTCCTTTAGACCATGTGATTGGATGAAGCAAAAGCGTTAACTAGTGGGAATAATCAGAATAATCAATTTATTGGTAACAAAATAGTACAAGTCAAATAATAATAATTCCTTATAAAGAAATAATAAATTAATTATACATTATTTAAAAATTGTAACATAATCGTCTACACTGTAGAACGCCTTCTCGATGAGATAGAAAGACTAGGTGCTGTAACTACTTGATTCTGCAGGTTGGTATACAACGCGGGTCCCAGCAGGTGCGTGAGTCTGTCCGACTTAGCCAGTCTGTGTGAGACTGTAGATAGCTTGCCAGCTCCACGAGTGTTGTAGCATCGCGTGTGGTTATCTCCACGCGTCTTGAACCGCTCCAGGTTTTGCCTAACATGCATCACTATCTGATCTATGTAATGTATTGTTTTATGTAAGTATATCAGTCCTATATCCTCTAGTCTATCTCTATCAGTCATCTAGTACCTATAACACAAGCTCTGCTTAACTTTGGGCTAGATGATGCTGTGTGGATTATCCAGCATTATTTATTTATTTATGCATGTAATATAATCGATCGGACTATGAATTACTTATATATTCATGTGAAATTATAGGAAACTGTTAAAATGATAATCTTGCATTGTGTTTTACATCGTTGGATTACATTAACGTGTCAAAAAATAGAGGTGGGTATTGTTTTCTGTGGTATCATCATCATCATCATCATCATCATCATCATCAGCCTATGTCCACTGCTGGACATAGGCCTCCCCCAATGAGCGCCATAGCGCCCTATCTTCAGCTTGCCGCATCCAGCATCTACCTGCAGTCTTTCGCAGGTCGTCATCCCACCTGTGGTATAATAAAGTGTTTTCTATCTATCTATCTATCCTTCTAATCTAAAGGATAGTTAGAAGTAGTAGGATTGCCCAGGTCACGTTCTGCGGCCAATATCCGGCGGCTGCCGGAAGTGGCCGGGGATGAAGATAAAGGTGTTTGCTGAGGAGCCATCAGCGGCGCATCGGCCGAATAGTAATACGAGTATATAACAGTCGTGATGAGGAAACCGCTGGCGCTGAAAGAACATCATCATCATCATCATTTGGAGTTGGATTTTATACACTGATTCGTCTAATCTGCGTGATCAAAATGAGATGAAACCATTTCAAATACACTTAGTTAAATGAAAATGAAAAGTTTTTATTTCTTTAAGCTTACAAATAAGCACTTAGACAGGTCATATTTTATAGTTCACTTCAATTTTTTGTCCACCAGTGGAAGAAGTGAGAAGAAACCACTAGTATGTTCATAACTTATGTGTCTAGTAGTCTAGTAGTGTAGCCTAGTTGTGGGTTGTGGTTACTAGCTACGCCCCGCGGCTTCTCCTGCGTGGAAATCTATATGGTAAATGGTTTATAAACATTTAGCTTGGATTACTCTATCTATAAAAAAAACCGCATCAAAATCCGTTGCGTAGTTTTAAAGAACTAATCATACATAGGAACAGACAGCGGATAGTTACTTTATTTTATACTATGTAGTGAAGTGCACAATTTTAATAATATAGGGGGTGCCTCACAGGTCTCCGATAAATACAATTTTGATCAGAAAAAAAAACAGTAGAAGGTACACCATAAAAAATATCAGCGAGCGAACTGAGCCGCGATTTATTTTGTATAAAATAAATACACTTTGCCTTGGTGTGCGCCAACAGGTACCTATAATAAGTGTTGTGTGATTATAAGCAGAGAGATAGGTGCGCTGGAAGCTATTCCCATCTGTTGTGGATGACATCACTCCATCTGCTATTGCGGTGAAACCAAGGGTTTCGAGCATCTGAATAGTCCCAATAATAATCTTCTGGCTCTCTGTCGTATAAATCAGTGTACACATTTGGGAGAATCGCTTCGTCTGTCTCTTCTGTTACCGGTACTGATTCAGTGTTCCATTCAGACTTAGTCGCTTCGTCTGTCTCTTCTGTTATCGGTACTGATTCAGTGTTCCATTCTGACTTAGTCGCTTCGTCTGTCTCTTCTGTTACCGGTACTGATTCAGTGTTCCATTCTGACTTAGTCGCTTTGTCTGTCTCTTCTGTTACCGGTACTGATTCAGTGTTCCATTCTGACTTAGTCACTTTGTCTGTCTCTTCTATTACCGGTACTGATTCAGTGTTCCATTCTGACTTGGTCGCTTCGTCTGTCTCTTCTGTTACCGGTACTGATTCAGTGTTCCATTCTGACTTAGTCGCTTCGTCTGTCTCTTCTGTTACCGGTACTGATTCAGTGTTCCATTCAGACTTAGTCGCTTCGTTTGTCTCTTCTGTTACCGGTACTGATTCAGTGTTCCATTCAGACTTAGTCGCTTCGTTTG
Organism: Eupithecia abbreviata; assembly: GCA_943735965.1. Lineage (NCBI taxonomy): Eukaryota > Metazoa > Arthropoda > Insecta > Lepidoptera > Geometridae > Eupithecia > Eupithecia abbreviata. Next base: position 1,248,659 of record OX030986.1, read on the forward strand.
TCTCTTCTGTTACCGGTACTGATTCAGTGTTCCATTCTGACTTAGTCGCTTCGTCTGTCTCTTCTGTTACCGGTACTGATTCAGTGTTCCATTCTGACTTAATTGCTTCGTCGGTCTCTTCTGCTAACGCTGTTGTAAAAAAAGTCCACGTTGAACTGATCTCTTCATCTACCTTCATTATATTTACAGAGGTTGACTCGATTGATTCGACTTCATCATCTGTTACCGGATCAGAGTCCCTTGGCACGATTCCTTTCTGTAGCTCTATTGATATCGTTTTTGAGTCCGTAGATACGGTCGCTTGATTTACATCTTGTTTCAATGCGGGTTTTTCACATATATAAGGCACGTCCCTGACGTCTCTAGTGTAGCCGTAGAGAAGACCATCTCTGGCGATGAACCCGAGTCGAGCACTGAAGTGTGGCGCCTCTGGTCTCCACTTGGCGTAGCCAGCCTCTTCAATAGACTCTCCTATAGTAGAAAAATATTATTTATTTCATTTTTATTCTATACAAAAAAATAACAAAACAATATAGACTATTTAATCAGAGTATAATGTAGAAAACTACCTGATTATGACATAGATATAAATTTAAATATCTTTAATTGTACCCAGCGCCATGTGAATTAAAATTTGATTATATAGTACGGCCAATGGGGAGCAAGGTTGTTTAAAAAAAAATTGCTCTGAAAGTTTGTCAGGTCTCATTAATTCACGGCCCAATTTGCATGGCCAAATAATGTACTACACCTTGATAATCTGAGCCATACAATCACGGGTGAGCATTATTGATACGTGACAAGCTTTTATAGACTGATAATGCACGGCCCGTTATTGTACACCACGATAATTGGAACCCTTTTTGACACGGATTATAGGGGTTTTCATTGAGGACCACGTATTGTCGTGCATTCTAGTGACCCATACCTAAGTACGGTAATAAGATACCTGTGTGTTTAAACGCTAAAAAATCATAAGGTGACTACTATAATCATATAGACGATTTTAATGTAGTTTTCATCAATGTACTCGTACGTCATGCGGTGTATCTATAATTTATTGAAGTTTGGTGGGAATAAGAGGTACGTAGGTAGGTATTTCTCAATTTCTCTGCTACCCATGCGAAGCGGGTGGGTTGCTAGTGGGTGGTTTAAGATTAGCCTAATAAAGCTCAATAATCCAAACTTTTTATAAATAATACCCATGACACTCGGACCTACTCTAAAGGAAAGAGGTTGGTTGCTAATTTTGGGACGAACTTTTATTATAGAAACCTCTTTTGTCAACCCATTGACGGCCAGTTACAATAAAGAGATGAGCTAAGGAAAAGAAATTATTCTAATGATTTTCTAAAAATTATTTTAAAAAAAACCAACTAACCCAGAAAAATTTAAAGTAATTTTGGGACGATTTGAATTATTCTTATCATTTTCCAAATTTTTGGGACAAACCTTGAAAAATTAAGGACTTGCTCAAAAATTTATACCGTTATTTGCTTTTAGCTCTAAAGTTATAAAATAAGTTATAAAGTGAAATTTGAATGAAAAATGATGAGCGATAGATTAAGTGTTAATTGATTCTTCGTTCAATATTTTTTTCACAACTAGTGGAAGAAAACTGTTTTTCTAGTAATATTCATGTACTTATACTGAATAATAATTTAGCTATACCTTTTAAAGTTATCCAGGAATACCCATCCTTATAGAAACCGATGGCCGCAGTGTCTGGGAAAGGGGCTCCATAAATCTTTTTGGCGTATATCTTCTTTAATACTTCCACTTCTTCGTCACTGTTCACTATGGCCAGATAGGCGCCTTCTTCCTCGCACGCTGCCTTTGCGTGGTCCCACGTGTGGACAGCGTGGGCGTGGAACTTGTAACAATGGCCTGTTAGCTCAGCGAACTGGTATCCTGCATGTAAACCAAATTTGTTAATAAAAGTATTAGTCATCAAAAGTGCTAAAAGGTAACCTTCGGTAACTAAAAAAAACGAAATGTATGTATGAAAATATTTTTCGTGAAAAAAGTTTTTATCTTAGCCTGATCTGGCCATGAACTGTGACCCACTATTATCAAATCTACTACAAAGATCTATTAATACCAAATTCGTCTATTTATTCCAATACAAATAACTGCTTCTCATAAAGATGTGACTAAACTGATGTGACTGAACTGATGTGACTAATGACTGTGTTTAAACGCAGATAGATTGTAGAGTGTTGTAAAAACAACACATTTTTCCACCGTGCGGCATTCATAATAAAAAAAAAAAATGCTGGACAATTCACACTGCATTATCTAGCCCCATGGTAAGCAGAGCTTGTGTTATGGGTACTAGATAACTGATATACATAATACAATACATTACATAGATAGATATTTTTTATTAAACATAGAAAACGACCAGGACACCCGGAACAAATATCTGCAGATCGTGCACACAATTGTTCCGAGGCGGGAATCGAACCCGCAACCTCCTGCGTCGCAGGCGAACCTTCGCCCACCGCGCCACATCGGTCGTCAAAATATGCAATAATGCACTTCAACTGCACCGGAATACCAGCTCACGATCGGATCATTATATGGTCCTTTTCATTTGAACCCTAAATCTAACTGCGTTTAAACGCAGATCTTTGTGAGAAGAGAATTTGTATTTAAATAAAAAGACGTAGTACGATTAGCTCACGAGATGCGACGCGCGACGTTGCGCGCACTTTTATATAAACTAGCGACCTGCCCCGGCCTCGCACGGGTGCAAATGCATGTATTATAATTACATATAAACCTTCATCTTGATCACTTTATATATTTAAAAAAACCGAATCAAAATCTGTTGCTTAGTTTTAAAGATCTAAGCATCCATACTTGTACATAGGGACAGACAGACAGCGGGAAGCGACTTTGTTTTATACTATGTATAGTGAACTTTATTTACTACGCAAAAAGAAACAAGTTAGCGCACGCGCAAGCGTGCGCAGCGCGTCGCGTTTCGTTTTATATCAATATAATTAGTGCCTTTTTGCGTAGAAAATAAAGTAATTTCTTGAATGTTTTATTTACTACGCAAGTATGAAATTTTATGATAAAGTGCGCGTCGCGTCTCGGTACTGACCCTACATAAAACCCAATATTCACCTACTAAATAAACTTACCAAGACTCTGATCTCCACATTTAGATGGATCTATCAAAAGGACAGCTTCTGTGCTTGGAGCCGGTTCTGGTAATGTTGTTGTCGAGCTAAGTGTCATTTTCTTCAGCGTCTTCAATATCATATCTCTTGGGTGATATGTTTGTTCTGTTGATAAAACCTGTGGTAGCTCAGAAGGATTTAGTTCTGGTGGTGAAACTGGTCTCTCTGGCATCGGTGGCAGATCTAATCCAAGACGGTAGCAGATGTACGGCAAGGCTGTGTCGCAGCGAACCTCGTCCATGAAGTATTGACGGAACACCCCACACCGCTCCAGAGGCGCCACATCATCATGTCGCAGAGATACTACCTGCTTGCCTGTAACAAAAACTGTCACTTAATTCTTCCAAGATAGTCGATTTCTCGTCAAATTTATAATCGTCTTCCAGCTACGATTGTCAGTGCCTCCTCAATTCTTCAAAGCAAACTAAAATTCTGGCTTATTGAGCAATGTCACTATAAATTAAGTGAACTCTTTGACATTTTCTAATTTTATTTTATTTTGAATAAATTTATTATCATATATTAAAAAAAAAAATTTAACAAAGGCGCTATTGATAATAATTTAATTAGAATTGTAACATATAAACGTTATCAATAAAATAACTGAAACTGAAACAATGTATAAAATAAAATCTCATACTATTCTGTGGTCTGAAATAAATTAATATTAAATCATTCATAAGCGCGGTGAATATTTTGCAGATATTTATGTATATGTAGACCTGTATTAACATAAAAGCTACTTTTTATATCAGTAAAATGCGTGGAAATCCATGCTATATGTTTTTTTACATAAAAATCTGCTGTTCGTTTGTCTCGCTAAAACTCGAGAACAGCTGGGCCGATTTAGCTGATTTTGGTTTTGAAATGTTTGTTGGAGTCCAGGGAAGGTTTCAACGGTGAGAAAATATAGTAAAATTGCTCAGAAATTTAAACGCAGACAAAGTAGTGGGGCGCAACTAGTTGGGTTATAAAAACGGTAAATTGTTTTTGGAATTAATTCTGGAGATCTGGTGTAAATCTTTACCATGTACATATTTTAGAGCTCCCTCGTCGAAAGATGAGTGGACTCCGGACCACAGCATATCTCTCTTGATACGTTGACCGAATAATAAATTCACTCTCATAAGGTCTTGTACAGCACGAATGAAATCAGCAGACCAAGGTGAAGCTAAAAAGGCTCCTGTAAACAAAAAGAGTATATTTATAATTTAATAATAAAAGTATAATAATAAGGGCCTCTGTGCTGTTGGCTCCGGCCCCACGCAAGCCCGCCAAAGGACCGGCAGCCTTATTGTCTAACTCTCACTGAACATCATTTTCGACATTTCAAGCCCAGTCTGGTCTTCGACTGTCACTTTGGTATTATGTAAGTAGCTGACACAAGTAATACCATTACCAGCGAGATTGAAGCCCAGTGAATGAATGGAACTTCGTGTTTTGACAGATTTTGGTATTGTGTAACGCCGAAATGAATATCAGTAGCCATCTCATTACCATGTGAAACGTCAAATGAAGCAGGGAGCTCATTCGTGCCTTGTTTGAAAATATTTTGATCAAGTCTCTATCCAAATAAGAAGATTGTGGTTAAAATTGTGTTTGAAGGATAGGTACCTAATAAATAAGGACCTAATAGACCTAATAAAGGAAGAAAGTAAGTAATCATTATTATCTGAACATCCAAACATGAGTAGATAAATTCATTTCGTCACAGAAAATACAAAGCATTCTCTCCAATGAAATTAGTGCATAATACTGATTCTCTCAATAAAATTTCTCCTTCCCAACAGTCATGCCTCATGATATTTCACCTAATATTACAAGTCTGTATATATTGAGAGCACAATATTATACTATACTATACTCTGATTCAAAAACCTGGATATTTTTTGTATACAAAAGGATTACAAAACCCAAGGAATATTGGTGGAAAATATTTAACGACATTGGTATAGAAGCTCGAAACCATTTTTGTTTTTAAAAGCTTTCATTCATCGTTTTATTCATATAATCTTTATTTTTCGAATTCATTTAAACATTTTTTACTCCACATGTGAGATTATGCATGTTGTATTGCTTTTACCTCGTTGTTTTCTGTTATTGTTAACTTTTCATTCAAAAATGTATATGTTAACATAAAATATCTTGGATTCTAAATCGGAGTATAGTCCTGTTACACATAATTACTTGATTTCAGGCATTATGGCGCAAGCTATTTTTATGGCAGCTGCGGAAGAAAAATGACTGAAAAAGCATCAGCGTTTAGACCACAGAGACTTGCGGGCTGGCCAACAAGCCGCTTATGTTGCCGAACAAACTATTGGAATACTAACAAATGTGAAGTACTTGTACAGCCTTGTGAACAACGCAAGCATCTCCATTGCGTCGATAAGGAGGAGATGACATGCCATTGTGCGCATCAACCCTGGACACTACATCATCCCTCTTTGAAGGTGTACGGCTTTCTACTTCATAGACAGCGAGCACTTATCCCTTTGGGTAAGTGCTCGCTGTTCATAGATGATTATAGTATGTAAGATATTCAATATTGTGCATAGCTTTAAATAAATATTGACATGTATCTAAAATCACATTATTTTTAGATAAGCAATTCAAATGTATTAGACACATAAGTGATATATGTATATGAACATACAAGTGGTTTCTTTTTCATTTCTTTCCCGTCTGGCCGTATGGCCTGAGATCATGAATATAAGAATTATGAGACGACCCATGTGGCGCGGTGGGCGAAGGTCCGCTTGCGACGCAGGAGGTTCGATTCCCGCCTCGGAACAATTGTGTGTATGATCTGCAGATATTTGTTCCGGGTGTTCTGGTCGTTTTCTATGTATAATAAAAAATATCTATCTATGTAATATATTGTATTATGTATATCAGTTATTTAGTACCCATAACACAAGCTCTGCTTACCATGGGGCTAGTTAATGCTGTGTGAATTGTCCAGCATTATTTATTTTTATTTATTTAATATATAATAATAAATGTAATTATAATTTGCACCGTTTGGGAAACAGGTTTAGTTAATCTGGTTCAGGCAAATGTATTATTTTAGGTCTCAACACTTTGACCGCGGTTTTTTTTCGACGACTGCGATCTTTTTTTTTACCTAAAAAATTCGTGCTGCCGCTCTACACAGCGGTTGTGTTGCGCCGCACATGCGTTTCGTTCACAAAATATTACAGCTCTGCTGAGTCACAAAGATCTGTATTTTCTCAGCCGCTGCGCTAGTGTGGATTTACGCATATTAGTCACTTGTAGAAAACTCATACCGTGCGTTTTCAGCACTCAAAGTGTTAAGAACAAAAAATGTTTACTAAATAGATTACAACTAATCCAGTTCTTAATGTTTAAAGTCCTCATTTTTTTGCAATTTTGTTTAGTGCTGTAGGGTACTAGTGGATCCGACTGGCACAAGACCGCCAGGGGTGGCGAGATAAGGAAGAGGCCTTTACTCAGCAGTGGGTGTTCCCGGCTGATTAGATAGATAGATAGAATTATTTAGGTTCCCACTTTTACTATGGAAAAAACCTACCTTCCATATGGCAATTGACCCTTGCCGTCATCCAGTCTGCCGGCTCCTCATGCAGTTTCATCCATCCGGAGAGGAGGCCATTGTATTTGTAGTCGTTTCCATTGCCAGGATACCGTAAACCTGTAGAAAGAAAGAGAAAGACAATTATTTATCAGACATGCACAACAAACAAATAAAGTTACACGAGTATAAGTCAAACATAGTACTAGAATCAGTGTTTGCTCAGAGAGCAGTATTATCACTGAGCTTATTACCCATTTGAGACAGCGCATTTTTAGTTACCTACTTACTTTTTATACATATGTTTTGTTTTTCTTTTGTACTTGTTATTATTAGACCAATTGTATGTGTTTTATGTGTCAAATAAATGATTTACTTACTTAGAAAACACGTAAAAAACAAAACAAAATGTGAACACAAACGTAGGTATTAACACAAGTAGCATTGGGTTGGTACTAAGTAGCCCTCACAGCAAGCAGATAAGAGCGCGTGTGTAGGTCTCACAGGTCTGACTCAGCTTGTTGTTCTAACAAGGTCTCAAGGTCTCAAGGTATCAAGGTCTCAAGGTCTCAAGGTCTTAAGGTCATTTGTGAAAGAGCGCTGGATTTCAGTCAGAACCCGGTAGAGTGACAGACACGATCTCAGATCCAGCGCACAAAAGATATTGAGTGTTGAGTGATAACTATGTAAATATTTTGATCTAAGCACGTAAAGTAAAGAACATAGCCTCGATGATTTAATCGTCGGGTCTATGTTCTTTACTTTACCTTTAAAAGATTGAAACGAACAAAAAATGTAAGTGATCCTTGGATCGTGACCTCTCGGACATTTCCTTCAAGGTCTAAAGGAAATAAAGCAATTTGATGTTTGATGTGTATGATTTAATCACTTTATTGTACAGTGAAGCCTATCGAATTACCTGGAGGCCTATTTTAATTATTCAATACGCAATTGCGAGTTTAGATTCGGTCAATGTTGGTACACCGAATTAGAGTACTAATTTGCACAAAATAAACGGACAAGCAATTGCGTATTTTGAATAATTTAAATAGGCCTCCCGATACATTTGGAAGAATCAAACGGAAGCTGTATTTTGTATGTTCTTCTGGCTGATACGGTCATAATAACCAATCACGTTTAAAAACTTTTTTTGTGTGTGATCGTAATTGCAAATAATTGGTTCAGTAAATAAGAATAAAAAATAACAGCCATTAATGCTGTACAATAGTTAAAAAATACCACAACAGTCCAAAATTTGTTTTTAAATAACAACAGCCAACCAAATTCAAAATGTATTTTTTAAATTGGGATTTCTGTAAGGAATTTACTAAAAATATAGACATACATTATTTTTATAAAAATGTCCTTGAGCTTACTTAACTCATTCATAATATTTTATCTGTGGTTATTAAGAATTAGACTTGAACCTAAAAAATTTATTAGATGATCATACTTACATAACGCAATATGGGGTCAAAATAGTTGCAAATGGCCTCCCCATCAACCCCTAAAAGGATCCAGTAAAATTTTGAATAACCCTATAAATTATACGAACAGTTTGTGAAAGGGATGAAACCAATCAAGAAAAAATTGTAGATTTATCTAAAAACACATAAAATTAAATATCAAAAATAGTAGCTATGTCTAAAAGACACATCAAAAGAAAATTAAATATCTGCTTACCAAAACCAAAATCACTTTTGAGCACAAACAAATAAAATATAAATTTGAGAAACATCTTGGATGCGTTAAGCGCGCACTCAGAACTTCAACTAAATTACGTATTTAAATAAATACATTCCGTTTTATACAATATTCTTATCTGAACACAGTGAACTACGATAAAGTGCATTTGAAAAACAAACCGTGTGGGCTAATCCCGATATTATCCCGATATATTATTATATTATCTCACTACATAGTGACCCATATCACCCAATGAGCGCCACAGCGCCCTGTCTTCAGCTTTACGCATCCAGCATGTACCTGCAGTCTTTCGCAGGTCGTCATCCCATCTGGTCGGAGGGCCTACGTTTACCGAGTCGTGGTCTCCACTCAAGAACACGTTAGCCCCAGCGGCCGTCGGTTTTTCGCGAGATATGGCCGGCCCACTGCCACTTCAGCTTGCTAATCTTATCCTATTGTTATTTTATAAAATTCCATCAATGAGGAGAGTGACAGGGCGCTCATTGGGGGAGGCCTATGTCCAGCAATGGACTGCTATAGGCTGATTATGAGGAGAGTGAGGGAATATAGCATGCGTCTTTGGAGACAGACCGCCGTGGCCGAAGATTCTTCTAGGATGACAACATCAGAAAATGACCATCTACCGTGTGGAAATAATTTAATGATAAAATAATAACAAAAATACTGGACAATCCACACAGCATCATCTAGCCCCAAGCTGAGCAGAGTTATGGGTACTAGATGACTGATACAATACATTACAACAGTTTTTATTTTGCCGTAACACAGTATTATTACTAACACGGAAGTTTTGATTCATGCAACAAATGGAAGCCTTAGCAAGTTCGTATAATTTACAACTGCATAGTAATAAGATTTACTTATTATTGTGGTATAAGTAACTATTAATAATAGTGCATATATATTTAGATATCTATGCACTATTATTAATAGTTAACTACCTACCTTGTAAATTTAGAAATAAATATTCCTTATTCTTTATTATGCATAGATAACGTCCAGAACACCTCTCAATCTACATCTCGAACTCTTTGTCAGGATTAAGCTCGTCTATGTACATATCTTTTCTATTATTTATTTTAAGCCACTGTTGTCCCACTGCTGGGAAAACCCTTTTCTCCTTCCAGTCCTCGCGATCCAACGCTGCAACAAGCCATGATGGAAGATGTACCTCGAGCTCCTCATCTTTTCTAGTTAAGTTATTTTATGTTTTGGGTGTACAATAAAAAAAAATTAAGAAAGAACACCCGTAAAAAAATTCTGCTATTCGTAAAAACATTTATCACGAGGCGGAATCGAACTTCCAACCTCCTACATTGCAGGCGGGCCTTCGCCCACCGCGCCACAGAGGTCTTCAATTTATTGACGCGCCGTCAATTTCTACGTCTGGTGAGTTTATTTTGAAGCACAATAATTATCTTTTTCCTGTTAATTCGATAACCTGACCTTGTTATCAAGCTGGTTATTGCCCAGTTCGAGAGATTACGAACTTTGTCCTGTATCGTTCGCATTGTAAACAGATGGGGAAGTCTTATCTTGGTACGGGGAAACCACATAATAGGTACGTATAATCGATAGGTATAATCGATAGGTAATATATGTAGTAATCGATAGGAGACGACTTGGAAACCAAACGTAGAGTCCACGACTTTCGTTATTATTAAAAAATCCTTTTAATATTATTATCGCGTAAGTCTGTATGTATGAATGTATGTAATCTCTTTCACGCAAACACTACTGAACCGCCCGGGCTGAAAATTTGTATACAGGTAGTTCTAGGCCCGATATAAAACATAGGAATTTACTTACTTATTATTCCATAAATCAGTTCCCATGGGATATAAATAACCTTAAAACGTTTCCATAGAAACAACGCGTGCGAAGCCGCGGGCAGAAACTAGTATGTCATATTTGTTCTGTGTAAGGGGCATGGAATGAACAAGTACTACTAGGACCTAGGACATCATAATCATCTATAATAATCCACTGCTGGACATAGGCCTCCCCTAACGAGCGCCATAGCGTCTTCAGCTTGCCGCATCCAGCATCTACCTGCAGTCTTTTACAGGTCGTCATCCCACCTAGCCGGTGAGCGTCCTACATTAAGTTTGCCAAGTCCCGGTCATAACTCAAGAACACGATTACCCCAGTTGTCGGTTATTCGTTACCTCGTTACCTTTACTACCCTTAAATTTAAAATATAGGTAACAAGAAAATCTCAGTTTTAAATTCCACACCAGTCGCCATTCCTCTTCGTAGAGGCTCTAAAAATCCTTTACAACTTTGAACTCTATTTACGTTACAAGTGTAAGGAGGCCCAAGTTTTCGTTAAAGGTCTGCTTTATGGTCTGTTAACAGATAACAGGCCCGGGGAGGCCGACAATACCCCAAAACAGGAACTTATTTAAAAAAAACAAGTATATACGCCATTGTCGTAAATTTTTTCAAGTTATTTTCAAGATGTTTATTTAACTTTTAAAAGCTTTGTACGTAAGCTTAGATCGATGTATAAATACGTACCCATAATAATAAAAATAAAAGAGTTGCCAGTTTCCACGTATTTTTGTGTTGCATGGTTATCCTTATTTCGATAATCTGGTTGTAATTTTCCTTTAAATCAATGAAAATTTATTATCACGACGCGCGACGTTGCGAAGTGTTTTTTCAATGTGGCTAAATACTTTGTCATTCTTTCACTTACGCAATAAAAAAAACTTCGTGTGCTATCTACACGAAGTTTTTTTTTATATTTTTTTTATTTAATTTTTATATATTATATTATATAATTTTTTTATTGCGACAACGCGAATGCAAATCTTCGCCTCGAAGAGTGGCCGTAGCATAAAGTAAAAGTAAATCTGTCTGTCTGTTACCGTTGCAAGTCGAAACGGCTGAACGGTTCTTAATATAATTTGGCAGGTAGGTAACAGTATGCCACGGATATTAGGCTTCTTACAAAGCGCGTGAGAAGCCGTGTGCAGAAGCTAGTTTGGAATATTTTGTTAATACTAATTACCTAGGTATACACAACTTATTAACACAAACACACGAATTCTAGGTATAACTAGGTACAAAACGAATAGGTGGTTATGTATGTAGATGTAGGACACAGACATGCTCTCAAACTTTTTTAACCAAACTCACGAAGTCTTCCCCCAGCCCTACACCAAACTTAGAATCGTAAATCCATGTAATAAAGTTTAAATTCCTCTGTCATTCTGTTTTATGACCGCTGAGGCTCATAAGAACTGCGGGTGTCAGAGTACATTAGTCATGACCTGGTTATTAGGCCCTTAGGCCCTCAAAGGGCTTTGGGCTTTCAACTAATGGAAGGTCCTTACTAACACGAGTAAACTATCGGATTAGCACACTTGAGTTAGCGAATACATAATAATACTCGTGATACAATACAAGAGTTTATACACCATTTATTTGACGACCGATGTGGCGCGGTGTGCGAAGGTCCGCCTGCGACGCAGGAGGTTGCGGGTTCGATTCCCGCCTCGGAACAATTGTGTGTACGATCTGCAGATATTTGTTCCGGGTGTTCTGGTCGTTTTCTATGTATAATAAAAAATATATATCTATGTAATGTATTGTATTATGTATATCAGTTATCTAGTACCCATAACACAAGCTTTGCTTACCATGGGATGTACAATTATATTATCTGTGCCATGGGGCTAGATAATGCTGTGTGGATTGTCCAGCATTATTTATTTATTTTATTTTATTTACATAATATTGTCATTTTAAAATAACGATTTAAATAAAATTATGCGAAATACAAAATCGAAATACTAGAAATAAGAATAAACTCGCCACACAACTAGGTTACACAAGGTAAATGTATTTTTTAAAGGGCAGGTATATTATGCTTCTACAACAAAACTCCAAGTGAGTTGCAAAAATTATCAATAGAAAAATTCAAACAAATCGTCAAACATATTCTTTGTAAAAAGGCTTATTGCAAAATATCAGATTATCTAGACGATAAAAAAGCTAGTTTTACTCCCAACTCGAAAACTAACAACCTAACAATGTAAAGTTTTCTTGTTCGCTTCTTTACTAACCTTAAAAATATTGTCGTAAACAAAACTCAAAGCGATCACTTTATTTCCGAGTTTTACTTATGCAATTTGAATATATGACGCGTCCAGTCTGTAAAGTCTAAAGGTGGCACCTCACATGGCTATTTGTGTTCGCTATTGGGTGTTTGTTGTATTTGGCAAAATATATGACGTTCAGACGAAAATGCAAAAAGAGGCAAATACGACCATCCACACATGGCACACAAATAACAAAAACACAAACATTTGGCAGCAGACTGAGCAGAGCGCAAGGTGCCAATACGACCATTGTGTGGACGGCTTATTGCGTATTTGCCTATTTGACTGCTTTGATGTGCCTCGAGAAACCGACAAGCGCACGGTAACGCGTATTTGGTATTGGCCTTATTTGTCAAATAGGCAAATAAGGCGAACACTTTGTCAAATAAACTGTCCACACATGGTAATTGTTTGCCAAATATGCCAAATACACAAATACAAATAGCCATGTGAAGTGCCACCATAAAGGAGAATGTTTGATATTCCTAGTGCTTGCGTGAGAGCTTGTCACCTCCTGTGTGTAACCCGCTTACATCCGTAATGAACTTATTGGTATTGTGATTATGATATACCTACATATTTTGTGATTTTTTTCTTAACGTTCATAAGATTAGTTTTTGACAAATATTTTAATCGGTGCAGACAGAATTGGGAAATTTTCCGCGGAGTCTGTTAAGTCTTACTAAATTGTGAAAAAAGAATTATCGTTGGAGGTCTCGCCGACAATTAATAATCTCAAGCAGCTTTAATTTCGAAAACAGTCGCTTCCCGCTTCTCTGTAGAGACGTTATACAATTACTGTTCCTTGTAAATAACTTAATAAGCCTCTGGAAGCTTCTAGAAATCTAGACCGGCTCGCAAGCTAGTTGAAACTCTAAACTGGGAGATTTAAGGTTTGGAATGAACTGCTGTTGTTTACACTAGACAGATAACGAGATATATACCTGTATAAAGTTATTCTGTAGTAGGTGTCTATGTAATATCAGCAGACTCGAGCCATATTCAGCTTTCAGATGAGCAATCTGCACTCTTCGGAAAGCCTCTTTATATCCTAGAGCTCAAAGGACATTTTGTAACGGCAAATATTTCAGATTAACAAAGCCCACGGTACCTAACCTAGTGGCCAAGCCAATTCAAGTTAATCTCGTACTCGTAATGTATAATCGTTTGTTACAAGGCTAAGTACCTATAGTGCTCTATTTAGGGTATCTATTAAAACACCTAAATAGGATAAGGACTATTTAGTAGATTCATCTTATATGCGAAAATAAATAAATAAATAATAAATAATGCTGGAAATACAGAAATACAGAAATACATTTTATTGGTAAAACCACTTTACATGTCACATTTTCGTATAAGTACAATAGGTACATTATTGTTAAAATTGAAAATTAAATTAAATCATAGAAATAGTAAATTAAAATAAAGTCAGGTTTACAATTGTAATATTTTGTTCACAGAATAGAAATTCTGCTCGACAAGCCAACGTTTAAGTCTTATTTTAAAGCAGGATAGACTGCCATCGGATGTGACAGTGTCTGGTAGTTTGTTGTATACTGCCGGACCCATCACATGAGTCACCTTTGAGGACTTCGTGAGAGAGCGCGCGATGGTCGCCAGCTTTTCTGCGTTCCGCGTTCCGTACGAGTGGGTGTCACCGTTCTTCATGAAGCTGTCCAAGTTCATGCGAACATATACCGCCACTTGCATGATCACAATGCAGGGCAGCGTAAGTATCCCAAGCGCTTTAAAGTGCGGCCTGGCGGAGACGTCCCGCCGAATGTTAACTAGGGAGCGTATAGCTCGTTTTTGCATCCGGAAGGCACGCTCCCAGTCGGCGGCTCGCCCCCATAGCTCCGCACCATACTGCAGCACCGAGTGGACTGTTGCAAAGTAACAGCTACGAGCCACACAATGGACAATTCACACAGCATTATCTAGCCCCATGGTAAGCAGAGCTTGTGTTATGGGTACTAGATAACTGATATACATAATACAATATATTACATAGATAGATATTTTTTTTTATTATACATAGAAAACGACCAGAACACCCGGAACAAATATCTGCAGATCGTACACACAATTGTTCCGAGGCGGGAATCGAACCCGCAACCTCCTGCGTCGCAGGCGGACCTTCGCCCACCGCGCCACATCGGTCGTCGAAAATGACCATGTTGTAAAACATCTTAAAATGAAAATGATGTGTTGTCTAAAACGACCAGTACAGTCAGTCTAGAATAATAAAAAAAACGTTTTTAAAAAGCCAATTATTAAAATCAACATATAAACAATCTCTGGAAAACAGAAAAAATCGTCGTCATTTTACGAAAAAAGTGTTTTTTTCTTAAATCTATCACAGGTCACGGATGTCACATCCGATCACAGGTGATCGGTGAGCTAGCTTTTATTTCGGTCCACGAATTAAGACTAGCCAGTTCTTATATGTCCAATATTTCATATAATAATAACTCAAAGTAGTATTTTGGTGCTTATTATTTTTTATGGCGCCCACTAGGAGAGGCCCATGTCCAGTTGAGTGAATAATGGAATCTCAAAAGTAGGTCTTAGTGTCAATACGAAATTGACGATACCAAAAATATATTTTATAGAACCTACTACCTAACAAGGTAAATATTTCTTGTTCGCTTCTTTACCTTACCTAAAAAGATTTAAGTTACCAAAAAATCTAAGTGATCTATTTACATACCTAGTTTTACTAATTTAATTTGCATTTAGTGACGTGTCCAAAAGTCCTGTAGGGTCTAAAAGAAACAAAGCATTCGATATTGAACCTTTGTGGCGCAGTGGGCGAAAGTCATCCAGCGACGCAAAAGGTCGCGGGTTCGATTCTCGCCTCGGGACAAATGTGTGTATGATCTGCAGATATATGTTTCGGATGTTCTGGTCGGTTTCTATGTATAATAAAGATATCTATGTAATGTTTTGTATTATGTATATCAGTTAACAGTTAAGTTAGGCCTATGTCCAGCAGTTGACTGCTATATGCTGATGATGATGATATCAGTTAACTGGTACCAATAACACAAGCTCTGCTTAACTTGGGGCTAGATAATGCGGTCTAGCAATATTATTATTAGTAGATGTTATAAAATATTTCTAGACTAGTGTAGTTGATGATTTCATTGAATTAAGTGTGTTCGCTGAAGACAGGGCGCTATGGCGCTCATTGGGGGAGGCCTTTGTCTAGCAGTGGACTGCTATAGGCTGATGATGGAAGAAGAACTACACCGGACATGAGAGTTCGGCAATTATAACAAGCAGAGTCCAAACCAACAATGCTGTAGAAGTACTTCCTTACGGTCTACGGCAACAAACCTATTCACTAACTGTATTTTCGTGGAGCACTCAAAACCGTCTGCGTTCCAACAAACACAACAAGAAACTCAGTTAGGGTGCTCCAAGTTAGGACTCGCGTTTTGTATTTGCTCCCAGTTGTCGTGCGGTTCGTGGACTTGTGCAAACTGGCTAATAGCAAGGTGAAGATCGTATCGTAGCTTACGTTATGAACATGTAGTAGTACCTACTATAGTAAATACATAATGCTGGAAAGCCCACACAGCATCATAGAATATAATAGAAAGCTTTTATTAGCACACACAAAAAGACAAACAAACATTAAAACACATTAAGTATACATAATCATCTAGCTTGCTATAAAATAATAATACAATTTTACTGTAGGTAACTGTTTTAATTAATAAAATTTAATTTTAAATTACTTTTTATATGTTTGCTGTATAATGTTGTATGTTGTTTTAGTGTAAATGTTGGTTTCGCTATTCTAATTAATAAATAAATGGCTTATGTTATGGGTATTAAATGACTAAAATAAAAAAATATATCCATGCATTTAATGTGATATATACATGCATGGATATAACATACGGAACAAATTTATGAAGAACTTATTATCCCTAGGCGGAAATCGAAGTGTGGGAAGCAAAAGTAAAAGTAAAAAGTAAAAAAGTAAAAGTCATTTATTTGCAAAACACGTGTAAAAAAGATGACAAAGCCATTGTGTAATTGTAAAATAAATCTAAATTTATCAAGTTTGAGCTCATACCTGAACGCACGTTTTTGTGCTGGGTGCATAGGATAATTGTGCGAATACCTTTAATTTTGTCATACTCTAGTCGACTGTACTACCATAAGGTAATTGAAGGTAGCAACTGGACCAGCCGATAGGACTGTAACGCAAGAACCGTAATTTTTACTCATTTTTTTTCACAAAAATGTCTGAAATTTTAACTAAAAAACTGTTCTTTAGTTAAAAAGTTTTTAATAAAAATTTCAACGAAGTTAAAAGGTAAAACAATCCAGAGCCAAAATATTTGCTCTTAGTAGACCAATAGCGACCTCACCAGCCTTGATTTATAATTCAAAATCGCTCACCAGGGGACGCGACCTTGATGCACCCCTTTAATAATAAAACTCTATCAAAAGTTTGAGTGAACGTTCTATTTAGAATAGATGTGAAACACAGAGAACTAAATAATAAATAATGAATCATTCCGTATTTTAGACATGAAATCCAATTTGCAGGTACAATTCACACATTAAAATATCGTTATATCGTTTTGTGTTGTGTGTTTCTTTTAATTTTCTTTAAGTCGTCTACTTTCACTGTTCGTAATGCCTTGATCACACGTACCGAGCAAACCGGCGAGACAGTAAAATGTTTCTCGGCCGAGACAGTGTAGTAAGCGAGTAGCTGTTCACACACGTTTTGAAATAAGCACAGTCAGTTCAGTTCTATTGAGACTACAATTCGGATATGATGGATCGTAAAAAGATAATTAGAAAATATACAAAGTTACTTATTCCACTATTAGTAGAAGAATTAAATGAAATGCTGGAAAAGGCTTGTTTTAAACAACTGCACTCAAAAAAACCACGTGCGGCGACGCGACAATCATGTGGCCGAGTGGCGAGCGGTGAGACAGTACACGTTCAAACCTGCCGAGTGAGTGAGCGAGACAGTGCGGGGAAGCGGGAGGGTGGTAACTCGCTCTAGTAAGTAGAACGGCAGCCGAGCTGTTGTCTCGCCACTTTGTTCGGCCGAGCGCTCGGCCGTGCACTCGGCGCTATGTTTATACGTACCGAGTACTCGACCGAGAGCACTGTCTCGCCGGTTTGCTCGGTACGTGTGATCAAGCTATTATTTGTTATTCTATTTAAGTACATACCTGCGGAAACTTGATAATTGGCCTTCAGCACACATGCGCTGGTATTTACCGGCATGTACTAATTAAATAACTGATTTTAAGACCTTGCTGTAAGTTTTCCCAAAATTTTGAAAATAAAATAAAATATTTACAAGTATTAAGAACTAGCTGTTTCCCGCGGTTTCACTCGAGTTAAATTCAAATTTCACATTTCTAAATTTTAATATAGCCTATGTTCACCGCGGATAGCGTAAATTGGTCCAATAGTTTCGGAGCCTATTCGATACAAACAAACAAAAAATCAAACCTTTCCTTTTTATAATATTGTTAGTAAGTATAGATGAATTATATGAACAAATACAAAAAAAAAAATATTGCAACCATGGTACCTACGTCAAAAAGAATTATACACAGGTTGTCACGTCACATGTACAAGTACTATGCCGAAAGGGGGATTTTCTAGACCCCGAGGGGGTCAACTTGTTAATAACGATTTTAGAATTTCGAATAACTATATTTTTATTATTTATTGAGTTTTTGCTTCCTATCCGTGTTATTTTGCTCCCCCCATTATAAAATATTTCAACAAATGTTTTGAACAATCCTTTTCAGCAAAACCAGTGTTCTATCATGAAATTGTATTATTTCGTTGTAAAAACTGATATCGACATGGTCCAATTTTATCTTCGAGGAATCGACATGTGCGCCGTAAAACCTAAAACATCATTCACATGATAATTTTCACAACCCATTTTTAGTATTCAAAAAATTGAAATCCGTATAGTTTTTGAAACACACCAAATCATTGAAACCATTCTGTCAAACTTCTAATCTAATATGTATAATATTGTTTGCATAGTTTTAGTTTTTGTTAATTAATTACTTTTTAATTTTGTTCCTTGTTGTATTAGGCCACCTTGCACACCACGGTCTCCACGGAAGACCAGCGCTATGATACGATCTGCTCTACCATAGCACATGCTGAGTGGAGACCGATTTTGCCAATTTCTGTCTTCTGTTAATCTAAGTTTAATTTATAAGAGTCTCTGTTCTGACAAAATAAATATCTTTTTACTTTTACTTTACTTTTTAATCGCCGTCCCTTTAACCTCGTCTTTAACTTTTCGCTTATTTCTAATTGCTTCTTTGTAACCCTCACGAAAAAAAGAAATTTGTACTTAAATTGAGTTACGCTTCTATAGAGTTTATCAGTCTTGTCAGTAGTGCAGGGGTCAGACGGGGGCGTACATTATTAACTAGTTTCCTTATATTTTGACTTTCAGATAAATATATCGGGGAAACTTATCGGCGCCGGGTGTTTGGATAGAAGATGAAAAGACCAGCACTCTACCCTTATTTCTAAAGTCTGGTTTAGTTAGAAATGATTGAAGTAAAGAGAAAATCTAGATTTTCTATTTGGAAAATAAGCTGAGTTGGTAAACCAAAAACCATCCTGCTAAACTGATCGCTTCTTTTAGTAACATAGTAATGGTAAAATAATGGTTAACTCAAGACTATTTTCGCCGCTCATTGGCTGCATTCTGAATAGGTGCGCTCAGAAAAAGATCCAATGGGCTGCAAAAATACTCTTAGCGAGTCATTCCGTGAATGTCATGTAGGAAATAGAGTTCTTGGCTGGGGACCGCGACTAAGGAAACTCAGTGGAGGAAGCCAGGTGGGGTGACAGCCCCAAGACTGCAGGTAGATGCTGGATGCGGCAAGCTAGACAAGCAGCAAGGCGCATTGACGCTCATTAGCAAAGTTCTTTGTACAGCTGTGGACAAGATAATCACACTTACATTATAAATCTGAAAGTTTGGATGTTTAGATTGTTGGAATGGCAAACATAGCCTTATGTCATTGTCAAAGTCAGGTTGAGAAGTATCAGTCATGTCAGTGCTATTAGCTTAGACTACTGTCGTCTCTGTCTAGATAGGCTCTCTCTCTTGCTCTGTAATGGCTGTACGTGCAGAACCAATTATAATAAACTTTATCCGATTTCATCTAATAAACTCTTTGATTTCGTTCATAACCCATCATTAGATGTTTGTTACCTCTTCGCGCCAAAACTACTGAATGGATCAAGCTGAATTTTGTATACACGTATTTTGAGGCCTAGTATAAAATATAGGCTTCTTTTTATTCCATAAATAAGTTCCCATGGGTAGAAATAATGTTAAAATGTTTCCATAGAAACAACGCGTGCGAAGCCGTTGGCAGCGACAAGTAAATAAAATGTGCTGATAATGATTAAATTTACCGGCAGTGGTCGAAACTGAAGGACTAAACGATTGTTTTTTAAAACACACAGTTTTTAGGTTTTTACGTCAGTCTCATCATTGGCATAAAGCGGCCCAGCAGTAAATGTAAGAGATAACTATGTCCTCCTTGGTTTATTGTCTAACAGTGTCCACCCTCATAAATATTCATCCGGTCAATATGTCCATAAACCCTAATTAATACCAGCTGGACGCATTTACATAGAAAGCTGGTTGTCAGCTTAGAAACCAGGCTGCCTGCTGCTGTAGTTAACTTTCTTAATCCGAGAATAGCCGAAGCGGTGAGTAGGTATAGGTACTGTGTCCTATTTTTTCCATAATTTTCCTATCATATTATTTTTATTAATTTCTTTTCCGCTAGCTACCAAAAAACTTTAGTAAACATTCTCAATTACCGTTTTATTTCTTAGGTATTTGTATTTATTTTCCAAATTGACTTTTCTATGCGTTTATTTTATAAAGTTAGATAGATAGAATATACTTTATTGCACAAAAAGTTGTACATAGGCGAGCATAATGCTAGATAGCATTCTCTACCTGCTAACCTTTGGGTAGTGTGGACAAGAACAAAGTTAGAGAAATATGTCGTGAAGTTTTTTTTTTGCCAAAATCCAGTCGTTCATTAGCTATGTCTATTGCAGGAAGGCTGGACACAGCCTCCCCTTCATGCAGCTCTGGACGAAAGTATATTTTTTTAGTGAATTTAATGTTTTCTATATGTTTTTTTATTTTATTTTTTTCTTTGTATGTTGTAAAATGTTTCTCGTTATATGGGCTGTGTATGTATACTTTATCTGAAACAAATGTTATTTGATTTAATTATCTTATGAATAAAGAACCAATGAGCGGCAAAAATAATATGAGTGATACACTCAAACAAACATCTGAATAGATTACCTGAAATAATTTGTATTCTAACTGAACCAGCGCGAGCCTGCTTCCGTCCTCTAGCACGTAGCGACGCTCGCAAGGATCGAGTTGAACTATCGCGGGTAATCACTATAAAACTATGGAAATTTATGTAAATCTTTTATCACGGCCATAAATGAAAGGCCCCGGTTTTCGTTGGCAATCTGAATTGTACATTGTGCCGTCCGACGTTTTGAATTTCAGAAATAAACAAATAGCGCTGAATTCTGGAACGCGAATGAAATTTATAATACTCTGGCCTGATTTTTCAACAGTCTGAATCTAACTGAGAAAATATTTTTACAGAAAATTATAAGACAAAGGCGGCAAGGTGAAGATAGCGCTCTCGAAGATAGCTATGGCGCTCATTAGGAGAGGCCTATGTCTACTATGCCTATAACT